>CM043112.1:9942256-11190756 GCA_023701765.1 Hylyphantes graminicola
ACCGCCTTAGTATGAACCGATATTTCGGCAAACTGATCCTCTGTAATACCAGGTTGGCATGTGCTTAAAGCATTAAATGTGATTCCGAGCGATAAAATTACATTTATAGCACCCAGAAGTTTGAATTTTGTCCGACGTAAATTTTGGACAGACTGTGCGACTTTCGATAGTCTATATTCTGAAAAGTGGAGTTGTAGTCGCAAAGGTGCTGAGACCAAAAGATTCGAAATCAGCTGCCCATTCTTGCTCCGAAAGGAGTGAAGCCCCTTTGTTAAATTCAAGGCATTAGCTTTGGAAATTGCCATATCCTCAATTGCATCGGGAGCGTCCTGATAACGCAGTATGTCTTCAAAAAAGTCACACTCGCTCTTCATTTTGTCGAAAATAAAATGCTTTGTGTAACTCTCATTCGCTTGTAACTACCCAGCAACTACACAACAAAATTCTTTAATGTTAACTCAGCCGTAGTAGAAATTTTAGAATTTCTTGCGCCATCAAGAGATTTCTCACAAACTTCCACGTCCGATTTAATAATGGCATGATCTAAGCACTCTGAATTGACTGGGAATTTTAATAATCGATAATTTAGCAGATCCAACGGTGATCAGTCGATTTTGCCGCTGTAAATGATATAATTTTAGCTAGGTTTTGTAATTGTAAGAGAAATTAAATGATTTTATTCGTTCATTTTTTATAATGAATTAAAAAAGAAATTAATCAATTGAACTAAAGGTTTGAATTGTTCTTGTATATAATTTGACTTATTTATTTAAGTAGGTTAAGGACTATTAGTTAGCAGTAAGAATTATGGGAGGAAGCTGAATGCGCTTGCTGGAAGAGATTAAATCCTGGTCACGGCACCATTGTTGTGCAGATTATTAAAAGGTTAAGTAATTAAAATGGAAATATTTAGAGAAGGCTATTAAATGCTGTTAAGATTAAGGGCAGATCCAGGTTAAGTGGTAACATAATTTAATAGTATTTAGTACCTTGCGTTGTGAAGTTTAAAATTTCAATTATTGCAATACCCATGGAATAATACAGATGAGACTTGTCATTCACTAAAACAATCATTTATTTGTGACACTATGGTGCACATGTTTAAAGTACTGTTAAGGTTATTATTGATCACGGACAACATTTTGAAACATGGTGGACTCACCCCAGATAATCATAAATTGGACCGACATGCTGGGTATTTAGCCACTGAGTTAAAGGGCGTGGACACTGGAAGACGAGGTCTATGTCGGAAGGGCTCGCTGGAGTAGATGGTTATGTCGAGGGGCCCCCTGGAAGTCGAGGGCTAATGATGGAGGATCAGAGGCAAAATGTCTGTTTGTTATCTTTGATAAGAAGCTCACCTTCTTACCACACATTCAACATCTACGGCAGAAGTGTAATAAGTCGCTGAACATTTTAAAAGTGCTTTCTAATACAACTAATAATATAATGTTTTCCCATTTAATGAATTAATTGCATATGCCGGCAGTTCCTCAAAAGTAATATTCATTTTATCCGGAGCAAGTGGATACTCATTTTGTAATTCCTTCGGATACTCTTGGTCTTCCTCCAAGATGTAACCTATGGAACTATTTTCGGGAAGGGTCAAAATATGGTTTATTAGGTCATCATTTGGGTTTTGTCCATTCAAATCCCCCTATTGTAAAGGCTGTTACATCGCCCAACCATATAAATTATTTGCGTCTTGATATATAATATAACTAATTTTTTCATCAGGATTAAAATTCGAAAGCTACCTTTTATTTGCTATAGTTTCTCGTTGGCTAATCATTGAAACTCCTCCTCTTAATCCACGTTTTATTAAAATAGACCTCGTGTAGCTCTAGTGCGACGATAATTCAAAACCTAACCACGTTCTATTAAAAAATGCATATTTAAATCAGTCAAAAGATGTAGCGATTGTTTACTCATTTTTAAACATGCTTCCCAAGCTAAACCTGGAGCAGTAAGCAATTGAATGCAATCTATATCGATGTTTTTAACAAATTTTTCTGAAGTTTTGAAATACATCGGCTAATTGAAGAACGTCACTTTTAACATATAAGTCGTGATATTCCCCAATGTTATGTATATCAAGCTTCTCAAACTTGATGTGCATAATACTCTTTGCTTCTTCTTCACCAGTTTAGGTACTTTAAAAATCACTTAATGGAGGTAGGTGATCTTCATGAAATTTTTCAAACGATGTTATGTATTCATATGGATACATCCCTTTTTTAAGTAATAAACGCCAGTTACTATTAATAATATTTTCTCTTAAAATGTGAAACTCGTCAGGAGGCAAATTAGCAACAAGTTTTGCCGACGAGGCATTCGTGAATTGTGTGTGTGTGTGTGTGTGTGTGTGTGTGTGCAGGCTATCGAGAAAATTTAAACTAATGGAAATTTTTATCATATTTTTTCACAATTGAAAATGAAATATATTTTTGAATTGTGTTTGCAATTACGGGAAATTCGCATTTTTTAATCTTTCCCAGCCCCCAGCATTATTAAATGTGAATCGTAATGTTTTAGTTGATCGTGATATCTTACTCTATTGGATTTTAACGTTTTTTGACTCTTGTTGTGTTGTTACTAATTTCCATCTGGTCTGACGGAGTCAGACCAGATCAATAAATCCGTTGACATTAAGAAAGTCCGAAACCAAAAGAGGGGAAGAAAAAATGTCTTCCCAGTCCAGTCCTAAACAATCAAAATTATGATATCTAATCTAGAGTGTCTGCACTCATTACCTTTGATGTCGATATGGGATGGGATCCATTGGAAGTGCACATCATGCTGTTGGGAAAGGTGGAAAACTTTTTGCCAGATCGAAAAACTGGTTTTATCAGTAATGAGAGCCCAATTTTTTAGGTGTTGAATCGAACTGCGGCTGTCTGAAAGAATCCAGATATCGATTGTAGCAATAGGATGCATTTTTAAAATCATATTCATCCGGAGGTGACATACAAATAGGAACTTTTTGTATTAATTTTTCAACCAATGTTTCTTTTTCAGACAAAATATTTTTGAGAAAATGGTTTGCATTCGGACCATTATACTCTGTCACTGGTTTAATACTTTTGCCATCATGTCCAATCACAAAAGCACACTCTTCATGACGATGTATTTTTTCTTTTAAAGATGATAAGTTATTAGTCGTGTCTACTTTTGTTATGATTGATTCGAAATCAGCATAAATTACAAACGGCATTTGTTGTTGATGATGCAAATTATTAAATTCAAGAACACTACCTTTTTCCTTAACCATGCTTACACGTTGTATGGAATGATCTTTACAGTATGGAGAATGCTCATTTAAAAGATCTTAACTGTAAAATCTATGAATACATCTAAAACAATAATAAGCCCTAGCTTTATGTATAGTAAGATTACTAGGAAGTGCATCTAAATTTTTAATCAAGCAATAATGCTGTTTGGTATCGTCGCTTATTAAATGATTAATACACCCTTCATTGCTACGATTTGATACTTAAATAGGAAACACTTCTTTTTCATAACGCACTAAACGTTTTCGATATGCATACTTCAGACACTTGACGATTCCTTGATCTGCAGGCTGGAGTTTTGCCGATGTGTTGGTCGGCAGGAAGATCAACTTAATCGCGGACAAGTTTGCGATGTCACTGAGCAGTAAAGTTGTCCACGAAGAGTAGCACTTTTCTGTTTTGGTTGAAAAACTTAGATTCCAGCTATCGTATGTACATCTCAAACTAGCTCAATGTCATTCAAGCTTTTTTATTTCCATGGTACTCCACGGGCAGTGATTTTACATTCTTAACCACCGGGAGCGTCTTTGCCTTTCCAATGACCATGAAACGCAGCTTTTCAGTTCCATTGACATTTGCCCCACTAGAATTGTCAACCGTTCTTTGGTAAGCTTGCTACCAGAGCATTTCTCATTGCGATACATCATCGTCTTGTCGGCGTGCATTTAAAAAAAATGTCCGGTTTCATCTATTTTGACAACATCTTAGGGTTCATATGACTGTAGAAGCTGTGGCAAACTCTGCCTCCAGTTTTCGCATGTGTCATCGAAGCGTCCTTTGCTTGTCCATGTAGAGTGCGGAACACGATCTTGCTCCTGGCTTTGAACTTGTCGAGCTATCCTGTACTGGCGCTGAAACCATCAGGCTTCAGCAGGCGAGCGAAGTCTATGGCTTTTTCTTTCAGTAGCACTCCGCCGAAGGGAATGTTCTTGCTTCGGTGGGTCTCAAACCTTTTCAGTAGTGCTGCTTTGACGTCAGAAAAAGCGCGCATTTTTGCGCGTTTGCTGGAAGAGTCGGCACCCAATTCATGGCGGCTTAAAATATTTTGTTTATCTTTCAAAATCTTAGATAAAGTGTTGGAGGTATGCCATACTTAGCAGTCACATCTTTCTTTTTCAACTGAGGATTATTTTCAATCTCTAGAATGAGTTTTTTTTTTAAATCTAAAGTAAGAGTGCTCAATTTTCTCTTAGACATTATGAGTATGCAACTGCAGTTTCACTGAAGGAAGAGCGTCCAACTGGAGATCCTATTAAGAGGGACCGGAGCCTCCATTGAAGAATATGCTAAAATGGTCATTTTTATGTACCTTTTTCTAAGGAACTACTTGTTAGATTAATTTAAAATTTTGCACAGTTAAAGTTCAACCACTTTTACACATTGTGTCGTATGATTTTAGAAACAAACATATTATTTTAATTTATGAGTCTTCGCAAATATATCACATTTTCATAAAAATTCAATTACATTATTTTAAAAAAGACTTATTAATATTTCTTTAAAAGCATATGACAGAAAGTTTAAAAGTACTTAGTGTGTATGTAAAAAAATCTAAGCAAAATATTCAGTAGTTACTGAGAAAAAGGTACATTTGTCCAAAAATATGCATTTTGAGATAAAGGTGTTTAAAGTACAAAAATACATTTTCTTTTTTTCAACTATTTATTTTAGAAACACCTTTTTTTATAGGCAGGTTCATCAGCTCCTTCAACATCTAAAAAGCTGTGTTCCAACTGTAGTCGTCTTTTGTGTCTTTTTTGGCGGGCCTTTTTCTCCAGGGCGGTTTGCTTTCGTTGAGCCACCGCACATCGCAAAACATCAATGTTCTTCATCATTTTGATGCAGTTTGATCAGGCTGTACTCCTGCTTCTTTCAAAAGCAAGAGGTTGGACACACAACCATCATTGAAGGAAGAAACTGACTCTAACACACCGAGTTCAAGGAATTTAAAGTTGACAAATGTCATTTTCGGAATACGGGACCAGATGACATTGTTCTCTGACTCATTTTGGTTCTGCGTTTTACCGTGAAAGCACCTTTCTAATATATTTGTTGCAGCCAAGTCCCGAAATATTGGTTTGACAGCTTCCATTACTACAGGTGACACATGAAAAAGACTCGTATGGTCATACCCTAACCAACTGGCCTCCGTTGTTTTAAACTTGTACCAGCTGTCAATCCCATCCGGACACAATCCATGTTGAGGGTTAATATTGTCGGATGAAATATGAAAATATTCGGCCCAAATTGCCTGCTTCATCTGCAAAACACTGGCAGTGTTCTTTTGGATAGCCAATCCGTAATACCTTTGTATATCCAATATCACATCTCCAGTTAGACGACCCTGGCCATTGAGGCCCTTGCCATCGCTGAGTTTGTTACTTCCATATTTGGCTATTTGGTCCCCATTCGCTTTTTAACATGACCGATGCACTCTAATTTAGTTATGGGTACGTCCTTTCCATATGGTGCTGCCACTACTAATGCCAGATATGCTGCACTATCTCCATCGCCCAAACACTGCAAATATCGTGCATTGTATTTAGCTTGCGAGCCTTCAAAAATAGCTTTAACCTCAGCCACCTCCATGGCTCCACTTGTTCCGCAGAAATTAGCAATACTTGTCTAGTGTATCTTATCCAAACACTTGTCAGGTGATGAGAAAATACATTGAATCGTGAAGGAAAAAAAGTTTCCGATCAAGTCACTTTAATATGTTGTGGATCCTCTTATTGCCTTGATTACTGCATTTAAGCGCTGAGGCATGGATGCGACAAACTCGTGGCATAAATGTTATGGAATTTCGAACCACCTTTTTTTAATGGCTAGGCGTAGTCCTTCCATATTTATTGGTCTTATCTTATCATTGTTTCTTTTCATGACATTCCAACATTTTAAAGTCACCTGACTGTGGTTCTAAAATACGACGCCCGTCGCCAATAGCCCTCGTGTAGCTCTAGTGCGACGATAATTCAAACCAAACCCAAACATTTTAAAACCATCAATCTTTTCTTGAGTTATTGTGTTGTCTTTTCTTCCATCGAAATAAATTGCGTTGACTTCTTTCATCTGCTAGTCTTCTTCCGTTATTGATTTCCGAGTCTTTACTTTTTCTCTTCTTATTTTGCTTCTGTCTATGATTTTTGCCATGTTTTCGCTAGATACCAGTCCCAAATCGTGTAAAACACCGGTAGCTATTGCAGCGGTGGCCCTGTCTGACACCCCGAACCTGTCACTTAGCAAGGATATTGTTGTCAGCTTCGAACGCATTTGCGCGGGAGAAGGCAATGAAAAATCTGCATTACAGTCAGCTTCTGACGAAGTTTTCTGTCTTTTATTTTTTTCATCACTGCAACCGCTCATTACACCTTAGCTTGTGCTGGGAATACTAGGATCAAATGTAGTAAGCGTTTGATGAGGCAACTGTTCTCTTCTTTCTTCTCTCTTTTGTAATTTATCAGTTTCCTGTGCATCTAAACTACTAATAACCATTTTCCTGGCTGTTCTTTGATCGTGCATAAATTTCAACTCTATGTCTGGGATCTTTTTACTTTTTCACATTGACAAGTTATAGTCAAAGGACAAGCTGTACTAGCTTTACAGATAGTCTCACATGTGCAAGACATAGTTATATTACATTTACAGGCAGCAATATCGAACAGTTTGGTTTTCCCATTCTGTACGAAAACTTATACCCTTTTCTTATAAAAATCTTTTTCTAAAAAAAAAAAATATTATTGATGGTTCATTCCAAACACATTCCAAACATTTAAGAGATTTTTGACCAGTTTACTTCGACATGATGCGTTGTCATCCTGAAAAATGAAATAGGAGGAGTCGCCAATCCTTTTCTTCGATGATAGAAATAAAAAAAATGCTGTAAAATATCAATATAACACTTCCAGAATTAATTTCTCGCAACACTATATACATTTTACCGAGATATTAAGATTTTTGACATCATTAGTAGAGCGATATTTTTTTTTCGAATTTCCCCGCAAACTGTATTTTGTGCCAGGTTAGTCTGAGCAACCTTTAAGAAATTCCTTTTTTTAACAACTAAAAGTTTTTTTTTGTCTGTACACAATTCTTTCTTTCGAGTCATACTTCCGCTGTTGCGAATCTAATTTTAACTGTCAAATTACGATTCAATCTTTTAAACTGTTTACTAAGCTCTTGTACGCATGCTCCGAGCAAAAAAAAAAAAAAAGCTTATATCACTTACTGCGTTGCGTTTGCAAGCGATCGAATACTTTTTTCCCCACAAAGGGATGATCGGAAACTTTCTCCTTACACGATTGAATGTATTTTCTCGTGAAAATTTTTAATAAATTTTATTTTCTGTTTATATTTAATATTCCTAAACTAATGTAGTCATATTTCACAAAAAAAACCCTCAAAGGTTTGAAAAAATATTGAATTTGGAAAAAAATGAGGGCTGATGTGAACGTATCGTAGGCACTGCTTTGGTGATCGGATACTTTTTGCCAGGAGTTGTTGTAGTGACACAACAAAACTTCATAACCAAATCTTTGATGCCTTTATGCAACTCATGAACAAATGGTTTTTCGTTTTGCAAAAAATACTGAATAGTTAGAAACAAAGTTGAATTAACAGAATCAAACTTTAACTCAGCCGCCATTTTTTTTCTGAGCAGTGAAGCAATCTTTTTTGTAGCTGGGAAAATTCATAGCCTTTGCTTGCTCGGTTGATATGTAATGCTGAAAATAGTGAATAATTCCATCCCAAATTCCAAAACTGCAGGCACTAAGGTTAACCATCGGGAAGTAACATGTTTGATGAGATTTACTTCTTTCAAAATTTTCGGCCGAAACCGAGACAAAGTCTTCACGTCTTGATGGCCATCCATCAAAATAATGGTTGAGAGTCTATAAAACTAAATAATTCTATATATTTTTAATTAATCCATAAGTTTTTTTTTACACTGAGTACATAAAATACAAACTACAACAACTCGTGTATTGCAAATAATAAATAAAAAAGGAAAGTATTTCAAATAATGTCATTTCAAAAAAATATGTACAAACTTATATGGGAAAAAGTATAAGGACAAAGGTAAAAAAGATACATGCAACAATTAATAATAAAGAAAGTTGCCCTTATTTGCTGTCAGGGACGCAGAAAGTGTTTGAAGAATTTGTTTTGGAGGGTTTTCCCATGCGCATTTAATCGCAAAAATCAAGTCGGATATGGAGCCGTATTGTTTGCCATCTCTGTACATTTCACGACACAAAATGCCCCACAAATTTTCCACATGGTTTAGGTCAGGGCTTTTGGATGGCCAGTCCAATAACTTTAAAAAATTGGCATCAAACCACGATTTTTAAGCACTTGACACATGAATTGTAGCATGCCTTGTTGAAATAAATAGTCTCCAGATGTGATAAGGGGAGCAACGGGCAGTACATTTTCGGCCTAAAGGTGTGTAGACTTTGGTATTTTCAAAAGCTTGCCAAACGTCAATCAAATAAGACAAAGGAAAGTGATTGTATACTTAAACTGATTCCTTTAACTGCGGAGCAGTCTTATAACGTCAGAAACTTTTGCAAATTTTAGTTTAAGGCGTCAAAAAACCCGTGTTCTTATACTCTTTTCCAACCTTTTAGTCATACAAATTTTACAAGTTTAATATTTTTAATATTTTAAAAAACTTTTTTGATATCAACTCATTAAAACTGTATTTGAGTTAATTTTCATTTACGTATATATGATTAACATAATTAATTACGCAGAATTTCCACCGAAATATTGTTTTTCCCTGTGTCCTTAAACTTTTTTCCACCAGTGTAAATCGGAAGCATCAATTTTGAACTCAACTAAACCTTTCAAGAAAGCTTATGCAGAAAATGCAGGTTGAAAAAAACAATATCGATCAATGAATGATTTCTATCTACTTTCACTTTTTTATTTAAACTTTGAAACACCTTTGTTAACGTTTGGCCCATTCTAAGAAAGCATTAGCATAAAAGCGTTATATATACCTCCATTGTCTAAGGCTACAAGAAAATGCTTGACAATGTCAGCCGCTGTTGAATATGCCCCCCCCCCCCAAAAAAAATGTTCCTAAGTGATGGGACATGACTCCCGCATTACTTTTTGACCAACAATTTTTCTCTTATATGGAGTTCTTTAAAGCAACCACTGTTTGTAGTTTCATCAAACATTAGTGAATAATAACAACTCTGTAGTTCTTTTAGCCATTTTTCTCTAAAGTAAGGTGCTAAGGCATCTGATAATTTTTTTTTTTTTTTGCATTCTGGAAGCATCTTGGCTCTTGAGATTTTCCAATTACTGTCAATTTTCGTTTTTCCGAGCCATTCATATTGGCACACACAAGAACTGTAATCTTGAATTTGGATAGTTTCCCACCAACAAATTTTTCTCTTTACAGCTTTAAAATTTGGTTTGGAGTCATCTTGTAAAACAAACCTGCTTCATCAGCGTTGAATATGTCCTTCTCTTCACAATTGCGGATAATGTCAGGCCAGACATTTTCAATCCAGTTGGTTACTTCAGAAGTGCAGAAAGGGAAAAATTTCATTGGAAGAAATCCAATGGCAACTCTGCTGCCGGGCTTTTCCCGTTAATTTCAGTAAATTTCTTTTACACTGAAGGCAGTGTTTTAGTTACAGAAGAATCATTAGAAATGTTATAAACCTTAGTTTTGTATAATAACAAATATTAAATAAAAAATTAGAAAAAAAAGTTGTAAAACACTGTGTTAAAGTTATTCTTTAAAAAGTTTGCAAAATAGGTAATTATCCAGTAAGACGCTTTACTTGAGATCGTGTGTGACATCCTTTGATGTGCTTGAAATCTCTTCAGATGAGCAGCAAAGAGCGGAGTATCACTACACTACAACAATAAGATTAACGGTTGCGTTGGGTGCCTATTCAGGTGTTGGCTCGTCACCTGACTGAGGTTCTAAAATACGACGCCCGTCGCCAATAGCCCTCGTGTAGCTCTAGTGCGACGATAATTCAAACCTAACCTAACCTAACAACAATAAGAGGCCACGTCTAATCGCATCCCGAAGCCCCTGTGAGGTCCCTATTTTTTATTGCCTTAACAAACCTGCTTTGTGTACCATCTACATGGCTGTCTAGACGTTCTTCGCGAACGATCGTAATCAACAGCATTTAAAGAGAGTAGCGAAAATTCTCTCACGACATCTTTAGAAGGAATGGCTTGACCAGCTCAAGGGGCCCTGTTAAGGGGCAGAAAAAGAGGGGTTGGACCACCCTGCCTAGAACGAAGAATGCAATGCCGTTTTAAAGGAGGGCACTTTCTGATTTTTTTTTCTTTTTGTGATTTTTTTTACTGTTATTAAACAAAATAAAATTAGACCATAATGCGGGGTCTTGAAGGGGGTGGGGGGCAGTGCTTTAAGTAGATGAGGGCTAAAATGAAAACTTAAAATATGACGGGTTCACCTGACTGATTGATTCCCCCCCCCCCCCCCCCCTGGATCCGCGCCTTATAAGAACTACACAATAGAAAGATGCAGTAATCAAATTATAACATTAAAACCATCATTTCAATTTTTTTTATTATAACCGCTGATTAAATGAATTTTGTTTAACTACTTAATTTATATATATTTTTTTGCAAGAGGGCCTTGCTAGTCTCTATTTTTTTAATGTTCCATTATGTTTTATTTTTTGGGATGACTCATCCAACAAAACCTGTTCGTTTTCTATGTCAGCGAAGTTTTTTCTTTTTAGTATTTTGAAGCATTTTTGGGAGGCTTCCAGCCTGGTGTTCAGTTCCTTTTTCTCTTGCTTGAGTTTAAGTTCTGTAGTATCACTTTGTTTTCCTATTTCTTCCGATTCTTATCTTTTCAGTTTCCAATCGTTAATTGTATTTTTATACGCATTTTTTGCAGATCGTAACGAGTCTGAAGATAAATTGACATCCAAGACACTATTGTAGTTAACTGTAATATAGGTGGGATTTGACGCTTCTGAGTCCATTAATAGTGTGAATCGACATATTGCTATGATTGGTCAAGAGTCTATTGTTTACAATAAAACCTCTCACACTCCATTCCCATGAGGAATCGATAATAGAGCCTTGACGATTGTTGGCAGGTGTTAAAGTTTAACACTCCCATAAGTTTTTTTTTCATGGAATTGAATCACAATTTTCATCCTTAGCTTTTTTATTTGTAAAATACAAGTCAAAACACGTTTAAATCGTGATGTACACTTAGGAGCATTCTCAGCCATGAGTCGATCTAGACAGGAAGCATTCCTCACGATCGCATAATTTGCAGGGCTTTGACCATTAACTTTTGAATCATTTTTGCAATGAATTGTTGGCATTCATATCCAAATGCCATGACAGATACAGTGAAAATAACATTGCTCTGCTATAACTCCTTATCGATTTTTCAATTACAAATCCAGTGCTTACTTTCTTTAGAAATACCTAAATGGTTTTTTTTTGTACCACTAAAATCGAATTTCACCATCTTATCGATTGAATTGATATAATTTAGTACTTCTGGTTGGAGAACATTGGAAAGCTGCAAACAATTTTTTACAAGTTGCAAAATATATTCTGCAAAAAATGGCAAAAGTGGACTGTCAGATTGATACTTCGTCATAAAAGGTTGCAGAGCCTTTGCAACTGATGCAAAGAATTGCATTTTCAACACGAACAGCTTGTCTTTCGTAGCTTCAGCAACAACATTAAAGGATTTTTGCAAGATCCCCCTTTTCAATGCTTTTGACAAAGGACTTAATGTCATCCCAAATGAGGACAGCTTCTTCTGCAGCATGGACATTTTCTAACCATCGAAAACTACAAAGCTTAGTTGGTAGATTCTTTAAAACTGACAGCTCTAAGAAATCTTCTCGTCTTGCTGGTGAATCTTTGAAAAGCCAAAACAAGCTAACTAGCACAGAAGAAATATTCCAGTCAGCAGCCGAGGTGGCTTTCCT
Source organism: Hylyphantes graminicola (assembly GCA_023701765.1). Taxonomy (NCBI): domain Eukaryota; kingdom Metazoa; phylum Arthropoda; class Arachnida; order Araneae; family Linyphiidae; genus Hylyphantes; species Hylyphantes graminicola. The sequence continues at coordinate 9,954,513 of CM043112.1, forward strand.
AAATGCATTATTCAAGATATGGAGACCGCGAGCGTCGATGTTGGCATTCACGCAGTTGTCGCGACAGTACATATCGCGATTTTAAGTATGTTCATTAGAAGCATGTTATCTTCCATTTGCAACAAGAATAGTTTATGTTCCAATTTGTTCCAGGTTAAGATGTTTTTTCGTTTATTTCTACTGCACTTTAAAGCTTTTTTTTTCAGCTTCCTTTTCATTAGCATATTCAGAAAGGCTTTTTACAACATTGTTCAACATCTTCGGCTTTATATCCACATTTTCAGCACCACCTTTCATTTGTATAGCATCTTGTACTCGCCTAATACTTTGATAAGTATTTATACTTTAGTTTATCACCGCGTTCATCAGCAAATAGCAGAACTTCCCCCAAAATATACCCAAGGGGAATTTTTCAGATTTATAAGTTTCATAGATTGTGTCAACTTCTGGTTCATGTCTGAAGACACGCCATTCAAGTAAAATCAAGTCAATCACTTGATCGTCCAGACCCAAAGGGTCGAGCTCTAAACACAAACGGCGGATAGCATTGTTGCTGTCAACTCTTCTGTTGGCTGGGTGTAAATGTTTCAAGTGTTTGAGAACAACATTTGTGAAAGGTAATGTCTGTTTAAGTTGTTTCGATAGAACAACTAAGCAAGAGCGAATAGGACAAAACGGATAGAGCCCTCTGTGTGGCAACTGCAACTTCCAAATCCTTTATCTTTCTGTAAGTCTTAAAATCCTCGAAATACAACTCCAAGAGCTGTTTATCACTCAGCTTAGAAACAGTATTTTCCACCATATATTTCACAAGTATGTTTTTGAATAACTCCATCATCTTGCCATACAAAAGATGAACTAAAGGACCCTTACCTTGAAAATTCTCAAGGCAGGCCTGTTATTTGGAAGTTAAAAATGATATAAACTCTAAATATGCAACAGTTTATTTAATTTTTCAATGCTTCTAATAAGCGTTTGTACCACCCATGTTTTTGGAGATTACTCCAACCACTTTTTTGTTTCGGAAAAAAATTCAAGAAGTATTCTTCAATGCAGGAAATATTTAGTATTCGGGAAATAACGGGCCCCAAAGACAACCACTGAAAACTGACATGTCTTATTAGAAATTTTTCTTCACACTCCAAGAGCTTTTTAATGCCAAGTAGATCTTCTCTCCGGATAGCACTGAGCTTGAAAAATCCAAATAAATCCGTTGCGAATTCATCAGTATCAAAAGTTAGTCTTTTAAAAGCTTTAGAAAAACGCATTGAGTCGGTTAGGCACCCGCCTAGCATGCAAAAGGTCCCAGGTCCGGGCATATTCAAAAATAGCTGGTTCGTGACTTACGCCTTCCGAACTTCAGACCTCAAATCGTAAATAAAAGAAATATGCAAAATAATAGTAGCAGGTCGTGGTAAAATCTTATTTTTTTTGTATTCACACGAGATAACCAAATTTTGTATTTCATTTTGTCAGAGAAAAAAATCGGTTTTTAATCGGTAAAATAAATGTATTATGATTAAGGGTCCTTGAAAAATTTTTGAGAGTCCTTGAGGGTTCTTTAACCAACATGGGTAAAATAAAGAAACCAAACTCTGCTAGTTTAGGTATTGCTGAATTCCGGTCAAGGTCGTGGAAGTTTCTTAAACTCTAAACAATCCCAACTCATTTTCTGGTTTCTTCTTTGTTTTGAATATCATAAAGAATGGTGCCAATGGAGTTAGCCGACTTGTTAAAGTTTTGCATGGCAACAGCAGTTAACCAATGAAACTCATCCAGCTGTTCTTGGTATTGGAACAAGGCTGTGTATTCTGCCTTGACCTGCACAGTAGCCTTGCTATTGGGCGATTCCACAAAGAGTGGTCCTAAATGTCTCAAAATTCAAATGTGTTAAAAGTCAAACATTTTTATGTATTCTGAATCATCAAACATCATACTATTCATTCATTATGATAGTTTACATATTTATAAAGGACATTTATTGAATTTTTAACAATATTGGGAACATGTCAAAATGCATTACTTTTATGTTTGATAAATGTTTTTTTAAAAGCACATCTAAACGTATTAAAGAGCATTAAAAATTATTTTTATTGTCAGGAATTACTATTTAAGAATGTTTCTTTGATAAACAACCCTTGAAATTTGTTCTAAAACAATTAAATTATTTAATTTTTTTTTCTTCAAAATTATATAATTGGAAAGTAACACACGTAACGAAACTTCTAATTTTTTCATTTAAATTAGTTATTTAGAGAAAATATTAACTATAAAACGATATTTTACAAATTAACTAAGTCTGAAATTAAAAATACAAACTCAAAAGATTTTTATTTGTAACAATTATCGTTTGGAAATACATATTTAATTAAGGTAACACACGTAACGAAATGCTTCTAAACTGTTGTTCCGTGCAGCATTCTGTTTTGAGTTGCTAAATTTATATGAATTTTCATTTTGTTATTGAACAATATTGAACTATAGAACAACAAAATATATATTTATTGCTAATTATATAAGAATTACACCGATTGTTAGTTTATTTGGAATCAGTTAAAACCAATTATTTAATGGATAAATCTGAAAAAGTGGCGTTAACTGGATCTGAAAGAATAAAAAGATGGAGAGAAAGAAAAAAGGCAAATGATCCAGCATTCCAAGTACAAGAAAATAAAAGAATCGAATCATTACGAAAAGAGAGAGTAAAGAAAATGACTGTTATTGAAAAGAAGTTGTATAATGCGAAAGTAGCAGAACGGGTGCGAAAATTTAAACGCAAGAAAGACGCTATAATAAATGAAGATACTGGATCAAATAATGATAACAACGATATGCAAACGCCACAAAAAGAACAACCCTATAAGAGACCTCAATCCCTAGGAAAAGCAGTGAGAAAATCTTTGAAAAGTCTGCCTACATCTCCAAGGAAAAAAATTGCTGTTATATGTGGATTAGCAAAACGTGTAGGACTTGAGCTTTCCGAAAAAATGGAAAATAATATCAGACCTTCTGCTCAAGCTATCTCAGGTGAATTAAAATCCATGGTTACAGATTTTTACTTTCGAAGTGATATTGTCTACACGATGCCTGGCTTAAAAGATGAAATGGTCGTTTGGATTAATGGGAAGAATACAGGTAAACAACGAAAATATTATCTAACCATGTTTCTTAGAGAAGTTTATGCGACATTTAAACTGTTATATCCTGACTATTCAATTTCGTTTTCAAAATTTTGTTCTCTGCGCCCGAAAAATGTGCTTTTGTTAAAAGATACACCTATGGACCAATGCAAATGCATACACCAAGAAAATTTCATTCTTAAATTAAAAGGTCTCAACCTAGCTTATGACAACTCATGGTGGGAGAAACATTTGTGTGTTTCTGGTGTGAAAAACCTAGACTCCAGCTGTTGGAAAGGGCAATGCAACACCTGTAAAAATGGTGCATTGTTTGAAATAAGTTCTGATCCATCGGTATATGTAGCTTGGCAAGAATGGGAAAAAGATTCAAATGGTCGTTTAGTTAAAAAGTTTTATGACGATAAGTGTGTCGGTGAACTGTATGAAAACATCATCGAAAACTGGTCTAATTTTCAAAAGCATACAAGGATAAAAAGAATCCAAGCGAATGGTTTCCAAATGGACATAAAAAAGAAAGAGGGACATAAAACCAGAGTTCTTCAAATCGATTTTGCAATGGCATATTCATGTGAATATCAGAATGAAGTACAATCTGCCTTGTGGTCTCGAGCATCAGTGCAATTATTCACAGCTGCTGTATTCGTTGATGGGGTATGTTCAACTTTCTTAATGTGTTCCGATGCAAAAGACAAAGGAAAAAATAGCATCTTTGCATTTTTGTCAACATTGTATGAACACCTATTTATTGTTGACCCTTCTTCACAAGACTTCTCTGAAATAATTTACAGTGATGGGCCAAGTTCTGAATTCAAAAATAAATACATGGTTAAACTCTTACATCTTTTCTCACTAAAATATAAAAAGCCATTTATTTGGAAGTACTTTGCTACTTCACATGGTAAAGGAGTTGTTGATGATATTGGTGGGAGCGCAAAAGCATTAGTTCGAATTAAAGTCCAAACTCAAGGGGAAAATGGAATAGTGGTTCAAAATTCTGAAGACTTTGCTAAACTTGCTAAAGAACTTATGACCAACACAACAGTTCTTCACATAAGTAACAATGATATTGATGCTCTAATTGACACTGTAAACCCATTTCAAAATGTTCAACCCTATAAAGGCATAAGTTCAATGCACGTGATTGAAGTGTCGAAAAATGGTGCAAAAATGTGGCACACAAACAGCCAACATTCTCTAAATTGTCCTCCTGATATTACTTCTTCTTAAGTCATCTTTAATTCAAATAAATTGTTATTGTTTAACACGTTTTTTGTAAAGCATTTGAAATTATTTAATAAGAATTCCCATGGGCTAACACACGTAACGTTCTGGTAACACACGTAACGCACCAATATTACCAAATTACTAAATATTATTAAATGATATAAATAAATGAATGGTACCATAAACAAGTTCTATAATCTGTCTCTCAGTGAAAAAAAAGTTATAGCTTAATTCATTCATAATTCACAGAAATAAGAATTTGTTTGTAAACTTTCAAATATATCTCAATATAAAGGGTAACACACGTAACGAAATTTTAAGATTTATTTTAACAATCATCCAAAAATCTAATTTCATTTATTTTTATTTTAGACACTTATAAGACATGAAACTTTAACTTCCAACAATAAAAAATATAAAAATAAAATAATAAGTTTGCTAAAAAGTACCTTAAAATCGAAAAACAGCGTGTAAAACTAACACACGTAACGAAAGAATCACCCTATTAATAAGCTCCCGCCGAAACGAATAGGTTACATTCATAAGGGATGTAATTTCGGAAGCATCATGGTGCGATACCTGCTTCATCACCTCTTCTTTCAATATGTCCTTGTGCACGTTGTTGCTGGCACTTGTTTCCCCAGACAAATGGGAAGGAGCTCAAATTAACTCTCCATTCTTAGGGTTCAGGTTGGAGGATCTTGGATAACTTTTGATTGGAGACAGGTTCATTTTAACCTGCAAGCTGCTGCCCCCTTGACTCAACTTTTTTCATTTTGCTCATTAACTTTGTTTCCGGGCCATCAACCCCTCCCCCAATACCATTTCTAATATGAGGGTATTTGGCCACACAGCCTGGCAAACACCGCGCCTTTCCGGTCTAGTCGGAAAAGGCTTGAACCGGTAGCATAATTGGCTAAGTGCCCAAGTCAACTCCCTGGTCTTGTCGTTGTCAGAGCCTCATCTAAATGCCTTGAAAACCCTTCAGATGAGAAGCAATGAACTTTGGGCCATGGATATTAACGGTTGCGTTGGGTGCCTATTCAGGTGTTGGCTCGTCACTTGACTATGGTTCTAAAATACGACGCCCGTCGCCAATAGCCCTCGTGTAGTTCTAGTGCGACGAAAATTCAAGCCTAACCTAACCTGGGCCAGGGCTCAGTTTTCAATGGCAAAACATCCTGCACGGTTGTCGTGGTTAGCGGTGGTTAGGTGTCAATTTCTCAGCTTTTTGCTCACAAAACTAAAATATGACGGATCTTTCACAAGACTGCGCCTTTAGTAGCAAAAACTGTTTTGTCAAAATACTTATGAGCGCTACTGTACATTTTTAGGTTTGTCATGAAGTATACAATACTTTTTAAAGGAGTCTCGAATAAGTTTATATGGTGTGACAAAAAATATATAAAATATAGTAGTCAGTACTAAAAATATTTATTTCATTTCATATTTTTTTAAAAACTAATTTTATTTAATGACTTCATTTTTAGAATTAGGAAAATGAAAGTTCTGTGCAAACATCAACACCAAAATTAGGCGCAGACCATCTGGGTATAGTAAATATTCACTTAGTTCATATTAAAATTCACATATGATTCATAAAAAATATAATTAATGATTACATTTCCCCCCGGAGTAGTAAATGTCAACTTATTTTATAAAATTTGACTTTATTTTTAAAATAGGGAAAATGAAACTGATCAAGTGATTCAACTTTCCATACTTAATGTAATAATTTAGAATAGCTTTTCCTACCACACGTTCATTCAGAATTTCCTGTAAGTTCTCAGAGGTGATGTACCTTGCACATTTCACCTTGGGTTGTTCAAAGGTATTTGTATAGTCCGACCAAGCTAACTTGGCAATCAAAATATTTACATTGTGGACCAGTCCACTTCGAAAAAAGGTAAGGAAGGTTTTGGGCAAGAGTTACTATGTTTGGCGATTCATTGCTTTTGGGCGCAAGTTTCTTTAAGGTTAAGAAATGATAACCCCGAAGGGTATCGACGCAGAGTGGGCAGTGGTCAAAGGTACACAGGACACAAAATTACCAAATAAAGTTTATTCAATCATTTATAAAACAAATCCAGAAAAGTAAACAAAGTAAACTAAGCAAATAAGAAAATATCACATTATACTATATTGCAATTATACTGACTAGCCTATACTTAAATTCATTATGAAAACACTTTATAATACAACAAAAAGAGAATACTTAACTTAACATTCTTTTTAAAGTGATCGCTCGCCCAGCGAGCTCTAGTAATAATCTTTACATTTGAACGAGAACTAGAAACACAACACTATTCTGAAGTGGAGAGAGAGCTAGCGTGGAAGGAAAAGAATCTGTTTATATAAACCGCTTCCTACGTCTAGAACATTCTAATCTCCTCCTCACTTCAGTTTAATTAAACCTTGCAACTGAAAAACTATTTGAGAAATCGATCGTAAAATAAATTATAAAAATCGTTAAGTTTAATATTTATAATAAGTTATTACAGTTAAATAGAACTTATTAATTCTCCTTTAATTAAACATCAATAACTATTATTTAACAATCATGAGTTGATCATGACAACAGTACAACTCAACTTAGTCAATGCAACGTAAATAAACATCCACTTCACAAGTGCGTTGATCCTAGTAACAATGCCCCTCCTCAACGCACTGGTGAAGAAAACTTGGAAAAACATTTGAACAATTTTATTAGTAAAACTTGAACCTTTAAACAATCTAATTAGTAGAGGAACAAAAACATCTCCAAAATTTTCTAGTTAACAAGAACCATTTGATCAACTAACATCTGAAATTTACGAAAATAGAAGAAGTCAACTAGCTTTGTGTTTGGGAAATTGACAGGCTTGAAATCACATAAACCTAATTTCCCCTCGACCAAAAGATACATTCAGTTTAATCCAATAATCACACTTATCCATCGTCAACTTTCACACTTTCCAAATGCTTCCTCACATACTATTTACAAATTACAACATACAAGTTAAAATAAATTTGGATATCTTCTGATGCACCAGTCGACATAATCACAATTTCTAATCACAAAAGTCTTATTCCAAGGATGTTCAACAAAAGAAACAAACAGTTTACTTGTTCACTTTTGAGTAGGCTACTTCAGAAAGTTGGGCTTCATTCCTATTCGTCACCATACGTTGACCCTTGTTCCATGCATCGCCGACCGGTCGATCATCGAAACAGTCCTTGTCACATCAGAAAGGTTGATTGTTCAAAGCAGTCGATCGCCGAAACGGTCAATCTTCATTCTTGTTACATCAGATTTCCCAAACTTCTTAAAAGATCCTCCGTAAATTTCTAATATCTCCAAATCCACCTTGTTGGTTTGGGCCATTATTTCTTAAGGAGAGACGTTGTAGTTGTCAAGGTTGTAGTAGGTCAAAGTCTAGGTCCGAAATGATTCTTCGTCTATTCTATATATCTCCAATTCTACCACGAAACATTATAAATCTCTTAGTCGAGACGACCCGCCACATTTTCCGGTGGACTGAATTTTATTTATGTGTCCATAACCCCAAAAGTCAGTCTTAATCCTTGCGCAATTTGTTACGTACCCAAGACCATACGTAAACTCGGTAAAGTCATGCGTAACTCGTTAGAGTCCCGCGTATCAGTCATTTTCTGCGTTGTTGGATAGCATTTTAATTCTTGGCCAGAGATTGACGTTTAATATTTCGTGGTTTATGGAAGATGTAGGATAAAGTTTAGGCTGGATTGTTGTGGGTAACTGATGTGGGGGCGTGCGTTTTGCCCATAACCCTTGATAACCCCGAAGGGTATCGACGCAGAGTGGGCAGTGGTCAAAGGTACACAGGATAATTCAAAATATTTTTGGAAAAACACTCCTGCAAAATATTATCAAACCAGACTAATTCCTTAGAAACTTCAGTCATTGCAACAAATTCTGATTCCATTGTGGATAAACAAATACAATTTTCCTTAAATGTCTTCCATGAAATTGGGGATTCACTCAAACAAACTAATTGACCTCCGACAGAGATTCGGTCGTCCCGATTAGCGGCAAAATCAGCATCCGAAAAAGAAATAATTTGTGGTGAATGGCTATTTAACATTAACTTTTCGTTTTCAGTGTGCCACACATATCCCAAAAGATTTAAAAGACCGTGCCAATGAACCAAGCCGGGTTCACTCTGGAACTGACTGAGAATGTTCACGGCATAACAGATATCAGGTCTTGTTCGGCTGGCTAGAAAAGATAAGCAACCCAACAAATTTCTGTAGGGATCGACCTCATCTCATTAATCTCTGTCGTGGTTTGTGGGGATTGACTTTTTGAATAGATACTATTTTTAGTAATAGGCAAAGATCTGATGGGGATATTAAAATTATTAAACCTTTTATAATCTTCATCAATATATGACGATTGATGTAATAAAAGAGTTCTTTCTTCCTCTTCAAACTCGACGCCTAATAATTTACGAGTTTTTCCTAAAGCCTTTAAATCAAAATGCTTATTTAATAGGCTAACCACATGCTTGATTCCCATCACATCTTTACAGAATAAAACAAAATCATCCACATATAACAGTAAAACAACTGAATTTTGATAGATATATACACAATTGCAATGGCTGAACTTTATAAAACCGATTTTTGCTAAAACTCTATCGATTTCAAAGAACCAAACTCTGCCAGATTGGTGAAGACCGTAAATTGCCTTTTTAGGGTCTACAAACTAAACTTAAATTATCAGAAAAACCTTGTGGTTGATGCATTAAAATATATTCATCTAAAGGGGCATAAAGGTAGGCACATTTTACATCAAATTGTCTGTGCGACCACCCCAAATAACACACAAGTAATGAAAAGAAAAATCGAATCACACTGAAATTTACAACAGGGCTGTAGGTTTCATCATATGATTCCCCTTTAATTTGTTTGTAACCCTGGGCTACCAATCTAGCTTTAAAACGAACTATTTTACCAAACTCGTCGCTTTTAACGGTATAAACCCATCTGCATCCTAAAACTTTTGCATCGTTGGGTTTTCTTACGAGTTCCCAGACAGAACGTTCTTTCATTATGTCAAGCTCCTCCTGCATTGATTTTTCCCAATCAGCAGATTGCGGAGAGGCCATAGCCTGTTTGTATGTGTTTGGGATAGAAACTTCCTCTAGTCAGAGAGGACAGTCTGTAAAATTGACCGATCCCGCATCACCAGACCGGACCAGACGAGAGGTGACTGGATCTCTGCGCCAAGTAGTTTTAGGTACAGTTTCAGCTACAGGAGGACCCGACTCTACGTTTACAGTCTGATCATCTGGGTTTTCATCTGAAAGACATAGTGTTTGGGCCCATCACAGCTCCACTGCTGCTTTCTAAATTTTCCGACCCATTTACTCTTTCACTTAGGTTTTGATTAAATAAATCTCAATAAAACAATTTTTCATTAAAACTAACGTTTATGGTTTCAATTATTTTATTTTCCTCTGGCAACCAAATTCTATAGCCACGAGTGCTAAAGGCATATCCGACCATTACCCCCCGTTTAGCTCTGTTATCTAATTTGATTCGCCTTTGTTTGGGAATCCCAACATAAGCTACAATTCCAAAGGGTTTTAAATGTCGAACTGAAGGTTTATGATTACCGAAAAGTTCTATCGGAGTTTTGCTTTCTTTAGTATGGCAAGTTCTGTTCCATACATAGGCGAAACACATTTTTAGACTTTTTCTTTGAAATATTATTTTTAGATGATCTCTTATTACTTTTATTTGGTTTTTAGAATCTTTCAACACCATTAATTCATTGAAATTCTTGGTCTTAAGCTAATTTTGATATAGCTGTTAAAATTCACTCTTAAAAACTTCGTTCTATTTATTTTATAAAACATGCTGTGCTCTTAAGCCTTGTTACATGCAATAGCCACATTTTCGAAGAGTATTTCTGTAAAATCAGCAAAGAAAAATTCGAATTTTTTAATTTTTTATAATTTTTTTTAATGTCGTGGGGTAAAGTGGTGGTATGGTTAGGCTTAGCTATTCATGCAAGATATAAAGGAGTTTTGGGTCGTGGAATGAACTTAAACTGGTTTATATTGTAGGATGTTTTTTAAAAACCATTTTAATGTTATTAAAATATACAGCATTATTAAAAAAACTTATTTTATGAGATTTTTTCAAATTTAACTTAAAGATGCATTGGTAAACTTAATATATTAAGAATATGCCTAGAAGCAATTAGCAATTCTTTGCAATTAGTTATTCGCAATTAATTTACTAAATGATACAAACTATAATGCAAAATGCTTAACCAAATCAAAGATGGAAACAAATATAATTTCCAGAAAAATACGATGTAGATTATTTTGTTATGTTCGGTGCAATATGTAAAGTTTTACAGAGCTTCAATTTAATAGTAGAGGACAATACTCTCTTGCTTAAATATTCTATTATTCTGCTATTATTATCTCCAAGTAAGCTTTTCTGAAATAAAAGTGTAGAGGAATATTAGAAATGAGTTTGCTTCTATTAGTTCTTTATATTAATAATGTTTGATTTAATCATATAGTTAAATTTGGGCTACCCCCATTTTCCCCCACCCTGGGGGAAAATGAGGGTATAAAACTAAGTTCCCTAAATTGCCAGATACTGAAGCATGTGGTGGAAAAAAATTATATATTCGAAATCGAAACAGTTCAAATGTATGTTATAAACAAAAAAAATCTATGAAAAATAGTTAAAAAGTAGGTGTTTGATGAGATGATTTTTAAAAAGCCCGATTTTACCCTCATTTCCCCCCCCCCTACACCCATAACGTCAACTCGTGCACTAGTCAACCTATCCTTACTTAGAATATCTTTTCCGATGGCTTGCGCGCTACCCTCAAAAATCCATTGTCTAGCAGCGTTGCTCAATGCAGATAACACATTCGGCACATGATCTGCGCTACCAATTTGCACGAATATTGATTCTTGCCTTCCCTGGAAAATAGCATCCTGCATGATTCCAAACCTCAATACGAGCCCCATTTGTACTTTTGGTAAGTTTCGGGAAACACTTTATTTTTTTGTTTAAATAGTTTCCTTGTTTTTATTGATTTCAGGAAAATAAAACTTACATATAAACTGATAACAATAAACGAGCATTTCATTACAATAAACCATGATTTTTCAATGTATTTTTATATAAGCAGACGGGACTAAGCGAATTTGATAACATTAAACCACTGATAACATTAACCGCGATCACATTAAGCGACGTCTTCTGTAGTCAGAAAGTGCTGTGATGAAGTGGAACTTAAATATAATAAAAATAAATTAGTAAATGTACATAGAATAGTTTTTTCAAAGTAAAGATTTTATTCAAAATTTTACTAGCATACAATATTTTATCTGATTTTGCAAAATGTAGATCGACTTTTAAACAAAATTACGATGTTTGGCACTATCATTAATTATTTTCCTGAAATAATTTAAGTGTGATAACATGGTGATGTTATTTAACTCTCTAACTTCGCAATACTGTTGTTGACAATGTAGGATTTAAAATTTGAAAATCATAGTAACATATTTTCAATTACATGCTATGGAGTCCACACTAATAGTCACTTCTAAATCAAAAATTAATGGAGCGAGAAGAATCTGAGGCAGTAATTGGACCATTGAGTTATGAGCGACTACACCTTGTTGTCGCTGGCTATCGGAAACAGTCCGGCAGTCGGATTCAGAAATAGAGCGTGCTTGTTGAGGGGTTTATCCATTGTGCTGGAGGACACTGTAGTTTAGTGTGGTAGGAATTGCTTCTGGTTTCAACACCGGCTTACCTCTAAGAATTAATACTTCTTCATTGTGAATAATGTGTTTGTAATGTCTCTCAATAAAATCTTCTTCAAAATGCACTTCACCAAACGCGGCTTAACTCGTCCAGTTCTTTATCAGCTCTCGGGATTGCCTTCTTTCAAGTTTCAAGAAACTTCCGCATTTTTGGGCACGGAAAACAAAGTAAGTTTAGCACTGTTCGATCTGTAGCATGTGGTACATCCAGGAACAAAACAATGATACTGTTCGTTTCTTGACTTTTTATTACAACTCATAGTATACAAATTGTTTTAATTTTTTTTTCAACGACGATTTAACAACTAAAATAATTGTAAAATCAAAAGAATACAGCCTTGATCGCATGTAAACAAACCATTAAGCTGACGTTTATATCGATCGCAGCGCCACCTAACACATTTCATGAACAATCTTGACGTGTTTTTCGCCGTTGATAGTATTAGAACGGCACACTATCTCTTATCTTGCCACTATACTGTCACTTTTAAATACTTGGCACATTTCTCTAATATAAGTTACTCTAGTACTACGAGAACGTGGACATCATTCTCTGGAAAGCTTGTCTTTGGTGACACACACAGCTGTGATGCAGAGAACCATCCTATCACTTTTCTGATGACACTGTGCTGCTGAAGTCACGCTTGATTGGTCAACAGCATTCACTCCAACCAAATTCAAGGAGTGGCCTGAGCAGGGAACAAACTCGGCTAAAGGATAAACTGCCTTTAGCCTAGCTTGCAAACCTGAATATCTTCCTGCCATGTTGTTAGCACTGTCGTAGGACTGCCCACACGGCAGTACTGAAGGTCAATCAATCTCAAGATATTCAAATAGTTCAACAACAATACACTGGCATACACTGGTTCGGTGTGATTGAGAAGTTTCATGAATGCATAGTCTGGAGGTAACATTCTTCCAATCAGTTAAACCAGTAGTGCAAAGAACCCCTTGCTCACTCTTCGCAAACAATTTGCAAACATAGGAAAATAGTGACTTGGAGCTTGGAGAGTAAGCCAACCATTCACGTAAAATTACATCTCCATTTTTTTGGCGCTGTAAAAATTGTTCTTGGAACAATTCCGCCTCTTTTCGCCGTTTTTTCTTCCAGAATCAGAGAGATACTCTATATTTTGAGGAGGTGGATTCCTTGCAAAATTCGCACGAGGAACTTGATTTACTGGGGTCCACAAAGCGGGATCGTCATAGTTATATGGCATCGGATTTTTATGCTCCACAATTGAAGAATGTCTGTAGAAGGTACTGCAATTCCAAGTTCTTCAGATATACCACTAGTTGATTTCGTACTTTCCGGATATTGTGATTCTACAACGCCTGTTGTCGGAGATGCAGTGTCGTTTTCGAAACTAGAAATTTCAAGAATGACGAATTTATCTTAAAAAATAGATTTTCGTTGTTCAATAAATTTTTCTTCCTTTTTTTTACGTTTTGAAGAACCCGAAAGGTATTTTCTTGGAAACATTTTAATTGATCGATATTTTTTTTTATAAAAAGAACATATGTTTGGATATTTCACTTTCAATAGAAGCAACATCGGCAAAATAGCTGCCGACCTAATAAGCGGCCCGTGCAGGCAAAAATGTCCGACGAATAATACTCCGTGAAAGGGAGTGCACGTTAAAGATCCTTCCAAGTCCTAACGCTGCGTTCACCTAACTGTGGTTCTAAAATACGACGCCCGTCGCCAATAGCCCTCGTGTAGCTCTAGTGCGACGATAATTCAAACCGAACCTTAATAGCTTTCGCTCCCTGATTGGCCAACGTAATCAGGCGTGTTCCAACTAGCCAATCATCTTTGAAATGACATCGCCAGGTCCAATTACGATTGGTCACTGTACAACTCAAGGTATTAGCGCTTAAAAAATTGTAAGCAGAAATTGGTTCACTTCATTTTTTTCTTTTAAGTGCATTTTTTTTTATTTTCAAACTTAAAAAAATTGGAAAACGGATCTCATAATTACTGAAATTTAGCATAAAATCTAATACAATTAGGGGGGGGGGGGGGGCTCAAAATTCGGGAGCCCTATGCCCGGGCCTTATGGAAGAGCAAGCCCTGGCTAGTTCACATTACGACACGGCAGATAGGCGGTGTCACGAATCACTGCCAAATGCAAGGCTAGAGATTCAGTGGTTGTTTCCAGAAAAGATTGGACTCATCATTGTAGAGAAAATTCAGATTTAATGATTTAATTACGAATAAGAAGTTACATGATGTTTAGTGTTTTTACAAAACTCCTCTCATTGAGCCACTGACTTCTTCCGAGTGCCGAATCAAAGTATCTTGTTGCCACACGTACCTCTTCCTTTTGTATTCACCCCTCCAAGTGTAGAGTACACGCCCTTCCATCAAACTTGTCAGACACCCGGCGCCATCCGCTCGGCTTAAGCGAGCCCGAGGTTGATTAATTTTACTTACATGGTGTGTTTGAATAAGAACTGTGCTCCCATTGTTATTTGCCGGTAGAACATTTGGATGTACCTAAACCACAAAAACAAAATAATTTTTTTTTGAAGAAATCTTTGAAACAGGATGTAAACCAAATCATTAGACATTCTGAAAGAAAAGAAAGAATATTGCTAGATGTTTAGGTTTACAATACTAGAATACTTACAATAGGATTTTCTGAAAACAAAACTTGACCACTGCCACTGGGTACTTGTGGCATATATGCATGTAAGTGTGCAATATTTCGATTCCAAGTTGGCTGCTGACTTTCAGGGAGAACCTGAAACACAGGTTAAATTTTTAACAGCACAATAAATAAGAGCACAAAATAATTTGAGCATAAACAGTTGCTATATATAGATATAGTGATATTTAGGTTATTAAGTTTTACTTACAATAGGATTTTTTGAACACATAACTTGACTACTGCCATATTTCCCGGAAAAACCTGCAAAATATACAAAATATTTTTTTCTTGATGCAATTACTGTATTTAGTACAACTTTCTGAAATTTAACCCTTTGTTGAAGGATAGAGACGTATAAAACCATCACCTTGGCTGTCAACTTTTCCATCATTTCACATAATTTTAAAAAAATTATAAATTTTATAAATTTAAAAGCAGGAATGAGCTATTTATAACCATCTACTACAGAAATATAATTTTTAAAAAATATTTAAGAAACTAAATTTTTTGTTAAAATTTTTAATATAAATATCATGCTTACTGCGAAAACAAGTTTACTTAAGCTAATTTGATTATCCCTCAGAAGGTTTAACAGTAAAAAAATATCATTTTAATTGAAAGTTAATTTTATTTTTACCATTTGTTTTTTTATGAACACTTGTTTTGCCATCAGGTTAACTTTTTATTTGAGGGGGACAGACTGAATTCAGATGTTGATGAGTTGATAATGGAAGTTGAAAGCTGAGCATTCTTTTCGCTGGCAGCAGCACGACCAAAGCTTTTTGCCTTTTTTGGTTTAGGGAATCATTGAGTTTAGCATACTTCCTTTTACTCTGTATCTTTTGCTTTTCTGCATTTTCGCTGGTTAATTGGAAACAGGCAAAGGTAAAGTGACGTTATGATCCATTGTAACCTGCAATGTAGCATCTTTATGCAACTCATTCAAGTTATTTCTCAACTGTTCTAGTTTTTCCCATCTAATAAATGCATCACCGATTGTAATGATCTAATTGCAGCATTGCACTCTCTTATAAGCTGTGTTTTGTCTGGAAGTTTGGCATTTTGTTTGTCAGGAGAGGGTGAGATGGGCTCTTGCAAACATATTCAGGTAAGAATGATAAAGGCAGCATTTCCGCTACAGATGTGCGTGCAGCCAAAAATGTCCGACGAATAATACCCCGTGTAAGGGAGTGCACGTTAAATATCCTTCAAAGTCCTAACGCTGCGTACGATGTCGCCCTTAACGGTTGCGTTGGGTGCCTATTCAGGTGTGGCTCGTCACCTGACTGTGGTTCTAAAATACGACGCCCGTCGCCAATAGCCCTCGTGTAGCTCTAGTGCGACGATAATTCAAAACCAAAACCAATCTACAACAACTCGTGTATTGCAAATAATAAATAAAAAAGGAAAGTATTTCAAATAATGTAATTTCAAAAAAATATGTACAAACTTATATGGGAAAAAGTATAAGGACAAAGGTAAAAAAGATGCATGCAACAATTAATAATAAAGAAAGTTGCCCTTATTTGCTGTCAGGGACGCAGAAAGTGTTTGAAGAATTTGTTTTGGAGGGTTTTCCCATGCGCATTTAATCGCAAAAATCAAGTCGGATATGGAGCCGTATTGTTTGCCATCTCTGTACATTTCACGACACAAAATGCCCCACAAATTTTCCACATGGTTTAGGTCAGGGCTTTTGGATGGCCAGTCCAATAACTTTAAAAAATTGGCATCAAACCATGATTTTTAAGCACTTGACACATGAATTGTAGCATGCCTTGTTGAAATAAATAGTCTCCAGATGTGATAAGGGGAGCAACGGGCAGTACATTTTCGGCCTAAAGGTGTGTAGACTTTGGCATTTTCAAAAGCTTGCCAAACGTCAATCAAATAAGACAAAGGAAAGTGATTATATACTTAAACTGATTCCTTTAACTGCGGAGCAGTCTTATAACGTCAGAAACTTTTGCAAATTTTAGTTTAAGGCGTCAAAAAACCCGTGTTCTTATACTCTTTTCCAACCTTTTAGTCATACAAATTTTACAAGTTTAATATTTTAAATCTTTTTGAAAACTTTTTTGATATCAACTCATTAAAACTGTATTTGAGTTAATTTTCATTTACGTATATATGATTAACATAATTAATTACGCAGAATTTCCACCGAAATATTGTTTTTCCCTGTGTCCTTAAACTTTTTTCCACCAGTGTAAATCGGAAGCATCAATTTTGAACTCAACTAAACCTTTCAAGAAAGCTTATGCAGAAAATGCAGGTTAAAAAAAACAATATCGATCAATGAATGATTTCTATCTACTTTCACTTTTTTATTTAAACTTTGAAACACCTTTGTTAACGTTTGGCCCATTCTAAGAAAGCATTAGCATAAAAGCGTTATATATACCTCCATTGTCTAAGGCTACAAGAAAATGCTTGACAATGTCAGCCACTGTTGAATATGCCCCCCCCCCCAAAAAAAAAAAATGTTCCTAAGTGATGGGACATGACTCCCGCATTACTTTTTGACCAACAATTTTTCTCTTATATGGAGTTCTTTAAAGCAACCAGTTGTGTAAAGAAACCGCTTTGGTGTGTATTTGAATTGCTGCAAAATGTACTTCTACCAAACTCTTCTGGCACGTACTCATTGCAGCAAAAGTCAGTCGAGCGAGAAATGGGCAATTATAGCATCCCGTAACCTCAATTGGTTTTTCAGAGAACCTGGGGCAGACCACAGTGGACTCGACCTTTATTCGATACCCCGAAAGTTGAAGTTGGATTTTTACTGCCGCGGATACTAACAAGTTTGAAGCGAGTTGTCCATTTTCCACTTTGAAAATATGAAGATTGCGTGACAAAGGCAACACCTTGTCTTTCACCGTGAACATCTCTCGCACTGCATCCCTGCGCTCCAGGCAACGAAGGTCGTTTTCATAAAAGTCACAAACCGACAGTAGGGGTCGAAAATGAATTCTTTGCTGTAGGTCAAGTTCGCTTGGGATAGCCCTCGTGTAGCTCCAGTGCGACGATAATTCAAACCAAACCAAACCATGTTCGCTTGGACCTCGCCTAAGGTCCCCACTGTTGGTTGTTTTCGCGGAGCAGTTCTTATCAGATATGCCTCTTGTTGATTTCCAGTCCTTTTTACAAATGATTCCGTAATGTGAAGGTCCGGCTGATTAAAGGCGTCTAACACTATTATTTTGATGCCTGTTGATGTATACGCTGAGTCCTTCATGGTTATATGTTCGTTTGTTGCGTTCTCTGTGTGCGTGACGGCTAAGGTATAACTACAGGTATGTCCTGTAATTGAAGAAACTTCATATGTATAGGTGAGATCCGGAATGTAATACGTTTTCCTAAAGGCGCAGGCCGCTCGATGGACGATAAAGCATCCATGGCCGATGGTGGATGGATGACATGAAATTTCTCCAGGATAGTCGTTACTTTCAGAAGTTTCTGCCTCCTGCATTTTTAATGAATTCAGTTATCTGAAAAATGCATAAATCCATTGTGTTGTTAACTTTTGCGTTTAGAAAATTATATTGAAATATGCGATGGAATGATTCTAAATGCATGTTTGTGTTGATCCCAAGTTTTTGTCGGTAGCACGCTGCAATTTCTTGCATTTTGTTCTCATATGTTTATAAAAAATAATTCCAAAATTCTTCAACTTTTGAGCTTTGGAACAAATATTTTATATTCTTAAAAATTTCTTTAAATGTATCTTAATTTGGTTTCCTCTAAAAGTAGATTTATCGACTGATATACTTTAGATAACAAATCTTTATATTTTATGTTGGCCTGTAGTTTCAAGCGTAAAACCCGTTCAACATGCCAGGCACAAGGCAATTTGTGCTTTACAGGCCCGAAAACATCTTCTCGTGCATTATAAAATGCAGGAGCATCATCAGACATAAATACTGTATGATTTAAATCTACAGCACTTTTATCTTTTACAATTGAGAAGAATACTTTTAATAATATCCTATCTTCTCGATTGCGCAGGCCAAAAAAGCGACTGGGAATCCTTCTTTGTATTCATCTATAACTAATAAGGTGACTCAGTAAAACCCATACCTATTTGGCCCATGAGTGGAGTCTATGCAGGTGGTGTGAACAAATTTTTGTAACACAGCCCTTTGAATACGATGTTGTATCACAAAGAATACATCATCGTCATGTAATTCCTTTAGAGAACCAGTTCCCTTTGCTCCTTGGAACTTATATGCTAGAACTGGGTTATTGCTTCCCTCTGCTTCCATTTTTCCCACAGGCACAAATAGACCTTATCATCTAAAATAAGAAAATAAGAAAAAAATCCATATGTAATGAAATTTTACCTGAAGTTTCACAAAGTTGTTGATAAACGAGGATAAAATACCAATTTCAATGATGACTCTGTTCTCACTCATGTCAGTTTTGATGGGCTGTTCGCACTGTTGTGGCACTTCTATCTTTTTTGTTATGCACTGCAAACTTCCTTAGCCTGCAAATACTTTTCGTATTGTAAAGCAGAATTTCTGTGTTGGTTTGGTTTGAATTTCTTCTTACCAAATGCTTTTTGTCTGCCCATATTTGTATAAAATAAAGAAATCGATTTTGAAATGAATGAGAAAGATTGCAATTGAAAAATATCGCAGGTGAAAATAATAAATATTGCACGTGAAATAAATAAATACACACGATAAAAACATAAGCAGCAGTAGTCACAGTTACAGTTAAACTAACTTCTAACATGAATATTCCAAATATGTACTATATATATTTTTTAAAAAAAATCTAAATTATAAAGAAAACTATTGCAAAAAACGAAACCAAAACTAAAATAGTGTATTTTACACTGTTCTAGAGGGAATTTTATCAAAAGTTTGATATCATTCGAAAACTTAAGATGTCCTCCATGAAGGCAGACCGAAATCGGAAATTCGAAATTTTGGTGATTTTTGACTACCCAGTACCCTTAATAAGGTAACTAATACAGTGAAACCCCGATTTTATGTTTCTCAAGGGACTGGGTATTATTACTTGGAAATTTTCAAAGACAAAATCTGAAAACATATTGTCTGCATATGTTCTGACAGCTGCAACATTGAATTAAGTATAGTTTGGTTTAAGAAAAATCTTTGCACAGTTAAAAGTTCTTTAAATTATTTTGCTTCTACATTTAAAAAATAAATTAAAATTAATATATAAAAATAATAAGAATTTCAGTGAGTATCAAAATAACATAAAAGTAGGCTGTATTTCTTTTAGAACTTGTTAACATTAAAAATAAAATCTTACTAATTTATTAAATAAGATATTATCTTCTAATTCAGTGTTTAATGTCACAACTTCTTCGGCAGAAAATAACGGAAAGTTTTCAAACTTAGGAATTTCTTGCTTCTCATTTTGATTAATAAGGGCATTACATTGGACTTGTTTCAGCTCTTTCACCTCATTTGGTAGGTGTACTACTTTTTGCAAAATATTTTGCAAAATAGCTGAAATATAGAATTATGTGTGTCATAATATAACCGAACTGTTAACAGTAAAAATAAATCATACAACTAAGACAATTATAGGCATTTACTATTCTTTTAAAACCAAGATCATTTAACAGAAGTGGCATGTCATGGAAGTGATATTACAGCCTCCAGTTATTTCCATAATGCACATACATTCCAGGGGTGCAGAATATGTTCAATCCGGCTTACTTCGGGGGAAGTTTTAGCCACCTGGGAAAATTTTGCAGAAAATATACAATTGATTTTGATAATAGTTGTTCGATTTGCAAAACAAGCAACTGTTAAATACCTAGGCAAAATACCTCCGTTTAATACTTGGATCAGTTGATAGGTTTTTAACCCTTTCAGTCCCAGTGATGCCATTTGGCATCATCACTTTCAATACTTTTTTTCAAAATGTTAATGTTCCGTTATGACATCCAAACACATCATTCGATTCTTCATACTTTGTTCTATTCGACAATATTTTTATTAATCTCAATAGAAGTCAGAAGTACTACTTGTTTTATTTTGAAAATAGCTAACAAGCGTTTCACCTGATTTTTGATAAGTTCACTTCAGTTCCACATATTTAAAACACAATTTAAACTATTTCGGTTAAAGTAATTTCTAATTTTTTTTTAATAATATGGTCAGATGCCTTAAAATATATAACTCGAAGTGTTTTTAGTTAATATATATATTTTTATTTTGTTGTTTTCCACAGTTAAAAAATTTTGGCATTATTTCAAAAACCATATAAAAAATTAAAATGGATTTTTTTTTCTTATGGAACTCTTATTTTTGACCTAAAATAAGCTTATTTTGTGAATATTAGATGTTTCCGGAGTGTAGTAAATTTTTGGGACTGAAAGGGTTAAAAATATAACTTGAATATCGCAAAATTTTCAATACCTATGGTATGTATTTCATATGATTGGGGGAAAAGTTGGGAGTGAAAACATTTTCTGCACACCTGATAAATTCAATATCTATATTTTTAAAAAATTTCTTTATTAGGCAATCATTCTTAGTTACATATTTCAAATTAATTTTAATTTTTAAAACACATTGAAAACCCTGTGACCAGTTGTGGGTATAGCTTATGAAAATCTGCATCAATCTGAAAAAAAGCAATCGGTTTATAAAGCCATAAAAAAATCTGCAGAAAATTTAAACATCTACTCATAAAACTTTATAATTAGAAATAAACATCCTTTTCCTAATTGCAAAAGCTATTTTTCAAAGTTATAAGTGCAGTGTAGTTTACTATTAAATATACTAAGCTGTTTATGAAGAATTCAATTTCAATTAGCATATAACTTAAATATTCCATTAAAAATGTTTAAAAAAATGCTAACTAAAGGAAATGCAGCTTTCAGCATTGCTCTGACGCAACTAGAGTGCATAATTGGAATTCCTTCTTATTTTATGCAGCCTAACACACACCAATTAATTAATCAGATATCATACCAAAGTAAATCCAAGAGGTTGCTTTAAAGAAGGCCATTCCTCAATAATGTCTAAAACAATTCCACCTTTATTGTTTAAGAAATTCCTTCTTTCTTCATACGTTTCCCTCCAAAAAGTCTCCACAGTTGGCAAGAGTCATTGATATATTTCAAAAAATTGATTTTTTCTTGCTGTTCCCTTGTTGGAGCTACAGGAAAGTAATTACATTTTAATAAATCTAATAGCAATAAGCTAGAATATTTAACATTCACTACTTCTACAAGGGTGATTTTTGGCTGCACATGCCATTTATAGGTCAGCAGTTATTTTGGATACATTTATGTTAAGTTTAGAAACTGACCTTCACAATCCTCCACAGCTTCTACACAGAGTTTTGGTTTGCAGGGAATAACTTCAGCATCCTTTAGAAGGCGAACGAGGGTCCTGTACTTATTCGGAAGTTTTCCACTTGATATTTTTGGCCCTTGCCCGTCTGTAAATCGTGGTACATAGTAGATTTCCTGGAAAACAACCTAAAATCTACTGTCTGAGATGCGAGACCACTTTAACCTTTTAGCCTTGAAAACATAGATTTACATACCTGGGCTTCAGATGGGAAATCTTCTACAATTAATATTGCTAGGAGTTCAAAATCTGCATTTGTTAGCCTGTAAATAAATAAAAACATATGCAGAGGTTTATAGAAATTGCATGTCAATTATTTGGATGTAGTTTAAGTTGTGTAAAATCAGGTAAATAACTAAAAATTTGTACCTTCCATATGTTTTGATGCAGTAATTCATAAGAACATCCACCAATTTTTTTTTCTGAGGGGATGGCTAAGTGTTTGGACACTTTTATAGTTGTTGAGAACAATTAAACCTTGAGTGTCATTTTGCAAGATCTCAAGAATATTTTTAAAAATATATAAATATATAATACATTTAGATTCTAAAAAATTGGACACCTTGAAATGTTTAATAAGAGTGAGCGAATTCTTTTTATTTTTTAAAACTAGAATAAATTATTTTAAAATATGCCTAGTTATTTGTTTCGATACAGAAAGAAGTTTTTTTTTAAGGCAATTACAGTAACACATTATATATCCAATTGAAAGACATCAATTTACGATTAGAAAGAAAAATCAGATTTAGCTTTAGTAGATAGACAATATGCACTTACACAGTTTTCCTTTGACAAATATTTTTTTTACTCCAGTCTAGAGTTGTTACTGTATCTAACTTTCTTCGTTTTGGGGTTGATTGAAGAGTATTCGTCTGAATCACAGTAAACAGTAGTGACGAAGAGATCTGGACAAAAAGAATAATCAAGATCAGAGCAATAAAGCTTTCTAGTTGAAATGGACACTTGAACCAATTTCTCAGAACTGAGAAACTCAGCCAAAAACATTTTTGAAAGCTCAAGCTCCCCTCCTATATGTTAGCTCCTGTATGGACAACTTGCATGTCATTTTTTGTGACTGTGTCGAAATGTGGTAAACATTCCATTTCATACTTCATTTAACTCGAAAGGTATAGCAACCATACGTTAAATTTTTAAGATCGCCAAAAATCGCCAATGAACAGAATAGAACTATAAAAATATTCATGTTGCCATTTCTGTAAAACTCAATAAAGTTTAAAGCAAGATTGAATTTATTTAAATTTGAAAAATTAAAATCTTAACTAAACATTTATAGCTTAAATATGCATATTTGCAATCAACAGAACCATCAATGAAGAAATCATCAACTAAACCCACAATAAGTCCTGGAATGAAGACTGGACGAGATACGTCACTTGAAACATATCAATTATTTTCAAATAATGAAAGTTGTTTCTAAAGGGTAATGGCAACACAATTAAATAAACATTTTCAATTTTATTTATTTTCGTTGAAAGTTTTATTTAATTTTTTAGCAGATGGCATCAGGAAAGTAGCAATTATGGCGAGCTAATAAAGTTTGAAAATATCCTATCTGAAATTCCGAACTGCTTGACCGTAGCGCTTCAAAACAGTCGCCAATCGATTCGTCGTGGCCAAAAACCCCAGACCCTAAAGTTTGTCGGAGTTTATTAATTCTGGGGCGATTTTCGACTTGGCAAGAATTTCTCGTATTATAGTATAAGATTATAAACAAAATTTGTAAAATAAATTTGATGCAAGTTCCATCAAAGGAGAATTCATTTCAGCCCATCCTTATTTTAACTTAAATGCAATCGTAAATTATAAATAAAATTTACTTACGAGAATAATGGATAACTTTCAGTGCAAAAGATGACCAACTCTTCTTTTCTGGAACGCTTTGGAAAAGTATGTCATTTCACACTATCCTGTGGCCACCAACAATACTCGTCCTCTCCTTTAAAATGCAACCAACTTGTAGGTATGACAGCTATCGTCTTATCAACAGTGAACTGGATGATACAATATGGAAATTTAGAGCTGAAAAGTAATGAAATGTGTTTTACAGTCAAATTCATACACTTATTGCACATGGTAAAAGCAGAGCATGGGATTTGGCAGGGGGGTTGAAAGATGAAAATTTTTATTTTAGTCAAACGGGAATATGCAATATTTTAGTTTTGAAAACTAATGTTGCCAAACCTCAAAAGCGAAAAAAATACCTAAGAAAGTTTCAAAAAATTAAAATTTGCATTGTCATTATTCGTATTATGATGTTATAAATAAGTAAAATATTTTAAGAGTTAATCTTTCCATAAAATATTCACAATTTTAGAAACTTACATTAAAAACGGCCAGTTGCATGCAGCACGGACGTTCTGATCTGGCGGTGCCTGACGTTCTACTGGGATTTTTTTTTGTTCAGGTAGAAATTCTTTTAAAAGTTAGTTTTCACTTTTCAATTTTGAGAAGGGTTCGTTTTTGCTTGAATTTAATTTTGTAAAGGGTTGAAAACCGATCCAATTTTCTTCTAGACGGACCCTTGCTTATAAACTGTTCATAGAAAATTCAAAGTGTTGCACTTTCGGCGCTATGGCTAATAGGCAAAAAAGCATGGGGATTTTTGTATAGGAGAAGTATGGCTTTCATCTCTACAGCTTCAATGTTGAAAACGAAGAACCTCGTCGAAAGATTTTCTACGTGAAAATAGTTTATATCAGAGAGTTCAACTGGGTATTCGTAAAAACTTCTTGTTCTTTCAAAAGATCTTGCAATTAAGAAAATGTCATTATTTTGTTGCTTAATGAAATTACAGATGTGTACCATTCGATTGTTTTTCAGAAAGGCATTGGAATCTTTAATATTAGTAGACAATTTGAAAAGAGGGCATTTCACCGAGGAATAAGAAGTGCCTATTAACCCACCATTGGGCAAACGGGAATTTTCGCATTTGCTGGATTCAACAACTTGAAATTTTAATTCCTTATTTTTTTTATTGTAGCTGGTGACGGCTTATTCCACATGCGCCTTTCGATAGTTCTCTTTACTACCTGTTGTAAATATTGGTTCTTTTTTCGTATCTTTGCCTTTAGGGATTGCATGTAATTTTCAAAAGGGAATGCACTAAATGTGTGTAAATGACCAAATTCTAGTGCATCATCAGGCAGGTGGAGTAACGAGTGCACATTATAAACTTGGAAATCTTTTCCATAGAGTGCCACAGATATTTCGACGAAAGATGTCAAAAGGGTTTTGGCCAAATGGTTTTTTTCTTTGCATTCGAATTTAACATGTACACTCCAACAAATAAGCACATAAAATGGTCATAATAATCTTCTGACAAAATGTCCTTTAAAACTATTGGGCCAATATATAAAAGGAACTGGCGGAGTTCTGTTGCCTTCCAGAAGTCCAACTCATCTAGAGTTCTGGGTTTTCTGTTGAACTCTGATGGCCAAACCTTCCGGATTTCAATCAAACGCTCACTTAATCTTAATCTATCCTTAACAGAAAGTTTTCCCAAGTGTTGTGAATCTTTCCCTTTCCAACGGTACAGGAGACGTCGCATGACACCGAGATAAACTAAATGCATCGGATCATGGGGAAACTTTGAAACCAGTCCGATGTCTAATTCAGTTAAAGGACTACGTCCAACATGGTGATTCGGTTGTTGCTCTTGTGCAAAGGACTCATCTGTTCGCAAAGTGGAATTTGAATCAGGAAACACCATTCGGTGATTGATGACTTTTCCAGGTTAAATACACTTGTCGCAGCCATAGTAGCCATTGTGTCCTTTCACTTGTTTCACATATGACTGCTGGGGCATCACAAATACTGCATCACTAGTGGTGCTAAGTACTCTTCAATAGGTGGCTCTAGGCTTTCTATTGAAGTCAGAAGGTCAAATCTTCTGTATCTTAACCAGCCTCTCACTCAATAGCAATCTGTCTTTGACAGAAATCTTGTCGAGATGGGAGGAACCTATACCTTCCCATCAATACAACTGGCGGCTCATAACCCCCTAAATATACCAGGTGCATTGGATCATGTGGAAATTTTGTTACCAGTTCAATTTCGTCAAAAGGATACTGCCATTGCGATGCCTCGGCTGTTCTTTTGAAGCAAATGAATCATCAGATTTCAATTTGGCATTTGTATCTGGAAATACCACCCTCTGATTGATTAGCTTTCCAGGTTGTTCACATTTGTCCTACCCATAATACCCCGTGTAGGGGAGTGCACGTTAAATATCCTTCAAAGTCCTAACGCTGCGTACGATGTCGCCCTTAACGGTTGCGTTGGGTGCCTATTCAGGTGCTGGCTCGTCACTTGACTGTGGTTCTAAAATACGACGGCCGTCGCCAATAGCCCTCGTGTAGCTCTAGTGCGACGATAATTCAAACCAAAACCAAAAAAAGCCTACCCATCATGCCCTTAGATTTGTTTCAAATATGCTTTAGCTGGTGCATCAGACACAATTGAACAAAGTATTGACTAACTTTTTTCCTTCAAATCTATCTCATTCTTTAGGAGATCACTTAGCTCAATCAAAAATGGGGCTAAATACTCCTCAACAGGGGGCTTTGCTTGGCCAAAAAAATAAACTAACCATGAAAGGTTGCAAAAAAAATTCATTTATATTTGCTAATATCGGCCAAAATTGATTTTTCGAGCTTTTGGATACTGGCAATCCATCAATATTGAAATTTAAAGTATTCACATAGTGGTTGCCTTTATTCATAACATTTAAAATTTCTTTTTGCAAACCAAAGTGATAAAACTCGCCTTTGCCAATTATTTTGTATCAACTTGGCAAGGTTTTTTTTTTAAGTTTTATCAGTTTTTGGTAACCCTGGATGCCATTTGCTCAAACCTTTCAACAGGTTTGTTATGTGACTAAGAGGAATCCTACACTGTTAAAAAAAATCACCGTAAAATTACGGGCTGGAGACGGCAACAAAGTTTCCAACCATGCACCGTTAAAATACACTCATGCCCATAATTTCCTGCAGACCGTAATTTAACGAGGCAAAATAATACAGTATCAACTGTGAAATTACGGTCCTTGAAGTCCAGTTTGCCTAATTACTTTTAAAGCGTATTTAAATGGCCATAGACCGTAAAGTGACAGGCATAATAGCAGTATCAAGCGTATAACTACGGTCACTGATTGTAAGAATACAGACTATCTGATTACGGTTCAACCGTAAATTGACAGTGTGTCATATTTTTAACCGTTTTCTAACGGTCTTGGCAAATTAATTAATGTGTTCTTAGCATAAAAAAATTGAAAGACAAAGTAGCAATTGCAAGAAACATTTAATTTTATCCATTGAAATTACAAGTCAAACATTTTTTAATAATAGTATAAATAGTATGATATAATAATAGTACTTAAAAACATAGTAATTTAACAAACAGGAAGAGTACAGAAGAAAAAACCCTTCATAGCATAGGAATCTGCCTGTGCATCAGGCCTCTTTGGAGGCATTAGAAAATCATCGCCTAACCTGCCGTAAGGAAACCTGTTTCTTACTCGGTTATTCTCTCCCAGCAACCCAAATTCACGCAAGACACAAGCCCATGTTTGTACTAAAAGGGAAACTGGTTTCTTGACGCCAATGTCTGCCAAGCAGACCAGATTGTGGGAAGATTCCTATCGATCAAGGTATTCTTCTCGACTTTTTACATGAAGTATAAAATAACTTTAACTAAAAAAAGCAAACATCAAAGTCTTATCCTCGTAAGAGGTGTATGGAAATAAATTTCTAGAATGAAAAAAAAAATCCACAGACATTTATAAAATATTAATTTAATTAGTTAATAAATATTTTAACTAATTTATAAATGTCATTAATACGAAATCGGGAGAGTTATAAGAACAAGAATTCTTATTAACTGTATTTAAAGTACACCCTTATTTATATTTTAGTAGCATTCCTAAAGATAGAAATGTTTTGTTTTTCAATTATTAAAATTTTGAAGTATTTTTTATAAAATTATAAGCTCATGTGAACATCAGATGGTGTTTAACGTGCGAGTTGGAACCCGCATATAGATCAAAATAAATTAAGACAAAAAAATAATTAAAACTAAAGGAAATTTATTACAGTAAAAACAACTAGAATTAAATTAAGCAACAAAAATGTAAAACAATGCAAAAATAATGTGCCGCATGGGCCAAAGAGTAACCTTTATGTGTAGCCAGAATATGAGCAGCGTGCCTAATGCATCAAACACCAGTATACATACAATTGATTAAATCGAAAATTTGCATAAGTAGAAAAGTTTGCAGTGAATGGCACGATTGGTGGCTCCAGTCAGAACAAGTGCTAGTTGATTCGAGAACAGAAGATAGGGCTGTTGAAAGACTTCCAAGTGGAGTGCATCAACCATACCACACACCTTGAAATTATTGGATTTCAAAACTAAATAGCAAAAGTTTAAATACAGTAAAATGAAATTTCAGCAATTACATTATACAAGAAGTTGTTCAAGGACTTTTTCAAAGTTTTAAGGTTAAAGTTAGTCTTAGTAGGTTGTAACACAGTTTGTTGCAGTGCCGTTGTAGTTCATCACTTGCAGTTTTGATGGTAACTACAACTACTCTTACCAGACTGTCAGCTCCTGAGTGCAGATCGATGATTCAACCCATCTTCCACTTCAAAGAGGGAAGCCGCTCGTCTTTGACAAGACCAAGTCCCCCCGTTGAAGGTTGTCAGAGATCTTGATCCACTTGGGCTGTTGCTGAAGGTTAGCTAAGTACTCTTGGCTCTAACCGTTCCAGAAGTGCTGCACTGGATGCTGCATGAGCTGGCCCAGTCGATTGAGTGGTGTAGTGGTAACGTCCAGTTCTAGAAGGAGCTTGGATGAGGAGGTGACCAGGAGTAAGTGCTGTAAAATCATGGGATCATTAGACAAAGAACATAAAAGTAGCAAATTAAGGCAGGCTTCCACTTGCACTACGATTGTTTTTAATTTTTCGTAAGTTAAGGATATATCAGTCAGTATGCGTTACAAGTGAGATTTGACCAACATGATTGCCTTGCATCAGTTCCAGCAATCACTACATATGTTTACATTAAAAACTACTATAAAACTTACTTTATCCAACACCCATTCTTAGTCTCCCAGCCATTGACGCCAATACTCCCATGGCGACTGACTGTGTCATTAGTCAGATGTTGTCAAAGTGCAGTAGGCCAGGCGGTCAGTATCTATTCTAACATGGCCGCAGAGTGGGCAACTCTTATCATCAGCCAGTCCAAGTCGATGAAGGTAGACCACCAAGAAGTCACTTACTGTAACAGAAAACACTGTATTGCCATATGCCTTAAAAACCGCAAATTTAAATGAAGGCCAAGAACATTTTGATTATTGATTAATATTTCTGCTTCCACACCTCAGGTTTAAAAACAAAACTAAGGCATAATTTTCTTTTGTGTAAGCTATATAAATAATTCATTTGTACGGCTCCCAAATTTCCTTATATTTCTAAATCTGCTATGACAACAATGGAATGTTGAAGTGGAACATGGAGTTTGTTTACTTTTCGCATTATATAATAATATTCAAGACAACTTTAGAATAGAATCAGTAAGTACGACTTTAAACATGCATAATAAGAGATCAACTAAACTACCAAACACTATTGTTAACTAAAAAAAAAAGGACAAATCACATTGTGTTCAGTATGTGTACAAGTATGTTGTCATTTTGAAATGGCAACAATATACTTACTTGAAATGCTCTCAAACCTGGAAATGTCTTTTGAGAGAACATGAAAGATTTCCTAATTAAAAATCATCGCGTCATATGCGATCGTAGATCGCAGCTATATATTAAAATAAGAACACAACAGTTTGCTGCAAGTTCAAAACAATGTACACAAAAAAATAATAAATTTGGTCACTAGCCTGATTGCACTTTTTCATTTTAATGTTTTCGAGTCTTAATCATTTAAATCTCGGGTCGAGAAGAACTGCTTCACACACATGGTTTGAAGTTACTACTTTCATTAACCTCTCAGTTAGTTGTTGAGATAAGGCGTTGCAGGATGTTGGCAAAATTTTATATTTAAGCTCATTTCTGCACATCTTGACATGGTCATCCATGAATCCATACAACAGTGAAAGTTTCGAGATCGACACGTGCTTCTCAATACTAATTTTCACCATACGAAAGAGTGGAAAATCTGAAGAAAGGCAACGAGGTCTTTCATGAGTTCCCACTCATCCTTGTGGAAATTAGTTGGTGGCGATTCTCCAAAACTACCAATGTTGTAAGGATTGGTTCTTTCAACATCTTGCTTTAGCTTTAATTCTGGCAACTGCATATGCCTTAGATTTTCTTTGAGGCGTTGAAGAGCGACGGTACTTTGTTTGAAAAACATCACTGTTCTTTTTATTTTCGAGACTACTTTTGTTTACATATGTAAGCTGCAAGCAAGAAGTTAACCCGTAACTGGTAATATCCGTCTGATAGACGGATAGTTTTAAATAGTTATAGACGGATTTATTTAGTTATAGACGGATAGTTTACAAAACTCTTAGTCTGATAGACGGATGTTACTGGGAGTGTTTGTCAGCGAGATGTTACCAGTTACGGGTTAAGGCTGTGGGCAAAAAGTCCATTTGGCGGAGCCGGCACTGCGCGATCGCTCCGACAGTGTTGCTTGCATTGTCTGTTGTTACACGTGAGACTTTTCCCTCCAGACCCCAGAGCTGAAGTTTTTAAGTCCTCTGCTAAATTGACGGAGGTGTGGCTGGGCCTCAAACTGGGAACATCTTAGCAGGAGAGTTTTCAATTCTCCATCTTCGTCGATGAAATGTACAGTGGGGGCAATAAAGCTTTCATTGTTGATTGATGTCCATCCATCGGTCGTTAGGCTTACATAGCGTACTTTATCGAGCTTTTTTCGGCATTCGTCGGCAGTTTCATTGTAGATGGCATTTAGCAAACCATTCGAAATCGTTTTTCGGGATGGTAGCTTATATGTTGGACAGAGCAACTTCATGAAGTTGACAAACTCCTTGTCTTCTACTATGGAGAAAGGGTTGTACTCCTTGACTATTTGCCTAATCAGTTACTTGTCCAACTTATCTGCTTTTAACTTGCTGATAGACTTCTTTGTGGGTGGTGGAAAACCTAAGGTGCTGGCATTGCTATTGGTGGAATTGGTATTGGATCATCTGGGTTTTCCTACAAGTATAAAAACATACTTTTAATAACAATCGAATCATACGCACAGATCCTTACTAAAATCAGTGGCGGATCCATGGGGGAGAAAAGGGGGAAATTTCCACCCCTCAAAATTCATGCAAAATCGACTTGTAAGGAAATATTTTTATTTGTTTACAAATATTTATATTTCTACAACTCGTTGCATTCTCAACTTAGAACTAGAACATGGAAAAAATATTACGGCTCGGGCGCTTGGGGGGGAGGGGAACAGGTTTATTGGGAAAAAAACGTGTGTGGTGTTGCCAATGAGACAACATGGATCCACACAGAATATTTTAAAATAAAAAAAAGAATAAATGATATAACAAGTTAAAAGAATTTAATGCAATTGCAATTATCAAAATCAATTAATGAGTTTTGGAAAAGTTCAAACTTGGATGGCGAGTTGTAACAATACATGAGAACGTGTAAAGATCAAAATTAAAAAAAAAGGCAAGTAAATTTTAAAAGAATTTGGCCAGAATGATCGTTAGTGAGTGATGACACTTCCAAAAAAAAAAAAAATCTAAAAAAAAAAAATAATAATTTAAAGCAATAAAAGAAATTAAAACAATAACCAGGTTTCCTGGTGACCATGGCAATAAAAGGGGATTGATGAAATAAGGAGAGCGTACACAAGATTCAATTTAACATAAAGTTTAGCATTTATTTTATCATAACACTGATGGATCATTACAAGAAAATAATCAAATGGAATTTCAACACAAAAATGCTTTTTTTTTTCCAAAATTAATGACTTAATTTAAAAAATAGCATGTGATGCAATACTGAACTGAATTTATGATAATTTAGAGTTAAATTACAAATGAGCTAATACACGTGCTGTTGAACATGGAGGTAGGGTTAAGCCCTTTCTTGCATTTTAACTAAGTGTTAGGATGTCACTTTAACAATAAATTGGAGTTTCACTTTTAGCAATCATTAAGTAGAAAAGTTCATAATAAAACTATTAGTCTGGAAAGAGTCTTTATACAAGGTCTTCATGGCTGAATACATTTGCATAAGTGAACATGATAATGCTGGGCCTAATTGGTCTAGGCTGCACGATACAAGATATACAATTCAAACATTTAATTAATCAGTTAAATTTTGTGAGAGCACTAATTTATCATTATTATATAGATTTCAATATATAACCTCATTTTAATTTACACATTATCACAACTCTAAATATTTGCAAGCTGGAACACAAATACCCCCCCCCCAAAAAAAAAAAAAAAAACCATTCAAAAAAATCATACGTTAAAAAAAATCAACCGAGGTAAGAGAAATTTAACTATTACTATTTATGAATTGATTAAGGCCATTTTCGCTTAGAGCGAATTACGATTTTTAAAACACATGGCAGAGCACCACGGCTTAGGCCTAGCGGAGTTAATTTAATCTTTTATATAATTCGTGCTGCACGTGCATTTTCGGTGATCGAGAAAGATAGAGGGAAAAGTTAGATAGTGAAGGAAGAAACATGGCTTCTCTGGTTAGGCATTTCAGCCTATGAAGATTGCAGGATCTCTAAATGATGGTGAGTGCAGTTCCACGAGGTATCGGCCATCCCGGCCGGGGCGATATCTTCTTCGGCATGGACTTGCCGATTACGTCTGGAGTCAGAAAACTCAGAGCACCTTCTGGGCTCAATTTCCAAGAGAGAATGATCGAGATTACTCCGCGCGCTTCCCCACACCAGACAGAACAGTTCTCATTGGTCACTCCCGGTCACGAGGGTAGCTGATGTCACAGATGATCGTGACGTTCATTGGCTGGGAGGGAAAGGGCGCCAGTCGTGAAGAACGAAGCTGTATTTTAGCAAGATGGAGGCTGAAACACTTGAATAAAATGTCCGTCCTGTAGTTTACTTGTAGAACAGTCTAAGAATTTTGAGCTTTCACTTGGCACATAGCAGTAATGTTAAAAGATATGGAAAATAGGGAAAAGATCGCAAAAGAAAAACGGAATTAAATAAAATGTGTTCCCACTTGCAAATTTGTTCCAACTTGCTGTAAACCACTAAACAAACCCAAATTTTAATACATCCAATATTGAAGCTAAAGTAAATCCTTAGAGGCAATTAAAAAAATCAAATTACTGACATATATTATATTATGCATTACAAATCAAAACCAAATTAAGTAAAAGTTCTATGAAAAAAGGGGGGGTTTTAAAGGGAAAATTAAGTATTATATGGATTTTTGCTTTATAGGAAATGGAGGTAGATCATTTACAAAAGTTGATTACAACACGTGAAACGCAACTCCTCCCCTATTTGTGAGAAAACTCAAGAAGTGAAGGTTGGTTAATGTATCGTTTGTACCTTTCACTGATGATATCATTGCACAAGGGGCTCGGTTACTCCCAATTCCATTTTGGCAGTGAGCCAACGTTAGGCTCCGCCCGAACAGAAAACTGGACGAATCCATTCCAAACACAGGAACACGTGTTTGGAATGGTCCAATGGGAATGGAATGGTCGTCCAGTTTCCAAACACGTGTTGTGTTTCTCAGTTTTGTTTCTGTATGCCCTCTACGCCCCCCAAAGCAACAAATTCCTACGTTCCTAGAAAAACATCCCCTCATTACCCCCATCCGTTCTTGGGTTCTTCTTTATGTTTTTGTATGTACAAGAGAAGATCTCGGGCTGTAAGGAGCCTAGTGGTCACGATCTCGGACTCCAGATCGGAAGGTTGAGAGTTCGAGACCCGGTGCCACTGAAGACTTACCGAGTATATGCGGGGTACGTGCTCGTAAAATCTGTTGGGTCCGAAGGTCCTGTGGTCGGTCATTGCGCAGTTCACTATGGGTACAGGTTCCTGGAGAAAATTTCCCTCCCCTTCAGGGACATGTCTAAATTGTGGAGGTGGCGACAGATGGCAACATCTGTCATATGTGTTTGTGTGTGTCTTGTGTTGTCCTACTTGACGATGGTTTATAAGCGGGTCCTTGCGACCAAGCACACAAGCCTGAAAATATATGTCAACCAATCCAATCCAAGAGAAGATCAGTTGCAGATTTACGTTGGAAAGCTGATAAAAAGTAAGAAAGAGCATTTAGGGCCTGATTCTCATCTCGCGTCGAATCGAGAACTCTTATCGATAAATTTTTGTCGTTAACTACCCCCTCTTTCGACAAACCGTAAACGAGCGATTCTGAGCTCCGCTTTTCTCGAAAGTGAGAGAGATGGCGCGTATTCGACAAGGCGTGGCTAATGTGTGACGTTTTCTTAGCAACAAGAAGGTAACGCCCTTGACAACAGTTCGGTTTTTTTAGTTTAGTTTATGTACGGTGCATTCAGAATATTTCTTAGGCACGTGTATAATTTTCTTACTTATTTTTTTATAACCATTTTGAGTTTAAAATTTCTAAAAGCAATGAAAAATCGGCTCCCAAGCGTACTTCGCCTTATCAATTCGGCATAATGGTCGACTTTATGGAAAGTTATTCTAGTTTAAATTGCAGTTTTTACAATGTTTCCTTGTATTTCTTGCATTAAATTTTTTATGAAATTGAATTTGTGTGTGAAGAATTTATGAGTTACATATTTTATTTTTGAACTATCTAATTTGGTAGTTTTGATTTATGAAATGAGTATTTAAATGCTATTAATTAAATTTAAAGGTTATTTAAGTAAAACAACATTTATTAACATTATTATTTAAACAACATTAAAACAACATTATTATTTAAACATTAATTATAATATTAACATTATATTCAGCTCTGAAATTAAAATGAGTAAATAGGACATTTCTTTTTCATTGCATACAGGTATACTTTCCTGTTTTGGTTATAATTTTTTCTTTTAAATTTCAATATTTCTGATATATTTAAATTTTTTTAGTTGTTTAGATTTCCAACATTGTTGTGCTTCATGTTAATTAAGATACTAATTATTAAAAGGTATTTAAACAAACATTTATTTTTATAAGTTTTACCTATTTTTGCTTAAAAATTTTAACTTGCGGAAGGTCCCAGGTTCAGGTCCGAGCATCGCCAAAATAGCCGCCCATTTTTTAACGGCCGGTGCAGCCAAAAATGCCCGACGAATAATACTCCGTGTAGAGGGAGTGCATGTTAAGTATGCTGCGTACGATGTTGCCTTAAAGGTTGCGTTGGTTGTGTATTCAGATGACGGCTCGCGTCTGACTTTTTTAAAATTACGATACCCGTCGCTAATAGCCCTCGTGTAGCACATAGTGCGACGATTATTCAAATTAAACTTTAAAAAAAATTAATTATCGTAAAAAACTTATTAATATGGTCATGCAACCAACCACTCCATTATATATATTTTAAAAAAATAGAATGGCTCGAATAAAATAAGTCACAGACCGAGTAAAAGAACTACGATTTTTACCAGGCGGCAAAAAAGGACAAATTTAACAGAGCTGCAATCCCATCTGGTGGTTGACCTTGGATCAACGCCAAATATCACAGCCCTAAAGCACGTAACGTGTGTGGAACGGTTTTAATGTGAGGATCAGCAGGTTAATGGGATATTTGCATTATTGCGCTCTCTCCTTATTTTAACTCTATGGTTGTCAAACACTACATGCATTACCAACCAATCTAATTTAGCAGTAGGGCCACAAACATAGCATAATAATTTTGCATAAAACTAGTTTAAATTAAGTTACTTTTTCTATTTTAGGTGGATGATAAATTCAGGCCTTGGTCTAGTAATATTTTTAAAAAAAAAACTATGTTGTATTGCTCATGTGTTGGTTCAACTAAAACCAGATTTGACCTACAATGACTTTGAGTTGGTGAATAAATAGTAAATAGAAAGATAACCATTACACAACCAGTTAATAGTTCAATAAAATAACAAATTTGAAATTATTATATATGATTAATTTTATTGAAATCTTGTCGCGATCAGGCTCTCTCGCACCCTTGAACCAGCTAGTCGAAGATTGTCAGTATTTGCAAAAGAAGGTATTGGTCCCCAAGGTTCAATTTCTTCTTCGTCAACTAAGGGCACATTAGGAACATTAAACCGCCGGCAAACATTGTGTAGAACTACACAAGCATTTATAATTTTTCCAGCTCTTGTGGGATCATATGCTAACTGCCTTGCTTTCAATAGGCATCTGAAGCGGGACTTGAGAAGCCCATTGCACCTCTCGATAGTGTTTCTGGTTCTGATAAAGGCTGTGTTGAATCTTTCACTGGGTGAACCAGGTGCTGGATTGAGGATCGGATTCAGGAGCCAAGGTTCCAATGGATATCCAGAATCTCCTGAAAATAGAAAGTTACTTTATCAGATATGCAAGT
Organism: Hylyphantes graminicola; assembly: GCA_023701765.1. Classification (NCBI taxonomy): domain Eukaryota; kingdom Metazoa; phylum Arthropoda; class Arachnida; order Araneae; family Linyphiidae; genus Hylyphantes; species Hylyphantes graminicola. The sequence continues at coordinate 9,991,210 of CM043112.1, forward strand.
ATATTTCAAAACTGTTCTCAATGAAGATAAATTATATACTATTATATACAATTACTCAAAAAGGTTAAAAGAGTGTTGAATATTATTTAAAATATTAGGACACATGATCAGCTCTACCTTACTCTGGGCACAGGATTTCCCAGGTACTGGTAAAGAAAAAGTCAATAGGATACAAATTTAAAGCAATTATTTTTGTTAAATCTGACAAGTACAGGACTAAACAACTGTCTGCATCAGAGAATTTTTGCATGTAATACATTCAGTTTAATTGTATAAGTAAATCATTAACAATATTCAAGGCACAATAAATTCATGAAAGTTTTGTTATAACTTACTATTTATAATCTGATTTTTTAAAAATATAAAAAGTGTAGTACAACACAAGTTAATAAAATATATATATATTACCGCATAACCATGAGCCAGGTTCGTGATACTGCTCCAAAGCATTCCTAACAGCAGAGTGTCTCCATATAAAAGCATCATGGGTGCTTCCTGGGTATCTTGCGTTAACATTTAGGATGTACATATCAGCATCGCATATCTGCAATAAAATATTATGTGATATACAAATAAAGATTTGCTATGATAGTTCAATGCCAATTAAACATTTTTCAATTAACCAATAAATAAATTATGCAAAACTTAATGGTATATAGCTTATAAGTAATTAATAGAATATTAAAGAAAATTTATTTTGTGTGACACGCTATACTATAATTGAACTTAAAATAACTAGGCCTGAAATGTTTCATGTAGAAACAGTCTGGCTGATAATAAAAAACTATAACTGTGATATTATGACAAATTCAATCAACATAACAATGATTACTAAAGTAAGTTAAATGCTGTATAATTTTCCAATAAATGGTTCAGACGTGTTTGAAACAGAAAAGTAAACTGTCGTTAGTTTAAAATAACAATACAGAAATAGAAGATTCCCCTCTAATAGATAATTGTAACAACATTGACTTTCTCTAACATTACACTAAAAACCTATAAAAGCGGTGCTGTATTTCTAAATAGGTAGGCTGCAGGCTAGAGCAGCAAATTTTGGGCAATTTATTAAAAAATTAAAATTTGACTTATCATGTTAACTATTATAATTGAAGTTTTATCTAACCTAAATGAACTTAATGTTTAGACAACATTACTGAACTCTATCCTCTTGTTGCATAAAACAAATGCATTAAGCAAAAGTAAACTATAGAGGGAGGACTCTTAAATCTGATCCTGTATAAAAATACTATATTTTGGAGAACCTTACAAGTTGTACGTTAATAGAAAATGAAGACTTTGTATTCACATAGATGAAGCTCTGAAAGTCTTGGTTTTCTTTGGGGGCAATGATGGCAACACGGGGTGCAATCTATTACCCCAATCACACCAGGGAAACCAAACTTTCGTTGAAAGTTGGCCTTGATATTTTGTTGGAGATTTCGGGCCATTGGGAACTTCACCCAATCCTTCACCATGATCCTGATAATGGATTCCGACACCCCCACTATGCATCGGCTAACTGATGACTGGCTTAATCCGACAAATCCATCATTTCCTGTGTACCTTTGATAGGAACCAGATCCAAAGAAATGAAGTGCACATAACACCTAAAAATAAATTAGTAATTAATCAAATGCCAAAAAATATATTTTTAAAGTTGATTAAAATAGCTACCATACATCACTATGTGCAAAACAGGTTTTTTTCTTCCTTTTATTAGTTGAGAACTAGTGTTCTGGTTTTTCCAACGGCAACTAGGCACTAGGAATAGACCTTTTGCTGTTCCGAACAAAATAATAAAAAAAATGTAGTAGACAAATTGTTCTGTCAAAATGCAGTTTATAAGGATCTTTCACTATAAAATGGGTGGATGGGTGGCATTTCAAATTGCCAAGGGCCCAGAATACTTTTAATATGAAATTCCTCGTAGAAAAAGAGCCATAACTCTTCTATGAGATTCTACTTTGACTAACAGCTTAAGTAAACAATGAGGTATATTCCTAGTTCATCGTAACCCTTGGCACGTTGATAGGTACAAATTGCCATGATTGTATGTCATAAATGAATGCATATTATGTCATTACTGCATATATTTTTACGTAATCTTATTGATTATCTGCAAATTACGTTTTTATCTGGGGGGAATCGCTACTTTGGAAAACCAATTTGAGGAATCGCACCAAGGGGTACGCTGCTAAGAGTTCCTACGCTAAGTAAAGGAGGATTTTACCAATCAAACAATTGTATATTTAATAAAAAAAATAAGTATTTTACCTTTTGTTCTGGTGTTAATGTGCATTTCCTTTTGCAAATTGCAATCGGAACTTAAATGTGGGTAGTTGTTGATATTTGTATGCAGCATCATACAACTCAACGTCAAAGAAGCAACCAATCACAGATCACTTGTGGCCACTTATCGACAATCGTTTGACTTCTCGGTACCTATATAGGTGCCGAGAAAAATCACCCGAATAAACGACGCGTCGAAAACTCCAAACGTCGATAATTTGAGATGAGAATCGCAAATGTCGATAAGAGATTTCGACAATTCGAGTTGTCGACGAAGTTTTCTATTCGACGTAGATGAGAATCAGTGCCTTACTCACCGAAAATATTATCACAGAGAGCCGGATCGCGACAAGATTTCAATAAAATTAATCATATATAATAATTGTTTCAAATTTGTTATTTAATTGAACTATTAATTGGTTGTGTAATGGTTATCTTTCTGTTTACTATTTAGTCACCAACTCAGTCATATTGTACGTCAAATCTAATTTTAGTTGAACCAACACATGAGCAATACAACATAGAGCTGCTTTTTTAAAAAAAAATATATATTACAAGACCAAGGCCTGAATTTATCATCAACCTGTAAATAGAAAAAGTAACTTAATCATTTTGCACAAAACTAGTTTAAATTATGCTATGTTTGTGGCACTACGGCTAAATTGGATTGGTTGGTAGTGCATGTAGTGTTTGCCGCCACTCAACTGAAGCATTGAATGTAATTGAATCTTAATTAATTTACATTGTTCTGTTTAAATATTTCAATCTGTTTATTTTTAACCTGATAAGGATATCATTTGCATTAACTTTCGATTTTTAATTAATTACAAGTGAATTGAAACCAGTATTTTTTTAGAGATATTTTAATTGTTTCATTAGTATACAATTTTTTTACAAATATTTAAGTTTTTCCATTCTTAAGTTATGCATGTGTTTCTTTCGTAAGAAAGCGAGGTTAGCATTCATCGCTCTGACTTTACTTCGCTTTAATTTCACAATCTTTGTGTGGCAATCAATTTGTCTGATATCTCCAAGGCCAAATTCTCCCTCTGTCTCTTTTTAGAAAGCTTAGGGGCACCTACAAAAAAGAAAAATGCGTATATGTTTATAAAATATTTTTCTTAAATAGCTATAAATTAATTGGTCTCCTGTTTGCCTCCAATAAATCTACAACGATGAATAGCTTTGGTCAATATGCAATATTTTGGTCTCCTGGTTTATACACATACAAAAAACCACAGAAACACTGTTTAAAGAAGACAATAAACATTCCTGTCAAAAGCAGGATTCAAACCTACAGACGTATGCACGCTGGGGAAGTTGGATCCATATACTCTGCCATTTTAATTTAAGAAATAAGTAATTAAATGCAAATGCACAATTAACTTTAAGCGTTAGTCAAAACACAAACCACAATCAAATTAATTTTGAACAACATAAAGCTTGTTCAAAATTACAGCATAAAAGCCATTAAATACAGCTTTGACTGTGAAAAGATCGTATAAATAAATCCTCCGATCAAAATTAATTTCATACTGTGGACTTACCACAAAAAGTTTCTGGTTCATTCTCTTCGTGTTCAAACAAATCAGTCTCGCTATTTACAGCAGAAGAGTTGAACGACGGTGTAAACTAGAAAATAAACATAATTTGCTTGAGAAAATTGTAATTTAAAAAAAAAAGTTTATTATGGTCAGTAAAAGTTTATTTAAGTCATTTATGGTCTGAAGTTACTAATAAGTTAGTCCTTATAAAATGCATCATTTATATCTGTTTAAACATCTAGAGTAAAAATTCAATCCTAACTCTAATACAATTTAATTAGAAATGCAGAACTTTGTAAATCATTTACTAATGTGTAGTTATTACTTACCATCTAGTGATGTAAAAGGCCCAGACATTTATAAGTTGGGCACCTCGCATGCTTGGCTTTAATGAGGCATTTCCAGCCCGAAACGTCTAAATAAAATTTGTGTTAAAAACATCAGATTATAAAGCATGCTTGGAATATTTTACCACTTATTTCAATGAAAATATTTGTTTGCAAAATTAATTAAAACAAACATTATGAACAGTTAACGATCCTAGTGTTAAGCCTATAAAGAGTCATTAACACTTTAAACAATTAATTTTATAGTCAGGGTTTTCATAATAACGTTGCATAGTCAAACTTTATAACTAACAAGATCTACAAAAAGTCTAGAGTTTAATGTATTAGGTGAAATTGCAGTTTTGACCTTAGCATTTCATAATAAATATTTTTATTAAACCTTAGTATGTCTTAAGAACTGACCATATAAAGTGTCTCATAAATCCACTATTGTAAGCATTTAAAAACATGTAAATTAATTACTACTGTTTAGGCTTAGGAGGGTCGTGAATTGAATACAAACTACAAAAAGCGAACGATTATGCGCCAATATCTACTACATTTAATTATACATGTTAAATGGATACAAAGTTGTTTTTACTTACCTTTTGCCACGCTGCTTTGGACTTTTCAGGGACACTGCTTTCAGAATTTAACAGATTTGTTAATTCTGCCCATCTTTTTTCCTTCATGGGTTTCGTAAAACTTGGATCCGTTTTATTGCCCAAAAGGATTGGGAATTTTTCCATGAAATCGACCATTAAGTCAAATTGATAAGGCGAAGTACGCTTGGGAGCCGATTTTTCCTTGCTTTTACCCATTTTTAAACTTAAAATGGTTGAAGAAAATAATAAATATACACGTGCTTTTATGCACCGTACATAAACTAACAAATACAAACTGATGTCAAGGGCGTTACCTTCTAGTTGCTAAGAAAACGTCACACATTAGCCACGCCTTGTCGAATAAGCGTCATCTCTCCCACTTTCGAGAAAAGCGGAACTCAGAATCTCTCATTTGCGGTTTGTCGAAAGAGGGGATACCTATCGACACAAATTTATCGATAAGAGTTTTCGATTCGACGCGAGATAACCCAATAAAAAGAAAAGTGCTGGCACAGCAGCCAGAAGCTGCTTACTGCTTCTTCGATTTGTGACGTCACGAACGTGAGCTGAATATTGCGTTCGAGTTTCGTTTCGTTATTCACATACATCATACGAATTTGCACAAATTCATACCCTTTCCTTTGAGGAATGAACACGACTTTTTAAATTTCATTCTTGCACTTTATTGACAAGGTTATTTCTCTAAAAAAAATTATATTTGTGCAAAAGAGGAAAGATAATAAACTAAAAACTTTAGATTCTAAAAATACTTTTTTTAACACACATTCAATCAAGAATTTAAGATATTTTTATTAAAATTAAACAAATGAATTATGTACTTTTATATTTATTGTTTAAAATTTAATTTGTCTTCTGCAATGATTTCAAACCAATAAACTTTAACAATCTTGAAGATATTCCCAGTTAATTTTTTCATAATTGACATTTCACTTTCAATAAGCTTGTGAATTTTTTTGGAACTTAAATGATGAAATGAAACACTTTTTTTTCCAAAAAAAAAAAAAAATTAATTATTTTATTTTGTCTAACAAAGTGACAATGCTATGTATTTATACAAGTAAAAATCATACAAATTAAAGTAAAATTTATACAATGTATATAATATTAAACTGTATGACAATGAAATATTTTGTTACTATGTGCAATATGATTGGCAAGTAGCTAAATGTGTTAGTTTTAAAATTTTAGCTAAATTTCATTCTTAAATGCACAATAAAAGTATTGCTAAATAGTATAATGGTATTTAAATTTGGATAAATCACTCACACATAGTTAATGTATAGTATGATATGAAGAAAGTTTTTAAAAATTAGAAATTTACACAGAAACATTTTAAAAAATCAGGACCTATATCAATCAAAAACATAGGAACTACTAAAGGTATTTGAAACAAATTTAAACACTTCCTAATATTATAGCCGGGGCTGGGGAGCCCAGTCGGTTAAGCGCTCGCTTAGCATGCGGAAGGTCCCAGGTTCGGGTCCGGGCATCGCCAAAATAGCTGCCGACCTATAAACGGCCCGTGCAGCCAAAATGTCCGACGAATAATACCCCGTGTAAGGGAGTGCACGTTAAATATCCTTCAAAGTCCTAACGCTGCGTACGATGTCGCCCTTAACGGTTGCGTTGGGTGCCTATTCAGGTGTGGCTCGTCACCTGACTGTGGCTCTAAAATACGACGCCCGTCGCCAATAGCCCTCGTGTAGCTCTAGTGCGACGATAATTCAAACCCAACCTAATATAGCCAATTTTATTTTTGCACTGTTGTGTTGATTGTCATTTTTTAACTTAGTGCAGTTGCTTAAAAAAATTATTTGCGATTGCAGATAAACATTTCTTAATAATGCTGATGCATAGCATAATTTCCATATTTATTACATTTAATAGTGAAGTCAATTACTAAAATTTCTACTTTTTTTAAGGTGAGATTAGTAATTAAAGATTTATGATCTGGATAACTAAGAAATAAGCTTTCATATTTGTGACTAATCAGCTTTTGAAATAGTTGAAATGCATTTCCAGATATAAAAGTTAACAATTCTCGAAAAGTTCGTATTCTAAAATCTGAGTGCATGGTGGGGGGACTTGAAGAGCACCCAACACGGAGAAAATCTGACGGGCATCATTCAGAAGTGGGACTCACCGGACATCGTGCAAAGGGATGGCTTGATCGTGAGGGACTTTGAGAAGTGACATGAACTCAAGGATCCTCGTGCAGGAAGCTATCTTGACCACGAGGAGCATTGTGGAGGGTAGCTGTTCGAGCTTGAGGGACATCATCAAAGGGTGGAAGAATCAGGGGGAGGTCTTGTGGTGGGGACATCCAAAGTAGTGAGGGTGGATAGTGGTGAATGTAGGCAAGACGAGGGTCAAAATGGCAGGGAGTTCTCAACGGCAAAAGTTTTTCCGCGGGAGGCAGGTGGAGGGGTCTCAAATGGGAACGAACAAGCATGGAACAGCAACTAGGGTGAGTCGGCCGGCCTGGAGGCCCCTCAACACATCGGACCATTTTGCAGTCTTCGGGAGCAACGGGTTCCAGCAGGGCTTATCTAGCCAACTGGGCCTATGATATCCTCCAAGAGAAAATACTCGGTACCTAATGAAGTCACACTGTTACAATCCATAGAGGGTTTACACTCTATAAGAACACAAACACAGACTTGACCACACACTGGACGACAGGCAGGGTCACGGCTTGAAGCGACCGGTTGACAGTATATATCAGAATTACCGGAACAGGACATCGCCAGGCAAGAGCCTGCAACGGCACTTCAGGGACGTCCGGGGGAATCAGGCAGCAGTCCGGCAGGAGGTCTCCATGGATAGATCACAGACAGGGGCCATTGAGGACTACTGGTAAACACCAGAGGGTGTGGCAACTCATGTCAATCCAGCAGAGGTTCGCCTTGAAAATAAGGGGGGGGGGGACCCAGGATGCAGGAACAGAGCCGTTAAACATGAGGCACTCTCCCCATCACCTGTAAAAGAAATAAAATTTAGATATTACTATTCAACTCATTAATAGTATGAAATTATATGCAGTACGATTTCAAATGCAGTGACAGAAAGGCTAGGTAAAATATTGTAATAATTGTATATATATTCAGCCAAATAAGCTTTGTTTTTCAAGACATACCTACACAAGAACAATGTATCCATAGTGATTTTTTTATTATTTTTTAATGATATGAGTATTACAACTTAATACTACAAAAAAACCAATAGAACTGGATTCAGCTCCATTATTAAGAACTACACAACTTCGTGGCTTTAAAACTAACTTTTAATATTACATTGAACCAAACAAAAATAATTTAGGACTGCTGAGATACTCAATTTAGATATGTTATTCATATTTTATTGTTTCAATAAGTAGCAAAAGTACGATCCGTTTTAAAAAACAAACCTTGTTTATGTTTAGGAATTCAAATACCTTGCATGTGGTAAATAAGTTTTGAATCTGTTTTAATTACAAGAAACAAAAGAATTGTACTTACTTGTAAAGCTAAGTAGAAGTAATATATAACATGCGACATGTGCCTGCCGACCTGAAAGCTAAATTTAAAAATAAAATATTGTCCAGAAGAAATAACAACAACACATCACACATTGACTTCCATTTCAGCTTTCAGCTCCAATTTGTACCGTCACAGCCGCTTTTGAGGGGAAGGAGGAGGCCCGGATGAAACATAGATAATAGAGTGAGCGTGTAGCGAACTCCTTCAAGACGGCCCTGGCAGTAGACGTTGCCGGTTCGTCGTCGGCACAAGTGCGCTTTTATGGCGAAAAAGTGTCCGCGACAAAAATGACGGACCGACATTGCTGGCAACCACCGGGCCGTCACTCGCGTTGCGCCACTTCGCTTTCTCCCGGCAATCAATTTGCAGGTTCCCCAGCAGTAGCCAGTGACGGCCCAGCCACATATATGCGATTTAATGCGGCTCTTTCTCAGCAGTAACTGATTTGTGACAGCGGCGGCAGAGCAGTATTATAAGTCACTCCCCCTGATCTTACCCAGCAGACCCATGCCAGCAGATAATTATTACAATTACTATATTAAACTATACAAATTTTCATTGTTTAATCTGTGGACATTATAACACATTTAGCAATGAAAATTATACATTAATACTTAAATTTGTTTAATATTTTAATTTAAATGTATTGCCAATTTATATGTGTCATAATGTCTACATATTAAACAATGAAAATTAAACATTATACTTAGCTTCTTAGTATTTTAATTTAATTGTGATTTCCTAAAACTAAAAATTTAATAACAAGTAAGTACTTTCAGGCATTTATTTACATAAATATTTTCAGTCTTTTATTTACATAAATAAGTTCATTATCAAATATTATTCCGATGGACGACGCCCAGCTAAAAATTTTCTTCAAAAAATCTGGAAAAAAAATCAGCAGAAATTTGCACGTATTAGGGACTGAAGAAAAATCTGTAGAATAAATTCTACAGAAAATCTGAAGATTATTTCTTCGAAAAATCTGCAGAATAATTCTACAGTCCCAAATACCTGCAAATTTCTACAGAATATTTGAAGATTATTTCTTCAAATATTCTGCAGAATATTTTCTGCAGTACAAAAAACCCTACAAATTCCTGCTTTTTTTTTCGATCGGAATTGAAGTTTCAAGAGAAGAATCTCATTCCCTGAAAAAAAAAATCTGTTCTAAAATAAATACTTCTTTCAATAGTAATGACATTTTTGTTTTTAAAAAATTTTTGGTTATGTATTTTACAATTTTTCTTGAATTTTTGCTTTAAAAAATTAAATGCACATAGCTTCTTTCCTCGTAAAACTTGCCTGAAAAATAAGCGTTACTGACCTATCATTAATTATCCGTTGCGGTGGTTTTTTTTAAATAATCTCTTGCATTTAATATTAGTAATAACAAAGAATATCTTTTAATTAACAAATTATTAATAAACCTAACAATTAATTAACCATAATAATTAAGAAACCATTGTTACTAAATTTATGGTTAATATTTTAGATGTTAACATCTAAAATAGTAACCACAAAATCAGCAACTAAGGTTTTTTAAAAAATTATTTCAATCAAAACATTTACAAAAACAAATCGTTTAAGAATCTGTGTCATAAATAGCAAAGTAAAATAATTTTTACTTGCCTGATCTTGCACTTTCAAATCCATTTCTGAAAAATAAAACTGTTCCCACAAAAAAATCCCCCCCCCCCCAAAAAAAAAAAAAACTGCAATCAAAAAAGTAGCCATCTGGCACCCCTTTAGTTAGTTTGTATACTGTACTTAGTCAAAACACGCTACTACTACTACTACAGAATTTATAGTTAGTATAATTGTTTTAGATATTTAAATAAACTAGACATTCAGACACATCGTTTTAAAATTAAAGAAACATCAACAACTCTTTTAATCTAGGTTTTTAATTATTTTATGACACACATTTAATTTCTGCCTAATAGCAGATCTCACCAGTTGAATAGATATACGGAATTTGGTGGTCACATGATGTTGTATATCATTAACAATCTTTGGATCAAGGGCACTTTTTTCTGTGCCCTTGACCCCTCAGGGGGCCTACTTCGGTGGGTACGGGTGTGGCAACCCCGAGGTCCCTAGCCTCTCAGGGAGCTCACTTCTTGTGAGCACGGGAGTGGCGACCCCGAGGTTCCCTAGCTGGGCCTTTGCATTCTTCTGTCTTTCCTCCCTGCAAAGGTCCGGTTTTGTGTTAATTCTGGTTTTCTTTCCTGTTTTAATCTTAGTTACAGAAGAATATTTTAGGTGCAAACTTTATCCCTAACCTATTTTTCGTGCGTTGTCTATTTTGGCCAAGTTTAGTTTTTTACTCTCTTTTGCTTATTTTATAATTCTAACTTAATTTATATATTTTAGATACCAAGTGAACAGCTTTTATTTGGACCTTTTTAAATATTTGCTTTTTATTATTTCATTGTTGTCGGACATTTCCGACCAGCACGTTTGCCGTGTGCTGCGACCGACTGAACCGGGGGAAAGTGGAGTCCTGGGGTTCCTGCAGTGGCCTCCCATAGGACAGGTGTTAGTTTCCTGAGGCCACTGTTGCGTGCCCTTTGGTCCATGCTTCACTGGTTGACGGGTGCCAGGGGGGAGCCCGCCCCTGGCAATCGGCTCGCCTAATGGCACTGCTGTCCGGCGTTTGAGCTGCCCGACACCACTGCCATTTGGATTTTCGCTCCGGAAAAGGGTTAGTTTTGCGGCTAGGGGTGCCCAGTGCGGATCCACACCCCGAACCCGTAACGCTATGTCTCCGTAGTACCGCCTAGGGACCCTGCCAAAGGCTGGGCTTATATTTTTTTATTTGCGACAGTTCGCACCCTTATTATTTTAAGTTGCCCAGAGCTGGTAAGCCCCTGCCGTATCCCGGCCACTCCGGCGTAGTTGCAGTAGGTGGGTGAGAAAGGGTAACCGGAGCTACCTGTGGACTACGGGGATGAACCCCCTCTTTATTAATCATGGCTCAAAATCAAAGCCCAGGCGGGGGGTCAAGTCCGCCAAAAATAACACCTGAATATGACAAATCAAAAATCTTTACAGACCTCAACATAAAGTACCCTAAATTTCTAGTCATCAGTTCGACAGCACAACAACTTGCTCAAGTATCGCCATTTGCTATTCAAAAGGGACTACATGGTATCGGAGGAAATCCTAAAACCGTTAAAAAATTAAAATCTGGAGACCTATTGATAGAAACTAATACCCATATTCAGTCAAGATCATTCTTAAATTCAAAACTTCTATGCAATATCCCTATTACTGTAACACCTCACAACACTCTTAACTCTTGCCGTGGCGTTATCTCAGAAAAAGATCTTCTTAATGTCTCCGAATCAGAAATACTTGAAGGTTTAAAAGAACAAAATGTAGTACAAGTAAAACGAATATCAATAAAAAAAGGAAATGACATAGTTAACACCCAGCATGTAATTTTGACTTTCAGCACACCCACTTTACCAAAAAACATAACAGCTGGTTATCTGAATTGTCCTGTCCGTCCCTATATCCCAAATCCTTTGCGCTGCTTTCATTGCCAAAAATATGGTCACACCAAAGCCACATGCAGGTCACCAGATGAGTTTTGTTCAAATTGTTCTGCCAAAGGCCATTCTTTCTCTTCTTGCCAGCTTCCACCAAAGTGTTTAAACTGCGAAGGCGACCACACTGCCAACTTTAGAGGTTGTCCTAGGTGGAAAGAAGAGAAAGACATTCAATACATCAAAGTAACTAAAAATGTATCTTATCAAGAAGCTCGCAACCAAGTAAAAATAACCCTGCCTAAACCTAACTTATCATACGCATCTGCCACCAAAGTTACAACAGCCTCAATAGCCATCCAGTGCAATATGATTTTAGAAAAATACCTCCAAGATGCTAAATCTACTAATACAATAACGACAAATTCTATTACAAAAAACACCATATCATCCTCCAGCTCTCAAACTCAAAATACTTTAGTAAAATCAGGCACACAGAAACCCCCAAGACATAGTAAATCTCCAGTGACAGTCAAACGCTTAGAAAGGTCTCATAAAAAACAAAAAACCAAAACTAGAAGCAGGTCCCTAAATACACAAAATCTTAGCTCTGACTCCTCCGATTCTCCAGAAATGGATGTTGAGGAAGGACTCGAGGCACCACAACATCTGATGCCTCGAGACAAATTGGGGACGAAACACCCTCCAATCAACTTCCCTAAATGACCCGAATAGTCTCGTGGAATTGTCGTGGTTTCCGACCCAATGTAGACGGTGTCAAGGCAATCATGGATAAATATGCACCTGATGTAGTCTGCCTGCAGGAAACATTCTTAAAAACAGGCGACATCACAAAATTAACATCTTGTGACATTTTAAGAAAAGACTACTCAGACGGTGGAAGGGCTTGTGGTGGAGTTGCAATCGTGTATTCTAACCGATTGCCCACCAGTATTTTGAACATCAATACTAACCTCCAAGCCATTGCAATACAGGTTCAACTTTCCCACCTCGTTACCATTTGTTGCATATATTTACCACCCAACCATGTTGTTAATATAGGAGATTTGGAAAATGTAGTTCAGCAGCTTCCTGCCCCATTCTTTCTCATGGGTGACTTTAATGGTCATCACCCAATGTGGGGCAGTAGTGAACATAACAGCCGAGGATCAATAGTTGAACAGCTGATACACGGGCAAAATCTGTTTCTTTTGAATGACGGAAGTCCTACTCTGTTCCACTCGCCTTCAAGGACATTCCATGCTGTCGACCTCGCCATTTGCTCGCCGTCACTCTCTTTAGACTGGTCTTTCGGGGTTGGAAGTGACCTGTATGACAGTGATCACTTTCCAATCATTTTAACATCGAGGAGCCCATCTCCTCAATGCGAAAGACCAAAAAAATTTAAATTTAATAAAGCTAATTGGGTTATTTTCACAACCCATGCTGAGTTGACGGATGACATGGTTGAGACAGGTGACATTGACTCGGCTGTTAGTGTCATTACAGAAACTATTATGAATGCTGCTGTTGTATCTATACCTATGACACAAGGCAGACTTCCAAAATCTCCTAAGCCTTGGTGGAACCACGACTGCTCACAGGCTGAAAAACTAAAGAAGCGTGCTTGGGGTATTTTCCGTCGCTATCCTACGGAGGCAAATCTTATAGAATTTAAAAGGGCTCGGTCCCAAGCCCGTAGGATACGACGCGAAAGCCAAAGGTCATCTTGGCAGCAATACCTCAATACAATTCGTGGTCATGTAACATCAAGAACAGTATGGAAAAAAGTTAAAAGAATTTCGGGTCGTTACGCTGACACACAGCCGCTTTCTATTCTAAAAAATAATGGGACTTTAATAACTTCGCAAGAGGACATAGCAGATCAGCTTGGTGCAGCATTTTCAGCTGTATCCAATGGTACAAATTATAATTCTGATTTTTTAAAGATAAAACATCAAGAAGAGCTCAAAAAGTTAAATTTTGCACCTTTCAGGAATAATGGGTACAACTGCAATTTCACACAAGGAGAGCTACATTCCGCCCTAAGGAAATGCCACCCATCAGCCCCTGGCCATGACAATATTCACAATGAAATGCTGAAACATCTAAATAGTAGTTCTTTACAAGTCCTTTTAAAACTTTACAACAGAATCTGGAATGAAAAGGTTTTCCCGACTTCCTGGCAAAGAGCAATTGTTATCCCTATTGCCAAGCCAGGAAAAGACCCTCAAGATGCTAGCAACTACCGTCCCATTGCCCTGACCAGCTGCCTGTGCAAATTAATGGAACGGATGGTCAATGCCCGCCTTGTCTATTGCTTGGAGAAAAAAGGAGCCTTATCTCCGTTCCAGAGTGGTTTCCGACACCATAGAAGCACTGTAGATAACATCTTGCTTCTGGAAACCTCCATTCGTGAAGCCTTTGTTCGAAATCAACACCTTGTCTCCATATTTTTTGACATGGAGAAGGCTTATGATCGAACTTGGAGGTATGGAATTCTGAAAGACCTATACCATCTTGGGTTTCGTGGCAATTTACCGGTCTTTATTCAGAATTTTCTTAAGACCCGTGTTTTCCAAGTTCGTGTCGGATCCACTCTGTCTCGAGACTTTTACCAACAAGAAGGTGTACCTCAAGGCAGCGTCCTCAGCGTGGTGTTGTTCATTCTGAAGATCAATGATATAGTAAGGCAGCTTCCACCAACTGTCAATGGCACTTTGTTTGTAGATGACTTTCAAATCTCCTGTGCCTCAGCTAACATGAGCACAGTAGAGAGACAGCTGCAGATTGCAATCCGCAAGATCACGGATTGGACCAATACCAATGGTTTCGTTATTTCTAACCAGAAAACAATCTGCATGCACTTCTGCCGGAAGCGTGGGCTCCATCCTGACCCAGAAATCATTTTAAACGGTGTGGCTTTGCCTGTTAGATCAGAGGCTAAATTTCTCGGTGTTATATTTGATACAAAGCTCACCTTCTTGCCACATATTCAACATCTACGGCAGAAGTGCAATAAGTCGTTAAACATATTGAAAGTTTTATGCAACACAACATATGGTGCTGATACAACATCTATGCTGAGGATTTACCGTGCTTTGATACGGTCCAAGCTAGACTATGGTGTCGCTGCTTATGGTTCTGCCAGAAAATCGGCGCTTAAATATCTGGACACCATTCATCACCAGGGTCTGAGATTGGCTTCTGGGGCTTTCCGTACATCTCCTGTACAAAGCCTATACGTTCTGTGCCAGGAGCCATCTCTACAGCATCGTCGGGAAAAACTATCATTAGCTGCATATTTTAATATAAAAAGTAATAATAAACACCCTTTATATTCTCAAATTTTAAATCCAAGATTCCAGCAGTTCTTTTTAAATAAAAAATCATTTATTCCGACCTTCTCTCTCCGTATTAAAGAGCTCTTAGATAACCTAGATCTTGATGATTTCAGAGTTTTTAATTTTAACGATAATTTCTCACCTTGGGAAGAATCACCTGTACATATTCATAATATCATTAATTTTAAAAAGTCATCCTTGCCTGACTCGGCTATTGTTCAAATCTTTAATGAGCATCGCTTTTTTAATTTCTCCTTTAAACCTGTATTCACTGATGGTTCCAAGTCTCACGCTCATGTTGGCTCTGCAGCAGTCTTTAATGACATCACAATAGCGGAAACACTCAATCCTTCATGCTCGGTTTTCACTTCAGAAATTTATTCAATTTATCTCGCCCTTCACCATATTGCAGATCAAAACTCTAAATCTTGGATTATCTACTCAGATTCAAAAAGTGTATTAGATGCCTTGAGTAATTTTTCATATAAATCTCATCCTTTAGTTTCAATAGTTGTAAAGCTCCTCTTTAAACTCAAGCACAAGAGCTTCAACATTAGTTTCTGCTGGGTGCCGGGCCATGTTGGTATTCCGGGCAATGAGGAGGCGGACCGCGCTGCGAAGACTGCTAGTCAAAGCAGCGGCGCCCCCCTCAATCTGCCCGATGCCAGGCTGGCTTGTGCCCATGCAATTAAAATAGTATGGCAAAATGAATGGGACCTCCAAACAGAAAATAAATTTCATAACATATCACCTTCCATAACCTGGCCATCTTCACCATTACCGAGCAGAAGGCAGGAGGTAGTGCTGGCACGCCTCCTGATTGGGCATACGAGACTCACACATGTACACCTTCTACTGGCGGAAGATCAGCCCATATGTGTCATGTGTGATGTCCCGCTAAGTGTATACCACATTTTAGTCGACTGTCCAGCTTTAACTCTGAGCAGGCTTAAATATTTTAACATTCTAAATCCATCTATTCATGACATTCTTTCTCATCCCCCATATCATGCCTTGTTTTCCTTTTTAGTTGATATTGGACTTTATTCTTTGATTTAAATATGTCACTGTTTTTAAATGTTATGTACTGCTGTTAATAACCATTTAAACATTTTATTTGAAAATCCTTGTTCTTTAATGTTAGATTTTGAATTGTTTTTAAATGTTTTGTGTCGCTTTTATGAATTATTTTGACCAGTTTTAAAAGCAAAACCTAGTGTTTGGCGCAGTATGGCCTTAGATGCCCTTGCGCCATAAAACCCAAACATCCATCCATCCATCTGTGCCCTTGATCCCTCTGATGACACTGTTTCCAAGCACTTCGGGGTTGAATATCACATCTAAAATGTCACCGACATACTTAGAATAGTTAGAAGTACGGCTCATCGCCAATTTATCTTTCAGGATGAGAGTGCCTTCCCCTATCACCTGAAAGTCACTCGATTTTCCAGTGGAAAATTTGTGAATAAATCTTAATGAATAAAAACAGCTCTAAACACCTTTTGTCCATAAACTTTCGGGACAGCATTTTTTCGTTTTTATTTTTTAAAATTAAATTTATGGTCTCTCACAGTTGTTTGAGCGTTTTATTGTTTGAAATACCATCTTAGATATTTGCATAAATTATTACTTCACTCACACTCGCTTGTCGATCTCTTAAACTTGAAAAAAGCAGCCGTCTATAAACGTTTGGTACGCGCTGCAATATTGTTATGCACATTAACACTAAACGTAAACACGTATGCAAAATACTACGAAAAGGTTTATAAATACCTGTCAATGTTGTCCATATCCAAAAAACTGAAATTCTTTAGATATGTTTCTAAATTACATTTTATTGTGACTTAAAAAGAATTTTAAAAAAAGGTGCTTCAAAATACGAACGAAATTTTCCAACATGTTTGTTTTGTTACTGTTCTGCGCATGCGCATGATTACTATTCTCAAAAACTGATGTTTACCACCACTGGTCCGGCAGAAATAGCCCTCGTGTAGCTCTAGTGCGACGATAATTCAAACCAAACCAAACTGGTCCGGCAGAAATACAACAGCAGCAATCCAGCAGCGGTAGACTGGCAGTGGCAAACCAACAATTTGCCAACAGTTAAGAGGGACTGTCAGTCCTATACACGTAATGCTTTATTTTTCAAATCATAGTTTCTTGAAAAGTATTTTTTAAACGTATGATCTGTTTGCACCAGATACGCAAATAGGGATGAAAGACAATTTAAAAAAGATTTGAAGGAACAATATCAATCAGTTTTTTAATTATTAATTTTTTTTAAAAGCTTCATTTTGAGAATCGTGGCGACATCTGTAGGACAACTTGGCTTAATTGATTAAAAAGATTTATTATTAATTTAAATAATTCACTCATGCATTATCTTTGTATGTTAATACAGAATTTAAATGATGCTTATACATTTCAAGTACTTTTTATAACAAAAACGGTCATAACAAACGAGAATCTATGATTTTAAAATTTGATGGCACACAAAAATAAATGTCGCCAAATCGTAGAAGGAAAAAAAACGCCAATATCTAAATCGTTCAAACTGCAAACCTAAACCACGTGGAAAAGTGGGCGGAGCTCATTATAAATCCAGTCAAAGAATTTCGTGTGACTTTTAAACTTGACTACTTTAGTTGTAGTATAGGTTGGATACTTTTAGATTAGATTTGGTTTAAATTATCGTCGCACTAGAGCTACACGAGGGCTATTGGCGCTTGGATACTTTTAGCTAATTTGATATGTACAGCTGGGGAAAAAGTTCCCACTAGTGATTATTTCGAACGTTAGTCATCCTATAGAACCTTTTTGACTTTGTGTTTGTATATGTATAACATGAGTTAATTGCAGGACAAAAAAATTGCATAAGGAGCCATCTTCATATTAAAAATGCTATTAACTTTAAAATTTTCAATGGCAGCACCCAATTTTATAATTAAAAAATATTAAGAATCCTCATAAACCCTAAATCTTAGTTTTTGTTACATTTGGCTGAATATTTGACGAGTTATTCAATCGAATCACTTAGTGACCTTTGGTTTACCATTTCTAAAATGGCGGCCGTAGTCTGTGGATTTATTGAAGGGAGAAATATAAACGTTTATTTAAAAATGTTTAGGGAGGGGTCCTGGGATGTATAGTCAATGAGGATGAAACCCTGACGTTATTTTTAGAATATTTTATAATCTTTTTTAAAATTCGAAACATTTTTTTAATAGAAAAGAAGGTATTGACATGGTAGTCTTCCCAAAGTGTCCCGTCAGTCTGTCCTTACTTCGGTGACGAAATCTGTTCTATCCATCAGATCTTAAGAATCATTTTTGTCATCGAAAGATAGGACAGCAGGGACCTATTCATACTTTTTGTTCTTCTGTTTGTACGTCCATACGGACATCTGTCATCTTGTCATGTCGACGAAAGACCCATTAAAGTAGCATTGGAATTTAATTTTTAGTCATTTAAATTACTGTTGCCCCATCAGCAATATCACGAAAAACCTTATTTGAAATGTTGAAGATTATTAATTTTTTCTTTGTAAATCGATTTGGAATGGCGTTATAAAAAATATACCACAATGTGATTTTTTTTAATGTTTATTATATTTGTTTACTAAGAAAGTGGTTCACAGTGTTACTTTTTTTTGCTTAAAGAGCTAATTGGTATTAATTTACAATTAAATTCCTTTAATTATCAGTGAAATTTGGAGTTATTTCATGTTTATCATTGCCAAATGTTCTGGATATATCAGGTTTTTTCAAATATTATAGTTATTGATGGTTATTTAATTACAAGAATCTCGTGTAATTTAAGGTGAGATTTTCAAAGCATTGCCAAAGATCACGGAAAGGATGCTACAGGATGTGACTCGTTCAATTTTACATAATTATTCTTCAAACTGCAAATAAATTTAGCAAACTATAAAGATTATTTATTTAATTTGCGGGAAAAAAATGTTATTATAGTGGCCAATTTTTAGAGTTGAAGATTCAAATTGTAACTGAATGCTGGGTTAGTCTATATTTGTTCAGAAGTTATAATTCTTGTGCGGAAGTGGTTATAGGTGGCAGTTAATGTTATTATTATACCCTTGCGTTTCGACGAGAATTTCATTCTAGTACTTAAGTAACTGCACATGTAGGCTTTTTAATTCTTTAAGAACTTCTCGAGCAACATTCAAGAACATGTGTCGTTTGGTGGCAGAGTACTGAAAGTTTAATGTGCCAATCACTCAGTCCGACGCTATTATAGAGGCCTTGAAAAGTTGCAAAAAACACGTCAAGATTTCCCGGCTCCAAAGGTGTGCAATGTAGAAAGCTTCTTTTAGAACGAATGTACAGATTAGTGGCGGGAATAAGGCTTGTAATAAAGAGACCAGTGTCTAATTTACAAGAGCAACCGAATGAACAAATTGACAAACTGCCACTAGCAATACAAAAGGTTCCTGCACAGGTTTTTGAAGACCATAAACCCGCGTTTGTTTGTATCTTGCTGACCTTATTGCCTTTAAAACTGCTAATACGACAGATTCATTATACATTGGGGTTTCTACTTTGCATTAGTATGCCCTTAGTTTTAACAAACATAAAGATTGCTACGCCAACAATTAAAAGTACGGAACTAGATTTAGGGGTCATAGTCTTAAAAATGTGCAAAGAAGGTACTACAAAACATAGTTTGATCTTTCATGCAATTTTTAACTACTCAATATAAAAGTATAATTTTTTTATATGCAATTCTATAAGATTTACTTATTATATAACAAATTTTAAAATTTATGAAACTTCAGCCAAAACTAAAATAAATGATAACAAACATAAGACTATTGGAACACATTGGGATTAGGCTTGCGCGCGAAATTTTGAGGTCAAAATTGAAGAAATGACAAAGAAAATGATTTTATATTGTACAAATATGTACAAACGAAGACTTGTACCTAATTTCTAAACTCAATTTTAATAAGTAATTATTTTCAGAGTTTTTTTCTTAAATTTTTATTAATTTTTTTTAGAAAAAAGCTCTTAGCTTTAATTCTAATTAAAATTGAGCTCAGAATTTAGGTACAAGTCTTTGTTTGTACATATTTGTACAATATAAAGTCATTTTCTTGCTCATTTCTTCAATTTTGACCTCAAAATTTGGCACGCAAGCCTAATCCCAATGTGTTCAAATAGTTTTATGTTTGTTATCATTTATTTTAGTTTTGGCTGAAGTTTCATAAATTTTAAAATTTGTTATATAATAAATAAATTTTATAAAATTACATATAAAAAATATACTTATATGTTGAGTAGTTAAAAAATTACATTAAAGATCACCTTCTTTGCACATTTTTAAGACTTCTATGACCCCTTAAGAACAATACTGTTTATGTGCCGAAGCTAAACTAGTATTCCCAAGTTTACAGGGATGACTTTAGAGCAGTTCACAGCGGTATCAAATCTCGGTAATTATAAATAGAAATATAATGTATTAGTACAAGCAAACCAGAAGAGAAATCGTTTCCTGAAAGATCGTAATATTAGCAAAATAAATATAATTTATTAAACAAATAAAAAAATTTAATGAAAGAGAAATAACCAAACAACACATTTTTTTTTCCTCCAGAACATCGTCCGGGCTCGCAAAAGAGTACCGGAACCAGTTTTCGTTAGTCTAAACCTGATTACAATCGAATAATCTTTATCTTGTGATTGAGAAAGCTTGCCGTGCTCCACTCCCCAGAAAGAGAAACGTATCCCCTTTTTTAAATCGCCAGACGCATCATTTGGCGAAAATTTGTAACGCCACCTGGCGAGTCAGAATCAAAATAAAGTTGGCTGATAAATCCTCTTAATCAGCACACGTATGCCAGCAACGTAAAGGTGTACTTTCCAGCAGAAATATGCCTGCACTAGCACTAAACCATCACTCCCAGCAGTTAATCAATTGCTGTGCCAGCAGATCACTGTTTTTACTGGGAAGAATCAGGCCCATAGTTACACAAGGTGTATATTTCGATGATTTTTTACTGTATTTTAAATAGTGGTATTCTTTCGGTCCTTAACGGATGACCGGACCCGTACTTTCCAAACTCCGAGGCTGTCGGTCCTACCATTAAATTATTTCGACTGAACTATTATTATTTGACTGAACTATTCATTTGATTCCGATCTTCTCGGTCTGGAACGGATGACCGGACACGTACATTCTAAACTCTGGGACTGCGACTGCTAAAATTTATGTTATACATTTGACTTAATTAAACAATGTTTCCCAATCTTCCCGTCCCAGTTATACAATGTGTGTTTTTCGATGTACTTTTGCTGTGATTTAAATAGTGGTAGTCTTTCGGTCCGGAACGGATCCGAAAATGTCGGTCCGACTGCAAAATTTATGTATACTGAGGTGAGCGAAAGTTAAACAAAGTGTATAACTGGAACTATACTTTATTGTTTTTAAATCACACGAGAGCGCAAGTTCTTTTTCATACAATGTTTATGAACTTTTTTTTATTACTAAAAAATTTTAAATATCTATTATATTTATAAGAGCAAAGAATTACATTTTTAACGATTGAAGCTTGTTCCGATAACTTTTTTCCTTCGGCCAGAGAGAAACAGCTGATAGTCCAGTCATATCTGAGATCTGAATTTGTATGTCTAAGAATTGTAATAAATGAAGAAACGGAGCTATTGGTTTTCTTAAGTAGAAGTTCTGATGGGTAAATTTCGTGCCAGATGAATAAAATCAGGATATTCAAAGACAAACAGGTCATCTACAAATAGGAAAGCAGTGAAGTTTAATAAATTGTAGTGTCTTTCAAACCAATGCATTTCTACTGCCTTGCACGCTTTTTGCTGGTTATTCTGAATACCTGGCTCTAGCGCTTTTTACATCCAATAACATTTTGCAGTTAAATCAATATTTGCCAGTCCACCTAGCAATGTTACATAGTCATACACTTGTCGCCTCGCAACTATAGATTGTTCGTTCATGTTCACCCACAGACAATCGCTATTGGCCGTAAATCCTCTTTCGACAATAGCATTGCCGTGAGAGAGCATCATTGCTATCTTGAATACCTTTTCCCGCATCTTTTGGGTGTGCTTCAGAGGTAAAGATCCTTCTCTGTTCGAGTTTTATTTTCCGCATACCTTAGGGGTATTCTTTGCAACTTTTAATAATATATTCTTTTTGGGATAGATTTTTAGCTTTGCTTTCTCGCCTTCCAAACAAGATATCCAGTTTTTTTTCTATCGTCATAAGAAGTTAATCGAGCCTCTTCAAAAATATGCTACCAATAGTGACAATTGATGGGTTAAAGCAAGTAACTGCCTTGGTTAAAGCATACTTCAATGGTGATCGCTCCTGTAGCTTTAATGCATGCTGTCTTAAAAAGCAGACTCTTTTTTTTTTAAATCTGTAAATCTTGTCATCAGATGTTTTTATTTTCTTCAAAACAGATAAAGTTGATATTCCAACATCAATACTCTTTACTGATAATAATGGTAATGGTTTCCTAAGATAACGGCGCCGTCACCGTAACTCTACGTGGGACGTCACAGATCCGTTCCGCTTCTATCCCGTTCGTGATGCTTACGGCGAATGTGGTTTCCTCGAAGAAGTGAAGAATGTTAATCCGCAATCGATCCAAACGTAAACAAAGCGACAACGTGATTTTTTTAGCTGGCTCATAACTGAGATTAGTAAAAATGGATTTAGATTATGAAGAAATAGCTCTGCTAATCCTGATGGAGGATGAGGAGTCGGATATAGAAAATAGCCGGTCATGTGAAAGCGAAATTTTCAGAAATAGGAAAACTGAAGGGACTTTTCATATCCTCATGCGTCGGCATTTGACAACAAACGAGGAAAAATTTCGACAGTATTTGCGCCTGATCCCAGAACTTTTGGATTTTGTGTTAAATCATGTGCGGGGAGATTCAATATCCAAGGCGTTGGTCAGCACCATAAATCAAAACTTTAACAAGTTGTACAAATTAAATTTTATTAGAGCGGCCAAAGAGCAACCAACGTGCTCCGCCGAATTCAAAATACAAAATCTAACGAATCTTCTTCTCGCAAATAATACATCTACATTACATAAAAACACCTGGCGGTCACATGACCCAGGCGCCAGACACAAAATACAAAGGAGACGAAAGGAATAAAAAAAAGCGTTGCGTAATATTAATATTCTGACAGGCGTACAATCGCCACAAGAATCAGATTACCCCAGAAGAGAAACTATGCTTATTTATCAGGTAAGTACTAGTTCAAATATTAATCGAATTCCAATGCTATGTTCAATCCAACAATTATGCAAAATGCTGTCCAATAAAAATAAACCTAATACAATTTATTAACCGAGCTTCAGCCGGTTATAATATTGAAAAATATATCTATAACTTAGCAGTAACATATTCACCAAAAGTTACTTCAAAATAACAAAGGAGACAATATTTATTAAGGGGAACAATTGGAATTTTTTTTCACATATGGCAATTTTATTGGAATTTAATCCACAAAGTATACAGGATCACATCAGAGATATTATAAACAACAGTCGATGACAAAGGACGTCAACAATAGAACAAAAATGCAAAAAATAATAATAATAAATAACAAACAAATCCTAAAGAATAAGGGTGGACGAAGAATGCGGAAGAGAAGAGGAAAAAGTCGTCTCTCATTTGCCCATGATATCCCTTGCCTCCCAGTACAGCATGACAAAGTTTCTCTGTTCTTGTGAAGTTTTATTTAGTCCTGCACAGTCTAGTAGATGGTCAGAGTTCATAACTCCAGAGTTGCAGATTGTGCACACATTGGTGTTCATGATCCCAATCTTATGGAGATGTTCTCCCATGCAGTCGTGGCCTGTAGTTAGTCTAAAATGGGCGACTGCTTCTTTTCTTAGTCTTAAACTATATTTGTTCCAGGTGTTATGGATGTTTTGCCATGTCTTGTTATTACTTACAATTAGAATTTTTTTTATTTAAAATCTATTTTCAGAATTTTGTAACTCTATATTATAAGAAGCAGGTGAGCTTGGCCTGGACTCCGGACTGCTGCTTTTTTTTTCTCAACCATATCGGCCAGGAGTTCCGAAACCTTGATCTGCATCCGCATCTGGTCCATTATGGGAAACTTTTTAACTGTGGCCGCCACACTCCTGTAGAAGAAGTCTGCAGAGTCATCTGGGTTCGAAGGGGCTGCCACTTTACACGACACCAGCTTTTTCAGCAGTTCCAGTCGCTTTTGTGAATGTGTTACCCTTACTTTTTTGGGAGGAGGCATTTTTGCATCCTCAGCATCCACATGGGATGGAAATTCCTCGTCAGGGGGGCTCCAACTGTAAGGTGCAGTCACCAAAACTTTCAGTCAGCTCGAACGACTGGCTTGAGCCAGGATGACTTGCCGCCACATTTGTGTAGGCGTAGGTTTTTTGCGAAGGAAAACTGTCGAGGAATAACAGCATTGCTGATCTTTTTATTGTAGCTTCGCTGCATGATCCTGTTATTGGTTTGACCTTCCTTCGTACATAGTAATCTCGAATATAAGTCCACCTGGCATTGCAAATGTCACCTAACAAATAAAATACAATTTAAACTAATTTAATATATATCTTGCATACATTACTTTAAATATTTTTTATCTATTCCCAGGCAACTGGAGAGTCCTACAGATCCCTGGCTTTCCAGTTTCGTGTAAGCCACTCATGGATCAGTGTTATTGTGAGAGAAGTGGCATCACAGCAATTATTTTGCGATTAGCCAAAAAAGCCCTCCCGCCGCCTTCAACTGAACAATTGGAGAAATCAAGTAAAGACTTTGCTTCCAAACTGCGTCGGTGCTATTGACGGAAAGCACATTAGAATGAAGGCACCTAAGAAGAGCGGGTCATTGTTCTTTAATTATAAAGAGTATTTCTCAAAGGTCCTTCTAAAGGGTGTCCTAAAAGTTCCCGTACTCCAACTTAAAAAAATCATTATCCGCGTTTATTTTTTCAAATATTGAATTTTATCGTCTGCTTATTATTTCTTCAAATCATTTGTTTTTATTGTGTGGTTTTTTTTAAAGCTCAAGTTGTGTTTTAATAAAATTCCATGTTATTTTGTTCTTCATTGCAACATGACTTTATTGCGCATTTAGAGTATTGGGTGCCGTATCACGTAAAATGATTATTGGGCCTCTTTTTCGAGTTAACTGTTGATGGAACTGTATAAATAGAACTTATCCAACAATTTGTTGCATTATTAGTGAATGTGAACGTGATTCTTGGTTCCAACAAGACGGTGCAACATTCCATACAAGTAATAAAACCAAGGACATGCTTTAAGATTGTTTTGGCGATCGACTCATCAAGAAATATTTGGCCACCTCGTTTCAATGATTTGAGTATCCCTGACTTTTTCCTGTGTGGATATTTAAAGAATAATGTTTATGAAGATAATTCACAAACAAGAGATGATCTGAAAAATGGCCATTAGGCAAAGTATGCAAGTAGTCACTCTCAGCATCTTGAAACGCGTTTTTAAAAATATGCGCAAATGCCTTCGGCTCTGCTTCGATGAAAGGTGGAGATATTTTGAACATTCAACATAAATATGAGTTCCAAATTTTTTTCTTACGTTCAGTTAAAAGTGATTTTCACCATTAGCATAAAATAATGTTTTAAAGTTTGTTATTTTGTGTGTAAAAAAATTCACGAATCGTCAGTACGGGAACTTTTAGGACACCCTGTAGCTGTGGTGGATGCCGAGTATAAGTTCCTGGCCGTCGACGTAGGTTCCTACGGCAAGGAGGGCGACGCAGGAATCTACCTCAAAAGCAATATCGGCAGGCAGATAACAAACAATTGCTTTGGCATGCCTCCGCCAGCTCCTTTGTCAGGAATTACAAATGTATTTCCCCACTTCATTGTTGGAGACGAGGCCTTTGCTCTGCATGAGCATCTGTTGAAGCCATTTCCTCGCCTCCAATCCCTGCATGATGATACCAAAGGCATCTATAACTGCAGACTGTCAAGGGCAAGACGGACCACAGAAAAAGCCTTTGATATCTTATGTAACTATTTCCGTGTGTTCTTTATACCAATGGCCACAGAGCCGTGACAATTTAATCGACTTAACAGATTCTAACGTCAGGTACCCAACAAGATGTATAGAAATTAGAGATACTTTCGAGAGATATTTTAACGGCCCTGGTGCTGTGACATGGCAGAAGAACTACTCTTCACATCATTAAACGTTAAAATGAAATAAAGAATGCATTTTTTAATGAATTTTAGCTATTTTATTGTATTGTTGAGTACTTAAGAGAACTTTTAGACTAACATATATGCTTGAAATCTATGATAGTCCTGGCGAGTGACGGCACCGTAATCCTAGGAAACCATTACTTTAGTTGTGTCTCCCCCATCATGCCATGATACTGTCATGGGTTCGCTCAACAGACTGTTATCCTGGGTTTATGGATGATGCCATGGCCTACCCAAAGAATATAACTGAGCAAACTAATACTAACCTTGATTGAGCTCTTGTCATTAACAAGTGCTGTGGGACAAAGGTAGGGGCAAATACGCTGGTTTTGTGGAGTGCGCTGGACTTGTGGATGGAAAGGAACGGTGCCTCGCATCAGAAGCCTTAGTCTTTTTGGTGGTTTCTTAAACCAAAAAAATTCAAAGTGCCTGTGGCCTACTTTTTAATAAACAAAATATCCGCAGATATAATCTCACAACTCATTAATGTTTGCTAAAACCAAATTGTACAATGTCAATGTAAATATAAGATCTGTAACGACTGATGGCCTTACAACTAATGTTCGGGCTACAAGACGAATTAGAATTTAAATTTGCAAATAAACATGGTGGTGCCCATATTAAATATAAAAATAATATCAAGAACGTCTCCCTAGCTTCCCAAACTTTAAGCAGTGGGACTGCTGTCGCCTTAAAGTTTTTGATAAATATTAGATTCAATTTTTTTAGTGCTGAAGCAACTGCCGAATTTATAAGAGTAATTGACAGAATTTGTGAAGTCTTAAATCCCCGAAATCCCTTTGGGAAGGGTTTTAAATCTCCTCTTTCAGTTGACAACCAGAATTGGTGGAGTCTAATAGTTATGGAGACTTGATTATTTGCTTTCTTTAAAATTGGATGGTTTTCCAGTTGTAAAAACACAACGAAGGATGTTAGCAGTAGTTTTTATTGTTACCATAAAGTCAATATCTATATTGTCAGTCGAATTGTTAACACAAATTCATCCACTAAAATATGTCTTGGCATACAAGGTTTCACAGGACCACATTGAACTGTTTTTAACAGTATTAGAGCATCTGGTGGGTTTAACAACAACCCCAATGCTTGTAAATTTCGTTGGTCAATTAGAAAACTGCTCCTGGCAGGAAATATTTCTGCTAGAAATTCTAATTGTATAACTGATTCCCATCCATATTGGAGTTGAGATCTCCTAAACGGTCTGTCATTGAGCCTAATTTCACCGATGAAGAGCGGTTGGTATCATCGGTGTATTCTGAATGCTTGGACCGAATCATTTTGGCTGAGTGTTTAAAGAATAATTTATACTATATAGGTGGATACATAGTTAAGAGTTTAATAAAATATTTGACCTGCAAATCCTGTATAAACATGCTAATGTTACCGTTAAAACTCGAAATCAGCTGAAACCAGATTTCCCTAGTTAAAACTAGTTTTATCTAAGACCTTTAGTTAAAACTAGTTTTCACTAGCCAAAACTAGCTCTCCCCATCTGAAACTAGTTTGAACCGAACGGATTAGTAAAATCTAGTTGTAACTAGTAAAAACTAGAAATATCTAATGTTTTAGATAAAACTAGATTTAACGGAGAATGACTGAATTTATTTTATATATTTATTTCTTCAAAGAGAAATGGCAACGACTCAATTTATAAGAATTTGTTGTTTTATTGCGTGCTTTGAATTTGGATGCGAAATTTTAAATCTCTTGTCTTTAAACCTTATTCAATATGGAAAGTAATCTTTCTAATGATACTGCAAATGTAAGAATGCGTAAGGATGCATTTTATGAGACTATAATATAACATCCATGGAGAGTGAGAAAAAACTCATTGCACTGTTTTAAACAGGGCAGCTTACGAGAAATTGATTGAAGTAGAAGACGCCATGGCTGCTCCTGAAAAAAAAACAGCTTTGCACTATGGAAGGTTGAATCGTTTCGATGTTATACAGATGTATGGAATGAAGAAATTAGTAACAAGGAGTCAACCTGTAAAATACTACTTGCCTGCAGAGGAAATATTTTATGTAATTGAGGCTTCCCACTTAGCTGTGGGACACGGAGGAAGAGATCGTGTAAAAGTAGAAACTTCTACAAAGTATGCTAATATCACACATGAAATGATTGTTATCTTTTTGCAATCGTGTGAAGCCTGCCAGCTGAAGAAAAATAAGAAGAGGAAGGGTATATTGTCAAAGCCAATCCCAACAAAAACATGTCTGTAAAAGAAGACCAAGTTCAATGTAATTTGCTGAGTTAAAGTTCTAGAAAAAATTAAGCCCGGACAACCAAAGATTTGAAAACCAAAAAGGATCAAGTTCAATAGAAGTTGATGAGGTTATAAGCCCCAAAACATTTTGTTTTAAGATGCAGCTTAGGTCTAACACATTCTTACTAGCTGTTTGTGTAACTTGGCCAATACGCATTAGCGCCAGGCTTAAGTTTTTCTAGAACTTTAACTCAGCAAATTCCATTGAACTTGGTCTTTTTGTTGATTTCACTTCTTTTGTAGGCCAGACCTTCTTTTACAGAGATGTTTTTGTTGGGATTTCACAAGTGGAACACATACGGTCGTATCCACCAGCCACGGGATCAACCTGAGACAGCCTAATCTAGCTTTACTGCTCGAACAGCTTGATCGTGTTTTAAATCGGCATCCCTATCCACCAGCACAGGATTTAGTCGTCCGCAGAACATCTTCCGGAAGTCTTCTATGATTGGCCAACTGCAATTTTAGGCTTTATTTGATTGGTTGGTTGGTATGATATAGGTGTATGTATTTTCCGGCTTACTTTATATGATAAACTTTGAATACGGATTGTAAAAAACAAAGTGAAATATACGTGTTTATTTATTGTGCTCTGAAGAATTTTTTTCGTAGTTATATCTCTCTGCTGGTTGTGTTTCAATTTGAAAATGGATTTTTTAGTTGCTTCGTGTGAAAGGGCCCTGCTTTTCTTGCTGATCGCCAATGAACAAGATTTAGCAACACTTTTTTTAAATATGTTTGGCTCAAAAAATTAGTCAATTTTACAAATGAAAAAAAGGCTAATATTAGTGTTACGATCCAAGTAGACACTGTTTTCATAAAAAAAAGGTATAACATTACAAGGAAAATAAAGTGTAAAAGGATTGTAGAAAATAGTACACAAAAAATCATATAGATGGGGCTAGTGCATGTGAAAATCGTTACATTTTCAATGTTCTGATGCATCGTTATTTATTGTTAATAAAAAGTTTATATACTATGAAAAACATTTTGGTAAGCTTAAATAAATTTGGTGTCCACTCCGATTATATCTCGCCTTCCAATGTATTCTAAATTTTCTAAATCAATTAAATCTTCCTTGTCATAAGACTCGTAGAAATCGGCCATCTTTTCTGTTCGCAAAACTGCTCGAACGCTATTGGTAGATGGAATGTAGTACCAGGTATAAACTACCTCGAGAGGTGGTTTATTCTCGAGCGCCTAGTCTAGGATTAGTCTTGCGCTTATGTGCTGGTGGATACCGTTTTGCGGCTAGTCCCGCACTTAGAACCGGTTCAGAGAATAAACCGCGCCTGATCGTGGTTGGTGGATACGACCGATAGTGAAGTATAATGAATAATGTGTTTAGTGAATAGGCAGTATCCTAATAAAATAAGCATAAGATGGAGATTTACACTGCAGCGAGTACAATATTAACAATTCTTGTTTAAAATAAACATATATTGGTGACAAGAAGCAGTAAAAATAGTTTATAACTTTTTAAGTATATTATGTAACAACAATTGGGAGGGGGTGAGATGTGCTTGGGAGATATGACAAGAAAACAAATAACTAAATTCGCAGCTTCACTTTATTTAAATATAAAGGCCCTCGCCAGATAAGACGGTGAAAAATGCCCCCACTCCAATCGGGCTAATTTTTTTTCTGAATATACCTCATAGTATGGACAACTTCTCAGCCAAGTTTCAGCTCTAAAATAGGACGCGTTTTTAAGTAAAAAATAAAAGTTTTTTATTTTTAAATTGAATTTTCTCTGAATCTATTTGATAATATCCAAAAAACTGCTCATAAGTTTTTAGATATCATTGAGTAGTATTCTCAGAAAAATCCGCTCATAAATCTGATCGAGGGATCATTGTAAAAAATGCGATTTTTTTTTTCAAAAATTTTTTTTTATGCCAAAATCGTTTGTCACACCTTAAATTTTTGTCTCTACATGTTTCTCTAACATCAATCTACAATATATATTTTTTTCAGATTTTTAAAAACATTGGACGATAGTTAAAAAAAATAAAATATCCTTAAAACCTGATTTTTTGCACTAAAATCCTTTAGTACAGTCACATAATTTTTTTCTACATCCTCCTCTTGTCTCAGTTTACAATATATGTATATATTTTTTCATATATTTTTGAAAATGTTAGGCAATTGTAAAAAATATTTAATTTGATTTTAAATCAATTTTTTTAACTCTTATTATCTGTGTTTGGAATAAGTAACGTAATTAATAACATTTTATTTTTACTATACAGTTGAAATAAACTTGCTAAAAGGGAAAAAATAAACTGAATCAAAATTAACTTTCATCCATTGCAGGGCTCCTCAACATATTCTACCGTATATTTCAATACTTCGCTCTTCCCCTCAGATGAACCTATAGACACGCTTGTCATCTTAGAAATGGTCCCCCAAAGGATATCAAGAGATTCGATTAAATAATTCGTCAAATACTCATCCGAATGTAACAAAAACTTAGATTTAGGGGTTTTCGAGGGTTCTTAACATTTCTAGGTTATTAAATATGGGTGTTGCCATTGGAAATTTTAAAGTTAGTAACATTTTTAATTTGAAGACGGCCCCTTTTGCAAATTTTGTGTCATGCGATTAACTCAGAATATTATATTTTCATAAAGTCAAAAAGGTTCGATTCCTTAGGATGACTAACGTACGAAATAATCACTAGTGGGTACTTTTTTTTGGTCCACAGCTGTACCAGTTTGAATTTCCCCGCTTATGTTAGGGGTGTCATCTGCCGAGTAACGTCCTCAACTTGCGTGATAATTATTTACTTTAGGTTTATCCACCTGTTAAGACTCCAAAAGTTTTCAGTAGCGTCTAATACGATTTACGTCAATCACTGTGCTATTATTGTAAATGTTTATACAAAAATACTTATTGTCTATCCGGTTATTGTTATCATTGTTGTGGTCACCATTATTGTTAGTGCTACTATTTTAAGAAGAATAATAACCTATATATCGCAATCACTATGTCTTCTAAGCATGTTAAATGTGCTGGATGTAAGAAATGGATTTATTCTGTTCAGAAGATGAAAAAAATTACAGATGCTGATGAAGTGATTTTCTTCTCAAAAAATATCGATACTTCATTGAACATCAATGACATTATTTGTGAAAAGTGTCGATTACATGCTTATTATAAACGAAGAAAAATCGATCGCTGTTTGGATCAAGACGAAATAAGTGATTCTGAACAATTAGACCCGACATGTTCTATTGGTTTAAAAGAAGATTCGAATGATAGTAATGAGGTTGAGCATGTAGAGTTACCAATACCGAGGACTGTTTCAACACATAAATATTGCTGTGTCTGTTATAGTAAAGATACTTTAACTCAAGTTCCTCAAGAAGCACAGTTGCAGTCGTATATTAAACGTAACATTTATATTCCAGCTGGCAACCGATGTTGTCGAAGCCATTTAATAAAAAAACGATTATATGATGAAGACTTAAATCGATTAAAAGTCTTCTCTAATTATTCGTCTATGACAACTCATGAAATACAGAATATACTTAACAGCGTGACATCAGAATGCACTGAAACTGTTTTGGATAAATGTGAAAACCAAAGGCTTTCTGAAGATCAAATTAAAATATACACTGGCTTGAGTTGGGATAATATAACGAAATTGCGTGATATGATGGTGTCGATGAGAAAAAGTTCTTCTCGGACGGTTGTACAAGCGCTAATTGTGTTTCTAATAAAACTAAGAACAGGATGCTCAAATAAACTGATTGCTTCCATACTGCAGCTCAGTAATGAACAACTAGTGTCCTCCTACTCAGATTCAATAGTACATTCGTTTGAGAAAGATATTCTTCCTGTACATTTTGGATTATCTTCTGTTAGCCGAGAGATACTGATTAATAATCATACCACAGAAATAGCCAAGAAACTGTATAATGCGTATGATAAATTGATGTTGATATGTGACGGTACGTATGCACGACATCAAAAGAGTACAAACAATGAATATCAACGGATATCTTATTCTGGTCAGAAAAAAACTCACCTATGTAAGCCTTTTACTATTTGTACTACTGATGGATTTGTCGTTGATATGTTGGGTCCTTTTCTTGCAAATGAAAATGATGCTCAGATAATGAGACATATTATTGACGACCCAAATGTTTTACTGTGTCAGCTAATGAGGCCCGGAGACATTTTCATTTTGGATCGTGGATTTCGAGACGTCAAGGAATATTTAGAATCTAAACAGTTTACAGTACTAATGCCGGCTCTGAAAGGCAAGCAAAAACAACTCACTACTCAGGAATCTAATGATTCTCGCTTTGTGACGAAGTTGAGATGGGCAGTTGAATCGGTTCATGGCATGATAAAACAGAAAAATGCCCTTTTAGATCATATTTTTGATAATAAAATGATTCCGAAGATCGGACCATATTATCGCACAGCGGCTTTTCTACATAATCAGTTTAGCAAACGGCTGGTTTCTGATGTTGGTATGACCGATGACATTCTGCAGAGAATGATTGAGCGGAAAAATACTGAGAATACTTTGGCTGATGAAGTTGAATCAAGAGGATGGTTTCGAAAAAAACTTCCTTTTGAAGATATTTCGGACACTGACGTACTTGATTTTCCAGAGCTAACAGAAAACCAACTGAAAATATTGTTCACCGGCACTTACCAATACTGTCAAGCGATATCTTATCTAGCTGAAGTCATTGATGAAGATGGTCATTTGAATTTGAAATTCGTGAAAGGAAAATCAAATATTTTAAAAATGCAAGTACAATCACGCCACATGAACAGAAACATATATCGATGTTTCATTGAATACGTGCGAAACAGTATAGGAGTTTCAGGAATAAAACGTTACTTTTGCGAGTGTGCAAATGGTCGCAGAACAGTTGGGTGCTGCTCTCATATTGCTGCAATTATTTATCACTTATCATATGGCCGATACCTGTCAAAAATTCCTAGACCTGCAGAAAAATTAAGCCATTTATTCAGCACAGAAAGCATTACCTCTGTACTTCATGAAGACAGTGATGAAGATAATTAATTCGTTGTTGATTTGTTGTTCTTGTCAAATAACGTTTAATTTTTTTTTTAAATGTTAAAAAATGTATAAAATAAACGTTGACCATTAATAAATATTTGCTTGAAAAATAAAAAAAAAATAACATAAGAGTTAAGAGTTAGTACAGCTGTGGAAAAAAAAGTACCCACTAGTGATTATTTCGGCTGTTAGATATCCTAAGTAATCGAACCTTTTTGACTTTATGAAAATATAATATTCTGAGTTAATCGCATGACACAAAATTTGCAAAAGGGGCCGTCTTCAAATTAAAAATGTTACTAACTTTAACATTTCCAATAGCAACACCCATATTTAATAACCTAGAAATGTTAAGAACCCTCGAAAACCCCTAAATCTAAGTTTTTGTTACATTCGGATGAGTATTTGACGAATTATTTAATCGAATCTCTTGATATCCTTTGGGGGACCATTTCTAAGATGACAAGCGTGTCTATAGGTTCATCTGAGGGGAAGAGCGAAGTATTGAAATATACGGTAGAATATGTTGAGGAGCCCTGCAATGGATGAAAGTTAATTTTGATTCAGTTTATTTTTTCCTTTTTAGCAAGTTTATTTCAACTGTATAGTAAAAATAAAATGTTATTAATTACGTTACTTATTCCAAATACAGATAATAAGAGTTAAAAAAATTGATTTAAAATCAAATTAAATATTTTTTACAATTGCCTAACATTTTCAAAAATATATGAAAAAATATATACATATATTGTAAACTGAGACAAGAGGATGATGTAGAAAAAAATTATGTGACTGTACTAAAGGATTTTAGTGCAAAAAATCAGGTTTTAAGGATATTTTATTTTTTTTAACTATCGTCCAATGTTTTTAAAAATCTGAAAAAAATATATATTGTAGATTGATGTTAGAGAAACATGTAGAGACAAAAATTTAAGGTGTGACAAACGATTTTGGCATAAAAAAAAATTTTTGAAAAAAAAAATCGCATTTTTTACAATGATCCCTCGATCAGATTTATGAGCGGATTTTTCTGAGAATACTACTCAATGATATCTAAAAACTTATGAGCAGTTTTTTGGATATTATCAAATAGATTCAGAGAAAATTCAATTTAAAAATAAAAAAACTTTTATTTTTTACTCAAAAACGCGTCCTATTTTAGAGCTGAAACTTGGCTGAGAAGTTGTCCATACTATGAGGTATATTCAGAAAAAAAATTAGCCCGATTGGAGTGGGGGCATTTTTCACCGTCTTATCTGGCGAGGGCCTTTCACAATGAGGAACATAAATTTTAATCTAAATTAACCCTTTCAGTCCCAAAAATTTACTACGCTACAGAAACATCTGATATTCACAAAATAAGCTTATTTTAGGTCAAATATACGAATTTCATAAGAAAAAAAATTCATTAAAATTTTTTATATGGTTTTTGAAACAATGCCAAAATTTTTTAACTGTGAAAAACAACAAAATAATAGTTATTTAGCTAACAAGTGCGAAAAGCAAGGTTTTGTTACGAGTTTGATATTTATTTCACGAGACCGGAGGTCGAGTGAAATAAAATGAAACGAGTAACAAAACCTTAATTCGCACGCGATAGCTACAAAACTTTTTGCAATTCCATTTAAAATATTACAACGGCCATACTATCTTTATTTGGAAGACATTTTGTAAAATGGATTTTAACGTTCTTAATTTACCAACGGAAATAGTAGAAGCAGCTGAAGCTGCAACACTTAGTTTACTTCCCGAGAAGTCGAAAAAAACTTACGATAATGCTTACAGAAGATTTGAAGATTGGTGCAATTCGATAAACGTCAACGGAATAAACGAAACTGTGTTATTGGCGTATTTTTCAGAAAGATCAAAGCAAGTGAAATCGTCCTCATTATGGTCAGAATACTCCATGGTTCGAGCACAATTGATGGCAAAGGAAAATATGAATATAAAAACTTATGCAAGATTGCAAGCATTTCTAAAACGAAATTCCGTCGGATACCGTCCAAAAAAGGCAAAAGTGTTTTGGAAGAAGAAATGCAACGGTTCTACAAAGAAGCCCCAGATGATAATTATCTTGCAATGAAGATTGTTATGCTTTTCGGTTTATATGGCGCTTGCCGAAGCAGTTTAATGAAATCATCGAAAAAGCAAAAAGCACTAGTGTGAAAAACATGTCACATGACCTACTTTTCACACTAGTGCAATAAAGTCCTGTTTTTTAAATTATTCCGCGTGCGAAAACAACGCATTTTTTTCATGAAATTGCAAAAAAAATATATATATTACCTAAAAACACTTAGAGTTATATATTTTAAGGTATCTGACCATATTATTAAAAAATATATTATTTTAACCGAAATAGTTTAAATTGTGTTTTAAATATGTGGAACTGAAGTGAACTTATCAAAAATCAGGAGAAACGCTTGTTGACTATTTTCTAAATAAAAGTGTGAAGAATCGAATGATGTGTGTTTGGATGTCATTACGGGACATAAAAATTTTGAAAAAAATATTGAAAGTGATGATGCCAAATGGCATCACTGGGACTGAAAGGGTTAAGAGCAATCTGTTACTACAATAGTAAAGGTCTTATAGTCGAATTGACGAAAACAAAAAAAAAAGCATCTAGCTTGGGCGTATAAATATAGGTATATAGTCAGTTCACTTCGCTTCAGTCGCATTAGTCTATTTACATATCTTCTCAACTGGAGCTTGCTTATGTAGTTAGGAATTTGGTATTTCACTTACATGCTTTTTTTCTACCTCTCCTCGAAGTGCTGCCCTTGCGGCTTGGTTTTTTCTTTGGCTTCTTTGCGGTCATCTTCATCTTCTTCCTATCGGGTCCCTCTTCCTGCTGCTGAACTTAGGCGACGCACGGTCGGGAAGCCCACTCGCGGTCTTTGCATTTTTTGCCGCGTCTGGTCGAGGTTTCCATCTTTGGCAGGTCGGGCCTGTGCACGGATCTCGGCCTGTTGCACTCCAATATGGCCGACTTTTGTGCTTTCATGTTGCTGCAGTCCAGGTTGATGAGGTGCACTCCTTCGAAGCTTTTTACTCTGGACAACGCGACGTAGGCCTAGCCGCAGGAGAAGACAGACGAACCGATGTCGATAAGCGCATTCCTCAGGCTCAACCCTTGGCTCCTGTGGATGGTGATGCCGTATGCCAGGCAGATAGGAAACTGTTTGCGGTGGACGTACACTCGGCTGGTAACCTCGAATTTCGATTTCACCGGCTCCAGCTCGTGGACGATTCCATGGACAAACTGTATTACCACCGATTTTACTTTCGTGTCTCCTCTCCCGTCGTATATTATGCGCTGCACGGTGCCTATAGAGCCGTTCACAAGACCCAAGCTGGCGTTAATGTTCCTCTTTAACATGATTCGCGCTCCGACCTTGACAAGTATTGTGTCTTCCAATCCGGCGGTCAATGACGAGTCTACCTTGTGCTTCTCCAGTCCCTGACGGACCCTCTTCGCAAGGTGCCTCGGGCAGTTTGATTTCTTGGCCCTGTAGTGTCTGTAGCTGTCTCTCTCAGTCTTCCGATATCTCTCTCGGTGTGCTGCGAGGAGAGGGGGATCAGTCTCGCTGACAGGGCCCTGCGGTCGGCGACGGTCACGGTGCCAGTACTGATCCTTCCTAGCATTGAGGCGTCGACCGCATCGTCGGCCTGTCGCATGTTCTGGGTGAGCTCGTCGTACGTAAACAGTTGGTGCCACACGTTCGGGGCGTCCAGCGAACCCAGAAGCTTGTTGACTTCCGCTGCGGACGGCTTCTCGAACTACGACTTCTTTCTGACCGGTGGCAGTTGCAGTAGGTCACCCAACAGCAGCACGTGTCTCTTCTCAAACCAGCCGGATGTAGGCAAGGGTGATGTTAGAGAAATCATAGATGCTTCGTCGACGAAAAACAGAGCCACGTCTTTTAAGTCAAACCGCAGGACCTTCAGCACCTGGTAGGACAGCGGGGCGTACTTTGGGATTTCTTTGTGCTCCACGGGAAGTTGCAGCAGTCGGTGGATGGTGAGTCCGTTCACTTTGAAGGCGGCGATACCGGTGGGGGCGGCGACAGCCACCTGCTTTCCCGTGTGCTTTTGGACCCACAGCTTGAGCGTCTTGATGAGGTGGCTCCTACCCGTTCCGCTCACGAGGCAGCTCAGTACCTGGGAATTCTCAGTCATGTCCGCGATCTTGTCGGTGACCATTTTAGAAACCCTCCCCTGGTCGACGTTCAGGTTCCCAACCATCTCAGCCAAGTTTTCGCCGCCCGCCTGATCATCGGCGGAGCCCATGTGCTGGATGTCTTCCATGGCCTGCGCTGCCTCCAGCGGATCGACCTGCAGGGGGTTGTCGGCTCATTCTCGCTCATCTACCTTCTCCTGCTCCCTCTTCAGTTCCGCGAGCTTGACCTCCACCGTCTCGAATGCCCTCTTTAGGTTGCCCTGCTGTTCGGCCTGCAGATCGCCGTAAGCCAGACCATCCTCCAGTTCTCCCTTTGCCGAGTGGAAAGCTTCTGTGTACGTTTCGAAGCCCCCCTTCAGCTCCGTCCAATCCCGCCACGGCTTGAACACGAGGAGCAGCGCGAAGAAGTGCTTCTCCGGCATTTTCTCCACTTCGTAACTGTAGTGGTTGATGAGGTATCTCCTCCCCCCCCCCCGTCCAGAGCGTAGTGCTCCGAATCGGACTTTGCGGGTTTCGTTTTGGAAATTTCGATGTTTCTGGAGAAGTCATACAAGTGCATGTTCTCCAGCTGCTCAGGTCTAATAGGGTAGTGGTTGTCGACCCAAGACTCGTGGAAGATGTCGGTCGATTCTGTGTCGAGAAGGCTCATCTCTGCCCTCGTTTTCACCCTCCTGTTTCTGTGCATATTTACGTCCAACCATCTTATGGCGGTGTGCGGGTCTGTGCCGTAGAGGGGGATGCCAAGGAGGATGTCACTGGCCTCCATGGCACCACAATCCCTGTTGCCCAGCGCTCTGAGGCCGATGTTGTACAATCGACTCCTCAGCGACTTGGTGGAGTTTATCTGTTCGAACGTCTCCAGCGCGTGAGACTTCTCCCCTTTCGTCGAATATTTCGTGACATAGTAGTTGAGCATGTCCATGTTTCCCTCCCACGCGAGCCAAACCGCAGCGTTATAATCATTTACCATCCGCCACTCCTTACGGCGCGCGATGTTGTAGAGGCGGCTGTTGGCGGACAGGTTCTTCCTCGCGGCAATCGAGCGCGTCAGATCTTTTAAAGTAAACTCTTCGGTAGCGGGAAGCCGAACCTGCAGACGGTTCAGACAGACATTCTTTGTCTTTCATTCGCATGCAATAGCTGTTGTGCCTGTGCGTCTGGTAGGCAACGACGCGTTCGTGCAACGTGGGAGATTTGCCGAGAGGTCCGTCCGACGACTTTAAGAATCGCAGCATAGCCCTAAACCCGAGATCGATGAAACGCGAGGCGGATACCGGATCCAGTGCCACAAGTTAGCTTGTGGTTTTTCCTGTCATATCGGGCTGCCCGCTAACCTCCCTGATGTACTCCCCCGGGTCCTCCCACTTCCATTCCGAGGGACTAATCGTGAGAAACCAAGTCGCTGGGCCATAGTGCCGGGTCATGCATAGCAAGTCGTTCCTCGGTTTTCTCCAGAACTGTTCGGTGTTCCTAAGCCTTCCGAATATCGCCGTCAGATCTTCCTCAAGTTTGTCCCGACCGACCATTTGGAGGTACCGTTCGGCGGTGAATCTCTCCTTCTGTTTAACGGCGTTCATTTTATAGAATATTCCCGAACTCAGCTGTCGGATGTTCGCGTCATTGAAAACAGATACTGTTGGTCGAGGCGAAACTGCGAAAACCTCGACTTCAGCCGTGGCTTGATGAATTCGGCGGAAGTCAGTTTCTGCGCGCTCGGGTAAAACTGTCCAAACTTTCCCTCGACATAAAGGTGGGGAAAGCACTTCTCGTCCAGGGCAGTGTCCCTTCCGTCCATCGGAGGAGCGTGCACTTTAAGCATCTGGTAGAGCGTGAAAGCAAAAGCGTTGTTTCTCCTCTCGTGAAGCGGATAAATTGTGTACTGTTCGTACTCCTCTCGGGCGGTAACTCGCTGGCACCAAGGCCGTTAATGACGCAGGTGGTCGGCCCGAATCTTATGGAGGCACGAGTGACACACGTAGGGACTCATGTCAGTATTTCTAGTGGCGTAGTATTTCTCGGTTTCTTTCCATACGCCTGTGTCGAGGGGTTTGCGTCGTCTCACCAAACTGCACACGTCTTTGGAGCAACACAGTTTGTTGCATGATACGCAGGCCAACTTCGGGGAGTCATTTAAGTATTTCTTGAATGGCCACTTGTGCTTCGCGATGACCATGTCTTCCGCAATGTCTCCTGAACTCTCGCATTCGAAGACAATGTCACCCTTTTTCTATCGGTTCGCTAGTTCTTCGATCTCGGTTACGTCCAACCTCTGCAGCGCCTCGTCTATTTTTCAGATCAACTTGCTCTCACTTTGCACGAAAAACTGCCTTACTACCGACCTCATTACGGAAAAATGGGCCTTAACGATGTTCACGAACGCAATGTCGGACTGCATTTCTTCTGTCTCCGTGGACATATTGCACAGTTGGCCCGGCGTATTCTTCTGCACCTTCCGGAACACTTCCGCCAGCTTTCCGAGCTTCGAGTCGTCCAGTGCACACACGCTATCGTGGCACTCCCACACTAACCCCTTTCCCGAAATTTCTGTTTCGGAGAAAACAACTCCACCCGTCCTGCCAGCCTTCATTGGGTGGGCGTCTGTATACACCCTGTACGCCTGTCCAGCGTAAAAGGGCTCCTGGTTGTCCCTGTGGCCGAGGAACGCATCAAATTTTTGAGTAATTGTGGTGTTGGCGTTACACGACTCGAGGCTTTTCATTCTGGCGACCAGCTTCTTTTTCAGGGCTTGGACCCGCTTGCAGAGTTTCCGGACGGTAATCTTCCTCCTGTACAACGCTCATTTGACAATCTCCGTAGCTTTCAAAGAATCTCTCACTTGCTCTGTCAATTTTTCACGCATCTCATCGGCGCTTCCCTGGAATTTGAGATATTTTTGGGATCTTTTACATGTAACGGCCTCTTTTATAACCACGGGATTGTTCTTGCCGTAGCGCTTTACGGCACGACGGTGCACATCCGGATGGGATGCAGCGTACCGTTTTTTTAAAGCCCGTATCTTATCTGCGTGTTTGAAACGATAACGACTGTCAGCCTCTCGTTTCTGCTCTTTTCGCGAGCTTTCAGATGTTTTTGGCCTCCCCATCTTTTTCTTTGGTTGGCCTACCCCTTTGAACCTTGTTGGCGTGTCCCTCAGGATTCAAGGTCTGTTCGAATATCTCCCCCATTGAATGGTTGCGCGCACATGCAGTTTCTGGAGGAGTGCTCTCGACTGCGTAAAACAAATCATAATGCCCCGCAACATCCGACCTATTAAAACGTAGCCGCCTGACAGGTCCTCCGTCGCTCCCAGTGAATATACCCCTCAGCGTCCCTTTCTGATACACCTCAAAAGTAAACGGGAAAATTTCTGCTGCAGCAAACAATTCGGCAGTGGAGCCGAATGTTATCTCTTTTTTTCATATCGAAAGCGTAAGATTGACTGTCCATGTACTGTTCGCCCGATCTATTACACGTCAATACTCCTAGTCGATCCCAATTTTTAACTATGTGATCAACAATCTTACCTCCAATGACCGTGATATTTTACCATGTACCGCTTGCGATAATGAATGAAACAGACAGGATCCGTCTCCGTCTTGATGGAGCTCCAAATCACCGCTAGGAAGTTGCAACATCTCCTTTTGCAACATATTTGTTGCCATACTGTAAATAAAACATATTAAAATACGCTTTCAAATTAAAAATGCAATATATTGCATAAATATATGCCTGCGGACTTCGTAGCTATAAATAAATCAAGTATTAAAAATATTTGAGAACAACGTTTTAACGTTTTTTTACGCCGGGAGGGAATTGTTTACTTTCCTTCTTTTAAACTTACACAAACTATCTGAATAACGAGTAATCAGTTCGCAATGCCGAATTCAATGAATAAAATAGAGCACTGCAAACTTGTAAATTTACTTAATTCGTTAATCACTCAACTCGCAACACATTATTATTATTATTAATTCGTAGGAATAAGCGTGAAATATTGATTTATCCAATACTTGCTTGTCAAGTTGATGACACAAATTCCCACTCGGGTTGATCTAATCGGGTAATCTTGGAAATCAAATCTTTTTTCGATATATTTTTTCGTCTTAGAACGCGCATATTATGCGTATAACTAAATTATCAACCCTTACAACCAAAAAAAAAATTGAATTCAAAAATAAACATTGTTTGGTGAGGTTGAATTAACGTCGCACTAGAGCTAAAACCAAACAATATCTATAGTGAAATTCTTTCCTGTTCCGACTGCTTTTCAAACAAGAAGTTCTAAAAGAACTAAAATAGCCTACTGATGTCCTGTCACTTTAATACTCACCGAAATTCTTAGAGAATATCAAGTAGGTTTGTAATAGTAACTGTTGCCTGGAACTGCTTCCACACAAAATTTATTCACCTTAGAAAAAAAAAAATAGCCAAACACAGCATTTAGTAGTAATTTAAACTTTTATAAGAATGCCTTTCTAACAAAAAAAAAGTTTGTTAGGTTTGAATTATCGTCGCACTAGAGCTACACGAGGGCTATTGGCGACAAAAAAAAGAATTTTTAAGAGCGGACGATAAGAACTGAAAGAATGACAGACCGTTTTATAAAGGACAGACGGACAGAAAACCGTACAGACAAAAAATCAAACAGTTTTAAATATAGGTGTTTGTCATACCTTTCTAACAAAAAAATAATTTTTAAAACGGGCGGTTAGAACCGAAAATATGACAGACCTTCTTATAAAGGACAGTTTGACAGACGGACAGAAAAACGTACCTGCAGACGGACACAAAGTATGAAATATGATGTCATACCTTTATAAAAAAAAATATTTTTTAAAATCGGACGATTAGAACCGAAATTATGACAGATCGTCTTATAAAGGACAGACGGACACAAAGTATGAAATACAGGTCTCTGATGCCATAACTTTCTAAAAAAATTGAAATCGGACGATTAGAACCGGAAATATGACATAAACCGGAAATATGAACCGGAATATATCTTATTAAGAACATACGGACGAAAAAGCGTACAGACAGACGCTATAAAACATTGGTCAAGCCTTTGATATATGTCATTTCTTTCTAACAAAAAAATATTTTTTTTAATCCGATGGTACTGATTGAAAGATTCTGTTCAAGAAATCGTCACTGACCACGAATAAAAAAAATACGAGAAACGCCGCCAATAACCCTTGTGTAGCTCTAGTGTACAACGTTACTGCAAGCAAAATCCTTTAAAAAAAACATTTGCCCGCTGTGAAGCATTGGTTCCAACCATTACTCATATGTAGCCATGGGTGAAAGTTGGCAAAAATCCCAGGACTGAAAATTTTTACCGAGGTTTTTCAGAGTGTATACAGGGTGGTTATAAAATAACGCTCGCTATTTGGAGTGGTCTGTAGCTTTAATTAATAATCCAAATGCAGCAAACTTTGAGTTACTATTCAAGAAGGGGGGAAAAGAATGGAATAATAAAAAACAAACTCGTCTCTTGTCAAGGGTTCTAAATTACGAGGCGTAATTGGTTGTGTTTGCAGAAATTGACCATAATTGACTGCGTCTCGTAATTTAGATTCTGGTCAAGAGACTAGTTTGTTTTTTATGATTATTCGTTTTTATTATTATATTTTACGATTCTGTCTTTTTTGAGATTCCATTATTTCCCCCCCTTCTTGATTAGTAAGGGTCTCAACGTTTGATGCATTATTCATTCAAGCTACAGACCACTCCAAATAGTGAGCGTTATTTAATAACCACCCTGTACTTACATGAAGAAAAGATGATGCAGAAATTACATGTGTACAGAAACCCCGGGTTGCTAATTCTGAAGATACTTTTTATAAAAAAAATCACTTTATTTTTTTAAAAAAATATGCACCAATTGAATTATTAAATCGATATTCCTTATTTATTATTCTTGAATTCTGATATACATATTACACTATTTTGACTTGAAATGTCAATCAACACATGTAAACAAATACAAACGACACTTAGGTGAGCATTAGATCACTTTTTTTGAAAAAAATTTGTTATCAAGCATGGTTTAGAAACTTTGGAAGGAATGTCATAAGTAATGGTACTGTCAGCTGATCTTTTTAGTGGTATTTTAGAAGGTTTTTCATGGAGTTTAGTGGGAGATTTTTTAGCAGAAGATTTTTGTGAACTGTCTTTTTGCATTACCAAACACGGCTTAAAAACTTTTGAAGCAATATCATCAGTAATAGTTGATCTTTTTAACGGAATTTTAAAAGCTTTTCCATTTGCCTTAGTTGGGGATTTTTTTGCAGAAGAGGAACTTGGCAGTTGTTCAGTTGTCTTTCTTGCTTCTTTTTTCTTAAAAGCATTTTTTTTTTGGATTTGGTATGTTACAATATGGACCCAACTTTTTCTTTGAAAGATGTTCCCGGTAATTAGCATGAGCAGTATGAACAGATTTCCTCATCTTTAAAGAAGGTTTTAAAACAATTGACTTGATTTTCTTCCTTCGTAGATTGTATTTAATTGTTGAAATGGCTTCATAATTTTCAACTGTCAAAGAACTTCGGTCATCCGTT
Organism: Hylyphantes graminicola; assembly: GCA_023701765.1. Classification (NCBI taxonomy): domain Eukaryota; kingdom Metazoa; phylum Arthropoda; class Arachnida; order Araneae; family Linyphiidae; genus Hylyphantes; species Hylyphantes graminicola. Next base: position 10,035,675 of record CM043112.1, read on the forward strand.
ATGATATCATTCATTATATTAAACCTCCCTTCGACTAATGGACCAGAAAATGGAGTCAGAAGAGATTTCACTAAAGTGGTCAACAAACTGTATTTATACTCATCATGCTCTTTAATCTGAAAAATATGTGACCACCAATTTAAATCTATTCTAGAGTTTTCATTAGACTCTGAAAAAACACCTAGCTCTTCTAGATTATCTATCTGATTGTCAACAGTATACAAACGGACCTCCTCCCCCAATGAAGCTTTATCAAAGGCAGATATAATTTGCGGCAAACTGTCTGCAAGCTTCATGAAAGCAGCAAGTGTTGTACTTTTTTTTCTTAATTTGGGATTCAATGCGGATAACAAAATCAAAGTACTGTTTTTTAGAGGGAAACTGTTGACCATATAAACTGCAGCTTCTTCATAGCCTTTTCTCAGATTAGTTAAAAATTTCCCCTTCCAAGGTGAATTTTTTACATCTTCAACTTTAGCAAACCTTCCAAAACTTAAATACTTATCCTGTAGCTGAAACTCAGGATTTTTACAGTCAAATTTAAATACAGCGTCAATTGTTTTAGGTACAAACTCTGGTTTAATGAAGAAAGATAGAAAATTTTTACACAGAAAAAACAGTTCTTCATGCAACAAATGAATCATTGGTTTTTCACTTTGAAAAACCTTTGCAAAATTGTTGAACTGCAATAAGAGCCCTCGATAAAATTGCAGAAGAAAGAAATATTTACTACAGCTGTTGAATAGAGCATTTAAAATCCTGTCTTTCCTCTCTTTATTAGTTTTCGTCAATTTTTGCTTTGATACGTAATCCTGCACTAAAAGTATCCGCTCTCTTTGCTCTACAGAAGTATTCCTCCTGGCAAATATTTCACTTAATACTTCATTTTTAATTTCTTTTTCTTCTGACATTAAGAAACTAAAATAAAATACAAGCAATGAATCATGAAGTTTAAACAATCTCTCGCAAATAGTCAGAACTTGAATAAATCTGGTATCAATCAATCTTAAAACATGCAGCACATTCTCATAATTTATCAAAATCTGAAAATAGTTCTTTTGCTTTAGGAGAATCTTGAATGTCATAGTATATGTCACTTGCAATCCCTTCTAAATATTTGTCAAAATTAGAAAAAAATTTCTTTGCAATGTTATGAACGATGTGAACAGTGTCACCGTGAATTTTTAATAAATTTGGATTTTCTTTTCTCATTAAAGTTTCAACTCCAGCTGTACATCCTCGCATAGTATTACAGTTATCTAACAAACAGCTAACAACTTGATTAAAATTAAGCCCATTATCTGACAGAATGCTTGCCACTTGGTTGGTTATGTTTTTCGACGAGCTTAAGTTTTCCTTCCTTGCTCCTAAATGATCCGTAACAACCATATTTTGTTCATCATCATAAAAACGAATGAATACATTAATCACTTTATCCATGGTATTGGTTGTTCCTTCATCAATATTAAGTGAAAAGAAATTTCCTTTCAATTTATCCACTAAATCCTCTCTTAAACACTTGGCTGTTCCGTGTGTTGTTATATATGCAGCACTGGTGCGAGAGAAATGCAATTTCGATAATGCTGTTTTATCCTCAGCTAAAACTTGAGCCAAATCCACTAAATCCTTGCCAATGAAAACGGTAACATCTTTTCACTTAAGAATGCCGTTACTACCGCTTTCTGATCAGCAACTCGATCCATTACAGAAGCTTTGGCAGCAATGACTTCTACTCCCGGTAACGTTTGTGTGTATTTCTGGGCACGCATTAGCGACTGGTGATCTTTGTCTTTACTGTGCTTTATAAGCGCTTTTTTCCCGTTGCTTCCATAATTTAACTTCTTATTACACATAACGCAGAAACAATAACCAGAGATTTTGATTTTTTTGCACCAAGTACCTATTTTGTTGTTCTGTAGATCTATTTCGCTCAACCAGTTTGGTTTGGTTTTTGAATTATCGTCGCACTAGAGCTACACGAGGGCTATTGGCAACGGGCGTCGTATTTTAGAACCACAGTCAGGTGACGAGCCAACACCTGAATAGGCACCCAACGCAACCGTTAAGGGCGACATCGTACGCAGCGTTAGGACTTTGAAGGATATTTAACGTGCACTCCCTTACACGGGGTATTATTCGTCGGACATTTTTGGCTGCACGGGCCGTTTATAGGTCGGCAGCAATTTTGGCGATGCCCGGACCCGAACCTGGGACCTTCCGCATGCTAAGCGAGTGCTTAACCGACTGGGCTCCCCAGCCCCTTCGCTCAACCAGTCAAATCGCCATTTATTGCGAACTCCGGCATCCGAAACTTTTAAAGCGCCTTTTTCTTCAAGAAATTCCATAACGATATTTCGTCAAATAAATAAAATAATTTGCAACGGATTTACAGCGAGAAAAAGTGCAAAAACATGGAGAAAAACATTCAAAATTCTAAACAAAACGTATTCCACTTCGATGTTTTCACTTCACTTCTTCAGTCAGGATCCAAGAGTCGTTTAAAAACAATCTCTTATAAGTTTCTATTATGTGACGTCCACACATAACAAGCTTCGTGGAATAGCATCCGTGGAATATCATCCATGATCCATTCGTGGCCGCAATCAAATTGAAAAAAAAAAAAAAAATATGGTTCCGTCCCGTTCCGTACTGGAGTATTTTTAAAAATACGGAAATCCGTATTAATACGGAAAACTTTCACCCATGTATGTAGCCCTTGTGCGATGTTAATCCTACCTCCAAACAACCATGGCTCATTATAAAACATGGTGCTGGTTGCCAGCTCATGTGCTGCACTTGAAAACCATTCAATTTAGTCAAAATTTTGATTGACACATTCCATTAGTAATATCGTGTGCTAAATCCCACACTTAAAAACCTTTAACGTATCTGAAGGCAAATAACTATTTGAATTGTTGGCGACGATGTTTAATCGCCGCTGGTATATTAGCGTATGGAGAGCATTGCAACTGCTTATGAAAAAGGGCGCCAATCAGTTTACGGCCAACCCCGGGTAAAATCTTCGATTTTCGGATTTTTCTGTTATATGCATGATCTATTAATGTTCCTATCTTTTAGTGTTCCAATTTTCGTAACTCCATAACAAGCCATTGTACCTAAACATTATGACCGCCCGTCAGTCAGTCAGGGACATATTTGTCGTTTTTCTGGTTCATGTATCTCTGGCTTAAATGAATTTCGAAAGCTGGAATTTTTTTTTCTAGGTTAAGTCTCACTAGGACACCCAGAAAAAAGTCTAAACTCGAATATAAAATGTGTAGAAGAAAAGAAATGGGTCTCCAAAATTATGCCGAAATGGTCCCAGTAAAGGATAGTCAGCGCCGCCTTCGTTATGAACTTGGCAATGCACTGCCGTGCATCCAGATTCTTCACAGCCAAATGAATAGCCGCTGTCAAGTGGACTTGATAGATATGCAAGCAAATGCATATGATGAATTTAAATTCATCATGGGGGTGTACCAAGACCATTTAACAAGTTTGTTTTGCTCCGAGCCCCGAGGAACAAAACTGCCCAAGAAGTAGTCAGCCAGCTGGTTGATATCTTTTTCACCTTCGGAGCACCTTGCATCTTACACTCCGATAACGGGAGAGAATTTGTTAATTTGCTGATGAATGAATTGACAAAATGTTGGCCTGAACTAAAAATGGTTTATGGCAAACCGACACAGTCAGGGCCAAGGGTCAGTGGAGAGGGCAAATCAGGACGTCGAAAACATGCTAGCCACATGGATGAAGGACAATAACACCTCGCATTGGTCAAGGGGGACTACCAGTCATCCAGTTCATGAAGAACAGGGCATACCACTCGGGTATCAAACAATCTCCCTATTGAGCTATGTTCGGGATTGAGCCAAGGGTAGGCCTGGCCACAAGTGCCCTGCAGCCACAATATGCTCACGCAAATTGAAGTAAATGACCTAATGGCAGCCTTTGAACAGCTGACTGATCAACATCAATCGCTGGTTGACGGGCATGAAGGCGAAAATGGAGCACCTAGCATATCAGGGCCATAATTCTATTTGGCGACTTTTGGCGTTCGTGAAAAAGTAAACACAGGGTTGCTAGAGTTAGTAGTATTTTACGAAATATTTATATTAATTTCGGTACAACATCAGTAAATTCACTTTTAAAAAATGTTTATTTCAACATTTAACAACAACATTAGGTTCAAATCCTTGAAAATTTATTAAAATTACTTAATTTAGAATAATAATTACGCAGGTCATAGAACGCAGCTCGTTACTTGATTGTTTTGGTATCAAAGTTGGTTGTTAGTTTATTACATCACTCGTGCGGGCTTATTCCTGTCGTAGTATTGCTTTTTTTTTCTTGACGTACCTCTCCAGTTGCATTTCTCGAATTCCTTTCACTGCTTCTGCTCACGGAGTGGTGAAGGTAGCGTGAGGGAATATTTTTATATGATTTTTAGTTTTTATTATGTCTTGAAAGTCCAGAAATTTTTTAATGGTCGAAACGTAAAATGTTGTACGCCATATACGTAACGAAATTATTCCGTATGTGCCGCGAGTTGTGAAACTCGGAAATCCTTTGACAATCAAATGTAGAAATTCGCCCCATGACATACTTAAAAATATACGTTAAAGCTCCATCTCAGAGGCAATTGTGGCCCCAATTAGCTGTGATATCCTTAAAAAAACCGCTGGTACCCCCTCCGGGCCGTCGATTGTGGGTACTCGGCAATCCTCTGGGCCGTCGAATGTGGCTACTCGGGCCGTGATGTCCTTAAAAAAACTGGTACCCCCTCCGGGCCGTCCGATTTGCAACTAGACAGGTGAAACTAAGTTATAAACTATATAGTTACTTTTAATTGAAGTTGTAAAAAAGTTTTTTTTTTTTTAATTTTGAGGAATTTGTGATCGTTAATGAAATGTACACAAATACATAACCCCGATGAAATCTTAGTATTATAATCGGCCTACAACCGATTATAATAATACTATAATTCAAATATATCACTGATTATATGTAAATAAAACATTGATTAAAAAATCGAATATTATTCATTCAATAATAAAATACAAATATACAAAAATACTTACTAGTACAAAAAAATTGTATACATAAAAAGAAATTCAATTGCTCTATTTTGGTTCCATCATTACGATACAGGTATATGACAGATACAGATAAATGACATACCTATTCAAAAACTGAATGCCATATTCTAGATTATGGGCAAAACATAAGGAATTTTTTTTAACAAAATTAAAATATAACAATTTTATCCAAATCGGAAGTTGAAGCGGTGGAAGTCGAAGCCGTGGAGCGGTGGAGGTTGAAGCAGTGGAAGTTGAAGGCAAGGATGATGCATCGCTGGAGGCCGTGGCAGTTGAAGATGCGGCAGGCTTTCGTTTTCTTTTGACTGGCAAGACTTTTGCTTCATATTCTGACCAATTCCTATGGGCCACGATCTCCACAAATTTTGGTGAAGTAATCCTCATTTTTATAAGAGCAGGATTTCTCAAACATGTAATGTGCCAAGTAGAATTCAAATTTCCCTTGTCTGTTATGGCTTGGCAAGGTTGATTTTACCTGACGCCACGTTGATTCGATGGTATTTGTATGGCATTCCGTTACCAGATCTACGAAGTGATGCTATAATTCACTGTTAAACGATCATATCCTTCTTTACCTAAACATTCGTATGATTTCCAGGAGTCCGAATAAATCAGTGTGCCATTTATGATCCATTCTTTGATCACTTTAATGAGTGTGGCCTTAGTACGATCGTGTACAGCCACCAAAAACAACCGCCCACTTCCCCTCTCCACTCCACCGAAAACCCATTGTCCTTCTACGCGATGGCCTTTAAAATACTTACGTTTTCCAAATTTTGATACATCGATTTCCACGGTCCTTCCTGGTCCACCTATCCTTTCACTGGTAAGTTCGATGTGGTCCAACATTGTCTCTCGAACGTATCTTCTCCAATCACAGATAATCGATTCCGCAAAACCATATTCCTCAACAATGTGTCTATGCTTGACACGTTTTACGAGTTCGTAAGTGAGTAGAAAAACTTCCTGCAGAGTCAAGGATTGGATTGGATGTTTGGGTTTTATGGCGCAAGGGCATCTAAGGCCATACTGCGCCAAACACTAGGTTTTACTTTTAAAACGAGTTTAAAAAAAAACATAATACATTTAAACGTCCAAAATCAAACGCAAGGTTTTTAAAACAAAAAGTTTTCAATGATTATTAAAAGCAGCACATAACATTTAAGAACAGTGACACATTTAAATCCAAGAATAAAAGCCAATATCAACCAAAAAAGAAAACAAGGCATGATATGGGGGATGAGTTAAAATCTGATGGATAGATGGGTTTAAGATGTTAAAATATTTAAGTCTGCTCAGTGTAAAAGCCGGACAGTCTACTAAGATGTGGTGAACACTTAGCGGGACATCACACATGACACACATGGGCTGATCTTCTGCCAGCAAAAGATGCACATGTGTGAGTCTTGTATGCCCTATCAGGAGGCGCGCTAGCACTACCTCCTGCCTTCTGCTCGGTGATGGGAAAAATGGCCAGGTTATTGATGGGGTAATGTTATGAAATTTATTTTCGGTTAAAATGTCCCATTCTTTTTGCCAAACTGTAATGATTGAATGTGCGCAAGCCAGCTTGGCATCGGGCAAGTTGAGGGGGGCGCCACTGCTTTGACTAGCAGTCTTCGCAGCGCGGTCCGCCTCCTCATTGCCCGGAATACCAACATGGCTCGGCACCCAGCAAAAACTTATTTTAAAACTATTGTTTTTGAGTTTAAAGAGGAGCTTTATAACTATTGAGATTAGGGGATGAGATTTATATGAGAAATTATTTAGGGCATCTAGTACACTTTTAGAATCTGAGTAGATAATCCATGATTTATAATTTTCATCTGCTATGTGATGGAGGGCAAGATAGATTGAATATATTTCTGAGGTAAAAACCGAGCATGAAGGATGAAGTGTTTCTGCTATGGTGATGTCACTAAAAACTGCAGCTGAGCCAACATGTGAAAAGGACTTGGAACCATCAGTGAATACGGGTTTATGAGAGAAATTAAAAAAGCGATGCTCATTAAAAATTTGTACAACAGCTGAGTCAGGCAATGATGACTTTTTAAAATTAAAGATACTGTGATTTTGTACAGGTGATTCTTCCCAAGGTGAAAAATTATCGTTAAAATTAAAAACTCTAAAATCATCAAGATCAAGGTCATCTAAGAGCTCTTTAATACGGAGAGAGAAGGTCGGAATGAATGATTTTTTGTTTAAAAAGAACTGCTGGAATTTTGGGTTTAAAATTTGTGAATATAAAGGGTGTTTATTATTACTTTTTATATTAAAATATGCAGCTAATGATAGTTTTTCCCGACGATGTTGCAGAGATGGCTCCTGGCACAGTACGTAAAGGCTTTGTACAGGAGATGTACGGAAAGCCCCAGAAGCCAATCTCAGACCCTGGTGATGAATGGTGTCTAAATACTTGAGGGCCGATTTTCTGGCAGAACCATAGGCAGCTACACCGTAATCAAGCTTGGATCGAACTAAAGCACGGTAAATCCTCAGCATAGATGTTGTATCAGCACCATAGGTAGTGTTACATAAAACTTTCAGTATGTTCAGCGACTTATTGCATTTCTGCCGTAGATGTTGAATGTGTGGCAAGAAGGTGAGCTTCCTGTCAAAAATAATGCCCAGAAACCTTGCCTCCGATCTAACAGGCAGAGCCACACCATTTAATGCAATTTCTGGGTCAGGATGCAGCCAACGCTTCCGGCAGAAATGCATACAGATTGTTTTCTGGTTAGAAATGACGAAACCATTCTGATTGGTCCAATCCGTGATCTTGCGGATTGCAATCTGCAGCTGTCTCTCTACTGTACTCATGTTAGTCGAAGCACAGGAGATCTGAAAGTCATCTACAAACAAAGTGCCATTGACAGTTGGTGGAAGCTGCCTTACTATATCATTGATCTTCAGAATGAACAATACCACGCTGATTACACTGCCTTGAGGGACACCTTCTAATTGGTAGAAGTCTCGAGACAGAGTGGATCCGACACGAACTTGAAAAACACGGGTCTTAAGGAAATTCTGAATAAAGACTGGTAAATTACCACGAAACCCAAGATGGTATAGGTCTTTCAGAATTCCGTACCTCCATGTCCGATCATAAGCCTTCTCCATGTCAAAAAATATGGACACGAGGTGCTGATTTCGAACAAAGGCTTCACGAATGGAGGTTTCCAAAAGCAGGATATTGTCTATGGTGCTTCTATGGTGCCGGAAACCACTCTGAAAAGGGGATAAGGCACCTTTTTCTTCCAAGCAATAGACAAGGCGGGCATTGACCATCCGTTCCATTAGCTTGCACAGGCAACTGGTCAAGGCAATGGGACGGTAATTACCAGCATCTTGAGGGTCTTTTCCTGGCTTAGCAATAGGGATAACAATTGCTCTTCGCCAGGAAGTCGGGAAAACTTTCTCATTCCATATTCTATTGTAGAGTTTTAAAAGGGTTTGTAAAGAATTACTGTTTAGATGTTTTAACATTTCATTATGTATTTTATCATGGCCGGGGGCAGATGAGTGGCATTTCTTTAGAGCACATTGTAGCTCCCTTAGAGTGAAATGACAGTTGTAACTATTATTATGAGAAGTTCTGAAATTTAATTTTTTAAGCTCCTCTCTTTAATTAGTTATTAAAAAGTCAGCGTTATAATTGGCACCATTGGAGACAGCTGCAAAGGCTGCTCCAAGTTGATCTGCAATATCTTTTTGGGAAGTAATTACAATATTATTGGGTTGCGTTGGGTGCCTATTCAGGTGTGGCTCGTCACCTGACTGTGGTTCTAAAATACGACGCCCGTCGCCAATAGCCCTCGTGTAGCTCTAGTGCGACGATAATTCAAACCAAACAAACAAACAATATTATTGTGTTTCAGCATAGAAAGCGGCTGTGAGTCAGCGTAACGACCCGAAATTCTTTTCACTTTCTTCCAAACAGTTCTTGATGTTACGTGACCACGGATAGTATTAAGGTATTGCTGCCAAGATGACCTTTGGCTTTCAGGTCGTATCCTACGGGCCAGGGACCGAGCCCTTTTAAATTCAATGAGATTTGCCTCTGTAGGATATCGACGGAAGATACCCCAAGCACGCTTCTTCCGCTTTTCAGCCTGTGAACAGTCGTGGTTCCACCAAGGCTTGGGAGATTTTGGAAGTCTGCCATGGGTGACAGGAATGGCTAAAACAGCAGCACTCAATATAGTATCAGTAACGACATTAACAGCCGAGTCAATATCGCCTGTTTCGACCATGTCGTCCGTCAGCTCAGCATGGGTTGTAAAAATATCCCAATTTGCTTTAATAAATTTAAACTGTTCTGGTCTTTCGCATTGAGGTGGTGGGCTCCTCGATGTTAAAATGATTGGAAAGTGATCACTGTCATACAGGTCACTTCCAACCCCGAAAGACCAGTCTAAAGAGAGCGACGGAGAGCAAATGGCGAGGTCGACAGCATGGAAAGTCCTTGAAGGCGAGTGAAACAGAGTTGGACTTCCGTCATTAAGCAGAAACAGATTTTGCCCGTGTATTAGCTGTTCCATTATTGATCCTCGGCTGTTATGTTCACCACTGCCCCACATTGGGTGGTGGCCATTAAAGTCACCCATGAGAAAAAATGGGGCAGGCAGCTGCTGAATTACATTTTCCAAATCTCCTATATTAACAACATGGTTTGGTGGTAAATATATGCAGCAGATGGTAACAAGGTGGGAAAGTTGAATCTGTATTGCTATGGCTTGGAGGTTGGTATTGATATTCAGAATACTGGTGGGCAATCGGTTAGAATATACGATTGCAACTCCACCACAAGCCCTTCCACCTTCTGAGTAGTCTTTTCTTAAAATATCACAAGATATTAATTTTGTGATATCGCCTGCTTTTAGAAATGTTTCCTGCAGGCAGACTACATCAGGTGCATATTTATCCATGATTGCCTTGACACCGTCTACATTGGGTCGGAAACCACGACAATTCCACGAGACTATTCGGGTCATTTAGGGAAAATAATTGGTGGATGTTTCGTCACCAATTTATCTCGAGGCATCAGATGTTGTGGTGCCTCGAGTCCCGACTCAACATCCATTTCTGGGGAATCGGAGGAGTCTGAGCTATTGTTGGTTTTAGTATTTAAGGATTTGCTCCTTGCTTTGGTTTTTTGTTTCTTAGGCGCCCTTTCTAAGCGTTTGACCGTCACTGGAGATTTACTATGTCTTGGGGGTTTCTGTGTGTCTGATCTTACTAAAGTATTTTGAGTTTGAGAGCTGGAGGATGATGTGGTGTTTTTTGTAATAGAAGTTGTTGCTATTGTATTGGAAGATTTAACGTCTTGCAGGTATTTCTCTAAGATCATATTGCACTGGATGGCTATTGAGGCTGTTGAAACTTTGGTGGCAGATGCATATGATACGTTAGGTTTCGGCAGGGTTATTTTTACTTGGTTACGAGCTTCTTGATAGGATACATTTTTAGTGACTTTGATATATTGAATGTCTTTCTCTTCTTTCCACCTTGGACAACCCCTGAAGTTGGCAGTGTGGTCGCCTTCACAGTTTAGACACTTTGGTGGAAGCTGGCAAGAAGAGAAAGAGTGACCTTTATTAGAACAGTTTGAACAATATTCATCTTGGGATCTGCAGGTTGCTTTAGTGTGGCCATACCTTTGGCAATGAAAGCAGCGCAAAGGGTTTGGAATATATGGACGAACGGGACAGTTGAGGTAGCCGGCTATTATGTGTTTGGGTAGGGTGGGTGTAGCAAAAGTTAGTATGACATGTTGAGTGTTTACAATGTTGTCTCCTTTTTTGATAGAAATACGTTTTACTTGTGTAACATTTTGAAGTTTCAGGCCATCCAGTATTTCCTGCTCTGAAACATTGAGCAGATCTTTTTCGGAGATGACACCACGGCAGGAGTTTAGTGAGTTATGGGGTGTGACAGTTATAGGAATATTGCATAAAAGTTTTGAATTTAAGAAGGACCTTGATTGTACATAGGTTGTCGTTTCGATAAGTAGGTCTCCGGATTTAAGTTTTTTAACGGATTTGGGGTTTCCTCCGATTCCGAGTAAGCCTTTCTGTATAGCAAATGGTGAAACACTAGATAATTGTTGGGTTGCTGAGCTAATAACTAAAAAATTTGGATAAAGTATATTTATGTCAGTAATATTCTTGGTCTTTTCAGTTTCAGGTGTTATTTTTGGCGGACTTGACCCTCCGCCTGGGCTATGTGTTTGAGCCATGATTGATAAAGAGGGGGTTCATCCCCGTAGTCCGCAGGTAGCTCCGGATACCCTTTCTCACCCACCTACTGCAACTACGCCGGAGTGGCCGGGATACGGCAGGGGCTTACCAGCTCTGGGCAACTAAAAAGAATAAGGGTGCGAACTTTCGCAAATAAAAAACATAAGCCCAGCCTTTGGCAGTGTCCCTAGGCAGTACTACGGGGACATAGCGTTACGGGTTCGGGGTGTGGATCCGCACTGGGCACCCCTAGCCGCAAAACTAACCCTTTTCCGGAGCGAAAATCCAAATGGCAGTGGTGTCCGGCAGCTCAAACGCCGGACAGCAGTGCCATTAGGCGAGCCGATTGCCAGGGGCGGGCTCCCCCCTGGCACCCGTCAACCAGTGAAGCATGGACCAAAGGGCACGCAACAGTGGCCTCAGGAAACTAACACCTGTCCTATGGGAGGCCACTGCAGGAACCCCAGGACTCCACTTTCCTCCGGGGCGGATCGCGCTGCAAAGACCGCTAGTCAAGGCAGTGGCGCCCCCCTCAACCTGCCTGATGCCAAGCTGGCTTGTGCACATTCAATTGACATTATTTGGCAAAACGAATGGGACCTCTTAACTGAAAACAAATTTCATAGCATATCTCCATCCATAACCTGGTCATTTTTTCCATCCCCGAGCAGAAGGCAGGAGGTAGTGCTGGCGCGCCTCCTGATAGGGCATACAAGACTCACACATGTGCATCTTTTGCTGGCAGAAGATCAGCCCATGTGTGTCATGTGTGATGTCCCGCTAAGTGTTCACCACATCTTAGTAGACTGTCCGGCTTTTACACTGAGCAGACTTAAATATTTTAACATCTTAAACCCATCTATCCATCAGATTTTAACTCATCCCCCATATCATGCCTTGTTTTCTTTTTTGGTTGATATTGGCTTTTATTCTTTGATTTAAATGTGTCACTGTTCTTAAATGTTATGTGCTGCTTTTAATAACCATTCAAACCTTTTATTTGAAAATCATTGAAAAATTGAAATAATCATTGAAAACTTTTTGTATTAAAAACCTTGCGTTTGATTTTGGACGTTTAAATGTATTATGTTTTTTTAAACTAGTTTTAAAAGTAAAACCTAGTGTTTGGCGCAGTATGGCCTTAGATGCCCTTGCGCCATAAAACCCAAACATCCATCCATCCATCCACTTTCCTCCGGTTCAGCCGGTCGCAGCACACGGCAAACGTGCTGGTCGGAAATGTCCGACAACAATGAAATAATGAAAAACAAAAATATTTAAAGGTCCAAATCAAAGCAGTTCACTAGGTATTATAAATAAATAAATTAAAATCGAAATATATAAAAGAGAATAAAGAATTATGCTCAGCCGAAATAAATAACGCAAGAAAAAAGGTTAGGGATAAATTCTAAAACTAAGAGATTCTTCTGTAACTAAGATTAAAACAGTAAAGAAAACCAGAATCAACACAAAACCGGACCTTTGCAGGGAGGAAAGAAAGAAGAATACAAAGGCCCAGCTAGGGATTCTCGGGGTCGCTACTCCCGTGCTCACAAGAAGTGAGCTCCCTGAGAAGCTAGGGACCTCGGGATTGCCACACCCGTACCCACCGAAGTGGGCCCCCTGAGGGGTTTGAATTCCTGAACCAGGAGTCTTCCCGCAAAGATCTTTTGCAGCCGCAAATTGTTTTACTTTCAATGTTGCGGCAAATCCACACAAACTTATTGCTGGTCTGCTTCTCGGGTTTTAGCTTCATATCGGAACTGCATTTGGGGCACTTCATTTGACCCTTTATAAGGCCAAGTTCTTGCAAGAACGGGATGAAATATTCATCCCTACAAATTTGCAACATAAAGCATCTATTCATAATTCCTAACCTACCAAACATATTTCTATTACTGCTACAATTAAAATTAAATTTAGGTTTCAATTTATTTCATTTGGTTTGAATTATCGTCGCACTAGAGCTACACGAGGGCTATTGGCGACGGGCGTCGCATTTTAGAACCACAGTCAGGTGACGAGCCAACACCTAATTTAGGTTTCAATAAATGTTGATATTTTTCAATCACAGATGACATTTTCGTTCGAAACAACACGCAACAAAAACCACAAAAATCAAACAGAATAAAGAAAACAAAACGAATTCAACGTTGCCACCATTTGCAGGGGTGAAAGTGGCCAAAATCAAAAAAGAGGAAATCACGCGAGTAACAATGTAGGGTTTCTGCCAAAACGGACAGTCCCAAATTCATGACTTTCTGTGTCTAAGTTAACAGTTTTTCATGACTATATATATAGTATCTCAAATAAAAAAAAATAAAAATTGAAACAACTCGAAAGTGGACAACACAAACATAGTAAACAATTTATAGTGTTTGTGTAGACAATTTTCATATTTAATGGGCAAGTGCACAAATTTATTTCAGAAATAAATTATTGCACCATAAAATGATTTCAAAATGTAATTAGATTAATAAAGTGAACAAAATCTTTTTTCTTCAATGTGAACTTATTGGAGAAGTAATGCTTCATATGTATTAAATTTTTCTTTGATTAATTATTTCAGGAATTTCTTTGTTCTCTTATAAGTGTGTCGTATAGTGCAATTGCATTCCTCCTTCTAATAAGGGTTGCGCTTGCATTAAAAAAACACTTTATAAATCACCAGTTAAATCAAAATTACAGAAAAGCCTACTGGCAACCCTAGGCAAAACTATTGGCATAATTGTATTTTTTAAATAATAGTTTAAGGGGTCTAAGGAGTCTTAAAAATGTGCAAAGAAGTCACTACAAAACATAGTTTGATCTTTCATGTCATTTTTGAACTACTCAATGTATAAGTATAATTTTTTTATATGTAATTCTACAAGATTTATTTATTATGAAACAAGTTTTAAAATTTATGAAACTTTAGCCAAAACTAAAATAAATGATATTAAACATGAAGCTATTTGAACACAGTGTGATTAGTCTTGCGCGGCAAATTGTAAGGTCAAAATTGAAAAAATGACCAAGAAAATGGATTTATATTGTACAAATATGTACAAACAAAGACTTATACCTAAATTATCAGCTCAATTTTAATTAGAAATTATTTTAAAAATAATTTAAAATCAAAATTTTTAAATTTTTTAAAAAAATTTTAGAAAAAAGTTCTTAAAATAATTTCTAATTAAAATTGAGGTGAGAATTTAGGTATAAGTCCTAGTTTGTACATATTTGTACAATATAAATCCATTTTCTTGGTCATTTTTTCAATTTTGACCTCACAATTTGCCGCGCAAGACTAATCACACTGTGTTCAAATAGCTTCATGTTTAATATCATTTATTTTAGTTTTGGCTAAAGTTTCATAAATTTTAAAACTTGTTTCATAATAAATAAATCTTGTAGAATTACATATAAAAAAATTATACTTATACATTGAGTAGTTTAAAAATGACATGAAAGATCAAACTTTGCTTTGTAGTATCTTCTTTGCACATTTTTAAGACTCCTTAGACCCCTTAAATTTAGGATACATTTCTTACTCTCTACCACCGGAATTTTCATCGAATTTAAAGTCAATGACTTTTTTCTAATATTAATAATTGAGGCGATCTGAAAATCTCGCAAACTTTGCCAATCAGAACATCTAAAAACTCCGGCCATCTGAAAATTGAAAAAAAAAAAAAAAAACTCGTGCGAAAGTGTGTGACAGACAGACGGACAGAACGATCATAAAACCTTCCACTTTTTACGTTATAAACGTAGTGTGAAAGCTAAAATTCATTTTTAAATATTAATAATATATAAATATAATTATATCCGATACAAGACAAACAAACCTGAATCAGGAAAATCTTGGGCTTCCCAGCCAAAGTTGGGCAGTTTGAGCCAGTAAATAGTTGGAAGATTTGCTGAAGCTCATATTCTACGTCGTAAGCCGCCACTTTTCCGCCATCCCGTCCGTGAGAAAGAATTGCTACCACAATGCTTCCAAATCTTGAATGGTCGATGCGTGAAACTGAGGGGAAAAAAAACATTTTAAATAAAGCTTAGGTGGGGTAAATGAGAGAAATTGATTAAAATCTGTAAGCTATATTACTTCTTCGCAATTCATTCAAAATTTGACGCCATGTCAGGTTTTGAAAGGATCGAACTGTATAGCCTAATTCTGAAAACATGTAGTTTAGGTTGGCTGTATCCAGTCTTGATCCGGGCCTATCCGGCCACCTGGTGCTGGGGTGGAATGTCTGCAAAAACACATATAAGTATTCCAGTATAAACAAACATGACACATTTCTTTTGATAAACATAAGCATCTCAAATTTTTAAAAATTATATTTCCAAAGAAGATGGCTATACATGGCTCCTCCATACATCTCTCCCCGTGATGTGGTCCATTGTACCCCAAACCTGGGGCACAATGGACCACTTTCTCACTTGTAATAAAAAAGTGAATTCAGAAAAAAGTAATTGAAATTATATCTTTTAGGTAATGTATTTTTAAACCAGGATATATATGTAATATATACACCTTTTTCTGAACACGTGGGATGAATATTTTGGTACTTATAGCGCAAAACATGAAAAAGTGGTCCATTGTGCCCCGGTCTCCCCTATATTCTCATTGTCACAAAAACCATATGGGTATGTAATTCCCGTAATCTTGCAAAACATCAACACTTCCACCATAAGGTGACCAGACAAGAGTTAGAAATTGGATGCAAAAAATTTAGGCGCAATTCATACTATTAAATAAAAAATCTAGGCGACTGTGCACATTTTTTGGATCACCGGAGTTTCGCAATTTCAGGAAAGCTGGAGTTCTTAAATTTTAAGAAATACAGACAACGATCGCAAGAGTTTCTAGAGTTTAGGATCACAGTATAGAGAATTTTGACAAATTTCATATTGTTTCAAATTTCTTTAGATAATTTCGGATAATAAAAATAAAGTTTCTCAATTTGGAACCTTGGTCAAGAGACGAGTTTCTTTTTTGTGATTCTTTTTCTTCCTTCTTTTTCGAAAAAAATCACAAAATGAATCACAAAAAGCCCTATGCTGAGCTGGTCTCATGCTCAAGTTAAAACATATCCCATGCACACCAATTTCCCTAATTTAAAAAGTCAAGCAAGGAATAATTAACACTAATTAGCATTTATTTAATGGTTAATGCCCAAACTAAAAAAAAACCTAAACAAACCTGGTATGGAGGAATAGGCCATTAAGAAGTCTGAAGAAGAAGTCTGGTATGGTAAACTCAGCTTCTCAGCTCACTGGTTTGATTTTGTGGCGTCCGAAGTCGTTGCCCCACTTCTTAGCACTCTGCTTGCATCAGCATCAATCACCACCCCAGGGTCAGTTCTGGGTAAAAAATTTTAAGAAACATGAAATGATTTCCTCCCTCCCAATATGTAAATACATCACATCGGCATATGCTTCCGATGTAAGCCGATGTTTTTATACAGGGGTGAAAGTGGCCAAAATCAAAAAAGAGGAAATCACGCGAGTAACAATGTAGGGTTTCTGCCAAAACGGACAGTCCCAAATTCATGACTTTCTGTGTCTAAGTTAACAGTTTTTCATGACTATATATATAGTATCTCAAATAAAAAAAAAAAAAATTGAAACAACTCGAAAGTGGACAACACAAACATAGTAAACAATTTATAGTGTTTGTGTAGACAATTTTCATATTTAATGGGCAAGTGCACAAATTTATTTTAGAAATAAATTATTGCACCATAAAATGATTTCAAAATGTAATTAGATTAATAAAGTGAACAAAATCTTTTTTCTTCAATGTGAACTTATTGGAGAAGTAATGCTTCATATGTATTAAATTTTTCTTTGATTAATTATTTCAGGAATTTCTTTGTTCTCTTATAAGTGTGTCGTATAGTGCAATTGCATTCCTCCTTCTAATAAGGGTTGCGCTTGCATTAAAAAAACACTTTATAAATCACCAGTTAAATCAAAATTACAGAAAAGCCTACTGGCAACCCTAGGCAAAACTATTGGCATAATTGTATTTTTTAAATAATAGTTTAAATTTAGGATACATTTCTTACTCTCTACCACCGGAATTTTCATCGAATTTAAAGTCAATGACTTTTTTCTAATATTAATAATTGAGGCGATCTGAAAATCTCGCAAACTTTGCCAATCAGAACATCTAAAAACTCCGGCCATCTGAAAATTGAAAAAAAAAAAAAACTCGTGCGAAAGTGTGTGACAGACAGACGGACAGAACGATCATAAAACCTTCCACTTTTTACGTTATAAACGTAGTGTGAAAGCTAAAATTCATTTTTAAATATTAATAATATATAAATATAATTATATCCGATACAAGACAAACAAACCTGAATCAGGAAAATCTTGGGCTTCCCAGCCAAAGTTGGGCAGTTTGAGCCAGTAAATAGTTGGAAGATTTGCTGAAGCTCATATTCTACGTCGTAAGCCGCCACTTTTCCGCCATCCCGTCCGTGAGAAAGAATTGCTACCACAATGCTTCCAAATCTTGAATGGTCGATGCGTGAAACTGAGGGGAAAAAAAACATTTTAAATAAAGCTTAGGTGGGGTAAATGAGAGAAATTGATTAAAATCTGTAAGCTATATTACTTCTTCGCAATTCATTCAAAATTTGACGCCATGTCAGGTTTTGAAAGGATCGAACTGTATAGCCTAATTCTGAAAACATGTAGTTTAGGTTGGCTGTATCCAGTCTTGATCCGGGCCTATCCGGCCACCTGGTGCTGGGGTGGAATGTCTGCAAAAACACATATAAGTATTCCAGTATAAACAAACATGACACATTTCTTTTGATAAACATAAGCATCTCAAATTTTTAAAAATTATATTTCCAAAGAAGATGGCTATACATGGCTCCTCCATACATCTCTCCCCGTGATGTGGTCCATTGTACCCCAAACCTGGGGCACAATGGACCACTTTCTCACTTGTAATAAAAAAGTGAATTCAGAAAAAAGTAATTGAAATTATATCTTTTAGGTAATGTATTTTTAAACCAGGATATATATGTAATATATACACCTTTTTCTGAACACGTGGGATGAATATTTTGGTACTTATAGCGCAAAACATGAAAAAGTGGTCCATTGTGCCCCGGTCTCCCCTATATTCTCATTGTCACAAAAACCATATGGGTATGTAATTCCCGTAATCTTGCAAAACATCAACACTTCCACCATAAGGTGACCAGACAAGAGTTAGAAATTGGATGCAAAAAATTTAGGCGCAATTCATACTATTAAATAAAAAATCTAGGCGACTGTGCACATTTTTTGGATCACCGGAGTTTCGCAATTTCAGGAAAGCTGGAGTTCTTAAATTTTAAGAAATACAGACAACGATCGCAAGAGTTTCTAGAGTTTAGGATCACAGTATAGAGAATTTTGACAAATTTCATATTGTTTCAAATTTCTTTAGATAATTTCGGATAATAAAAATAAAGTTTCTCAATTTGGAACCTTGGTCAAGAGACGAGTTTCTTTTTTGTGATTCTTTTTCTTCCTTCTTTTTCGAAAAAAATCACAAAATGAATCACAAAAAGCCCTATGCTGAGCTGGTCTCATGCTCAAGTTAAAACATATCCCATGCACACCAATTTCCCTAATTTAAAAAGTCAAGCAAGGAATAATTAACACTAATTAGCATTTATTTAATGGTTAATGCCCAAACTAAAAAAAAACCTAAACAAACCTGGTATGGAGGAATAGGCCATTAAGAAGTCTGAAGAAGAAGTCTGGTATGGTAAACTCAGCTTCTCAGCTCACTGGTTTGATTTTGTGGCGTCCGAAGTCGTTGCCCCACTTCTTAGCACTCTGCTTGCATCAGCATCAATCACCACCCCAGGGTCAGTTCTGGGTAAAAAATTTTAAGAAACATGAAATGATTTCCTCCCTCCCAATATGTAAATACATCACATCGGCATATGCTTCCGATGTAAGCCGATGTTTTTATACAGGGGTGAAAGTGGCCAAAATCAAAAAAGAGGAAATCACGCGAGTAACAATGTAGGGTTTCTGCCAAAACGGACAGTCCCAAATTCATGACTTTCTGTGTCTAAGTTAACAGTTTTTCATGACTATATATATAGTATCTCAAATAAAAAAAAATAAAAATTGAAACAACTCGAAAGTGGACAACACAAACATAGTAAACAATTTATAGTGTTTGTGTAGACAATTTTCATATTTAATGGGCAAGTGCACAAATTTATTTTAGAAATAAATTATTGCACCATAAAATGATTTCAAAATGTAATTAGATTAATAAAGTGAACAAAATCTTTTTTCTTCAATGTGAACTTATTGGAGAAGTAATGCTTCATATGTATTAAATTTTTCTTTGATTAATTATTTCAGGAATTTCTTTGTTCGCTTATAAGTGTGTCGTATAGTGCAATTGCATTCCTCCTTCTAATAAGGGTTGCGCATGCATTAAAAAAACACTTTATAAATCACCAGTTAAATCAAAATTACAGAAAAGCCTACTGGCAACCCTAGGCAAAACTATTGGCATAATTGTATTTTTTAAATAATAGTTTAAATTTAGGATACATTTCTTACTCTCTACCACCGGAATTTTCATCGAATTTAAAGTCAATGACTTTTTTCTAATATTAATAATTGAGGCGATCTGAAAATCTCGCAAACTTTGCCAATCAGAACATCTAAAAACTCCGGCCATCTGAAAATTGAAAAAAAAAAAAAAAACTCGTGCGAAAGTGTGTGACAGACAGACGGACAGAACGATCATAAAACCTTCCACTTTTTACGTTATAAACGTAGTGTGAAAGCTAAAATTCATTTTTAAATATTAATAATATATAAATATAATTATATCCGATACAAGACAAACAAACCTGAATCAGGAAAATCTTGGGCTTCCCAGCCAAAGTTGGGCAGTTTGAGCCAGTAAATAGTTGGAAGATTTGCTGAAGCTCATATTCTACGTCGTAAGCCGCCACTTTTCCGCCATCCCGTCCGTGAGAAAGAATTGCTACCACAATGCTTCCAAATCTTGAATGGTCGATGCGTGAAACTGAGGGGAAAAAAAACATTTTAAATAAAGCTTAGGTGGGGTAAATGAGAGAAATTGATTAAAATCTGTAAGCTATATTACTTCTTCGCAATTCATTCAAAATTTGACGCCATGTCAGGTTTTGAAAGGATCGAACTGTATAGCCTAATTCTGAAAACATGTAGTTTAGGTTGGCTGTATCCAGTCTTGATCCGGGCCTATCCGGCCACCTGGTGCTGGGGTGGAATGTCTGCAAAAACACATATAAGTATTCCAGTATAAACAAACATGACACATTTCTTTTGATAAACATAAGCATCTCAAATTTTTAAAAATTATATTTCCAAAGAAGATGGCTATACATGGCTCCTCCATACATCTCTCCCCGTGATGTGGTCCATTGTACCCCAAACCTGGGGCACAATGGACCACTTTCTCACTTGTAATAAAAAAGTGAATTCAGAAAAAAGTAATTGAAATTATATCTTTTAGGTAATGTATTTTTAAACCAGGATATATATGTAATATATACACCTTTTTCTGAACACGTGGGATGAATATTTTGGTACTTATAGCGCAAAACATGAAAAAGTGGTCCATTGTGCCCCGGTCTCCCCTATATTCTCATTGTCACAAAAACCATATGGGTATGTAATTCCCGTAATCTTGCAAAACATCAACACTTCCACCATAAGGTGACCAGACAAGAGTTAGAAATTGGATGCAAAAAATTTAGGCGCAATTCATACTATTAAATAAAAAATCTAGGCGACTGTGCACATTTTTTGGATCACCGGAGTTTCGCAATTTCAGGAAAGCTGGAGTTCTTAAATTTTAAGAAATACAGACAACGATCGCAAGAGTTTCTAGAGTTTAGGATCACAGTATAGAGAATTTTGACAAATTTCATATTGTTTCAAATTTCTTTAGATAATTTCGGATAATAAAAATAAAGTTTCTCAATTTGGAACCTTGGTCAAGAGACGAGTTTCTTTTTTGTGATTCTTTTTCTTCCTTCTTTTTCGAAAAAAATCACAAAATGAATCACAAAAAGCCCTATGCTGAGCTGGTCTCATGCTCAAGTTAAAACATATCCCATGCACACCAATTTCCCTAATTTAAAAAGTCAAGCAAGGAATAATTAACACTAATTAGCATTTATTTAATGGTTAATGCCCAAACTAAAAAAAAACCTAAACAAACCTGGTATGGAGGAATAGGCCATTAAGAAGTCTGAAGAAGAAGTCTGGTATGGTAAACTCAGCTTCTCAGCTCACTGGTTTGATTTTGTGGCGTCCGAAGTCGTTGCCCCACTTCTTAGCACTCTGCTTGCATCAGCATCAATCACCACCCCAGGGTCAGTTCTGGGTAAAAAATTTTAAGAAACATGAAATGATTTCCTCCCTCCCAATATGTAAATACATCACATCGGCATATGCTTCCGATGTAAGCCGATGTTTTTATACAGGGGTGAAAGTGGCCAAAATCAAAAAAGAGGAAATCACGCGAGTAACAATGTAGGGTTTCTGCCAAAACGGACAGTCCCAAATTCATGACTTTCTGTGTCTAAGTTAACAGTTTTTCATGACTATATATATAGTATCTCAAATAAAAAAAAAAAAAAATTGAAACAACTCGAAAGTGGACAACACAAACATAGTAAACAATTTATAGTGTTTGTGTAGACAATTTTCATATTTAATGGGCAAGTGCACAAATTTATTTTAGAAATAAATTATTGCACCATAAAATGATTTCAAAATGTAATTAGATTAATAAAGTGAACAAAATCTTTTTTCTTCAATGTGAACTTATTGGAGAAGTAATGCTTCATATGTATTAAATTTTTCTTTGATTAATTATTTCAGGAATTTCTTTGTTCTCTTATAAGTGTGTCGTATAGTGCAATTGCATTCCTCCTTCTAATAAGGGTTGCGCTTGCATTAAAAAAACACTTTATAAATCACCAGTTAAATCAAAATTACAGAAAAGCCTACTGGCAACCCTAGGCAAAACTATTGGCATAATTGTATTTTTTAAATAATAGTTTAAATTTAGGATACATTTCTTACTCTCTACCACCGGAATTTTCATCGAATTTAAAGTCAATGACTTTTTTCTAATATTAATAATTGAGGCGATCTGAAAATCTCGCAAACTTTGCCAATCAGAACATCTAAAAACTCCGGCCATCTGAAAATTGAAAAAAAAAAAACTCGTGCGAAAGTGTGTGACAGACAGACGGACAGAACGATCATAAAACCTTCCACTTTTTACGTTATAAACGTAGTGTGAAAGCTAAAATTCATTTTTAAATATTAATAATATATAAATATAATTATATCCGATACAAGACAAACAAACCTGAATCAGGAAAATCTTGGGCTTCCCAGCCAAAGTTGGGCAGTTTGAGCCAGTAAATAGTTGGAAGATTTGCTGAAGCTCATATTCTACGTCGTAAGCCGCCACTTTTCCGCCATCCCGTCCGTGAGAAAGAATTGCTACCACAATGCTTCCAAATCTTGAATGGTCGATGCGTGAAACTGAGGGGAAAAAAAACATTTTAAATAAAGCTTAGGTGGGGTAAATGAGAGAAATTGATTAAAATCTGTAAGCTATATTACTTCTTCGCAATTCATTCAAAATTTGACGCCATGTCAGGTTTTGAAAGGATCGAACTGTATAGCCTAATTCTGAAAACATGTAGTTTAGGTTGGCTGTATCCAGTCTTGATCCGGGCCTATCCGGCCACCTGGTGCTGGGGTGGAATGTCTGCAAAAACACATATAAGTATTCCAGTATAAACAAACATGACACATTTCTTTTGATAAACATAAGCATCTCAAATTTTTAAAAATTATATTTCCAAAGAAGATGGCTATACATGGCTCCTCCATACATCTCTCCCCGTGATGTGGTCCATTGTACCCCAAACCTGGGGCACAATGGACCACTTTCTCACTTGTAATAAAAAAGTGAATTCAGAAAAAAGTAATTGAAATTATATCTTTTAGGTAATGTATTTTTAAACCAGGATATATATGTAATATATACACCTTTTTCTGAACACGTGGGATGAATATTTTGGTACTTATAGCGCAAAACATGAAAAAGTGGTCCATTGTGCCCCGGTCTCCCCTATATTCTCATTGTCACAAAAACCATATGGGTATGTAATTCCCGTAATCTTGCAAAACATCAACACTTCCACCATAAGGTGACCAGACAAGAGTTAGAAATTGGATGCAAAAAATTTAGGCGCAATTCATACTATTAAATAAAAAATCTAGGCGACTGTGCACATTTTTTGGATCACCGGAGTTTCGCAATTTCAGGAAAGCTGGAGTTCTTAAATTTTAAGAAATACAGACAACGATCGCAAGAGTTTCTAGAGTTTAGGATCACAGTATAGAGAATTTTGACAAATTTCATATTGTTTCAAATTTCTTTAAGATAATTTCGGATAATAAAAATAAAGTTTCTCAATTTGGAACCTTGGTCAAGAGACGAGTTTCTTTTTTGTGATTCTTTTTCTTCCTTCTTTTTCGAAAAAAATCACAAAATGAATCACAAAAAGCCCTATGCTGAGCTGGTCTCATGCTCAAGTTAAAACATATCCCATGCACACCAATTTCCCTAATTTAAAAACTCAAGCAAGGAATAATTAACACTAATTAGCATTTATTTAATGGTTAATGCCCAAACTAAAAAAAAACCTAAACAAACCTGGTATGGAGGAATAGGCCATTAAGAAGTCTGAAGAAGAAGTCTGGTATGGTAAACTCAGCTTCTCAGCTCAGTGGTTTGATTTTGTGGCGTCCGAAGTCGTTGCCCCACTTCTTAGCACTCTGCTTGCATCAGCATCAATCACCACCCCAGGGTCAGTTCTGGGTAAAAAATTTTAAGAAACATGAAATGATTTCCTCCCTCCCAATATGTAAATACATCACATCGGCATATGCTTCCGATGTAAGCCGATGTTTTTATACAGGGGTGAAAGTGGCCAAAATCAAAAAAGAGGAAATCACGCGAGTAACAATGTAGGGTTTCTGCCAAAACGGACAGTCCCAAATTCATGACTTTCTGTGTCTAAGTTAACAGTTTTTCATGACTATATATATAGTATCTCAAATAAAAAAAAAAAAATTGAAACAACTCGAAAGTGGACAACACAAACATAGTAAACAATTTATAGTGTTTGTGTAGACAATTTTCATATTTAATGGGCAAGTGCACAAATTTATTTTAGAAATAAATTATTGCACCATAAAATGATTTCAAAATGTAATTAGATTAATAAAGTGAACAAAATCTTTTTTCTTCAATGTGAACTTATTGGAGAAGTAATGCTTCATATGTATTAAATTTTTCTTTGATTAATTATTTCAGGAATTTCTTTGTTCTCTTATAAGTGTGTCGTATAGTGCAATTGCATTCCTCCTTCTAATAAGGGTTGCGCTTGCATTAAAAAAACACTTTATAAATCACCAGTTAAATCAAAATTACAGAAAAGCCTACTGGCAACCCTAGGCAAAACTATTGGCATAATTGTATTTTTTAAATAATAGTTTAAATTTAGGATACATTTCTTACTCTCTACCACCGGAATTTTCATCGAATTTAAAGTCAATGACTTTTTTCTAATATTAATAATTGAGGCGATCTGAAAATCTCGCAAACTTTGCCAATCAGAACATCTAAAAACTCCGGCCATCTGAAAATTGAAAAAAAAAAAAAAAAAAACTCGTGCGAAAGTGTGTGACAGACAGACGGACAGAACGATCATAAAACCTTCCACTTTTTACGTTATAAACGTAGTGTGAAAGCTAAAATTCATTTTTAAATATTAATAATATATAAATATAATTATATCCGATACAAGACAAACAAACCTGAATCAGGAAAATCTTGGGCTTCCCAGCCAAAGTTGGGCAGTTTGAGCCAGTAAATAGTTGGAAGATTTGCTGAAGCTCATATTCTACGTCGTAAGCCGCCACTTTTCCGCCATCCCGTCCGTGAGAAAGAATTGCTACCACAATGCTTCCAAATCTTGAATGGTCGATGCGTGAAACTGAGGGGAAAAAAAACATTTTAAATAAAGCTTAGGTGGGGTAAATGAGAGAAATTGATTAAAATCTGTAAGCTATATTACTTCTTCGCAATTCATTCAAAATTTGACGCCATGTCAGGTTTTGAAAGGATCGAACTGTATAGCCTAATTCTGAAAACATGTAGTTTAGGTTGGCTGTATCCAGTCTTGATCCGGGCCTATCCGGCCACCTGGTGCTGGGGTGGAATGTCTGCAAAAACACATATAAGTATTCCAGTATAAACAAACATGACACATTTCTTTTGATAAACATAAGCATCTCAAATTTTTAAAAATTATATTTCCAAAGAAGATGGCTATACATGGCTCCTCCATACATCTCTCCCCGTGATGTGGTCCATTGTACCCCAAACCTGGGGCACAATGGACCACTTTCTCACTTGTAATAAAAAAGTGAATTCAGAAAAAAGTAATTGAAATTATATCTTTTAGGTAATGTATTTTTAAACCAGGATATATATGTAATATATACACCTTTTTCTGAACACGTGGGATGAATATTTTGGTACTTATAGCGCAAAACATGAAAAAGTGGTCCATTGTGCCCCGGTCTCCCCTATATTCTCATTGTCACAAAAACCATATGGGTATGTAATTCCCGTAATCTTGCAAAACATCAACACTTCCACCATAAGGTGACCAGACAAGAGTTAGAAATTGGATGCAAAAAATTTAGGCGCAATTCATACTATTAAATAAAAAATCTAGGCGACTGTGCACATTTTTTGGATCACCGGAGTTTCGCAATTTCAGGAAAGCTGGAGTTCTTAAATTTTAAGAAATACAGACAACGATCGCAAGAGTTTCTAGAGTTTAGGATCACAGTATAGAGAATTTTGACAAATTTCATATTGTTTCAAATTTCTTTAAGATAATTTCGGATAATAAAAATAAAGTTTCTCAATTTGGAACCTTGGTCAAGAGACGAGTTTCTTTTTTGTGATTCTTTTTCTTCCTTCTTTTTCGAAAAAAATCACAAAATGAATCACAAAAAGCCCTATGCTGAGCTGGTCTCATGCTCAAGTTAAAACATATCCCATGCACACCAATTTCCCTAATTTAAAAACTCAAGCAAGGAATAATTAACACTAATTAGCATTTATTTAATGGTTAATGCCCAAACTAAAAAAAAACCTAAACAAACCTGGTATGGAGGAATAGGCCATTAAGAAGTCTGAAGAGTCTGGTATGGTAAACTCAGCTTCTCAGCTCAGTGGTTTGATTTTGTGGCGTCCGAAGTCGTTGCCCCACTTCTTAGCACTCTGCTTGCATCAGCATCAATCACCACCCCAGGGTCAGTTCTGGGTAAAAAATTTTAAGAAACATGAAATGATTTCCTCCCTCCCAATATGTAAATACATCACATCGGCATATGCTTCCGATGTAAGCCGATGTTTTTATACAGGGGTGAAAGTGGCCAAAATCAAAAAAGAGGAAATCACGCGAGTAACAATGTAGGGTTTCTGCCAAAACGGACAGTCCCAAATTCATGACTTTCTGTGTCTAAGTTAACAGTTTTTCATGACTATATATATAGTATCTCAAATAAAAAAAAAATAAAAATTGAAACAACTCGAAAGTGGACAACACAAACATAGTAAACAATTTATAGTGTTTGTGTAGACAATTTTCATATTTAATGGGCAAGTGCACAAATTTATTTTAGAAATAAATTATTGCACCATAAAATGATTTCAAAATGTAATTAGATTAATAAAGTGAACAAAATCTTTTTTCTTCAATGTGAACTTATTGGAGAAGTAATGCTTCATATGTATTAAATTTTTCTTTGATTAATTATTTCAGGAATTTCTTTGTTCGCTTATAAGTGTGTCGTATAGTGCAATTGCATTCCTCCTTCTAATAAGGGTTGCGCTTGCATTAAAAAAACACTTTATAAATCACCAGTTAAATCAAAATTACAGAAAAGCCTACTGGCAACCCTAGGCAAAACTATTGGCATAATTGTATTTTTTAAATAATAGTTTAAATTTAGGATACATTTCTTACTCTCTACCACCGGAATTTTCATCGAATTTAAAGTCAATGACTTTTTTCTAATATTAATAATTGAGGCGATCTGAAAATCTCGCAAACTTTGCCAATCAGAACATCTAAAAACTCCGGCCATCTGAAAATTGAAAAAAAAAAAACTCGTGCGAAAGTGTGTGACAGACAGACGGACAGAACGATCATAAAACCTTCCACTTTTTACGTTATAAACGTAGTGTGAAAGCTAAAATTCATTTTTAAATATTAATAATATATAAATATAATTATATCCGATACAAGACAAACAAACCTGAATCAGGAAAATCTTGGGCTTCCCAGCCAAAGTTGGGCAGTTTGAGCCAGTAAATAGTTGGAAGATTTGCTGAAGCTCATATTCTACGTCGTAAGCCGCCACTTTTCCGCCATCCCGTCCGTGAGAAAGAATTGCTACCACAATGCTTCCAAATCTTGAATGGTCGATGCGTGAAACTGAGGGGAAAAAAAACATTTTAAATAAAGCTTAGGTGGGGTTAATGAGAGAAATTGATTAAAATCTGTAAGCTATATTACTTCTTCGCAATTCATTCAAAATTTGACGCCATGTCAGGTTTTGAAAGGATCGAACTGTATAGCCTAATTCTGAAAACATGTAGTTTAGGTTGGCTGTATCCAGTCTTGATCCGGGCCTATCCGGCCACCTGGTGCTGGGGTGGAATGTCTGCAAAAACACATATAAGTATTCCAGTATAAACAAACATGACACATTTCTTTTGATAAACATAGGCATCTCAAATTTTTAAAAATTATATTTCCAAAGAAGATGGCTATCTATACATGGCTCCTCCATACATCTCTCCCCGTGATGTGGTCCATTGTACCCCAAACCTGGGGCACAATGGACCACTTTCTCACTTGTAATAAAAAAGTGAATTCAGAAAAAAGTAATTGAAATTATATCTTTTAGGTAATGTATTTTTAAACCAGGATATATATGTAATATATACACCTTTTTCTGAACACGTGGGATGAATATTTTGGTACTTATAGCGCAAAACATGAAAAAGTGGTCCATTGTGCCCCGGTCTCCCCTATATTCTCATTGTCACAAAAACCATATGGGTATGTAATTCCCGTAATCTTGCAAAACATCAACACTTCCACCATAAGGTGACCAGACAAGAGTTAGAAATTGGATGCAAAAAATTTAGGCGCAATTCATACTATTAAATAAAAAATCTAGGCGACTGTGCACATTTTTTGGATCACCGGAGTTTCGCAATTTCAGGAAAGCTGGAGTTCTTAAATTTTAAGAAATACAGACAACGATCGCAAGAGTTTCTAGAGTTTAGGATCACAGTATAGAGAATTTTGACAAATTTCATATTGTTTCAAATTTCTTTAAGATAATTTCGGATAATAAAAATAAAGTTTCTCAATTTGGAACCTTGGTCAAGAGACGAGTTTCTTTTTTGTGATTCTTTTTCTTCCTTCTTTTTCGAAAAAAATCACAAAATGAATCACAAAAAGCCCTATGCTGAGCTGGTCTCATGCTCAAGTTAAAACATATCCCATGCACACCAATTTCCCTAATTTAAAAACTCAAGCAAGGAATAATTAACACTAATTAGCATTTATTTAATGGTTAATGCCCAAACTAAAAAAAAACCTAAACAAACCTGGTATGGAGGAATAGGCCATTAAGAAGTCTGAAGAAGAAGTCTGGTATGGTAAACTCAGCTTCTCAGCTCAGTGGTTTGATTTTGTGGCGTCCGAAGTCGTTGCCCCACTTCTTAGCACTCTGCTTGCATCAGCATCAATCACCACCCCAGGGTCAGTTCTGGGTAAAAAATTTTAAGAAACATGAAATGATTTCCTCCCTCCCAATATGTAAATACATCACATCGGCATATGCTTCCGATGTAAGCCGATGTTTTTATACAGGGGTGAAAGTGGCCAAAATCAAAAAAGAGGAAATCACGCGAGTAACAATGTAGGGTTTCTGCCAAAACGGACAGTCCCAAATTCATGACTTTCTGTGTCTAAGTTAACAGTTTTTCATGACTATATATATAGTATCTCAAATAAAAAAAAATAAAAATTGAAACAACTCGAAAGTGGACAACACAAACATAGTAAACAATTTATAGTGTTTGTGTAGACAATTTTCATATTTAATGGGCAAGTGCACAAATTTATTTTAGAAATAAATTATTGCACCATAAAATGATTTCAAAATGTAATTAGATTAATAAAGTGAACAAAATCTTTTTTCTTCAATGTGAACTTATTGGAGAAGTAATGCTTCATATGTATTAAATTTTTCTTTGATTAATTATTTCAGGAATTTCTTTGTTCGCTTATAAGTGTGTCGTATAGTGCAATTGCATTCCTCCTTCTAATAAGGGTTGCGCTTGCATTAAAAAAACACTTTATAAATCACCAGTTAAATCAAAATTACAGAAAAGCCTACTGGCAACCCTAGGCAAAACTATTGGCATAATTGTATTTTTTAAATAATAGTTTAAATTTAGGATACATTTCTTACTCTCTACCACCGGAATTTTCATCGAATTTAAAGTCAATGACTTTTTTCTAATATTAATAATTGAGGCGATCTGAAAATCTCGCAAACTTTGCCAATCAGAACATCTAAAAACTCCGGCCATCTGAAAATTGAAAAAAAAAAACCTCCGAAAGTAGCAAAACTCCCGCGATTCGAAAGTAGCGGAAATTCGGCGATCCGAAATTCACGAAACTCCGGATTTTCCAAAAGACACTAAGCTTTGGCGTTCCGAAAATCGAGAAAGTCGTGGAATTATAGTGATCCGAAATTTACGAAATTCCGGGGATCCGAAAAACAATAAACTCCGGCGTTCCGTAAGTCGCGGAACTCAGGTGATCCGAAATTTACGAAACTCCGGCGATCCGAAAAACAATGTACTTCGCCGTTCCGTATGTCGCGGAATTCCGGCGATCCGAAATTCTCGAAACTCCAGAAATCCGAAATTCGCGGAACTCAAGTGATCCGAAATTCACGAAACTCCGGCGTTCCGAAAGACACTAAACTCCGGCGTTTTGAAAGTCGCGGAACTCTAGCTATCCGTAAGTCGCCGCGAAGTCCAGCGTTCTGAAAGTCCGACGATTCGAAACTCACGAAACTCCAGTGATCCGAAAATTAACGAAAATCCGGCGTTCTGAAAGTCGCGGAACTCTAGCGTTCCGAAAGTCCGGCGGTCCGGAAGACACGTAACCGAAAGTCGCGGAACTCTAGCGATCCGTAAGTCGCGGAAGTCCAGCGTTCTGAAAGTCCGACGATCCGAAACTCCAGCGATCCTAGAGACAAGAAACCTTAGCGATCCGAAAGTCGCGGAACACGAGCGATCCGTAAGTCGCGGAACTCCAGCGTTCCAAAGGTCGCTAAAGTCCGGCGGATCCGGAAGTCACGAAACTCCAGCTTTGCTAAAGACATGAAACTCCGGCGATCCGAAAGACAAGAAACTAAAGCGATCCGAAATTCCCGAAACTCCAGCGATGCGAAGGTATCCAGCGATCCGAAAGTCGCGAAGGTCCGGCGATCCGAAAGACGCGAATAAATATATATCGATTTTTGTTGCTTTTGGACGTCTCTTTGCTGAAATACATGACTTTTGATCGTTTTTTTTGCTCAAATGCAATAATTATGACAAAATTAACCCAATGTCCAAACTCTCGACTTTTCATATGCGCGGAAACCCTGTTAATACGATTTTTTTTTTTTTTTTTTTGAAAACTTAGAAAATCTAAAAGTTTTTCGTAATTTTTTGAAAATCTTGATTCAGCGGATTTTTCTGAAAAATTCGGAAAAAGCGGAATTTTTTTGAAAAATCGGAAAAAAAGAGGAATTCCGCCGTTCGGCGGAAGTCTGGCACCCCTGCATTTGGATATCTAAGCAGAAATTAATTTTACCAACCGATAATGCTTAAAAAACGTGTAATTCCATACGAGATAATTACTTTTAATTTAAAAATTCAACAAAAACTATTAAAAACTCATACAAAAAAAAAACGTGAAACATCGGCCAGTAGAATGACAAAAATAACATTTGGTAGTTTCGATTAAGTTTTCAAAAGCAAATCAAACACTAAAATAACAATTAAACCAAACATTACCCACGTTGCATTTCGAACAAAACTCAATTACAAGCAAAATCCCAAATAAATTATCATTTGGTAGTTTTCGATTAAGTCTTTGTCTAAAGTAAACCAAACACTAAAATAAAAACTAAACCAATCATTTACGTTGCGATTCGAATATTACATGCACAAGCAATATCCCGAAAAATTCAACATTTGGTAGGCTTTTGTCAAAAGCAAACCAAACATTACCCACGTTGCTTTTCGAACAATAACCACATACACAACCCGAAATCTTATAATAGAAGGTTACGTTTTGAGAGCACTCTAGTAGGTTGTTGTTGTTTTTTCGGCTCCGGCTGTTTGGATTCTCAGTCGTCTTTCGGGCTTTGTTTACGTTTTTTTAAAAAGAGTAATTAACTCTTTTTGTTGAGGTTTTTCATTCCTTGATTTTCAAATCAGGTATTTATAATTTTTCTATTTCCTTGAGAAGAGAGGGCACCGCCCCCTATGATACAGACAGCATGATAGGTAATTCAGACGGAAATATGGACTTTACCGCTACTAATTCCAACCTTCTAATATCCCATCTTGGTCATAAAGAAGTTGTTGACACTGTCTTTAATTCTGGTTTTACGTGCGAATTTATAATCACTGTCAAAGGTAGCACTGCTATTCCAAGATCAAATCCTAAACTTTTGAAAGATAACATATCTTTAAAAATCAGTAATCCTATTAAGCTGTCTAGTATCCAACATACAAAATCTGGTTTAGTATATTCAACTTACGATCATCATACAGCTAAGGAACTCCTTGACATTAAACTTCTTTCTGTACGAACAAAAACTGAGTTGAACTATACAAACTTCACATCTAGATTTGTCCTTCACAACCTACCAATTGATATTTCACTTGATGACATCAAATCTGAAGTCGAAAATGAAAATAATATAACGGTCCTTGAATGTCGACGTTTCACCAAGAAATCTACTGAGGGGTTTAAGCCAACTGAATCTGTTATCACAGTAGTCGGTACTTTCCTGCCACCCAAAATTAAACTTTTTTACGAAATCACACACAAGTCTATATCCCTCTTTGTTGAGAAACCTGAACCTGTCTAAGCTGTTTTTCCTTCACCTATCCGACAAAGTTCTGCCCTGAAAAAAAAGTGCTTCAACTGTGGTGAAAATCACGATAGAGCCACATGTACTAATCCTCAAAAATGTCCAAATTGCGGCGACTCACACAATGCCCTAAGCGTTGATTGTCCTAAACGCGTTGAAGAAGCAAATTTTTTAAAATTTAAATGCGAGAACAGTCTATCTTTTTCAGAAGAACTTACAAAAAAAAGCTATGCAAAAATCACTCAACTGAAGACAGACCAATCCCAGTTCATCTCCCGCGACGAATTAAAGAGTAGCATTCTAGAGATTCAATCAAATTTTGAAACAACAATAGTTAATGCTCTTAGAGAACAGGCAAACTCTATTTTCCAAATGTTTACTGCTGTTGTCCAGAATTTGACTCAAACACCAACTCCTACTATCCCTGACCCCACTTTTAAATCCAAGGAATCTCCAATTAGTCCTCCAGACAGTAAGAAAATCAAACCAAATTATAATATTCAAATTCCAGTTCTACCCAACATACCTCTCACACAGTCCCTTACAGCCCAAACAAATTTGCCAATCACATCGTCTCCTGCCACCCTTCCCAACACACTGACAACATCTGATTTTATCGCCCGATTGGGTGAGCTCAAGCCCAGCAATTTTTTTGCCCTTGCAAATACTAAGGCGTTAACTATATCGAGCCTGACAAACCTTTAGTTTAAGTTTTTGACTTTTTCTCTTCCTCCGATTTTTTTTTTAAATCGTTTGTCAATTCTTGTATTTTTCTTATCAAGTTTTTCTTGTAATCTTTTTATTAAGATATGCCTTATTTAAGCCCTGATCCGCATAGTCTTAAAAGAGTTCAATGGAATTCTCGAGGAATACTAAATAAACTCCAAAATCGGAAAAGTGGAAATTTTCCCTTTTTCGATATTCTTGTTTGTCAAGAAACTTTTTTAAAATACCATTTAAACTTTCACTTATCTGTTCGATTGGCATATTATTCTCTTTGGAAGTGTTCTGTTGCCTTAAGGGACAGTCGCGAATTTAATGGTTGCCGGAGCATTCAAGGCACTTTATGTCACGGCGACCGTTGTTTGGACAGAAATTTCGATAGCTGTTTGAGTTACCGTTATTATTTAAAGGTCGTTTTTTTTTATTCAAAAAACACGCCGACCGCTTTTCCCAAATCAATTGATTTAAACCAATTTTGGCCTTGCGTCACCGAAATATGTTGTTGTGTCTCCAAGTCCAGACAACTGAACAACTTGTCAGAGACCATTAAATCGCACGGATCGTCAAAATTTGATACTTTTCTCAATTCGCAATAAAACCGAAAACGTTGTTTTAATCGAGTAGAAAATTGTACGTGCGTCTCGCCTACTATACGTTGAGCTTTACGAAATTTTATTAGGCATTCTTTGGCTGATGGCTGAAATTTTCTCGGAACAATCGACTTAATTTTTTTCTAATAGCTTAATTCGCCTTCTTCCACATTCAACAAAATATTTCTCGACTTTTCCCCTAATAAATTAATATTTCCGACTGTTAATAATTGTTGACTTGCTTTGACTGAAATGCGCGTTCCAAAAACAAAAAGAACAAGTTAAAATGTTCTGGGTTGGTTGGCAAAGGCATCCTTGAAATTTTAACGCTTTTAAGGTAGCTTTCCAAAGACTGAGAGTCAGAATTCGCGTTAGAATTTAAGTTACTGTTTTGATTTTTTACTGCTTCTAGTTCTATTTCTTTTGATATTTTCGACATTAGATATGATCGACTTTTGTTCATTCGCGAGGTTCATTAGCCGTTTTTTCTTTACGTTCCTCCACAAATGAGGCAATCATGTCGCTCACGAAACTGGATCCTTCTTGAATATATCAGTCTCTCCGATTAGAGTTTTCAGGTTCAAAATCGTCGGGCTTTCTGGAATTTCTAGGTCTAACCCTGCCGCACATTTTTAAATGCATTCTTTTTTTGGCGTTTTTATACATTTTAAAAATCAATTTCCTCACCAAACTGCTGCTTGAGTTTTTTCGGGCCAATCCCGGCTGATGCTCCCAAAACTGTGGTTGGGATTCAGTACACTGATGCTTGAAATGAAAGATGCTTTATTCACGGCTCCTCTAGCCGGCAGGTGGCAAACGCAAGACTTCTCTGCCTGCGTCTGCTCTCGAAATGAGGGTGGTTGGATACAAGGAGGTGTTACAATGATCGGGGTTATGTTGGGGTTGTTAGCATCAGTGCCCTCTGCTGGTGACTAGGGTGTTTAAGGTTAAGTTAATCCTACACTATTAGTCCGAAAAGGTGCAAAATTTAATTTTAAAAGCTCTTCTTGACGTTTAATCTTTAAAAATTCAGCATTGTAGTTGGTACCATTGGAGACAGCTGAAAAAGCTGCTCCGAGCTGATCTGCAATATCTTCTTAAGAAGTAAGTAATTAAAACACCATTATTTTTCAGGTTAAGTTTGAATTATCGTCGCACTAGAGCTACACGAGGACTACTGGTGACCCATTATTTTTTAAGCTTTCTTCCATACTGTTCTTGATGTTACGTGACCACGGAGAATATTGAGGTATTGCTGCCAAGATGACCTTTGGCTTTCGCGTTGTATCCTACGGGCCTGGGACCGAGCCCTTTTAAATTATATAAGATTTGCATCCGTAGGATAGCGACGGAAAATACCCCAAGCACGCTTCTTAACCCGGCAGCACTCGCCTGGGGTCTAATGGACCCCAGATAGATTAAATACACTTCTAGATCTGAAACTCCAATTGGATTACCATTATAAGGATTTTCTATATTAAAATTGACTTAGACACTAACTCCCCCAATTGTGTCTAAGAGAACTAATGTAATGGTTCACGGCTGCCTTTTTCTAGCCTCCTTTAGGAACTTTAGCACTTTCAATTGCGCCTCGTAATTTAGAACCCTGGTCAAGAGACAAGTTTCTTTTTTCTAAAAAGAATGGAATCATAAAACGAAACTCGTTTCTTAAACAAGGTTTTAAATTACGAGGCACAGCCAATTATGGCTAATTACGGAAAACACATCCAATTACGCCAATTTAGAACCCTGGTCAAGTGACGAGTTTGTTTTTCATGATTCTATTTCCCCCTTCTTGATTAGTAAGTGTCTCAAAGTTTTTTTGCGTTTGGATTATTCATTCAAGCTACAGACCACTCCGAATACCGAGAGTTATTTTATAACCACCCTATACATTTCGAAGAAACAGTAGAGCTGCAATAGGAAAGTTCAATTATGCCAATCACAAATCAATCCTTAATAGTGTATTAGTTCCGTTCGACACTTTGGGGGCGCTAGGCATCAGATTGAGTTCTCGGTTTAGAAGATTCTTAGTCTATGGTAAGTTAGCGCGAGTGCTGCCGGGTTAAGTTTTTCAATCTGTGAGCAGTCGCGGTTCCAAGAAGGCTTAGGAGATTTTGGAATTCTGCCTTGTTTCCATAGGAATTCGGAAAAGATTAAAGCAATAGTAAAAATTTTAGAATTTTGGGTACTCGCCTACCTTAAGACATTTTCAGTGATAGTTTATCTTTTAAAAGTTTTATATAAAATATTTTTAATATGCCAAGGCGAAAAGCTTCGCGAATTGCAGGTCAACATAATGTTTCTGAACGATGGTGTTCCGAAAATCAAAAGAAACTTTGAATTCGTCTGCTGCAAAGAATTGAAACCAAAGATTTTCTTCTGTGGAAAGCCATGTAAATACAAGCTTTAAAAATGAATCCGAATTTCCCGATTGTGATTCCCCTAATTACGTTTTAATCGACATTTCAATGCTGTCAAAACTTTTTACCAATCAGCTACGTATAGAATGCAAACGCCCGACTTTAAAAGTTCAGATAGGCAGAAAATTCGGCTTTTGTCACCTGTCGGAAAATGCCGTGGAGTGGCGCTTATTGAAGGGCTGAGGCGCCTGCGCCAAATAGACAAGTGACTATAAAAAGAAGCTGCTGCCTCGCCATATTGTCTTTTGATGTCGTCTTCATCTTATCTTTTGATGTTATCTTGTTTGTGCCGTCTTCAATGTCTGAATATTGTTTGTGTTTGGTCCGTTGGATTTATGTATGTACGTGGAGTTCCCGTAATAAATGTTTCCAGTTTGTGTAAAATGAGCTTCCGTCTTCCGTGTCTCCTTTCCCAACGTATAAGAAACTTTGTTAGTCGAGTGTAGCTTAGAACACTACATCACCAGTTGAAGGTAGTCTGTGAATGTTGTGAATTTTTGGAAAATGAAACACTCGTCAAAACAAATTTCAAAACATCAAGATGAACCTAATAAGTTCAATAACAACCTACGTATGGTACAAGCCTTTATGAGTTTTGGTAAAGGTTTTGCAGCTCTAGAGAAGTTTTGTTTGTTTACGAATTTGCATTTAATGGCGAGCAGGACATTTAAGTCATACAAGGAGATGCTGAATACATCAATAAGCAAGTCGACGGGAAAACAACTACAAATAATGAGAAGTGAGGTGAAAGAAGCATATGGTGCAACAGAAAATGAAATTGTCGACATTAGTGTGTCTTTCGACGGTACATGGTTAACCCGTGGACACACTTCCCAAATTGGTATATGGTGTGTGATCGGCATACAGACTGGATATGTTGTGGATTTACATGTCATGTCTAAATATTGTAGAGATTGTGACTACAGTCGAAAAGAACTGGGCGACGACTCAGCAGAATTCAACATCTGGTATGAAGGACATAAAGACGTCTGCAGCATTAACCATACGGGAACTTCGGGAGCTATGGAAGTTCAAGCTGCTCCTGAGCTATTGTCCCGATCTGAAAGTATTGGATTCCGTTACACAACAGTTCTTTCAGATGGAGATTCAAAGGCATATAACCATCTAAATGATTTTGAAGTATATGGAAAAAATGTCAAAATCGAAAAAGAAGAGTGTGTTAATAACGTCGATAAATGTCTGTATAAAGGTTTGATGAAATGTGTGCAAGTTGGGAAGGCAAGAGGCGTAACTCCAAGTGGACGCTCTTATGGTAGCCTGAAAGAACAAACGATAAAAGCTCTTACCAGATACTACAAGAATGCAATAATAAAGAACAAAGGTAACACTAATGCCATGAAAACTTCTATTTTTGCTAGTCTTTACCCCACCATTTCTACCGATCAAAAGCCTCAGCATTCGAAATGCCCCTCAGGAGACAAATCCTGGTGTTTTCCATCAGGCAGCTGTGGCTAAAGGAAAGACACCGGCTCCTCACAAAACGATGATTAGAAATCCTGTGTTTGCAGCTCCCAACCCTACATCATGCTTGTGCATCAAAGACTAGCATTCGATGAACTTTTGAAGATGTGCTAAAGATGTGCTACACAAAATGCCAACGAAAGCCTTCACAGTGTTATCTTAAGATAGTGCTCGAAGGTCGCTTCAGCTTGCAAGAAAAGAGTGAACGTAACCGTATGTGATGCAGTTTCAGAGTATAACGTTGGAACTTTGAAATCCCTTCAAATGCTACAGGACGAAAATAGTTTACCCATGAGCAAACAGTCCAGGATGGATGGATGTTTAGGTTTTATGGCGCAAGGGCATCCAAGGCCATACTGCGCCAAACACTAGGTAGTTCTAAAAAGATTAAAATGGAACGCAAATAAAACACTTTTAATAAAATGCTAAAATAGTACTTTAAATACACATGACATTTGAAAAATTACGCTAAATCAAAGAATAAAATCCAATATCAACTAAAAAAGAAAACAAGGCATGATATGGGGGATGAGATAGAATATCATGAATAGATGGATTTAGAATGTTAAAATATTTAAGCTTGCTCAGAGTTAAAGCTGGACAATCGACTAAAATGCGGTGAACACTTAGCGGGATGTCGCACATGACGCAGATGGGCTGATCTTCTGCCAGCAGAAGATGCACATGTGCGAGTCTCGTATGCCCAATCAGG
Source organism: Hylyphantes graminicola (assembly GCA_023701765.1). Classification (NCBI taxonomy): domain Eukaryota; kingdom Metazoa; phylum Arthropoda; class Arachnida; order Araneae; family Linyphiidae; genus Hylyphantes; species Hylyphantes graminicola. The sequence continues at coordinate 10,074,318 of CM043112.1, forward strand.
TGGCGTGCTAGCACAACCTCCTGCCTTCTGCTCGGTGGGTCAAAATGTTTGTAGTATTTAAAAAAGCCTTAGCATTTAAAAAAAGTTTTGAGGTGGTGGGCTCCTCGATGTTAAAATGATTGGAAAGTGATCACTGACATACTTGTCACTTCCAACCCCGAAAGACCAGTCTAAAGAGAGTGACGGCGAGCAAATGGCTAGGTCGACAGCATGGAATGTCCTCGAAGGCAGATGAAACAAAATAGGGCGTCCGACATTAAGGAGAAACAGATTTTGCCCGTGTAATTAGCTGTTCCATTAATGATCCTCGGCTCTTATGTTCACCACTACCTCACATTGGGTCATGGCTATCAAAGTCACCCATGAGAAAGAATGGGGCAGGAAGCTGTTGAACTACATTTTCCAAATCTTCTATATTAACAACATGGTTGGGTGGTAAATATATGCAACAGATGGTAACGAGGTGGGAAAGTTGAATCTGTATTGCAATGGCTTGGGAAGTTAGTTTAGGTAAGGAAGAAATGCTCTACGAAGATGTCGTGGAGATATTTCATTGGTGAGGACTTTCCTTCTTATTATTTATCTATTGTAGTTATTATTTATCTATTGTGCGCATTTTAGCTACAAAATGGTGACCTCTTGCTGAAACGAGCATCGTAACCTCAGCCGAAATCCGACATCATCCGGCCTAAATTCTTCAAATTTCCGCCTTGATTTGTCTTGGTTAGTTGCTGTGTATTCTATTATTTGTATCTTTTATATTATTATTGAACATAGCCATGCCGCCCGAGACAAAACCCGATGAATCACACATCGATGATCCCAACAGTGACAATCTACGACAGCTTCGCCTAGTATCGCGCGAGTCGCTATCCGACCACCACCTTTCTGAAAGGTGAATCCGACGCAATGGTTTCATCAGTTAGAAGCCCAGTTTGATATAAACGGTATCACCGCCGACAGAACGAGGGTTCCGAGGGTAAATGACTTAACAGCTGTAGTAGAGTTAAAAGAAAAGGGGATAAAAGAACCAGATTCGTGCATAACTGAGCATGGAATAGATTTGTTATTGGGAGCCAAGGTTATTGGGCACATTTTAATTGGGAAATGTACTGTTTTAAGTTGTGGGTTGCAAGTTGTTCAAACAAAATTTGGCTGCACCGTGATGGGAAAGGTTAAAGGGATGTGTGAGGAACATGAGGTAATTTTCATGCCCTTTTGTATGAGGCTAACCTATCTTGCAATTATATAGTAGTCTTTGCTATGGATATAAGAGAGCTTTGGAAACTTGATACTTTGTGGATTCGTGGCCTATTAGAAAGTAAGCTGCTAGTGTAGTTGCTCAGTTTGAGGGTGACATAAAAACTCTTTCAGGTGGAAGGTTTGTATTGCTATTGCCATTTAAGGCCAAAATGGCTAAAAATAAACTTTTTTTTATTTTTAAACTAAATAATAGTCTAGAAACTCTTCTACAATAATCTGAAAACAGAATTAAATTCGGTTGATTTTTAAGTGAGTTACGGTTATTTTTAGTATCAAGGGTCGTACATTCACGCCCATTTCACATACAAAGCGTCTGCTCCCGACGTAATAGTTTCGGAATTCGTCTGCTAGCTTTCAGCCACACAATCATTTATTTGATAAAATAGATTCGGTTAAATGTACTTCTACTTCAACTTAACATTCGTGTTAAGTTTTGTTTGTTTTCGCAATTCGAACGTGTGTTTTTTTCAACAATATTTTTGAAGCTTTTTGCTGAGTGTTTTGATTTTCGTTGTCTGGTTTTTGTTTTCGAAATGTGCACTTTTGTCTTCTTATGGATACAATTGTTCGGAAGCCGACAGGTCGTCCGAATAATAATTAATAGCATGTGCTGCAAATGCTAGAACACGGTGTCGGTCTTCTAAAGAAGCCAATAATAGTGTAATTACGAATGAAAACTCTGGTTACATAACTTCAGAAAGTGGTGCAAGTTTTACTCTGATTAAAAACAGTCTGTCAAGAGTTTACTGTAGTTATTATTGTTTTAATTTGCATAAAATAGATAAGTAATTTGGTGTCAATACTAAAAACAATTCTGAAACTTTTATTTGCTCATCTATGATTTTTTTTTGTTTTGAAATTGAAACTGTTATATTCATGTTAATGTTAACTGTAAGTCTAACTGTTGTACTTCTGGTCCCGGATTGGCAACACCGTCTCGTTGTTGTTGTTCCTGGCCACGAGGTGATTATGTATACCACAGATCTAATCAAGACTAAATAAACCCACATAACCATCTATCTAATGATCTAATATAGAAAACTGGCGACAAAAAGGGATCAGCGAAGTGATCTGTTATTTGGTATTTCAACTATTACGTGAGTAGGGAAGCCGCTACTGCGTACCACGTGATGGCCTTATTCGGGACTCTAGGAGAGTTCGATCCTAAAAAGGAGCCGTGGAGCGAATACAGCGAACGATTAGAACAATTTTTTGTGGCTAACGAAGTCGTGAATGACGACCGACGCCGGGCTATTTTCATAACGGTGGTCGGTGCCCCGACGTACAGCCTGTTGAAAAATCTGATCTCGCCGGCCTTGCCAACAGGAAGGACATTGACCGAACTATTGCAGACTCTGACTGAACATTTCGAGCCACCACCGTCGCAAATAGTTCAGAGATTCAAGTTTAACAGTCGATCACGGAGGCTTGGCGAGTCCGTGGCGACATTTATCGCCGAACTGAGGTGTTTGGCGAAGTACTGCAACTACGCGAACTCGCTCGACGAAATGCTGCGGGACAGGTTGGTGTGCGGCATTAACGATGATGGCATCCAGCGGAAGCTGCTTTCCGAGCGTGACTTGACGCTGGTTCGGGCTTCGGAGATCGCGATAGCGATGGAGGCGGCTTCGAAGAATGCGGTGGATCTTCGTGGGGATAGTTCCACATCGGAAGTTCATCAGCTGAGGCAACGAAAGGTGCAAGATTGGAAAGGAGGTCCCTCAACACCCTCTTCAAGCAGCGATAACGGCTCTTGTTATTGTTGCGGAGATGAGAATCACCGATCTCCGGCTTGCAAGTTCAACAAGAGCACATGCCATGCCTGTGGGAAGATCGGTCACCTGGCCAGGGTTTGCTTATCAAAAGGAAGGGCAAACCAAAGAAATTCTAACTTTGTGAGACAAACAACAACAAGCAGAAGTGCCAATCAACAAGTTCATCAGGTGGTGAATGATTCTTCAGAGGACGAGGCAACTCCAATTTACGAGTTGTTTTCAGTGTCAACAGTGGCAGGAGCACCTGCAGCTTTTCAAGTGAAGGTGAAGATTGAAGGTATTCACGCGACCATGGAAGTGGATACCGGAGCTCCGTTTACCATTGTGCCTTTTGCCTTCTTCAAGAATCATGAAAGAGTGTTTGCACCGCTAAAAAATGCATCTATGAAGATACGCTCATTTACTAAACACGAGTTGGAGATTGCAGGAACTACAGATGTGACTGTGGAATACAAGAATCTGAAAAAGTTACTTCCTCTTATAGTTGTACACCAGTCTTCAATGATGCTGATGGGCAGGGACTGGATAAGGGACTTGGGTGTCTTGAAGGACTTGGAAGGCCAATTGTTTACAAATACCATTCAAGAAAGTAAGCAATCTCTCAATGACATCTTAGAAAAGAATGGTGAGTTGTGTGCTGATGGCCTGGGTAAGGTGAAAAATGTACAGGTGCATCTAAACAGAATCGCAGTTCCTACGCCAAGATTTTTTAAAGCTCGCCCTGTTCCATATGCCTACAAAGTGAAAGTGGAACAGGAGATCGATCGTTTGCTGGAGCTGGGGGTACTAGAGCCTGTTCAGTATTCAGATTGGGCTACACCAGTGGTTCCAGTGCTAAAATCTAATGGAAACGTTAGATTGTGTGGTGATTTCAAACTGACAGTCAATGTAGCAACTGAGCTTGAACGCTATCCTTTGATAAATGTGGAGGACTTGTTTGCTCGACTGAATCACTCAGATCATCACCGCTCCCTTGTCACCTTCTCCAAGATTGATTTGTCTGATGCATATTGCCAGCTCGAGTTGGATGATTCATCTAAGGACTTGTTGGTGATTAACACACTACATCGAGGACTCTTCCGGTATTGTCGGTTGCCCTTTGGAGTGTCGTCAGCACCTGCAATATTCCAGCGAGAAATGGACAAACTGTTACAGGGACATGATAGGGCTCTGTGCTACTTAGATGACTTGCTGGTTACTGGTGACTCAGCCGAGGATCACCTGAGAAACTTGGACAACGTTTTGACAACTCTTCAAATGGCAGGCATCAAATTGCATCCTTCCAAATGTTCTTTTATGCAGGCGACAGTGGAGTACTTGGGTCACCGAATCGATGCTGAAGGGTTACACCCAATACAGACAAAGGTAGAAGCCATCGAAAGAGCTCCCGACCCAACCAATGTCGATGAGCTACGGTCATTTTTAGGCTTGTTGACATACTATGCCAAATTCCTGCCCAATATGTCAACAATGCTTGCACCTTTATACCAGTTGCTCAACAAGGACCAACAATGGAGGTGGGGTGCAGTGGAAAAGCAATCCTTCCGAGAAGCCAAAAGGAAGCTCACAACTTCATCCTTGCTGGTACATTTCGATGAAAGCAAAGAAGTCCACCTGGAGTGTGACGCAAGCCCTTATGGTGTGGGAGCAGTGCTGTCCCACCCTTCAGATGCAGGAGATCGTCCCATTGCCTTTGCTTCACGTTCTCTCACCAAAGCTGAGAAAAACTACAGTCAGCTGGAAAGAGAGGCTTTGGCCCTGGTTTTTGGAGTCATCAGATACCGCAAATTTCTTCTGGGAAGGACCTTCACCTTGGTGACAGACCATCAGCCGCTCGTGAGTCACTTCTCAGAGAAGAAACCAATTGCACCCATGGCACCTTCGCGCATCCAACGTTGGGTGATCATCTTGTCAGCATACTCGTATCGCATCGTCTACAGGAAGGGATCACTTCACTCCAATGCTGATGCCTGTAGCAGATTGCCTGTAGAAGCCACAAGAAACCCACCAACACCCACACCTGCAGATGTTGTGTCGCTGCTGGATGCCATTGATGACAGCCCGGTTACTGTGCAGCATTTCCAGAGTGAACTGGATGCCAATCCCATGTTTGGTAGGCCAATCAGAAGTCGCCTGGATCTGCTTCGGCCAGAAGACACACGTAATCTTGCACAGGCGACTAGTGCGCCAAGGTTCCAATCTCAGGAAAGTGTTAGGTGCAGGAATCATGGGCATGGTCCAAAGTGGGTTCCAGGAGAAGTTGCATGTCCCTTGGGCAATGTTATGTCCAAAGTGTTAACACCGACAGGGGTGGTCGTTCGTCACCAAGATCAACTGCGCCGCCGGGAGTCGGATGTTCTGGTTCCAGGAACGTGTGATGAACCAGGTGGTACCTCCTCTCTGCCGAACAGTGTTCCAGAACCTACCGCAGAGACTGTCCCCAATGATGATATTACAGCTCCAGATTTGGAGGCAGGAACTGCCTTGAGAAGATCTCTACGAGTGAAAAAGTGCCCACAAAGACTGGACTTATAGTTTTTTTTTGTTTTTAACTCAGACGTGTTCGTTTAAATTGTGTTTAGAGTATTGTCTTTTTTTTTTTAAAGGAAAGGTGGTGTTATATTCATGTTAATGTTAACTGTAAGTCTAACTGTTGTACTTCTGGTCCCGGATTGGCAACACCGTCTCGTTGTTGTTGTTCCTGGCTACGAGGTGATTATGTATACCACAGATCTAATCAAGACTAAATAAACCCACATAACCATCTATCTAATGATCTAATATAGAAAAGAAACCTTTTTTGGTAAAAACCTTTTTAGTTTGTTTATAACTTATTCTTTTATATAATTATTTATATAATAGTTACTGAACACCAAATACTGACAGTATTTTATATTTTACACCATATTTGCTCACCATATTTGCTATGTGTCAATAATCTAATTTCCATTGGAATCATAAAAATGCCATTTTCTCCAGTACTAAAAAATATTCTACACTTTTGTCGGCAACTGATACTTTTTCCATATTTTTATATGGTTTATATATGTCAACCTATACATACATTTGCATTCATAACCTAACAATTAATTATCCAATTTTAGCCTGATAAATTCATTTTATTCACAACAAAAGCTATAATAAACACCTCTCTAACAAAAGTGTGTTTTTCTCAGTTTGTTATTTTTAGTTGTGGACTATAATTCAAAATGTTCCATGCGCATTAGTTTTTCAGTTAGATCCTTGAAACTTTCTGTAATTGGTCGTTATACTTATTGAAACTCATTTTTGCATGTTTGATATATGCAAGTTGAATAGTATTTTTGATATTATAACTATTGCTTGGGAATATGAGTATTTTTGAATTTTTTTGAACAAAAATGTAAATATATCCAATTTTTTTTTAAAAAATGAATTTGTTAGTAATTTTAAATATGCAAAATGTTATAAAGATTTATATTACGCTCCTAAAAATGCAAAAATTATTAATTTTTAAAACAAATTGTTGCGCATGGAACATTTCAAGTTTTTTATTTAAAAAATTAAATTTTTTGAATAAAATAAAAAGTTTTTATTATTTTCAAATGAAACTTTTTTTACTGTTATATTGAAGCATCATAAATAACCAGTAAAAATTTTATAGCATTTGCATTAAAACTAAAAAAAAAGTTTTTCAAGGTCCACTGTACCCTTAAGGAGAAACAGATTTTGCCCGTGTAATTAGCTGTTCCATTAATGATCCTCGGCTCTTATGTTCACCACTACCTCACATTGGGTCATGGCTATCAAAGTCACCCATGAGAAAGAATGGGGCAGGAAGCTGTTGAACTACATTTTCCAAATCTTCTATATTAACAACATGGTTGGGTGGTAAATATATGCAACAGATGGTAACGAGGTGGGAAAGTTGAATCTGTATTGCAATGGCTTGGGAAGTTAGTTTAGGTAAGGAAGAAATGCTCTACGAAGATGTCGTGGAGATATTTCATTGGTGAGGACTTTCCTTCTTATTATTTATCTATTGTAGTTATTATTTATCTATTGTGCGCATTTTAGCTACAAAATGGTGACCTCTTGCTGAAACGAGCATCGTAACCTCAGCCGAAATCCGACATCATCCGGCCTAAATTCTTCAAATTTCCGCCTTGATTTGTCTTGGTTAGTTGCTGTGTATTCTATTATTTGTATCTTTTATATTATTATTGAACATAGCCATGCCGCCCGAGACAAAACCCGATGAATCACACATCGATGATCCCAACAGTGACAATCTACGACAGCTTCGCCTAGTATCGCGCGAGTCGCTATCCGACCACCACCTTTCTGAAAGGTGAATCCGACGCAATGGTTTCATCAGTTAGAAGCCCAGTTTGATATAAACGGTATCACCGCCGACAGAACGAGGGTTCCGAGGGTAAATGACTTAACAGCTGTAGTAGAGTTAAAAGAAAAGGGGATAAAAGAACCAGATTCGTGCATAACTGAGCATGGAATAGATTTGTTATTGGGAGCCAAGGTTATTGGGCACATTTTAATTGGGAAATGTACTGTTTTAAGTTGTGGGTTGCAAGTTGTTCAAACAAAATTTGGCTGCACCGTGATGGGAAAGGTTAAAGGGATGTGTGAGGAACATGAGGTAATTTTCATGCCCTTTTGTATGAGGCTAACCTATCTTGCAATTATATAGTAGTCTTTGCTATGGATATAAGAGAGCTTTGGAAACTTGATACTTTGTGGATTCGTGGCCTATTAGAAAGTAAGCTGCTAGTGTAGTTGCTCAGTTTGAGGGTGACATAAAAACTCTTTCAGGTGGAAGGTTTGTATTGCTATTGCCATTTAAGAATGGAGTTGAATTAACTAGTAACAAGACCTTAACTTTAACAAGACGTTTTAAGGACTGTTAGATATTTAAATGACAGATATGATAGTCAAAATGTTCTGAAACATAGTTTTTTTTATAAGGTTCTCGGGAACCGCCTCTCACTCTGTTGCCCCCACGTACTGACGAGATGGATGCAGAAGTTACTCGTGGTGTCACCATGCTTAACGATGAAAACTACCTCACATGGAGGACAGACATTTAAGTCTTGTTAATGGACAGGGGCTGCTATTCCTTTATTGATGGAACAGAGCCGGAGTTAGAGGCTGAAAGCATAAATCGTCGTGAAATTCAAGACTAAATCTTCGACGAGCGAGATGTTTCTCTACGATCTACTACAGCTTAGAGCCACCATTCCGCCTACTCATCAACGATTTTACAGACGGTCGTACTGCCTGGAAGCACCTGAAAGATACCTTTGAGCAGGTGTCTTGTGCCCGAGTGATACAACTCAAGGATGAGTTTTTCAGCATCAGCCCTATGGAGGGAGAGTCAATCAGCATCTTCTGTGCAAGGCTTAAGTCCGCTGTCGCCCAATTGGCCGATGCCTCTCACCCTTTAGAGAATATCTATAAATGTTGCGTTATCATGTGTTGCAATTTTACTTGTCGATCAAATGGCACTTCTTCGATTATGCCCAAATCTAGCCACTCTTTCAAAGCCTTATCATAAACAGAGAACGTACTCTCAGAATCAAGTTTTCTTGTAGTAGATTCCAATCTTTTGAAAGCCAAATCCATGTTACGAGGAAGAGGGGGATGATCTTCTGACCACGGAAGTGAAACCTCGTAACGACCTTCCTTATTTACAGTAACTGTAGCCAAAAACTGCTGTTTAATGAAATATTCTGTCTCTTTCTTTGACTTTGTTGCAGGGTCAGAAATACCAATCACATCAAGATCTTACATGTCCGTGATGCTCACTTCTCTGATTAGTAATGACGTCACCAGCATTGCAGCGCTTTCTACAACATCTTTTCATATAGATTTCCCATCAAGCACCATCCTAAAAGAGTTTCCACAGCAACCAAATTACTCTTAAAAATCTTTCTTCGACGTGTCAGCAATCTACCAGCAACATCAGCACCAATTAATATTTCTATGGGACCTGGCCTCTTTTCAACATCATGGATTGAAATCTTTAAACTCTTCAATTCTTCCATCCAAGGACCATCCACCACTGATGATATGCTATCACAAATTACTTTTTCATCTAAAACTTCAAAGTTGCAAAGAAAATTCACTTGTAAACTACCCAACTGTATTTCATAGCAGTTATGTTGTTGCTCTTGAGTATTCTTACCACCAAATAAGGAATGGGCAATGGTTACTTCTCTAATAGATTTAAATCCCATCCTAACAGCCGTGGATCCCTGAATATACGATTTTTCACTTCCTGTGTCGATTAAGGCACGTACGTTACACACTGTATGTGGTCCCTTGAGTTTTACAACCAATATTTGCAGTAGTACCCTTGGTGATTGTGACAAACTGGATAAATTGACAAGTTTTTCATTCATAGAAGAATCTTCATCCTGAACACCAGACACATCTTTACCATTGTCAGACTTCTTGTGAGAATATAATTCTGTACACATAAGTGCAGCATGTCCTTTAGAGCACACAATACACTTCATGAAGATCTTACATTGATTTCTCCGGTGACCTCTAGATAAACACCTGAAGCAGCAATCTTTATCCTTGAGGATTTTCTGTTTTTTCACTCAATGTCATCCTCTGAGCACTAAAGCAATTCGTTGTGTCGTGTTGCTTCGAACAAAAGGAACAACCCTTGTTATCTTGGTTATTGCAGGCATGAAAGTTTTCCGCCTTTTTTTATATCTCATTTTGGCTGATCCTGAGTTCGATGCAGAACCGTTGAGAAATTGTGACCCATATATATGGGGGGAGGGGGTCCTAAGATCAAACGAACGGGATTCTACTCCGTCGGCTACGTTTTAATTCGACCTTCAGCTCAGTCAATCGCTTTCTCTAAACGTGTCCCGTAGAACAGTGACGCAACGAAGGAGGCGGGGCTATTTCTTACGTGGTCCAATAAGAATGGCGGATATAACATTTATTTGGCTGTGTTAAAAATGAGAAGCAGTTTTGGTTTGCTTGGCATCTTTGGGAATTTTAATTGTCAATAATAGCTAGTAGTAGACCAGAAACAACTAAACTTCTTCTTTCCAAATTGGATTATTTATTTCCAAGAACATGTGGTTCGTTCAAATTTTGCCGATCGTGTTCCGTTCGATCGCGGGCTTCCGAAAACAAAAACGAAAGTTTCTTTCTTTGTCCGACAGCCGGGAAAATGTACGCGGGGTTACTGTTGCTCACGATGGAACACTATTGTTGTACGGTATACTACTGTTGTGCATATGGATGGAGAAAAATTTACAAAGATGACCGTTTACATTTCATTGGTAAGCTTTTAAAACTTTTACAAAGTGTTTTAAACGTTGTATTTTGTGCCTTTCATATCTTATTGTTTCGGAATTCGCTTGGCGGTTTGGCGTAATTTTGAAATTGAAACTTATAATAAAAAGATCGTGGAAGTAAGTGTCATGCTCACTCGGTTTAAACTGCAGTTTTAACCCTCTAATGCATGAATTTTTTGTTTCGTCCCAAAAAATTATATTTGTATCTATAATGCTCATACATCACGGGAAAAATACGGAAAAAAAATTAAATGCATCGGAATTTAAATAATTTCATTTTTTAAATTAGTTACCAAACGGTAACACCGTGCATTAAGCGCTGAATAGATGCTTAAGGGATCATAGGAGTCTTAAAAATGTGCAAAGAATTAACTACAAAGTATAGTTTGATCGTTTTGTAATTCTACACGATTTATTTAATATGAAACAAATTTTAAAATTTATGAAACTTTAGCCAAAACTAAAATAAATGATATTAAACATAAAGCTATTTGAACACATTGTGATTTGGCTTGCGCGGCGAATTGTTAGGTCAAAATTGAAGACATGACCAAGAAAATGACTTTATAGTGTACAAATATGTACAAACAAATACTAATACCTAAATTCTCAGCTCAATTTTAATTAGAAATTATTTAAAAAAAATTTTTTAATCAAAATTTTAAAATTTTTATTAATTTTTTTTAGAAAAAAGTTCTTAAAATAATTTCTAATTAAAATTGAGCTGAGAATTTAGGCATAAGTTCTAGCTTGTACATATTTGTACAATATAAAGTCATTTTCTTGGTCATTTTTTCAATTTTGACCTCACAATTTGCCGCGCAAGCCTAATCACGATGTGTTCAAATAGCTTTATGTTTAATATCATTTATTTTAGTTTTGACTAAAGTTTCATAAATTTTAAAATTTGTTTCATATTAAATAAATCTTGTAGAATTACATATAGTCCAGTAAATCTGTCGTGAAAAAGGGGGTTACCTAACAAAAGGTCAAGTAGTTCTGATTTTTGGATATGTTTTAAATATTGGAGGTTTAAATAAGAATCCAAGTTTGTGACCTTGGGGCGCAGCTAGCGGCGGCGCCCCAAGGTCAAACGTGGGTCCTTTTTTTAGTTTTTGCAGATTCACTCCATGAACGTTCAGTTTTACAAAAAAGTAATAAATTAAAGAATTAAAGATAGATAAATATGCTACAATTTGAGTCCAAACTTGTGTTTTTAAGCCTAATAGTTCCTGAGATACAGCTCCTCAAAGTTAGTGTAAATTTGAAAAAATTTGCCATTTTCAAAATTTATCAATTTTTTTCTCCAAATTATTGATTTAATAGCAAGGTTATATCAGTGCAATTAATTTGTACACGTTACCAAAGGGAAATTTAAGGTTTCGGATGCTTTTTTATGTTTGTGTTTCATTTTTAAGATAAAAAAAAAGCCTTGCCACCGCGCGTGCGCCCCAAATGGAAAATTTGGATATCGCGCCTCAATGTTCAGTAAATCTGTCGTAAAAGGTTGTTACCTTACAAGGGCCAAGTAGATTTTATTTTTGGATATATTTTATGTATTGAAGGTTTATTAAGAATTCAAGATTTTGACATTGGGTCAAACGTCGGACTTTTTTTTTAGTTTTTGCAGATTTATTCAATGAAAGGCTGGTTTTACATCAAAGTGATGAATACAACAATTAAACAGGAAAGAATATGCTACAATTTTAATGTAAGTTGGTTTTTTTAACCCTGATAGTTTTGGTTAAACATCTCTTCACAATTTGGGAATTGAGAAAAATCTGAAATTTTCTCCATTTTGGCGGATTATTCCCCAGTAAAATTAATTTTATAGCGCATTTATTAAAGACTAAACATTCTGCATGAGCAAACATAGACTAATAGTCAAGCAAATGTAATAGTAAAACAAGCATTTGAGGATGCAGACGTACTAATTGTGGAAACTGCTGTTTCATTTGCATCTCAGTATGACAACATTTTTATAGTTGGGGAGGACATTGACCTATTAGTCATTCTAACGGGATTAGCTCCAATGATACAGAACTTGTACTTTCGGAAATGTGGAAAAAGTTGAATGCCTGATGTTATATACTCTGCATCTTCATTTAAATACAAATGCAGTGAAATGATACTTTTCATCCACGCTTTCAGTGGGTGTGATACCACTAGTGCCCTCTTCGGTCAAGGGAAAGTTAAGTTTTGCTCACTTCTTGAAAAACACCAATTTCTGCAAACTGAATTACAAGTGGCAAAGGCAGGCGAAATTTTCCTAATTAATTTGTATGGAGGTAATTCTAAAAACTCCACTTGCGATCTTAATGACTTGCGCTACCAACTTGTCACAAAATCAGCAACGAAGGCGAGGTTCAGTCCTGGATGGATGGATGGATGTTTGGGTTTTATGGCGCAAGGGCATCCAAGGCCATGCTGCGCCAAACACTAGGTTTTACTTTTAAAACAGGTTTAAAAAAACATAAAACACAATACATTTAAAAACAATTAGACATCCAAAATCAAATACGAGGTTTTTTAAATAAATAAGTTTCAAATGATTATTAAAAGCAGCACATAACATTTATGAACAGTGATACATTTAAATCAAAGAATAAAAGCCAATATCAACCAAAAAAGAAAACAAGGCATGATATGGGGAATGAGTTAAAATCTGATGGATAGATGGGTTTAAAATGTTGAAATATTTAAGTCTAATCAGTGAGGTTCAGTCCTGAACGCTTGCCTCCAACAAAAGACGCAGCACGGTAAGTTTCATGCCTTGCGATCCTATTTTCAAGTACAGAACTGGTTGGGGCATGAAAAAAATTCTCTCGAATGGGGATGGGAACGCACGCGATGTGGTCTATCCCCCCTCAAAATGGAAAGGGATGCAGCTCCCGAATCCCTCCTTAAAAGGATATCTTGCAACTGTAAAAAAGGCTGCAAGAATGCTTGCGGGTGTCGAAAAGCAGGACTTTTATATTCCTACCTATGCAGCTGTGACATGGGAGAGGCTTGTGAAAACATTGCGGATATTATTGTGCTTGACGCCGCTGAAAATGAGGAGAACGATGTCCAATGAATTTATACATGAAGATGTGGAAGTTATCTCTATTTAATTGTTTGTTTCAATTTTGTAAAACTACCCTTTTCGATAATAAATATGAAAAAAAAAAGAAAATGTTGCCGTTTTTCTGATGTGGAGCAGCCCGCGGCGGCGCCAAAAGGTCTAAATTTGGATTCTCAAAAAGATTTCCAATGCATAAAACATATCAAAAATTCGAAACTACCCGAGCCCTGTAAGGTAACCTACTTTTTTTTTACAACAGGTCTACTGAACGTTGGGGCGCGATATCCAAATTTTCCATTTGGGGGGGCTGGGGAGCCCAGTCGGTTAAGCACTCGCTTAGCATGCGGAAGGTCCCAGGTTCGGGTCCGGGCATCGCGAAAATAGCTGCCGACCTATAAACGGTCCGTGCAGCCAAAAATGTCCGACGAATAATACCCCGTGTAAGGGAGTGCACGTTAAATATCCTTCAAAGTCCTAACGCTGCGTACGATGTCGCCCTTAACGGTTGCGTTGGGTGCCTATTCAGGTGTGGCTCGTCACCCGACTGTGGTTCTAAAATACGACGCCCGTCGCCAATAGCCCTCGTGTAGCTCTAGTGCGACGATAATTCAAACCAATTTCCATTTGGGGCGTGCTTTTTGTATACTATACCACCATTTTACTGGACCATGGGGCGCCACCGCGGGTGGCGCCCCAATGTCAAAATCTTGAATTCTTAATTAAACCTACAATACATAAAATATATTCAAAAATAAAATCTACTTGGCCCTTGTAAGGTAACAACCTTTTGCGACAGATTTACTGAACATTGAGGCGCGATATCCAAATTTTCCATTTGGGGCGCACGCGCGGTGGCAAGGCTTTTTTTTATCTTAAAAATGAAACACAAACATAAAAAAGCATCCGAAACCTTAAATTACCCTTTGGTAACCTGTACAAATTAATTACACTGATATAACCTTGCTATTAAATCAATAATTTGGAGAAAAAAACTGAAATTTTGAAAATGGCAATTTTTTTCCAATTTACACTAACTTTGAGGAGCTGTATCGCAGGAACTATTAGGCTTAAAAACACAAACTTGGACTCAAATTGTAGCATATTTATTTATCTTTAATTCTTACATTCATTACTTTTTTGTAAAACTGACCGCTCATGGAGTAAATCTGCAAAAACTAAAAAAAGACCCACGTTTGACCTTGGGGCGTAGCTAGCGGCGGCGCCCCAAGGTCACAAACTTGGATTCTTAAATAAACCTCCAATATTTAAAACATATCCAAAAATCAGAACTACTTGACCTTTTGTATACCAACATGTTTTATTTTACTGGACTAATATAAAAAAATTATAATTGTATATTGAGTAGTTAAAAAATTACATGAAAGATCAAACTATGCTTTGTAGTTCCTTCTTTGCACATTTTTAAGACTCCTCCAACAAGTTGTAATAATATGAGGGTGTTATGCATCTTGGCTAGTTACTTTTCTGAAGAACACCAAAAGGTACTAGTGTTACAGCTGATAAACTTTTTACGGAAATACCTTCAATATTTCACAAAAACAAAATTCCATTTCAAAACTTAATTTCTATTCTCATGGATTCTTGTAATGTTATGAGAGGATCCAAGTCAGGATTAGAAACGAGACTTCGGAACGAAGCTCCACATTTATTGGATATTGATGGTGATTCTTGCCACCATATTCATAATTCTTCTAAGCAATTTTGCAAGCCATTTGATGGATTTGTCGAAGGTTATTTAAGAGATTTATTCAAAGATTTTAAATGGTCGGCAGATTTATGTGAAAAGCTCCAGGACATTTGTTCCATTTTAAACATGAAATATACTAAGATTGAAAATATGGTTCCCCACAGGTGGCTTTCCATATATGATGTTACTTTAAGCAACTTGCAAATGTTTGATTGTTTAACACTATTTTACTATGGATTTTTAAATAAATCTGATAGATTACTTTACTTGCACTTCTGCATTAGTATTTACAAACAGAGGCAAGTTGGCAGTGAAGGAAGGGAACAAATAAGAGAAGTTTGGAATTACCTTAAGAAAAAGAAATTAACTACTGATGGGGGAAAAAAGAACGAATCATTTCAAAATTATTTCATTCAAGAAGGAAATTGCAAATGATTATGCATTTTTTTACAGCCACCCTGCCAATACTAAAAAGATATGTTTGTCTCCTCCAAATGAAAGAACTATTGATTCATGAATTATTTGATGAGCAGAGACAGCTTTTCAAGGAATTTCTTTCTTTATTTGTGAAACCTGAATTTCTTTTAAACAGACCAATGATTGAAATTGTTGAGTTTGATTTTAAGGAGGATAAAATTTTATCTCCAGCGAAAATGTATGTAGGAAGTCCCAACTCTTTGATTATTGCACAAAACTTGAATGACTTTCATGTCAAAGAATTTTTGGAAAATTCAAGTAAAGCATTTTTGCTTTGTGCAAAATACCTTCGCAAAACCTTGCCTTTAAAAAGCATGGTTTTAAAATCACTATCTGCAATAGTCACTATCCTAGTGCTAGAGGCCATAACATCACGTTGACGAGGTTCAAAAGGCTTCCGTCTATCATTCATGTGCTTACTGATGATGAAAAGTCTTCATATGACTTAGAAGTACACAAGTATCAAGTGGACAATTTGCCTTCGCCAGATAGTGCTAGAGTAGATATATGGTGGGTGCAAGTGTTTGAAACTGGAAGGTATCCAGCTATATCCAAGATTGTTAAAGCTATTTTAAGCATATTTCACGGCCCTCAAATTGAAAGTGCATTTAGCTCTATGAGTGGAATATTGGATGAGGAATGTGGCCGCATGAATGTAGAAACTTTATCTGCAATTTAAACAGTTAAATATAAATTAAGAAAATGTGACACCTACAATAGAACATTTTAAACGAGAAGATCATTTACATGCTCCTGTTCAAAAAAAAAAAATATATGCACTAATTTAAGAAATTCTTACAGTGCCTATAAAAAAGAATTAGATTTTTAAAAAAAAGTGAAAAAGAAGCCAAAAAAGAAAAGCTAAATAAGTTTAAAAGTAAAATGGAATCAAAACAGAAAGCTATAGATTCTATGAAAGCTGCAGAAAAGAAATTGAGACTAGCACGCAAGCGTAAATTAGAGAAAATGGTAAAAGACATTGAAAACAGAAAAAAAAGCTCTGAAGAATTATAAGCTTTCTTCTTTTTCGTTTTTAAAATTTAATTGAATGTGGCATTTAATGGAAACATTTAAAACTAAATCTAAGCTTGTGCATTTAGGCAAGTTACTTTTCAGAACACTAAATGGTGGTGATAGACTATGAAACATTACCGTGTAACATATGATAAACTCTTGACAGCTATATCAATACTCCAGAAAACTATATTCCACTTAAAAACTAATGTCTTTCTCATGGATTCTTGCAACGTAATGGAAGGATCTGAGCTCTTAAATGGTACTTGTGTTATGAATTTAAGTAATTACTCTTACTAGATAAATTTAGTTATCAGATTTTTTTTATTAAATATAATGATATGACATTGATATATATATTTAAAGTAAAACTAAATTACGTTATTAATGCATTTTTCTATTTGTGCATTTTACAGTAACTAATTTTTTTATTGTTTAACGCCGTGACGCCGATAGTGCAAAAAAAAATTCAATTAAAAGTTCAGCCTTTTTGGTTAATTTGCACTTTCATGCCTGTTAGTGTTGCTAGCAGTCAAAAGACCTGCAGCTGTCTGTATAGAATCAGGAGCTGCATGCTACTGCTTCTTAACCTTGGGTTTGAGTCCGAAACCAGACATAGCCAGGCTTATCCTCTCTTCAGACTCTACTTCTGACTTCAAGAATTTTAAGACCTTCAAGACGTTTCTTAGTGTCAGTTCCAGCCACATATTGCGAACTTCTAGAAAAGGCTTTTAACAGTTCTTCCGGCAGGCAGGATTCAACTAGGGGATACAGCATCGCACCACACTTTTCATTTGTCACTTCAAGGCTCTCTAACGCTCTAATATGCGACTCGAGACTATCATACAGAGTTGACACGTTGGGTCTTTGAGATGATGCATTCTTCAAAACTAATTGGAGCAGCTCTCTTATGTAAACTTCAACCAACATGTCGTCACGACCAAATCTGGACTTTAAGCACTCGAGTGCCTTGCTGTAGTTTTTAGCTGTGGGTGGAAAGCTTTCGACAACATCCCTGGCCCGGGACCCCTTAACTGTAGCCTGAATCAAGTACTGAAATTTATCAGCTGGTATCATCGTCAGAGTCTATTTTCTGAAACTGGCACCAAAACTGAAGCCAATCCTTCACATTACCATCAAACTGTCTTAACTCCAGCTTCGGAAGTTTAAACCGTCTCTTGTTACCACTATCTACACTCGCCACATCATCAGCACTAGTGGTGTTAATAGCGGCAACACTGGCCTGTACCTGGAGAAAAGTTTAATAATATTCATCGACCTTATCGATTTCCTTATCTAAACTTTCCACTTCAGTAGCAATCTTCAAATTTAAAATCTTTTCGTTAAGTTGAAGCATCTCATCATTTTTCACACTAATCATACAAAATACGATATATATTTTATCGTTTTCCAGTATTTCTTCTTTTAATAAAGTATTAATTTCGGTAATGGGACAAAATATCGCGGCCGAAATATCGTGCGCCAAAAATATGCACGATATTTCGGCCGGCGATATTTTGGCCGCGATATTTTGGCCCGCGATATTTCGGCCGCGATATTTTGTCCCCAAACCATTTATTTCATTCACCATTTTAGTGAACGCTGTTCTCATAACAGCTCTCTGGGTCTTGCAATGCGCCAATTCCACCGTCATCTGTGCTTGTGTTTCTGTCATCTTTCGTACCAGTATGCCCACCCGGGGGCGCCAATATTTCACGTAGTCTCTTTGAGAATAGATATTCCGGTATAAAAATAGGTTAAATGACTAATCTTTAACAAGGAATGACAGGAAATAATTCAACAGCTTACAAGAAAAAAGAACCCGACGCGTAGTTTACGAAAACATTAATTTCCCACAATAACAAGCAAAGTTGCCAACTCTAAAATCACAATTAATACAAATACGTTTTGCTCCTTGAATTTATGAACATGAGCTACAAGACTAGACAGAGCACCGGTAGGACAAAACATGAGCAAAGGGAATAATTTGAAAACAATCTAAAAACAAGTAAAATTGCAACACGTGATAACGCAACAATAAAGGTTTTCAAACCATCCTATTTTTTATTCATCTTTATCATTATGGTTCATTGCTGCGTACCCTACTACATTGCTGCGTGAGCGCTCAAACCTTTTCTGACACGCCCTTCCATATTGACATGGTCCGTGTACGGGAGTAGGCAAAAAATGGGCTCCAACCAATCACCGACGAATGAAAATAATTTCGGTTAAAGTCTTGGAGGAAGAGTGGCGACGTGTCCGCGTGATTATCCATTGTGGTGTGTATGAGGTCCTTTACTAGCAATTCGTTAAGTAAGGCCCTTGATTGCTGAATATGGAATCGGCGCGAATTGTCGAGTTGGGGGTCTGGTACAACTGATCTCTGAAATAAGAATACCACATGGTTCCATGATTGCGACGTACCAAATGAATTTTTTCAAAAGGACTAGCACGACGCGTAATTTCCAATTCTTAATGTATGGATTATATATTATTTTCACTATTTTTCTTAATTTTTTTTTGTATTTTTCGTTTTTTCCCCTCTAATGGGGCTGCAACATTGGCGGTCAAGCTTTTGCAGACTCGGCATATTCCCCACAACCGAGAGCCATTTTTTGTGGCACAATCTAGGCGACTTTCGCTACCAATTTTGACGCCTAGATTACAATGAATCTGAGCTCTCTGGGGGTGTTAAAGTATGCCGAGGTTTTAATTTTGCTGAGAGAACCCAAGCCAAACGGGCCCTCCAGGAATCTTTTACATACAATCTTTACACATGCATCTTTTACATACAATGGAAATAATCACTCCAAGTGGACTGAGTCATCCATCAGAGAATTAATCCTATTTCAGCACATATCACCCAGCGGGTATGTGCATGTGAAAAGCAGGCTGTTGAAGCTGCCCTGTAAAAACACACTGAAAAAGTATACACCATCTTCTGTAACTAAACATCAAGTTAACTCGCTAGTGAATGAAAGACTGGCCCTAGAGCTGTCTTCTTTAAGTGACGAAGATATATTTTCATCACTTATCATAGATGAAATGGCTATTAAGCCAAAATGCTATGACAAAGGCCAGGATACAATTTTTGGATTTACCGCAAGTGATGAAGAAAAAAAGGTTCATGCAAACCGTTTGTTATGTTTTGTCATAAATGGCTTATCCACTAATTACAGCATACCCTGTACATATTACTTCACCAAAAATTTGTCAGGGAAGAAGTTATATAACTTAACATGCGAAGTCAGAAAGCAAGTAGAAAGTTGTGGATTCGTTATTGCAAGATTAGTTGACGGACAATCAAAAATCGAATGTGTTGCTTTAAAAAACTTTCTAAAAGTAATACTATGAGACAAGATTCAGCACCTTAACGATAAAAAAAAATCGATTTTTGTTTTTGATATTTGCCACATCATCAAAAATATACGAAGCCAGTTCCTCGAGAAAGAAATGAGCGGAAAGGAAAGCTACATCACTGGCAACTATGTGAAGAAGGTATACGAGTTGCAAAAGGATCAGGTGGTTAAACCAATCCGATTTCTAAATCGAAAACATGTTTACCCAAATTATTTAGAAGATGAATGTCATGAGAGCAGTTCAAATAATTTCGGCCCCAGTAATTGCAACAGTGCAGTTTTTTTTAGAGAAAACAGTTTCCCATATTCTCAAGGCCATTTCTTTCGAGATGCTGGAGACACAATCTGCTTCATGTCGAACGTAAGAAAATGGTTTGACATCCATGATGTTGGGAAAAGGACCCCGAGTGTCCATTTAAGAAATGCCAACAAGGAACATTGCTTTAGTATAACTGAGGAACGGTTAGACTTTCTGGAAACTGAGTTCCCCTCCTATTTGGAAGACATGGAGTAAGAATCTGAAGAATGTGAAAAAGATTTTTTGACACCAGAAACCTATTCGGCACTGCTTCTTACATCATTGTCAAGAGTGGCTTGTGTTAAATATCTCTTCGAAAATCTATTCAACTATGTTCTCACTAGAAGGCTGTCAAGCGATTCGGTGGAGTCCTTATTCAGTGCTGTGAGGCAAATGAATGGAGGGAAAGATGCTTCGGATGCAAAAGCTTCTACGTTCGCTATCAACAAGATACTCCGAAATGGACTGCTGCTTCCCCACCAGTCATCAAATCTATCATTAAGCTCATTTCAAGACACTTCATAACCTGCCATTACCTGGGTTCCTTTTTAACACTTAACAATGTGATTTTAGATGCAACTGCTGATTTGGAAATTTAATAAATAGTGACATTAAAACATTAACATCAATAAATAATAAAAGGTCATTTTCTTTTAGGCGGTAGGGAGATAATGGGGATAAAGAATGGTAAGGAACGCTCCTTATTCAGGAATGGTTATGGCTGTAAGAAATTCTAGGAAGATCTCAAACCACGCCTCCTCGAGTTGAGTTGTGTTTAAAGCTGGTTTAGTTTCGTTATTCGTATAAGAGTTCTTCTTATGACGTTTTAAGCTGTAATAAAGGTTGATTTTTGATGTCATCACAAGTTATGAGTACCTAGCTATGATTTAGTTTTCTTAGGATGGCAACGATAACCTGTACTAACATGTTTTATCACGTTCCCTTAATTACCACATATTCCTGCAGTGACGTCACAAAGAAACATCCAATCAGCGGTTTTGTTTACTTTTCTTGACAGCTGAGCCGCGCCAAAAGTTTCAGAGTGTATTTTTATTTTGACTTCTGCCAGATTTTAGAGTGTCATTTTGTTTAGTTTGAATCTAATTTAAGCTAAATATGGTTTCAATTAAATGTGAACATTGTGGCAAGAGATTTCAAGCTAAGTATTCTTTCGAATTACACAAACAAAATTGCTTGAAATCCAATGTTGCTTCCTTTGAATGTCAATGCGGCAAAAAATTTGCCAGCCGCAATAACTACTATACCCACAAGCATGTGTGCCAAAATAATGCAAGTAAATTCGCCTGTCGTGAGGTTGACTGTGCTTATAAAACTAATTTCAAGAAGGAGTTTGTTTCTCACCTAATGATTTTCCATGGCATAAACGTTCAGGAAGTCAAAAAGTCGTTTAATAATTACAGTGGTAAGTAATTTATTAGGTACCTTACTCTTTACTAAAAAGTTTTATAATTGTTTTATTGTCCTTATTTCGTTTCGTTCGAACTGTTCTTTAAATAGGCACTTCTTCAAAATTAAATTGTTAAAAATATGAAGATTTTTGATGATTGTTTTTCCTATAAGCATATTATCTGAGAAGTTCTAAAATTGTTTTCACTTTGGCTTGACTTGAAGAAATATCAGTATTGAAAATTTGTAGGGATTGAAAAGTTCGTTTATTTGAAATTAAGTTATGAAATCTGTAAAATATTTTAAAATCTAGTAGACAAAGTTATGAAGAACAAATATTTCCTTTTTAAATGTATATATGTTAAATTAAAAAAATAAGCACTAAGTAAATAATTTGTTAAGTGTACTTTTAAGTATCAAATGTATTTGTCCTGGATAAAATTCTCATTTTACATTAGTTTTTAAAAAAAATTATACAGGACAGGAGAGTATTTGTTATTGGTTTGACTTAAAAAAAAAATAGAAAATAAATCTCTTTGTAAATAATATGAGTACAGAAAAATCCATATACATTGGTTTGGGTTAATTTTGCTCATGCTTGTATGTATTTAACCCAAATGTTTTTTTTTTTAACTCTCACCCCCGTTACTGCTAGTGAACGTGATTGGATTGGATGTTTGGGTTTTATGGCGCAAGGGCATCTAAGGCCATACTGCGCCAAACACTAGGTTTTACTTTTAAAACAAGTGCTGGTGAACGTGAAGTTATGTATTGTTTTTAGAATTTTTACATTATGCAATAGTGTTATTTATATCAATTCAAATACTTACACAAGTTATATGCTATTATATGAAAGATTCTCACCTCCATTACCCACACTATTCACCGAGGTGAGACCAAATGGCACTGTTCACAGAAAAGTGACCTATCGAACAAATATAACTTTTCAAGTCATAAATGCTAAAGTATTCCTAATTTAAATATAAGCAGATTATAAATCAATTTGTTGAATACTTTAGAATACAGTAAGCAAATCCTTATTTTTTCTACAATGGAATGCAGTGGAAAAAATAAACTTTAGACGATTTTTCTGAAAAACTACCTTTTTTGCTGATAGTTCACTTTTCCACACACAGTGCAAAATTTAGTATCAAAATAGATTTCTAAAATTTTAATATAATGATCATCTACTTTTATTTTTTTTTGCTGTGTTGTTAATTTTTAATCGCCTGAATTTGATTCAACTTTTTTTATTAATTATAATTATTTTTTAAAATTGTTTTATTGTAAGATGTACGAAAGAAACTATTATCAACTTTGAAACTATTGAAGTTATTATTTTGACTATTTTATTTATTGTTAATTATTTTATCTATAGTTCTTGTACATGCTTAAAAAATTCTCTGTCAATTGAAATATTTGAAGTTAGTTTTAGTGAAATATACACATTTATTGTGAGCATTGAATTCTTTTGACTCTCACTTTCATTACCAGTGAAGTTTTTAAATAATATTTAATTTAAAATCAAAAGGAATTAAACATATTGTGACCAGACGTCCCTTTTTTGGCGGGACAGTCCCGCTTTTTGTCTCACTGTCCCGCCAAAACGCTTTTTTTTTTAAAGTCCTGCTTTTTTTTTTTAAAGTCCTGCAACGTCCCGAAAAACGAGGACATCATAAATAAATTGAATGTAACTCGTTTTTTCCACCATGGACAAACGAAAATGCATTTTCAACGACAGTCTGAAAAAAGCCTGAAATACCTTTCTAAAAAAAATTTTATGAAAAAACTAGTAAGTTTTTTAATTGTGTTTGATTACTAATAGATGCCATTATATCAATTAATGTTTTTAGTTATTTATACTTTTCTTTTTCTCATATTAAGTATGTAATTGTGTGAAGGAACTATATGTATATCAAAAAAAAAAAAAAATGGAAAATTCACTTTGGGGGGGGGGGGGGGTAGCGATGGAGGGTCCTGCTTTTTGGTTTTGAAAATCTGGTCACATTAATTAAACAGAACTAAATCTTTACTAATGTACTCTAGCTGTTATATGAGCTGACTAATGTATGTACTTTAGCTTTTCATCATAAGGAAAAAATTCGAACCGTTGAATCATTTTTAAATTTCAAAATAAGTTAAATCTAAACTTTTTTTTTAAAGAGTGACCCATGGCCATATGCTGGTAAAAGTAATACCAACATGTGGGCATATGGGTCACACAAAATAATACATTCTAATAAAAAATGAAAAAATACTTTTATGTGCTTTTCCACTTATTATTTTTTTTCTCTATTATGTTTTAGAATTTGAAGCATGGAAAGAAAGCCATGAAAAATCGACCAAGTCCGAGTTTGTTGCTACACATGCCTATGACACAAAAGAAGGAAAAATGAAGTTGTTTCGTTGCAACAGATCAGGAAAATACCGTACCAATGTCTTGCCAGAAGAGCGTAAACGGAGCATTAAGTCTCAGGGAACAATGAAGATTGGTTTTGAATGCACTGGGAGCATGAAGGTGGAGATTTCGAAATCAACAGGCGTCGTAATGCTTACTTTATTTCAGCACTATGGCCATGAACACCAGTTATCCCATTTAAGGATTCCTGCTACACAGCATGTTTTTGATCGAACATTTTGGCTGCACTGACCATTTATTTTGGTTTAGTTTGAATTATTGTCGCACTAGAGCCACACGAGGACTATCGGCGACGGTCGTCGTATTTCAGAACCACAGTCAAGTGACGGACCGAATGGTCTTCCCCTACCAAGAACAGAACCTGTTAGAACATATTCCCCCCCACTCCACCTTCCCTCCCAAACGCACCACCTGTTACGCCTAGACATTTTGTTTAAGTCAATTTTGCTTAAACTTTTGTTAATTATTATGCTAGCAGAAACCAGGGAAGGGTTGGCACCAGGGTTCAAAAAACCCTGATCAATGATGCTGCATAAGAAACCCCTGGTGTCAGGCTATGTATGCCGTCAAAAACCCACTTTCTAACATAAGTTGTAATTTTGCCGTTTCATTTATTTTCTGGTATTAATCAGGGTTCGTTGATTTAAATAAATGGATTTTTTTTTTTAAAAAAAAATCATGATTTAAATCAATGATTTTTTTAAAATTTAATTTAAACCAATTTTTAAAATTAATATTTTAATAATGACATTATGAATTTAAAAAAAAAAAAAGCTTATGAATTTACATATATGCATTGCATTCAATTTTTAACATGACAATGCCAGAATGCCACTGATAAATTTCCAAACATTTTAACAACATTTAGACTAATCACATAATAAAATAAGACTAATCATTCAAACACAAGGGTATCAATTTTTCAAGTATTGTTAATAGTAAATACTTGATTAACAAAAAACTACTAAGTTAATTAATAAAGTACCGTTTTAGTAATATTTTGTAAGTGACATATTTTGTGCATCTGATTTGGAAGATTTTTCTGTTCTTCAATAAACCTGCAATTGGAAATTTCAAATATTTAGTACTGACATGTTCAAATAGTTATAGCAAACGTAGGCGAAACTAATTGTATCGCCTACTTCAAAGTTTCACTGAGCTGATCGGAATATGTCGACGAGTTTTGTAAAAGCTGACGTCACAGCGTTTCCGCGCGCTTTTGAGTGATTTTCGCGCGCTTCTCGAAAGCTCGACTTTGAAATTGAATAAAAAAATAAATACGCATCGGAATATTTTTTTGTTTGGACTAATATTTTTTTTTCGACATCCTTCATCGAATAAAAAAATAAAAAAAAAATGTGGGAATTGTCCATTCTGTCACAATGGACAATTCCCGTATTTTTTAAAAACACTTCAAAACTATTTTTCTTAATAGACAAAACAACGCTGATTCCAAATATCCTGGTTAAAATATCGAAAAAAATTTGTTTAATTTAATATTTAATTTTAAAAACTCGCAGAAATTAGTTCTTGTTTTAACCGTTCTGCTATTGGTTGGAGTGGTTGTGACGTCACCATTTATGTTCCGTGGGTTTGATTACTAAAGTTTACAACGGCGTGCAGACGACCTATCTAGTTTTCAATTGATTTCTTACTAAATTTATTTTATTTCTTAAACGTTCGGATTTTTATTCTTTATTTTGAATTTACTATTATTTTTTGTTCGAATTGTCTTTTTTCTTCAATTTATTTCGATGGATCCAGGCTTTTTCATAGCGCAGAGCGACAACTTACCCAAAAGCTGCGTTATTATGTCGTGATCGACTTTTGTAAATGATCTACCCCATTTCCTATAAAGCAAAAATCCATATGATACCTAAATTTCCCTTTAAAAACCCCCTTTTTCATAGAACTTTTACTTAATTTGGTTTTTGTAATGCATAATAAAATATATGTCAGTAATTTGATTTTTTTAATTGCCTTTAAGGATTTACTTTAGCTTTAGTATTGGATGTATTAAAATTTGGGTTTGTTTAGTGGTTTACAGCAAGTTGGAACAGATTTGCAAGTGGGAACACATTTTATTTAATTCCGTTTTTCGTTTGCGATCTTTTTCCCTATTTTCCATATCTTTTAACATTACTGCTATGTGCCAAGTGAAAGCTCAAAATTCTTAGACTGTTCTACAAGTAAACTACAGGACGGACATTTTATTCAGAGTGTTTTAGCCTCCATCTTGCAAAAAAACGGCTTCCTTCTTCACGACTCGCGCCCTTTCCCTCCCAGCCTATGAACGTCACGATCATCTGTGACGTCAGCAACCCTCGTGACCTGGAGTGACCAATGAGAACGGTTCTATCTGGTGTGGGGGAAGCGCGCCGAGAAATCTCGAGCATTTCTCTCGTGGAAATCGAGCCCAGAAGGTGCTCTGTTTATTTCTCCGACTCCAGCCGAAATCGGCAAAATCCATGCCGAAAAAGATATCGCCCGGGTCTTCTCCTGCTCCCGCCGAGGTCGGAAATTCCATGCCGGCGCTCTAAGCTTTTCCGACTCCAGCCGAAATCGGCAAAATTCCATGCCGAATTAGACATCGCCCCGGCCGGGATGGCCGATGCCTCGTGGAACTGCAATCATCATCCTGCAAAGACCCTTCAAATCTTCATAGGCTGAAATGCCTAACCAGATAAGCCCCATATTTTCCTCACTAACTAACTCTTCCCTCTAATCTGTCTTAATCGCCGAAAATGCATGTGCGAAGCGAGCTATTTAAAAGAATAAATTAACTCCGCTAGGCCTAAGCCGTGGTGCTCTGCCATGTGTTTTAAAAATCGTAATCCGCTCTAAGCAAAAATGGCCTTAATCATTTCATAAAATAGTAATTCTTAGATTTCTCTTAATTCGGTTGATTTTTTTTTTATAACGTATGATATTTTTTTTAATGTTTTTTTTTTTGTTTTTTTTTTATTTTTGGGGTTTGTGTTCCGACTTGCAAATATTTGGAATTGTAATGATGTGTAAATTGAAATTTATTTAATAATGGTTATTTTGTGCTCTTATAAGATTTAACTAATTAATTAAGGTATTTGAATTTATATCTTGTGTCATGCAGGCTAGACCAATTAGGCCTGGCATTATCATGTTCATTTGTGAGAATGTATTCATCAAAGAAGACAATATGTAAAGACTTTTTCCAGACTGATAAGTTAATTCTGAACTTTCCTACCTAATACTAAAAGTGAAACTCCAATTTATCGTTAAGGTGAAATCCCAATACATAGTAAAAATGCAAGAAAGGGCTTAACCCTATTTCCATGTTCAACAGCACGTGTATTTGCCTATTTGTAATTTGACTCTAAATTATCATTGGTTCAAATTAATATTGCATCACTTATTAATCCTTTTTCTATTAAATCATTAATTTTGAAAAGAGTATTTTTGTAACTTAAATTCCATTTCTTTTTTTGATTACTTACTTGTAATGATTCATCTGTGTTACGATAATAAATGCTAAACGTTATGTTAAATTGAATCTTGTGTGCTCTCATTATTTCGTCAATCCCTTTTATTTGCCATGGTCATCAGGAAACCTGATTATTGCTTTAATATCTTTGATTACCATGAATTATTCTTGAGAAATTTTTGTAAGTGTGTTTCTTCACTCACTAACGATCATTCTGGCCAAATTATTAAATTTTACTTGCCCCCTTTTTCTATTTTAATTTGATCTTTACATGTTTTCATGTATTGTGCAACTCGCAATCCAACTTTAAACTATTCCAAAACTCAGTAATTGATTTTCATAATTGTAATTGCATTAAATTCTTTTAACTGGTTATATCCATTTATTGATTGTTATATCAATTTCATTTTTTTTTTATTTAAATTTTTTTTTATTCATTTTAAAATATTCTGTGTGGATCCATGTTGTCTCATTGGCAACACCACATAGATTATTTTTGGTGCCGTGAGCCATTTCGTGTAAAAACTGAGATTTTGGTAGTGAATGGGATTGATGACTTAATTGACATGTAAATTATTATGTTATATAATTCCTCAACTCTGCACAGGACAAGGTTGGCATAATTCATTATTTCTTTGTGTAAATTTTTTTAATTGGGATCTATTTTGCGATTTTGGCAATTAAAAATGGCCGAGGATGACATACAAATTCCTCAACAAAACGTTGAAATTCCCGCTCATTTGGGAACACTTACTATACAACTCCCTGAGATCTTAGCGAAACCCCCCCCCCCCCTTTTTTGTTTGTTAGGCAAAATCGACCCTTACCCCTTAGATACGATCTAATCTTTTCTCTATGCATCAATTCATCCACTCTTTGGTGAAAACTATGTGGAATTTCACGAGAACACAAAAACAGCGTTGCAAATCAATTAAATTTGATTTCAGGTAAATACTTGGCACTTCTTTTGCTTATATATGTGTACCTTTTTTTTATTTTTTTTTTCGACAAACCAAGCATCCACGACTTGGAATTTCTCTACAAACCAAGCAACCACGACTTGGATATTTCTTTGGACATACCAAACACAGCCAAATTTGGAATCCTTAGACAAAATTGTTATTTTATTTATGTGTATTTTTGCCATTACCAGTTGTTTCACCTCAACATTCCTATACCTTCACCTGGAGAGGATGCTATATTCAAAATTTGGGGATAGGATTTTTACTTATTGATACAGTTTCGGATAATATTTCTTTCATTTTGCCATTTATTTAGTGTAGGGACGTAAATTTTGTGCTTACATTTGTAAACTGTTTCTTTTATGCCGTATAAATTTTTTACTAATGTGATTTTTTGTGAAAACTTTGATCTCGAAGATTTTGGGAATTTTGTTATTTTTCATTGGGAGGAGTTCTTGTTAACTTTGTTACTTTTGTTGGGTAAAATTATTTGGGGTATTTGACCTTGCTTAAATTTTCTTTTTTTTTTTTTCCCCTCCTTGCCTTGTGCAGAGGCTGAGTTGATAGATATGTCAAATTTTTTCAGTAAATATGTATTGTGCATGTATGTTTGATTTTCCAAAGGAAGCTAGAAAAATGTGTTTGTCTAAAAATATGTAAACAGAATTATTCAATTTCGTGTATATTTTAGTAATTTGCATGCTATAAAAAATTTTAATTCTTAAAATTTTTTTCACCGAGGGGAGAACATATGTCGTGATCGACTTTTGTAAATGATCTACCCCATTTCCTATAAAGCAAAAATCCATATGATACCTAAATTTCCCTTTAAAAACCCCCTTTTTCATAGAACTTTTACTTAATTTGGTTTTTGTAATGCATAATAAAATATATGTCAGTAATTTGATTTTTTTAATTGCCTTTAAGGATTTACTTTAGCTTTAGTATTGGATGTATTAAAATTTGGGTTTGTTTAGTGGTTTACAGCAAGTTGGAACAGATTTGCAAGTGGGAACACATTTTATTTAATTCCGTTTTTCGTTTGCGATCTTTTTCCCTATTTTCCATATCTTTTAACATTACTGCTATGTGCCAAGTGAAAGCTCAAAATTCTTAGACTGTTCTACAAGTAAACTACAGGACGGACATTTTATTCAGAGTGTTTTAGCCTCCATCTTGCAAAAAACGGCTTCCTTCTTCACGACTCGCGCCCTTTCCCTCCCAGCCTATGAACGTCACGATCATCTGTGACGTCAGCAACCCTCGTGACCTGGAGTGACCAATGAGAACGGTTCTATCTGGTGTGGGGGAAGCGCGCCGAGAAATCTCGAGCATTTCTCTCGTGGAAATCGAGCCCAGAAGGTGCTCTGTTTATTTCTCCGACTCCAGCCGAGGTCGGAAATTCCATGCCGGCGCTCTAAGCTTTTCCGACTCCAGCCGAAATCGGCAAAATTCCATGCCGAATTAGACATCGCCCCGGCCGGGATGGCCGATGCCTCGTGGAACTGCAATCATCATCCTGCAAAGACCCTTCAAATCTTCATAGGCTGAAATGCCTAACCAGATAAGCCCCATATTTTCCTCACTAACTAACTCTTCCCTCTAATCTGTCTTAATCGCCGAAAATGCATGTGCGAAGCGAGCTATTTAAAAGAATAAATTAACTCCGCTAGGCCTAAGCCGTGGTGCTCTGCCATGTGTTTTAAAAATCGTAATCCGCTCTAAGCAAAAATGGCCTTAATCATTTCATAAAATAGTAATTCTTAGATTTCTCTTAATTCGGTTGATTTTTTTTTTTATAACGTATGATATTTTTTTTAATGTTTTTTTTTTTATTTTTTTATTTTTGGGGTTTGTGTTCCGACTTGCAAATATTTGGAATTGTAATGATGTGTAAATTGAAATTTATTTAATAATGGTTATTTTGTGCTCTTATAAGATTTAACTAATTAATTAAGGTATTTGAATTTATATCTTGTGTCATGCAGGCTAGACCAATTAGGCCTGGCATTATCATGTTCATTTGTGAGAATGTATTCATCAAAGAAGACAATATGTAAAGACTTTTTCCAGACTGATAAGTTAATTCTGAACTTTCCTACCTAATACTAAAAGTGAAACTCCAATTTATCGTTAAGGTGAAATCCCAATACATAGTAAAAATGCAAGAAAGGGCTTAACCCTATTTCCATGTTCAACAGCACGTGTATTTGCCTATTTGTAATTTGACTCTAAATTATCATTGGTTCAAATTAATATTGCATCACTTATTAATCCTTTTTCTATTAAATCATTAATTTTGAAAAGAGTATTTTTGTAACTTAAATTCCATTTCTTTTTTTGATTACTTACTTGTAATGATTCATCTGTGTTACGATAATAAATGCTAAACGTTATGTTAAATTGAATCTTGTGTGCTCTCATTATTTCGTCAATCCCTTTTATTTGCCATGGTCATCAGGAAACCTGATTATTGCTTTAATATCTTTGATTACCATGAATTATTCTTGAGAAATTTTTGTAAGTGTGTTTCTTCACTCACTAACGATCATTCTGGCCAAATTATTAAATTTTACTTGCCCCCTTTTTCTATTTTAATTTGATCTTTACATGTTTTCATGTATTGTGCAACTCGCAATCCAACTTTAAACTATTCCAAAACTCAGTAATTGATTTTCATAATTGTAATTGCATTAAATTCTTTTAACTGGTTATATCCATTTATTGATTGTTATATCAATTTCATTTTTTTTTATTTAAATTTTTTTTTATTCATTTTAAAATATTCTGTGTGGATCCATGTTGTCTCATTGGCAACACCACAATTATCTAACACGATTGAAGTTTTGAAAATCATTGTATCTAAGTTTATATTTTATTTAACAACTCAAATGCATGTACCATTTATACATTCTTTTTTTCAATTTAATTCCAATTGGAAAACCCAAAAATAACTAAATACAAGCTATTTACTAATTACTTTATGTATTTAGAACATTGATTCCAAAGCACTCGTGCTGCCATCTATTTTTAGATATTTATACTGTCGCTTTTTACTATAACTTTTTGAACAGCAAACAGTCATGCAATTAATGACTCAAACATTAAAGAAAAGTAGCTGAAAACTAAAAAAAACCCTCTCTTTTGTTTCTTAACTTTTACAATGAGCTATTCGCTATACTTTCTGCAAAACAAGTTGTCTACAGCTTACGATTTAGGAGAAACGTACAGGATCACATCGCAAAGCCTTGTTTTCTTCTTTCAGGACAATTACATGAAATATAAAAAGAAAAACTTTTCTGGGGTAGTAACTGTAGTATTACGGCACTCAGGAACTATACAATACCGATCTGACGTGTTCAAATAGTTATAGCAAACGTAGGCGAAACTAATTGTATCGCCTACTTCACAGTTTCACTGAGCTGATCGGAATATGTCGACGAGTTTTGTAAAAGCTGACGTCACAGCGTTTCCGCGCGCTTTTGAGTGATTTTCGCGCGCTTCTCGAAAGCTCGACTTTGAAATTGAATAAAAAAATAAATACGCATCGGAATTTTTTTTTGTTTGGACTAATATTTTTTTTTCGACATCCTTCATCGAATAAAAAAATTAAAAAAAATGTGGGAATTGTCCATTTGTTTCATTTATACTTTTACATCAGTATTACTATTTTGCCAAATGAAACTACAATTTATAGTTATTCGTCAATTACATAGATGGCGCCATGAGGAATCCCTCAAAAATTTAGCTTGGGTTGTTTTTTTAAATCTGGTTTAGTTTCGTTCTCTTATAAGAATTTTTTATGAAGTCATGTGGAATTAGTTGTTAGAGAGTTGACAACATTTAAATCTAAGTAAAATCGCACCAATCTGCTTGAACTGGGAGGGGAATAAGGCTAGGATAAAGGATAAACCTTGCCATCGGTTAAAACGTGTTCACACTTGTCTGTCTGCACGTATTGACTCAGCGATCTTACTTCGTCACTTCTACTGCTACTTCTTAGAGTTAACATGTATTCTAATCCACCAGCTAAAAAGTTTAAAATGTCTTACAAATCTAAATCCAATGATTTATTCAAAATGTCGGATATACCTGCCCATCACTCTTATCTAGGTGACAATTATTTTCTCATCGCTAATGAATAGGGAATATTCATGTGACGTCACGCGGTTTGTTATCCTATAGCTTTCGTGTAGTAGGAATACTGCCAAGAAACCGGTTGTAAACGGATTCCGAAACACTCCCGTTCTTAGCCTAAATACAAAACCTACTACTAAAGCTTAGGATTTTTTTTCCTGATTTGCTGTTTAGAATCGTTGTTTTGAGATTTTAGCAACTTTGGTTATTGAAATATAGCTAAATAAAGTTGAAATGGGAATCTATATAAAAATAGTTTAAATTTTGATACGTTGTTAAATTCTCCATGAATTACTTCTACAAATGTATTCATGACTGAATTTTCAGTTTGAATTCTTAAATTGTGTGATTGGATGTTGGTGTTTGTTTCCCCACAATAGGGTATTTGACTAAAAAAAAATTTATTGGTTTAAAATATTCCTAGGCAAAAAATATTAGACCCGTATTTTTTCTTTTTCCAAATACCGCCTAGAAACGGAGAAAAACGCAATTGAAATTTAATTATAAGCCACGCCCCCAAAACGATCCCCGGCAGAATTTGAAGGGTGTGACGTCACCTGGCGTGAAACGCTTTCGACATGCGGGAGAATCCGTAGTGAACACTGTTGTTGTATTTGTAAACTCCATTTTCCTTTGATTTGTTATTAAAAAAGTGAGTAGAGGTGCTTTAATGGGCTTTTTTTTTGTTTTTAACATTTAGCACTTTGTTACTAATAGTTGGTTCGCGACTTTTTAATTTCATAATCCGCTACTTTTACATCTGTTAATTCCCTTAAAGAATTCGGTTGACTTTCAAGAAAAATGGCACCAGAGCGCTTGTAAACCAAAAAATAATAGCTTATAAAATAAGAGATATATACATAAAAAAATGCAATCTGAACTAATACACATCCTACGAAAAATGTATATTAAAAAATTATAGGGCCACAGTTAAATAGTTTTTTTTAATTCATATGAAGTAACCTAATTTTATACTTAAGGGTGATTTTTTCGTGTAATTTTATTTAAACAATCTCTCTATTTGCCAAAATATCTAGCCTTACTTGTTACTTTCTAATGTTATTTTTTGATGAAATACGTACTTTATTGTTACAATGAACTTGATATACACATTTCGATCAAGTACGGACACGGAAAATATTTCGGCTTCTTCTAATGAGTAACTATCGCTACAGTGCTGCTCAATTCACATTGTAAATAATTGGTGATTTTTTTACTAAGGCCCTGTATTTGGGCTTAAAGTTTAAATTTACTGGACTAACGGCCTACCGCTTGAAAACATCGAAAATAAGATTATTCACAAACAACTTAAACTGTTTAAAATTTAATTCATAATTTTTTAATAGATAATTTATTCAAGTTGAGTTTTGAGATAATTTATTCAATTGCGTTTAATACGAAGTGTTACATTATATGTACGATATCTTTTAATGTAGATAGAAAAAAGATACTTGAAGTTCAATGAAATCAAAATTGATCCGAATTGAATAAGTTTTATTTTACTATTTCAGACGACTTAAATTTTGAGTTTTATGTAAAATTTTAACATCCTTATTTATTTTTATTCTTACGAGTCTTATATGATAAAAATTCATTTATGTATTGGTAAATCAAAAAAATAAAACAGGAGAAAACTGATGTAGCTTTCAAAAAATAAATGTTTTATAATGTTTTTCTTTTAACCAGAACGCAGAAACAACTTTTTGTAAACAAAATTGCTTAGATAAATTTCTAATTTTTTAGATTAGTACACGAAAAAAGTTCGGGGCGCCATCTATGGGCAAGGATAAAGATATGAAACTAGTTACCATTACAACATTAACATTAGCATTATAACACTTTCCCTTTTACACTTTTAGGACCTTTTCATTAAAAATATTAATAGCTTCCTTAAAATCCGCTTAAAATTGTTATTATTTTGTTGAAAATGTAATATTTTGGAACTTATCAGAACAGAAATCCGAATAAGATTTTAAAAAACAAATGCCCTACAATCATATTCATAAGCATCGATTATCGGCAAATTTGAGCTAGCCGTTTTTGTGAACCCTTTAATTTTATTTATTTAAATATTTTTAAGCACTAAAATCGCAATGAAAGAAAGACTAATAAAAAAAACATAAATTTTAGACTTAAAAGAGCGCTAAAAGTTTCGGATGACTAAATTCGAATAGCATGAGGGGCGGTTTAATGCCAGGTGACGTCAGACCAATCAGCGTAGCGTTTGCAATCACGTGACCGAGCTTTGGAATATCGCGATTTTAAAACTTAATTTACATAATATTTGAGCAATTTTTTGAAGAAAAACCAATGAATATGCGTTTTCTAGGTCCTATACTATGTTAATATAACTTTTTTGGGCAGTTTCCCGATTTAGTCAAATACCCTATTCCTTGAAAACCTCAAGCAAATAGAATTTATATAAAAAAAAACATCCAGGTTTTCTTTCTTTTTGTTATATTCACACAGCTATTAACTGGGCCAAGGCCTGCCATGCCCATTTCATCTTTCATGACCTGGAGTGCTAGGCATATGTCCCGGTAAGGTGTTCCTCCTCACGCGGGACCCCCAGTGTTTAGTTCCCAAGCATGCTTGGTACCCATTGTATTGACCCACTCTAGGGATGAAAGAATGGATTAACCTCATCCCAATCCGGGTTTCGATTCCCGAACCTGTGGCGTTACAATGCGAAGCACTACCACTGTGCCAATGGGCCTACAATTAGGTCATGATTGTATAAATTTATCATATGAAACTCAAATTAATAGATATTTTGCAAAAGCCGTTTGCAAAATTGATATTGAGGATTTAGCTTCGAAATTTGTGGTTAAAAATGTAGAACATACACAATTTTTCACAAACAGTTTTTGATAAACTGAATTTTCAAAACATTTTTGATACTTCAGGAGAGTTGTTTATTGTTAATGATCCGTATGTATGGAAAATGTTTCCTGAAAATACACAATTCTTCATTGGAATTGTAATATTTCAACAATTGTTTTTATCTATTAATTTAAACTATCTTTTTCCATTTATTGGCTTAAAATGTTTAATGTCTTGAAATTTGTTGGCGCCCAGTTGGCATAATTCCTTATCTCTCCAAGCCAACGCGGCTATAAAGGTTTAGTTACGACGAGCTGAATTTCAGTTTTTTACCTAATTAATTACCTCCTACAACGTGATTCATCGTTTCTGCTAACCACACGGAAGAGAGCCATCTAACAGCCCTGGTCAGTGGATTTGACCAGGGAGATTTCCCCAGCAACCTCTCAATGAAATGTGCCCTACTACCGAAACCGACCCAGATATGGAAATGGAGCATGCGCAGAACGACGGATCAAATGGTGAGTTATGCTTTACACCTTCTTCTATGGGTATAATGACTATTGGCAGGCCTGGTAGTTATGGATAATGTTGAGAAAATAATTGATGACGTTTTAAAAATGACAATTTGGAAGCTTCTGACTTAGCCTCCCAAAATGATTGCTAGAATGTCAGTAGAGAGAAAATAAGAGTTTGGGGCCATGTGGAGGGATGAGGGATAGACCCTCCACCGGAAGTGGGTCTGACGTCACCGGAAGGGGCGTGGCGGATAAGACTAACGGATATTGCGTAAGTGGAGTTGAGTTGTTTGGATGCTGAAATCCTTAGGGAGTGTTGAGTTGTTTAGGTGCTGATATGACGTCACAGTTCTGTGTCGTGGCGCCATCTATCAGTGGGAATAATAAATATTAAAATTGATTATATTTATTAAAAAAAAGCTAGTGCTGCCCTCTAGTGTGCGTAAACAGAGGTTATATTTTATTTATGAAAACTAGTTTTAAGTTAGTGCTGTCCTCTATCGACAGGGAAATGTATGATTTTAATGCGAAATTGTTACATTTTAACGCGAAAAAATTAGATGGGGCTTATCTATAAGGAAAAAGAATTTCTGAATCTGAACTGAAAATGGTCTAGAAGAATTGTCAGAATGTCGACACGTAGTCTGAATACTCTAGATAAATATCACAGATTAGAGCTACTTCAGGTTCACATAGCAATTAAGATGATCTATAGATTACAGTCACTCTGGCACCATGAGTTTTGTGTGCAAGACCATGACATCATGGGTATAGACCAATGAGGGTCGATGTAGATGTCGTTTTTCAAGCTAACCAATGAAAAATGTGGATAGAGGGTGTCTCCATCTCCAACTTATTCCAGTTGTAGAGCTTGAGAAATCATTCCTTCACTAGCCCCTCTCGACTTACATTGTGTCTAAAATGAATTCCAAAGTTTCACGAAAACGTTGCAGCGACACTCATCAACCACGCAAAATGCCTAAATTGGAGTAGTCTTTCATCAAAGCTCCTGCGAAGCAACCTTCCCCTTCAAATGCAGCGGATGAGCTGCTTTCCGATGAAATTCCAAAGAGAGCATTGGTTAACTGCTATATGCCAGTCTCTAGGTGAAGTTCCCGCCGTTAACGCGACTTCTGACACCTACCCACAGCTAACCCTCAACACGCCGGAGCCCCTTCCTATAGAGTCATCGACACCAGCCCTCAACGAGTCCACCCACAACGAGATCACCCAATCAGCAGGTCCCGGGATCAAAGGCGAGCCACCTAACATATCAGGACCTAGGATTAAATACGTACCACTCATCCATCGTGAATCGTGTAAAACTCTAGAAGAATGGCCAACAGATGGATGTTTACAAGTCTCTCTCATACAAATAGACTATAAACTTTATATACATCTACAAAAGTGCTCGCTTACGAACACCTTCGTATTAATGAACATTTCTACTTGCATTGACTTCAAGGATAAAATTGGATATGTAAACAGTGCAGATCCAACTTCATCTGTGGTCTGCAACAGTCAACTAATAATATTTTCCGGAAAAAGTGAGTTGATAATGCATCAGATTTTTCATCGCGGTGAGTTTAAATTAAAGTCAAATTAACTTAAAATTACTTATTCTACTCTCTATTAAAAATCCACGACATTATGATATTGATAGAGCTATACGCGAAGCATTAATAGAAAACGTTTCGCCAGAAAATTTTTTAGAACAATCTGACCCATTACCAACTCACTTTCCTGATTTAATGGATGAATTTATCCTGTCTTTGCAACGAGAAGTAGCTCGTAATGTCAAAACCCTTTTCAAGTGTCCAGGATGTGAAATCACAGATCCATCGCACTTCAATCACATTTGTAAGACAGTAGATTATAAACATCAGCTTTATTCTAAAGGTACAGATGCATTTTTAATGCTAAATGTGGAACGTGTTATTGAAGATTTGAAAGCTATGGGTATTTTGGGATGTTTCTCAAAGAGATTTTTCGAAGGACTGCGTTTCGTACATATCCAATCCCAACTTATGGAAATGTCTGAATAATCATTTCTTTAATATGTCTAATACTTGACATCATCTTGTTTTGTGTATAATTCCATATAAAAATGTATATTTTAAGTAATAATAAATATTGATGTCACCTCATCACTGTGTTTTCATTTGTATAATTTCAACTAGTTAACTTTTAAATAATTTCAACTATGATTAAATTCTAATTCAGATAATAATAACTAGAAAAGCTACAAGATATATTTTAAAATAATTTTCCCCCTAACTAATTTAGAAAATAATATCTAGAAAAACTAATAAAATAATATTCTTGAACTATAATTTATTTGTGTTTAATTAAGGGGAAATATTATTATACTTTGAATACTATCAAAGACAACAGTTAATAACTTCCACATGTCTTCCATGAAGATAATTAGTAACTAAAACTTCAAAAACCTACAAATATTATTATACTTTAGATACTATCATCTCATAACAAGAAATATCATCCTTGAGGAAAATAGACTTTTTACTATAATCAACTATGTGAATAATTAGTAACTAAAACTTCAAGATGTAAATTTTGTCGAGATCACTACTCTAATTATTATCCAAACAATAATAGTAATTAATACATATTTAATCCTACATTTATTTAAAAAATGAAAAATATGTAAGCAATTTCCTGAAAATAAAAGGTTTTCAAACTACATTTCAAGCATACATAAGAATTCCAGAATAATGCATTGCCTCCAAAACAATCCCATATCAGAGTTAAAAGCAACACATTTCAAAAATTATCGTTTTAATGTAATATAACCATTATCCACATAGCCAAAATAGATTTGCAATACCGATAACTAAATAACATAGTGACCCCAAGGGGAGATTCACGATGTTGAAGGATCCTCAAAATCAACACAGGTAGAAACATCACTCAGGTGATACGAGATCAGATAAAGATCTACGTGTTAAGTGCCTACTTTAGAAAAAATATCACTATGTTAGTTGCTTTAGGGGTGAGGGGCGCCTATAATTTTAAGTGCGATACAGACCCGAAATGTAAAGTACTTACCTCTGTCGATAACTCATGAGGGAGACCGCGAAGTAATTGGGGCTAAGTGCCCCTTCAGCAAAGCTCATATGTCGGGATTTTTCAATCAAGGCATTTAACTTTAGATGCTATTAGAAAATTCTTTTTCAGATTATATCTATTCGAACATTCGAGAAGTTTCTTGCTTGGTATATATATTTAGGAACACCATCTATTCATATTATTAGTCTACCAGTCTCTGCACTAGAAACATCTCCTAATTTTCTAAGCAAGAACTTTTTTTCGCG
This sequence comes from Hylyphantes graminicola, assembly GCA_023701765.1. NCBI lineage: Eukaryota > Metazoa > Arthropoda > Arachnida > Araneae > Linyphiidae > Hylyphantes > Hylyphantes graminicola. Next base: position 10,113,656 of record CM043112.1, read on the forward strand.
TAAGATATTTACCGACAATTTATATTTCAAGATGAATCCAAAGGTAAGCTTTTTTTTCACTATTTAAAGGAGTTAATGAATTTATACTTATTATTCATTGTTACAAGAGTAATTTTTCTCTATTAAAAAGGAATTTTATTATTGTTACAGAACGTTTCTACTGGAGCCCGTTTGTACAGCCATGTTTTGGCTAATGTATGTATCTCTAAGTTTTGTTTCTTCAACATATATTTCAAATTATGGCTTCAGAATAATTTTATTGTTTTTCCCTCATAGTAATATCCTAATTTTATTATCTAGTTAAGGAATAGCTAAAACTGTGAGTGAATTCGTCAATTTATTTTATTCTATTTCAACAAAATCTACAATTGAAATTTTTTATCGTTCCCTATCCTCATTTTAAATTATAGTTTCATAATAATTCTTTTGCGGAGATCATTAATTACCTTTCTGCTTTTATTAATGCAGTTAAGAAAAAACATAACATTCTAAAATTTGTCAATTCATTTCCAGTCACCCATTGTTGAAGCCGAAACGTCAGTCGAAACACTAGTCGTTGAGCCAAGAGTAGCCATCCAGCCACCCCAACGACATGTCATCGTGAGACATCAACGAAGTATCCTGCGACCGGCCATCATACCTGTCAACCCAGTAATCGTCACGTCCAAACAAAAAACTCGACCCATAGCTCCTGTAAAGCCCATTTCACACCTTGTCACAACTACTTGCAACTCCCGTAGGACACCGTGCATTAAAAAGTTGCACTCAGTTCGTGAGATTTTTTCCTGCAAGCACGAAAAAATCGCAGTTGCATGTACCTTAGCCAATCAGAACTCAGGATTTCCTTGGCTGCATTGTGGCGAACTAGACTTCGCCAACTGGTTGTTTATTTACTTTTTAAGACGCCAACTTTCCCCGTTTGCAAATATCTGCGCAATTAAAAATGGATATTAAATGGATGGCAAAGATGAAAATTGATCTAATTAAGGAAGTTCGGAAACATAAATTTCTGTTTGATGCAAACAATGCCCATAGTTTGATTAAAGTTTGCTTTCAAAAAGATGAAACTTGCCAAATTTTGAGATGAATAATTTTTTGTGGAAGCCCGAAAATCCAGGTTACCACAAGTTGCGAGTTGCAGTTGCAAGTAGCTGTGCAGGTGTGAAATGGGCTTAAGTATAATTATAAATATTCTCAGATTATGAACTTGTGGTTAACGTATTTTTAGAACTTGTAAAAATGTTTTGAGTGCATTTTTTACACTATTCAATAATTCAAAAACTTGTAAGAAATAGTATATTTTGAATTTCATAGTTTTCAATGATTCTAAAAAACTTTTAAAAAAATACATAATTTGTAACGCTGAAAAGTAATTTCGCCCATACCTTATAATCTGTAATAACCTGGTGGTGTTTTTTTTATTTAGCAACCTACATTATTGGCGAACACAAGATTCATTTTTCTAAAATGGGACTTTACATAATAAATATACCATTTAGTTTTTAATCTTAAATATTTCAGGTTAATCCTTCGAGCAGTGATGCTGACATGTCGATTATTCCATCGACTAGTGCTATTGATGTACAGCTGTGGAAATAAAAAAGTACCCACTAGTGATTATTTTGGCCGTTAGTCATCCTATAGAATCGGACCTTTTTGACATTGTGAACAATTAACATTCTGAGTTAATTGCATGACACAAAATTTGCATAAGGGGCCATCTTCATATTAAAAATGTTACCAACTTTAACCCAAAGAAAATGCATTTAATATTGGGGTATTTAAAGCAATTTTTATATTTTTAAATAATTATTATATTAATTTTTTTAGAAAAATATGAATTAGAACCCCTTAATATTTTTACAGAAATAAATTTAAGAGATGAAGTTTAAGCGAAATCCCAATTTTTAAAAAATTGTTCTCAAAATTTGCTGAGTAAATCACAAAATACTTTTTAATTACCCTTCAGGGGACTGCGTATAAGATTACGTGTGTAGTTGATAAATAAAGACTGCCTTGCATGCACGCTTGCTTGTCATTTTAGAGATGGTCCCCAAAAGGTCCACAAGTGATTCGATTGAATAACACGTCAAATATTCATCCAAATGGAAAAAAAAAACTTAGATTTAAGGGTTTCCAAGAGTGCTTAACATTTCTCAGTTATTAAAATTGGGTGTTGCTATTGGAAATTTCAAAGTTCCTAACATTTTTAATATGAAGACGGCCCCTTATGCAAATTTTGTATCGTGCAATTAACTCAGAATGTTAATTGTGAACAATCTCAAAAAGGTCCGTTCTATAGGGTGACTAACGGATGAAATAACCTCAAGTGGGTACTTTTTTATTTCCACAGCTGTACCAGTCGCATCATCACCAAGCACATCGACAACATCTACTTACGTAAGTTTATGTATAAGACTTTACTCATTTTAAAACAGATTTTTAATAACATAATTATTTTTTTCTTGCAATAAATTAATCTCAAACTTAATTATTTTGTGTAGCTTCAAAATTATGAATTTTTAGTTAAAATAATCATGTTGCATACATTATTACAAAATGTAAAAAAAGGTCTTTAACAACAATTTAAAATGTAGTTAAAAAGTTTCTGAAACCCTTTTCGAATATCTTTTTTCTAATTATTGTAAAATGTAACAATTTAAACATAACCAAGTTTCTGAAAACTAATTCATATAGATTATTACACGTGTAACATAGAATCTGAATTAATATAAGCTCTTAATATTATCGTTTCAGGTCTGTGATAAATGTTCCAAGACATTCATTCAGAAGTGTCATTTGACCCGTCATATAAAGTCTCATGCCGAAGCTGCTGCCAGTTACCCTTGCGACTATTGTAACAAGAGTTATTCCCGCGCGGATAACTTAGCAAGGCACGCTAAAATTCATGAAAATGTCGAGTTTGTGAGTAAACTACACATTCAATTTGGTTTCAAATATCAATGAAAGATATTTTACAATTTCTAATTTAAAATAAAGCTATGTATTGGTCAGTGAACTTTACTTTTCTTAATTACTTAAAATCTATACAGAGTAAGCAATACATTTTTCGATTGTGAGTTAGGCTTTTTAATTAAAACTTATTAATTTTTCTTAAAAACATTTTGTATGAATAGTTTTTTATTTGACAGGTATGCTCCAAATGTACAAAGACATTTAACAGAAAAGACGCATTAAATCGCCACCTATTAACCCATAACAAACCGTTAAGTTTCATTTTGTAGTTTAGGAGATAACTGTTATACGTTTTAAATGTGTATACATCTAATTCTTTTATTTTTATTTTTTCAGGTTATGCGTCCTCAGCCATCCACTCAACCGCGTCCCCACCCCCTACATCTCTCTAGTACCAAGCGCCGTAGGGTAGAGAAAGTGAGGGACGTCTTCTCATCAAGACTCATCTACCCCTCCCACGCCATGTCTGAGGACTTGATAAAGTCTTTAGAGGAGGCGAGAGCAGAGATAACAAGCACCTTGGAGGAGAAGTTGCGACTGAGTGGAGGCGTGAAATGGTATACTGTTGTCAAGGCCAGGATGTACCAGGATGGCGTTAACGGCGACAGAGAATATGCAAGTCCCTACTTCAGGAGTAACGTCGCTATTGACATGATCTCCACCACCATCCCTGACCACATTGAACAGGGGTTTACTAAAATCAACGCCTCGATGGAGGAATTTCTTCAATCATGATCAGATTGGATTCTTGATAGAGTCCTCCACATCGAGGTGAAGATCGCAGATTATCTACCCTTGGCTGGCAACAGCTACATCCCCCTCCCCAGCAAATTAGCGAAGAAGAGGGCACTGCTCAACATTCAGAATGATGATGAGAAGTGTTTTCTGTGGTGCCTCCTCGCCGCCCTTCATCCCGTCCCCCACGGTGAACATTCTAACAGTGGCGAAGTATCATCCTTTCGAGAATGATATCGAGACGAAGGATATCCCCTACCCTGTCCCACCCTCTAAAGTCAGTGCAGTGGAGAAGTTAAACCCAAGTCTCAGAATCATCGTCTACGGATACGAAGACAAGGACTTCTTCCCACTGCATGTCTCCAAGTAGACTCACCACGAAACCATCAACCTCCTCATCACAGATGGAGAGAGGCAGCACTATTGCCTTATTACCAACATGAGTCGCCTTCTGTCTCATCTCACTAATTACAATGGTGCTACCTTCTACTGTTATCGCTGTCTCCATCGTTTTTCTCTTCAAGATCTTCTGGATGCCCACCTCCCCTACTGCGGTGAACATGCTCCCCAACGCATCAAGATGCCATCTGGGGAGAATGCCAAGCTGAAATTCACCCAGTACAGGAACATGTCAAGGCTACAATACATGATTTATGCCGACTTCGAGACACTTGTCACGAAAATCGACACTCTCCCAGGCACTACGATGAACACAGCGACTCATACACTTTGCGGATATTCCTATGTAATCGTTGGCCCCGATGGTAGGCATATGGAATCTCCAACAGTCTACAGAGGTGATGGTGACGTGGTGAGTCACTTTCTAGAAGCTATTATCAAGGAAAAAGACAAGTTGGCACCTAAGCTACAACAGGTCACTCCACTTCATACGACTGCCGATGATTGGAAGCAATTTCGGGAAGCCACACTTTGTAATCTGTGCAACAAGGTGTTGGGGACTGACCGTGTGAAAGATCATGACCACATCAGCGGTAAATTTTGACAAGCATTGTGCGACCGGAAGAGGTTGCGACTAGCAACTTCTTCCGGTGGGTAATTTCCAATGGATTGATCCTGGTGTCTCCAAGCAGGATATCCTGGGATGGGCTGACGATGATGTTAATGGCTACATTCTTGAGGTATATATTATTTCATCCACTGAGTGTACACAATAAAAATATAAAAAATCATGCTTAAATATATTCATATTTTTTTTAGGTGGACTCTGACTATCCTGATAACCTCCACGATAAGCATAATGACTATCCCCTTGCACCAGAGCGGTTAACCGTCACCAAAGACATGCTATCATCCAAGGCACTTGATATATTAACAACAATGGGTATGAAACCATCCTCTAATAACGTTAAACTTGTCCCCAATTTAAATTCTAAAAAGCACCATGTCCTACACTACCGTAACTTAAAGTTATATCTAGAGCTTGGTCTTGAATTAACTAAAATACACAAAATACTTAAATTTACACAAAGACCATGGCTTAAATCATACATCGATTTTAATACACAACAACAAACACACACCAACGCGTCCTTTGAAAAGAACTTTTTCAAATTAATGAACAATGCTGTTCTTGGTAAGACTATGGAGAACCTCAGGAATAGGATGAATTTGGAAATGGTTACCGATCCAAGGAAGGCGAGAAAGTTGGCGACACAGCTCAAGTTTTACTCCTGTACAGAGTTTGACGAGGACTTGTTTGCTGTCCAACGGAATCGCTGAACTCTCACATTATCTCGTCCAGTGGGGGTTGGTTTTACGGTACTTGATATTAGTAAGGTGCTTATGTACCAATTCCATTACCGCATAATCCCCCCAAAGTACAAAAATAATGTGAGACTCCTCTTCACTGACACCGACTCCCTCACATACGAGTTAACCACTTCAGATCTCATTAATGATATGTTGGAATTGAAAGAACATTTCGACTTCTCCGACTATCCTCCCAATCACCGCCTTTTCGATCCCACTAACAAAAAGGTGATCGGAAAATTTAAAGATGAGCTGAATGGGATACACGGGCTAGAGTTTGTTGGTCTTCGAGCTAAAATGTACTCATTGTTAGCGGAGACATTGTCAGCAGAGATATTAGTCAAGATGGCTGCAAAGGGGATTTAAAAATCAGTTGCAAAAAAGTTTCTCAAACATTCAGCATTTCTTGAATGTCTTGAGAAACTGCAGCCCAATACAGTACAACAAACTAGGATTGGGAGTAGTCTACATCATCTATACACCATCCAGCAGACTAAGAGGGCTCTATCTCCATATGATAAGCGTTGGTTGTGGGACGATGGAGTGACATCTTATGCCTATGGACATTACCGTATCGCTGTAAGTAAAATTTCATTTTTTTTATTCATAAATTTTATAGATTAGTTTCTTTAGTTTTTAAGGGTGTATGTAGACTTGTGACTGACTGTATTTACCACCAAATCATGTTAATATAGGAGATTTGGAAAATGAAGCTCAACAGCTGCCTGCCCCATTCTTTCTCATGGGTGATTTCAATGGCCATCACTCAATGTGGGACAGTGGTGAACATAACAGCCGAGGATCAATAATAGAACAGCTGATACAGTGGGCAAAATCTGTTTCTTTGTAATGAAGGAAGTCCTTTGTTTCACTCGCCTTCAAGGACATTCTATGCTGTCGACCTCGCCATCTGCTCTCCATCAGTCTCTTTAGACTGGTCTTTCGCAGTTGGGAGTGACCTGTATGACAGTGATCACTTTCCAATCCTTTTAACATCGAGGAGCCCACCACCTTAATGCGAAATACCAAAAAAATTTAATAGAGCGAATTGGAAAGGTGGAACGAAGACGTGGTGGAACCACGACTGCTCACAGGCTGAAAAGCTAAAGAAGCGTGCTTGGTGTATTTTCCGTCGCTATCCTACGGAGGCAAATCTTATTGAATTTAAAAGGGTTCGGTCCCAGGCCTGTAGGATGCGACGCGAAAGCCAAAGGTCATCTTGGCAGCAATACCTAAATTCTATCCGAGGTCACGTAACATTAAAAACTGTTTGGAAGAAAGTAAAAAGAATTTCGGGTCGTTACGCTGACACACAGCCGCTATCTATGCTTTAACAAATTAAAGTTTTATTTGCTTCCCAAGAAGATTTTGGTTTGGTCTGAATCAACGTCGCACTAGAGCTACACGAGGGCTATTGGCGACGGGCCTCGTATTTTAGAACCACAGTCAGGTGACGAGCCAACACCTGAATAGGCACCCAACGCAACCGTTAAGGGCGACATTGTACGCAGCGTTAGGACTTTGAAGGATATTTAAGGTGCACTCCCTTACACGGGGTATTATTCGTCGGACATTTTTGGCTGCACGGGCCGTTTATAGGTCGGCAGCTATTTTGGCGATGCCCGGACCCGAACCTGGTACCTTCCACATGCTAAGCGAGTGCTTAACCAACTGGGCTCCCCAGCCCCCCCAAGAAGATTTTGCAGACCAGCTTGCGGCAGCCTTTGCAGCTGTCTCAAATGGTACTAATTATAACACTGACTTTTTATTAACTAAACAAAAAGACATGGGCATCTTCTGCTGGCAGAAGATCAGCCCGGTATGTTTTTTTCAGTATGTTTTTTTTTTTCGTATCTTCCCTGAATGTTAGTCCTTTGTAAAAATAGTTTAATTGGAATTCTACCGATAAAAATACGGTATTTAATTTTTTGAGCACCGCCTTAAATAAAGAAAAGTCCCAAAATTTAATGATAAATGGTGAAATTACACTAACTTTTTAATGGAACTTCGTTGCCATAAAATGCATTATTTAATTTAATAGTTTTAGATTGTGTGTATGGGTAAAAAAAATTTAAACTTTAAACAGGTTTGTGAGGTGTGCAAAAACATTCAGCAACAGAGTAAATTTAAATAGACGTATGAAGATCCATACTGGAATTCGCTACTCTTGTGATGATTAAGGGAAAAGCTTCAATCGTCGGGACAATCTAAACAGCCATAAGAAATCTCACATAGGTCGTTCTTTTCCACATTCTTCACAATCAAAACATTTTTAATTTAAATCGCACTTATTGCGACATGTTCGTCTAATTCATTCCCTTAAACCAATTTTAAAAGAGTTGAAGAGTAAATCGAATTTTCTTTTTCACGCAACCAAAGGATAAAACCCAATAAAATTGCGTTGAATACTTTCTGATTTTCATTTAAATCCCGATAGAGAAATGGAAGGTGATAGTTTGATATTTCGAAATAATATCCGATAAATTATTTTATCAAAACTTGAAGAAGAGTTTCAGGAAAAGGGATCGTTAAAATGGTTTACTGTTTTAAAGACAATGCTGCGCAGAGAAAGAGCAGATGTAGAAGAGACTATAACGCAATACTTAAGATCAAACACAATTACCAGTTTGCTGGCAGATGACTTCGAAACACAAATAGATAAAACTTTGGTAAAATGTATCAATAGTATGACAATTTTATTCAAATGTCTTTTATTAAAGACATTTTCAAGAAAGTCTGAACGTCTCGATCACTTTTGGATGCGAGTTTTGTAAAATAAAAAAAATGAAAACAGGGAAACTCTTCATCTTTTAAAGATGATCCTCATCATTTCATATGGAAATGCAACTGTTGAGAGAGGTTTCTCAATAAGCAAGGAAGTTCTCATAGAAAACATGAGAAGAATCCTTAATTGGATATCGTACTATCTATGATTCAATTGATGCCTATGAAAAAGTGCCATTGACAAAAAATTTACTGTTTGATGCAAGAAAATCATATTCTAGGTACTTTTTCAAATCTTTTTTCTTAAGACAATGATTTCTCTTTAAGGAGAAAATCGAATGAAAAAAGCCGAGGTCAAAGCTAGCAAGGGCAAAAAACGACAGAGAGCACTAGAGGAGGATTCATCATTAAATGACCGAAGTTTCAAGAAGTTCGCGCCAGAGTCGGTAGCGAAAACTCTCGGCGACATAAATTTCAAGAACACCTCGGATGGATCCAAGGTACCGATGGCCCTGAGGTACCTGGGTTTCAAAAGAATCCCTCAGATAATGTAAGTATTATTATTTGCAGCATAAATATCTCTAAACATAAATTTAAATGTGTTTCAATTTGCAATAGACAATTGCAAAACTAAAACTGTGTGCTTTTTGACCTCGAATAAAAGTTAAAATAAATGTATGAAAATTTGTTGATAAATGTTGATAAATGGTGAAATGACCCTAACTTTTTAATGGAACTTCGTTGCGATAAAACGCATTGTTTAATTTAATAGTATAGATAGTGTGTATGGGTAAAACATTTTTTTAAAAACTTTTAACAGGATTGTGAGGTGTGCAAAAACATTCAGCAACAGAGTAAATTTAAATAGACGTATGAAGATCCATGCTGGAATTCGCTACTCTTGTAATGATTAAGGGAAAAGCTTCAATCATCGGGACAATCTAAACAGCCATAAGAAATCTCACATAGGTCGTTCTTTTCCACATTTTTCACAATCAAAACATTAATATAAATCGCACTTATTGTGACATGTTCGTCGAATTCATTCCCCTAAACCAATCTTAAAAGGATTGAAGAGGAAATCGATTTTTTTTTCAAGCAACCAAAGGATAAAACAAAATAAAATTGCGCTGAGTACTCCGATTTTCGATTAAATCCCGATAAAGAAACAGAAAGTGATATTTTGATATTTCTAAATAATATTCGATAAATTATTTTATCTAAACTCGAAGAAGAGTTTCAGGAAAAGGGATCGTTAAAATGATTTACTGTTTTAAAGACAATGCTACGCAGAGAAAGAGCAGATGTAGAAGAGACTATAACGCAATACTTAAGATCAAACACAATTACCAGTTTGCTGGCAGATGACTTCGAAACACAAATAGATACAAACTTTGGTAAAATGTATCAATAGTATGACAACTTTATTCAAAACGGATATGATTGTTCATTAAATGTTAAAAACAACGATAATAAATGTTTCATATGGTGCCTATTAGCACATAAGTATGTTGTTAGATCAAAAAACGATCCCTCTATTGTAAAGCATTATGAACCTAATGAAAAAGAGATTATTTTGGGCGATGTAGCATGTCCTGTACCTATAAAAAAATACCTAAAATTTAAACGCTAAACAGTTTAAGAATTAATCTTTTTGGTTATGAAAAAGAAGTGTCTCCTATTTACATATCGAATCGTAGTTATAAAGAGTGTATTAATCATCTTCTTTTAATAAGCGACTATACGAAACAGCATTATTGCTGGATTAAAAAATTAGATGCACTTCTTAGTGATCTTACTAAACATAAAGCTAGGGCTGAAAATTGTTTTAGATGTATTCATAGATTTTGCAGGGAAGATCTTTTAAATGAGCTTTCTCCATACTGTAAAGATCATTCGATATAACGTGTAAGCATGGTTAAGGAAAAGGATAGTGTTCTTGAATATTAAAAATTTGCATCATCTACAACAAATGCCTTTTGTAATTTATGCTGATTTCGAATCAATCATAACAAAAGTAGACACGACTAATAACTCATCATCTTTAAAGGAAAAATACGTCGTCATGAAGTGTGCGGGTATGCTTTTTTGATGGTAGGACATGATGGCAAAAGTATAAAACCTGAGACAGTGTATAGAGGTCCGCACGCAGTCGATCATTTTCTCGAAAATATTTTGTCTGAAAAAGAAACGTTGGTTGAAAAATTAATAAAAATAGTTCCTATTTGTATGTCACCTCTGGATGAATATGATTTTAAAAATGCGTCCTATTGCTACAAGAGTCAAAAAACGTTAAAATCCGATAGAGTAAGAGATCACAATCACGTAACTGGATTTTATAGGGGAGCTGCTCACAACCTACGTAACTTAAAATTTATATTATGTAAAAAAAAATCCTATTATTTTTCATAACCTAAAACATTACGATTAACATTTAATAATGCAGTGGCTGGGAAAGATTAAAATATGTGAATTTCCTGTGATTGCAAACACAATTGAAAAATATATTTCATTTTCAATTGTGAAAAAATATGGTAAAATTTCCGTAATTTATATTTTCTCGATAGCCAGCAATTCACAAATGCCTCGTTGGCAAAACTTGTTGCTAATTTGCCTCCTGGCGAGTTTTACATTTTAAGAGAAAATAATTTTAATTGTAACTGGCGTTTATAGCTTAGAAAAGGGGTGTATCCGTATGAATACATAACATAATTTGAAAAATTTAATGAAGATCACCTACCTCCATTAAGTGATTTTTAAAGTACTTTAACTGGAGAAGGAGGACCAAAGAAGATTATGCACATGCACATCAAGTTTGGGAAGCTTTTGGTATACATAACATTGGGGAATATCACGACTTGTATGTTAAAAGTGACATTCTTCATTTAGCTGATGTATTTCAAAACTTCAGAAAAATTTGTAAAAAAACATCGATATAGATTGCACTCAATTGCTTACTGCTCCAGGTTTAGCTTGGGAAGCATGTTTAAAAATGAGTCGACAATCGCTACATCTTTTGACTGATTTAAATATGCATGTGTTAATATAGAACGAGGTTAGGTTAGATTTTGAATTATCGTCGCACTAGAGCTACACGAGGGCTATTTTAATAAAACATGGAATAAGAGGAGGAGTTTCAATGATTAGCCAACGAGAAACTATAGCAAATAATAGGTACCTGTCGAATTTTAATCCTGATGAGAAAATTAGTCATTATATATCTTGACACAAACAATTAAAATGGTTGGTTGATGTCTCAGCCTTTACCTTAGAGGGGGTTTGAATGGACATAGGTCGAACCAGTAAAAACAAATAATGACCCAATAAACCATATTTTGACCCTCCCCGAAAATAGTTCCATAGGTAACATCTTGGAGGTAGACCAAGGGTATCCGAAGGAATTACAAGGTTGTGGTTATTACAAGGCTAGGTTGTTATGAGGTTGTGTATGGACTTTCTACGTAAGAGCCTCTTAACATTCTTCATCGTTAAAAATCAAAGAATAAGCACCTTGTTATGGTTGTGGTGAGTGTTATGGTTGATCCACACGTCTTGTGTGGCAACAGCATGCCTGGTTGATCCAGACATCCAGCACCTTGTTATGGTTGATCCAGACGTCTGTCACGTGTGCCGAAGAGATGATTGTGTCATATTTATTCCAATAAGATGTAGCGACTGTGATAGGAACTGCTCTTCTGATTCGTTTGGTTTGGTTTGGTTTTTAATTATCGTCGCACTAGAGCTACACGAGGGCTATTCTCTTCTGATTCGTGCTTTTCAACCCACAAGCAAAGAATTTGCGACAAGGTAACTTTAAATTTTTAGGAATATGTCGTTTTATTTAAGCCATAAACAGTACTTGTAACACATTTATTTGTGTCTTTTCAGATTTGGCAGTGTAGAAAATGCTGCAAAGTTTTTGAAAAACGAAAGTGTACGAGGTATGAGCACAAATGCGGGAGAGCTCGGTGTAAGGGCTGTAAAAAGTATGTGGGAACCAACCACAAATGCTACCTTCACTCAAAGCCTCCCAAATCTCCCGTTGACAAGCTCATGTTTTTTTATGTGGAGACGGACCAGAGCTCCAGGGACCACGTTGTAAATTTTGTGGTGTGCCAGTATGCCAACGGGGACGAGAAGGTTTCCGGTGGTTATGATGCCCTTCATCAATTTTGTACCTTTCTGTTCAATAAGCAACACAAGGGCTACATCATCCGTACACACAACTTAAAGTGTTTCGATGGCCAATTCATTCTACGCTGGCTTTTGGAAAAAGGTCATGACCCTAAAGTCATACCCCAGGGTTCAAAGCTTATGTCGATCCAATTTTCAGGTAAATATTGTTCTTTACGTTTGTTCATCTTTCAGTGTAGATACTTAAATGTACTTTTGATCGCTAATGTTAATCCATTTTTTTCAGACGCTGCAGATGTCATTCATCGATTCTTTCAATTTCCTGCCAATAGCCCATTCTAAACTGCCCAACACCTTTGGCTTGGTGGAGCTGGCTAAGGGATACTTTCCTCATTTATTCAACACCGAGCAAAACCAGAACTATATTGGTCCTCTCCCAGATAAGGCCTTCTTCTGTCCGGATACCATGTCGTCAAGCGAAAGGGCAAAGTTCAGCGACTGGTATAAACATAGAAAGGCTGACATTTGATTTTCACAGGGAAATGCTACTTTATTGCCGGTAAATATGATCCTTTATTGTAAGAAAAATTATAATATTTACGAAAAACTTAGTAACAAATACAATTTTCAGTTAAAATGCAATGTTTTTATGTATTTGCTCTTTGTAGTTCTAATGTTGACATTTTGAGGAGGTGTTGCTTAGAATTTAGGAAGGACTTTATGGCTACATCTGGAGTAGACCCGTTTTGGTAAGAAAAAATCCCTTACTGTTTAATATTTTTTAGTATACCCAAATGCCTTTTTTAGTAAATGAATATTTTTCAGTTATGCCACCATTTCAGCAGCCTGCATGGCGTGCTACCGGAGCCGCCATATTTCTAATGGAACCATGGCTATGGTCCCACAAAACGGATACAACTGTGGGAACTATAGCAAGGATGCCATTTGCTGGCTAGATTCAGTGAGTGAGCAACAAAACATATGCATATTACATGCTCAGAATGGAAATGGTGAAGTGACCATTATTTGTGGCGTAAAAGTAGACTGGTTTTGTGATACTATTATCAGTATCATGCAAGAAATGCGGGTTTTTTCCGGGGGTGCTTCTTCCACGGGTGCAATGTTTGCTATGACAGGGATACAATTCAGCCGTTGACAGGAGCTTTGATGCTACATCCTCAAAAGTCGGAGATCGTCTGGTTGGAATGTTCTTGGTAAAGTAGAAAGGAGAGCAATTTAAGTTGAATTGTCCGCCTACTTCTGTTGTGCCGGTGCATTAGCGTCCGGCGAATAGCGAGGCCGTTGCAGTGACGTGTCGCCAACCGCTGCAGACGGTAAAGGCCATATCACACGGGCGGTTTTTCACCAAACCAACCAGCAACTCGACCTCCGCTCCAAACCCGATTAGTGGAAATTACCCTGTGCAATGGCGCCCTGAGTTGAACAACTCTGTCGATTCTCCGCGACGAAGTTGGCCAACTTGGTCCAACAACCTATCAGGTGAGTGAATGACCATTTGTTTCATTGACGTCATACATCCACTCTACGGGGGGGAAATGGCGGCCGAATCAAGTATGTCAAAATTATTGTGAGCAGCAGAAATGGAAGAAATGCTAATCGACAGATAAAGAGCATCGACAGCTATGGGATACGAAAAATAAATTTTATAAATTCAAGCGTTTAAAGTCTGCCACCTGGGCTTAAGTCCAGCAAAAGATGGTGTTTAACTTTAAAGAACATCGTGATCTTTTTACTGTTGGTAAATTGCAATTACGTACATAAGTACTTTTATTGTACTATTTGATTACAATATTGCATTATGATCTATTAAATCAATAAGTCCTACTTCAAGGTTCGCCAATAGTCCTCATGTAGCTCTAGAGCGACGATAATTCAAACGTAACCTACTTCAAGGTTTGGGGACTTACAGTCGCCTGAAAAAATAGCCGAGCACCGTGATCCCTTTGAAATTTTATTGGAAACTAAGAACGCCAAGGTCGGCCCAAGGTTGCCTTTTCACCATTGGGTTACATACAAGGTTGCGGGTTTACTCTAGCCATGCCTGATAAGGGCTTCCGCTAAAGATTACGCCAGGGAAATGTATACGAGGAGAACAGCCGTTTACAAGAAACATTCATTTAGTCGCCGGACACCTTATCATGGCCTACATCACTGAAGTGGATGTCATTGCAACAGCTTTGTATTTCCAGCACCAAGATGTGATCCAGCCTTACCAACTCGCATCAACTTGGTGCGAGACCCCGATCAACACTACATCGTGGAGCCTTCCAAGAAGTCTTTGGAGTTTACCTTTGAGGACACGTTTTCCAAGATCCATAGACTCGGACAAGTGTTTAAACCACCCGCCAAGCAACCGCTGTACTATTCTCTCCGCAACATGAAGGCAGCCCTCTCCAAAGTCTTTTTACGACAGTATCTTGTGGACTCTTGGCACTTGGACAAGATCGGATGCTTGGACACTGCCACTTTTCACTACCTTTTGGGATTGATGCTGCAGGTCGAGCTCCTCCCACCGCAGCTGATGGAGGGAAAGCTGGACCTTCTCTCCCCCGGCCAAGACCCCATTGTCCTCGGAATGGAGGCTGCAGAGTATTGGCGAACATGAAATACGCCGGCAGCGAAAAATTTTGGGACATTTAGTGTAGATCTTTTTAATGCAATATAATATTTTTCTATCCAATGGTGTCTTGTGTGTTTTATTCTGAAAAAAATGAGGCAAATTGTGTGGAAACGAATCACACAATTTGCCTCATTTTTTTGGTCCAAATATTTTGCCAAGGTTAGCATTCGCGAATGGAGTTTGTGGATTCCATTCAAGTACCGGTTCATCATATGGCTTCGTTTCTTGCGGGCAATTTCTATCGCGACTATTTGAAGGATAAATACCATCGCGATGGCAGAGCATGTATTGACAAGGCCACTTTTCATTACTTGCAAGATTTGCTACCCAAAGTGAGATATGTGGGACCAGAGCCTCTCAGCGGTTATCCAGAGCTGTTGGCACCAGATGGACAAGATCCCCTCCACCAGGGGAGAGTGGCTGCCGAATTTATAAAAGTGGCAAAATGGCGAGAATCGTATTCCTGGGACGCATACATTGAATCTTGTGCTTATATATCCTGCGGCAGGTCAGTCCTTGTCCCTAGTTGTGTATATGCATTCAACATTGGAAATTTTCAATCCATCTTTGGACGGTTCGATCCAAGCATCAAACTTGGATCTGTATGAACCTTGGATATATTGACACAAGATTGGACTATATTTGGCGACAGATTTTTGGCAACCCTTTTGCAGTATATTAAAGAAGGATTCGCTTCCTGCTTGTCATTTGCATCATGGAGAAATTCCCGAGACTCTTGACTTCGCCAACAAGAGACATGATCACCCATCCCATTTCGCCCATACCATCACCTCCCCATCAAAACGGAAGGACCTGCCTACTTGTTTAGTGAAACAAAGTTTTCATGCAGTTTGGCCTTTTCAACCATGATCATGGAATTTGCCTAGAATCAAACAGCATTTCGTGAATATTATTTATTATCAGATAGTATAATATTGTCAGTCTTCGTAGCACAGCGGCTCATCTGGTCTTTTAACAGTATGTGGAATTTTAGTATTTATTCTGAAATGTAAAAGTTCGGGATACTCTTGGGCAGTTGGGGAATACCAGAGTACATCGGCCAGCCATTTTGTAAAATCGTGTGATCCAGCGCACGACCTGGCTCGTAAACCCGCCGATGGTTATCCAATCAAGTACAATACCCTTGCATATTTTATTTTGTTCACTTTAAATGTCCCCCTGTATCTTATTCCCTACCAAAATATATATTAAATGTTATAATTCATTTAAGTTGCTTTTATGTTTTTCCCAGAGACGCTGCAAGATATTTTTGGAAACTGTGTAAAAAAAGGTAATAATTTATAGTTAAATTAAATGTGTGGGATTTTGTTTTAATCAGGTTGAATGTTTTTCAGTTCTAGATGAATCTGATGTGGAGCCAAGGGCAGCACCACCACTTAAAAAAGCGCCAAAAACGCCAGACACCAGAGGACATGTTGCTGGCCAAGGCCTGTGAAGCCTTGCAGACTGGCTCATCAGGGACGGCATCTGATGCTGAAGAATCCTTTGACCAGTATGTGGCTCACAAATTGAGACTCGTAAGGCCACAATCTAAAAGGAACAATTGTGAGCAAGAGATTGTCGGCATTTTAATGCTATGATTAATTGAATAAAGATATATCTTTGCATCTCATGAATTTTTTTGCAATTTCTTATCTCATTACATGGCCTAGTGACCTATGAAAACTATGAATATTTCAAAACTTGCTATTTAAGGGGGTCCGGTACCTTCCAACTTTTTTATAAAGTTATACTACTCAGATTTTATAGACTGGTGCATCATGCATTAATAAAACCTATAAGCAAAAAAAAAATTGAAAATGAATTTGAAATGAATTTTTAAAAATTAATTTGTTGTTCAATTTTAAAATCCCTACCCCTCCCTAATTTTTCGACTTTTTATTACCAAATTTTTTATACGAGTTCCCCAATAATATCTTAACAAAACTATGCATCCAAGTTTTAATCAAGATTTAACTTTTTTTTAAGAAATAATTTTCGAAATTTTATCAAAAACATTCACTAAAAACGTAAAATTTCACCTTTGAAATTTTTTAAAAAAATACTGACAACATAAAGATTTTTAATGCATAGTTTTGTTCACTATACTTTTAGGATGCTATAGAAATTTACAGAAACTTTTTATGTACAATATTAAAAGAGGAGTAGTGTTTTTCACTATCCTAAAATTTAAAAACACGAACAGAGATACGAGCATTTATAGTATAGATCTGTGATAGGATACTTGGAGAGTGAGTCTCATTCAAAAATTAATAACTCAAAAGCTATGCAAACGCATAAAATTTGAAGCGGTTTTTTGCAAAATGTTAAGAAATGTTCAAATAATATTTTTTTAAAAACAAAAAATTGCATTTTTCATGATTTTTGGGTACTGGACCCTCTTAAGTTAAAAATGTTTAATTATGAGAGATCAATCATAAATATATGAGGCACAAATACATAAAATATAAATTAACTTTTACATAATCTAAAGAGGAACTCTTACAAAAGTTAGATTTGCATAAAACAGTTAAATTTTCAGATATTAATTCATTTTAAAACTTGGATAAATTTATAAAATAAAATGCGTTTCCATGTTTACCTAATTCAATGGTATTTGATAGTAACACAGTTGTAAAAATTAATTATAATAATCGTCACTAAAATACAAAAGAATAATGCATTATGTAGTTTAAAGCTATTATGAAAATTCATTTAATACAAGAACTTATCAATAAGAAATTAGGGCAAAGAAATTTTAATAAATACTATATATTTACATATAATTACAGTCGAACCTTGTTAACGTGAACTCACTTAATACAAAATTATGCTTTAGTTGAACTAAAAGCATTCCCCTGCTTCCTTCCAGTTCGTGATAACAGGGTTCAACCATAAATTTTAAAAAATATCCCCAAACTTATAATAACATCTGAAACAACCTCCATAATCAAATATGCCTCAAAACCAAACACTTTTATTTTTATAACAAAATGTACACATCAATCGAATATTAACATCACTAGACAACAGTGTGAAAGGAACAAAAAGTAAACAAGAGAAAACAAATGCATACTATTAAAATTAAAGCTAAATCAACCAAAATCTCATATTTATAATAAATTGTCGCCAACTGTAGTGATAAAGTTTTAATTATAAAAGTCGGTAAAGAAAATCTCTTCACTCTTCTCCCTAATGGGTAGTAAATGGACGGCAAAAATGGAAATTGATCTTATTCATAAACTTCGGAAACTTAAATTTCCGTATGATACAAGCGATGCCCTGCATTCGAAGAGAACGTTGAAAGCCTTTACTTACGAAAATATAGACAATGTATTAAAAGCGGAATATCCTAAAAACAGCGAAATGTGAAAAAGTGCCATTGACAAAAAATTTACTGTTTGATGCAAGAAAATCATATTCTCGGTACTTTTTCAAATCTTTTTTCTTAAGACGATTTCTTAGGTCAGAGCTAGCAAGGGCAAAAACTGGCAGAGAACACTAGAGGATTCATCATTAAATGACCGAAGTTTCAAGAAGTTCGTGCCAGAGTCTGTTGCGAAAACTCTCGGCGACATAAATTTCAAGAACACCTCGGATGGATCCAAGGTACCGATGGCCCTGAGGTGCCTGGGTTTCAAAAGAATCCCTCAGATAATGTAAGAATTATTATTTGCAGCATAAATATCTCTAAACATAAATTTAAATGTGTTTCAATTTGCAATAGACAATTGCAAAACTAAAACTGTGTGCTTTTTGAATAAAAGTTAAAATAAATGTATGAAATTTTAAAAACTAAATTTTTGTAGGTTTTTTGACATTCTTATTGATTCGGACTACAATGCGGATTTTGTTACGGATTGTTGCGGATTTTGTTGGTATCCTTCACCCTGATAATGGTTTTTACTACGTTCTTACTAGATCATTTAAAAATGACAGATTAATCGTTTTTTACATGCACTGAGGCAAATTAATGGAGGCAACGATATGATGAATGTTAGGGAACAACCATCGCTTTGGAGACGACACTTCAAGTGGGAATCATTAAAAGTTCCAAATATTCTAATGTCCAAGATTTTCATATGCAAATCTCCGACTAAGCTTCATGTTTAAGTTTGACTGAGCCATCACACTCAACAGAATAAAATGCAGAAGGAGTGAAAGTACCAGAAGAGATTGAGAGCATCCTGGAAAAAATTTTATAAATCAGGATGTTCCACACACATCTTTAAAAAATTGCAGTATTGGTTATGAAGCTGGGTATTTGTTGAGAAAGTTGGAACTCCAAATTGATTGTGATTTTTGTATCGCACCTTTCAGAATGGCGCAATCCAACTCTCCTATTCTTTCTTTAATTAAATTTCAAGATCTTGGTGGGTTATTCTATCCTTCGCCAAAGCAAATCTACAAATTTTCCATTTTTGTATACCTAGCTCTGGCAGAAGCAGGCACGAGTAGAGAATTCCGAGCATTCAATTTCAAAGACAGATCTCGAAAAACTAAAAAATTTCAACCTGAAGAAATTATCTACGAAGTTAGGATGAATCCTGTTGCAGTTCATGTTTCGCGATTCTATGCCATTTCCATAATCACTGACTAAGTGTTAATCTTATTTCAATAGATAATCCGTCGCTCAACCACAAGTCTATCCCCGCATGACCGTATAAGATTTTGCCTTTTTAGTGAAGACCTAGAGCGACCCATAAGTACATGTTTGAGGCGGGTGGATGAACTAACAGTAGAAGTTTAGCTCTCCGCCATTTCCAAAGTCCTTCAATCCAAAACGGAAATCAAGTTGGATAGCGGATTTAAGCTTGATGTCATCACAGTTAAAAGACCAGGCACAGTAAGTGGACATATACGAATTTCAAATATTGCTTTGGAATGCCTAAAAAGAAAATCAATACATCAATTAAAAGATGATGGATCCGAACTTTGTAGTGCAAGAGCCATATGCTATGCCACGGCCATTTATAATAAGAAGCTAAGAAGTTTGCGTAGAAAAGGATCTGATGGTCTTAGGAAGAGGGCTGAACCTTAACATAGAGCTGTGAATGTTCCCTTAGGTTCCTGTTGTCTAGAAGAGATCAAAGTCTTTGAAAGGCAACTTCATGACAGATTTGTGTAGTGACCCCGGAAAACAAGTAATTGAACTTACCCTATTACTATTTTAGAAACTTTATTAAATGTATAACAATGTAATACCTTCTGTTTTTTTCTTTTTGTTGACACAGAGAATAAGAATGTTTGACTTCTTTTTTTTAGGTTGCATATAAAGGTGACAACAAACAAGGCCTGCAAAAATTTTTTATTTCTGCATGATGAACATTACGGTGCTATTACATCAATGAACACATTTTGTGGATCGAAGTTTTATTGTGAGGGGTGCGAGAAACCTTACCATGTGGAAGTTCACAAATGCGAACAGCTATGCTTTACTCGCCATACTTCATTAAATTGTGAACTTGATTATCCTATTCGGAGCACTGATTGAGATATACAGTGTTAATCTCGGGAATGCTACGATGTGCACAAAAAAAAATTATAGGGAACAAGAGAGGAGGTTACTGCAATGAAATACATCAGTGCAGGGAGTGCTGCGAAGTTATAAAACCTCGAAAAAGACCCATGCATTAACATAGATGTGGAGAAACGTTTTGCAAGTCATGCAAATCCCGAAGGCCATCGTTGTCATCTCAACGTGAAGAAAACAAAAGATCCATAAACGAACTTGATGTTTTGAAAGTGATCAAAGCACGACAGAACACATTGTGAATTTCGCAGTTTGCATCATGAAAGAAAGGAATTTTTTTCGGGGTATGGCGCCCTGGATAAGTTTTGTTCCTTTTTATTACGCCACGAGCATAAGAATTGTTACCATCGCCCATAACATAAAGGGTTTTGATGGGCAATTTATATTACGATAGCTCCTCGAACAAGGACTTCAGCCCAAGGTCATCCCCAGCGGAACCAAATTAAAGCTAATAGAGATCAAGGGCCAGAATATTAGAATCATTGATTCATTCAAATTCCACCCAATGGGTCTCTTCAGGTTGCCTGTCACTTTCGGGGTTAAAGGTATTTTCCACACTTCTATATACCACAAAATCAAGAAAATGGCGCTGCCTTACAAAACTGTATGGGAGAACAGTGAAACGAACGTTCGTCAAAGCCTTCTTCCCCACTGATCTAATACAGTTTAGCCTTGGCTGGTTGAAGTGAGAAGTGTTGAGTAGAGAGCGCTGTTAATCGGAAATTAGGTCTGTAACTCCCAAGTACTTCCGGTCGTACTGTGATTGTATACAACTTGCGTATCGTTCGTTTAAGAAATTATATTCGTTTTAAGCCATTACCAATTTCTCATGGTATTAATGGGATTACGACTGGAACTGTTACTAAAGACTTGGCTCATCGTTTTGAAACATTCCATACAACAGTCAGCAAGGTCATCAAATCAAGGTCAGCTGAATATAATACAAAGTGTGCCTAGCATATCCAGGCGATGCATTAAAAGTAACCTGCCGATTGCATTACAGAATGAAATATTTAAAAAAAAAGTGTAAGGTATATTTGACCGCACAGTGGTTTTTATACAAAAACCTTCAGGTTTAAATGCTCGTGCCCAGTCATATTCTTTTTACAAAGGTCACAACACGGTCAAGTTTTTGGTTTGGTTTGAATTATCGTCGCACTAGAGCTACACGAGGGTTATTGGCGACGTCAAGTTGACACAGTCAATATCCAAGACTATTGACAGGTCATGCCAAATGTGGCAGGCCAGCCAACAGGATATGGCAACCTAGCGATGAGAGGACTGGGTTGTTGACCAGACAGGAAGTCTGGTAATACCAAATAAGGGAGGCGTGATGTTAACCCCCTATACCCAATAAGGACACAAGAGGGGGAATAGATATTTACATAACTGACCCCTTGACCCCCAGCTAACGAATGAGAGCGATTGAGGAGGGTCTAGGTTTTCTGCATCTGATGCGAGGTCAGAGTAGAAGAAGCGAGAGAGACTTCAGAGATTGCACTGCCTAATAACCCTGGAAAGAATCCCGCATCGGATGCCACAGCTCATCACCTAACCTCCGAGGCCTGGTTCCGACGATGGGATCCAATTCTAATGCGATCCCGACTCCAGAGTCCTTACCTGCCAATCGCCTATCCATGAGAGCTTCCCTGGGCCGGAGTCAGCTGCCTTGCCTCATTCATCCGACTTCTCCATCATCGCCCATGCCTAGCAGTGAAGACGCTTTGCGAGACTGATGGATGGATGTTTGGGTTTTATGGCGCAAGGGCATCTAAGGCCATACTGCGCCAAACACTAGGTTTTAATTTTAAAATAGGTTAAAAAAAAAACAAAAATTATAACAAAATACCTTTTAAAAACAATTAAACATCTAAAATCTAACACAAGGTTTTTTTTGTATGAAAAGTTTCAAATGATTATTAGAAGCAGCATGACATTTAACAACAGTGACACATTTAAATCAAAGAATAAAAGCCAATATCAACCAAAAAGGAAAACAAGGCATGATATGGGGGATGAGTTAAAATCTCATAGATAGATGGGTTTAGACTGTTAAAATATTTAAGTCTGCTCAGTGTAAAAGCTGGACAGTCTACTAAAAAGTGGCAAACACTTAGCGGGACATCACACATGACACACATGGGCTGATCTTCTGCCAGCAGAAGATGCACATGTGTGAGTCTTGTATGCCCGATCAGGAGGCGTGCCAGCACTACCTCCTGCCTTCTGCTCAGTGATGGAAAAAATGGCCAGGTTATGGACGTTGTAATATTATGAAATTTGTTTTCGGTTAAAAGGTCCCATTCTTTTTGCCAAACTGTATTGATTGAATGTGCGCAAGCCAGCCTGGCATCGGGAAAATTGAGGGGGGCGCCACTGCTTTGACTAGCAGTCTTAGCAGCGCGGTCCGCCTCCTCATTACCCGGAATACCAACATGGCTCGGCACCCAGCAGAAACTAATTTTAAAACTATTGTTTTTGAGCTTTTGAAGGAGCTTTACAACTATGGAGATTAATGGGTGGGATTTATATGAAAAGTTACTGAGGGCTTGTAGCACACTTTTTGAATCTGAGTATATGGTCCAGGATTTGAAGTTTTGGTCTGCTATATAATGGAGGGCAAGATAAATGGAATATATTTCTGATGTAAAAACCGAGCAAGAAGGATTAAGTGTTTCTGCTATTGTGATATCACTAAAGACTGCAGCTGAGCCAACATGTGCCATAGACTTTGAACCATCGGTGAACACTGGTTTATGAGAGAAATTGAAAAAGCGATGCTCATTAAAAATTTGGACAACAGCAGAATCAGGTAATGATGACTTTTTAAAATTAATGATACTATGAATATGTACAGGTGATTCTTCCCAAGGTGAAAAGTTGTCATTATAGTGAAAAACTCTAAAATCTTCAAGATCAAGGTAATTTAAAAGCTCTTTCATGCGAATCGAGAAGGTCGGAATAAATGACTTTTTGTTAATAAAGAACTGCTGGAATTGCGGATTAAGAATCTGGTGATATAATGGGTGGTTGTGACTACTTTTGATATTAAAGTAGGTAGCTAATGATAGTTTTTCCCGACGGTGCTGCAGAGATGGCTCCTGGCACAAAACGTATAGGCTTTGTACAGGAGATGTACGAAAAGCCCCAGAAGCCAATCTCAGACCCTGGTGGTGAATGGTGTCTAAATACTTGAGAGCTGATTTTCTGGCAGAACCATAGGCAGCGACACCGTAATCAAGCTTGGATCTTATCAAAGCACGATAAATCCTCAGCATGGATGTTGTATCAGCACCATATGTTGTGTTCGAGAGCACTTTTAGTATGTTCAGCGACTTATTGCACTTCTGCCGTAGATGTTGAATGTGTGGCAGGAAGGTGAGCTTCGGATCGAATAAAATACCCAGAAATTTTGCCTCTGATCTTACAGGCAGAGCCACACCATTTAAAGTAATTTCTGGGTCTGGATGAAACCCACGCTTCCGGCAGAAATGCATGCAGATTGTTTTCTGGTTAGATATTACAAAACCATTGGTATTTGTCCAATCCGTGATCTTGCGGATTGCAATCTGCAGCTGCCTCTCAATTGCACTCATGTTAGTTGAGGCACAGGCGATTTGGAAGTCGTCCACGAACAAAGTGCCTTTGACAGCTGGTGGAAGCTGCTGGACTATTCCATTGATCTTTAAAATGAACAACACCACGCTGAGGACGCTGCCTTGAGGGACACCTTCTCGTTGGTAAAAGTCTCGAGACAGAGTGGATCCGACACGAACTTGGAAAACACGGGTCTTAAGGAAGTTCTGAATAAAGACTGGTAAATTGCCACGAAAACCAAGAGGGTATAGGTCTTTCAGAATTCCATACCTCCAAGTTCGATCATAAGCCTTCTCCATGTCAAAAAATATGGAGACAAGGTGCTGATTTTTAACAAAGGCTTCACGAATGGAGGTTTCCAAGAGCAAGATATTATCAACTGTGCTTCTATGGTGTCGGAAACCACTCTGAAATGGGGAGAAGGCCCCTTTCTCCTCCAAGCAATAGAGCAGGCGGGCATTGACCATTCGCTCCATCAGTTTGCACAGGCAACTGGTCAGGGCAATAGGGCGGTAATTACCAGCATCATGAGGGTCTTTTCCTGGCTTGGCAATTGGAATAACGATTGCTCTTTGCCAGGAAGTCGGGAAAAACTTTTCATTCCATATTCTATTGTAGAGTTTTAGAAGGGTTTGCAGGCTATTAATATTTAAGTGTTTTAACATTTCATTGTGGATTTTGTCGTGACCGGGGGCTGATGGATGGCATTTTTTAAGGGCATGCATAAGCTCTCTCAGGGTGAAACTGCAATTGTAGTCATTATTCCGAAAAGATGTAAAATTTAGTTTATTGAGCTCTGCTTGATGTTTAACCTTCAAAAAGTCAGCACTGTAGTTGGTACCATTGGAGACAGCAGAAAATGCTGCTCCTAGCTGATTTGCAATATCTTCTTGGGAAGTAAATAAAACGTTATTTTGTTTAAGCATAGAAAGCGGCTGTGAGTCAGCGTAACGACCCGAAATTCTTTTTACTTTCTTCCAAACTGTCTTTGATGTTACGTGACCACGGATAGAATTGAGGTATTGTTGCCAAGATGACCTTTGGCTTTCGCGTCGTATCCTACGGGCTTGGGACCGAGCCCTCTTAAATTCAATAAGATTTGCCTCAGTAGGATAGCGGCGGAAAATACCCCATGCACGCTTTCTTTGCTTTTCAGCCCGTGAACAGTCGTGGTTCCACCAAGGTTTAGGTGATTTTGGAAGTAAACCTTGGGACATAGGAATAGCTAAAACAGCAGCATTCAAAATGGTTTTTGTAATGACATTAACAGCCGAGTCAATATCACCTTCAGCCAGGTCATCCGTCAACTCAGCGTGGGTTGTAAAGAGATCCCAATTCGCTTTATTAAATCTAAAATTTCTTGGTCTTTCGCATTGAGGTGGTGGGCTCCTTGATGTTAAAATGATTGGAAAGTGATCACTGTCGTACAGGTCACTTCCAACCCCGAAAGACCAGTCTAAAGAGAGCGACGGAGAACAAATGGCGAGGTCGACAGCATGGAATGTCCTTGAAGGCAAGTGAAACAAAGTAGGACTTCCGTCATTCAAGATAAACAGATTTTGTCCGTGTATCAGATGTTCAACTATTGATCCTCGGCTGTTATGTTCACTACTGCCCCACATTGGGTGGTGGCCATTAAAATCACCCATGATAAAGAATGGGGCAGGCAGCTGCTTAACTAAACCTTCTAAATCTTTAGAATTGACAACATGGTTGGGTGGTAAATATATGCAACAGATGGTAACAAGGTGGGAAAGTTGAATCTGTATTGCAATGGCTTGGAGGTTGGTATTGATATTCAAAATATTGGTGGGCAATCGGTTAGAATACACGATTGCAACTCCACCACAAGCCCTTCCACCGTCTGAGTAGTCTTTTCTTAAAATGTCACAAGATGTTAATTTTGTGATGTCGCCTGCTTTTAAGAATGTTTCCTGCAGGCAGACTACATCAGGTGCATATTTATCCATGATTGCCTTGATTACGTCCTTATTGTGCCTGAAACCACGACAATTCCAAGAGACTATTCGGGTCATTTAGGGAAGTTGATTGGAGGGTGTTTCGTCCCCAATTTGTCTCGAGGCATCAGATGTTGTGGTGCCTCGAGTCCCTCCTCAACATCCATTTCTGGAGAATCGGAGGAGTCAGAGCTAAGATTTTGTGTATTTAGGGACCTGCTTCTGGTTTTGGTTTTTTGTTTTTTATGAGACCTTTCTAAGCGTTTGACTGTCACTGGAGATTTACTATGTCTTGGGGGTTTCTGTGTGCCTGATTTTACTAAAGTATTTTGAGTTTGAGAGCTGGAGGATGATGTGGTGTTTTTTGTAACAGAAGTTGTCACTATTGTATTGGAAGATTTAGCATCTTGCAGGTATTTTTCTATAATCATATTGCACTGGATGGCTATTGAGGCTGTTGTAACTTTAGTGGCAGTTGCGTAAGATACATTAGGTTTTGGCAGGGTAATCTTTACTTGGTTGCGAGCATCTTGATAAGATACATTTTTAGTTACTTTGATGTATTGAATGTCTTTCTCTTCTTTCCACCTAGGACAACCTCTAAAGTTGGCAGTGTGGTCGCCTTCGCAGTTTAAACACTTTGGTGGAAGCTGGCAAGAAGAGAAAGAATGGCCTTTGGCAGAACAATTTGAACAATACTCATCTGGTGACCTGCATGTGGCTTTGGTGTGACCATATTTTTGGCAGTGAAAGCAGCGCAAAGGATTTGGGATATAGGGACGGACAGGACAATTCAGATAACCAGCTATTATGTGTTTTGGTAAAGTGGGTGTGCTGAAAGTTAAAATTACATGCTGGGTGTTAACTAAGTCATTTCCTTTTTTTATTGATATTCGTTTTACTTGTACTACATTTTGTTCTTTTAAACCTTCAAGTATTTCTGATTCGGACACATTAAGAAGATCTTTTTCTGAGATAACGCCACGGCAAGAGTTGAGAGTGTTGTGAGGTGTTACAGTAATAGGGATATTGCATAAAAGTTTTGAATTTAAGAATGATCTTGACTGAATATGGGTATTAGTTTCTATCAATAGATCTCCAGATTTTAATCTTTTAACGGTTTTAGGATTTCCTCCGATACCATGTAGTCCCTTTTGAATAGCAAATGGCGAAACTTGAGCAAGTTGTTGTGCTGTCGAACTGATGACTAGAAATTTAGGGTACTTTAAGTTGAGGTCTGTAAAGATTTTTGCCTTGTCATATTCAGGTGTTATTTTTGGCGGACTTGACCCCCCGCCTGGGCTTTGATTTTGAGCCATGATTAATAAAGAGGGGGTTCATCCCCGTAGTCCACAGGTAGCTCCGGTTACCCTTTCTCACCCACCTACTGCAACTACGCCGGAGTGGCCGGGATACGGCAGGGGCTTACCAGCTCTGGGCAACTTAAAATAATAAGGGTGCGAACTGTCGCAAATAAAAAATATAAGCCCAGCCTTTGGCAGGGTCCCTAGGCGGTACTACGGAGACATAGCGTTACGGGTTCGGGGTGTGGATCCGTACTGGGCACCCCTAGCCGCAAAACTAACCCTTTTCCGGAGCGAAAATCCAAATGGCAGTGGTGTCCGGCAGCTCAAACGCCGGACAGCAGTGCCATTAGGCGAGCCGATTGCCAGGGGCGGGCTCCCCCCTGGCACCCGTCAACCAGTGAAGCATGGACCAAAGGGCACGCAACAGTGGCCTCAGGAAACTAACACCTGTCCTATGGGAGGCCACTGCAGGAACCCCAGGACTCCACTTTCCCCCGGTTCAGTCGGTCGCAGCACACGGCAAACGTGCTGGTCGTAAATGTCCGACAACAATGAAATAATAAAAAACAAATATTTAAAAAGGTCCAAATTAAAGCTGTTCACTTGGTATCTAAAATATATAAATTAAATTCGAGTTATAAAATAAGCAAAAGAGAATAAAAAACTAAATTTGGCCAAAAAGGACAACGCACGAAAAATAGGTTTGGGATAAAGTCTGCGCCTAAAATATTCTTCTGTAAATAAGATTAAAACAGGAAAGAAAACCAGAATTAACACAAAACCGGACCTTTGCAGGGAGGAAAGAAAGAAGAATGCAAAGGCCCAGCTAGGGAACCTTGGGGTCGCCACTCCCATGCTCATAAGAAATGAGCTCCCCGAGGGGCTAGGGACCTCGGGATTGCCACACCCGTACCCACTGAAGTGGGCCCCCTGAGGGGTTTGCGAGACTGAGGTGCAAAGCTATCAGGTACCAATTACCTCCCGTAAACCGAATAGAGTTAACAGGTTAATTTCGGATCCTCTGTAGAAATGTTAATTAATATGATATCAATTATTGTAATATCCATCATTACTAAATTATAATAAATAACCTTAATGCATTCTCACTCTGGATGTCTTATTTAGATAAAGAACCTACTAACCACGTAAGATTATAGCACAAGTTTTTGGTTATTTTCACCCTTTCAGGTGGAACATCTTTTATATCAAAAGCTTGGGGTGGAAGAGCTAACGACCAAAAAATTACTGCTGAGTGTGGCATTTTGGACATGGTTCAATTAGGAGACGTTTTCCTAGGTGATAGATGGTTTAATTGGGAAGAGCTGTTTGCAAAGAAAAGTGCAAAACTTTTAATCCCTGCATTCACTAAAGGCAAAGCTCAGCTAACAATTAAAATTAGATTAAAAAAATTATGAACATATTTTTAGCAGAATAGATATAGTGCAAAAATCAACTCCTAAGACATTTCTGCAATAAATTAAAGGACTTAGCTGCCAGCAGCACATTTTCTCAAGCAAATTGGTTTAAACATTGTAAGGGTACGAAACAGCATTGTAAGGGCTCCTGAATTTAGAAGTCAGGAAAACACTTCCTTTCATAAAAAAAGTAAAAAATTTGAGGAGATATTTTGAACTGCATGCACAATGTTATGGGGGAGCATTCGAATTGTGCCTCTTAGTTTTGTGAAGCCAAAAGTGATCAAAAAACATGATGGCTGATATAAAAGGCACAGAGATCTATTACACTTTGATGTCCATAATGAACTCTATTGCGGACCATGCTAAAAGCCTGCTAATCAACGTAACAAATAACGTTGCAGAGGAATTCAATTCAATTACTATTGCTAAATTCTTGGGAGTCAAACGAGTCAATTTTTTGCCTTCGAAATTCTTACAGGGCAAGATGTAAAGCAGCGGCCGTGTACAAGAACTCCCCATTCTCATGTTTTGAGAATAGTCAAAAGATCAAGCCCTGAGAAGTATGTAAAAAAATTCAAAACGAAAAAGTTCCATGCGAACGCTAAGCAAAGGGAAAGGAATAGAAAGAAACAAATGATAAGGAAAACTCTTTTTCCTACCAACTTTCCGATTGACACCAAGAGCTATGGCCCTCAATCACAAAAAACGGACTTGTCACCGGAAGATTTTTCCGAAAAGAAAGAGCGCTTCTTGTCCTCTCTGTCAGTGACCCCAAGCCAAAGAGATGTCATCCAGAAGGAATCCCTGCTTGGATCCATGAGGAGAAAGCGCCTCACATTTCGGTTCGGTGTGCATTCGCCTGCCACACACCAGCTGCAAAAATCTAGTGAAAGGCATGTTATATTCCAACTTCGACAACCAAGCTCTTGGGTATTGTTAGATCTTACTAGAATTTTATAAATTCGAAAAAATTATGTATAATATTTTTGACTTTGAAAAAAGTGAAAATGTTGGCAATAACTTCACATGCATCCTTTCATTTAGCGCCATTTAATTTAAAGATTTAAATTTTAGGTTGGGTTCGAATTATCGTCGCACTAGAGCTACACGATGGCTATTGGCGACGGGCGTTCATTTTAGAACCACAGTCAAGTGACGAGCCAGCACCTGAATAGGCACCCAACGCAACCGTTAAGGGCGACAACCGTCGGACATTTTTGGCTGTGCGGGCTGTTTATAGGTCGTCAGTTTTCTTGGCGATTCCAGGACCCGAACCTGGGACCTTCCGCATGCTAGGCGAGTGCCTAACCGACTGGGCTCCCCAGCCTCTCAGTTACGTTTTTAAAAAAAAAAATATACTTGGAAACAAATCCCCGATACTACTAAAAATATAAAAGCAGAAATACTGTAAAAGTAGCCGATAAATTAAACAGAAGTATCTAAAATAAATCATAAAAATTTGCTTTTAAAATATACCACATTATTAATAATGGTATTACAATAATATTTAGTTAATATGTATTATCTCAACAAGTATGGACGCGAGCACGAAAAGGGTGTCATTCTAGAATTAGAACCGAAATGTGATGTAAAAGTTTCGGAAGCATCGGTTCTCCTTACTTGGGAGCAACACCCGATGAATTAGTCGATGATGATGGCTTAGTAGAAGTGAAGTGCCCGCAATCATATGAAAGTCTCACTCCAGAGGAGGCACAGCTCAATCAACAAACGACATAAGTATTTTTTCCAAGTACAAGGTCAGCTGCAAATAATTGGCAGACAATACTGCCTATTTGTACTTTGGACACCCCCCCCCCCGTCCTACCCATGCCGTACTCCATTATACTTGGGTAATTGTTTTTTATTTGCTTATTTTGCGGTGGATGTCCTGTGGGAAGGTTTTGAATAAGTTATTTGAGTTGCGATCTGAAATGCCAATATTTTTACAAGATGCTAAACCAGAATTGTCCGGATTATTCTTAGCTCTCCAACTTGGTTGTTTCAACTTTCATACTAAGCACATATTTATGCAAATCAATGAGCTAAATACCGAGCTACAAGGTAGAAATATAACAATCAAAACCCCCCAAAAAATTAATGGATTTTTAAAGAAACTGAATTTTATGCTACTAAAGTAAAGAAATCTAATTTTGAAAACTTCCAATTAGGTTACGAATTTAAAAGTTCCGACAAGCACAAGATTCTCATTAGCTTGTTGCAGTGTAACATACAAGAATTAAAATTATGTAATAATAACATAAAAATTTGAAATGTAAATTAACCAAGATATAAAGTAAAATAATGTGTGGTGATTTTTTTTCTTCCATTCTAGTTGTAAAATTATTGTACAAAACGTTACGTAAATATATTTTTTTATTTTTAAAAAACTTTTTGCGACCCCCCAAGGATCCCTTCGCCACCCCCCAGGGGGTCGCGACCAACAGGTGGAAAGAACCACTGCACTACAGTAACGGGGGTTGGTAACATAATAATAGAACCAATTGGATATTTTGCTTGCAATATAACACTCGATACGTATAAAATTCATTCTAATATACATGTAGTAGAGGTATTGGAGTCTAACTTTATATTGGGAAATGAAGTCTAAAATAAATTCAACCTTAGTATAAATGAAAGTGGTTTACATATTTTGGGTATGAGTTAATGGGGAATAATTTTGATTTGGTTTGGTTTGAATTATCGTCGCACTAGAGATACACGAGGGCTATTGGCGACGGGCGTCGTGCTTTAGAACCACAGTCAGGTAACGAGCCAACACCTGAATAGGCACCCAACGCAACCGTTAAGGGCGACATCGTACGCAGCGTTAGGACTTTGAAGGATATTTAACGTGCACTCCCTTACACGGGGTATTATTCGGCGGACATTTTTGGCTGCACGGACCGTTTATAGGTCGGCAGCTATTTTAGCGATGGCCGGACCCGAACCTGGGACCTTCCGCATGCTAAGCGCGTGCTTAACCGACTGGGCTCCCCAGCCCCTGTGAATAATTTTGAGTATTGTGTTTGGTATAATAATAATTTTGAGTATGAATCAATTACAGACATCTCATCTTGTAATACCAACAAATGAAATTGGACAAATCCACTATATGCGAGGAAGAAATTAGCAGAAAAGAGGAGTTAAATATAGAATTTGTGATGGAAATGTCTAAAATTCAAGACAAAATTTGACTGTTCAATACCAGGTATACTATTTTGCCAAAACTTGAATTCAACTCGAAGTATGGTTTTTTGTTGCAGTTAATTTTTACAATTTACCCACACACACTGGGTTAAATTGGAGTTCTGTGTTTCACGTTAAGACGACTAAAGGCAAATGTAATACATATACGTATATCACTTATGTGTAATTACAATATCAATAATAGAATGTTTTAAATTATATATTCTTAACAACCATTAATTACTTCTTTTGTAATATCAAGTAAATGAAAACCCTTTTTAGATAGCTGTAAATAATGTTTGTTTTCTATTGTTTAGTTTATCATAACTAAGAGTGTTTTCCTTAAATTTTATGCTACTGAAATGCATAAATAAAGTATATATGGTAAAGTCTGTTTAGAATGGTCGACAAATATAAATGAATATTGATATAAATGACAATCAAAACTGACATGCTGATCGTACTTGATTTTTTTTTAAATATCTATTCATTGATGGGTTGTCGCTTTTCAAGAGCTCAAGAAGAGCCCCTGCGTAGCTCCAGGCTAGGTTAGGTCTGAATTATCGTCGCACTAGAGCTACACGAGGGCTATTCAGCTCTAGACAATAATTCAAACCTAACCAAAAGCTTAACCAACTCTCGCCTATTTCAGGCCAATTTAGCTTATTTGGTACAGTTTATATTTTCATAATAGGGGCTAACAAAACCCCAAGTTTGGAATCTTTAAAAGATTTTACTACTGAGCCCCTAACTGTTTTGAGTAATGGAATTCTAATTAATCAAGTAAATTGCAATGTAAATTTGAAATCCATTGTATGAGATGCTCTTGCCAGAGCTTCATTGGGCATACAGGCTATTATGGATGTGGAAAATGTATGAAGTTGGCAAATTCCTAAATAATCACTTGTGTTTTCCAAAGACGGATGTGCCCTTGAGAACAGATGAATCCCCCCCCCCCTTGAAAAGCAAGCTCAGAAAGAACACCACACTAAAGAGTCTATCCTCTTGGAAATTCCAAACTTTGGTTTGGTGTCTGGTGTTCCTTTTGAATATATGAATATAGTATGCTTAGGGGCAATGAGAATATTGCTTAATTTGTGGATAAGAGGAGACCAAACGTACCGTATGCCTTACCGAGATGCTGCCCAAGTATCAATTTTACTCAAAAATATTCGACCATGCATTTCCAAAGAGTAAAGCCTGAAAGCCCAGGTCCCTAAAAGACATTGGCAGGTTTAAAGCTAATGAGTCAGGCAATTACTGCTAAACAAAGGCCCCATGGTATTTTAAGATAATCTTAAGCAGCCCCGTTACGAGCATTTTTTGACGCCATGTAGCAACTACAATTTTAGCCAGTAACGACTACCATTTGGCTTTCAACTCCTATGCAGATGATCTCTTCAAATGTTTTGCAATGGAATTAATTAACTTATACAATGAGCATATGGCATCATACAATATTCATGGATTAGTGCACCTGGCTTCTGATGTCCTCAAATTAATTCCATTGGATAATTTCAGTGCTTCCGAGTTTGAGAAATTATAAAAGCTGAAAAAACTCTAAAACAAATCTATAATAGATTGAAGGAAATCGCCCCTACTAGTAAAATAATCATTGCAAACAATGACACAGAAAAATTTCAATTGGAGATGCCACATACCGATGGAATCCTAATCGATGGCTGTGTTGGTCCATACTTCCAAAAAAATATTTTTAACAGTTTTACATTAACAATTTGTAACCAAATAATTGCTGCATTTTAACAGATGGCTCCAAAATTTTTTTTTTTTAAGTGTGGCTTTTTTAGATGATTCTAGAAAGAAAGAGCAGTCCAAGTAAAGGCAGTGAACAGTGCTGCAATTAACGGGAATTCTGGTTATTTACAGAATAGTACCTCTTTGGAGTTGGAGGTTCAGAAGCTTGGTTGGTAGTGTATAGTGATGACCATTGATTTCAAAGCTACTTTTCATTCTGCTGTGACTGCAGCAATTTGCACTAAGTTATTAACTTCAAATAGATAAAATTCGAATATACATCATAGTAGAAAGCTGAAAATACATCGCGTGTTGATAAACAATAACAGAGCTGACAATTACAATGTTGATGACAATGAAGAAACAAAAACTTCAGCAGTCTCATTGCCAGATACAAAACAATTGCATTTAACACTTTTAATATTTTGATAAACGTGCAAATATATTATTCAGACTGTATTTAATGTTTTGTTTGCAATAAATAAGTATTTTCTTAAGTATTTAAAACAGCACTTTTGGTTCCACAAATAACTGTCTGCTAAGAAACTCATCATGTCAATGCTTTCTAAACCAATATTTTTTTTTTCTTACACTCCAAAATTTTTTTGCTGAATTATGAAGCCAACGAATTGCGTGTTTAAACAATCCAAAAAAAGAAAATTTTAAAATTTAACCAAATGTCTTGCTTGCAATTCTATTATTAGAGCCTAACACTTTTATTTTTTAAGGTTCTCAGTCACTCCGTGGCTGCAGCTTTATCGCTGTTGTCAAGTGACCTGAATGACTAAAGGATTCGGTGCCGAAGCCTACTTTACGGCAGAGCTTGTGGGGACAATCAATTATCTGTTCAACAGCCTAAATTCAAATGTCCCCTACTCGCACCTGATAGAACTGACAGTGGCCACTTAGAGTTGTGGCAGTCCATGGTGTCATGGATTAAAACCTGGGAGTTTCGGGACGCTCGAGGGAAAAAGATATTTCCAGCGAGCAAGAAGGGGTGGATAATGACACTCCGAGCAATGGGAGGCATCTGGAAATATCTTGAAGGTTACCAGGTGAAATACCTCCTGCTGAATCGATTCAACCAGGATTGCTTGGAAAACACCTTTAGCGATGTAAGGCGCCGGGGTGGTTTCTAGGACACTCCTGATTATTATCAATTCTGCAGTGCCATGCACGGAGTTGTTATCCACAACTTCTTAAAGAAAAGCTCCCTCTCCAACTGTACAGAGGACGGGGATACGCTCCTGTTGGACTTTAACCAGTTTAATCAATCTGATGTAAAAAATATGCTAGAGGGGTCTGATGATGAGCATCTAACTGAAGACCAAATTGATATGATGTTTGAAGATGATTCATTTTCACTTATAATCGATGAATGTGTCCCAGATAGTCCAACTAAAAGTTTTTCTTTCACAGAAGAAAATGTGTTAGCTTACATTGCCGGCTATCTGGGAAAACCTTTCTTAGTTAAACACAATTGTAACACTCATAAAAAATATATTGATAGGCGAGAGTAAGGTCCTAGACCCATACAAGTTTCTTTTGTATTGTTGGACTTCAACCCCAGTTTAACAAATCGGAAGTAAAGGATATGCTAGAGGGGTCTGATGATGAGCAACTAACTGAAAACCAAATAGATATTTGAGGATGAGGCATTCTCGCTAGTAATCGATGAAAAGTGTCCCAGGTAGTCCAACTATAAGGTTTTCCTTTCAAAAAGAAAATGTTTTAGTTCACATTGCCTGCTATCTGGGAAAACGTTTCTCGGTTAAGCAAAATTGTATTACTTGCAAAAATATATTGATCTATGAGAGTAAGGTCTCAGACCCGTACAAGTTTCTTTCGTAATTACAAAGAATATAGGAAAACAGAGCATGGTCTAAAATGGCCGACAAAATGAGCGTTTAACATACATGATACAAGTTTCATGTGTACTTTAACAAAAGCTTTATTCTATTTTGTACAAAAAATTATTTAAAAATGTACGAGTATCTAAATAATGTCGAAATGCCCTTCTTAAGTTTGAAACCTACATTCTGGTTAGGTTAGGTTTGAATTATTTTTTTTACTGTGGTTCCACGTTGATTCTGAGAGACTGTTTTTTGCCGAAATTAATTGAAAAAAAAATTTCGGTTTCGTGTAGTGTGCATGGTTGTTCAATTAACCACATGAAGATTGAATACACAGAGCGAAGTTTCGTATCACAACTCTCCGAATACGAATAAAAGCCTGATGAAAGAATGGTTAGCGAAAGTGGAGCGTGAAATTTTTTTTCCAACAGAGCATACGTAGATTTGCTCCAATAATTTCGAACAAGAATGCTTTACTCCAAAAAAACGACAAATAAAAGATTTCCGAGACCAAATTCTGTGCCAACAAATTTCTCTTTTTCGAGAATCAGTAAGAACAAAGAATCATTGTATTATAAATAGATTTTAAATAACAGTATAATATTCTTAAGTCTTTGTTCTGGCTCAGTTTACAAAAGGGCATGGTATTTTTTAACCCTAAATCGTTTTGAATGTTGTTTTTTTTAAAGTATTTTCTTAGATTTCAGGTAACAGTAAAAAGAAAACATTTGTCATTTCAGTTTTGGCCGATTCCTTAATTTTGTACGTAATTCTAACTATGCCAAATTTCTAGAAGTATTTAATTTTACTAAATAAAAAGCATAGTCTCTTTATGTTGCATGTAGGTTTGAGCTTTTTTTAAACATGTATGATAGTGATATGAAAATGTATTATCTTGTTCATGATTAAATTTTTTAGTAATGTATTTTATTGAAATACTTGGAGCATTTCTTTTTATGCAGCTCTGTTATTGACCATGGTGAGGGTACTTCAGGAACTTCGGATGATGCATCTTTGAATAGTATATCTTCAGGTACAGTCTCTGACGGATCAGCTTCTGTATACACCGACTGTCCAATTTCATTCAATTTACTGATAGAAGAGTTACATTTAAGAAATAAGGAAAATGAGGGACTGGAGGACCACGAGATTTAATGTTATTTACATGACTGATAGCGAAATGAAGAGATTGTCTGGTTTCGACAGGGAAACTTTTAAAAAGTTTGTCCATTTTTTTTAAAGGTTAGGTTAGGTTTGAATTATCGTCGCACTAGAGCTACACGAGGGCTATTGGCGACGGGCGTCGTATTTTAGAACCACAGTCAGGTGACGAGCCACCACCTGAATAGGCACCCAACGCAACCGTTAAGGGCGACATCGTACGCAGCGTTAGGACTTTGAAGGATATTTAACGTGCACTCCCTTACACGGGGTATTATTCGTCGGACATTTTTGGCTGCACGGGCCGTTTATAGGTCGGCAGCTATTTTGGCGATGCCCGGACCCGAACCTGGGACCTTCCGCATGCTAAGCGAGTGCTTAACCGACTGGGCTCCCCAGCCCCTTTTTTTTTTAAAGAAGGCGATTTGACTGTTGGTGTGTTGGTGTCACACCAGTGAGACAGCTATTATTGAATGATCTACCTAAGATCTTAATCCATGAGTATTGTTTACTGTATTTATATTGACAATGGTGCTAAAATACGAGCCCTTTCGCTAATAACCCTTGTGTAGCTCTAGTTCAATAATTCAAACTTAACTGTATATTGTTAAAGATCAGTCAGCCTACAGCCTCAAGATACTTCAATGGAATGGTTGGATGCATTTACCAGACGTTGCAGACAGTCTTCATCTGGCCTAGTAGAGAACAAGTTCGGGAGTTTATGCCCTACAACTTTCGCAGCAACTGTCCTGATTGACGGATTATCATCGACTGAACCGAGTTTAAGATGGTTCAAGCTTTTAATGGTTTGGTTTGAATTATCGTCGCACTAGAGCTACACGAGGGCTATTGGCGACGGGCGTCGTATTTTAGAACCACAGTCAGGTGGCGAGCCAACACCTGAATAGGCACCCAACGCAACCGTTAAGGGCGACATCGTACGCAGCGTTAGGACTTTGAAGGATATTTAACGTGCACTCCCCTACACGGGGTATTATTCGTCGGACATTTTTAGCTGCACGGGCCGTTTATAGGTCGGCAGCTATTTTGGCGATGCCCGGACCCAAACCTGGGACCTTCCGCATGCTAAGCGAGTGCTTAACCGACTGGGCTCCCCAGCCCTCAAGCTTTTAATGTTGAGCAGCAGCTGACATTTTCACATGATAAGAACAGCAACACGTTAAAGGACCATTATAGAGATTGCACCATCAGGAGGCATTACATTAATTTCTGACTTGTTTTGTGGTTCTACTTCAGATAAGGAGTTCTTTAAGAGATCTGGATTGCTGCATCTTCTTGACAAGGAATTTAGGATTGAAGAAGAAGTTATAGAGGCTGACAATTTGTAATTTTTTTAGAGCTAACTCTATGTGCATAAGATAACAGAAATATGTTTGTGGTCCATTTGTGGCGGCCATGCCGGACATGGGGATAAACTAATGTGTTGCAACCCCACAATCTCTGTACAGTATAAATACTACAGTTTGTGTTCTGTTTTTAGCTTTTTTGTTTTGACTAACGTTGTTGTGTAAATAAATTTGTTATTGTTTTGAATCTGCTTGCACGCCCCTTCATTTCTGTTCGAGCCATAAACAGACGGCAGACTATTTTTATTATTTTTTTAAGAATGTCGTCTGCAACACAGGTACCAGTTTTTACCATCCGTTAATTTTGTCCATTAACATCCTGTTTGAATTTTGAAATTTCGCATAGAATAAAGTATGTCCTCGGATGAGGTAGATTTTGATTGGCCTGTTGAGGTCGTTATTGATGGGGTGCTGTATAAAAGGCAATATGAAGGACGTGGCAGGCCAAAATTGGTCCAAAGACCCTGAAGATACGTTTCAGCAGACCCCAGTCAGTGGATCAGTTCAGACGTAGTCGGAGCTGCAGACCTTGTCGAGGCTACCGATCAAGACGAGCCTACTAAAGCAGACCCTACACACGGCACTGTTGAAACTGAATAGGTCCGACGTATTCAAACAGTGCTAAAGGAATTGACCCTCGGTGATATGAAACATTCTGCCTTTTTGAGAAAATGTGTGAGCAAGCGGGGTCTGGTTTTTCAGATACTGGATTAAAGTCAATTTTTCTTTCACATATGCCTAATTCGGTGCAATCAATTTTAAGCACACTGGACTGATTTATCTGGGTTGGCTGAAGTTGCTGATAAAATATTTGACGTCGCAAACTTTGACCAAAGTCGTTTTTGCGATGCAGTTCAGCATACTGACAACATGGCAAATGGCCCGTCTTCTTCCGGTTCGAAAGTGCCAGTGTTGCAATCACAAATTGTCGTGAAATAAAATCTTAACATTTTAAAATCGATAAACTTTTAAAAGACCAGAAATCTAGCCCTGGCTCCCGCGGTCGCTCATATTCTCGCAGAACGGCAGAGGGTAATTCCCCCCGGAAATCTGATCTTTGCTGGTACTAGGAAAGTACGCCGAGAAAGCAGCTAGGTGCATAAAACCCTGTTCTTATGTATCAAAAAAGTAGCCACTCCAAGTTCGGAAGTAGTGAACACCTCTGACAGTAGGGTCTTAAGTCACCGTTTATTTGTGTCTGATCGTAGCTCATCAGCTGAATGGCATTTTTTTTCGCAACTTCCCATGGAAAGAGTGCATGTGATGGCAATGGTGGAACTATCAAACGCTTGAACGCAAAGACCAGTTAACAAAGACCCTACAATAACCTAATAATGACTGCCCCACAACTGTTTGATTGGGCAAAGTCAAACATTCAGAATGACAGCTTTGTCTAAGTAACTCGAGGAGTATGTCGCTGAATAGAAGTTACTTGAAGTCCGTTTTTCAGAAGCACTGTCTGTTTCTGGAACTCAGCGGTTCCATTCATTTGTGCCCATTAAAAACGGTGCTCTCCAAATGAAGTATTTTTCAAACTGTATTGAAAATACATTGAGGACTTGTGTACCTCCTGCAGATATGTTTTTAACATTAAAAGACATACAAGGGTTTATGACATGCATGTATGATTCGACCTGGTGGTCAGGCTGTGTTCTGAATGAGAATACATCTCCGGATGAAGTACGGGTAAGTTTCCTACACCCACATGGTCCTTCACCTTCTTTGTTTGTCCTTCAAATTCTGACATTTTTTAGATGCCCAGGCACTCAGTTTTAACAAAAGTTGACCCAAGTACAATAACCTAGCAGGACATAAAATTACAGAAGCAGAAAGTAACCTGATAAATCAAACACTGTCAAAAATGAAAATTATTAACTTATCTGGATATATTGTGTATACAATCACTCAAGGCATTTAAGATTAAATATAGTTATTTGATTGTAATATTATATTACCATTTACCAGTATCATTATTGTAGTGGCTTGAGGGGGGTAGTGTGCTCTTCACAATGAGCTGTTTTTCGAAAACTAAGCCACAAATCAACAAACAACCAAGCTGTGTCTCAATAAAGATTTGGAATGACAATAAATCTTCAGAAAACGAGCCAAAATCTTAGAAAGTAACTTGTTTTGCTCTTAATTGTACAACTGGATACAAAGGCAATACCGTAAAGAAAACACTTCACAGTATTCCTAAAGATGTACAAGTATTTCATCCAAGGTACAACAGTAAACGATATACCCATCATTGACACTGATATTTTGCATTATAAGTGAAACTGATCAAGGATTTGATTGAAAAGAATGTACTGGGACCCATTGTTGATTATGTATATACAATTGAATTTCAGAAACGTGGACTTCCTCATGCTCATATCCTAGCGGCTCTCCGCACTCTCTTGCAAACTCTTCCAGCCAAAAGATGGACAGATTTATCACTGCAGAATTGAGCGATACTGATTCATCTCTTCGTTGCTACCAGTTAAGCCACATGATGCATGGTCCTCATGTGGATGAATTAATGGTTGTGACTCGGAGAAGGTGTGTTCCAAGAACTTTCCAAAATCAATTTGCGAAGAGACTGATATGACCGGAGATAAGTTCCCCAGTTAGAGGCAAAGAGATAACACAGATAAAGTATATGCCTACCATGCGATGTACAATAGGAAGGCGCACGATATGGACAACAGAATGGTGGTTCCATACAATCCACACCTCATAAAAAATATATGATTGTCAACTTTACATCAAGTATTGTTCTTCTGAAATGGCTATAAAATAAAATCCACAAGTATATTCATAAAGATCATGTTCGGACTAGAATGGAAATGAAAAATGAGGAAAAGTAGAAAGTAAAAAAGTATGTGAACATTCGTTATGTAGGGCCAATGGAAGCTGCTTGAAGATTGAACAAACTACATAGTAGTCGCGGTATTATAAGGCTTCATGTACATTTGGACAGCAGTATGTTACAGGGCAAGAAGAAGCTGCTGTGTGTAAAGACTACAAGACCCTGTTGCTTGGATGGATGAGTCTCAATAAGCAAGATTCCTAGAAAAGAATTACATGTGCAAAAGATGCTAAAGTAGTTGGACGTCTCGTGTCTTGCCCAAGGAATTATAAAAAGTTTCATATGAAGTTAATTCTCAACAGAATTCATGGTGCCCCTTACTTTAATCAAGATCTAAGAACGCAAGAGAATGCAATTCATAAAACGTTCAGAAAAGCTGCGATTGCCATGGGAATAACGGAATGCTCCGACGAAGCGATTGCTGTATTGGAGGAAGCAGATTTTGTTTAGGTTTGAATTATCGTCGCTCTAGAGCTACACGAGGGCTATTGGCGACGGGCGTCGCATTTTAGAACCACAGTCAGGTGATGGAGGAAGCAGAACTACTCATCAAGCTTCCAGAACAATCAATTTTTTTTATATATATTTTCATCCAAATGACCAGTTTGGCTTGACATTTTGAAATGGCGACTCAGAAAAATCCTACATCATGTAATATAGACGGTTAAATCCTAGTTTCGGTGGACGGCGACTTTTCAAAAATTAGGCGACACTAAAAAGGTGATAATTACAATGTGGCAACCATGTTCTACTATCACCCCGATCCTCACATGCAATTTTCTGGCAACCATAACACCGCAAAAAACGGGGTTGACACTGTTACAGGTTTTTTAGGGAGAAATCAGTTTTTTGGGGGGCTTATCTCATTTTTGCGCTAGCTCTCATTGCGAACGTACCTAGTTATTGTCTCTCGTTCTTCGTTTGTTTTATGGGATGGATTTCGAATGGAACACGGAGATGCTTCTAAAAAAATCGTGGGAAGGACAGAAAGCCATTCTTGATTTCTTGAAACTTATTGGAATCGTTTCGGATATCGCCCCCAAGGGTGAAAGATATGATCGTAATATGGAACTCAGACCTTTTAAAAACAAAGGCATCGGCGATGGTTTTCATTGGATTTGTCGATCTTCCGATTACAAGAGTAAAAGGTCCATCCAAAAGGACACATGGTTGGAGGGCAGTCATCTATCGAGTATGACAATCCTGCGGCTCAATTATGAATGGCTCCGCAACGTTCCTGCGCAAGGCGTCGACGATCTCGGCCTGGCGAAGCAGACCGTTACCGACTGGTTTTCCTTTTGCCGAGAGGTATGCTTCCTGGCCCGGACGTTTTGGTCAAAATTGACGAGTCTAAGTTCGGAAAACGGAAGTATAACCGGGGCAAATGTGTAGAAGGGGAATGGGTTTTTGGAGGGATCGAGCATGGGACAGATAAATGTTTCATGGTCGTTGTACCTGACCGTACATCGGCTTCCCTTGTCTCGGCCCTTCAAAAATACGTTTTACCCAGATCTCATATTGCCTCGGATTTATGGAAGTCCTAGGGTGGTGCCTAGGTGGAAGTCCTAGATATATATGATACATATGGTCCTAGGTAGGTATGGAAGTGCTTGGGTTCGCTCGGTTACGTCCATTGGATAGTCAAACATAGCAAGACCTTCAAAGATCCCATCACCGGAACCCACACCAACTCAAGTGAAGGGACTTGAGCAGCCTGCAAGCGTCAGATTCCGGGGACTCACCGTGTCCACGACGCCACAGACAGCTACCTCCACGAGTATATTTGGAGAAGACTACGTAAAGAGAAATGTGCATCCGACAAGATGAAGGACTTCCTCCGGACCATTTAACCTTTATCGTGCTGTGAGAAAATTTATTTTTACACATGTACAAATATTTGAAATGAGTTGATTTTACTTGCGAAATCGACCCTAAGAATATAACAATAGAATCACTACATATACAGGCACTTTATCTCACTAGTATGCCATCTAATTTTCATTGTAAATATTCTTTTTATAAAATTTTCAGCCGTATATTTTGCTTGTATTTTTATCGGCTACGTGTCTGCATTGCATTTTATGATGCTGATGCAACACCTCCACAGATTATCCAGACACCATCCCAAGCTTCCAGAACTTTCAATAAGAATCCATCAAAAAACTTTTGGTTCCAACTTCCGTCGATCACGTGACGAATGTTAATGTTCGTATTTTGGAATGGCGTCTCGGGAAAACTCGCTTTAGCTTTTAGAGTGTACGAGTCTTATTTTCAATCTTATCTGAAAAACAACTATTTATTGTGGACTTTTGCCGTCCACTGAAACTAGGAATTTGTCACATAGCCAACTGGCTTGGCAACAAAAAAAGTTGAATATACTGATACTACAATTTTAAACCAGGAAAGAAAGATATGGTCTTAATTAGGGATCTTAAAGCTTGCAAATTGAAGATTATTTAAGCCAGCCATTTTTCAATATGAATGCATCAACATTTCACCCAAGAAAATCCAAACTGTAAAAAGATAATTTTTCAAACTCTGACCACAACATGTCCTGCCAAGTAGTAAACTTCTTAGGAAAAATATGTACAGAAGCAATCAGCAAGTTTCACTGTACAAAGTATCTCATCCTCTGCAAACTTTTCATCTCTGTGCTTAGGAAAGTGAAGATATGGAGAATGAGTAAATTGATTTACCTGTTTGTATATTTACTCAACATAACTGTAAACTAAATAAAAACTGTAAATAGCAGGCCGGGAACAAAGAATGTAGGCGGTTAACTTGAGAATGCATGGATAGGAGGTGGTACAGTAAACAAAAAGATGATTCGACCAAAGTAAAAGAAATAAACTATTACATAATATCTCAAAGGAACGAAAACTTAACTTTACTAATAAACGGATACGGAAATATCAACCTAGCAGAACTCACACGACCGTTACCCATCAAACATATCTTTAAAAAAATTAAACTAAAGCAGTGTCAGTCTTTGTGACCTCTAGATTACCTCTTAGAATTCAAATTATGTTGAATAATTGTTACTAAATAGTTAACAAGTTGAATCTTTTTAGATAATCCACGAAAAGAAAAATAGAATACAAACACATGGAAAGCTAAGCCTCAACCACACCAGATCTAGGGATGGGTCGTTCACCACTGAACGGATCGCAAAGAACGACTCTTTAAAACGAACGATGGGATCCGGATCACCTGAAAAGAACCGGTTCCTTCCTCCAATCGTTCCTACTACCTTTCTCGCTACTAAACTTCGGGCAGTGACGTAGCACCCTTTCACAGATGACGTCGGTTCGGAACCGGTTAAAAAAATGAAAACATAAGACTGAGTATCTGTAGCCCAATAGGTAGGGGAGAGGAGGGAGGATTGGGACATTTTCACATAAATATTTTTTTATTCATTATCTCCTGCTTATTTATGGATGCAAATGGTTAAATAATAAACTTACATGTTTCAATTTTTTTTTAAAAAATACACAGCATGTAAATGTTGAATAATTTTATTGCTGTTGAGAAATTCAAATTACAAGAATTTTGTCCCATTCCTCCCTCTTGGGTGGGAGGAGTGGGACATGAGTATGGGAGGGATGGGACACAGTTGAAAATTAAAGAAAAATCGTCGAATATCATAATGAGAAATGTTAACATCAAAAGAAAAGCAAGACTGCACTCTACTGGTCCCACCAACCAATTGTGATGGCAGCAATTTCACGATAATATCGTTTTTTTTTTCTATTATACTATAGTTATCCTGTTGAGGAAACATTTGTGTCCTTTCTCTAAAATTTTACATTGGAAAGTTCAGCATTGTCAATACTCTCCTCCACCCTTGCAACGTAGAATACAATTGACCATTTGATTAGTAATTTGACAAGTACAAAATCATTTTTG
The DNA here is from genome assembly GCA_023701765.1 of Hylyphantes graminicola. NCBI lineage: Eukaryota > Metazoa > Arthropoda > Arachnida > Araneae > Linyphiidae > Hylyphantes > Hylyphantes graminicola. The sequence goes on from CM043112.1 coordinate 10,158,528, forward strand.
CCTGTGTTTGGCTTGTCCTTCATCCAGTGAAATCTTGTGCTATTTCCATGTCATCATCTGAACTGTCATGTTATGAAAATAGCCCTTCACTATAACTGGATTTATAACTGAACGGTAATTTTCTTTGGTGGCCGTATGTCTGCCGGACTGAGAGGCAAAATGTGAGATGAGCATGGCATTCTAAAATTGATATTAACAGGATTGTCAGTTACGTGTTGAATGAAGGCAACTACTGTTAGTTATCATTATTTACTAGCATCAGACGGTCTGTAACATATGACATCAAAAACTCGTCATCTCCAAAATGCTCACTATTAAATGGACATATTCCAGGTTTTTTAAATCCTGAAGCTATATTTTTTGGTGTGAATGATGCCTGAAATTCCGACAAGCTTTGCTATGTGGTAAATGTTGATAATTTTCTCCGGATTATTTATTGACCAGTCGTTGCAAGCTGTATTATATCGGCCTTTAAATTATTTATATACCGATATACATCCAATTTTTGAATCCTATGGCTGCAGTGAGGTGGAAATGTTAGCATGACAACACAATTGTCTCTTGCTTTGTTATGACTGATTCAATTGTAATATGACTGTCATGGTTGTCAAGGTATAATAAGAGTGAATACAGGCAGTACTGCATTTCCAGTTGCATTAATGACGCATAATACAGTTGCCAGCAAAATCTAAATGTTTAATTTTAAATGTTTCATTTTTTTAGTAACAGAGGGGAGGAAATTGACATGTCCCACCCCTCCCTCTTTCAGTGTGTCCCATTCCTCCCTCTACATAATGCATCTAAAAAATAACTTCTCACGTAAACCATGCTGACTTTAACCTTAACTAAATTGCTGATACGCATACATTATATCTTTAAGAGTACTATGACACCACATAATGTTTGTTTTGGAAATTACATGGTTAAAGAAGTAAAACTAAAAATATATTTGAAACTTAATCTGGAGATGTGAAAATAAACATTTTCCGAATGTAAACTGCGAGTTGAATCTGGATAAACTAGAAATAGGTAACAACAAGAAGCTATACACATGTCATCTGGTGGTGAGACTGGAAATAAAATTAGGTCATTTATTTTGCCATAATTTCAAATGTCCCACCCCTCCCTACGTCCCAATCCTCCCTCCTCTCCCCTACGGCGCCCGATTCGCATGTCAGGATTCTCGTTTCTAATCTCGGTCACTTTTAAGATTGTTAAATTAAGTTAAATTAATTTTTTATGAAATATGGTCACTTCTAAGAATGTTAAATTAAGTTAAATTATGAAATATTTTAAAATAAGTCGAGTTTTCAAATAGGTTGAATTTAATTAATAGGTTAATTTAAGAGGAACGTTAACAAACATTGCAATAATAGTAAAATTGCAGAATAACAATTTTAGTTTCAAAAAAAGGAAAACCTAAGAAGCACCATGTAGTATGAAATATGTATAATGAAAATATAATGAAGTATTTTAAAATAAGTCGAGTTTTTTCAAATAGGTTGAACTTGATTAACGTCGCACCATATATCATAAATTGTATTTAAAAAAAAACCATTTGAATTTTTTTTTTAAAAAATGGACAGGTTGTAGTCAGTTGTTGTTTATCAGATATTGCTCATTCATTACAACCTTTGACTGTGTGAGTTACTAAACACCAACACAAAAACTTTCAAGCAACCAAGAGGGTCCCCCCCCCCCTACAAAATTTTTTTTCCTACCCCCTAAAGTGTGGGCTCGCTCATGGTGTTATTTCATGTGACAGTTCCTAGAAGTGTCCCCTGAAATCCCTGATGGAGGATAATTTATTGTGTTAGAAGATAAGGCATTCGCTGTGTTTTTTCTTTTTTTGTTGTTGTTTTTTTTTATGACGGGGTACTAATAGGAAGGTGGGCAAAAGATTGGCAACTATCCCGTGTATATTCTCGGTATTTTTTCAGTATCTCACGTGGATGTGTCTTCGCTTTTTCCAATCAGTTTAACTTATCTTGAGACTGAAAGTGGGAGCCTATTGTAGTTAAACAAACTTCGGATTTTCATCGTCGTTTTGCCTTGCTTTTTTTAATTGGCTTAGTACAAAAGCAAATGGGATTTTCTTCGGGCGGGGGATGTTAGTTGCAAGCTTTGGTATAAGTTTCTGATCTGATAAGCATCGTAAAAGTCACTCAAAGACCTTGAAAGTTTCCAAATGTGGGTGGGTGGTCAGTCGTAGTTTAGATGTCATGATTGTCATGTCATTGTAAAACATTGGCTTCGAAAGTAAACACGCTAAATTTTAGCTATAATCTTATTCTCATTTGGTGTTTAAAAGTAGCATAAACGTTTGAGGAAAAAGAAAAGGGAGAAATTTAAAATTTTTACTTCAAAATATCGATAAAAATGCATCTTATTTTAAGTATCAATTATATAATGATTTAATACAGCTTGAAGAAGTATTTAGTTTTAATTATTTTAATTTTTTTTATTTGCTAGATTTGTGTAGTTTCTACAAAAATATTCATTAGTGTTTCTCGCACTATGTTAAGGGGTCATGGGAGTCAAATAAAAATGTGCAAAGAAGGTACTACAAAGTAGAGTTTGATCTTTCATGTAATTTTTTAACTACTCAATATATAAGTATAATTTTTTGATATGTAATTCTATAAGATTTTTTTAATATAAAACAAATTTTAAAATTTATGAAACTTTAGCCAAAACTAAAATAAATGATATTAAACATAAAGCTATTTGAAAACATAGTGATTAGGCTTGCGCGGCAAATTGTGAGGTCAAAATTGAAAAAATGACCAGGAAAATGACTTTATATTGTACAAATATGTACAAACAAAGACTTATACCTAAATTCTAAGCTCAATTTTAATTAGAAATTATTTTTTAAAAAATTTAAATCAAAATTTTAAAATTTTTATTGATTTTTTTTTTAGAAGAAAGTTCTTAAAATAATTTCTAATTAAAATTGAGCTAAGAATTTAGGTGTAAGTCTTTGTATATATTTGTACAATATAAAGTAATTTTCTTGATCATTTTTTCAATTTTGACTTCAAAATTTGCCGCGCAAGCCTAATCACAATGTGTTCAAATAGCTTTATGTTTAATATCATTTATTTTAATTTTGGCTTAAGTTTCATAAATTTTAAAATTTGTTTTATAATAAATCTTTTAGAATTACATATCAAAAAATTATACTTGTATATTGAGTAGTTAAAAAGTTATATGAAAGATCAAGCTATGCTTTGTAGTACCTTCTTTGCACATTTTTAAGACTCCTATGACCCCTTAACCTATCCTATTTCATCCAAATATTTTAATTCGTTAAAAAAATAAACCCTACATTTTATTTAAGGGGTCAGAGGAGTCTTAAAAATGTGCAAAGAAGGTACTACAAAACATAGTTTGATCTTTCATGTCATTTTTGAACTACTCAATAAATGAGTATAATTTTTTATATGTAATTCTACAAGATTTATTTATTATAAAACAAGTTTTAAAATTTATGAAACTTTAGCCAAAACTAAAATAAATGATATTAAACATGAAGGTACTTGAACACACTGTGATTAGGCTTGCGCGGCAAATTGTGAGGTCAAAATTGAAAAAATGAATAAGAAAATGACTTTATATTGTACAAATATGTACAAACAAAGACTTATACCTAAATTCTCAGCTCAATTTTAATTAGAAATTATTTTTTAAAAAATTTAAAATCAAAATTTTTAAATTTTTATTAATTTTTTTAGAAAAAAGTTCTTAAAATAATTTCTAATTAAAATTGAGCTGAGAATTTAGGTATAAGTCCTAGTTTGTACATATTTGTACAATATAAAGTCATTTTCTTGGTCATTTGTTCAATTTTGACCTCACAATTTGCCGCGCAAGCCTAATCACAGTGTATTCAAGTACCTTCATGTTTGATATCATTTATTTTAGTTTTGGCTAAAGTTTCATAAATTTTAAAACTTGTTTTATAATAAATAAATCTTGTAGAATTACATATAAAAAAATTATACTCATTTATTGAGTAGTTAAAAAATTACAAGAGAGATCAAACTATGCTATGTAGTATCTTCTTTGCACATTTTTAAGACTCCTGTGACCCCTTAAGATATTATTCCACAAATAATCAAAAGAGACGAACGTATTACACCATGCATCATCATAAAAAATTATCATGAACCGAAGTAAGTAAAGACCAGCGGTAGTTTTGAATCTTTCTAATAAGGAAATATAAGCATGAACAAAAATATAATCTGTACTACATAATAAATATTTAGTCTTCCTCCCCCTTCCCGCCAATTTAGCTTACATGATTCCCTCGGCCAAAGAGAAAGAACGAAGTGAAAGAAGAACATCTACACTATTCTCCTAAATAAAAGGATTTCCAAGAAATGTCCCCACTTTTCGATCCTTCCCCCCCCCCCCCCCTAACAAAAACCAAAGAAGCAAAAGAGCACTCGCATTCCCATCTCAAGTGCCCCCCCCCCCTTCACATTGCTCCCCCCTCACATTGGGGTGGGAGGGGGGGATGGACACTAGTATATTGCAAATGGGGGGGATATGAGGGGGGGGGTAAAAAAAAAGGAACGGATCTGAGGAACGTGAACGATTCGAACGGATCATTAAAAGGAACGGGTTTTCCCATTACTAACCAGATCGTCAACTCCGACCGGTTTTGACCGCTCTCCGAAGCGCTCCTATGGGCAAAGAAATGAACTGCATAGGGGGAGGGGAAAAAGAGGGAAAATAGAGAGGAACCTTTACGCGCCAAAAATAATTTCGCGTAAAAGCGCATAGGGGGTAACGGGGAGTCGCATACTCTACCACTGAACCAGGGAATCTTACTAGTGGGTCGAGATTCAAAGTTTTAGTTGAGTTTCTCATTACAAACTACGTCTTATGAATGTTTTCTTTATTAGTTATGTTTATTGAAAATGGATAATAAGAGAAAAATTAAAGATATGAAATAAGTAACACAATTATTTTATGCTTGCATTTCTTTTTTTGCACAATGCAATATTTTCTTACTTACATGATTGAACTCAATAGAATTTTATCATGAATAAAATAAAAAGACATTTTTATTTTATTTTCATGATAACTTATATAGTGTCATAACCTCTAATTTCTTAATTTTTTATAGAATTATAATATTCTTTTTAAAATGCAATGATAAATTAGAAAAAGCTTGAGTTTCGAAAATGTATATACTATTTTTTAATTTTAAACTAGGGAATGAATACCTTAAACTTAATTAAATAATATTTCAGAATATTTTAATTAATAAAAGACAAAATTAAGGTACACCCTTCAATTCGCGTCATGTGAAACTATTAAAAAAACACCCTAAGCTGTAAATATATAGTTAATGCATGAGATGAATACAATTATTTTTTTAAATTGTAAGTTAACAAAACTTTGGTCGGATATACGTTTGTTCTTTTATAAGTTTTTAAAATTATATTCGTTTAAATTGTGTAGATACGAATTTACTAACATTTAAAAAGTTTTGTTTTAAAACTTATTGTAATGTTATTTTTTTTCATTGAAAGCTAAATTAAAATATAATTATAACTTTTAAAATTGTATTTGTATGTTTTATTATTACATTTTTAAAAATATTTTTTCTATTTTAAATGAAAAGTTTAATTCACATTTTGTTTTATAAAATATTTTACAAATTGCGATATTTTCTTAAATATGTTTAAAATTCTTTGCCGCTAGGGTCGCATAAAAGTGTACTGTCTGTAGCTCCGAAGGGGTATATTGTCTGTGGCCTCAACCTCACAGACAAGACAATCAATGTAAATGTTGGACTATTAAGGTTAGTCGATAAAAATTGTGATGTAGTATTTTAATTTTAACAAGGCCAAAGTCGGCCTAGTAATACATCTATTTCTTACCGTTTCTTATCTGACAACTTTATGTAAATTTTGAAGAGATCAGATACTATATAAGGTGTTGTAGATGTGTATTTCTTGCTTGCTTCTTTCATTCTGTCCTTATGTTATAACTTAAATAAAGTTATTTGAACCTGGATTTTACTCATTGCATTCAACTAGCACTGCACACTCTGTTGGGCAATATAGCCCAACAGGTTATGGGCCGTATACGTATTTTAAATTTTAAATTAATTAAATAAAAAAAAATTTGATAAGTTAAGATTATAAAAATGAATGCAGCTGTCGAGACAGGTTTCACGTTCCCTAAGCTAAACGGAACGAACTATAGCAGCTGGAAGGCAGATGTGAAAGTTCTTCTCATGGACCGCGGTTGTTACAACTTTATAGATGGTTCAGCTAGCCCGTATCCAGATGACGCTCAAGAAAGAGACAAAAGAGACTATGAGTTTCGGAAGCAAAGAGCGTATACAACTATCTATCAAGCCGTGGATCGCAAGTATTATCCGCTAATCTCCAATACTGTCGACGGAAAAAAGGCCTGGGAGATACTAAAAGAAAATTTCGAGCCTACTAGCAGAGCCAGCCTTGCCGGACTAATAGACGAGTTTTTTGACTTGCGATACATGCCAGACGAAGAAACTATTGGAGTATTCTGCAAAAGAGTAGAGCAGTGTCAACGTCAAATACTTGATGCCGGATTCAAGATACCTGACATTTTAGTCTGTTTTCAACTGATTAGAAGATTACCAGAGGACTATGACGGAATAGTTCAAGTGTTGTACAGATTAAGTGATGATGAATTCAATGTCACAAAAGTTGAAAGTCACCTGGTGAATGAAGCTGGAAGAATTAATCAAAAGCAGAAGGATAGCGAAACTAACATCATTGGAGACGCCTATTCGACCAAGAAAGTGTTACAAGGCCAAGCTAGCAGTGGTCGCGTGATGGGCACCTCGAAGTACAACCAGCCTAAACAGAACCAAACTACCAAGAAGCCGAGTAGAATGGGGCCGTTCTGTTCGTTCTGCAAGAAGGCTAATCACACTGAAGATTTCTGTTTTAAGAAGAAAAAGAAAGATGAAAATTTTGTGAGTGAAGTCTCAAGCCAAACTACAGAAAATAATGCAGAACGTGATTGTGACCAAAGTGTGTATTTCTCCGATTCAAGTTCTGAAGAATTTCTACTAGATAGTGCCGCCACAGCTCACTTCTGCAACCAACGAAGATGGTTCCGGAATTTCAAGGAATTGAGTCCTTCGCAAGTCCTAGTCGGAGACAAGCATTCTACTTCTGAAGTTGTAGGAGTTGGGGAAATCGAACTAATCGTACGAGATCCAAAAGGAGATGCTAGGATTGTCCTACAAGAATGTTTTTACGCACCCAACATGAGGAGAAACCTAATCTCTGGTGCAAGACTGGACATTGCAGGTAAAAAGATTGTTTGGCATAAAAATAAAATGATTGTATATCACTCAGATGGTAGATATTATTTTTCAATCCCCAGAGTAAATAAACTGTATATAGTTAAAGGTTATCCAAAGCTATGTCAACAAGATTTGACAATGTATACCGATTCTATCGATCTAGAATTAGCTCATAGGAGGTTTTGCCATATTAATGCACCTCTACTTAAAAGTATGAGTAAACACGATAGTGTAAAAGGTTTAAAAAATCTTAAAGGTAGTATTGAAAATTGTAATAATTGCATGACTTGTAAATTATGTAAATCAAATCGTTTTTCTTTCAAAAGAGATTATGTGTATGAAAAAGGGTCTAGTAAACCACTCGAGAAAGTTTTCATGGATTTGTGGGGACCAGCTCCAGTTAAGTCTATAGGTGGTAATAGATACTTCTTATCCATTATAGATGATTTTTCACGAAAGGTAACCGTATATTTCATAAAAAGTAAGAGCGAAGCGTTTGACCGTTTTAAACAATTTTTAACTCAATCTGAAAGAGAGTTGGGATTAAAATTAAAGCGTATAGTAACCGATGGAGGGCTAGAATTTTGTAATCGAGAATTCGAAACTTTTCTAGAAGAGAAGGGAATTAAATATGAGCGAACTTCAGTTTGCACACCCGAAATTAATGGTTGTGCAGAGAGATTTAATTTTTCGGCAATGAATTCTGTTCGAGCCATGCTTCATGAAAGTGGTCTGAAGCTGAGTTTCTGGGCTGAAGCTGTTCACACCTACGTATACATCAAAAATAGAGTGGAACACAAATTAACCGAGAATAAAACCCCTATTGAACTTTGGACAGGTAATAAACCTTCTGTCCGGCACTTAAAAGTTTTTGGCAGTGTTGCCTATGTACATATTCCCAAAACCCAACGAAACAAACTTCAACCAAAAGCTAAAATTGGCATTATGGTTGGTTACGCTAGAAATAGAAAGGGATACCGTGTTTGGATTCCCACTGAGCGTAAAGTTGTAGAAAGTATCCACGTAAGATTTGATGAAAGTAAAAAGGGAGTCGATACTGTTTATGGGGAAACAAAAAAGTTCGATTATGTAAGCTATGAATTAAATAACGATTACGAATTAGAGCCCGAAATTGATCACTTAGACACTGGACTTAAAGAGATTAATATTAACGACTGGTTAAGAGTAGAAGTCAAACGAAATAAAAGCTCAAGAATTGACGTGTTTTATTATCCCCCTTTTAGTAAAGAAAGATTGAGATCCATAAACGATGTTCGTAAATTTTGTGATAAGAACAATTTAAAGTTAGATCCCAATATGTTTTCCTTTAAACCAGGAACAGTACCACCCAGTAATACTAAAAAGCAGGTCGAATCTGAACCTGATGATCTACCCATCAATGAACTTTTTGACGAGGAAGTTTATGATGTAGAACTACCCTCAACTTTTCAAGATACCCAAAAATCATGTGACAAACTATATTGGGACCGTGCAATGGCAGAGGAGTTAGAAATAATGAGTGATCGAAAAGTGTGGGAATTGGTAGAACCACCTAAAAATTCAAAAGTTATCGGGTGTAGATGGGTGTATACAGTTAAAAGGGATACCGATAATAAAATAAAGAAATACAAAGCACGTCTGGTAGCCAAAGGCTATAATCAAATACCAGGTATAGATTATACTGATTGTTTTGCACCAATAATTAATTTTTCAGTTATTAAATTGTTGTTTATATTTCTAGTGTGTACGTTAGGATGGGAGCATGTCCAAGTGGATGTAAAGTCTGCTTATTTATTTGGCTCTCTAGACACTCCTGTGTACATGAAACAACCCCCAGGGTTCATTGCAAAAGACAACGAGAACCTCGTTTGTCGGCTAAGTAAGTCTATTTATGGTCTCCATCAAAGTGGTAGACAGTGGAGCAATAAGCTGAACGAGACCTTACAATCCCTTGGGTATACTCAATTAAAGTGGTGCAACTGTCTGTATATGTTGAATAAAGATATAATATTAACTTCTTATGTTGACGATATAGTAATATTCGGTATAAATACAAAAGTATTAAATTATGCAATATCTTCATTAGAAAGTAAACTTGATATTGTTATTTTTGGACCAGTAAAATTTTTACTAGGTGTAAACTTTGAAACAATGGGCAACCGTATTTTCTTGCATCAGGAAACTTATATTAACAAATTAATTGATAAATTTGAAGATTTACCGAAAAGCAATGTTAGCTTACCATTTAAAGTTGGTTTTAATCTAGAATCAAAATTAAAAGAAACTGAAATTAAAGAAAATGAAATCATGCGGAAGTTTCCATATCGCACGCTAATCGGATGCCTATCTTTCATTGCCTGTAGATCAAGACCTGATATTTCATGTGCTGTAAATATAATGTCACAATACTGTAGTGGATATACCTTTCAGCATTGGACTTTAGTTGTTGATATAATGAATTATGTATTTAATACTAAACATTATAAATTAGAACTTTCAGATATTGACGATTCTGGTTTAGTATCGTACTCTGATGCTAACTGGGGTTCAAATCTAACCAAAGGTATTCTTCATCAGGTTACTTGGTATTGTTCAACAACGTTCCTTTTTATTGGAAATCTATTAAGCAAAAATGCGTAGCTCTTAGTAGCATGGAAGCTGAATTTATAGCATTAACAGAAAGCATCAAGGAATTGATATGGTATTCAAACATTTTGAAAGAATTGGATATTACGAAAACTAAAATGCCGATCCAGTTCTGTGACAACCAATCCGCTATTTATTTCTCAAGAAATAATATAGAAAATTCTAAAACAAAACATATCGATATCAGATACATGTTTGTCAAAGATTTGCTAAAAGAAAACTTAGTTGAATTAAAATATGTGAATACCAGATCAAACCTTGCTGATTTCCTAACTAAACCGTTGTTAAAGCAAAAGTTCCTTGCTATTATTTATAAATTATATTTAAATGCTCAAAATTGATTTGATATTTCACATTTTTATCGATGGGGCCGAATGTTGGACTATTAAGGTTAGTCGATAAAAATTGTGATGTAGTATTTTAATTTTAACAAGGCCAAAGTCGGCCTAGTAATACATCTATTTCTTACCGTTTCTTATCTGACAACTTTATGTAAATTTTGAAGAGATCAGATACTATATAAGGTGTTGTAGATGTGTATTTCTTGCTTGCTTCTTTCATTCTGTCCTTATGTTATAACTTAAATAAAGTTATTTGAACCTGGATTTTACTCATTGCATTCAACTAGCACTGCACACTCTGTTGGGCAATATAGCCCAACAGTAAACATTGTAAACAGACAATAGACATTCGAATCGGAACTTTTTTTTTTCAGAAAGTCACGCGACCAGCCAGCCGGTGACTAGACTTCGAACTAATACTTGCGCTACCAAGTGACTATTAATCGAACTAATAATCATGTGACTGGTTTAAAACTGAGTGCGTCTCCAACGTGCCCTCGCATCTTGTACTAATTATGCGCAAACTTGAATAAATTAATGCGAGCGATTTTTGAAAAGGATTGCGGAGAAGAATCAAATTGCGACTCGAGAGAGGCTTGGAGACAATGTTCTTTTCTTGTCAGAGCAATTTTTTTATGTATTTTATGAAACTACTTTACGTTCTCAAGAATATCGATATTGATACATAAGTGTTATGAATATTTTATTTGTTCAAATATTCTTGTAAGTTTTCTTTCCTTAGCGCTAAATGCTTGATCACTTAAGAATGATTGATCATTTTTGTATCGAAAAGTTTCGATACGTGTAGCTTAACATACTAAAAGCATCTGTTTTTTTTTTTTTTTTTTAGTCTTCGGTAATTATTTTTGTATTTAAAGCAATTAAACGTATTTGTATGTGTTTATTAGACTACTAACTGAGTTACACTTTTCTTTTCGTGTACCTTTATTAAGAAAGTTAAGATATATATTGAGTTATAATATTATTGTTGTTAGTTTTTAAAACTGTTTTAAACAAATGACCTATAACTGCCGACCTATAAATGGCTCGTGCAGCTAAAAATGTGCAATGTTCGTCGAATGATCCGGTGTAGGGGGAGTGCACGTTAAATATAGGAGCGTTTACATGAGACATCGAATCCATGGAATGCCATTAGGGGAAAAAAGAGGCAGAGCAGGATTTAAAACCCAAATGATAGTCTGTGGTCGAATCCATGGTATGAAACATCCCTCTTTTATTGGAGGGTTTGCGAAACCCTCCAATTCCGGTTCTGTCTGGGAGAAAATCCCCAAGAGGGAAAAATTGCTGAGTTTGCTCTTCAATCCATGGATTTGATGGCTCATGTAAACGCACCTTATTATCAAGGAGGAATGAGTAGTAGGGAGAGGACATTGCCTATTCCCCGCCATTGAGCGGGGTGAAGTAACTGTAAGGTATAGCAGGGAAGCTAAAAACAGGGAATGATTGGCAAACCGCGCGTTTGACGCCATAGGAAGTAATAGGAATTTTCAGAAAAAGTGACTTTTGGAGGGTTTAAAAAAATATAATGCTGCTATAATTTTAGATATACATTCATGTACTATCAAACACTTGGAAACACAAGCTAAATAATATTGTTTTATTTTCATTTTAGAGAAAATTAGTTTGTTTAACACTATCTTTAAACTTCGCATCAAAAATATATAATCAAAGCCACTTGTATTTTTTTTTTCTTACCTGGAATGCGTTCAACATGTTCAATTAATAAAATAGGTTTTCCATTAAGAATCGTAAGCATATATTATAAGCTGTACATTATGTTGAATAAAATTTTGGAATATGGAGTAATAAATCTTACTAAATGTAGAGAAAATATCTTATTTTTATTTAACAGAGACAATTACAACTTTTTATATGTAGGAAAAATGTGTAGAATTTAATAAGAAGCATTAAACACACAAACAAAACAATCTTTCCTTAAAAAAATAAATACATTTTGTTTTATGAAAATAATTACAAATAATAACAATTGCTGAAAATAATTACAATTTGCTGAGTAAGAAAAGTACATTTTGGTGAGTTCATCCAAATCAGAGTTAAAATTTAGGATTTTATTGTCCTTCAAATAGAATGGCTTTTGTTTTGTAAAACTGTTTAATAGATTGCTTTGTGTTTAAATTTTTATAATAATGGGTTAACAGGACTTTCATATACGTTTGAACAATTGCCCGAATCAAATGAAGGAGATGGTTGTCCAAAGGATCATAGTCAAATTGGTGTTGATTTAAGTTCGGAAAAAAGTTTTAGGAACACACATGTTTGACATTTGACACTAAATTTGATGGCTGCATTTCTTTCCGTTTTCAGCAATACCTTTAAAACCAAAAAAGCGCTACAGCGGCCACCACTCGGAATTTTTTTTTTTTTCGAGAACTTTATCATGACGAGTAACAACTACTAGACATCTAACGGCAGTTAAATTATTGTGTTTATATTTTACACACAAGTTTCTTTTTAGCAATAAAATTTATAAAAAATTTCATTAAATGTTTAATTAATGTTAATTATTATAATGCAAATAATTTTTTGATAATAGCTAATGAAAACTTATTTATGCTATTAAAATATGGAAAGAAAAATTAGAGTTATTTTGAAAAAAATAGTAGTTAATATAGACTCGGTAGCAGTTTTATTTTTTGATTTACTAATAAATGAATTTTTATCATGTAAGACTCGTAAGAATAATAATAAAAATAAATAAGGGTGTTAAAATTTTACATAAACTCACATAAAAGTCGTCTAAAATAGTGAAATAAAATTTATTCAATTCGGAAAACAGAATTACATTTTAAAGTGATGCAAAATATTGAAATCTAACTTCGTGCAAATTTTAGTTAAAATAAAGGCAAATTAAAATATTATTCACCCAGAAAGAATTGAGAATGAACAATTCCTTTGATACATTAAAATTGTTTCAGAATCTTTCTTAAAATGTGTAATAAAACGCTATTATATTGACGCAAAGCGCATTCGACTACGCACTCCCTTCGATTTTTTGCCAATCACAAGGTGGAGTCGCGGTTACAGTGACGGCTTCACTCATGTCTACTCCCCTTTAGTCCTTCCTCCATGCTTATTATATAGATATGATATGTGATTGTGTAGGGTGGTCCATAGTGATCGATATTACAATAATCCCTAAATATCGATATGAAAGGACCAGTTACCACCAAATTTGTAGGAATTTATACTCCTAAAATAATAAATTTATCAGGCAGGATAAACTTAGTTTCCAAGAATAATTTATCATTTCCTTCATCAAAATTCATTACATTTTTTACTTTTTAATTTATGTCACAAGTTATGTGTTTTTAGTACCTAATTATTCTTTAAATTATTTTTTTAAAAAACATAGAACTGATATTTCGTTACAATTGGCACTTTTTGATTCAAAACTTACTATTTCATTTCACTAAAAAATAATTTTATATCTTGGCTATTAAAATTTAAGGTCTAACATTATATATTGTAAATTAATCGCTTTGGTTAATGATCATTTTTAAAAAATTGGGATTTATTCATAATTTTGATGTGTTGTTTTTAAAAAAGCTTTTCTTACATAGAATGGAAAAATAGATGAGCTTACATGTGCGAAAACTCATTCCATAACATATTTCTTCAAAGGGCCAAATGCCACCAGATTTGTTGATACACCTGCTTCGTCAATTATTCCTTGAATTGTACAAAATTACTTGCATGCCTCTCTCCCCATTTATAAATTTATTTTTAAATATATTGCTCTGAGTAAAAAAGGTGATGTAAGTACCTAATAATTAAATTTTGCTTTATATTACTAAGAGCTTAATATAAAAATACTTAACAGACATATTGGTTTTATGATGTTCTTCTCGAATTAATATGTTGTAAACAGATGATTTTTTTTTTTTTTTGACTTTTTTGGATGGGTAGTTATTTTTAATTTGATTATTTTTTTAAAAATATGTCTCACTTATGTTAGTTAAAAAATAAATATTATGAGAAAAATAAAATTTATGAGAAATTATGCCTCTTTTTCTTTAACGAACTTGTGAGCTGTAAATTATTCATATTTTCCTCCGTAATTATTGGATTATTTAGAGAAATGTAGTTATTTTATTTGCTCTAGAAGAAAACTTTAATTTCTTTGGGATTTTTTTAAATCAAACTTGATTTGTAATAACATTATTTCTCTAGTTTTTTGTATGTTCTGATATTATGCAAACAATAATTGGCTGAATTATATATGCAAAGGAAATATTCATATTTTTGTAACGAAGAAAGCCCATTGAAGGAAAAACTATATTTACCATTTCAAAACGTGTAAACACTTAATTCAAAACTTGTAAATGCTAATTGTCTTTCAAACTTAATAATTAATGGTAAATTTATCTGAATACTTATTATTTGGAAATGCAGTCTCGTTATTATTAAATCCTTTCTGCTGAAAAAATATTCTTATAGCATTTGGAAGAGTTAAATTGATATGCCATATATGTATATATGCCTGAAGTTAATTGATATGTATAATTTGTAATATAAAAAAATCATTTTACAAATGTAAAATTTGGAATTGTAAATTAAAGCTTTAAAATTTTTTTTCCATGTGTTGTGTTAATTTGTTTGCATATTTATTTTAATTTTATTGATTTTAATTTTTTTTATCATACATAAAAATATTATAACACTAGTTAACATGCATTTTAGTAAGAATATGAGTAATATATTCACTGTTTAAATTTAGTAGCCTGGGCTTGTTTCACGTGGGATCTAGCAACAGCTTCATGGTCTTGTTTTAATATTTCTCGAATTAGGGTAGACTGACCAGTGAATGAACAGGCCCCAGTGAATGAACAGTTGGTAAATACATTTAAAAAATAAGGATTGAAAATAATTCCACTGGATGAATTGGCAACACAGACTTCCTCCCATCTAGTAGGAAGCTATTTGACATATGATTGGTTGTCCTGGTCACATGACCTTTTTTTAAAAAAATGCTGACAATGTTGTTATCTGTGCATCAACTTGTTTCTCTGTTAAAGTAATAAGGCAAGTTTTCTGCCATCACCTCTTTTGATTGTAATTAATGCTTCTTATTAGTTTTTTTCACTAATTCTATTAAGGTTACATTGAATATGCATATTTAAGCAATGATTCTGATTGTTTCAAGCATTGTAACATGAGTAGATTGTAAGTACAAGGGTGTTCAATAACTGGCTAGGCAAATTGTGATAAAGCCAATGAATGAACACATGTTCATTAACTGGGATTTGTCTGTGTTGCAGAAAATCAAAGCAAAATAGCATTTTTCTAACTTCTTTAGTCATTTTATACAATAAAACTCACGTGAATAAATAAAAAACACCTCCTAACCAGTGACTGAACACACATGTTCATTCACGGGTAGCAACACTTTAGGCTAGTTTTCCCAGTGAATGAACAATTTGTGATTATGATTTTGTAATGTCTAGCATAGCTTATATTTTTAAGGAAGTTATTTTATTGTAATTTATGTATGAATATAACGAATATGTTGCAAACTGTTTTTATCCATGGCTGATTGAAAATGGTATCAAATTTCCCATTTTATTCTTTCTGGATGGTCACAAGTATCACATTAGCCTGGAATTGAGCAAATTTTACTCAGAGAAACGAATCATCCTCTTCAGTTTTCTAACAAATGCGACTAACATACTTCAGCCTTGTGATGTAGGAGTTTTCCGCCCATTAAAAGTATAATTGAGAGCTTGTGTCGACGTTGGATACAGAAATATGGTGGTTCAAAAACGATAAGTAAATTTAATTTTACCCCAATTTTCAAAGAAGCTTTCGATGCATCAGTTGATGCCATCAAAATTCAGGAAGCTTTCACGAAAAGTGGAATTTCCCCATTTAATGTAGAAAATGTATAGACTTCAACAAATGTATGCAGCACAGACACCAAGAGTTGAAGAGTAAGAAAGATCATGAAGAAAGAGCATGTTCTGAAAAAGAAGCGAGCTATTTCTTCAAACACTTGAGTCTGAACTTCCTCCGGACATGTTGAAGTCTTTTAATGAAACTTTCAATGCTGAGTCCAACATGTCAAACATCCGAGAACCTGCACTTTTTTCAATATGGACAAAATATGTACCGAAAAAAGAAAATCATACGGTTGCGCTAAATCCTATTGAAGTCGAAGCAAGGAACAATAATAAATTATCATTTTTAATTATTTGAATTTAATTTGTTTTATGCACAAGTAACATAAACTTTTTAAAATAATAAATTAATCAATAACTAACTAAATCGGTGTATTTTTTAAAGAATTTCTTTTTGCATTTTACATTAGAAAAATTGTAAGAATAGAGCAGAGGGAATAAGAAGATAGTCACTCGCGCGAAAATTTATTTGTAAGGTGGGGAAAATATAAAGTTTACTAAATTTGTGTAAAAGAAAAATACAAAAAAGCACCAGCTTCAGCACCTACTACACCAAAAAAAGCATAGTTAAAGAGACCAATTGAAGAAATGGCCTAGTTCTGACGCACGGAAATCTCTTTTAACATCATAACTTTATCAAAACAAAAAAAAATATTTTAAGTTTCTCTATAATTTGATATGAATAGTCCCTGTTCATTGACTGGACATTTTTGTGTTTATTCACTGGCAAGAACTGTTCATTCACTTGGCTTTTGTACCACTTTTTATTTGGACCCCCAAAAGACCCGAAGCAATGTAATATTATTTCACCTCCTTTTTTTTGTAGAATTTATACATAATGACAGATGTGTTCACATTGTCATACACTCAGAATTTACATGTACTGAAAATGTATGAATTTTCTTAAAACAAATTGTCCTTAAACGTTCATTCACTGGTTAGTCTACCCTACTTTTGCATTCGTATTCCAAATTGAGTTTTCTAAGAATATTTTAGTTTTTTTAAATTAAAATTCCAACTTCTTTCGATGCAAGTTTTAATTAATAAATTATTAAAACAACCAACAGCACAGCAAGAAGTTGTAATTTTGAAAAATAACTAGATTAACTTATTCTTAGAACATTCAAAATTAAGTAATTCGAGGAATATGAAAACTAGACCCGCGGAGCTGTTGCCTGATCCCACGTGAAACAAGCCCAATAATGTAATGGCGTCCGGCTGACTATTTCAAGCCTAATTTCGCAGCTTTAACACTGCCAATAAAGAGCACTGGAACAGCCAATTTAGAGCCATGGTCAAGATTCCATTAAGAAAAGCGAAAATTACACGAGTTACGAAACGCTATTAGCTGTATTGAAATCCGCATTTGGCGGTTAAAAACAAGCTGTTAGAGGCTTGTATGCTTAGTCAGAGTACCGCTCATAAATTTTCGTCAAGTAAGACAGACACAACACATACACTCACACGCACACACACATATGTGACAGATGCTGCCATCTATCACGCGCCACATCCACAATTAAGACATGTCCCTGAAGGGGAGGGAAATAGTCTCCTCTCCAGGAACCTGTACCAGAGGGAAACTGCGCAATGACCACTCACAGGACTTTCGGAACCAACAGATTTAACGAGCACGTACTCCGCATATACTCGGTGGGTTTTCAGTCACCAGGACTAGATCGCGGGACCTTCCGATCCGTAGATCGCGACTCTGACCACAGGGCGGCCCACAGTCCCTTCGAAAATGAGTTTTTTAAGGTTAGGTTAGCTTTGAATTATCGCTGCACTAGAGCTACAATACACGAGCGAGTTTTTGAAGAATATTTTACCAAAGTGCATTTTACTAAATAAATTTTCAAGTGACAACTTCTTGCTCTGCTGTTAGTTGTTCAAAGTAAAAATATGTAGAAAAATTGGAGCCTCTTTCGATTTTGTTGCCAAGTTATGTGTTAGATTATAAACCAAACAACCAAAATACATACTTAGAAAGCATTGAAGTCTTTGGATTTTTTGTTGTTGCAAATATACAGAGTGGTTGCAGGGTGTTTCAAAATTGACCGGAATATGAATTGATGCAATTCCGAAATATTGAGCCGGCCCCTCCGAAAAATAGTAAAAAGCCAATTGATCACGCGTTTTGGTCGTGGTTGCATACTTGAACTAGGGCAGCACGAGAATGTTTTGACGAAGGGATTTGTTTTGAGTTCGGTTTGGTTGAATCGACATATTGCCTAGTAATTTTACAATTTGCAGATTCTGTTTCATCACAGTTCCTAAAACTACTAAAAATGATTAGTAACTACGAAAATGGAATTTTTGTGTTTGGATTTCGATTTAAATATTTTGGTGTGTTTCAAATTCGAGCTGGATGTTTGAAAATTGGAAGGAGCTAAACGTTTTGCGATAGAAGTGTACAGTTTGTCGAAATGTGCATGTGTTGGGACCAAATAGTTCTATAGTAGGGTAGAGACTGAACCTACCAACCGCACCATCTACCAACACGGAGACAATTTAGGGTGTCATGTGGGGATCGATAGCCGAGTGGTTTGGATCGCAGGCCATAACGCTAGCTGTCCGCGCGCTGTAATGAGTGCGGGTTCAATTCCCGCCTTTGCCCTGGGTGAACTTCCTTTCTCTGTCAGTAAAAAAAACCTTCTGTGGCTGTCTTACTTGACGAAATCTTATAAGCGGGTCTCTGATCATGCACACACACCGGAATATACAGGGTGGTTATAAAATAACGCTCGCTATTCGGAGTGGTCTGTAGCTTGAATGAATAGTCCAAATGCTTCAAAATTTGAGACACTTACTAATCAAGAAGGGGGGGGGGGAAAGAATGGAATCATAAAAACAATAGAATCTTAAAAAAGAATCACAAAAAAGAATAATCATAAAAAACAAACTCGTCTCTTGCCCAGGGTTCTAAGTTACGAGACGTCGTCAATTATGGCCAATTACGGCCAACACAGCTATTTACGCCTCGTAATTTAGAACCCTGGTCAAGAGACGAGTTTTTTTTTTCGATAAAGAATGGAATAATAAAACGAAACTCGTCTCTTGACCAAGGTACTAAATTACGCGGCGTAGCCAAATATGACTAATTACGGCCAACACATCCAATTACGCCTCGCAATTTAGAACCCTGGTCAAGAGACGAGTTTGTTTAATATGATTCCATTCTCCCCCCCCCCCCCCTTGATCCTTGATTAGTAAGTGTCTCAAAGTCTTCTGCATTTGGATTATTCATTAAAGCTACAGACCACCCCGAATAGCGAGCGTTATTTTATAACCACCCTGTATATGTGCATACCTACCCAGCATTAATAAGCAAAATACAATAATTGTTATGTATAGACTGATGGTCAACATCAAGTTTTTTTAACAATAATGCAACAACCTATCCAAAATGAACAGCCTCCTAAATTTTTTTTTTTTGAAAACTAGTTGAACCTGTAATTTTTATCAGATGTAAATTCAACCAAACCAAACTAAAAGTTCTACATTCTTGTGTAGCACAAGTGCAAGACTTCATGCACGACCGAAAGGGCGGCCAATTAGTTGGCCGTTTTTCATTGGCGGGGGCCGGGTAAATATTTAGGAATTGCGTATACAATTCCGGTCAATTTTGGAACACCCTGTATAAAATAACGCTCCATATTCGGAGCACTGAGTTGAAGTGCACTTAATTCTACTTGGATAATATAAGAGCTAAAAAATAAAACGTTTACAAAAATATTCATCCTTAGATAGCACGTTTGGAATATAATCGGATCCATTCACCAGACAAATAAGGTAGGTAGGTTTGAATTATCGTCGCACTAGAGCTACACGAGGGTTATTAGCGACCGGCGTCGTAATTTAGAACCACATTCAAGTGACGAGTTCACACCTGAGTAGGCACCCAACGGTCCCAACGCAACAGTTAAGGGCGACATCGTACTCAGCGTTGGGACCAGGGCCGGATTTCTAAATAAGCTAAGTAGGCTGTAGCCTAAAGCGACGAATTTTTAGGATCGGCAAATTTTACGACCAATTAATAAAGTGGCAATTATTAAGCAGCAAAATTATTTTAAAGATACGAATAGTTTTAGGGAAGAAAACAGTTAATTTACATTAATGTTTAACCGTAAACATAAATATATATTGCATCCCTCCTCCCGGATTCGAAGTTGAAAGAAAAATACAGGGTGGTTATTAATTAATGTGAGGTGTTCAGAGCCCTCTAGCGAGAAAAGTATTGGACGAAACCTAACAAAATTTGAAATGCCATAGTTCACCCTGGGATTTTGATTTCCTTAAAAAAAAAAGTTGCTAAGTTGCAAAAAACTCCTCTCTTGACCAGGGTTCTAAATTACGAGGCGTAGCCAATTATGGCCAATTACGGCGCCAACACTGCCAATTACGCCTCGGAATATATGTCCACCCTCAGACCGGTTTGACGCGGCGATTGTTCGCTCGGCATTCCGCTCGACGCTCCAATGTGCTGCAGGCTCAAAGTGTCTCGTCTCTTGACCAGGGTTCTAAGGTACGAGGCGTAGCCGTATGGCCATTTACGGGCAACACAACCAATTACGCCTCATAATTTAGAACCTGGACAAGAGATACGAGTTTCTTTTTTTATGGTGCAGCTTTTTATAGGAAATCATGGTCTACTATGCATGCTCATCATTGAGTTAGGAAAGATAAAAGAGCGGCCCATGTATGTGCGCAGTAACGCACAAAAGAAGCAGGCTAGAGAGATGGATCTTGGGATACCTCGGTGCCAGTTTCCATAGTTTCGGCTAATATGTTATGCGCAGTAGCTAAAAAACACTGCTTAAGTGGTTCATCTTGTGATACCTCAGTGCCGGTTTGTTATGAGCAGTAGCTCCAAAAACCTGACAGTCCTGCTTCAAACCATATGAACTGATAGCCCCCTCTACTACTCCTTCCTAACTCTATGATGCTCATCAAATTTGGTTAGGTTTCGTCCAATACTTTACACGCTAGAGAGCCCAGAACACCTCACGTTAATTAATAACCACCAAGTATACAACGGACATAAAAAAAAATTCGCCTATTTCGCTTTCGTTTTAGTATGTGAGGGTACATAGATGATTATATTTAATATGTGTATCTATTTTAAACAGCACATACCCTCCTATTCTGAAGCTAACCAGCTACTTTTGCCTGAAGAGGGAGAATATTGTGACAGGGATTGCAAATCAATGTTAGCCTACAGGCGTCAAACCATTAAATCCGGCTCATTTTGGGACTTTGGCGCGTATTTAACGTGCACTTCCTCTACACGGGGTATTAATCATCGGACATTTTTAGTTGCACGGGCCGTTTATAGGTCGGTAGTTATTTAGGCAATGCCCGGACCTGAACCTTTGACCTTCCACATGATAGGTTAACGGTTGCGTTGGGTGCCTATTCAGGTGTGGCTCGTCATCTGACTGTGGTTCTAAAATACGACGCCAGTCGCCAATAGCCCTCGTGTAGCTCTAGTGCGACGATAATTCAAACCAAACCAAATCCACATGATAGGCGTACCCCTAACAGACTGCCCCCCCCCCCCCCCCCCTCCAAACAAATATAAATAAAAAACGAAATCTTCTTCACCCGGAATTTTATGATTAGCTAGTTTTCGTTATTTCTTTTTTTAGCAATGCCACAGTATAATGACCTTTACAGACTTGTGAATTCATAAACAAAGACAAAAAAATAAAAAAAATAAATAACCTGACGCTGTACATCAAATCTGATACGCCATCTGATGTGCCAAATCTGATGACATCATTTCATCAGATTTTTGGCGCTCCTTTTCTAATACCCCTCCACATAGAAGTTTAAAGAGTTTCGTTTTTGTTTTACTTTACACATATATAGACATGCGAAGTGGCCTATATTTATGGATTTTTTTTTTCACTTTGAATATTTTTAATATTAGCATATTAAATTTCACTATAATACGGGTTCTGTCAGAGAGGCTTGTAACTGTATTATTTTTCGAGGCATGTATATTAACTGTATAATTTATTTATAAAGTTAAATTCTTAGCATTTTTTTAAACAATGATGGTGACTGGGCGACGCTAATGAAAGAAAAATGTCGAACAGTTACTTGAAAATCAAGTCATTAGGTCACACACTGGGTCACAGTGAAGGAGAACTTATGAAAAACCCTTCCCATATGACTCCACATTTTTTTGTTAATTAATGTTCCGTTTTAAAATATCCGTTCTATTTGCGCTCTTTACGTGTAAAAACGAAATTCTAACCCTTCGAACAAATTTAGACAAACAATAAAAAAGTAATTGGAATTTCTGATTGGGTGAGGATATCCATATTCAGAGGCGCCGACTTTTAAATAATATTGGGAGGGGGGCTCATACCGGGTCTATTGTTCCGGAAATTTTTCTAAATTTTAGATGAAAAATAGTGAGTTTTAAAGTATTTTTAAGCATTTTAGAGTCACATGCTGAACATTCATTAAAACCCCGACGATACTCGGGAAACTCGACAAGTATGACACATTCTTTTGGCTTTGAAAAACGAAATAAAACATAAACACGCACGGTATTTTCGTAAATAGCTAAATTAATTTAGAGTAATAATTTTGCTCATAGACTATTACTGTACGTGCAACCCATCACTAATGTAAACCCAACACCCTTAAGACTTTCATATAAGAATAAGCAATTTCTGTTTCAAACGAAGAAATAATTTAAAAATGTTCTTTAAAAATTAATTTTGAAAACCCCTATTATGTGACACATCCTTAGAAAAAAAAATTAAAATGACAATGCCATAAATTTTATGTCAGTGTGTCAAATACCTTTGTTTTGTTATTGGTCTATATAGTTGTTTAAAGAAATTTAAGAATTATCAAATATGATATTTGAGTTTTTGAAAGTCAATTAAATTTTGTAAGATTATTAATTTTTGTAAGAATTATTATTGAGAAGTTAATAGTTATAGAAGTTATAGAATAATAATTATTGAGAATTATTATTAGTAATTAATTAATTACCTTTTTGTAAGAACGTTAATAACTGTTTTTCTCTTAATATATTGTTTAGTATAATTAAAATAGACATTTAAAAGTGTTTCCTTTAAAACGAATTCCAATTTCTTCGACTCCCCCCCCCCCCCCCCCCCAAACTCAAACACCGCGGTTGAGCCATTTTGTTAGCCCCCCACCCCCCTCTCCCCTCCATGTTGATGTTTTAGATCCGCCACTGATGCGGCCGGCATGTTCACAATACCTACTCAGTTCGTCCATTGCGATGAAATAAAGCACCCTGATTGGACAGTTCTCAAGCAATGATTCAATGCCGATTTTGGCGCTTTATCTTTTTTGGCAATTTGTATTGAATTTGACAACTTCCTGAAATTTTTCTAATACAAACATTGGTCATCCATGTCAAATTTTAAAAAGTACAAATTCGATTTTAAAAGAATATTGTTCTCCTTTTCCATTCGATTTCCAATTTAATTTTTTTTAATTTCTGTTTTTTACAAATTATCAGTTGTTCATTAAAAATCGCATCTAACATTTTTTATGAAGTTTATTTTTTTAAATCGAAAACTAAAAATAATTCCCTCAATATTCAAGATAATACTAAAATGTTTTTTTTTTTAAATATAGGCGTTTTATGGGACTAATAGTTATGTATTAGTGAATTTAAAAGAAAATTTAGCTATTTTAATGTGGTGAAAATTTTAATTACTTAAAATTCAATTTTCTTAAATTAAAATATTTTTAAAGAAACAAGTTAGTGTTGTATATCAAATCAAAACTATTAAATTACCACTTTAAAAATAGCAATTTAATTCATAATGGAACTCTAACTTTTCACTTTAGAACTTGTATGAAGTTTTGGCAGTAAATTTTAATTATTCAAAACCTTTCATTTTATAATTATTTTTGTAATCAAACTAATTACAGATCATTAACTGCTTTTTAAAAAAAAAATACTTCTTTTGTGTTAGTAACAATTCAAGGAAAAAAAACACTTTATTTAAAACAAACGACTTACTCGAGTACTCGAATAAAGAGAAACAGAATATCGCCAGTTCTCTAGAGTACAGTAGGCAACCTCATGCTTGAGAACCGTCCTCTTCGTTGCTTGAGAACCCTCTTCGTTGCTTGAGAACCGTCCAATCAGAGTGCGTTATTTCGTCGCAATGGACGAACTGAGTAGGTATTGTGAACATGCTTGCGGCCGGCACTTTTTTGTCTATATATTTGCTTTAGAAATTGTCTGATTCTGTTATGGTTTGAAGCCATTCATAACATTCTCTACATGAAAATAACATAGCAACACTACCGCCCCAGTTCGACAAAAATACAAAATTAAAACTAAACATAGGGTATATCTTCTCCATAATTAAAAATGTCCGAAGAATAGTACCCCGTGTAAGGGAGTGCTCGTTAAATATCCTTCAAAGTCCTAACGCTGCGTACGATGTGGCCCTTAACGGTTGCGTTGGGTGCCTATTCAGGTGTTGGATCGTCGCTTGACCGTGGTTCAAAAATACGACGCCCGTCGCCAATAGCCCTCGTGTAGCTCTAGTGTGACGATAATTCAAACTAAATTAAACTTTTGAGTTTCGTGGATTTTTAATATGTACTTTTTTTGAACCTTTTCTCCATAATTATGTTTTTCGTTCGGGCACGTTAAAACCACTAACGAAAAAAGGAGGTGAAGAGGGGGGAGAATTATATTTATCACCAAACTAGATTTTTAATGATTATTAATTTAAAATAATGTTTATTTTTAAAACTAATTGTGTGATTTTTCGCTTCATAAATATATACAATTCTGTATGCCAAAGAGATTACTCTATGGCCAAAATGTATCCAAGATCTAATTATTCATTCATAGTTGGCAACACACACACATGGCATGCCTTTTTTTTCATTTGTTTTGAATTTTCATTGCTTGCATTTGCTCGCTCTATGTGTTCGCATGGTCCTTTTTCGTGCGTTTCTCACTTTCTCTTAGAATTCTGAGAAATGTAATATGTTTTTATTTGCAAAATATATTATAAATGTATTTTTTTAATGTATTGCGAAATATGCAGTTTGCGACAATTCCAACCTTTACCCTGTTGATGCTAACCCTAATCCTCTAAAATAACCAATATTTCTGTTCACGCAGGGTAACTCGTTCACGGGCGTTTTATTGGTGCTTTCCTTCATGTTTCAAATATTTATAAAGAAAATCTAAGTCATAGTAGAATGAATAGTCAATGATATTTAATTTTTAATGAATGTTTTTTTTTTTTAATTATGGATGTATTTTCTGCACACTGACTATGTTTACGTTTTTGTGCTTCTTACTTGGGCATTCAGTACACCTTTTATAAACAGTTTTTGCTTTCTTGTTATAACTATTTCAAAATTATTTTATTCATATCTTTTGATCAGCTTTTAGTAGACCATCTTTTCCTTGATATTTTTTTAAAGTCTGTTAGACATTTCATTGGACAAAAGATTGAAATTTCCAAGATAACAGCGAGCACAAAATTAATTACGTATCTGTATTTTCATGAAGTTTTACAAATATATATTTTTGGCATTGACTTGCACAAGCGTTTGGTCAGAACTTTTTCGTTTGTTTTGTATTGTGTACAAAGAAAAGATCCCTCTTTATTGAAAAATCAACATGTTCAATATTCATATCAATGTTGCTAAATTGTGATTGCTTTTGTATTCTAAATGATTAGCAAAATTTTATATATGTTCACTTATAAAAGAACCGTTAGCAGGGTTGCCACGGTCCTTGGAACCATTGAAAAAAAAATGATTTTAAAGTGCTGGGAAAACATTATCAACCTTGAAAAGTCCTTAATTTTTTGACTATATGTCAAGAAGGCAAAGTATATGTCAAGAAGGCAAAGTATGCCATTTTGATGGTATTTAATATAACTTAAAGATTATTTTATATCGCATATTTAAGTTCATTTGAAAGTTAGAGAGCTTTTATTGTTTTAATAAATGAATTTTAAAAACTATCGTGACATTTAGTTGCTGCATATTTGAATATACAGTCCTTGAAAGTGGAAATATATTCTTGAAAAGTCCTTAAATAGTCCTTGAATTTTTTTACCAAAAAGTGCGGCAACCCTGCCTTAAGCAGTCGCCTAGCATGCAAAAAGATCCCAGGTTCTGGTCCGGGCATCGGCAAAATTACTACCGGGCCCGTGCAGCCAAAAATGTTTTGCGCACACACAATACCCCGTGTAGGCAGAGTGCAAGTTAAATATCCTAAAGATGCATAAGATGTCGTCTAGAATGGTTGCGTTGGGTGCCTACTCGGGTGTCAGCTCATCACTTGACTGTGGTTCATGAGACTAATACGACAATAAAATTTTCATTTTAATCCTGCACATACATTTCTGCACTTTATGAAAAACTCCTCAATTTTTCTATTATAGATTGAGAATGAACCCCGGGTCCAGCGGACTTGCTCAGTTTTTTTTCTTGGAAGCCTTGTTTTCGGATTTCAATTTTTAAAAATGGTAACAGTCATCATATTCATGCAGCCACTGTCTTAACCTGGGGATTGTGGCTGTATCTGATGAGAGATTTCTGTCGTTGACATTGAAATTCAAGTCCAGAGTTGTCTTGAACTTCGGGTCATACCATCGAAATCAACCAATGGTCTGGACCTTGACCTTTTAGATTTCATAATTTTTGGTATATAGTTTATACTAATAGAGTATATGAAAAATCCAAAGTTTTGATTTTTTTTGTCTTGGTTGTTCATTTTTCTCAACAGAATTTAAAAAATCGTAAAAATTGCAAATTTTGCCCTGACTGCCATGCACAAATTTGTTGATAATGGACAAATTATTCATGCTAGAAAGTTCTCATATGCAGCATTTTAAAGCTGTTGTTAAGGACTTTAATATGATATGTGATAATGAGATATTATTAGTATGTTGCTGTTACTTTAATCTGATGAGTTTGGTGTAAGCAATCAACAGGTGCAACAAATGTCGTATTAACACGAACTAGGGATAGAAAAAGAAACAGCGTATAGCTTTTCAGCCAGAAGAGTAGTCAGTAGTGACAAGTAGTAGTCACGCAGTAGTCTTGTATACAGTTCATGCTGACTTAACTCGCAGGAAGGTCGACATGACTGCTCACTTGCTAAGCTGTAACGTAACGGTCCGGCGGCTTCCTTTCTTTAGTAGATCGTTGCAGAGGTGGATCTGGCATAGGTACGGTGATTGGTGGACAGGGGATCGGGACTCTGGAGCTTCCTATCACTGGAGCTAGAATTATCTGCTCTTGAATCTGAGTGAAAAAGTCATTGTTATTATTGCTTAACACTAAGTGATTGATCGGGCAAATCTAACCCAATGACGCACTATTTTATCCGCCCTTAGATCTTCAATCTAATATAACACACGTCCAACTTTTCAAAAACCTTACCTTGTAGCCACTTATTATCACGGGCATAATTTCTGTAAAGAACTTTCTCACCCTCCTGAAAACCACAGTTTCCTATTATCATACCTTTGGACACTCTATTCTTGAGATTCAGTTATTTTGTCAAGCACATTGGGAATCATTAGCACTTGAGGTTATTGACTTCTTAGGTTAAACTTCCACCCTTTTTTAAATAGGAATCAACGATGATTAGGACATGCAAATTTGTGTAGGACCAGCATAATAAATGTGAAGTCTTTGCCGAAGTTGACATGGAAGTTCCCAAGGATGAATTGGTGCTTTTGGCTTGTTCTTATAAAGAGACATGCAAATTCTAAAGTTTTTACCCATATTCTCTATATCAGCATCAATACCTTTTCAGTACACATAAATCCAGGCTAAACTTTACATTTTTACCATTCCTAATTGACCCTGTGCCAAGTCATGTTGGTATTCTGGGCAAAGAGGAGGCGGACCGCGCTTCAAAAACTGCTTGTCAAAGCAGCAGCGCTCCCTCAATCTGCCTGATGCCAAGCTGGCTAGCGCACATTCAATTAATATAGTTTGGCAAAAAGAATGTGACCTTTTAACTGAAAATAAATTTATAACATAACCCCATCAATGGTAGTGCTGGCGCGCCTCCTGATCGGGCACAAAAGACTCACACATGTGCATCTTCTGCTGGCAGAAGATAAGCCCATGTGTGATGTCCAGCTAAGTTTTTATCCCATCTTAGTAGACTGTCTATCTTTCACACTAAGCAGACTTTAACATTTTAAACCCATCTATCCATCAGATTTTAACTCATCCCCATATCATGCCTTGTTTTCATTTCTGGTTGGCATTGGCTTTTATTCTTTGATTTAAGTGTCGTTTCTCATTGTTATGAAATATTTTAAACCTTTTTAGTTGGAATAATCTAGTGTTTGGCACAGTATGGCCTTAGATGCCATACTGCACCAGGAAGGAACAGCTCCAAGACCGTACACAGATGCGTTGGTTGCAAGAACCACTCCCCTCCTCCATGTCACGATCTGTCACGTTGGGGCATACCCCTCAATTCCCCTGTGAGCGTGACGTAATTTATGTACGTCCCTTTGTCACATGACTGTAGTTTGTTTCAAAATATGACCCTCTTCGCCAATAGCCCGTGCGTAGATCTAGTGCAGTGGTTCCCAACCTTTTCTGGACCATCGCCCCCTTCTTTAGGTTGATAACATCCATCGCCCCCTTTTAATTTTCATGTTATGTCTAATCGTAATTTGAGCTAAAGTGCAACAATAAAACAGTTTTAGAACATTTACTACCGATTATAAAAACAACCAAAGAAGCCTTATCCGGGTACTTCTAAATAAAATAGGAAACACATAAAACACATATTTTAAAAAACAAAAGTGAAATAATTAACTAAGATATTTTTACTGGTTTCTAGAAAATTTGAAAGAGTTGAAAGTAAAAATTGGCTGGTTTGCTTATAGTTGGAAAATGGTTTTACTAAACAAAGGTACAACATTATTTTAATTCCCCCCCCCCCTCCAACTTGAATACTCATCGCTCCTTTAAGTATTTTTTGCCCCCTTGATAACACAAATCGCCCACTTGGGGGCGATCGCCCACAGGTTGGGATCCACTGATCTAGTGCGACAATAATTCAAATTGAGCTAAATAAAAATATCGTTGTAATGTTTGTTGCATTTCTTGTTCTGAAAA
The DNA here is from genome assembly GCA_023701765.1 of Hylyphantes graminicola. NCBI lineage: Eukaryota > Metazoa > Arthropoda > Arachnida > Araneae > Linyphiidae > Hylyphantes > Hylyphantes graminicola. Next base: position 10,187,909 of record CM043112.1, read on the forward strand.
TTTATATATTATTCCAGTTTCAGTTCTTGGTTGAGTTGATAGAGGATAAAAGTTTTGGTATCTGGTCAGCTCTTCAAGATGTGTAAATGAAGGAACTGGTCTACCAGAATGCAGGAATAGAAGGTTAACCTCTCCTTCTATTTTATCTTTATTGGGCACACAGGCCATCCACCACTTATTGTCACATGCACAAGCAACAAATCCTGTTATTTGATAAAAGAGCATTTCTGCTGCCTCTGTTCCCAGTTTGATTTTGTGAACTTCAGCATGCATGATACTTCTGTATCCTGGTGACTGCTACGGTCTCATTTAACCTTTTTGAAAAAATTTTCTCTTCTTCAACATGTTATTGTTTTGTCACATAAAAGAGTGATTGATATATTTTTTTTACCCTTCTCAAACAATTGGAAAGAAGTTAGAATTTGATTGGTTATAGGATTTTGTAAACTAGCTTTGGCTGTCAGCTTTTTTACTGTGCCACCAATACCATCACACACTCGTTTTCCATGCCATGTCAAGATGTCCTCAAGGTGATGGCACAAATTTGAAAAATTCTTTCAGTTAATGTATTGTGCTGCTGAGCCATCACTGAAAAAATAAAATGTTATCATTAGGAACTAAATTGTGTTTCAGTAACTACAGGGTTTTTTTTAAACACATGGACTAGAACCGTATTGTGGGTTAAACTGTGAGACAAAAACAAAACTTTTATAATCGAGAAACTCCTTTCCATCACTGATTTTTGTTCTTGTAATATACAACACTGGGATGTACTGTGGCCATGGAATTGTTCCAACGAAATCTTTGAACCTCGTCCTGAATTACAAAAGAGTAATTTTCTGCAAAATCGCATACTAAGATGGCTTCATTCGATAATATTTAATTTTTTACCAGGAAAAAGCAGATTGCTGCTTTGCTACAAAGTCATGATATCTCGATTGTTTCAATTGTGTATAGAAATCGTGCACAAGTTCCTCAATTGGTTTCTTCACAGTCTGGAATATGCAGTGATCAACAGTAATCCACTGCTTGTAAGTAATGTTTTCAATTATTTCTTCTTCGAATGCCGAAAGTAAAATTTGGAAAAATGTTAAGTCTGAATGCAATCACATTCATTTGTTAGGCATGGAATGTTTGGCGGATTGCATGTTACTGTAGCTAAGCAATCTTGGTACGATTCGTGTCAGATCCCACCAGGACGACATCTCCAACTCTTAGGATATTGTCTCACGCTTACCATGGCAGCACCCTCTCTCCAACGATTGTTGAATATATGCATTGCATGATGGAATGAGTAAAGGGGAGTCGACATCGGTGATAGACTACACCAACTTGACGTCACAGCATTCAGTTGCATTTCTGGCAGATACATTTTGGCGGATGGCATTTTTCTGTTTTGCTAGTGTTCCCGATTAGATTGAGATAATCCCATAGGGAAGGCGTAATATCCCCATAATCAACTACTGCAATATCATCTGTTAATGGGGAAGTAAAATTTTCAAACATTGACTCTATGTCATCCGTTTTGGAAAGAGAGCACTTACTCCGCTTATTTAAGTTCTGCGATGAGAATACAAAATTTCCAAGGGTTACGATTGCAGTGCAATAACTTTAATGAACCTATGCATAAGAAAGTTAGTTAATGATGTCATTACTAACTAATGAGAAGCTACCTTAATGATGACGTTGCAAATGTGTGGTCTTGGCTTCCGCGATATCAACTCTTTCTCAGATTGCTATGTGGCAATAGGCTTTATCTACCTTACGATAGACTATTTCGTGTATTATGATTTTTTAAAATCTTTTTGTGTCCTATCAAAGAATTTATTTATCAAAGAATTTATTATCATTGAAGACTCTGGTTTGATTATGTTAATCGGCGTACCTCACTCAAACTTGTCGGGTGGATTTCCTCAGTGGTAGTTCTAATGGCGATAGCCGTCGCATTTTTGACGGTGAGTTGGCTATTTGAGAGGCTTTTGTTCAATGCCATTGATTGAAAACGGCTTTACAATTGCCACTGGCTTTATATCAGTATGATATATATTCAGATAGATACATATATAAGAGAACGAATTTGGAATTTTATATAGCAAAACACTAATAATACACGACTTGTATTGGTTTAAAGGTTGACTTGTGCATCAATAATGACCAATTGAATTCATGCTTATTGATTACCAAATATGTTATGCCTTACCTTTTAAATTGCAGCTTTCTCAGGAGCACTCTTAATTATTTGCATTATATTGTCAATATTTTTAGAGAAATACCTTACCGCCTTCTTTAGAGGGTGAGGGTTGAGACTGAATTTCTGAACTTGTGTGTTTCAACCTGGTTCTCCGTGTGGAAATGGATGTAGTTATGGTCACTAAGAGGGTTCTCGACTGCCTTCCAGGGGTGTGAGGCCGCAACCTCCTGAATAGCGTGCGACGATAATTCCTAGTGCGACGATAATTCAAACCTAATCTGAATGGCCCTCGTGTAGCTCTAGTGCGACGATAATTCAAACCAAACCTGCAACTTCCTGCGAAGACATGTTAGGTCAATCCAGCTTTCCCAGTCACCTCTCCTGAAGGTCGGAATCTAGTTTGGGTTGTTCCTGATAAGCAGTGCTCTGTTGGCGTCGAAAACTTTATATACATAAAATTTGTTACTGTGCGAAATCTGGATTTCTATTTTATAATAATAAATATTTCTAATAAAGACAGGATTTACTCATCCGATGTCATCCCTTCATACAGAGCATCGCTGTCATAAGGATTTTTAAGTGGATGAAGAGCCGCTCTGCTTGCTTTTTAGCCGAGCATCGGTGTCCGAAGAAAGGATTTTCTTGCTACCTCCTCCTATAAAGGTCTCCCCTTTATCATTCGCCACACGTTTGCTGCTGTCTGCCTTCATATTTTTGTGCTTTAGTTTTAGCTGACATATATTCCCTTTTGTGGCAGAGCTCTCTGAGTTAAATAGCTCTGTCACACGCTGCCATGCACGAGTCTTTTTGCCGACTTTTCAAGTGGCTGTTTTCTTTCGATTCAATTATATGAATAAACTCTCCAACACAATTTAGCAGAAAGTCTTCTTCTAGAGCCATAATATTCTTTGTTCGTTTTAGCTTGCTAATTTTAAATAAGTGCTGTTCACGAGGTTTATTTGGCTCTAGTAAACAGATTTATTTAACATTGTTTCTTTTATTTTACTTCAGAGTGGCTAAAAAGTAGCATACAAATTTCAACCAATGATCAGCCGCAGAACTTAATTAGTAGTTGGTAAATTGTGTTCTTGTACTATTTCCGGTGGTAAGTAAACTATTTGACCCAGAGTTATGTAATTGCGAAGGTTTTTTAAAAAGCAAGAAGCATCAGCTATTATGAACAACTTTTGACAATTACTTACAGTATGGGAGCAATGAGCTTGAATGAGGAATGAATATGAGCTTGAGCTTTCTCTCTAAAAATCTGATTATGATTACCCATAACTGACACCAGAGAATCAATAAGTGGGATCGATTCACATTCTTGTATAAATCTTAAAAATGTCTTCTTTCAAAGTGATTTAACAATAAGTCTAGTGGTAGTCTGTAATTGCTTGTAGTCTATCGGCAACTAAAACACAAAAAAATATTAAGTTAAAGGATCAAAAGTATTCTGACAAAAAAAGCTGTTTCAATTAAAAAAATATATACTGAAACATAAAAATTATTGCAAAATAAAGTATTTTATATAAATACTACCCTTAATTTCTTAACAAATTGTCTAAATTTTAAATCCTTTGTATTTGAAATTCCCTAAATTGATATTACGTATTTATACTAAAACTTGATTATCTTACCATGGATTTATTGGTATTGGAAGGACACACTTTTTACATTCAATACTTTCTGGAATGACCTTCTCTTCCTTTTGTGTAATAGTACAGATTGATAGAAAAACAATGTTGTAAATATAATCACAATTTTGTTTAATTTTACCTGGTAAAATTTCTAATTTCTCAGCAACAAGTACAGATATTTCTGCAGGCACTTGATCATCTACAAAATAATTTTATTAACAAACTATTTTTATTAATTTTCAATAATTAGATCAAATTGTATTATTTAAAACGGCTAAAATATGATAAATCTCTGATCATAAATATTTTCCTAATTTTTAAGAAAGAATAATGCTCATATTTCGCTCATCTCTGCTCATATGTCAATGTTGGCTTCTCCCATACTGCTTGCATGTTGTTGTCAATTCCATTCATATGCCTCTTCAATAACGTCTCAAAAACTTTATTAAAACTGATGCAAGACTTTTTAAAATCCGCTTTTCGTCTTAAACTCTTTACTCGCAGCTTTCAGATCACAAACCCGCACCAACATGTCATACGTCTCCGTCACCGTTCTGCCCAACGTGACATCACCTGACTGTGGTTCTAAAATACGACGCCCGTCGCCAATAGCCCTCGTGTAGCTCTAGTGCGACGATAATTCAAACCAAACCAAATCTGCCCAACGTGAAGCAAAACTTAAGGTTTATGCTTTCCTACTACATGTGCATAGACGTTTAAATATTTCAAATTTTATAAAAAAAAATGCCATTTTACAAAGAAGCAGAAAAAAATTTAGTCCAATGCAAAGGCATAACGAAAAACAAATTTAAAAATTAGATAAAAATTTAAAAGAGGTATGGTAGAGTCAAATCAACACGCTCACAAAAAATTAATTTTTTACAGACAGTTACTGACCGAAATAGATGAATATAGCTCAGGGACAAAAAAAAACTATGGGCAGAAGCACTGGTTAGCGTCAAATGGGAGCGCAAAGTCTGGAAACGGAGGCATATAGATTGGCGCAGCACAGTTGGATAGTGGGCACGGCGGGCAGCAAAACACCCCCATTTTTTATACTTAAAAGAAACTCTTACAGTATTGGCCTCACCAGGACGGCTTTCTTGCTCGATACATCTGGCATAAACTTTGTGCGCAGGTGTGGGGCAACGGTCCGGATCTGTTCTTCGTAGAATAGGGTATTGTTTTAGCTTGGGTAAGAGCTGACGTGTCCGGCTTCAGCATAAAAGTGTGACCCATCATATCATCGCTCCCTTGCTGTGGGCTCGTTGCGCTGGGGGATACTCCTTCGGAGCTGCTAGTGCTGGGTGATCTGACCCCTTGTGGGCGGCTGCTTCCTATTTGCCCTTGTTAAGAGCAAAGCAGGGAGTTCCTGAGCAGGGTGGACTGTAGAGAAATTCAGAAGCACTTTTTTTAGGGAGAAGATAGGGTAAATTTTCGTAGGCGGAACTATACCCGAAGTGTAATTCAAAGGCACAGTAAGAAGGGAAGAAGGTAAAGGCAGGTCACTTTTCAAGGGTAAAGCAAAAAGTTTCGGAGATGAAGGAGCTGTAGGAGAATTTAGAATCGCAGTAGGTGGGAGAGGGTGGATAGGCGGTTTTAAAGGGCATAGCAGAAGGTTTATAAGAAGTATCAGCAATGACAGAAGTAGTAGGTTAATGCAGAGATTTAGAAAACGAATTTGGAGGTTTTGGCCTAACTGTAGAAGTCAAGTGAGGAAAGTCTACATAACTAGACTTAGATAAATATATTTTACCTCTTTACTTGAGTATGACCACGCACGTCGGCAATAGCCCTCGTGCAACGATAATTCAAACCTACCTACCTAGTACCTGTTGGAGTGTAACTCTCCAATATGAGAGAGAAATAAAAGACTTGTCAAAATTATTTTGTAACTACAAGGAAAACAACAACCTTCTTCCCTTCTTACAACTATTTTTGTTAATTTTTAATAATTAGATCAAATTGTATTATTTAAAACGGCTAAAATATGATAAATCTCTGATCATAAATATTTTTCTAATTTTTAAGAATGAATAATGCTCATATTTCGCTCATCTCTGCTTATATGGCAATGTTGGCTTCTCCCATACTGCTTGCATGTTGTTGTCAATTCCATTCATATGCCTCTTCAATAACGTCTCAAAACCTTTACCTAAAGCAGTTGCAAGACTTTTTTTAAATCCGCTTTTCGTCTTAAACTCTGTACTCACAGCTTCCTGATCACAAACCTGCACCAACATGTCATGCGTGTTCGTCGCCGTTCTGCCCAACGTGAAGCAAAACTTAGGTTTATGCTTTCCCACTACATCTGCATAGACGTTTAAATATTTCAAATTTTATTTAAAAAAATGCCATTTTACAAAGAAGCAGAAAAAAAATTTAGTCCGATGCAAAGGCATAACGAAAAACAAATTTAAAAATTAGGTAAAAATGTAAAAGAGGTATGGTAGAGTCAAATCAACACACTCACAAATTAATTTTTTACAGACAGTTACAGACCGAAATAGATGAATATAGCTCAGGGACAAAAAAAAAAACTATGGGCAGAAGCACTGGTTCGCGTCAAATGGGAGCGCAAAGTCTGGAAACGGAGGCATATAGCGCATGGTGTACAATTGGCGCAGCACAGTTGGATTATGGGCACGGCCAGCAGCAAAACGCCTTCATTTTTTATACTTAAAAGAAACTCTTGCGGTATTAGCCCGACCAGGACGGCTTTCTTGCTCAATACATCTGGCATAAACTTTGAGCCCAGGGTACTTGCAGGTGTGGGGCAACGGTCCGGTTCTGTTCTTCGTAGAATAGGGTATTCTTTTAGCTTGAGTATTAGCTGACGTGTCCGGCTTCAGCATAAAAGTGTGACCCATCATATCATCGCTCCCTTGCTGTGGGCTCGTTGCGCTGGGGGATACTCCTTCGGAGCTGCTAGTGCTGGGTGATCTGACCCCTTGTGGGCGGCTGCTTCCTATTTGCCCTTGTTAAGAGCAAAGCAGGGAGTTCCTGAGCAGGGTGGACTGTAGAGAAATTCATAAGCACTTTTTTTAGGGAGAAGATAGGGTAAATTTTCGCAGGCGGAACTATACCCGAAGTGTAATTCAAAGGCACAGTAAGAAGGGAAGAAGGTAAAGGCAGGTCACTTTTCAAGGGTAAAGCAAAAAGTTTCGGAGATAAGGAGCTGTAGGAGAATTTAGAATCGCAGTAGGTGGGAGAGGGTGGATAGGCGGTTTTAAAGGGCATAGCAGAAGGTTTATAAGAAGTATCAGCAATGACAGAAGTAGTAGGTTAATGCAGAGATTTAGAAAACGAATTTGGAGGTTTTGGTCTAACTGTAGAAGTCAAGTGAGGAAAGTGTACATAGCTAGACTTAGATAAATATATTTTACCTCTTTACTTGAGTATGACCACGCACGTCGGCAATAGCCCTCGTGCAACGATAATTCAAACCTACCTACCTAGTACCTGTGGAGTGTAACTCTCCAATATGAGAGAGAAATAAAAGACTTGTCAAAATTATTTTGCAACTACAAGGAAAACAACAACCTTCTTCCCTTCTTACAACTATTTTTGTTAATTTTTAATAATTAGATCAAATTGTATTATTTAAAACGGCTAAAATATGATAAATCTCTGATCATAAATATTTTTCTAATTTTTAAGAATGAATAATGCTCATATTTCGCTCATCTCTGCTCATATGTCAATGTTGGCTTCTCCCATACTGCTTGCATGTTGTTGTCAATTCCATTCATATGCCTCTTCAATAATGTCTCAAAAACTTTACCTAAAACAGTTGCAAGACTTTTTTTAAATCCGCTTTTCGTTTTAAACTCTGTACTCACAGCTTCCTGATCACAAACCTGCACCAACATGTCATGCGTGTTCGTCGCCGTTCTGCCCAACGTGAAGCAAAACTTAGGTTTATGCTTTCCCACTACATCTGCATAGACGTTTAAATATTTCAAATTTTATTAAAAAAAATGCCATTTTACAAAGAAGCAGAAAAAAAATTTAGTCCAATGCAAAGGCATAACGAAAAACAAATTTAAAAATTAGATAAAAATTTAAAAGAGGTATGGTAGAGTCAAATCAACACGCTCACAAAAAATTAATTTTTTACAGACAGTTACTGACCGAAATAGATGAATATAGCTCAGGGACAAAAAAAAAACTATGGGCAGAAGCACTGGTTAGCGTCAAATGGGAGCGCAAAGTCTGGAAACGGAGGCATATAGATTGGCGCAGCACAGTTGGATAGTGGGCACGGCGGGCAGCAAAACACCCCCATTTTTTATACTTAAAAGAAACTCTTACAGTATTGGCCTCACCAGGACGGCTTTCTTGCTCGATACATCTGGCATAAACTTTGTGCGCAGGTGTGGGGCAACGGTCCGGATCTGTTCTTCGTAGAATAGGGTATTGTTTTAGCTTGGGTAAGAGCTGACGTGTCCGGCTTCAGCATAAAAGTGTGACCCATCATATCATCGCTCCCTTGCTGTGGGCTCGTTGCGCTGGGGGATACTCCTTCGGAGCTGCTAGTGCTGGGTGATCTGACCCCTTGTGGGCGGCTGCTTCCTATTTGCCCTTGTTAAGAGCAAAGCAGGGAGTTCCTGAGCAGGGTGGACTGTAGAGAAATTCAGAAGCACTTTTTTTAGGGAGAAGATAGGGTAAATTTTCGTAGGCGGAACTATACCCGAAGTGTAATTCAAAGGCACAGTAAGAAGGGAAGAAGGTAAAGGCAGGTCACTTTTCAAGGGTAAAGCAAAAAGTTTCGGAGATGAAGGAGCTGTAGGAGAATTTAGAATCGCAGTAGGTGGGAGAGGGTGGATAGGCGGTTTTAAAGGGCATAGCAGAAGGTTTATAAGAAGTATCAGCAATGACAGAAGTAGTAGGTTAATGCAGAGATTTAGAAAACGAATTTGGAGGTTTTGGCCTAACTGTAGAAGTCAAGTGAGGAAAGTCTACATAACTAGACTTAGATAAATATATTTTACCTCTTTACTTGAGTATGACCACGCACGTCGGCAATAGCCCTCGTGCAACGATAATTCAAACCTACCTACCTAGTACCTGTTGGAGTGTAACTCTCCAATATGAGAGAGAAATAAAAGACTTGTCAAAATTATTTTGTAACTACAAGGAAAACAACAACCTTCTTCCCTTCTTACAACTATTTTTGTTAATTTTTAATAATTAGATCAAATTGTATTATTTAAAACGGCTAAAATATGATAAATCTCTGATCATAAATATTTTTCTAATTTTTAAGAATGAATAATGCTCATATTTCGCTCATCTCTGCTTATATGGCAATGTTGGCTTCTCCCATACTGCTTGCATGTTGTTGTCAATTCCATTCATATGCCTCTTCAATAACGTCTCAAAACCTTTACCTAAAGCAGTTGCAAGACTTTTTTTAAATCCGCTTTTCGTCTTAAACTCTGTACTCACAGCTTCCTGATCACAAACCTGCACCAACATGTCATGCGTGTTCGTCGCCGTTCTGCCCAACGTGAAGCAAAACTTAGGTTTATGCTTTCCCACTACATCTGCATAGACGTTTAAATATTTCAAATTTTATTTAAAAAAATGCCATTTTACAAAGAAGCAGAAAAAAAATTTAGTCCGATGCAAAGGCATAACGAAAAACAAATTTAAAAATTAGGTAAAAATGTAAAAGAGGTATGGTAGAGTCAAATCAACACACTCACAAATTAATTTTTTACAGACAGTTACAGACCGAAATAGATGAATATAGCTCAGGGACAAAAAAAAAAACTATGGGCAGAAGCACTGGTTCGCGTCAAATGGGAGCGCAAAGTCTGGAAACGGAGGCATATAGCGCATGGTGTACAATTGGCGCAGCACAGTTGGATTATGGGCACGGCCAGCAGCAAAACGCCTTCATTTTTTATACTTAAAAGAAACTCTTGCGGTATTAGCCCGACCAGGACGGCTTTCTTGCTCAATACATCTGGCATAAACTTTGAGCCCAGGGTACTTGCAGGTGTGGGGCAACGGTCCGGTTCTGTTCTTCGTAGAATAGGGTATTCTTTTAGCTTGAGTATTAGCTGACGTGTCCGGCTTCAGCATAAAAGTGTGACCCATCATATCATCGCTCCCTTGCTGTGGGCTCGTTGCGCTGGGGGATACTCCTTCGGAGCTGCTAGTGCTGGGTGATCTGACCCCTTGTGGGCGGCTGCTTCCTATTTGCCCTTGTTAAGAGCAAAGCAGGGAGTTCCTGAGCAGGGTGGACTGTAGAGAAATTCATAAGCACTTTTTTTAGGGAGAAGATAGGGTAAATTTTCGCAGGCGGAACTATACCCGAAGTGTAATTCAAAGGCACAGTAAGAAGGGAAGAAGGTAAAGGCAGGTCACTTTTCAAGGGTAAAGCAAAAAGTTTCGGAGATAAGGAGCTGTAGGAGAATTTAGAATCGCAGTAGGTGGGAGAGGGTGGATAGGCGGTTTTAAAGGGCATAGCAGAAGGTTTATAAGAAGTATCAGCAATGACAGAAGTAGTAGGTTAATGCAGAGATTTAGAAAACGAATTTGGAGGTTTTGGTCTAACTGTAGAAGTCAAGTGAGGAAAGTGTACATAACTAGACTTAGATAAATATATTTTACCTCTTTACTTGAGTATGACCACGCACGTCGGCAATAGCCCTCGTGCAACGATAATTCAAACCTACCTACCTAGTACCTGTTGGAGTGTAACTCTCCAATATGAGAGAGAAATAAAAGACTTGTCAAAATTATTTTGTAACTACAAGGAAAACAACAACCTTCTTCCCTTCTTACAACTATTTTTGTTAATTTTTAATAATTAGATCAAATTGTATTATTTAAAACGGCTAAAATATGATAAATCTCTGATCATAAATATTTTTCTAATTTTTAAGAATGAATAATGCTCATATTTCGCTCATCTCTGCTTATATGGCAATGTTGGCTTCTCCCATACTGCTTGCATGTTGTTGTCAATTCCATTCATATGCCTCTTCAATAACGTCTCAAAACCTTTACCTAAAGCAGTTGCAAGACTTTTTTTTAAATCCGCTTTTCGTCTTAAACTCTGTACTCACTGTTGATAATATCCTGCTTCTGGAAACCTCCATTCGTGAAGCCTTTGTTAGAAATCAGCACCTTGTCTCCATATTTTTTGACATGGAGAAGGCTTATGATCGAACTTGGAGGTATGGAATTCTGAAAGACCTATACCATCTTGGGTTTCGTGGAAATTTACCAGTCTTCATTCAGAATTTCCTTAAGACCCGTGTATTTCAAGTTCGTGTAGGATCCACTCTGTCACGAGACTTTTACCAACGAGAAGGGGTACCCCAAGGCAGTGTCCTCAGCGTGGTGTTGTTTATATTAAAGATCAATGATATAGTTCGACAGCTCCCACCAACTGTCAATGGCACTTTGTTTGTAGACGACTTTCAGATCTCCTGTGCTGCAGCTAACATGAGTACAGTAGAGAGGCAGCTGCAGATTGCAATCCGCAAGATCACGGATTGGACTAACAACAATGGTTTCGTTATATCGAACCAGAAGACAATCTGCATGCATTTCTGCCGGAAGCGTGGGCTGCATCCTGACCCAGAAATAATTTTAAATGGTGTGGCTCTGCCTGTTAGATCAGAGGCAAAATTTCTGGGTATTATTTTTGACAGGAAGCTTACCTTCTTGCCACACGTTCAACATCTACGGCAGAAGTGCAATAAGTCGTTGAACATATTGAAAGTTCTATGTAACACTACCTATGGTGCTGATACAACATCTATGCTGAGGATTTACCGTGCTTTGATAAGATCTAAGCTCGATTACGGTGTCGCTGCCTATGGTTCTGCCAGACAATCGGTCCTCAAGTATTTAGACACTATTCATCATCAGGGTCTGAGGTTGGCTTCTGGGGCTTTTCGTACATCTCCTGTACAAAGCCTATATGTTCTATGCCAGGAGCCATCCCTGCAACATTGTCGGGAAAAACTCTCATTAGCTGCATATTTTAATATAAAAAGTAATCATAAACACCCTTTATATTCTCAAATTTTGAATCCAAAATTCCAGCAGTTCTTTTTAAATAAAAAATCATTTATTCCGACCTTCTCTCTCCGTATTAAAGAGCTCTTGGATGACCTTAATCTTGATGATTTTAGAGTTTTTCATTATAACGACAATTTTTCACCTTGGGAAGAATCACCTGTACATATTCATAGTATCATTAATTTTAAAAAGTCATCATTGCCTGACTCGGCCATCGTACAAATCTTTAATGAGCATCGCTTTTTTAATTTCTCGTTTAAACCTGTATTCACCGATGGTTCCAAATCCTTTTCACATGTTGGCTCAGCTGCAGTTTTTGATGACATGACAATAGCAGAAACACTTAATCCTTCTTGCTCGGTATTTACTTCAGAAATTTATTCTATTTATCTCGCACTTCATCGCATAGCAGATCAAAGTTTTAAAACATGGATTATCTATTCTGATTCAAAAAGTGTGCTAGATGCCCTTCATAATTTCTCATACAAATCTCATCCCTTAATATCAATAGTTGTAAAGCTCCTTCAAAAGCTCAAAAACAATAGTTTTCAAATTAGTTTCTGCTGGGTGCCAGGCCATGTTGGTATTCCGGGCAATGAGGAGGCGGACCGCGCAGCAAAGACTGCTAGTCAAAGCAGCGGCGCCCCCCTCAATCTGCCCGATGCCAAGCTGGCCTGTGCACATTCAATTAAAATAGTATGGCAAAATGAATGGGACCTCCAAACAGAAAATAAATTTCATAACATATCACCTTCCATAACCTGGCCATCTTCACCATTACCGAGCAGAAGGCAGGAGGTAGTGCTGGCACGCCTCCTGATTGGGCACACAAGACTAACTCATGTACATCTTCTGCTGGCGGAACATCATCCCATATGTATCATGTGTGATGTGTTATTAAGTGTTTACCATATTTTAGTGGAATGTCCATCGTTTACACCAAGCAGACTTAAACATTTTAACAAATTCAACCCATCTATCCATGACATTTTATCTCGTCCCCCATATCATGACTTGTTTTCCTTTTTATTTGAGATTGGCTTTTATTCTTTGATTTAAATTTGTCAATGTTTTTAAATGTTATGTACTGCTTTTTAATAACCATTCAAACCTTTTATTTGAAAATCCTTGTGTTTGATTTTGGATGTTAAATCGTTCTTAAATGTATTGTGTCACTTTTATGGATTATTTTAACTTGTTTTAAAAATATACCTAGTGTTTGGCGCAGTATGGCCTTAGATGCCCTTGCGCCATAAAACCCAAACATCCATCCATCCATCCTCTGTACTCACAGCTTCCTGATCACAAACCTGCACCAACATGTCATGCGTGTTCGTCGCCGTTCTGCCCAACGTGAAGCAAAACTTAGGTTTATGCTTTCCCACTACATCTGCATAGACGTTTAAATATTTCAAATTTTATTTAAAAAAATGCCATTTTACAAAGAAGCAGAAAAAAAATTTAGTCCGATGCAAAGGCATAACGAAAAACAAATTTAAAAATTAGGTAAAAATGTAAAAGAGGTATGGTAGAGTCAAATCAACACACTCACAAATTAATTTTTTACAGACAGTTACAGACCGAAATAGATGAATATAGCTCAGGGACAAAAAAAAAAACTATGGGCAGAAGCACTGGTTCGCGTCAAATGGGAGCGCAAAGTCTGGAAACGGAGGCATATAGCGCATGGTGTACAATTGGCGCAGCACAGTTGGATTATGGGCACGGCCAGCAGCAAAACGCCTTCATTTTTTATACTTAAAAGAAACTCTTGCGGTATTAGCCCGACCAGGACGGCTTTCTTGCTCAATACATCTGGCATAAACTTTGAGCCCAGGGTACTTGCAGGTGTGGGGCAACGGTCCGGTTCTGTTCTTCGTAGAATAGGGTATTCTTTTAGCTTGAGTATTAGCTGACGTGTCCGGCTTCAGCATAAAAGTGTGACCCATCATATCATCGCTCCCTTGCTGTGGGCTCGTTGCGCTGGGGGATACTCCTTCGGAGCTGCTAGTGCTGGGTGATCTGACCCCTTGTGGGCGGCTGCTTCCTATTTGCCCTTGTTAAGAGCAAAGCAGGGAGTTCCTGAGCAGGGTGGACTGTAGAGAAATTCATAAGCACTTTTTTTAGGGAGAAGATAGGGTAAATTTTCGCAGGCGGAACTATACCCGAAGTGTAATTCAAAGGCACAGTAAGAAGGGAAGAAGGTAAAGGCAGGTCACTTTTCAAGGGTAAAGCAAAAAGTTTCGGAGATAAGGAGCTGTAGGAGAATTTAGAATCGCAGTAGGTGGGAGAGGGTGGATAGGCGGTTTTAAAGGGCATAGCAGAAGGTTTATAAGAAGTATCAGCAATGACAGAAGTAGTAGGTTAATGCAGAGATTTAGAAAACGAATTTGGAGGTTTTGGTCTAACTGTAGAAGTCAAGTGAGGAAAGTGTACATAACTAGACTTAGATAAATATATTTTACCTCTTTACTTGAGTATGACCACGCACGTCGGCAATAGCCCTCGTGCAACGATAATTCAAACCTACCTACCTAGTACCTGTGGAGTGTAACTCTCCAATATGAGAGAGAAATAAAAGACTTGTCAAAATTATTTTGCAACTACAAGGAAAACAACAACCTTCTTCCCTTCTTACAACTATTTTTGTTAATTTTTAATAATTAGATCAAATTGTATTATTTAAAACGGCTAAAATATGATAAATCTCTGATCATAAATATTTTTCTAATTTTTAAGAATGAATAATGCTCATATTTCGCTCATCTCTGCTCATATGTCAATGTTGGCTTCTCCCATACTGCTTGCATGTTGTTGTCAATTCCATTCATATGCCTCTTCAATAATGTCTCAAAAACTTTACCTAAAACAGTTGCAAGACTTTTTTTAAATCCGCTTTTCGTTTTAAACTCTGTACTCACAGCTTCCTGATCACAAACCTGCACCAACATGTCATGCGTGTTCGTCGCCGTTTTGCCCAACGTGAAGCAAAACTTAGGTTTATGCTTTCCCACTACATCTGCATAGACGTTTAAATATTTCAAATTTTATTAAAAAAAATGCCATTTTACAAAGAAGCAGAAAAAAAATTTAGTCCGATGCAAAGGCATAACGAAAAACAAATTTAAAAATTAGGTAAAAATGTAAAAGAGGTATGGTAGAGTCAAATCAACACACTCACAAATTAATTTTTTACAGACAGTTACAGACCGAAATAGATGAATATAGCTCAGGGACAAAAAAAAAAAAACTATGGGCAGAAGCACTGGTTCGCGTCAAATGGGAGCGCAAAGTCTGGAAACGGAGGCATATAGCGCATGGTGTACAATTGGCGCAGCACAGTTGGATTATGGGCACGGCCAGCAGCAAAACGCCTTCATTTTTTATACTTAAAAGAAACTCTTGCAGTATTAGCCCGACCAGGACGGCTTTCTTGCTCAATACATCTGGCATAAACTTTGAGCCCAGGGTACTTGCAGGTGTGGGGCAACGGTCCGGTTCTGTTCTTCGTAGAATAGGGTATTCTTTTAGCTTGGGTATTAGCTGACGTGTCCGGCTTCAGCATAAAAGTGTGACCCATCATATCATCGCTCCCTTGCTGTGGGCTCGTTGCGCTGGGGGATACTCCTTCGGAGCTGCTAGTGCTGGGTGATCTGACCCCTTGTGGGCGGCTGCTTCCTATTTGCCCTTGTTAAGAGCAAAGCAGGGAGTTCCTGAGCAGGGTGGACTGTAGAGAAATTCATAAGCACTTTTTTTAGGGAGAAGATAGGGTAAATTTTCGTAGGCGGAACTATACCCGAAGTGTAATTCAAAGGCACAGTAAGAAGGGAAGAAGGTAAAGGCAGGTCACTTTTCAAGGGTAAAGCAAAAAGTTTCGGAGATGAAGGAGCTGTAGGAGAATTTAGAATCGCAGTAGGTGGGAGAGGGTGGATAGGCGGTTTTAAAGGGCATAGCAGAAGGTTTATAAGAAGTATCAGCAATGACAGAAGTAGTAGGTTAATGCAGAGATTTAGAAAACGAATTTGGAGGTTTTGGTCTAACTGTAGAAGTCAAGTGAGGAAAGTCTACATAACTAGACTTAGATAAATATATTTTACCTCTTTACTTGAGTATGACCACGCACGTCGGCAATAGCCCTCGTGCAACGATAATTCAAACCTACCTACCTAGTACCTGTGGAGTGTAACTCTCCAATATGAGAGAGAAATAAAAGACTTGTCAAAATTATTTTGCAACTACAAGGAAAACAACAACCTTCTTCCCTTCTTACAACTGAGGATATACCGTGCTTTAATACGATCGAAGCTTGATTACGGTGTCGCTGCCTATGGTTCCGCCAGAAAATCGGCCCTCAAGTATTTAGACACCATTCACCACCAGGGTCTGAGATTGGCTTCTGGGGCTTTTCGTACATCTCCTGTACAAAGCCTATATGTTCTGTGCCAGGAGCCATCTCTACAGCATCGTCGGGAAAAACTATCATTAGCTGCATATTTCAATATAAAAAGTAATAATAAACACCCTTTATATTCTCAAATTTTAAATCCAAGATTCCAGCAGTTCTTTTTAAATAAAAAATCATTTATTCCGACCTTCTCTCTCCGTATTAAAGAGCTCTTAGATGACCTTGATCTTGATGATTTCAGAGTTTTTAATTTTAACGATAATTTTTCACCTTGGGAAGAATCACCTGTACATATTCATAATATCATTAATTTTAAAAAGTCATCCTTGCCTGACTCGGCTATTGTGCAAATCTTTAACGAGCATCGCTTTTTTAATTTCTCGTTTAAACCTGTATTCACTGATGGTTCTAAGTCCTTTTCACATGTTGGCTCAGCTGCAGTTTTTAGTGACATCACCATAGCAGAATCACTCCACCCTTCATGCTCGGTTTTTACTTCAGAAATATATTCTATTTACCTCGCACTTCATCACATAGCAGATCAAAATTTTAAAACATGGATTATATATTCAGATTCAAAAAGTGTGCTAGATGCCCTAAGTAATTTCTCATATAAATCTCATCCCTTAATATCAATAGTTGTCAAGCTCCTCCAAAAGCTCAAAAACAATAGTTTTAAAATTATATTCTGCTGGGTGCCAAGTCATGTTGGTATTCGGGGCAATGAGGAGGCGGACCGCGCTGCAAAGACTGCTAGTCAAAGCAGCGGCGCCCCCCTCAATCTGCCCGATGCCAAGCTGGCTTGTGCACATTCAATTAAAATAGTATGGCAAAATGAATGGGACCTCCAAACAGAAAATAAGTTTCATCGCATATCACCTTCCATAACCTGGCCATTTCTACCATTACCGAGCAGAAGGCAGGAGGTTGTGCTGGCACGTCTTCTGATCGGGCACACAAGACTCACGCATGTGCATCTTTTGCTGGCAGAAGATCAGCCCATGTGTGTCATGTGTGATGTCCCGCTAAGTGTATACCACATTTTAGTCGACTGTCCAGCTTTAACTCTGAGCAGGCTTAAATATTTTAACATTCTAAATCCATCTATTCATGACATTCTATCTCATCCCCCATATCATGGCTTGTTTTCCTTTTTATTTGATATTGGCTTTTATTCTTTGATTTAAATGTTTCACTGTTTTTAAGTGTTATGTACTGCTTTTAATTACCATTTAAACCTTTATTTGAAAATCCTTGTGTTTGATTTTAGATGTTGAATCGTTTTTAAATGTTTTGTGTTGCTTTTATGGATTTGTTAAACTTGTTTTAAAATTGTACCTAGTGTTTGGCGCAGTATGGCCTTAGATGCCCTTGCGCCATAAAACCCAAACATCCATCCATCCATCCCTTCTTACAACTATTTTTGTTAATTTTTAATAATTAGATCAAATTGTATTATTTAAAACGGCTAAAATATGATAAATCTCTGATCATAAATATTTTTCTAATTTTTAAGAATGAATAATGCTCATATTTCGCTCATCTCTGCTCATATGTCAATGTTGGCTTCTAACATACTGCTTGCATGTTGTTGTCAATTCCATTCATATGCCTCTTCAATAACGTCTCAAAAACTTTACCTAAAACAGTTGCAAGACTTTTTTTAAATCCGCTTTTCGTTTTAAACTCTCACAGCTTCCTGCTCACAAACCTGCACCAACATGTCATGCGTGTTCGTCGCCGTTCTGCCCAACGTAAAGCAAAACTTCAGGTTTATGCTTTCCCACTACATCTGCATAGACGTTTAAATATTTAAATTTTATAAAAAAAAATGCCATTTTACAAAGAAGCAGAAAAAAATTTAGTCCAATGCAAAGGCATAACGAAAAACAAATTTAAAAATTAGGTAAAAATGTAAAAGAGGTATGGTAGAGTCAAATCAACACACTCACAAATTAATTTTTTACAGACAGTTACAGACCGAAATAGATGAATATAGCACAGGGACAAAAAAAAAACAACTATGGGCAGAAGCACTGGTTCGCGTCAAATGGGAGCGCAAAGTCTGGAAACGGAGGCATATGGCGCATGGTGTACAATTGGCGCAGCACAGTTGGATTATGGGCACGGCCAGCAGCAATACGCCCTCATTTTTTATACTTAAAAGAAACTCTTGCAGTATTGGCCCGACCAGGACGGCTTTCTTGCTCAATACATCTGGCATAAACTTTGAGCCCAAGGTACTTGCAGGTGTGGGGCAACGGTCCGGTTCTGTTCTTCGTAGAATAGGGTATTCTTTTAGCTTGGGTATTAGCTGACGTGTCCGGCTTCAGCATAAAAGTGTGACCCATCATATCATCGCTCCCTTGCTGTGGGCTCGTTGCGCTGGGGGATACTCCTTCGGAGCTGCTAGTGCTGGGTGATCTGACCCCTTGTGGGCGGCTGCTTCCTATTTGCCCTTGTTAAGAGCAAAGCAGGGAGTTCCTGAGCAGGGTGGACTGTAGAGAAATTCAGAAGCACTTTTTTTAGGGAGAAGATAGGGTAAATTTTCGTAGGCGGAACTATACCCGAAGTGTAATTCAAAGGCACAGTAAGAAGGGAAGAAGGTAAAGGCAGGTCACTTTTCAAGGGTAAAGCAAAAAGTTTCGGAGATGAAGGAGCTGTAGGAGAATTTAGAATCGCAGTAGGTGGGAGAGGGTGGATAGGCGGTTTTAAAGGGCATAGCAGAAGGTTTATAAGAAGTATCAGCAATGACAGAAGTAGTAGGTTAATGCAGAGATTTAGAAAACGAATTTGGAGGTTTTGGCCTAACTGTAGAAGTCAAGTGAGGAAAGTCTACATAACTAGACTTAGATAAATATATTTTACCTCTTTACTTGAGTATGACCACGCACGTCGGCAATAGCCCTCGTGCAACGATAATTCAAACCTACCTACCTAGTACCTGTGGAGTGTAACTCTCCAATATGAGAGAGAAATAAAAGACTTGTCAAAATTATTTTGTAACTACAAGGAAAACAACAACCTTCTTCCCTTCTTACAACTATTTTTGTTAATTTTTAATAATTAGATCAAATTGTATTATTTAAAACGGCTAAAATATGATAAATCTCTGATCATAAATATTTTTCTAATTTTTAAGAATGAATAATGCTCATATTTCGCTCATCTCTGCTCATATGGCAATGTTGGCTTCTCCCATACTGCTTGCATGTTGTTGTCAATTCCATTCATATGCCTCTTCTATAACGTCTCAAAACCTTTACCTAAAGCAGTTGCAAGACTTTTTTTAAATCCGCTTTTCGTCTTAAACTCTGTACTCACAGCTTCCTGATCACAAACCTGCACCAACATGTCATGCGTGTTCGTCGCCGTTCTGCCCAACGTGAAGCAAAACTTAGGTTTATGCTTTCCCACTACATCTGCATAGACGTTTAAATATTTCAAATTTTATTTAAAAAAATGCCATTTTACAAAGAAGCAGAAAAAAAATTTAGTCCGATGCAAAGGCATAACGAAAAACAAATTTAAAAATTAGGTAAAAATGTAAAAGAGGTATGGTAGAGTCAAATCAACACACTCACAAATTAATTTTTTACAGACAGTTACAGACCGAAATAGATGAATATAGCTCAGGGACAAAAAAAAAAAACTATGGGCAGAAGCACTGGTTCGCGTCAAATGGGAGCGCAAAGTCTGGAAACGGAGGCATATAGCGCATGGTGTACAATTGGCGCAGCACAGTTGGATTATGGGCACGGCCAGCAGCAAAACGCCTTCATTTTTATACTTAAAAGAAACTCTTGCGGTATTAGCCCGACCAGGACGGCTTTCTTGCTCAATACATCTGGCATAAACTTTGAGCCCAGGGTACTTGCAGGTGTGGGGCAACGGTCCGGTTCTGTTCTTCGTAGAATAGGGTATTCTTTTAGCTTGAGTATTAGCTGACGTGTCCGGCTTCAGCATAAAAGTGTGACCCATCATATCATCGCTCCCTTGCTGTGGGCTCGTTGCGCTGGGGGATACTCCTTCGGAGCTGCTAGTGCTGGGTGATCTGACCCCTTGTGGGCGGCTGCTTCCTATTTGCCCTTGTTAGGAGCAAAGCAGGGAGTTCCTGAGCAGGGTGGACTGTAGAGAAATTCATAAGCACTTTTTTTAGGGAGAAGATAGGGTAAATTTTCGCAGGCGGAACTATACCCGAAGTGTAATTCAAAGGCACAGTAAGAAGGGAAGAAGGTAAAGGCAGGTCACTTTTCAAGGGTAAAGCAAAAAGTTTCGGAGATAAGGAGCTGTAGGAGAATTTAGAATCGCAGTAGGTGGGAGAGGGTGGATAGGCGGTTTTAAAGGGCATAGCAGAAGGTTTATAAGAAGTATCAGCAATGACAGAAGTAGTAGGTTAATGCAGAGATTTAGAAAACGAATTTGGAGGTTTTGGTCTAACTGTAGAAGTCAAGTGAGGAAAGTGTACATAACTAGACTTAGATAAATATATTTTACCTCTTTACTTGAGTATGACCACGCACGTCGGCAATAGCCCTCGTGCAACGATAATTCAAACCTACCTACCTAGTACCTGTGGAGTGTAACTCTCCAATATGAGAGAGAAATAAAAGACTTGTCAAAATTATTTTGCAACTACAAGGAAAACAACAACCTTCTTCCCTTCTTACAACTGAGGATATACCGTGCTTTAATACGATCGAAGCTTGATTACGGTGTCGCTGCCTATGGTTCCGCCAGAAAATCGGCCCTCAAGTATTTAGACACCATTCACCACCAGGGTCTGAGATTGGCTTCTGGGGCTTTTCGTACATCTCCTGTACAAAGCCTATATGTTCTGTGCCAGGAGCCATCTCTACAGCATCGTCGGGAAAAACTATCATTAGCTGCATATTTCAATATAAAAAGTAATAATAAACACCCTTTATATTCTCAAATTTTAAATCCAAGATTCCAGCAGTTCTTTTTAAATAAAAAATCATTTATTCCGACCTTCTCTCTCCGTATTAAAGAGCTCTTAGATGACCTTGATCTTGATGATTTCAGAGTTTTTAATTTTAACGATAATTTTTCACCTTGGGAAGAATCACCTGTACATATTCATAATATCATTAATTTTAAAAAGTCATCCTTGCCTGACTCGGCTATTGTGCAAATCTTTAACGAGCATCGCTTTTTTAATTTCTCGTTTAAACCTGTATTCACTGATGGTTCTAAGTCCTTTTCACATGTTGGCTCAGCTGCAGTTTTTAGTGACATCACCATAGCAGAATCACTCCACCCTTCATGCTCGGTTTTTACTTCAGAAATATATTCTATTTACCTCGCACTTCATCACATAGCAGATCAAAATTTTAAAACATGGATTATATATTCAGATTCAAAAAGTGTGCTAGATGCCCTAAGTAATTTCTCATATAAATCTCATCCCTTAATATCAATAGTTGTCAAGCTCCTCCAAAAGCTCAAAAACAATAGTTTTAAAATTATATTCTGCTGGGTGCCAAGTCATGTTGGTATTCGGGGCAATGAGGAGGCGGACCGCGCTGCAAAGACTGCTAGTCAAAGCAGCGGCGCCCCCCTCAATCTGCCCGATGCCAAGCTGGCTTGTGCACATTCAATTAAAATAGTATGGCAAAATGAATGGGACCTCCAAACAGAAAATAAGTTTCATCGCATATCACCTTCCATAACCTGGCCATTTCTACCATTACCGAGCAGAAGGCAGGAGGTTGTGCTGGCACGTCTTCTGATCGGGCACACAAGACTCACGCATGTGCATCTTTTGCTGGCAGAAGATCAGCCCATGTGTGTCATGTGTGATGTCCCGCTAAGTGTATACCACATTTACTGTCCAGCTTTAACTCTGAGCAGGCTTAAATATTTTAACATTCTAAATCCATCTATTCATGACATTCTATCTCATCCCCCATATCATGGCTTGTTTTCCTTTTTATTTGATATTGGCTTTTATTCTTTGATTTAAATGTTTCACTGTTTTTAAGTGTTATGTACTGCTTTTAATTACCATTTAAACCTTTATTTGAAAATCCTTGTGTTTGATTTTAGATGTTGAATCGTTTTTAAATGTTTTGTGTTGCTTTTATGGATTTGTTAAACTTGTTTTAAAATTGTACCTAGTGTTTGGCGCAGTATGGCCTTAGATGCCCTTGCGCCATAAAACCCAAACATCCATCCATCCATCCCTTCTTACAACTATTTTTGTTAATTTTTAATAATTAGATCAAATTGTATTATTTAAAACGGCTAAAATATGATAAATCTCTGATCATAAATATTTTTCTAATTTTTAAGAATGAATAATGCTCATATTTCGCTCATCTCTGCTCATATGTCAATGTTGGCTTCTCCCATACTGCTTGCATGTTGTTATCAATTCGATGTGTGCATCCATGTTCCCGACAAGAACCAGCTGGGTAGAAGCATCACTCTTGTAGAAAGACTTGAGCCCTTTTTGAAATTCAAACAAACGGCTGCTTTAACTTCGTTGACATTTCCAGGATCGTGTCGCCTGCCTCTATCACCTTTCACGATTACCAAAACGTCGTTCTTACGAAACAGCAGCTCAATCTGACTTTTCCACTTGGTCAATTTGAGGTTCCCCAAAGATTTTCAATGCCGGCCTTGAAATCCATTTATTTCAGGGTTAAAAAAGAGTTAAGAAATGAAAAAAGTTCGATCAGCCTAACTAATTCGCATGATCGTTACACATCGAAACACAGTATTTCTTGTATTACTCGTAAAAAAGAGATCGTCTAAAGCAGTGGCTGGGGAGCCCAGTCGGTTAAGCAGTCGCTTAGCATGCGGAAGGTCCCAGGTTCGGGTCCAGGCATCGCCAAAATAGCTGCCGACTTATAAACGGCCCGTGCAGCCAAAAATGTCCGACTAATAATACCCCGTGTAAGGGAGTGCACGTTAAATATCCTTCAAAGTCCTGACGCTGCAAACAATGTCACTCTTAATGGTTGAATTGGGTGCCTATTCAGGTGCTGGCTCGTCACCTGACTGTGGTTCTAAAATACGACGCCCGTCGCCAATAGCCCTCGTGCGACGATAATTCAAACCAAAGCAGTGGCACATAACCTCATGAATAATGGTTTTGTCTGCTCTTGGGCCGCCTCCTCTCCGCTGTTTTCTGCCAGGTGGTTACCTTGTGCTGCCGCCACATCAACTACAAGATCTTCCAACGCAGCTCGTAAATCCCTGTCGTCCTCTGCTGGCTGCCTCTCTCCTTTCCGCTTACCTCCTGTTCCCCCTCTCTAAGCAGCTCCTCTCTACGCTGCTCCTCTTTGGCCTCCTCCGGCCCCAGAGGTAGTTCTACGAGGTCATTATTGAAAATATGTTTACTAAAAAATAAATTACGAGTTTAATTGGCCTCACAAGGGGAAACAGTACATATATTTTATAAAAATTCAAATTTGAGCAGGGTTCGGGTCCGGGCTACGCCAAAATAGCTGCCGACCTATAAACGGCCCCTTAATAGTTTGCCCAGCTGGGCGAAATTACCCAACTGGGAAATTTCGTACCAACCACAAGAAAATATGCCCTATTCATGCAAATTAACCTTGTAATAGTACTTATCTTTAGATATTAGTAAAAGAACCTACTAGAAAAAGAGTTGCTACCAGTCATTTCCACATGTATTTGAATTCGGTCATTAATATCTTGATGGGTGCTTAACTTCTCTTGTACGTGATAAATTATCCATCTATGTCGGTTGTTAAGGTATTCTGGCAAATTCTTGCTATATTTCTTGTGTTGTGAAGAAATGTTTTTAATAATAATTAATGTAATTATAATTTTAAAAAAAAAAAATTCTACACCACTGCTGACATTAATTCAGATAGGAAACATTTATTCATTCAAGTACCGACTTAATTCTTCGTTTTGTCTTAATATGCCTGGTTCTCGTGCTGTAGCACCCGCGCAGTTCCGGTACGACCTGTACTCAGCATTCTGGAGTTTCACAGTGCCATTTCAGAACAGAAGTTTACATGCTTGACTGCAGGTTAATTGCTACGTAGAATTTTAGTCAGACATTTTGAAGAGACGAAATTAAATAAAGTTCAAATAAACTTAAAAGTCAGTCTACTGTATTTATTTAAAATAAACAAAAAGCAGCCACGACAACAGTGTATGCTGTATTTATAGTTTACACAAACATCTAGCTGTTGCCAGATATAACAATTGACATACAGTTAATATATTATTGGAATTAAAATATAAATAATTATTCATAAAATATTTTAAATGATATTTAAATAAATATTACAGTAAATAATAACTGGAATTTTAGATAAGTTTTAATTTATTTACTTTTAATGATATTCTATTTGAGCTATTACCGAGCCTTGGACATTTTCATTGACTGCCATCTATTAGCAATTATTAGAACTATCTGTTCCCAACATTATTCCCCTACCAGTAACAAAGTTACGATACTTGGCAATTAAGGCAGGAAACTTAAAGATCAAAATCCAATGTCCATAGACCCGTTTACAATACTCTAAAATGTAACTTAAATTAACTATTACTTAAAGCTTAAATGATTTGCAAACATATAAATATTCAATGCAAATTTATTCGAAAATATTAAATGTTATCTTACTAAATTAAATTTTAGAAACATTAACCATTTTCCAATATAAATATTGCATTCTAATCTGCATAAGCAGAAAAAAATTAATTTCATCCCTACAAATTGTCAAACCTCTTTAAAAAAAAGTGAAAAATTCTAATTAGTTTTCATAAAACATCAAAATATTACAAAATGTTATTTTTGAAAAATTCTTAAGCTTTGATTAAATATCAAAATTTTTGAAAATTTTTTAGAAAAACTTCAGAAAATTTCTTAGAAAATCCCTAACCATAAATATTCAAATTGCATATAATTGTTTCATAAATTGTATCAAAATTGCAATTAAATTACTCTGAATTTAAAAATTAGTCAAAATGCAAATAACGTTGAAATTCAAAATACTAAGTTATAATATAGAAAATTGAAACAACCAAAAAAATTTAGAGTCCAAATCTAACAGGAATCCTAACTTTTCTTCCGGATCGAGTAGTCCTTTCTGGAACATTTTCCATCACTGGAGCTGTTGGAACGGTCAGTTCACTTGTAGGATTTCTATTGTGCTGAGGCAATAGACTAGGTGGTGTTGGCACCTCCTCTGTTTCCAAAAGATATGCGGGTTTTAACCTGTCGATGGAAACACTTACTTCTTTACCTCTTATTTTCACACGAAAGTACTTTTCATTTCTTTGTAGAACTGGAAACGGACCCTCATAAGGTGGCTCAAACGAACGCTTGCTTGGAGATTGACACCTTGAACGTGAACTGATCCCGGCGAGGTCTCCATTAAATCCCAAGTGTCTTCAGGACCGTCTCCTGGTCCCAAGTAAAGGCATCTCAATTTGATAGATAAATTGGCAGATAAATTTGTTCTCCGATGAGACTATTGTTTTGTTCACTGCGAACCCTCTTTCGGCCCCCTCAGGGGGCCCACTTCGGTGGGTACGGGTGTGGCAGCCCCGAGGTCCCTAGCCTCTCAGGGAGCTCACTTCTTGTGAGCACGGGAATGGCGACCCCGAGGTTCCCTAGCTGGGCCTTTGCATTCTTCTGTCTTTCCTCCCTGCAAAGGTCCAGTTTTGTTTTGATTCTGGTTTTATTTCCTGTTTTAATCTTAGTTACAGAAGAGTGTTTTAGGTGCAGATCTTATTTCTAACCTATTTTTTGTGCGTTGTTTATTTTGGCTGAGTTTAATTTTTATTCTCTTTTGCTTATTTTATGTTATTTTAATTTACATCCTTGAAAATACCGAGCGAACTGCTTCTATTTGGACCTTTAAATATTTGTTTTTTTTGTTATTTCATTGTTGTCGGACATTTCCGACCAGCACGTTTGCCGTGTGCTGCGACCGGCTGAACCGGGGGAAAGTGGAGTCCTGGGGTTCCTGCAGTGGCCTCCCATAGGACAGGTGTTAGTTTCCTGAGGCCACTGTTGCGTGCCCTTTGGTCCATGCTTCACTGGTTGACGGGTGCCAGGGGGGAGCCCGCCCCTGGCAATCGGCTCGCCTAATGGCACTGCTGTCCGGCGTTTGAGCTGCCGGACACCACTGCCATTTGGATTTTCGCTCCGGAAAAGGGTTAGTTTTGCGGCTAGGGGTGCCCAGTGCGGATCCACACCCCGAACCCGTAACGCTATGTCCCCGTAGTACTGCCTAGGGACACTGCCAAAGGCTGGGCTTATGTTTTTTATTTGCGACAGTTCGCACCCTTATTATTTTAAGTTGCCCAGAGCTGGTAAGCCCCTGCCGTATTCCGGCCACTCCGGCGTAGCTGCAGTAGGTGGGTGAGAAAGGGTAACCGGAGCTACCTGTGGACTACGGGGATGAACCCCTTCTCTTTTAATTATGGCTCTTAATCAAAGCCCAGGCGGGGGGTCAAGCCCGCCAAATATAACACCAGAATTGGATAAGACAAAGCATGTAACTGACATTAACTCACTTTACCCGAAATTTCTAGTTATAACATCAACAACACAACAATTATCCAAAGTATCACCATTTGCGATTCAAAAAGGGCTACTCGGCATCGGAGGAAATCCCAAATCTGTGAAAAAACTTAAATCCGGAGATCTACTTATTGAAACAAGCACTTACGTACAATCCAGATCATTTATAAACTCCAAACTGTTATGCAATATCCCGATTACTGTCACACCCCACAACTCTCTGAACTCCTGCCGTGGTGTCATCTCTGAAAGAGACCTAGTTAATATACCAGAATCAGAAATTCTGGAAAACTTAAAACTTCAAAATGTCACCCATGTTAAACGAATAACCATTAAAAAAGGAAATGAAATAGTGAACACTCAACATTTAATCTTGACTTTTGGTACACCTAACCTACCTAAACATATAAAAGCTGGCTATCTGAACTGTCCGGTCCGACCTTATATCCCTAACCCTTTGCGCTGCTTCCATTGCCAAAGGTATAGTCATACTAAAGCCACATGCAGGTCCCCAGACGAATTTTGTTCAAACTGTTCAGCAAAAGGCCACTCTTTCTCTTCTTGTCAGCTTCCACCTAAATGCTTAAATTGCGGAGGCGACCACGCCGCCAACTTCAGGGGTTGCCCTAGGTGGAAAGAAGAGAAAGATATTCAGTACATTAAAGTAACCAAAAATGTATCCTATCTAGAAGCTCGCAATCAAGTTTCAATAACCCTGCCTAAACCTAACTTATCATACGCATCTGCCACCAAAGTTACAACAGCCTCAATAGCCATACAGTGCAATATGATTTTAGAAAAATACCTCCAAGATGCTAAATCTACCAATACAATAACGACAACTTCTGTAACCAAAAACACCACATCCTCCTCTAGCTCACAAACTCATGACGCAAAAGTAAAATCAGGAACGCAGAAACCCCCAAGATATAGTAAATCTCCGGTGACAGTCAAACGTTTAGAAAGGTCTCCGAAAAAACCAAAAACCAAAACTAGAAGCAGATCCTTAAATGCAAAAATTCATACTAGCTCTGATTCCTCCGATTCGCCGGAAATGGAAGTTGAGGCAGGACTCGAGGCACCACAAAATCTGATGCCTCGAGACAAATCGGTGACGAAACACCCGCCGATCAACTTCCCTAAATGACCCGAATAGTCTCGTGGAATTGTCGTGGTTTCCGACCTAATGTAGACGGTGTCAAGGCAATCATGGATAAATATGCACCTGCTGTAGTCTGCCTGCAGGAAACATTCTTAAAAGCAGGCGATATCACAAAATTAACATCTTGTGAAATTTTAAGAAAAGACTACTCAGACGGTGGAAGGGCTTGTGGTGGAGTTGCAATCGTGTATTCTAACCGATTGCCCACCAGTATTTTGAATATCAATACCAACCTCCAAGCCATAGCAATACAGATTCAACTTTCCCACCTCGTTACCATCTGTTGCATATATTTACCACCCAACCATGTTGTTAATATAGGAGATTTGGAAAATGTAGTTCAGCAGCTGCCTGCCCCATTTTTTCTCATGGGTGACTTTAATGGCCACCACCCAATGTGGGGCAGTAGTGAACATAACAGCCGAGGTTCAATAGTTGAACAGCTGATACACGGGCAAAATCTGTTTCTTTTGAATGATGGAAGTCCAACTCTGTTTCACTCGCCTTCAAAGACTTTCCATGCTGTCGACCTCGCCATTTGCTCTCCGTCACTCTCTTTAGACTGGTCTTTCGGGGTTGGGAGTGACCTGTATGACAGTGATCACTTCCCAATACTTTTAACATCGAGGAGCCCACCACCTCAATGCGAAAGACCAAAAAAATTTAAATTTAATAAAGCGAATTGGGATCTTTTTGCGACCCACGCTGAGTTGACGGATGACATGGTTGAAACAGGCGATATTGACTCGGCTGTTAATGTGGTTACTGAAACTATATTAAATGCTGCTGTTTTAGCCATTCCTGTCACCCATGGCAGACTTCCAAAATCTCCTAAGCCTTGGTGGAACCACGACTGCTCACAGGCTGAAAAGCATAAAAAGCGAGCTTGGGGTATTTTCCGTCGCTATCCTACTGAGGCAAATCTTATTGAATTTAAGAGGGCTCGGTCCCAGGCCCGTAGGATACGACGCGAAAGCCAAAGGTCATCTTGGCAGCAATACCTCAATTCTATCAGGGGTCACGTAACATCAAAAACTGTTTGGAAGAAGGTAAAAAGAATTTCGGGTCGTTACGCTGACTCCCAGCCGCTTTCTATGCTTAAACAAAATAATGTTTTATTTACTTCCCAAGAAGATATTGCCGATCGGCTAGGAGCAGCCTTTGCAGCTGTCTCCAATGGTGCTAATTACACCGCTGACTTCTTAGTGACAAAACAACAAGAGGAGCTTAAAAAGTTAAATTTTAGACCGTACCATGCCAATAGTTACAATAGTAATTTCACTCTATCTGAACTACTGTGTGCTTTAAAAAAATGCCATTCATCAGCCCCCGGTCATGATAAAATCCACAATGATATGTTAAAACACCTAAATAGTAATTCCTTACAAACTCTTTTACACCTTTACAATAGAATATGGAATGAGAAAGTTTTCCCGACTTCCTGGCAAAGAGCAATCGTTATTCCAATTGCCAAGCCAGGAAAGGACCCTCATGATGCTGGTAATTACCGCCCTATTGCCCTGACCAGTTGCCTGTGCAAATTGATGGAGCGGATGGTCAATGCCCGCCTTGTCTATTGCTTAGAGGAAAAAGGTGCCCTATCTCCGTTTCAGAGTGGTTTCCGACACCATAGAAGCACTGTTGATAATATCCTGCTTCTGGAAACCTCCATTCGTGAAGCCTTTGTTAGAAATCAGCACCTTGTCTCCATATTTTTTGACATGGAGAAGGCTTATGATCGAACTTGGAGGTATGGAATTCTGAAAGACTTGCACCATCTTGGGTTTCGTGGTTATTTACCAGTCTTCATTCAGAATTTCCTTAAGACCCGTGTATTTCAAGTTCGTGTAGGATCCACTCTGTCTCGAGACTTTTACCAACGAGAAGGGGTACCCCAAGGCAGTGTCCTCAGCGTGGTGTTGTTTATATTAAAGATCAATGATATAGTTCGACAGCTCCCACCAACTGTCAATGGCACTTTGTTTGTAGACGACTTTCAGATCTCCTGTGCTGCAGCTAACATGAGTACAGTAGAGAGGCAGCTGCAGATTGCAATCCGCAAGATCACGGATTGGACTAACAACAATGGTTTCGTTATATCAAACCAGAAGACAATCTGCATGCATTTCTGCCGGAAGCGTGGGCTGCATCCTGACCCAGAAATTATTTTAAATGGTGTGGCTCTGCCTGTTAGATCAGAGGCAAAATTTCTGGGTATTATTTTTGACAGGAAGCTCACCTTCTTGCCACACATTCAACATCTACGGCAGAAGTGCAATAAGTCGTTGAACATATTGAAAGTTCTATGTAACACTACCTATGGTGCTGATACAACATCTATGCTGAGGATTTACCGTGCTTTGATACGATCCAAGCTCGATTACGGTGTCGCTGCCTATGGTTCGGCCAGAAAATCGGCCCTCAAGTATTTGGACACTATTCATCATCAGGGTCTGAGGTTGGCTTCTGGGGCTTTTCGTACATCTCCTGTACAAAGCCTATATGTTCTATGCCAGGAGCCATCCCTGCAACATCGTCGGGAAAAACTCTCATTAGCTGCATATTTTAATATAAAAAGTAATCATAAACACCCTTTATATTCTCAAATTTTAAATCCAAAATTCCAGCAGTTCTTTTTAAATAAAAAATCATTTATTCCGACCTTCTCTCTCCGTATTTAAGAGCTCTTGGATGACCTTAATCTTGATGATTTTAGAGTTTTTAATTTTAACGATAATTTTTCACCTTGGGAAGAATCGCCTGTAAATATTCGTAAAATTATTGATTTTAAAAAGTCATCATTGCCTGACTCGGCCATTGTACAAATCTTTAATGAGCATCGCTTTTTTAATTTCTCGTTTAAACCTGTATTCACCGATGGTTCCAAATCCTTATCACATGTTGGCTCAGCTGCAGTTTTTGATGACATGACAATAGCAGAAACACTTAATCCTTCTTGCTCGGTATTTACTTCAGAAATTTATTCTATTTATCTTGCACTTCATCACATAGCAGATCAAAGTTTTAAAACATGGATTATCTATTCTGATTCAAAAAGTGTGCTAGATGCCCTTCATAATTTCTCATACAAATCTCATCCCTTAATATCAATAGTTGTAAAGCTCCTTCAAAAGCTCAAAAACAATAGTTTTCATATTAGTTTCTGCTGGGTGCCAAGCCATGTTGGTATTCCGGGCAATGAGGAGGCGGACCGCGCTGCAAAGACTGCTAGTCAAAGCAGCGGCGCCCCCCTCAATCTGCCCGATGCCAAGCTGGCTTGTGCACATTCAATTAAAATAGTATGGCAAAATGAATGGGACCTCCAAACAGAAAATAAATTTCATAACATATCACCTTCCATAACCTGGCCATCTTCACCATTACCGAGCAGAAGGCAGGAGGTAGTGCTGGCACGCCTCCTGATTGGGCACACAAGACTTACTCATGTACATCTTCTGCTGGCGGAACATCATCCCATATGTATTATGTGTGATGTGTTATTAAGTGTTTACCATATTTTAGTGGAATGTCCATCTTTTACACTAAGCAGACTTAAACATTTTAACAAATTCAACCCATCTATCCATGACATTTTATCTCGTCCCCCATATCATGACTTGTTTTCCTTTTTATTTGAGATTGGCTTTTATTCTTTGATTTAAATTTGTCAATGTTTTTAAATGTTATGTACTGCTTTTAATAACCATTCAAACCTTTTGTTTGAAAACCCCTGTGTTTGATTTTGGATGTTAAATCGTTCTTAAATGTATTGTGACACTTTTATGGATTATTTTAACTTGTTTTAAAAATATACCTAGTGTTTGGCGCAGTATGGCCTTAGATGCCCTTGCGCCATAAAACCCAAACATCCATCCATCCCTCTTTCGGCATCTATATTTCCGTGAGACAGTGAAAGCAATGCTTTGATTCGTCGTGATAATTTGTCAGCTCCGGACATTTTATCATTTAGTTTAGACTCTGGCCCAGTATAAACTATCCAGTCTTTCATGCTTCACCTCGTTTGTTTCAGTATCAACAATTTTAATGAAGTTATCACAAAATTCGTCAATATCTTCATCTATCCTATTCATTTGCCATTCATGAGCAATCTTGTCAACCTCCCGTTAATCTCTTTAGCTATAGCTAAATTCACATTTGGTCCGTCCATACTAAGCATTAACATTTTGTTCAAGGCAGTTCATTGTCATTTAAGGTGTCGATTATGCTTGTAAATACTTTTTCACTGTCTGCATGACCCAAAAATACTGAATGGATATAATCATTTAAGACTTTGTCAAACTTTTCACTCCAAAATCTGACTTACAAATCGTGTTTTATTTGATGCGTAGTTGTTTCATCAAACCCCAAAGTAAACCAATTAGAGGACTTGTTAAGTTTACTGTTAATTTCACCTTGAAAGCTTGGGCCAAGCCCACTGGGGGACACAATTGCAAATTTTGCTAAAGATGTAACTAAAAGTGGCGATAATTCAAGCTAACCTAATCGGTAGAATTCATATTCATGTATTAAAATTGTTCTCCTCTATAAGAATTTATTTTTGATTTGAATTTTCATAATTTTAAAATTAATAAATGAATTTAAAAGGACATTTTATAAGTAAAACAATAACTTCCTTCACTTAACTGTTTTAAAATTGAGTGCTATATAAAATGCGAGTGAATTTTTAAAGTGTAATGAGTAATTGTTGCATACATTAATTATGTATATTTTGGGCTAACTTTTATTTAATAAATCAATAATTACTACAAACTGCTTATCTTCCTATGGATGCCGAATAAATTGAGAAAAAATGGAGTGTTATTATGTGACAATTCTTGGGTGAAATTATGTTTTTTGTTTTTTAAATTCAGATTTAGAATTTGTTACCTGTATGAAAGTTGCCTGAGTATTGTTAAAATACTGGTATTTTAAAGATATAGCATTTAATTTTTTTTAATTATTTAAGAAAAAAAGACTTTATAAATATGTTTTTCTAATACATTGTTTGAGATACCAAAAATTTTTCAGGGGGCTGGGGAGCCCAGTCGGTTAAGCACTTGCTTAGCATGCGGAAGGTTCCAGGTTCGGGTCCGGGCATCGCCAAAATAGCTGCCGACCTATAAACGGCCCGTGCAGCCAAAAATGCCCGACGAATAATACCCCGTGCAAGGGAGTGTACGTTAAATATCCTTCAAAGTCCTGACGCTGCGTACGATGTCGCCCTTAACGGTTGCGTTGGGTGCCTATTCAGGTGTGGCTCGCCACCTGACTGTGGTTCTAAAATACGACGCCCGTTGCCAATAGCCCTCGTGTAGCTCTAGTGCGACGATTATTCAAACCAAACCAAAAAATTTTCACTCAAGGCTATACATAAAAAAGTTGATTTGGTACTGAGTCCTCTTATAGAATAAGTAGTGAGAATTATTTTTGTTTAAAAAAATGCTAAACGAAGAAAACCAGTGATTAAATATGCTGTTACCATAACAAAAAAAGCTTGGAACGTAAAGAATAAATCACTCGTACAAAACAATTTTTATTTCCTCAAAAATCGATTTTTTTTGAGCTCTCAACTGATTAGCTATTCTCTGTTGCTCCAGGAGTTTCATATATTGTTCATTATTTCTAGTTGCTTTGTCAACTTTGAGAAGTTTTGAACCTGATCAGCTGGGTCTCCAGAAGGGACTGGGTCTTCTCGGCCAGAATTACAAAGTTCCTCTTGCGGACCTTCTTCTTTCTTTTTGGGAACGCTAGACACAGCATTTTTTAAAAATATTTCTTTATTGGAATAATATTAATACATAGAAAATGACAATGTATACACTACTTCTTAAAAATCTATATGCATGAGGGAATTAGAATATATAAGAGTGTACAAAATTTTAAAAATCGGGCGATGAAAACATATTTTTAGGCTGCTCACTCACCTTGACATGTTTCGATAAACACTCTTAAACTGATTCAATCATTACATTTTCAATTGATTTAGAAAGGAAACGCATATTTTCCTAAGTTGTTAAAATGTCCTCAATATCACAAATATTGTTACAGACAAATGGCAAACTGAACTTACCAAATTTTGTTAGAAGGAGTTTCTCAACATTATTATCAATGTTAGGGAACTAAATGAAAATTGACTTTTCTAATATTAGTGAAGGATCAGTACTAAAGTGAAGGGAAATGATACATTTGTCCCTTTCAATTATATCCCAATATGATGACATTTTCAAGTTGTTTATGCAAGAATTAAGCCTGTCCTAATCCTTGAATGCATGTTCCTGTTCAAACAGCGCAGCAGTTTGTACAGATTCATTCAGCACAGTAGACTTTTGGAGAGCTCTCCTTGAAGTGAAAATTCATTCGTAGCGGGAGCTGCGGATGGGGCAGGAAGGGAAGATTCATCAGGGCGACCCGCCCACAAACCCCAAAAAACCCGGGTGGGTTTTATGAAAAAAAAAACCAATAAAACCCTGGCTTAAGTGGGTTTTTTAAAAATATTAATAATTTTCAACTTTTTTGTGATTTTTGTTTAAAGAAAAAATATTTTTATTAATACTTTGACTTATATTGATTTCGTTTTTGACGCATATTTATGGTACCATCTTACTAACTACGATTTTAAGGCCAGTTACTAAAGTATTTTGCTTTCTTGAAAAATTATGTTATTACACAATTCAAATCGAACACCTGATCAACTTCGCTCAGCTCATACAACGAGTTTGTTCACTTAAGTTAAATTCGTAAATATAAAAATAAAATAGCTAAATACTAACAAATGTACTTGGAATTGAAAAGGCGAAACAGCTAGTTCAATGTCATTGCTTCTTAAATCAAGGTAAAACTCTGTAATAAAGTATTTTCTTTTTTTAATTAAAAAAATTATCATGCAAACTCACTTTATTTCATAATATTAAGATCCTTAAAAAAAACGTAAATCAAGGTTGAAAATTAATATTTTTTTTCGTTGAAAATTAATTTTTTCCATTAAAATCCTCTTTAATTAAATTTAATAATTAAAAAAATTATTAATTTAGAATGAGTTTTTATCTTGACTGAAATTTCTCTTTTCTTAAAATAATACTTAAAATTTGAACCAAACAGTGACATTTTAAGGTTGAATCTTAAAAAACCTTAATAGAACCCAATAAAACCCCCAAAAAAACCCACCCGGGCTGGGCTTTAAAAAAAAAAAAAACCGGGTTTTTGCAAACCCTGATATTCATTAGTTATGGGTTCTGCAGGTAAGGCAAACTTAGAGGCAGGACCAGAGGATTCATTTGTCACAGAAGCTACAGATGAGCCAACTCAGGGGGAAGTTCGCGGTTAATCAAATTATTGATTGAATTGTTGAATTCTTATAGTTGCAGGGGCTGGGGAGCCCAGTCAGTTAGGCACTCGTTTAGCATGCGGAAGGTCCCAGGAAGTCCTAACGCTGCGTACGGTGTCGCCCTTAACTGTTGTGTTGGGTGCCTATTTAGGTGGTGGCTCGTCACCAATAGCCCTCGTGTAGCTCTAGTGCGACAATATTTCAAACCTAACCTATCCAGAATGTAAGTTTCAAATTTAATAAGGGCATTTCAACGTTATTTAGATACTCGTACATTTTTAAAATCATTTTTTGTACAAAATAGAGTAAAACTTTTGTTAAAGTACACATGAAACTTGGATCATGTATGTCAAACGCTCATTTGTCAACCATACTCTGTTTCCCTATATTCTTTGAAATATAAAAGAAACTTGTACGGGTTTAAGACCTTCCTCTCATCGAAACGTTTTCCCAGATAGCAGGCAATGTAAGCTAAAACATTTTCTTCTTGAAAGGAAAACTTCTTCCTGAACTTTCTTCTTTCACTGCAGAATTGATAATAATCAGGAGTGTCCTCTAGAAACCACCCCGGCACCTTACATCACTAAAGGTGTTTTCCGAGTAATCCTGGTTGAATCGATTCAGTAGGAGGTATTTCACCTAGTAACCTTCAAGATATTTCCAGGTGCCTTCCATTGCTCGGAGTGTCATTATCCACCCCTTCTTGCTCGCTGGAGATATCTTTTTCAATCAAGCGTCTCGAAACTTTCAATCAATTACACCATGGACTGCAACAACTCTAAGTGGCACCTGTCGGTTCTGGTAGCTCCATTGTGGGGTTTGTTCGAGATGGGGACATTTGAATTTAGGCTGTTGAACAGATAATTGATTGTCCCCACAAACTCTGGACAACAGCGATAAAGCTGAAGCCACGGAGGTACTGAGAACCTTAAAAAATAAAATTAAAAGTGTTAGGCTCTAATAATAGAATTGCAAGACATTTAAGTATACTTCACAAACAAGAAATTTGGTTAAATTATACAATTTTCTTTTACCGAGATGTTGCCCTAAGCATACTAAATTCATACATTCAATATTAACACCAGACACCAAACCAAAGTTTGGAATTTCCAAGAGGATAGACTTTTTAATATGGTGTTCTTCCTGAGCTTGCTTTTCAAAGGATTCATCTGATTTCAAGGGTACATCCGTCTTTGGAAAACACAAGCGATTATTTAGGAATTTGCCAACTTTTGTACATTTTCCACATCCATAATAGCCTGTATGCCCCTTTATGCAATAAAGCATTAGCAAAAGCATCTCATACAATGGATTTCAAATTTACATTGCAATTTACTTGATTAATAAGAATTCCATTGCTCAAAACTTGCCTAGAGCTGAATAGCACTCGTTTAGCTCTAGTGCGAAGATAATTCTAACCTAACCTAACGAAACTACATTCAATGCGATTGGCATCTGCTGAACGTTGCGAGAATCTAAATACTGCTGCCCGGTGTTCTTCGGAATTTTCATGTTAGTGAAATCTTTTGGAAACATCCCGCCAGTCTGAATATCCATCCTTACAAAGGGCTTGGTCACTGGTATTATTAAGTTTGCAAACATAGCAAAATAGTGCTGTTGCACTTGGTAAATATACCAACCAGTCCCGCAATACCTTGTCTCCGTCCTTTTTTACACGACTGAAATTTGCGATAGAACATATCCGCTCTTTATCTCCAATTAATTTCATGGAACTTGTTATTAATTCAATATTTTGATTTGGTTTCTTTCGGCTGAAATACTCCCGCAAACAATCAATTATTATTAGTAGCCACATTGCAGGGTCATTGTAGTTAGGCTCAGGTGAAGATTTATCCTCAAGAGAAACTATAAATGGTGAAAACTCGAGATTGAATCTTCGTTTCCTGTTCTTAACAGAAGCTGCAGATGAGGCAAACTCAGGGGCATGAAGTGAAGATTCAAAAGTAATGGGTTCTGCAGATAAGGCAAATTTAGGGGCAGGAGGTGAAGATTCATTTGCAACAGAAGCTACAGGTGAGGCAAACTCAAGGGCATTGAGTGAAGATTCAAAAGTAATGGGCCCCTCAGGGGGCCCACTTCGGTGGGTACGGGTGTGGCAACCCCGAGGTCCCTAGCCTCTCAGGGAGCTCATTTCTTGTGAGCATGGGAGTGGCGACCCCAAGATTCCCTAGCTGGGCCTTTGCATTCTTCTTTCTTTCCTCCCTGCAAAGGTCCGGTTTTGTGTTGATTCTGGTTTTCCTTACTGTTTTAATCTTAGTTGCAGAAGAATTTCTTGGTTTTAAAATTGTTCCCTTACCTTTTTTCTAGCGTTATTTATTTTGGCTGAGTTTAATTTTCTATTCTCTTTGTTATATTTCTATTTTAATTTATATATTTATGATACCCAGTGAACTGCTTTGGACTTTTAAATATTTGTTTTATTTATAATTTCATTGTTGTCGGACATTTCCGACCAGCACGTTTGCCGTGTGCTGCGACCGACTGAACCGGGGGAAAGTGGAGTCCTGGGGTTCCTGCAGTGGCCTCCCATAGGACAGGTGTTAGTTTCCTGAGGCCACTGTTGCGTGCCCTTTGGTCCATGCTTCACTGGTTGACGGGTGCCAGGGGGGAGCCCGCCCCTGGCAATCGGCTCGCCTAATGGCACTGCTGTCTGGCGTTTGAGCTGCCGGACACCACTGCCATTTGGATTTTCGCTCCGGAAAAGGGTTAGTTTTGCGGCTAGGGGTGCCCAGTGCGGATCCACACCCCGAACCCGTAACGCTATGTCCCCGTAGTACTGCCTAGGGACACTGCCAAAGGCTGGGCTTTTGTTTTTTATTTGCGACAGTTCGCGCCCTTATTATTTTAAGTTGCCCAGAGCTGGTAAGCCCCTGCCGTATCCCGGCCACTCCGGCGTAACTGCAGTAGGTGGGTGAGAAAGGGTAACCGGAGCTACCTGTGGACTACGGGGATGAACCCCTTCTCTATTTATTATGGCTCTTAATCAAAGCCCAGGCGGGGGGTCAAGCCCGCCAAATATAACACCAGAATTGGATAAGACAAAACATGTAACTGACATTAACTCACTTTACCCGAAATTTCTAGTTATAACATCAACAACACAACAATTATCAAAAGTCTCACCATTTGCAATTCAGAAAGGGCTACTTGGTATCGGAGGAAACCCCAAATCAGTGAAAAAACTTAAATCCGGAGACCTACTTATTGAAACAAGCACTTACGTACAATCCAGATCATTTATGAACTCCAAACTGTTATGCAATATCCCGATTACTGTCACACCCCACAACTCACTGAACTCTTGCCGTGGTGTCATCTCTGAAAGAGACCTACTTACTATATCAGAATCAGAAATTCTGGAAAACTTAAAACTTCAAAATGTCACCCATGTAAAACGAATAACCATAAAAAAAGGAAATGAAATAGTGAACACTCAACACTTAATCTTGACTTTTGGCACACCTAACCTACCTAAACATATAAAAGCTGGCTATCTGAACTGTCCCGTCCGACCTTATATCCCTAACCCTTTGCGCTGCTTCCATTGCCAGAAATATGGTCACACAAAAGCAACATGCAGGTCCCAAGACGAATTTTGTTCAAACTGTTCAGCTAAAGGCCATTCTTTCTCTTCTTGTCAGCTTCCACCTAAATGCTTAAATTGCGGAGGTGACCACCCCGCCAACTTCAGGGGTTGCCCTAGGTGGAAAGAAGAGAAAGACATTCAGTACATTAAAGTAACCAAAAATGTATCCTATCTAGAAGCTCGCAATCAAGTATCAATAACCCTGCCTAAACCTAACTTATCATATGCATCTGCCACCAAAGTTACAACAGCCTCAATAGCCATCCAGTGCAATATGATTCTAGAAAAATACCTCCAAGATGCTAAATCTACCAATACAATAACGACAACTTCTGTAACCAAAAACACCACATCCTCCTCCAGCTCCCAAACTCATGATACAAAAGTCAAATCAGGAACACAGAAACCCCCAAGATATAGTAAATCTCCGGTGACAGTCAAACGTTTAGAAAGGTCCCCTAAAAAACAAAAACCAAAACTAGAAGCAGATCCTTAAATGCAAAAATTCATACTAGCTCTGATTCCTCCGATTCGCCGGAAATGGAAGTTGAGGCAGGACTCGAGGCACCACAACATCTGATGCCTCGAGACAAATCGGTGACGAAACACCCGCCGATCGACTTCCCTAAATGACCCGAATAGTCTCGTGGAATTGTCGTGGTTTCCGACCCAATGTAGACGGTGTCAAGGCAATCATGGATAAATATGCACCTGCTGTAGTCTGCCTGCAAGAAACATTTCTAAAAGCAGGCGACATCACAAAATTAACATCTTGTGAAATTTTAAGAAAAGACTACTCAGACGGTGGAAGGGCTTGTGGTGGAGTTGCAATCGTGTTTTCTAACCGATTGCCCACCAGTATTTTGAATATCAATACCAACCTCCAAGCCATAGCAATACAGATTCAACTTTCCCACCTCGTTACCATCTGTTGCATATATTTACCACCAAACCATGTTGTTAATATAGGAGATTTGGAAAATGTAGTTCAGCAGCTGCCTGCCCCATTTTTTCTCATGGGTGACTTTAATGGCCACCACCCAATGTGGGGC
Source organism: Hylyphantes graminicola (assembly GCA_023701765.1). Classification (NCBI taxonomy): domain Eukaryota; kingdom Metazoa; phylum Arthropoda; class Arachnida; order Araneae; family Linyphiidae; genus Hylyphantes; species Hylyphantes graminicola. The sequence continues at coordinate 10,227,870 of CM043112.1, forward strand.
AGTAGTGAACATAACAGCCGAGGTTCAATAGTTGAACAGCTTATACATGGGCAAAATCTGTTTCTGCTTAATGACGGAAGTCCAACTCTGTTTCACTCGCCTTCAAAGACTTTCCATGCTGTCGACCTCGCCATTTGCTCTCCGTCACTCTCTTTAGACTGGTCTTTCGGGGTTGGGAGTGACCTGTATGACAGTGATCACTTCCCAATACTTTTAACATCGAGGAGCCCACCACCTCAATACGAAAGACCAAAAAAATTTAAATTTAATAAAGCGAATTGGGATCTTTTTGCGACCCACGCTGAGTTGACGGACGACATGGTTGAAACAGGCGATATTGACTCGGCTGTTAATGTGGTTACTGAAACTATATTAAATGCTGCTGTTTTAGCCATTCCTGTCACCCATGGCAGACTTCCAAAATCTCCTAAGCCTTGGTGGAACCACGACTGCTCACAGGCTGAAAAGCAGAAAAAGCGAGCTTGGGGTATTTTCCGTCGCTATCCTACTGAGGCAAATCTTATTGAATTTAAGAGGGCTCGGTCCCAGGCCCGTAGGATACGACGCGAAAGCCAAAGGTCATCTTGGCAGCAATACCTCAATTCTATCAGGGGTCACGTAACATCAAAAACTGTTTGGAAGAAGGTAAAAAGAATTTCGGGTCGTTACGCTGACTCCCAGCCGCTTTCTATGCTTAAACAAAATAATGTTCTATTTACTTCCCAAGAAGATATTGCCGATCGGCTAGGAGCAGCCTTTGCAGCTGTCTCCAATGGTGCTAATTACACCGCTGACTTCTTAATGACAAAACAACAAGAGGAGCTTAAAAAGTTAAATTTTAGACCGTACCATGCCAATAGTTACAATAGTAATTTCACTCTATCTGAACTACTGTGTGCTTTAAAAAAATGCCATTCATCAGCCCCCGGTCATGATAAAATCCATAATGATATGTTAAAACACCTAAATAGTAATTCCTTACAAGCCCTTTTACACCTATACAATAGAATATGGAATGAGAAAGTTTTCCCGACTTCCTGGCAAAGAGCAATCGTTATTCCAATTGCCAAGCCAGGAAAGGACCCTCATGATGCTGGTAATTACCGCCCTATTGCCCTGACCAGTTGCCTGTGCAAATTGATGGAGCGGATGGTCAATGCCCGCCTTGTCTATTGCTTAGAGGAAAAAGGTGCCCTATCTCCGTTTCAGAGTGGTTTCCGACACCATAGAAGCACTGTTGATAATATCCTGCTTCTGGAAACCTCCATTCGTGAAGCCTTTGTTAGAAATCAGCACCTTGTCTCCATATTTTTTGACATGGAGAAGGCTTATGATCGAACTTGGAGGTATGGAATTCTGAAAGACCTATACCATCTTGGGTTTCGTGGAAATTTACCAGTCTTCATTCAGAATTTCCTTAAGACCCGTGTATTTCAAGTTCGTGTAGGATCCACTCTGTCACGAGACTTTTACCAACGAGAAGGGGTACCCCAAGGCAGTGTCCTCAGCGTGGTGTTGTTTATATTAAAGATCAATGATATAGTTCGACAGCTCCCACCAACTGTCAATGGCACTTTGTTTGTAGACGACTTTCAGATCTCCTGTGCTGCAGCTAACATGAGTACAGTAGAGAGGCAGCTGCAGATTGCAATCCGCAAGATCACGGATTGGACTAACAACAATGGTTTCGTTATATCGAACCAGAAGACAATCTGCATGCATTTCTGCCGGAAGCGTGGGCTGCATCCTGACCCAGAAATAATTTTAAATGGTGTGGCTCTGCCTGTTAGATCAGAGGCAAAATTTCTGGGTATTATTTTTGACAGGAAGCTTACCTTCTTGCCACACGTTCAACATCTACGGCAGAAGTGCAATAAGTCGTTGAACATATTGAAAGTTCTATGTAACACTACCTATGGTGCTGATACAACATCTATGCTGAGGATTTACCGTGCTTTGATAAGATCTAAGCTCGATTACGGTGTCGCTGCCTATGGTTCTGCCAGACAATCGGTCCTCAAGTATTTAGACACTATTCATCATCAGGGTCTGAGGTTGGCTTCTGGGGCTTTTCGTACATCTCCTGTACAAAGCCTATATGTTCTATGCCAGGAGCCATCCCTGCAACATTGTCGGGAAAAACTCTCATTAGCTGCATATTTTAATATAAAAAGTAATCATAAACACCCTTTATATTCTCAAATTTTGAATCCAAAATTCCAGCAGTTCTTTTTAAATAAAAAATCATTTATTCCGACCTTCTCTCTCCGTATTAAAGAGCTCTTGGATGACCTTAATCTTGATGATTTTAGAGTTTTTCATTATAACGACAATTTTTCACCTTGGGAAGAATCACCTGTACATATTCATAGTATCATTAATTTTAAAAAGTCATCATTGCCTGACTCGGCCATCGTACAAATCTTTAATGAGCATCGCTTTTTTAATTTCTCGTTTAAACCTGTATTCACCGATGGTTCCAAATCCTTTTCACATGTTGGCTCAGCTGCAGTTTTTGATGACATGACAATAGCAGAAACACTTAATCCTTCTTGCTCGGTATTTACTTCAGAAATTTATTCTATTTATCTCGCACTTCATCGCATAGCAGATCAAAGTTTTAAAACATGGATTATCTATTCTGATTCAAAAAGTGTGCTAGATGCCCTTCATAATTTCTCATACAAATCTCATCCCTTAATATCAATAGTTGTAAAGCTCCTTCAAAAGCTCAAAAACAATAGTTTTCAAATTAGTTTCTGCTGGGTGCCAGGCCATGTTGGTATTCCGGGCAATGAGGAGGCGGACCGCGCAGCAAAGACTGCTAGTCAAAGCAGCGGCGCCCCCCTCAATCTGCCCGATGCCAAGCTGGCCTGTGCACATTCAATTAAAATAGTATGGCAAAATGAATGGGACCTCCAAACAGAAAATAAATTTCATAACATATCACCTTCCATAACCTGGCCATCTTCACCATTACCGAGCAGAAGGCAGGAGGTAGTGCTGGCACGCCTCCTGATTGGGCACACAAGACTAACTCATGTACATCTTCTGCTGGCGGAACATCATCCCATATGTATCATGTGTGATGTGTTATTAAGTGTTTACCATATTTTAGTGGAATGTCCATCGTTTACACCAAGCAGACTTAAACATTTTAACAAATTCAACCCATCTATCCATGACATTTTATCTCGTCCCCCATATCATGACTTGTTTTCCTTTTTATTTGAGATTGGCTTTTATTCTTTGATTTAAATTTGTCAATGTTTTTAAATGTTATGTACTGCTTTTTAATAACCATTCAAACCTTTTATTTGAAAATCCTTGTGTTTGATTTTGGATGTTAAATCGTTCTTAAATGTATTGTGTCACTTTTATGGATTATTTTAACTTGTTTTAAAAATATACCTAGTGTTTGGCGCAGTATGGCCTTAGATGCCCTTGCGCCATAAAACCCAAACATCCATCCATCCATCAAAAGTAATGGGTTCTACAGATAAGGCAAATTCAGGGGAAAGTTCGCAGTTAATCAAATTATTGAAATCAGTCACTACTTTATTATAGTTGCCCTCTTCCCGAAGCATTATGGGGTGGGGGGGGGGGGTAAAGGAAAAGGGGGTTCACCATAAGCTTCAACAATTTAGATATACTCTTGGGTTCTCAAAACTGGCAAGGAAATTAAATGGATTTGCATTTTGGCCCTGGGACTTTTTATCTCTTTGTATGAAGATGGGGTGGTAAAGAATTTTCACTGCGTGCGCGTCACCGCCATTGCGTATTCTTCTTTCTTGGCTTTTAAAGCCTTCACCGCCGTTATTTTGGCGTCATACTCTACTGCCAAAGTTTTCTCATCAGTGGCCACAAACCAAGCATTTATTTGTGTAGTCTGGCCCTTTATGTAAGAAGGTTTTCGCAATAACTGCTTTGAGTCAGTTACCAAAGACATGACTCACACCTCAAATCAAAAACACAAACTCCAAATAATAAAACTCTGTGTTCGAATAACGGGCCCTAAAAGCAAGGGGCAGACACTGCTTAATTACTTTCTCAATACTTCAATATTTGGTCAGAAGAGAAACTGCAGAAATGAAGATATACAGTTCTTCGAAAAATTGGTTTAATAGCCAAGGATGGGTTGAATAGCCAAACAACAATCCTAAATAGGCAAACGAGTGATTCATCCTTATTTTTGTAAGGTGATAATCACATGGAACTGGGGGCATTTAGCGTGGCAAGACAGAAACTTGATTGCTAATGAAAACTTCTATGGAATGCCAACATTCATTTCGGTGTTGCGCAAGAAGCGCTTCACCATGAGATTTCTCATTTTAAGGTCTTCCAAGAAATCTTCTTCCGTTTGATAACCTGATTCTTCGTCTGTTGGATATGGCTCCCATTCCGAGTCAGAATCATCATTAGTCAAAATCTGACTGGGTATCGAAATCACTGTATTAATTTTAGCATTCGCTTGAATGTTCTGTCAATGCAAGAGCAGAAGTGTGATGGCATGTGGGGACATCATTGGTGACGGTCGATGGGCCAGCAGCAGCGCAGTGGGATTTGGGGACATCCGGGTTATCTGGAGGTACCTCGGTTGTTGAATGGCCATCAGCTTGGTGGGATTTCGCACAAGCAACTCTCTTATTAGTTTTTCTTTTCTGTTCAACTACACGTTCAGTAGAGGCAGCTTCAGGTGTCTTTACTTTTTGGCATTCGAATCTGCGTGGCAAAACTCCTTTTTTTTTTTTCAAAAATGGCTTTCATCGTTTTAGTTTGAATCTCATGTAATTCTCGATATCTAGTGCAGTAGAAACAGGCGAAAAAACACCTTGACCAGTAAAAATTTGAATATAAACCATTCTTGTTACAAACGGTAACATGCTTCAAATGAACATACTAAAAATCTCAACCTACTAAAAATTTCATTCATACAAAGAAAATTATATTTATTTAAAGTTAAAATGTGTGGTTTCAAAAGAAAATGTTTTTTTAATTAAAATATAGGGTTTTTAAAGAAATAGAATGAACTTTAATATACGTTAAATGTAATACATAGATTAAAAATTCATACGAGTGGTTTGTAAAATTAATTATAAATTAAACCTTATCTTCGTCATCTAAATCAAAACTGTATCCAGTGGTTGCACAGTCCATATCGGCGGCAAGTACACTTCATAGTGCCACAGGTTTCTTCAGAAATGTTTTAGCAGGCCCTTTTAATCATATTTAAGAGTTTCTGGCTCTAGGCTTAAGTCTGTTAGTGTGGGATACTGTTTATCGATGAACTGCCAACCCCAGAGTATGGGATCAGGAGATGGCAAATTTAAGTTTTTTTCTAAATAATACACTGCAAATGCACTCGAAGAAGGTGGTATTTTGCTGCATTTTGGGTTTGGGGTAACCGAGCAATATCAAATTCTTTCTTAGCTGGAGCTATTTTCCTAAGATATTGTTCGTAACGTTGCATATTTTGTATGCTTGAGTCGATGTCACCTCCATAAAGTGACACAATAATTTTACAGCCAATATATACCAAATATTCTGTACTTACATCGTCAGATGACCCAAATTTGTCGGGTCACCTGACTGTGGTTCTAAAAATACGACGCCCGTCGCCAATAGCCCTCGTGTAGCTCTAGTGCGACGATAATTCAAACCAAATCCAAATTTGTCGTACCATTTACGTAAGGTTTTTGATTTTTTATGCTTTTGCCGAAAATTAACTCTTTTCCAAATAGCGCAGTGGTTGTGTCTCAACCTGTTAATGCGTATACAAAAAGTAAAGTTTTACAATCTTCCTCCCCTATAGATTTTTGACCAGCATGAAAATCCCGAACTTTATCAGATTTTATGTCAGACTGCATAAGTATTCTTAGTGGAATGATGTAGAAGCAGCAGTAAAATATCTATCATCAGCTACTACGGTTACTTTTCTTTCTTCACGATCACAGGGTATTTTTCATCCAATACAATTTCGACAGATCTTTTATGTTTGGTTTTTCGAAACCATGAAACACTATCGCAACTTTTCCATACCTTCTGTTGATATAAGACTCGTATTGCCTTATGACATCTCTAGGGGCTGGGAAGCCCAGTCGGTTACTTTTCATCGCTCTACACCATCTTAGTCTATCTTTTTTATTTCTCGGTACATTTAAAAATATTTTGTCAGGAGGGAAGTATTTCCGCACATCGACACAATACAGTACTTTTTAGAAGCCATAATAATATATCCTTCCTTCAAAGCTTATTTTTATAAGAAACGCAAAGAAATCGACTACAGAAAAAGCGTTTGTTGTTTGTGTTCGCTTCTCGGTGGAGATGAAGAGAGAAGACCTTACTACGTCATCTCACATGACTATCTGTATTGAAAGAAAACCGAAACTGCCTTTTTTTTTTAAATTAAAAATAAAATACGAATACGAAATAATAATGAATAAATTTTTTATTGGTTTTAAGACGTTTAGAATCATTTAATAAGTAACAACAATCATTTAACATTTTTTTAAAAACAAGAAAAAGTGATAATTCTCTATTGGTTCTATAATTAGTTCGAGAGAACCAACTGCAATACTTTTAATTTATTCTTTTCTACAAGTTATTTTGCTCCGGATACTTATCCCACAAGACACTTTATTGTTCTCTATCACGGGATAAGCGTTGACGTGGCGATAGGGCTTAAGCCATTAACTCATGGCGAACTAATTATCCCAATCCAAGCAGTAATACATTTTTAATTTAACATATGCCTGGTGTGAACTTCTGAAGGTTAGACTTAATTTTCCACAAGCTAATAATTAAGGGGGTGATTTCCAAAGCATTAAAAAATATGCTAGAACAAGATAATTATTTAAAAACAATATTTAAAGAAGTCTGTCCGGCCATATTCAACAGAGTATCAGCTGAAGATATTGGTTCAACAGACTCAAAAAGGAAGAAAAAACTGAGCAAAGTCGCCTATTTAATTAAATTATTTGATCTATACGCTGCCGATAATGATAGCTAAATTTCTAATTTTTGTTACAATATAAAGATGATATTGCATTTAAAAATGTTGTTGAAAATTAGTCAGAACCTGCAGAAACCCTGACTGTAGGAAGAAGTGAATAGAGTTAAATAAAATATGTCTAACACAATAAAGAAACTTATTTCAACGATCAACTTTATTTGTTTGACATTTTTAATAATAATAATTTTGCTGCTCCAATACCTTCATGATTCTTTCGTCATTTTTTCCCCATTGTTTTGTTCGCTCTAGCAAACTCAACACACAGTTTGTGCAATATGTCGTTTTTTGTTTTTTTTCTTTTCTGGCTTATTCCTTCTAGCCTATTAAAAAACATCAAAAGTGATTTAGTTAAGCATTAACAGTTGGTCAATTTTAATCAGCATAATAACAAAGGCATTTTATTTTAAGAGGTATTTATATTAAAGTAAACTGATATCATAATGCAGTAGTGTATTCAGGATTTGTCTCCGAAGGGAAGAGACTAAATAATAAAGGGCATGGAACTTTGGGGATTGGGTATGAAGTAACAATTTTGAATATTTCATGTGCAAAATTGCATCGTTGCAATTTTTTTGTCCTCAAAGAGAAGGGTCTGTTTCTATTTGCCCCCTCTCCCAATTAATGTGAGTTATTATGATTATAAGGAGTTTTAAAAAAAACGCCCATTTAAGGAAATTAATTATCTAACAACTTGTTGGGTGCTTTTTAACATCAACCACAGACATTTTTTTTTAAATAAAACAAATAGTGCCATCTTCAAAGATCTTGATGCTGGCGTTGTATTAGCTGCGTTGTATTAGTTGCACAAACCTGCAACAAATGCTTTTTCTGATATATTTTGATACTCTTGGAAGGAATACCTTGCTCGATATTAGTTTCCTCGCATGCCGCTGACATACCTTTTTCTGCATTACGGCGAAATGCTTGCGCCTCCTCCTATTTGGTGGCGAACCATGCTCGGCTCGCGACTGTCGATAGCAATCGGCGGCCACTTCGGATTGAAGTGCAGATATTAGTTTGATGACGTTCGGCTTGTGCTCAGCCACCAATACCCTGAGTCGATTGTTGAATCCTTCGATGAGGTTGTTTGTCCGATCATCCCCGCTCAGGGTGGCTTCGCGGACATTCCACGTCTCAGGCGGAAAGAGTGGTGGACTGCGGCGAAGGATCAGCCTGGCCTGGTACCAGCGTTCATCCGCCTAAATGCCCCTGAAATATAGGTGGAGTCGAAGTACTCGACGAGGTCAATTCAGCTTTTGACTTCTGCCACCGGAAGAAAAGCCAAGGCATTGATCTGACCACAAAATTCACGGAAATTACCATCAGAAAGATAGTGTGCAGCCAGACCAAGGTCCTTAATTTTCCTCAATGCTTTGACACAAGTGGTAAAATCAAAACTGGATTTGGACGTTCCCGAAACTGTTTCTGAAAGCCGCCATCACCGGGTGCTCAAAATCCATACAATTCAGGGGATTTAAATACAGGTCCATGGCAAAGCATTCTTTAATTCGAATCTAAATAAATCAATAAAAACAATATAAAACCCTTCATGTTCAAAAGTACAACGAAAAAACTGAAATAAATAAAATGTAGAACTTAAGAAATGAAATGTCGAATCTACACTGTTCAAAACAATTAGAAAGCACTTTGCGTACTTTAGTTAACCTTTCAGTCCCAACTTTTTATTTTTTATTCTAAAATTTGTGAAATCGATCCATTATGCATCCAGAATGAAATTGTAAAAACAGGGGCGAAACGTAAATTTTGGAAACTAAAATTCAAGGGGGGGGGGGGGGGAATGGAATCATAGCTTTGAATAAATTATAACAAAAATTATAATACTGATGTTTTATTACCAGTTCCCTGTTTTTGATTTGGTATTAAAAAAACATTCTCCGAAATGCAAATAAATTCAGCAAACGATAAATAATAATTATCTCACTTTGGATGTCAAGTATACAAGGCAGTTATTTTATAGAATACCTAGTTATTCTATGAAATAACTGTAGTTCCAGCACCTGTTAATGTCTCTTCACCAAAATCATTGTTTTCCCACACCAATGTTGGGAATATACTTTTATCAAATCCTGGTGGGACGTAGCTTTTGCTTTTTAGTTCTTTTAATCCAAGATCTGTATCGTGCTGTAAAACAGAAGAATGTGACCCAGACCATTTAACAATAAGTTTAGCAGAGTCTGTTATATGCTAACAGCAATACTCAATGCCAAATGTTTTGGTGTCTGTTTTCGTCCATTTGAAGATGAATATAAAATGTCTTGAGAAATTGACAGGATTTTTTTTTCTTAAGGTCGTCTGGGAACATGAACATATTGGTTTAATTTCGGGTCGTCTGATGCGCCAATCAGCCAAGTTAAAAAGTTGAACAGTTCTTCTGGTATTATTTCTTCAGCAGCTTTCATAGTTAAATAGAAACCAGTTGGTGGCAATATCATATCACCTGCTTTTTTTTATTTATAATCGAACTCGTTCATATACATTTTCGATGAACAAATTTATTATTTTTTATTTTGAATTAAAATGTTTTTAAAAAGTGGTGGAAAAAGGAAACAAACGAAATAGGATTGTTATATTAACTAAATGGGAATTAATTTTTAGTTTTTAAATGTTTAAATAAAATTTCTAACCGAGATGTTTGAATGACGTTTGGAGTAAAACTTTTTTTTTACAATTTAAAGTACACATTTTCTTGTAGCAGGCAGAGCCTTTATAAAGCATTACCACCCTCAGGGACCTCACTTCTTGTGAGTACGGGAGTGGAGACCCCGAAGTTCCCTAGCTGGGCCTTTGCATTCTTCTGTCTTTCCTGTTTTAATGTAAACAAATACATTTAAGCTGGCTTAAATAGTTAATCGTGTTCCCTTAACTGGAATATTTTAATGGAGTTCGGAACTCGATTAACTGCCCAGCTCATGACGTTTCACTTAGGCTCCGCCCTTGATCTAGATTAAGTTCGCTAGTGGAAACGGGTTATTACTAACAATTGAGACATTATCTGCACTAGTCAAGCTGAATATCATTCATCCAAACAGGGTCCACTGGAATCTCCAAATGTCTCGCAGACATTGTTGAGAATACATGTAGCGTGAATAATATTCACGGCAGTGTCCAGACAATTTTCCAGTTTCCTCAGTATTCTGAAACGTGCCTTTAATCGTCCAAAAGCATTTTCTACTACCCTGCGCCCACAAGAAAGTTTATAATTGTAGGTTCGCAAGATATCTGGCAGGGTGGATTGAAAAAAAATCATTGATTTAAATCATTAAGAAATAGGTTAAGAAAGCATTTTTAAGAAATAGGTTTTTTGTAAGAAATAGGTTGTGTGGGTGCTGAAAAGGCAAAAATTAGTATTTTTGTAAAAAGTTCTTAAAAAATAAAATGTCATCATGGTAATATGGTCCTTTTTTTTTGGCTAAATTTACTCCATATGTGGAATCATAAGTTTTAATTTGAGATCAAGATTTGGTTATAATTATGATAAGTATTTATTTTAAGATAAATTTAGGTTTCAGTCTAGCACTTTTCAAAATTAATTTTACTTGTATCTAAAGTATGTCCAGCATTACTATTATAATTTTAAAACTGAATGTTAATTTAAATAGTTCAGATTGTAAAACTAAAAATATAATCCATTTATTAGTAATCATAGTTTTTAAAAGTATAAATATGAAATATTCTTCATTTTAAGCGTATATTTATTTTTTAAGTGCTAACTAAAAAAGTTGGTAATCAAACTCCCAAGAATATGAAAGTTAGTATGCAATTGTTTTAAAAAATCAAAAAAAAAATCTGATTTAAATCAAAATAATCCGATTTAAATCAAATAAATCCGATTTTTTTAAAAAAAATTATGATTTTTCCCCCACCCTGTGTTATCTGGCATTCCATTAAACTCCGGGTATGATTTCTGCAGTGTCTGAGTAAGAGGAAAAGCTGAATCTCCAACAACATAGACAGGCACTTGAAGTCCACCAAGTTCTCTTGAAAACTTTCCCATCACTTCTCACCTTAGGTATGCAGGCATGCTTGAATTTTGAAACGCATATGCGTTGTTGTTGCTTTCGCAGGAGCCAATGTTAACATACATGAACTTGTATGCATAGTCCACAACAGCTAGAAGAACAATACTGTAGAACTGTTTGTAGTTGTAGTAGCTGTGGGCATGAACTTTAGGCGGCTGGATCTTGATTCGAGTGCCATCAATTGCATCCACACATTGCGGAAAGTCCCAAAAGCTTTCAAATTCCGTCAATATCCCTCGTGTAGCTCTAATGCTACGATAATTCAAACCTAACCTTTCAAATTCCATTCTAACCTGGCTCGAGACACGGTCTTGTTGAAACTGCGGCTTGAGGCACACAGCTGGTCATAGACATCACTTATGTCGCCGACGGTGGAGCCACTTGTCGTGAAGTTGGCTATCCATTATCCCAGTGTAGCCGTATAAATCATAACCCGACTCGAAAGGCGGCTCGTTGTTATAAGTGCTAGCTACCGTAGACAAAGTTTAGGCGCTGGTACAGTGAGCTTGGCTGGTGGTGGGCCCTTCGACTTCCGCGCTGGATTGGAGCTGGGAGCCCGCTGGTCTGTTCCGGTGTCATTATTCGTGTTCTTCGGCATTATTCAGTTCCCGTTGGGTCATTGGTCTTGCACCTGGAGGTGGGTCCCCCTCTGCCTTTGAAACTTCTCCCGTTCCCCCGACTTCTTTGAAATCTATTCATACTTGAACTTTAGCAAAATAGTTTATAATAGAAGTAATATTCAAATTCCATAGCTGCACGTAAAATTTCCTGTTCGGTAGTGGGAAGTTGAATGAATTCTTTGGAACATGAATGAACAAACAAAGTGCAGAACACGGCGACAATCTTGCACACTGACAACTTGGACACTCCAAACAAATTTCCGATTGTCCGGTATTCCGCTGAAAAACCCAAGGTATACATTGCAATGGCAACTCTTTTGTCCCTTCAAATAGTATGTCGCATCCTCGTGTCCATCCTATCCAAAATCGTTAGCACCGGTAAGTGGACTTGCTTATTCTAAAGTTGTGGCGCCGCTCAGTTTTATCCATCGTTATCAAGATTCTTGCCCACCAATTGTCCGTTCTGAGTCGTGTCCACATTTGGTGACTTCGGATCGATACATTGATGCAAATCTCATAAAAAGCCGCAATATACGGGATCTTAAACGTGTTCGACGATTTTTTTTTAGCATTTTTGGGCTGCATGGGCCGTTTATAGGTCGGCAGTTATTTTGGCGATGCTCGGACCCGAACCTGGGACCTTTCGCATGCTAGGCGAGTGCCTAACCGACTGAGCTCCCCAGCCCTCTTGACTGCATTCTGTAATTGCAATTAGTTGTATGTGTTTGAAATAAATTATAAATTAAATTTAGTTGCTGTCTTTAATAATAAATAAAATACTTTTATAAAAATGCAAAACTTGTAATCATTAAAAGAAAAACAATATTAACTATGAAACATTTTACAGGTTTATTTATATTGATCTTGCACATAGATTACTAGATGTATGGTCCACGATTTACCTAAAGCAGTGGTTGTCGTCCTAAAAAGATTCTAAAGTTAATATGGATGAGCTTCAATTGATTATAGTGTCAGAAAATATATTAGAATCCGTTTGCATGGTATGGTTCATAAATTGTTTATTGACACGCTTGCTGCGGATAGAATCTGCACTTACGTGCATTTGACTGATATCATAGATATAGTGTTTATACTCCTGACAATGAGAGAAAGTAACACATTCATGACATATTAAGCTATGTTTATTTTTTTTAAAAAAAAATGAAAATTAAATTTTTTTTTAATCCTTCCAATTTTTTTTTGTACTTCCTTGATTTGAAGATCAAGAAGGAGCATCTTCTTGGCATGCTCCATCCGCTCCCTTACTATTCTTTCTTCACACAACTTTATGTGAACTGCATTATATTCCTGGATAGCAATTGCAGCTGATGTTGATGCAGGAGGGGCTTTTTTTTACTTCTTTCCCTTTACGGAACATTTCGAGCGCTTTGCGGTAAGATTGAAGTCTAAAAAAAAATTAAAGAAAATTTATTTCTTGTTCATTTGGTACTTATTTTATTTACGCATATGATTATAGTACCTTACAAAAATTAGGAGTGTGTAACTCTACACACAGAAAGCCAGTTGCTCTTTTAGTTTTAACTAAATATTGATTATTTCTTTATTCCTTTTACCTCGGCTTTTGTAGCTACACTTAAGTTGTAAATTATTGAAAAAGTATTGTTAGTCCAGTAATTTTGTCAGAAAAATAGCCTGTCAGATGCAAAAGGTGGGGTCAAAGGTTTTATGCTTTTAAGGGGTTTATATTGATGCTAATAAAAAGAAACTATGGTTGCCCACCAAAATTTCCAAAGGCGCAATTTTGGAGAGCCAAAAAACCACGAATTTTTTGGCCTTTTCTTAGTTTTTTTGATATAACTCTGTAACTAGGAATCCAATGGCTTAGCCATCAATTACTATTTTAAAGAGCATAAAATTCTCTACAAACTGCACCATCTAAAGTTCCCCTAACCCCTCCAGGACGTAAGCTACAGCTCATAAAGAGGGGTGTATTTTTCCAACATCTAGCAAAATCGCGAAAAATCGCATCCCTCCACTTTCGGATTGATTTAATGCATATTTTTTTGGTTTGAATATTTTAACTTTTAAATAAAATATCGAAAGAAGAATGCTTTTAAAATATTTATGATTACTTTTTTTAAACTTATTTTTTTCTTCGTAAAAAAAACGCAATGTTAATCGAAGTTTAGAAACCGTTGTAGGGGCGCTTGCTTTTAGCCCTTTCAGTCCCAAAAATATACTACACTACAGAAACATCTGATATTCACAAAATAAGCTTATTTAAGGTCAAATATACGAATTCCATAAGAAAAAAAATCATTAAAATTTTTTATATGGTTTTTGAAACAATGCCAAAAATTTTTAACTGTGGAAAACAGGAAAATAAAAATATATATATATTATTATAAGTGGAACTGAAGTGAACTTATCAAAAATCTGGAGAAACGCTTGTTGACTATTTTCAAAATAAAAAAAAATAGTAGTTCTGACTTATATTGAGATTAATTTAAAATTTTGTCTGATAGAACAAAGTGTGAAGAATTGAATGATCTGTGTTTGGATGTCATAGCGGGACATAAACATTTTGAAGAAAATATTGAAAGTGATGATCCCAAATGGCATCACTGGGACTGAAAGGGTTAAAATCGGGCGACTATTTTGTGACGTGAAATGCTTTGGACGAACTAGATAGTTAGTCAACTGATATCTGAAGAGTACACAGGAAACACCGTTTGATTTCGTAGAAGGCTTTCCGCAATATGCCTCTTTGGCGATGATAGCGAGAAATCGCCTAAACTGGTGTAAAGAAACCGGTTACTCGCTTTTTTTTTCTTTCGCTGCCACCCTGATTCACGCCAGAGATCAGTGGACACGAGTCACACGTTTGTACCGCGAATGAAGAACCTAAAGAAAAATCGTTCTTTTTTGTCGCCAATGTCCGCCAAACAGACACAATTACTTGAAAGCTCCTAATAAATCAAGCGGTTCTTCATCTGTCTTTTAAAGAATCATTTATCAATGAGAACGCCTTACTTTAATTCAAATCAGTACCCTATCACAGTCTAAAATTTAAATTCTTTTCACTTTAAATTTAAAATTGGTTTTTGAAGCAATGACAACTCAACTCGCACGTACAAAAAGTAAACAAACTATCAACTGTTCTTTTTGTTGACGATTTCGTAATAACAAACCCTACTCGGGTTTATTCGGGTATTATAGACCTCGGGTTTATTCGGGTGGTATAGGCAGTCGAAAAGTTTAGTTTATCGTCTTCTATTTCCCATAACGTGGGGAAATATGAGTGAGCCCGACCCAACATTGTGTTGTATTTGCCAAAAGTCTTCGAGTGGTACTCACGTGGCGACCGAAAGAGGACTCAACACACTTTTAGAATGCAGTGTGAAACGTGATGATTCTTTTGTTACTCGCTTTCTGAAGAGTTGTAATGAAGTCAGAGTTCATCGTGACTGCCAGAAAAAGTATTGCAACTTAAAGTTGATAGCAGCATGTGCTCGGCGTAGTGGAGATCCTGCACCCAGTGTGTCTCTACGATCAAGCGTAAATACTTCTTTCGACTTTCGAAAACACTGTTTTTTTTGTGGGGAAGGAAACCCTGACGACTTCGAAGAAAAAAACATAAAAAAGCCATATGCACAACGAAATTTCATTAGCAAAGTTTTGAAGTTAGAAGTTAAAACAACAATAATAGAAGCGGTCAAGAAGCGAGAAGATGCATGGTGCCAAAAAGTTGTAGAACGCATACAAAATGAACCAGACTTGGTAGCTGCAGGTGCGTGGTACCACCGCTTTTGCTATAAAAAAATGTTTTGGAGGGAGTGCTCGAGTGGCGAAAAAAGGGGGTATCGACCGGCGACAGAAGTGGATGAAGCCATGGATGCAATATTCACCTACATGGAAGAAAACACCGAAGAATGTCAGTATTCTTTGAAGGATTTGATAGACCAAATACCCCAGACTTTACTGCGTCCTGATGTTCGTACAATTAAGTCCCGCCTTTTTCAGAAATATGGAGAGGATGTGTTGATTGCTGAAAACAAGAATAAGGAAACAATTATTTGTTTCAGAAACGTGGGGTATAAAATATTGAGTGATAACTTTTATACTACTCGACTTTCTGATCCTATACAAGAACGACTCCGAATCGTCCAAGCAGCTGGTAATATAGTAGTACAAGACATAAGGTCACAAATGTACGATCTGACAAATTACCCTCCATCTGATAACTTTTTATCTGACGTTGACTCAGTAATTCCAGAATCAGTGAAGGTGCTTTTTGAGACCATGGTTTTGAAACACAAACGAGGTTCACCCGAGAAATGGAAAAAAACATGTGTTGCTCTTTCCCATGCATTAATAAGCGCAGTGAGGCCAAAGTCATTCCTCTCCTCACTCATGACAGGCCTCAGCGCATATTTGTACAGAAAGTTTGGTTCAAAGCATTTGATACAACTGTTATCGGCTTTAGGCTTTGCAGCTTCCTATCCCGCAGCTTCTCTACTTGAACTGTCTGCCGTACTGCGGCCTCAAAATGAAATAGAACGAGATGACGCTTTCTGTCAATTTATATTTGACAATGCAGATGTAAATGTCAACACGCTTGATGGTACTGGTACGTTCCATGCAATGGGCGGTATCATGTGCGTGACACCTCAGGATGCAATGTTTCCAGAGAAAGGAATTGAAAAAGTGAAACAACAACCAACAGCTGAAGTTGTTGGTCAAGCTGCAAAAGTGGACCTACAGTCATTTTACCGAACACGTAATATGGGGTTATGGGACATAAAGATAAAAGATGTGGAGGAACTAGCTCCTGGTAACGATGACATAATTCCCTCAACATCAGACATTTTGTGGCTTTATGGAAAATGGTCAATCAAAGTAAACATACCTGGTTGGAACGGATTTATGGAGCAATGGACAGCCAACAAAGAATACGAACGCTCTAAAATAAAGGTTCTCCCATTCATCAACCATCCACCTACGCAGTATGATACTGTTTTTACTTCGTTGCTTGTAGCTGCTCATAAATGTCAACAGCTCAGGCAGAAGACATGTTTCGTCACATATGACCAACCGCTGTATTTGAAAGCGAGAGATATAGTTGCAAGTGGACATCCAGAACTAATTAATGTAACAGTAAGGCTTGGAGGCTTCCACCTACTCATGTCCTTCATGGGATCAGTTGGTTTTATCATGGCTGGAAGTGGGCTAAAAGAGTTGTTAACCAGCATTTATGCTGAGAATAGTGTTGACCAAATTATGTCGGGTCATGCATACTCTAGAGCTGTACGAGCCCATCTATTGACTCATAGTGTTTTAGCTGGCCTAGTGTGGGATCAAACTGAACTAACAGATGACGAACGTGCCGCTATGGAGTATAAAATTGGCAGCTACGATCAGTCAACAGTTGCTATAACCCAAGACACCCATGACTATGTCAAAGAAGTAGTGAAAAAATATAGAGAAGCCTGGATTTTCCATGAGAATAGGGGACCCACTGCAAAGTTATGGGTTCAATACTACCAGATGGTCACTCTCATCAAGCAATTTATTGAAGCTGAGAGAACAGGCGATTGGAAACTCCACCTTGAAACTGTTCAAAAAATGCTGCCGTACTTCCACGCTGCAGGACATTTTTTGTATGCTAAATGTGCTCACCTTTACCTACAAGATATGTTGATTCTTGAAGACACAATAGACAAATCTGAATATCAAAAGTTTACTACCAAAGGTAACTTTACGATACGTCGTTCAGATAAGAGTTGGTCTGGGATATGGTCTGATATGACTATAGAGCAGACTTTGATGAAGACCATGAAGAGCTCTGGAGGTTTAACGCGTGGTCGAGGTATCTCAGATAGCGTCTTGGCAAGATGGACCCTGGGAATGGTTTACATGCAAAACATATGCGACGAGATAGAAGCATACGCCAATGTGGGTTTTGAAACTTCTGAACAACACGTGGATGCTAGAAGTTCCCGAATTGATAGAGATAAGCATGACGCAACCAAAATTTTAAATTGGTTGTTGATACATCATCCGTTTCCTCAAAGCGAATGCTTAATGTCTATAAGCAGTGGTCTTGTAGGAGGTGCTGATGTCAACTGCCACCTAGCTCAAGAAGTGGGGATCAAAGGAGTTAAAAGAATAGTTGGAGACAACTTTCAGAGTGTTAAGTTTAAAAGAAAAGATAAGGTGGTAAATTTGGCTTCTGTCACCAGCACATTCAACTTCGGAAACATTAAAGTGAAAGCTGTTGATCCATTGACCCTCTTTCAAAGGATTTGCTTGATGAAGCAGAGCGACGAAGATTTGAAAGATTTGTTAACTTATGAGCTTGCGCCCTATCCTATGTCATTGTTCACAGAGGAAGGTATGAGAAAAGGGACTAAATCCCTGTTCTACAAGGAATTTATCCCACTAAACAACGTGGAACTTAGTGGAAAGGATAATTTTTTTTTGTTGTGGATGGAGGGTACCTTTTACATAAAGTAACTTGGCCAAGAAATGTTTCCTTCAAATATATTGCTCAGAGTTACATTTCTTACCTTCAAAGAAATTTTGGATCTCAATTGGCTGTTGTATTTGATGGGTATCCATCTGATGGCCAACAAAGTGGCACTAAAAGTGCCGAAAGATATCGCCGGTCCATAATGCATTCTTCAGTTGAAGTCGTTGTTGAAGCGGAAATTATTTGCCTGGTCCCTCAGGAAAAATTTCTATCCAACGACAGGAATAAAAGCAATCTCATCGCACTACTGAAGACAGAATTTCAAAATGCCAACATTGAAGTTAACCAGGCAGAAGAAGACGCTGACGTAATGATAGTCAACGCAGCCATTTCAAAGACACAATATTTCGAAAGTGTCATTATAATTGGAGAAGACGTTGACCTGCTTATAATTATGACGGGCCTGGGGCAGCATCTTGACAACCTGTACTTCCAAAAACCGGGAAGAGGAAAGGATGAAGCATTGTGCTTCTCACCCACTTCATACAAATATGACAACAGCAGTGTGCTCTTCCTTCACGCAATCAGCGGATGCGACACAACATCTGCTCTTTTTGGACAGGGAAAAAAGAAATTCGCCATACTTCTGAAAAAATACGATCAGCTTCAGGAGACAGTCTCTGTGTATCTGAAACCAGAGGCCACTCCAGAAGAGGTCATGATTGCCGGCGAACGGTTCTTAGTGGCCCTGTACAGTGGATCATTGAGCGAAGTAAAACTCAACACCCTGCGTTACGAGATTTTTGCGAGGAATCTCACAAAGACCAAGGTGACCCTCTCTCGTTTACCACCTACACAAGATGCTGCCTTCCAACATTTTCTCCGGAGTTACCATCAAGTTCAGGCTTGGTTAGGAAATGACATCCCTCCTGAGGAATGGGGGTGGGTCCGCAGTCGAGAGGGTCTCCGGCCATCTATGATGCTCCAGGACCCAGCGCCTGAGTGCTTGCTCCGTGTCGTCTCGTGTAGCTGCAAAAAGGGCTGCGGGAGGGCATGTTCGTGCCAAAAAGCCGGCCTCAAGTGCTCAGCGATTTGCAAGTACTGCAGTGGTGTCAACTGCGAAAACGTACAAGACGTGACTCTGGAGGAAGAAGAAGAATTGGATGACGTTGACGAAGAAAAAAACGTAGTACTCTCAAATTCAACTCCACCCTCCATTCCACACCCCTCTAGTTCACCCGCTGTTTTTTATGAAGATGAGCCAAGGCCGTCCACCAAACGACAGAGAAAGCGCACTTGACCATCTCCAAAGCTGTGCCTTTAGAAATTTTGGTGGGCAAACATAGTTTTCATTTAATAGCATAAATGTAAACCACCTAAAAAAATAAAATATTGCTTCTAAGCTTCGATTTATATTGCGTTTTTTTTACGAAGAAAAAAATAAGTTTAAAAAAAGTAATCATAAATATTTTAAAAGCATTCTTTTTTCAATATATTATTTAAAAGTAAAAATATTCAAACCAAAAAAAATATGCATTAAATCAATCCGAAAGTGAAGGGATGCGATTTTTCGCGATTTCGCTAGATGTTGGAAAAATACACCCCTTTTTAAGAGCTGTAGCTTACGTCCTGGTGGGGTTAGGGGGAACTTTAGATAGTGCAGTTTGTAGAGAATTTTATGCTCTTTAAAATAGTAATTGATGGCTAAGCCATTGGATTTCTAGTTACAGAGTTATATTAAAAAAACTAAAAAAAGGCCAAAAAATTCGCGGTTTTTTGGCTCTCCAAAATTGCGCCTTCGGAAATTTTGGTGGGCAACCATAGTTTCTTTTTATTAGCATCAATATAAACCACTTAAAAGCAAAAAACCTTTGACCCCACCTTTTGCACTTGAAAACTACCAAATGACTGGACTATGTAAAGACTTGTTTATTTTTTACCGTTTGTAAACATCAATTATCGGTAACAAAAATCACATCATTTAAATTCAATACATAAAATAATATTTGCACTCATTTCGAAAAATCGCTTCTTAAATGACGGCTACGATAGGAAAAGAATATATTCCAGAAATTTTGCAGCTGTACTTCCGATAGTTTAGGCTGGTTGTCGATACGCAAGTTCGGACTTTGCCTTTTATTTATACAGGTTGAGGCAAACAAAAGTGGCCCCGGTTTAGAGATAAGAATACGACATAAATGTTGCCAAGTCTAAAACCAATACAAAAACTGGTTTGCTAACTGAAGAACGCCAAGCGTTTGTTAAGCCCAAGCAAATGTTTGGCGACGTATTTTCCGGCAACTACGCTACGGTTTTAGAAGCTAGTTGAAATGAAATCTAAATAAATCTTGTAGAGCTGATCAAGAAAAGTTCCCTGTAGCGATTATAATTTGATAGTTTCGATCGTTATTTATCCTAGAGAATCGGACCTTTTTGTTTTTGGTAATACAAAACATTCTAAATTGATTGCAATACACAAAATTTACATTATGGGACATCTTCATACAATATGAATTTTTCTCGCGAAGCATTTTAGCGTATTCCATCTCTAGACGGGGCCACTTATGTTTGCCTCACCCTGTATATATGATTGACTCTATTGTGTTAAAATGCTCCTCAGAACATACATATAACACAAAAATTAAGAAACATTCAAGAAGCATAATTAAATTTTGTCCCTCCATACCCTGACAGTACTGGTGCAATTTATAATTTGAACTGATTAAAATAAGAACTTACACTTGTTGGGGTAGAAGATTTAAACTTCTTCGCAAAAGGCACTCGGAAAGTCCCACCTTGGGCTAGATTCTGTGGGGGGAAAAGTTAATATGTAGTGTTAGCTTTGATGGTTGTTGTCAACCATACATTCTACAGTTTTGTACATAGGTTGCTTGGGAAGCTAACAAGGAAACCTAGACTAGACACTTGAGATGGCCAATTTCAGTCCAATGGCTGCAAAAACAAATGGGCAGCGCCTCATTGGCTTGGGCAGAACTAAACTATGAATAAATTTAATTTGGAAGGCACATGCATAAGGTTTAAAGTAAGGCATAGTGCTCATTGAATTAAAAAATAAACTACTTGATAATATAAAAAAACAAGGTGCTGAAAGCCAAAAAATTTTGCATAAGATTATAAAAATAAGGAATAGGCAACACACATACAATTTCAAATACTTTTCAAAACTCAATAATTTATCCAAGGGGTATTTACAAAGTAGTGATGCAAATCTGGTGCAATTTTTAGTGAAGAAAAGACTCTTAAATCTTATTTAGTTATCTTGTATTACAGATACTTAATTAAAACTTAAGCTGTCAACAATGCCCCAAGATCAAAATAAACATAAACTTACTAATAAATTTGAAACATCGACACTGAACAATTCATTTTCACCTTCGGTGTTATCACCATCGATAATAGTTGATTCATCTGAAAAATGCATGCATCCATTTAAGTACATGTTATTTACTTATACAGAAGAAATAAAAACCATCAATGTAATCATTGGTACAGATATGCTATAAATGACCAGTCTTTACATTGGATACTTCTGGTGAGTTTGAAAATATAATGTAGGGCTACTATACAAACCAGGTTGTAGAAAATAAAAGGTGGAATGTTTACCCTATTTGTGCATTTTCGTTGCTAGCCAACGTAACACCAGTCGCCAAATCAAGACCGGCCATTATATCCTAGCTGTTCCCTGTCGATTTTTAAGAATAAACTCAATTTTAAAGCAGTGTCTCGGCAGACTAAGATCACCAAAAGAATAAATTGGTGATCTTGGTCTACCAAGACAAAATATTAATATTTACTTTAACTATTTCAAGAAACCAATTTTGGTGCATTGCCATGTTGTTTAAATTATGATTTATCAGCTATTAATTATAGCACCAACAATAACATAGGAAATTTTTTTATTCCCCATCATAAATAATTAATAAAACTGTGGCAGGCACTATGGTTAGCTAATTTTCAGTTGCTAGGAAAATTTTAACGAAATTTGAATTGCAAGTAAAAACCATATCAGTTATTTCGAAGCATTGAATGGATATTTACATTAATTTTTATTTTCTGTTCCAGCATTATAAATTTAAAAATAGTAATAAAAATTAACTGGCCTCCCATCTCCTCATGCATCGAATCACTGTCAAAGGGGGTTGACAGAGGTAGTGTTACTTGGCTGATCTCCATCAGCCGGTATTCAAAAGTGGATACAGAGACTACAGGAACTTGTATCTTGTTTCCTGTCTCCCTGTAGGCCTGTCTACACCGTGCAAGTTTCTCATTCGTTGACTTTTTGCTGTATTTATACCAATTTAATAATTGGGAGGCATTTCTGTTAGTCGTTTGTACATCCGCGTTGAATAAATCTGTAATCTCTTGCCACGCTTCCAGTTTTTTAACGTTACTCGTTTTGTTCGTTTCTTTACATTCTAGAATATCTATTTTAGGTTTCATTAAGTTCACAATCAACGACGAACGCGAAAGATTGTGGGTAAAGAAAGGCTGAATTATTTTCAATTAATCATATGCCGCTCTGAGCAAGTAATGTTCGCTTACTCCCGAGTCCATACACTCGGTGTTCAAAATGCGTGCTGAATAGCGATTTTGTTAACGAGGGTGAACTCGTTAACGCGAGAGTATATCAACTCTGTGTTAACGTGAATCACTCGGGGTGCGGTGAATAGAGGCGTAAATCGTCCTTCGAACTCCAACACCTGGCTTTACCCTGCGAAAACATGTGTCGCTTTCATGCCCAACGCCCAAAGCAGATTCACAACTACACTCAGCACTCATGCTGTTCACTTGTTTTTGTCCCCCTGACTACTATATATTTCATTTCTGAATGCAAATTTCAATTTGACCGCACTACATGGCCGCAACAAAGTTAAGCAAAATAGTTATAAATTGTCGATTGAAATTAAATGAACTTGCCTATTAAAAAGCAGCAACGAGATGTCGATCCAAAAGGCTTTTTTTTTGTGCCTTTAAAGTTAAAAAGGCTTGAAACCTGGTCTGTAAAGATGTACTGCAAGGTAAAATTTACAGCTCTGGTGACGTCTCCTTTCCCTATTGTGGCGGATAAATACACTGGAAAGCAAAATATTTTTTATACCAAAAATAAAATGTGCCAAAATGCTTTTTAAATAAAAAAAAAATAATTCAGAAAAATAAAAACTATTATAAAGATTTCAATAGTTTAATCACCCTTATAAGTCAAATAATCAATCAGCCCGTATTATTTTTTAAATACTTTTTATTAACGATTTGAACGAAGAAAAAAATTAGACAAAACGAATTAAGAACATATTACGGCTACTGTTGTTTACGATTTATCGTTTATATAATTAATACGTTAGCTTAAAACGTACTTCAAATGGAATTACATTTGCATTTCTATATTCGAAGCAAGTTATAATTTAGTCTAAAATTCTACATTTGTTTCAAATTTCGCATACAATTTCATTGAGTCTAAGTTCAAAAATTTTAAGGAGAACATAGCTTCAATAAAGTTGAAGCTTTTACAAAGTAAAAAATATTCCCAAAAAATGGTGCACAATTTACTAAAGCTAAGTTTTTGGTTGTTAAATATGAATACTTGTGTTTATAGATATATGTGTGTGCATTAAGATAAAATAGATATCACTTTCGATATTGGAGAAGTTTGCCGGCTCTCCCAAGTGAGTTTAAAACATTAGAAATTCACGCTTGTTGGAGATAGACAAATTGACTGGGAGTTTAATGCCAGCCTTAGATGTTGAGGCGGCTTCTTGCATCTCCCAATGCTCGAGAGATTGAAGTATTTGGTTGTTCTGTTCTCTGATTTCAACCAGAATCGCCTGAATTTTGGACTGGTGTGATGCAAATGGGGTTAATCGGTGAAGGGGTTGCGATCTCCCGGTTAGGATAAAAAGACTAATTCGAAACTCGCTGAGTTTGATGGGGGAATTTCTTCACGCCTTCCTGGAGTAGATAACAAGGTAGGTTTTATATATTTTTGAATAACAATCATGGCCCTAAATATTGATATTGTATCTCTTATTCAGTTAGTTGAAAATAAGCCATGTTTATATTGGCTTGTGGAATATCCTCCGCTTATTAGTTAATATGCCGAAGGCACATTAAACAATTCGGCGTGTCCTGCTTAACCTATAGTTAAAAATGCGTTGTTTAACAGTTGAGTTGTGCCCACCAAAGGGACGCATTACATGTTCTTGCATAGGAAATGCCTCATCAGCCACAAACACATACGGCGCTTTGGCCCCCCAGGCACAACGGGAAGTTGGCTGATCTTGAAAAGTTGGCTGCTATGTTTAGCCAGCTCTTGAGTTGCCTCTGGGAAGTGTAGCCTGGCAAGGCATTCCCATATCTTCTCTGTCGTCTTATGGACGATGTTAGAAGCTGTGGAAACTGCTATCGGGTAGGTGAAGAATAAATCCGTCAGAGCATCCGTATGCCAAATATCTAAAAAATAAGTATGACACATAAGCAATATAGTCATTAAAATAATCTTTGCAATTATTATTTCGATGAAACATCAAATAGCTGGTTGACGAAAAGTTTACTAAGCATTCCCTATAAGCTATAATGCAGACATTTTGGAAACACAACTAAATCTGATAATAAATCCCTTCACACTTCTGATACACAACAGAAAAGCTTAGTTAATAGACAAATATACAAAAAAAAACTAGATTTTGTACACGTATTTATGAATCGATAGTCTCGAAACATAATTTGAAAAGCTTTTTCAATTTACATTTCTGTTAACTTAAATCCTTGTTCTTTTTTAGTTGAATTAATTTTATGCACAAATATAAAATGTGTTGAATATCAATGCAAAAAAGAGAAATTCACAGACGAGAGAAAGAAGTGTTGCATGTTTCATAAAAATAACTTAAATAAGTAAAATATACTTGAACAATTTTAAAAGACAATTTTTTTTATCGCAGTAATATTGAATTTTTTTTTCAGGAACTTACCTTAAAGTAATCGCAAGCATCTCTTTGGGCGGAATGTTCATCCTCATATGAGTGTCTTTTTATGTGTTCTTCTATATTATATAATATGTATTCAAACGTTCCTTCGCTCATCCGAAAATAATTAAAAAAAACTTCTCTGGATCATTTCGAAGTTTGTTAAAAAGGCAGTAAAATGCCCCTTCAACATATCTAGTCTTCAAAATATCGTGAATCTAAAATCGTTTTGTTATGGACCGTTTTTTTCGGCGAAGGTATAGAAGATAAAGTAAACGTAATTTATGATCATGCCAAGCATTTCGTCGGGCCATATTGTAAAATATTAGAAGAAAGCTAAAACACGTGCGAGGTCAGCGAGATGGATGGATGGATGTTTGGGTTTTATGGCGCAAGGGCATCCAAAGCCATACTGCGCCAAACACTAGGTTTTACCTTTAAAACAGGTTTAAAAACACACACCATAAAACACAATACATTTAAAAGCAGCACATAACATTATTTAAGAACAGTGACGCATTTAAATCAAAGAATAAAAGCCAATATCGACCAAAAAAGAAAACGAGGCATGATATGGGGGATGAGTTAAAATCTGATGGATAGATGGGTTTAAAACGTTAAAATATTTAAGTCTGCTCAGTTTAAAAGCCGGACTGTCTACTAAGATGTGGTAAACAGAGGGACATCACACATGGGCTGATCTTCTGCCAGCAGAAGATGCACATGTGCGAGTCTTGTATGCCCGATCAGGAGGCGCGCCAGCACTACCTACTGCTTTCTGCTCGGTGATGGAGAAAATGGCCAGGTTATGGATGGGGTGATGTTATGAAATTTTTTTTCGATTAAAAGGTCCCATTCTTTTTGCCAAACTACAGGGTGTCCTAAAAATTCCCGTACTCCAACTTTAAAAAATCATAAGCCGTGTTTAATTTTTCAAATACTAAATTTTATCGTCTGCTTATTACTTCGTCAAATCTTTTGTTTTTATCGCTTGGTTTTTTTCGTGCTCAAGTTGTTCTGTAATAAAATTCCATGTCATTTTGTTCTTCATTGCAACATGATTTTTCACGCATTCAGAGAATTGCGCTGCTTGAGGCTCATTTTGGATGCAAATCATAATGAAAGATGTAAAGAATTTTGGCGACATAAATATCCAGTTGATGCTATACCGAGTAAAGATACTCTATGAAAACTCGTCCAGAGATTTCGTGCGTCATCATGTTCGGTGGAAGATTAACACAGAAGTGGCAGACCGAAAATTGTTACACCAGATTTTGAGCAAGAAACTCAACGAAGGATATTGCAATCTGTTTTTCGAGTCAACTGTTGATGGAACTGCATACAGAGAACTTATCCAACAATTTTTTGCATTATTATAAGTGAATGAATGAGATTCTGGGTCTAACGAGGCGTTGCAACATGCCATACAAGTAATGAAACCATGGACATGCTTCAACATTTTTTTAGCGATCGACTCTTCTCAAGAAATCTTAGGCCACCTCGTCACCCTAATTTGAGTATACCTGGCTTTTTTTTCTTTGGAGATATTTAAAGAACAAAGTTTATGAAGATAATCCACAATTAATAGAGGATCTGAAAGATGCCATCATGCTAAGGATACAAGAAGTCACTCCCAGGATCTTAAAACGCGTTTCTAAAAATATGCGGAAAACGCCTTCAGGTGTGCTTCGATGAAAATGGTGGACAATTTGATCATTTAATATAAATGTAAGTTCCAAATTTTTTCCTACGTTTTTTTAAAGTGCTTTACACCATTAGCATAAAAACAATGTTTTAAAGTTTGTTGTTTTGCGCGTAAAGAATTCACGAATCGTCAGTACGGGAACTTTTAGGACACCCTGTATATTGATTGAATGTACACAAGCCAGCCTGGCATCGGGCAAGTTGAGAGGGGCGCCGCTGCTTTGAATAGCGAGGTCGGCGAGAGCAAAACAAGCAATGAGCGAGAAATTATCGTATCGGGAGCAAAAATATCGTTCTTGTGAAAAAGCGTATAACGGACGATACAATATCGGAACAGAATCGGGCTCGGTAAATATCGGTGTCGTGTCGCTAAGTGTGAAAGCGCCCTTAGGCGGAGCTTATGCAAATTGGAGGCTTCTGATTGATGGAGGCGGGGCTTCTGTAAATTGGAGGCTTCTGATTGGTTGAGGGATTGTGGTTTAAGAGTTTTTGTCGTATTTTGTCGTACAATTGGGTATTTTTAGGATATATTATGAGTGGCAACGATATTTTCTTGAGAAATGACTGATTATTATGATTATCGAGTTGAGTTGGTTTTGATAGTTACGGCTAGGTTAAGAAGAAATGAAACAATAAATCACGGGGCTGGGGAGCCCAGTCGGTTAAGCACTCGCTTAGCATGCGGAAGGTCCCAGGTTCGGGTCCGGGCATCGCCAAAATAGCTGCTGACCTATAAACGGTCCGTGTAGCCAAAAATGTCCGACGAATAATACCCCGTGTAAGGGAGTGCACGTTAAATATCCTTTAAAGTCCTAACGCTGCGTACGATGTCGCCCTTAACGGTTGCGTTGGGTGCCTATTCAGGTGTGGCTCGTCACCTGACTGTGGTTCTAAAATACGACGCCCGTCGCCAATAGCCCTCGTGTAGCTCTAGTGCGACAAAAATTCAAACCAAACCAAGCTCCCAAATCTGGTGACCTCGGACGTGGGATATGACCAGAGACATAACATAGAGTGGACTGCGCATTGGCAAACCTAAAGTGTCCTAAACATCTAACTTACACAGTCACATGACTGTGTCGCGTTTGGCTCGCATCTATGGCGAGTTTACCATTTGGCGAGTTTTTCCACAACGACCTCGTGTAGCTCTAGTGCGACGATAATTCAAACCAAAAAGAAACAATAAATCAATTTAAAATGTACAACCTTACCTAATATACCCGAAAACATAACAAATTGAATCGGAAATTGAAAAAAAATTTACAGATGAAGATTATTAAATAACCATGTGGCATGCAAGTCCCCGAATGCAGTTAAAGATTTTTTTAAAAACTTTTTTCAATTATCCATATGAAAGGGGTTTTCACTTCTGCCAAAAGGTTCTTTATAGCAAGCTTTTGGTTACACAATTAGAAAATTTAGAATTAGGTTAACAAATTTAGAAAATAAAAAATTGGGTTAAAAGTTTTACATATTTAAAATTAAATGATACTAAAATTTCAGTTTAGGGTAGAAAACGAATAAGTATTTACAAAAAAAAAAAAATAATTCAAAAGTGCAATCAATTAAAAAAAAAACATTTAAAAGCCATGTGGTATTGTTGAAAAATATTCTCGGATGACCCTTTTTGTATACATCAATCGATACATCTTAGTTTCTTGTCCGTTGAGTACCCTCCGCCTTATACCATCCGTGACAATCTTGACAGGATAGGGATTTTGGTCGTCAGGTCCTTACGTACTACTAGATCTTTTACCGAATCAAAGTTAAACTGCAGGGAAATTCTATAGTTTAGTCTGAACCCTCTTATTTTGCATACGTTTTTCCCCTTGCAGTGTCTCGTACGCATAATTTTTGGGGCCACCTGTAAACATAAACAATGTATAAATATACATTATTTTGAGGTATAACTCATCCCCCCCCCCCCCCCATATCATGCCTTGTTTTTCTTTTTGGTTGATATTGGCTTTTATTTTTTTATTTAAATGTGTCACTGTTTTCAAATGTTGTGCTGCTTTTAATAATCATTTTTTTTTACCTGTTTTAACCCGTAACTGGTAACATCTCGCTGACAAACACTCCCAGGAACATCCGTCTATCAGACTAAGAGTTTTGTAAACTATCCGTCTATAACTAAATAAATCTGTCTATAACTATTTAAAACTATCCGTCTATCAGACGGATATTACCAGTTACGGGTTAAAAATAAAAACTAGTGTTTGGTGCAGTATGGCCTTAGATGCCCTTGCGCCATATAACCCAAACATCCATCCATCCTCATCAATGAATTCCAAGTACTCCTTTAACACACAATTGCTTACTTAGTTCTATTAATATTGTCAACTGATTACAAGATTTCAAAAATTTAGCCAAATATTATCAATTAACTTTTGCATTGTGAACCAAACTCCAGCTACAACAATAAATGGTTAGTTTGGTAGGTATTGTTAATTTTCCTCGGTCTAGTTCCAAAATAAGTACCGCTGGAACAGCAACTGTCACATTTTTATCTGGCATTAAAACCCATTTTAGACAAACATCACAATTCGAACTATTTACTTCCTTCATACCAATATAGCCTGCAATATATGTTATAATTGGCAGTATAAAATGAGGAACTTCATTGAAAATGAATTCACAATCTAAAATTTGGCAGAAAGGCTGTATGTCTACATTGTCTGCAATACTCTGATCTGGTGTTGATGAAATTGAGCGAGAAGAGAAATCTGCTCTTCGTTACATTTCAATCGACATAAGCTTTTAAAACGCACAACTTTCTCTCGCTCTCCTAAACTTGGACATAGCTAATATAATAATTAGCCCCACTCAAATGTCTATATTGACCAAACCTACCCTCTAAATTATCATTTTGAAACTTAAACTGGGCTTTTCCCAGTTTCCATATTAGGAAAAGTAATTGGTGTATTTTCTGTTTCTTTAGAAATCCAATTATTTCTCTCTCTTACACTTTTAATAATATGTACTGTATCGAATAAAAAACACAGTTTTCGCTGAAAATCACAAGGATGTGGTATAGATGGTTTCAAAATATTATTACCCATCAATTCAAAAGCTTTTTTATTTACAGAATTATTGTCGGATATCGACGTCAGCACTCTAAATCCAATTTTGTCAAGCTCAGGAATAACTTTATAAAGCATATCTTTCAATTGAATGGAAGTTAAATTTGTAACCAGATACAATACTTACAACATATTTATACTTGAATAAAACACTTGATACCATAAACACTTGAGCTGTTTTAGCAACATTTGTCTCATCATTTTCACTAATTCCAAAATCAGATTTTCCTTTATAGATTGAATTTGACTCGATGTATATTTCAACTAAAAGCAAATTTACCAGAAACTCATGCTCTTTAAGATTCTCTTGTTTGTTTTCAAATATTTAATACCATCCTCTATTTTGTTGCTTTGCAAAGAAATTTTATTTATAATTTTGTTCAAATTTCTTGGATGTGGTAGAACAAAATATTTACATTTGTACAAAGATTGATGAACAGAAGAAGATAAAACATAAATACTCGAGGCAAGAATAAGAGTGTTTCCACTGTACCTTCTATTGTTTTTCGAAACATTAGTCAACTTAAGTTGCTCGATTATGAATTCTATATTTTTTTCCCTGCTCGTCAATAGACTTTAAAATTTCAATTGCTAAATCCATCTTGGTTTCAACATTTAAAACACAATCGGAACTTTTTTTTCAAAAGATCTATGATTCCATATAAAACATTGAAAGAATTCAATGTTCGTAAATGTTGTGGTATTTTTTATGGAGGTAACTCACTTTTCCCTATGAATATTTGGTCATTGAGACAACTTTTGACTGTTAGGCTGGACAAAACAAATTGAACATCGTAAGAAAAACTTACAAGACAAATTACTATTTTTTCTTTGCACTTCTTAAGGTAGGCGAATACCCAAAATTCCACCAAATTCTAAAATTTTTACTATTACCTTAATCTTTTCCAAATTTGGCATGGTGATTTCAAATATAATGAATAATGCTATTTAGGCATTTTTTAAAATTTAGATATAATTTATTTATTTTAAACGGTGTTTTTCAACTAAAAAAAGAGGTTCACGCCAACAAGCCTACCACATTGAATTTTCCTCCGATAAACATGAATTATGTGTTAAATTCTTCGTTTTGAACTGATCCGTGCAATGACCCTCTAGAGTTACAAACAAATCACAAGAATATGTTTTACGACAAATTTTATGAATTAACTTGAAACAAATACAATGTGACTAATCTAACGACAGTGCCGGAAATCTGCGCATGCGCAGATCTCGACTTGATAGCGAAATGTTTTTGTGAGCAGCCAAGTGAAATATCGCCAAGTTGTTAGTTAGGGTTGTTGTGAAGGTTTGGGTTGTTATTGAATAGCAAGAGTTTACCCTCGCCGACCGCGTGCGTTCATGGATTATAATAGAATTATTGGATTACAACAGTCAAATTCTAAGCCTATTTTATTATGGGATCAATTGATGTAAAACTTCACATAAACAGACCCGCTTATAAACCTTCGTCAAGTAAGAGAGATATAACACACACACATAAATGGATCCATCTTATTTTTAGAGACAGAGGCCAACTAGAGGATCCCCAGAATTGACTTGTCACATGTATTGATTTGGTATGGTAACTTGGAGGACTTAGTGACCACGACGTATTTAACGTACACCAGTCACCATTTAGCATGGTTTTGGAAATTATGGTTATCAGTTAAAAACGCAATTTCCAGATCCATAATACATTTTAAATTATACAGGTTGGTTATAAAATAACGATCGCTATTCAGAGTGGTCAGTAGCTGTAATGAATATTCCAAATGTAAAAAACTTTGAGATACTTACTAATCAAGAAGGGGGAAAAAGAATGGAATCATAAAAAACCAACTCGTCTCTTGACCAGGGTTCTAAATTACGAGGCATAATTAAATGTGTAGGCCGTAATTAGCCATAACTGTCTGTGCCTCGTAATTTGGAACCTTTGTCAAGAGAAGAATTTCTTTTTTATGATTCCACTCTTTTTCGAAAAAAAAAACCCTCGTCCCTTGACCAGAGTTCTAAATTACGAGGCGTAATTAGCTGTGTTGGCCGTAATTGGCCATAATTGACGATGCCTCGTAATTTAGAACCCTGGTCAAGATACGAGTTTGTTTATTATGATTATTTTTTAGGATTCTATCTTTTTTTATGATTCTATTCCCCCCCCCCCCCCTTTTGATTAGTAAGTTTCTCAATTTTTGATGCAGTTGGATTATTCATTCAAGCTACAGACAACTCCGAATAGCTAGCGTTATTTTGCAACCACCCTGTATGTTTATTAAAATAAATGGCTTACTTTTAACCATACTAAGTTTCTTTTTAAAAATCCGAAACTAAAACTAAATTATGCCTCTGATTTGCTTCCGTTTATGATGAATATAGG
Organism: Hylyphantes graminicola; assembly: GCA_023701765.1. NCBI lineage: Eukaryota > Metazoa > Arthropoda > Arachnida > Araneae > Linyphiidae > Hylyphantes > Hylyphantes graminicola. Next base: position 10,260,116 of record CM043112.1, read on the forward strand.
TTAGGTTTGAATATCGTAGCACTAGACCTACACGAGGGCTATTGGCGATGGGCGTCGTATCTCAAAACCACAGTCAAGTGACGAGTCGACACCTGAATAGGCACCCAACGCAACCATTAAAGGCGACATCGTACTCAGCGTTAGGACTTTGAAGGATATTTATCGTGCACTCCCTTACACGGGGTAATCATCGGACATTTTTGGCTGCACGGCCGCTTATAGGTCGGCAGTAATTTTTGCGATGACCTGCCCCGACCTGGACCTGAGTGCCTAACCGACTGGGCTCCCCTGCAACCGGAAGGATATAGATAATCCTTGACTAAAAGTCTTGCAGATTAGTAAATACATAAGACAATAAAATTCTGTTTTCTACCAAAAACATTTGGTTCAATGAAAATAGCCCCAAACCCCGAAACCGATTTTTTCAAAAAATTTAGGTACTGGCCTACCTTAAATATTATTTTACTTAGATTTAATTACTTTTTATTTTTAATCATTTATTAGCGCCTCTTTCTAATTAAAGTGCTTATGTGTGCTCATAGGGTAAAGTAAATAAAAACAGAAAATAACACCGGCAACGAGGATCGATTTCATCTCAATCAACTTGTTAATTTTAATTCCCAAAACCTTATAAACTTTGGGCGATAAAAAGCCAACGTGACAAACTATCTTTCCCTTTCAGTATCCGTCAGCGCACGCGCAGTGTTTTTCCGTGAGAGCTGGATTTCAGGCAGATGCTGAGCATGCGCAGATGGTGCCGTAAGGGCAATGGGTTTCCGAAGCCATCGTGCAAACAGTGACCAACCAAGTATTTTTTTTTTCGATGAACTTACACTTTGACATTTTTTTAAAAAAAAACTACTATATTTACACCAGATGTTAGAGGTTCATGGCACAGATATATATTGAAATAGCATCTGTAAAAAATTTCAGGTAAATTAATGTAAAACTTTTTGTGCTAGAAGTGTTGGCGCAAACCCCTTTTTTTAGGTGAAAAACACCGTTTAAAATAAATCAATTATATTTAAATATAAAAAATTGCCCAAAAAGCATTGCTCATTATATTTGAAATCACTATGCCAAATTTGGAAAAGATTAAAGTAATAGTAAAAATTTTAGAATTTTGGGTATTCGCCTACCTTAAGTACAGTCCACTTACTAAAAGACTCTCCACTTTCATTGAGATATGAATTACAATGTCGTTCTACATCTTCCAGCTTTAATATGCTCTTCTCTTCTATATATCTGGCATGCTCAGCAACACTTTTTTTAAGAGCAAAATTTAAAATGTCTTCTTCTCTATCAGGAAGTCTTTCCTTTTGGAGTAGAGCGTTCTGATAAATAACTAGGTAAGTTTGAAAATATTCTTGGAAATGCATCGTCTTTTAACTTGGGAATCACTCGAGGGAATTCTTTAACGACTCCTTTCACTGTGCACCCATATTAAATTCTGATAATATCCGATTCTTCAAAATGTTTGATGCACACAAAGGGATTTTTAATCCCAGTTAAATCAGTTGGGATTTTTCTAAGCCATTTTTTCTTCAATTCTTCAGATTTCGGAAGAGCAAAGGTAGTCACTCTTTCCTTTCCACCTCTAATTGGATCTACACCCGCTCACACTACAACATCTACCCATAATAATTACAGTCAATCAGTTACACGAATATTCGTTTAAAACTTAAATCTATTTGGACCACGAAATATATAGCTAAAACAAGCTAAGCAATGGAGCACATGGATCACACAACGGTTTCAACCAATTTCAACACGAACTGGTGGCACTGTTTTAAAAACAGCAGCACTGGCTTGGTCACGTGACTTTCGCGCGCCGGGGCCTGTCCCTCAAGTTGGCCTTGGTATATTGCCTGCCTGAAGTATTGTTCTGGATCAGTGGAAATAGCCCTCGTGTAGCTCTAGTGCGACGATAATTCAAACCAAACCAACTGGATCAGTGGACTCTATGTTACTCCGGTGTGTTTGGCGTTTATTCAATCGAGGTAACTTGATTTCCAAACCCATCGACTCGAATACAGAGCAAGCCTCGATATACAGCGATTTGAATTCTTTTTCTGCATTTTCCCTCATCTTCTTCATAGTATTTACAATAATTTGAACATGCTGTATAGCTCCACTTAGATCCAAATTGATTTTTTGCAATTCTTTACAAAGTGGAAGCGTTATAGAAAAAAATTTCTTTACACACAAGTAAAGCAATAAAAAAAATGACTTTTAGTGATTGACGCTAGGAAATTATCCGCTTTGCATGAGGCCTCTGAATACCTGTACGATATCTCCTCTAAAACCACTACTATTTCTGAAAAGAGTTCTCTAAACCTAATCAAGGCATCATGATTTTTTACCCAACGTGCCTCACACATTGATTTTAACTTTCGTAGCTTTTCATTGGGTAGGTGGTCTTTAATTTTGTCTTGGAAATTTTTTGTTCTTTTTGCAGAACCTCTCAGGAAATTGCAACACATTTAATTGTCCCAACACAATTTCTGATCGCTTGAGAGTAGGTAAGAAATGGGAGTTTCGGGTCAGCGGAGGATCGGAGGATCGATGACGTCACTGATCCACCACCACCTATGAGTCACCGAATATGAAGTAAGTGGAGTTGAGTTGTTTGTGTGACGTTAATCGTGCTGCCCTCTAGTGCGTGTGAATAGAGGTTATAGTTCATTTATTTACTAGAAATAGAATATATTTATTTAAAATACAATAGTTTTAAGTTAGTGCTGCCCTCTAGTGTGTTAATAGAGGTTATAGTTCATTTGAAAATAGATTTTAGTGCTACCCTCTATCGGTGGAAAACGGAATAAGATTTTAGTGCTACCCTCTATCGGTGGAAAACGGAATAAGATTTTAATGTGAAATTACCGTGAATCATTTTAACGTGAAAAATAGAGTTATGTAAAGAACAGTTATTAGTAGTTGTTGATTGGGAATATTTTTTATTATAATAGTAAGGGAAAGTTTTATGCGACTTTGGCTACTATAGACTTAAAATATTACTTTTCCTCAAGTACAATTCCTCAAGTACAAATAAGTTTTTAAGTTTTTATAATAAATATGTTTTTATAATAAAAAGTTTTTATAAATTAAGTTTTTATAGTTAAAGTTTATTTTAATTTATCTTAACACTATTTTCAAAGCAGTCGTAAATACACAATTTTTAGAGACATCAGCACTAAATTGATGTATACATGGAATAAATACTAACATTTCTTCTAGAGTTGCAAACATATTTTTCACATCATGTAAAAACGAGAATCAAGGATAAAAAAAGTATCTGCTAAGAATTGAGTTCACAAAATATTTACTTCATCATCTAACACAGTTAGGTTATGAATTAGCAGGCTATTGACAACGGGGGAACCACAGTCAGGTGACGAGTTGACACTTGAGTAGGCATCCAACGCAATCTCATGTTACACAGAAATATATTCTTTTTCCAAATTTATAGTAGGGTCTTTTACAACTGTTTCTTACACGAATAACTGTAATCAAATTGTTTTGTAAAGAAATCATCAGTAAACAAATGCAATACCTTTTTCAACTCAATGTATGTATGAATAGAGGTTATAGTTCATTTATTTATTAGAAATAGAATATATTTATTTAAAATATAATATATTTAGGCTATAAAAGTGCTGCCATATAGTATAAAATATTTAAAAATAAGATGGGAATTATCTATAAGAAAAAAGAATTTCTAAACCTGAACTGAAACTTTTCCAGAAGATTCAATATTGTCAGAATGTCGACACTTAGTCTGAATACTTTAGATAAATGTCACAGATTAGAGTTACTTCAGATTTACTTAGTAATTAAGATAATTAGTCAACATGTCTAGATGGAGACATATAGTCTGAATACTTTAGATAAGTATCATGGATTGGGACGATTTCATATTTACCGAGCAATCAAGATAATCATCACGTTCTCAGAAAGTCAGTACCAAAGGTTTTGTACACAAAACCGATGACATAATGGATATCCTCCAATGAACATCATTGTAGATGGCGTTGTTTTTATCACCAACCAATGAAAAATGCAGATAGAGGGCGCTTCCACGTCTAACTTATCATAGTTTCTGAACTTCAAAAATCATTCTATCACTAACTTCTGCCTGCTCGCATTGTCTCTAAAAATGAGTTCACGTAAACGATCGAATAACTCGTACCCAGCAGCCAAAATGGTTAAATTACAGAATGCAGAGACTCCTACCAACAAAGTTCCTGTGAAACAGCCTACTTCTTCAAATGCAGTGGATGAGCTGCTTTCCGATGGAATTCCAGAGAGAGATTGGCTAACTGCTATATGCCAGTCTCTAGGCGAAGTTCCGACCATTGATGCGACTTCTGATACTTCCCCGCAGCTAACCATCGACACGTCGGAACCCCTTCCTATGGAGTCATCAACGCCAACCCTCAACGAGATCACCCGATCAGCAGGTCCCGGGATCAGAGACGAGCCACCCGTCAACCAGAAAGCAAGACGAGTTTTATTCAAGATGTCTAATATACCTGCTCATCACTATCATCTAGGTGATTATTTTCTCATCGTTAATGAATTTTGTGGTAAAGTTCTCATCCATTACCGAAAGTATCAAGTTGAAGCAGATTGGATGACTCCAACCAAAGAAGGGATAACCTTACAACCCCTGACTTGGCAAGAATTTGTTGACAGCATGCCGTCACAAAACTTCTACTACTACGCCCGACCACGAAAGGAGACCCTAATCAATGGTGAACTATTCATTTCACAAATCGACAGAAATACGCTATGTTTTCAAAAAGTTATATCTAAAAAAGATTGTCCACGACAATTTATACCATGTGTGATACAAATGAATGAACAACAGTGGGACAAATTGTATACTTATCTCAAAGATATTCAAAAAAGTCTTTTTACCATCATGTTTGAAGTACTCTTTAGAAAAATAGCGTTTTCAAATTTCAAGAAGTCTGCTATACAAAAGTCTTCACTGAATATAGGCGTCGGTGAGGAAAAGTTATTTACTTCTTTAACTGCACTTATAAGTGATAATGTCCAAAATAACATTTTAGAACTCGTGACAGAAGACTGTGAAGGATGTGTAACGGCTTGTTCAAACCAGCTTGGACACGATTGTATTAATTTTTCATATGAATTTCAATTTGATACATATTTGGGAAAGCCGTTTGTAAAATCGATATTAATGAGTTAGCTTTGAAATTTGCTGCTGAAAATGAAGGAAATTCACAATTTTTCACCAACAAATTTTTTGATAAATTGAATTTCCAAAACATTTTTGATACTTTAAGAAAGTTGTTTGTTGCTAAAGATTCTAATTCGTGGTTTTCTGAAAATAGACACAATTTCTTCATTTGAATTGTAATATCTTAACAATTGATATATTTTTTTTTAAACTATTAATTTAAATGATCTCTTTCCATTTACTTAAAATGTTCAATATCTAGAAATGAATTACAAGTTTATTTCCAATGTTCTCTGATGTATATACTTTACGTCCATATCCAATCTCAACTTGTGGAAATACTCAAATGTTAATGCTCTCTCATCTTATTACTGAATATATCACTTTTTTCATAATAAAAATGGATGTCACCTTATATTCGTATATTTCTTGGTTATGCATATAAATGTAATTTCAGATTTTTACAAGTTAATTATACATAAAAACATATATTTATAATATTTCAAAGTATTAAAAAATATATAGTATAATTTTCTCTTAAGTTAATAATCTTGTAGGAACATTATTTAAAAATTGATTTTGTTAACCACCACATATTTGCAAACCCTATCGGGGAATTAAACATTGCACTCCAAAAACAAACAGGAAAGGACTTTAAATTTCAGTTACTAGTAACTATCTTTTCAAAATAATAGATATACGCTATTCAAAGTCGATATTTGCACTTCGTAAATAGATAAGAGTGATTATCGACACACTATTCCAAACTCCAAGTCAATATAATGTATATGTTTTAAGACTTAATAAATAACGATGTCACCTTATTTGATTTTTATCTATTAATTTAAATGATCTCTACCCATTTATTTACTTAAAATGTTCAATATCTAGAAATAAAATATAAGTTAATTTTTAATGTACATGACTTGCCGTACTTTAATAAAAATAAATGAGTTATATTTACGTGTTAATTTCCATATGCATAAAAATACATTCAAATATTTCTTTTACAATAGTATTGAAGGAAAAAAAGTACCTTCACTGATTTTTATAAAAAAAAATTTATTATTATTTTATATTATGAAGAAAAATATCACAATGAATTGAAATTATATTTTTGATTAGCTTTGAGTCGAAGTATTATTACAATACGAAAATTTCTTTAGAAGTAGGATTCTGAATAACAATAAAAAAAAACTTTAACATACATAAAAGCTATATTTTTTTTATTGTATTAAGTCGATGCTTTATACTATTTCATATAATACATACATTTTCTTTAATTCAGAAAAATACATACATTTTCTTTAAATCAGAAAAATTTTATTATTATTTTATATTATGAAGAAAAATATCGTAATGAGTAGAAATTGTTTCTGATTAGCTTTGAGTCGAAGTATTATTACACTACGAAAATTTCTTTAGAAGTAGGATTCTGAATAACAATTAGAGAAATGTTAGAGAGACATGTTTTTTTCATTGAAGATTTTTTTCGATTTACGCTAATGCTATTTAAAAAAGTTTCCATATGTTGATACTATCTAACGTTAGTGTTCATGAAAATATAAATTTATTGATTAGTTCCATACTACTGCAAAGTATTAAAGAAATATTAACATCTAAAAAATATATATTATTGTACATCATGGTATTATTCTCTACATTTGATATAATTTCCAAAGGTTTGAACGAGTGGTTGATAACTTCAAAATATAATAATTTTTCACTTTATTTTTTCTCATATCATTCACATGTATTCAAATTCCATATTCATATCTATTCATTGATCTACACACCAATACAGGGTCAATCTCATATGGTTTGCATGACTTTGATTATCATGATCGATACCTACAAGTCATGTTCGGAAACAAGGCTCTATAGGGTAAAACCTACTACATAAGTACTTTTTTTTTCATTATTATTTTATTAAAGTATTAAAGTAATTAATATTATTATATTCTATTTCATACTAGTTTAAAATGAATTAAACATCAATAATTGCGACATATTATATGACTACATAGTATTTAATTTAACACATAATTCACATTGAAAATTCGATAGATATGACATTTTTATTTCTTTTATCGTATTTAGATCAATCGATATATTAAGGTAAAGATATTTAGTTAGATATATCCGAGACCTCACTTGCCGAATAGCTGGTTAATCTTGTGGTGACAGCTACGTCTCGTAGATTCCCCTAAAAGAGTGAAGTAATTGCGATTGAATAATGTGATGATATATAAATTGAGAACATGTTTAGAATAAATATGAAAAAAATAATAAGTCTCGAATGTAAACGTAGGTATTTAAATGAATCTATCCTAAAAATTTCGAATTTTCCTGGACAGTATAAGTAGGTCTTTAACAGACACTTTTATCAATAACACCTAAATTTCATCTTTACATATTAATCTATATTTACTTGAATAAAACATGATATTTTTATTTCCCTATTATAAAAAGTACATTAATAAAGAAGAAAAAACCTGTAACAGAGAAAAAGCCTGTAACACCCACTTTAAAGTGGGAAAACTATTAGAAATAAAATTTATTTTTTTTACAATTTAATTGGGTTTTTTTGTTTGACAGAAATTTGCCGGAGACCCCCACTCTCCGTTACCGAGGCAAGCGTGGCAGAGCCTTTTTCAAAACTCGGGGGGGGGGGGGGAATTTGAGTTAAGGTTGACGGACGCTTCTGTCGTTTTGCCTCTTTGAATAAATTTAAAATGCCAAAATATGTGAGGTCTCACCCGGTGTATCAAATGACAACACCGCCTCAGTCTGGTATTATAATTTGGAATAAATTTTTAAAAGCCAAAATATTTGAGGTCCCACCACCTCCCAATGCGTCTTTTAAGAAGACAACATCACCTCACCAACAGCTGAAACATCAACCTATGTCACCTAACAACTCCTGAAAAAGAAAAAAACAATCATAAAAAAATGACACTACAAAATTTTTCATATTTAAAAAAAAATGAAATTATACTTACAGCAATGCGATAATGGCCATAGGCGTATGAGCGAATGGAATCTTCACAGAGCCATCTCTTATCATCATATGCCGATAACGCCCTCTTAGTTTGTCGAATTGAATAAACTTGATGACGGTCGCTACCGATCCGATATTGGGTGACAGAGACGGGTCGCGAAGATTCCAGACATTCCTTGAAGATCTTGTGCTCAAGGTACTTCTTCGTCACGGCCTTGTTAATTTATTTAGCAGCCTGCTTGGTACATGACTCGCTGAATAGGGAATACATTTTGGACCGGTGCCCCACAAATTCCAATCCATGTTTCCCGTTCAGCTCATCCTTGAATTTGCCAATAACCTTGTTGTCGGTGTTATGCAAAGGATGACGCGGATCGTAGTCCGAGAAGTCAAAGTACCCACTCAGCTGCTTCAGGTCTTGCTCCAGCGTGTCGGTGGTGATTTCATAGGTCAAGGAGTCCGTGTCGGTAAACAGTAGGAGGGCCCTGTCTCCATACTTTTTCCTAATGACGTTGTAGTGAAAGTCGTACATGAGCACCTTGCTCAGATCAAGAATTGAGAATCCCGACTGGACCGGCCTGTTAAGTGTTTAAGTCCGACGAGTTCTCTGGATGGCGAAAAGGTTGCTACTAAACTCAGTGAACGAGTAAAATTCAGGAGCAGCAACCAATTTCGTCGCCCTCCTTGGATCCGTCACAAGTTCAATATTCACCCTCTTACGCAGATTTTCCATAGTCTTCCCGAAGACTGCATTATTCATCAATTTAAAGAAATCTCTTTGAAATGATGAAGTAGCCTTGGCTCGCTCTTGGGTGTTAAAATTGATATAAGTTTTAAGCCAAGGCAGCTGATTAAATTTAAGTGCCCTATGAATCTTGATTAATTTGAGGCCTAAAGATAAATATAGTTTCAAATTGCGGTAATGTAAAATATAATTCCGCTTAGCTAACAAATTTGGGACCAATTTTGAATTGTTAGACGAGGGCTTGAGGTCCATAGATTGTAAAATATTTAAGGCGGTGGGGGACAACATTTCCCTACTTAAACGCAATTGTTCAGGTGCAAGAGGGTAACTATTGTGTGCATCATGTAGATCTTGGGGATAGTCCAAGTCCACCTAAAAAGAAAAATAGCATCAACGATTCAAATAAATTAAGAAAAATCAAAGCATATTTGCTAGGACTTTAACATTTTAATAAACTTAAACATTAAAAGTAATACATACCTCAAGGATATACCCCTCACTCCCATCATCTGCCCAGTTCATGATATCTGCTTTCTTAATTTTTTCAGCATTAGGAACCCACTGAAAATTATTCACCGGCAGGTGTTGCGACATTGCCCAACCTATTAAAAAGAATTATCTATATAACATCAATCAAATAACAAACATTTAAAAAACATAACTCTTAAAAAAATAATACATACCGTAAAGGTTATTGGCATCCAGATACATAATATGACGCTTGGGCTCTGCCGGATCGTATGTCGTGGTATTGGGAATGTTGGCTTTTGAGTATCGGTGGGATATCATTGACACCCCTCCACGAGTCCCCCGTTCGATGAAGAGGTGCATGTCGATATCCGAAAAAAGCTCCAATTCCACTTTGGTCCACATCTTGAGGGCGGCATGCCACGCCAACCCCGGTGCCTTAAACATGTGGGCCGCATCTAACCCGTAGTTGTCCATGGTCAGCTTTCGAAAGTTCTCGAAGACGTCAGCCAGCTGGAGGACATCCGTCTTCACGTAGAGGTCATGGTATTCACCCATGTTTCGAATTCCGAATGCCCTCCATACTGACTGAGCATGTTGATAGTCTTCATCACTGATGTTGGAGTCGGTGAGTGAACTGTAAAAATCTTCTTTTGGTGGTAAAGAAGTATTTTCGAATTTGCTGTACCGATCCATGAACTCGTACGGGTATACTCCTTTCTTGATAAGAAGGTTTACATCAGATTTAAAGTAGGTCTTCAGAATGGAGAATTGATCACTCTGGAGATTATCAACCAATTTCTGAAGTGAGGCATTCAGAAACGCCAAGCTGTCGATAAACTGCAGAGTGACGGGGTCTTCTCCATCTGCCTGACGATCGAAAAGGCTATGTACTTTTCTTCGGTGTTGGGGATGACGTGGATGTCATGATCCTGGTATTCCCCTAGCCCTTGCATGATAAGATGGGCATCATAATTTTTCAGATTGTGGAAGATCACGGGAATCATCTTCCGCAACCTGAGGGCTAGGTTGCACTTGTTGTGGACGACCTGGCGAAATTGACCTGTCAGGTGATCATGGTCCCTGACTCTGTCACTCCCCAACACCTTCTTACATATGCCGCAGTGGGTGGTGTTCCTAATGATCATCTCATCAAATGGGGTGATCTTCATGGGCACGACTTCTTTGAGCTTTGGAGTCAGCTCATCCTTCATAGCAACGACACTGGCCAAGAAGTGGGCTACTACACCCCCGTCGCCTCTGTAGACTACTGGATCCTTGTAGGGCTTGTTTTCAGGGCCAATAACAATGTAGGAGTAGCCACAGGGCTTGTGGGATGCAGTCTTGGTGGTAGAGCCGTCGGTGGAATCCATTTTTTCGACCAGTGTCTCGAAGTCGGCGTAGATGACGTATGGCACCCGCAGCTCGCATTTCTGCTGATTGTACTTGAGGATGAGGTCCTCGCCTTGGGGCATCTTGATATGTTGCGGGGAATGCTCTCCGCAATAGGGACGGTGATTCTCCAGTAGATCAGATCTTGAAAACCGATGGAGACAGTAGTAGCAGTAGTGGGTGGCACTGTGGTGGGCAGTGGCGTGAGACATCAGGCGGCTAAAGTCCCGGACGAGACAGTAGTGCTTCTTGTCTCCATCGGCTATGTAGAGGAGATTGATGACCTCCCCTGGGTTTTCTTAGAGACGTGGAGAGGGAACACCTCCTCGTCCTCGTAACCGAAGACGTTGATCCGGAGGTTAGGGTTTAACCTCTCCACGGTAGATACTTTGGAGGGGGCCACCGGATACTGGAGGCCGTCCATGCGGATCTCAGCTTCATAGGGTTGATACTTGGTAACTCTTGTCGGGTTATTACCCCAGGGAACGGGATGAAGAGCTGCCAGGACTGACCACAAGAAGCACTTCTCATCCTGGTTCTGGATATTGAGGAGCGCTCTCTTGCTGGCGAGCTTCTCGGGGAGGGGGAAATAGCTGCTCCCACCAGCGAGGGGCTGGTACACGGCCGTCTGGATGTCGAGGTGGATGGCATATTCAAACACCCAGCCGCTCCCACTAGCCAAAAACTCATCGAGCGAGACCAGCATCTTGGTGTATGCCTCGTCGATGTGATGGTGGGCTTCGGTCATGTCGAGTTGGGTGATGACCTTGCTCCTGAAGTATGGAGTGGCATACTCCTTACCCCCTTCAGGAGTGGAGCGGCTGAAGTGGCACTTGACGACCGCGTACCATTTGATGGGCCCCTTCACTGTGAGGTCCTCCTCCAAGGCGTCGACGATTTGTGGTCGGGCCTCTTTTTGAAAGAGGATGAGGTCCTTGGCAGCATCTTCACTGGGGTAGATGGTCCGGGTGGTAAAGACGTCTGAAACCTTCTCTGCCCTCCGGCGCTTGGTACCGGAGGCAGGGGGTAGGGGTCGAGGTTGGGGACGCTTGACCTAAAAATACAAGAAAATATAACTCTATTCTAAACTATATTTTACATGAGTTATTTTAATACATTTTGGGATATTATACAGTTTCTTTCATACACCTAAAAAATGAAACTTACCGGTTTGTTGTGTGTAGCCAGATGACGGGTTAGCATATCCTTCCTGGTGAAGGTCCGTGGGCATTTAGGGCACACCTATAAAGACATGAAAACATAACTTTATTCTAAAATATATTAGATTTTACATGGGTTATTACAATACATTTTTAAGAAAAAATAGATTTAATGTGCCCTAATAACTTACGTGCTCTTCACCCTCATGTATCTTCATGTGTCTTATCAGGTTATCCTCCCTAGGGAAGACCTTATCACAAACATTACAGCTAAATCCGGATATCCCCTTCATGTGACGCGTTAGGTTGCTCTTATTTGAGAATGTTTTGCGGCAGATGCTACAGACCTGAAACAATATTTAACATTTTTTTTTATTAAAATAGTAATTGATAACTTAAATACATTTAGTTGATTCTAGAAAATATTTTAAGGGATGAATAGTTCCAACACAATTATTTTAGTGAAAAGCAATTGATTTTAAAACTTACATGGGCGAATGTAGGTGTGGCTGGCGGAGACATAACCTTCGGTCCAGCGCTGGTAGACGGCAAATCCTGAAATATTCAAGGTATAAACATTTTTGTACAAATATTTAAAAAAGGGATGAATAGTTATAATTAGTTCTAAAAAAACTTACATAAGCCAATGCAGGTGCTGGAGTCCTCGGCATGGGTTGTGAAGACATGGGTGCAGCCTGAAATGTTCAAGATTACTTTATCAGTATATTTTCAAAAAACATGACTTTTTCAAAGTTTCATTTAAAAATAAATAAAAGCAACTCACGTTCGATGACGGAGGGTGGGGGCCAAAAATGGGTGAATAGATCACGGCTGGTGCATTAGTCACGGAGTGCTAAAAATAAAATTTAAAACAGAGTAAAAATATGTACATTAAAAAGTTTTTAAATCAGAAAAAAAAATTGACAGAGTAAAAATGACTTTTAAATTGCTTGAATTCAAATGACACCCTACGACAGTATAAAATTTCTAAGTTTTTAAAATCGGGGAAAATTTAGCCAGGGGGACAGGGTAAAATTGCACTTTTAAATATCACATTAAACAGTATAAAATTTCTAGTTTAAATTATACATTCAGACGAAACAGTAAAATTTCTAAGTTTTTAAAATCGGGGAAAAATTTGCCAGGGGAACAGGACAAAATAAGGGTTTTTAATTGATGTAATGAAATAACACTCTTTTAAATATGACAATATAAAAGTTTCTAAGTTTAAATTATACATTCAGATTAAACGGGAAAAATCTAATTCAGTGTTAAAGATAAGTTAGTTATACTTACAAAAATTAGAAACGCAGAAAATATTCACAAATTTTTACTAGTTTTAACGTATTTATAAACATAATAAAGCATCTAATAGCATTTTTATCATATACTTTGTTCAAAATAATATTAGTTTAAATTATATGCTCCAACGTAAAAATATGGAGGTTTTTTAACATAAGTTAATTGAGGAATTTAAAAATATATGAATGGTAAAAACACTTACTTCAAGTTCATCAATCTCTCCCATTAAAACATCAAATTCATCACTTTCGATTCCGAAATTAATAAATGAAGACATGATGAAGCTGTAAATATGAAAATCATTAATACTTAAACACTTAAAACTAGCAAATATCATTTGAAAGGCGAACAATCATTTTGAACTTGTTTGACAATCTTATCTCCCCAACGCGATCGTTGCACTTATCTCCACCACGCGATAAGCTTTTTCCCCTCAAAAGCGTTGTTCGAAATAGAAGCACTTTTACTGATTGATGTTAACTAATCATATAATGATGTGTATTTTTAAAATAGAACATTATTTCTTAATAGTAGCATTTTAATATGAAATTTTATTCGCGAAAAATAGTATTTTTATAAAATTAGAAAAAAAAAGTTACATAATTTAATCTTAAAAAAACTAGTGTTTAATTTATCACAGCTCACTTAAGTTACTATAAAACTCATTTATAATTTTAATTAAATAAAAGTTTACACTAAAAACATGTTAATCTCAAACCGTAAAGTTATTATGAAACACATTTATAATTTTAATTACATACAAGTTTATTCAATCTACAAAACATATTAATCTCAAACCGTAAAGTTATTATAAAATACATACGCGGTTTAAATACATAAAATAACTCTTAAACATTCGTTAACTGTCGTAATAAATTATTTCTTAATAGTATTTTGAAACTATAAATAGTATTACGTGCGGTTTGAATACGAAAATAAAGCTATCGTATTTAATTACGTTAAAAAGTGAATAAAATTTCAGGTTTTAACATGTATTATTTAAAAGGGGTACATTATATAATCAGAATTAATTGAATCCTTTAGTATTCAATGAGAGTACTAATAGATTATTTCTTAATAGCAACACGTTAATCTCAAACCATTAAGTTATTATAAAATACATTTATGATTTTAATTACATAAAAGTTCACACTAAAACCATTCTGAATTATACACAGTTTGAATACAAAAATAATGCTATTAAATTTAAATTACATTTACCTTGAATTGTGCTTTAAAATAGGTTTGAATAGATAATAAAAGTTAGTGAATTTAACTACGTTAAACTATTGAAATCAATATTTTTAACATGCGCTGTTTTAAAAGGGGGGTACATTATATAAAACAGATAATTAATTTAATAAAATATTTTTAAATATACTTTTTTTCTCGGAATAGGATAATCCGAAAGCTACAATAGCTGGTAAGTGAAGAGACAACAGCGTAACACTATCTAAATACACAATGATTAGTCTTGAAATGGTTTCGGCTTTTATAAGAAAGTGCAATTGTTCTCGAACATTCGATTCGAAGATCAAATGCTTCATGTTACAACGTATTGACTTTGTCACGGGTTTATCTTAAGTTCGAAATCCAAAAGTCTAAACAGATAGCGATTACTACTTTTGTAGTGCGTGTGACCTTGTTTCATGATTTCAATAACAAGTTTACATACCATTTTGAGTTTTTAAATATATTTTAAATTACTGTTGGGAATATAAAAATTATTTGATTTAAAAATGGTTGTATTTGTAGATGAATAATTATGAACCGCTTTAAAAGTTTTTGTTTAAAATATGCTTTTATTTCAGGGGTGGAAAAAAATTACGAACGCGATAATAATATGTTTAAAAAATATTAAACTGCTATTAATGATTTTTATTAGGTGTTATTGAAAAAATACTTAAGTTCGTTGCATGTAAAATAGACATTCCAGTGGTATGGTTACCCTAGGTAAAATTGTATTTATGTGAATTGAGTTGAAAAAGGTATTGCATTTGTTTAGTGATGATTTCTTTACAAAGCAATTTGATTATAGTTATTCGTGTAAGAAACAGTTGTAAAAGACCCTACTATAAATTTGGAAAAAGAATATATTTCTATGTTACATGAGATTGCGTTGGATGCCTACTCAAGTGTCAACTCGTCACCTGACTGTGGTCCCCCCGTTGTCAATAGCCTGCTAATTCATAACCTAACTGTGTTAGATGATGAAGTAAATATTTTGTGAACTCAATTCTTAGCAGATGCTTTTTTTATCCTTGATTCTCGTTTTTACATGATGTGAAAAATATGTTTGCAACTCTAGAAGAAATGTTAGTATTTATTCCATGTATACATTAATTTAGTGCTGATGTCTCTAAAAATTGTGTATTTACGACTGCTTTGAAAATAGTGTTAAGATAAATTAAAATAAACTTTAACTATAAAAACTTAATTTATAAAAACTTTTTATTATAAAAACATATTTATTATAAAAACTTAAAAACTTATTTGTACTTGAGGAATTGTACTTGAGGAAAAGTAATATTTTAAGTCTATAGTAGCCAAAGTCGCATAAAACTTTCCCTTACTATTATAATAAAAAATATTCCCAATCAACAACTACTAATAACTGTTCTTTACATAACTCTATTTTTCACGTTAAAATGATTCACGGTAATTTCACATTAAAATCTTATTCCGTTTTCCACCGATAGAGGGTAGCACTAAAATCTTATTCCGTTTTCCACCGATAGAGGGTAGCACTAAAATCTATTTTCAAATGAACTATAACCTCTATTAACACACTAGAGGGCAGCACTAACTTAAAACTATTGTATTTTAAATACATATATTCTATTTCTAGTAAATAAATGAACTATAACCTCTATTCACACGCACTAGAGGGCAGCACGATTAACGTCACACAAACAACTCAACTCCACTTACGTCATATTCGGTGACTCATAGGTGGTGGTGGATCAGTGACGTCATCGATCCTCCGCTGACCCGAAACTCCCATTTCTTACCTACTCTTGAGCATTGCAAGAATGGCACATGACTACATTGAGGGAATGAGCTGAACAGTGGACATACAATGCTGCAGGATATACTGCTTGTATGGCAGCTTGCACTCCATTGAAATCCCCACTCATGGCAGATGCTCGATCATTGCCTTGACAAACCATTTTGGAACAGTTAATTTGGAGTGGCTCCGACTTTAATATCGTGTCAGCAATACCACGTCCGGTCACGTCGTAGGTTGGTACAAACTGAAGAAAATCTTCTCGTACCACTGGATTATTGCCCACTTAATCAATATATCTTGCAAAAAAAGACAATTGTTCTGTTTGTGAAATATCCATGGTTTCATCGGCCAAAAACAGCAAAACAACTGGCACTATTTATTCGTTTAACAGCTGTTTCTTGTACAGTAACCGCCGCTTAAAATAATCGCATCCGTCTTAGTTCATTTTGAACAAATAAAGCGGCTGAATCATTTAACTGAAAGACATGAAATTATCAAGAACAAGTGGTCGTCATGAGACACAACATAATTTTTTTTATGCTTGTTACTGTGAGTAATACAACTGCTACTACATATTTTTGATAAAATCGAAAGCTATACAAATTAACCGATAATATACGAATACCTACAAAAATTAATAATTCAAACGATATTATGTATAATTTTTAAATATAATTTAAAAGCATAAACAATGTTTACTATAGTACTGAAATTTAGTTATTATATTCCGCTTGCTTTAAAGAAAATACTTCGTTATCAGTGACACGACAAAGCAGTAGAAAATAAGTTTTTACCTTCCTTTCAATGTTATAATCATTACACGTAGGACCTCATTGCTCTCGAGTTCTTAATATTTGAAGAGCCCGACGGGATTCATTAGATGATTGCAGCTTCTCTTTGGCTGCATTTTTCCAGATTATCAATTTTTTAGAAGTTCATATTTTTCAGCTAATTTAAAAATTTTCCGTTTAGACATCACGATAACACTTCAAAAAACACGTACTTAATGTAATCGATTAAAAATCGAAATGAGTTTACTGTCTACACCTGCATGCACACGTGTCGATTACAAATTCCTTCCCTTCTCCCCCCCCCCCCCCACTATAATTCTTTCACTCCCTCCTTGCCTTGAAAATAAAATTTCTGCGATTTACCGTATTTTAAGGAGTCAGTAGAAGATATGTAGTCGAACCATGCAGAAATGACGAGGAAGAGTAGACAATGTCGGGTGAATTACTTTTCCCTGGTTTTTTAACGAAGAAATTTTTGGAAACGGGAGGTGCACCAGTTAGTACCACCAGTAGATCAATATCTTCACCCACAATCAAAACAGCCTCATATAGGGATGCGTTTGACTTGGCAGTCTTGATGATTAGAACGTCGGCATCTTCGTCTGCTTGTTTTGTAATAATGTCTGAAGCCTCCAGTTTGTCTCTAAGTTGAGTTACGAACCGTCTTTTGTTTTGTTCATTGGATAAAAACTTCTCCTGTGGGGTTGTATTTACAGTTGTTCGGTCAAATATCACATCAGCTGATATATTCATCTTGCACCTCCTTAATCGTTCAGAGCTCTTAGTACTCAGCATTTACTAGCTTGAAAAGTTTACTCTGTAAAGTTTGGAATGTAACTAGAAGTATATAATGAAAATAGATGACAACGATTTCTAGCATTCACACAATTTAATGCAAAAAAAAGTATCTTACCTTTTCATCAAGCGATATATTAGCAGTCAAAAACTTGAAAAGTTATATATTTCTGACAAACCATATACATACCTCAACATATTTGAGTTCGGTTGTCTGTAGGCAATCAAATTTACTTTATCTTTCCATGGAAATAATCTTGACAAATTCCATTCCTGATCACTATTTTCTCGAAAAAGGATTTTCGTTACCGTAGTTATTGTTATGGTTGCTATGGTAAATCTAAATGAAAGTATACACTATACACTTATCCATTCGACAACTCTGTGTCTTTAGCAAAACATAAAATGGCTTCTGCTTATGTTTTTTCAAAAATGTAACTAAATTCTTTGGTATTGAACCTAAAATTACTTTTAAGGCCTTACAAATATAATAAATGATGATATCTACAAGTTTCATAATAATTATGATCCCCTAAAACAATGATTTCTTTTTTAATTATTGGGATTTTAAGTGGTGAACAACTCTTTTGGCGAAATTCAAGATTTTACGCTATTTTTCGAACAGCGTAGCTCCGTCACATTTTATCGTATGGAACACAAAACAGAACCATTTTATAGAAAAAATTATTTTGAACAAGTTTTGTATTCACAAAAACACTAAAAAATACACTAGAAAAGAGCTGTCGGTTAACAAATAAAACATTGTATTGTCGGGTGAAAATATGACCTTTTTTTTTGTTTCTGTACATTTCACCCTTCTTAATGGAATCTATAAGAAACTTATTTTTGATATGTGTATTTAATAGGAAATTAAATTTCCTACAATTTGTAAAATACTACTTTATTGCTAAAATGAAGTCTTATGCTAGTTACAGTGATAGAAAGTCGTTGGAACGTAATATTTTTTCGAAACACTCGATTTTACACCCTTTTTGCTGTTTCTTAGCTCTTTAACTGTTAGTCGTAAAAAAACACTTTTGCTACCGATTTTGAAGAAAATTTTATTTTCTACAACTTTGTGTCGAAAAGTTTGATTTAAAAATGCTTAGGAAAAAAGTTATGGGCCAAAAACTGGAAAATGGGCGAAATTTCAAAGTTTTTTCAAGATGGCGGAAAAAGCAATAGAACGTGGATGACGAAAACTCACATTTATTGCTACCTAGGGGTCTCACACAACATATAAAAAAAATCAGCGATACCGGACCTTTTGTACGGTAAAACTCCTTTATTCACTGGACTAGTTCCCAGCATAACATTTTTTTAATTTTTTTTAAATATAATAACCTTGTCCATCTATTCATCAGGGTTCATACTCTATTTTTAATAGTAAAATTCAGGAGTTATTTTAGGAATACTATGTCATAAATTCAGGATAAAACAAACAAAAGTACTAATAGCGAGCGACAACGTGTATCATAAAATTAAAAGTAAAACACAAAGAAAATCCAAGATCAACAATTAAAAAACGTGAAACTTTTAAGACATGCAAAATCTCAAAAAATTAACTGACGATTTCTGAACAAAAATGAATGCAAGACATTAATCTTTTTAAAAACTGGATCCTTCAAATCCACTGAAAACTATTTTCTATTATAAATAGATGATTTTTCAGGAAACTATGCTAGAAATAGGAATTTATAATATAAACATCAGGACTATAAGAGTACTTAGACAAAATATTTGAAATTCAGGAGTTTTCAGGCGGAGTATGAACACTGTCTCTCACTAAAAGATGGAAAGGTTTATTTTCATCTTCCCCAAGTTTAGATTACACAAAATAAATAAAAATACTAGACTAATTTTGTTTCCGAAATTTACTATTTAACTGCTTAACTGACACAGAATTCAAAAAATAGATTTGAGAAAATTTTTAAGGTATTTGACTTATGGTTAACTTATGTTTTAAATTATGATAGATCAGAATAAAACTTGAAATTAAATTTAATTCGCATTAATTTCATTTAATTCGCGTTCAAATCGCAATGTTTCTTTTATTAAAAAAATGACTGGTTTTTATTAAAAAAAATATTAGTTTTTAATTCATCTTTGAATACCTTTGATTATATAATATTATATAATTACATTTAAAGCATCTTTTTTAACTTTCCGCAACAAAAATAAGACATTTGTACTGATTTGACATTAATAATTGATGACAAGACGAATTCATGTTTTGAAAACACGTTGTTTATTTTCTGGCATGTCTGCGAGTGGAGTTGAGTTGTTCATTACTTACAAAGTATCCATAAAATGTATAATTACAATATCACGTACCCTTTCTTTTAAAGAGAATGAAATTAATACAAAATACGTAACAAATTTTTAAGAAAATTAAGAAATTATTGAATTTAAAAAGTTGCTGCTCAAATGTTTCTAAATCAATTCAATTTAAAGTTTCTAGATATCACTAATTGGTAATAAAGTCATTCAGTTTGATTGGTCGCCTTGTAAGTCGTTTTGGCCTTTCGTTGTCTTACAGGAGTTGCCGGACTGTTTGGAGGAGTTATTGGTTATTGGATGATGGTAATTGTCCGCTGAGTGGTGAATGTGTTGGTGAATTCGCCTCTGGATTTTCGGTATTACTTTGTAGGTTGTCGTTGGAAATACCATTATCTGGACGGATATGTACTCGGTTTCTCCTAATCTCTGACCCATTTTCTAACTGCACAATGTACGACTGTGGTGTTTGGTGTTCTTCTATGACGGTTGCAGGAGACCAATTCCTGTGTGACATCTGCACATATACCTTCTGGTTGACGTTTAGTGTCTTCAGATATGATGATTTCATGTCATATTTTTCTTTCTGTTCCCTTTGTTGTTGTTTCAGCATTTGGACAGTCTTCGTTGTTGGAAATTTTGGTTTCAGCAAGACGTTCTTCACCGGAGTAAGAGACCGTAAAACTCTGCAGGAGATGCTAGGTTTTGCTTTGGTGTGTTATTGTATTCAATTAATGGCCATACCAAATTTGGATCTCCTTTGCTTTGATGTACTTTGAACAGTATTCCTTTCAAAGTTTCGATTGACCTTTCGATCATCCCCTTGGATTGTGGGAAACTTGGAGATGAAGTAACATGCTTTATTTCATAATCTCTACTAACTTATGAAAAGCTTGGCTATTGGAAGGTGGTCCATTATCCGAATGCAGTTGTTTAGGGATACCATGAGTTCTGAAAATTTGTTTCAGCGCACTCACAGTGGACTCAGTCGTTTTGCTGTGAACTTTCTTGACTTCAATGAACTTTGAATGATAGTCTATGACTTGAATAAACTCGTCCCCATTTACATACAGAAAGTCAATTCCGATATTTTCCCATGGTAGGAACGGTACTTCATAAGGGATAAGAGGTTGTCTTGTGTTGGCCCGTTGATATGCTTGACATGTTTGGCAGCATTCCACCATTCCACACTTTGGTGTCCTTTGGGCTCCATAAAAATAAATCGCACCACTCCCTGTTTGTAATGGCTAACTGCCCTTGTATTTGATAATAATACTTGTGGGTACTGGGGAGTTAAAAATAATTTTCCTTTAATTTGATGCCAATATTTGTGCTTTTCTTCCACTACCTCCATAAGACTGTTATAACTCCTAGCTGAAAATGGACATTTTACTTCCAACAAGAAAAATTGGATGACGTTGACGAAGAAAAAAAACCCATAGTACTCTCAAATTCAACTCCACCCTCTAGTTCACCAGCTGTTTTCATTGAAGATGAGCCAGGGCCGTCCACCAAACGACTGAGAATGCGCACTTGACCATCTAAAAAGTTGTGCCTTTAGAAATTTTGGTGGGAAAACATAGTTTCCATTTAAAAGCATAAGTGTAAACCACCTTAAAAAAATAAAATATTGTTTCTAAACTTCGATTTACATTGCGTTTTTTTTTTACAAAGAAAGAAATAAGTTTAAAAAAGTAATCATAAATATTTTAAAAGCATTCTTCTTTTAATATAATATACTTAAAAGTCAAAATATTTAAGCCCAAAATATCTGCATTTAATCAATCCGAAAGTGAAGGGGTGTGATTTTTTGCGATTTTGCTACGTTGTTGGAAAAATACACCACTTTTACAGAGCTGTAGCTTACGTCATGGTGGGGTTAGGAGGAACTTTAGATAGTGCAATTTGTAAAGAATTTTATGCTCTTTAAAATGTCTTTGAATTTCTACGCCATTGGACTTCTACAGAGTTATATTCGAAAAACTTAGTCTAAAAATTTTGCGTTTTTTCGGCTCTCCAAAGCTGTGCCTTTAGAAATTTTGGTGGGCAACCATAGTTTCCTTTTACTAGCATCAATATAAACCACTTAAAAGCATAAAACCTTTGACCCCCACCTTTTGCATTTGAAAACTGGATGACCAAATGACTGGACTACAAAAGCATTTTCTGCTCGCGAATATAATGGATGTACTTCCGCACTTGGGCCGCTGGCTTTATGTAAACATACCACGCTTGGCAAACATTTTCGGCTTCCGCAGAGTGGCGGTTGGTTTTTCCCGTTCCATGCGGTGCATTTGAGAACTTCTGATGTACAATATTTGATTAAAATTTATGTAAATATAATGTTATTATAAGTGAATTTTAGAAGCTGTTATGCTTTCAACCCGGCATTTGCAAAATTATGCACGTTGTTGTAGTAGAATTTGCGTTTGTTTTGATTACAAAATATTTACAAAAGGGGTTTTACATAAAATAGTATAGAGTGCACGTTAAATATCCTTCAAACGCTGCGTACGATGTCGCCCTTAACGGTTGCGTTGGGTGCCTATTCAGGTGTTGGCTCCTCTCCTGAATGTGGTTCTAAAATACGACGCCCGTCGCCAATAGCCCTCGTGTAGCTCTAGTGCGACGATAATTAAAACCTAACCTAACCTTAGATGAAGCAGGAGACCAGGGACTGTTAAAAAAATATTACCAAGTATACATAACTTAAAATTATAAAATAGACAAAGCCTGAATTTATCCCTATAATAAATAAGCCATATATATAGAAGAAGTATAAAGTAAAAAATTGAGATTTACTATTGAATATTGATTTTAATGCTAGTAAAGTTCTTATACATATTTGTGGTAAAATATTTCTTACCTGTACCATCGTCATTATTTTCCTCTTGTTCAGTGGTATTTACTTCTGTCTCCATTTTATCGTCTTCCATGGTATCAGCTAACAGCTATTCCTTAACACTTTACCTACGGGCGTCGACTGACCCGTAGACTAAAAATCTTCTAGACCAGCAACTTAATCTAATGCCTAGCTCTTCTAACGTGTCGAAAGCAAAACTAAAACACTATTAAAGGTTGATTTGTTGATTCGCATAATTGTACTTTCAATTGTAGGGCTACTGTTTCTTCGTAATGTTCTCTGTTAAAAAAAAGTTACCCACTAGTGATTATTTCAACCGTTAGTCATCCTTTTACATCGGACCTTTTTGACTATGTGAACAAATAACATTTTGAGTTAATTGCAGGACAAAATTTGCATAAGGGTCCGTCTTAATATTAAAAATGTTACGAACTTTAAAATTTTCAATAGCAACACCCAATTTTAATTACTTAGAAATGTGAAAAACCCTCGAAAACCCCTAAATCTAAGTTTTTGTTACATTTGGATGAATATTTGACGAGTTATTCAATCGAATCACTTGTGGATCTTTGGGGGACCATGTCTAAAATGACAAGCGTAGTCAGTCTGTAGGTTTATTAATGGAGAAAAAGAAGCACAAGGTCAAATATCTTGAGGATGGGCCTACGAGGGATATAAAAGTCAATGACTAGCTGTATATATTCAAAAATAAGTTGTAGTCAAAAATAGATCCCTATCGTCACTTGATAAGGGTTCCAAATTACGAGATGTCATTGGCTCTGTTAAATCTCCTAAAGGTGACTGCAAACAGACAGCCAGAAACCATTACATTAGTTCCCTTAGACACAAAGGGGGCGCGCTAGTTTCTATGTCAATTTCAATGTAGAAATTCTCCAATGAGAGTTTGAAACTTAGTGTTCTTAGTCTACGGGTCAGTCGACGCCCGTAGGTAAAGTGTTAAGAAAACCTTCTAAACTATAGAATATAACTCACCAAATATTGTTTAAAACCCTCTAAGGTATACGTACATAAACTTGTCACCTAACTGTTAAGGTAGGCGAATACCCAAAATTCCACAAAATTCTAAAATTTTTACTATTTAATCTTTTCCAAATTTGGCATATTGATTTCAAATATAATGAATAATACTATTTAGACATTTATTTTGATTTAAATATAATTTTTTTAAACGGTGTTTTTCTACTAAAAAATACATCTTTTTTAACGTTTACAATGTCAGTTTAATTTAATAATTCGGACAGTTAACTAATAAAAAACAGTCAACAAGTGTTCTTTGGATTCTTTTATTCCTTAATTGGGTAATTTAATTTCAGAAAAATTTGTTTTTGAATGTATCGAAAATAGAAAAATATATATATATATTTGATTTTTATTTAAACTTTTTTTAAATTTTTTATTTAAAGTATCTTAACTTTTTATCATTAAAATATATATTTGAATTTAAAATATTAAAGTGCATATTTCATAACAAAATATTTTAACAAAAAATAAACATTTTATTATAAAAAATAATTTTTAAATTAAATACAAAAAAAAAACCACGTAAAACATGAAATTCATATCGTACTTTATTGGAACCATAAACATTGAACTAGTTCAATGAAACTTTTAATGATTCTGTAAACCTTCTGTATTTTCCTTATAAAAAATTTTATTGGTCCAATAACACGTATTACCGGTCATGAATGTTTTAATGGTCCAATAAAACCTTTTAATGGTGTAACAAAACATTTTACTGGTCTAATAAAACCTTTCAATGGTCCTATAAAATGTTTCACTGGCCCCATAAACGTTTTAAGGGTCCAGTAAAACGTTTTACAGGCCCCATAAAACATTTTGCTGGTCCCGTAAAAAAATTATTGGTCCAATAATATCTATTTGGTTCCCATAGTTTATTTTTTAGGTCCCATAAAATATTTTATTGGTCCATTAAAATTGGTCCAACTCCACTTTTCCCTCTAGCTCTTTGACTGCAATAGAGGACATGTGTTCAAGTGTTTTTTAGTTGAACAATGCTTGGATCAAAATCGGGTACACCAGGTTGATCTCCACCCCTAGCTGCATGCTCACGCTTCCTTCGATATCGAACAAAGAGTTTTCTTTTGTTAAGCCTTTTAATGTGGGATTTAATACGTCTGGTGATAAATAGATAATGTGGTGTTCCTGGGCTTCGTCCTGTCAAAGCTTTAAGAGCATTGTGCTCAAAATCAATTATCTTCCCACCTATGGCTTTGCATAACTGGCTAATGTATAGTTCTCTGCTGGATTGTTAGTGCAGTTGAAAATTAATGTGTTGCCGCATGATACAAGTATACGTCGGATTTCATCCATTATAGCTGAAAAAATTCTTGTGCCAGTCATAAATTCTCCTTCCGTTTACAGAAATTTCCACATGAGTCATGTTTGCCAAAAACATGAGCAGTAGGGTGGAGCGAATTTTTTTTTTTTTCAATAATCAATTTCGGCCGGTGTGGGATAGTTGCTCTATCAAATCAACATCCTGAATGTAAAATAACTTTTAAAAATATTAATATTTAATACTGCCCCAACTATGTTAAACATTTCACAAAATCATAAAAATTGCCATTTTTCAAACTTTTTTTCAATAATCATTTTTGGCCCGTGTGGAAAAGTTGTTATTTTATATTCAAGATGTTTATTTCAAATATCTTTTAAAAAATATTAATATTTAATACTGCCACCCAATAATGTTAAACATTTTACAAAAGCATAGAAATTGCCAATTTTTCAATACAATCACATTGGTTATACTTACAGTCACATAGACCGACAATGATTAAAATATCTACCCTTCTGGTCTGTATTGTTTTTTGAAGTTAAAAACTGACATTTGTTTGCGTGAGTCCAAACAAGTTTTAATAAATCCATCCCGTCTTGAAGGTCCACAAACCGAAGCGGACGCTTCAGTTACTAGTTTCACACATCTTTCAGTGGCTTGAGTGTGACAAGGGAATTGCTTGATATTGGATACTTTGTGGTTTGTGGATTCATGATGCACCCTGAAATAACTTCCTCATTAACTGTTTGGTTAACGGTGGCTCAGTGACTGTCACATTAGCCCAATTTATTATATCAATGTAGTCAGTAGCTTCAAAGTTGAACTCAAGAATTAAAAAAAAAACGAATAATATTGCTTGAAGGTTCTCTGCCTGCCGTACTTTTAAAATTCTGCGCAATGCCAAAACGTCTATGTCCTGCCTGTCATCAGCTAACATAGCAATCAGAATATTTTCTGAGTGCCCAAAAATTCCGTTTCGTTGAAAGGGACTGAGGAGCCCAGTCGGTTAAGCACTCGCTTAGCATGCGGAAGGTCCCAGGTTCGGGTCCGGGCATCGCCAAAATAGCTGCCGACCTATAAACGGCCCGTGCAGCCAAAAATGCCCGACGAATAATACCCCGTGTAAGGGAGTGCACGTTAAATATCCTTCAAAGTCCCAACGCTGCGTACGATGTCGCCCTTAACGGTTGCGTAGGGTGCCTATTCAGGTGTGGCTCGTCACCTGACTGTGGTTCTAAAATACGACGCCCGTCGCCAATAGCCCTCGTGTAGCTCTAGTGCGACGATAATTCAAACCAAACCAAATCCGTTTCGTTGAATTACTGGATCAATGACCGCTTTTAATGAGTTTTGTAAATACCGCGACAGCATTATGGTTTTATGCAAATGCTTAGCTCCGAAAATACATAATGGCTTAGTCTTAATTGAAAACCACATTGGTGCAAAAGCTTTAATTATGAAAGTTGCTAGAATCATTAAATTTTCGGAAGGTGTATTCGAGGAAATATTAAGTCGTAGAATTCTATTCTCCACTGTAAGCCAACGAGAATGTAGTACTATCTTGCCGGGGTTTCTTTTAGACAGACCTTCAGAACCAGATCCATAATTATTGCTTCACATATTTTCAACAAATAGAGTTGGCCTGTGCTTAAGTCTTTTTTTTGGTAATTTTCGGGAGAGTACAACACATCTTTTTTTTTACAAATCCTCCATGCTAGCGATAGCTAGACAAATTCCATGAGTTTATGTACACGTAAAAAGTCCAGAAAACACAAGGGGTCCTTAAGAAGATCGTCCCGGGAAAGATTAAGACATCTTTTTAAAAAACACAACCGGAAGGTGTTCACAATCTTTCAGGGATCTACCAACAGGTCCTTTAAAACTTTGAGGTCCACTTGTACCATGTAGTTGACAAATAAACCACTGTAATAGCTTTTCAAATTTCGTTTCCAGAATTCGAATGACACTCCTTTTACTACAGTATTAACCTCCAATCCATCGCCGCCAATAACAACAATGTTATGGTTATCAATATTATTTCGTGTTAAAATGTTCTGTATTTCCATGTCCAATTATTCAGAATGTTTTATTTCAACGAACAACTGCTCCACACCCGCTAAAAATGGTTATTGAAAAAAAGTTTTTAAAAAATTCTGAAAAATGGCAATTTCTATGATTTTGTAAAATGTTCAACGTTGTTTTTGTAAAATGTTTAAGGTTGTTGGGACAGTATTAAATATTAATATTTTTTAAAGATATTTTATATTAAGGATGTTACTTCGATAGAGCAACTTTTACACACCGGCTAAAAATTATTATTGAAAAAAAAATTCTAAAAATGGCAATTTTTATGATTTTGTAAAATTTTTAACGTTGTTGAGCAGTATTAAATATTAATATTTTTTAAAGATATTTTATATTCACGATGTTGATTTGATAGAGCAATTTTCTCACACCGGCCCATTTTGATTTGAGCAAGAAAAAAAAATTAACATTGAGAACCGCTCCACCCTATTGAGCAGGTCCATTTAGGATCTCAGCAGGTCCATTTAGGTCCATTTAGGATCTTTGCAACTTTATCTTGCTCAGGTTCTTGCAAATTCGGCACAGCATTATCCTTAATGGCTTTTCTGGCACTTATCATAAGCTTTGACATACGTTGCTGCAATATTTTTTGGGCCAAGATACCCTTCGTCCCATGGAATTTTGATGTATTTCTTTGTATTTTCTCCAAGGCTCTAAAATACCTTCGCACAGCGTGACTTGCACATTCGATTTTTTTTGTATTCTACATTCAAAACTTGCACTTTTGTCATTAAGTTTGTGTCGCCATCCCCAATCAGCCTTGTCCAACGAATGCTGTGTACTTTTTCTAAATGCTTTAAACCTTCGACAATTATGTCACTCTCCATGGCAGTTGTAGGGCCAGTCCAGTTTTTTGAGCACATGTGGTCCTTTGAAGGGGTTCTTCCATCCTCGATTGTACGACAAATAAGGCAGACTTTGTTTCTGACCCCACCTCTGTACAAAATTTTCTTCGTCAATGCAGGTCATTTGATACTGACAGGTCACTTGATACATTGTAGCCGTGCCCATAGGAACGCTTACACCAGCCTCCATCTACAATAACACATGCATTGCAGAAGCCATCCCTATCTACATTACATAATTTTTTTTTTGCTTATCTTTTTTCGGGGCTGGGGAGCCCAGTCGGTTAAGCACTCGCTTAGCATGCGGAAGGTCCCAGGTTCGGGCCCGGGCATCGCCAAAATAGCTGCCGACCTATAAACGGCCCGTGCAGCCAAAAATGTCCGACGAGTAATACCCCGTGCAAGGGAGTGCACGTTAAATATCCTTCAAAGTCCTAACGCTGCGTACGATGTCGCCCTTAACGGTTGCGTTGGGTGCCTATTCAGGTGTTGGCTCGTCATCTGACTGTGGTTCTAAAATACAACGCCCGTCGCCAATAGCCCTCGTGTAGCTCTAGTGCGACGATAATTCAAACCTAACCTAAGCTTATCTTTTTTCTTCATCCATTGCAGCATCCATAGTATCTTTAGAATATGCTTCAATGTCATCACCTGCAACCTTTTCACAAATAGCAAAAGTGTTTTTTGACATATAAGGCATATTCATTATGCTGAATTTCTGCTTCTCTTGTGAATACCCAATTCCAGTAGACATTGCCCCCAACACTGCCAGTTTGTTCAGTTGCTTCCTATCCGTCACTACAGTCTCTTTATGACCACAACACCTTGTCGCATTTAAAAGTGTAAGTATGTACAAGACCACGAGTTAGAACGCTTTTGTAAATTAGTTTTCCATTAAAGCTGCACGTGTGATTGTGGTCTTCCAGTTTCTGTGCTTCACTTATGACATATCCTATGTCACAGATCACTCTGTTTGATGGAAAGGATGGTGGCTTCACAGAATTTTCAGATTCAATCAGCAAAGGGCTATCTGAAGTATCAGGACATGAAACATTTTAGGGTTCATCTGAATGTGAAGTCAGAAAGCTGTGGCATCATTCTTCATTTATTTAAGAGTCCTTGTGGATATTAGGTATTGATGAAAGAGGTTCATGGCTTCATGATGAATAGAGGTGGAAGTTGATAAGCATGGTATTTCACCATTTTGTCTGAAGGAGATAATTTGGGAAATACAGAGCTTCCATCGTCAAATTCTGCAATAGATTCAAGACTATCTTTTTCAGTAGTAATGCAACTAAAAGAGAAATAACAATGATAAACTTCACCATTTATATATAGGTTAGGTTAGGTTTGAATTATCGTCGCACTGGAGCTACACGAGGGCTATTGGCGACAGGCGTCGTATTTTAGAACCACATTCAAGTGACGCGCCACACCTGAATAGGCACCCAACGCAACCTTTAAGGGCGACATCGTACGCAGCGTTAGGACTTTGAAGGATATTTAACGTGCACTCCCTTACACGGGGTATTATTCGTCGGACACCATTTATATATACAATTTTTTTTTCATATTTAAAAATTTCACATTAAAAACTTCATAACAAAATTTTTAACTTTGCCTACTTTCAAAGTGTGCACGCTATTAAAATTATAATTTACATTACAATTAAATAAATTCGATTGAAATATGTGGAATGTTACATTCAACATTATGATAGGATACAGAAACATCGCTTGCTTCTCCGTCTTCACCCTTTACACTCAGTCGTTCTAGGGCCAAAGCTTTAACTACCCTGCTTATAACAGAAAATTTTTAACAGCTGATCGAGAAATATATTTAAAAAAATACGAAACGTCACTTCTCCTTCAAGATGGAATATTGGGTCCTTTGTGGTTACTAAAGTACCTACTTAAAAGTTCTTCCTAAAGTAACTAATAGAAATAAAACTAGGTTCGCGTGTAAAGAGATTTATTTAAAAGTTAAAAACCAAACGTGCCATTTGCACCCATCACTGCTCACAGAGCATGAACACCTTACAAACAAGAAGCAAGTAAGTGAGATACTACATGGTTGACTGCAGCCGTATATATAGGACTGCTCATTTACATACCATATGAACAAACCAATATCAAATTTGAACTGCTTTTTCTCCCAGCTCTCAGATACTCTGATCTATTCCATTGAAATCAGGTGGTAGATATCTTATGAGCTGGAATGTCTGATACCAATCTGGAATAGTCTTCCCTGAATCTTCTAGTTGTGTAGAGATCTTTTTCAACCTTGCACCGAAAAGAACGATGTCTTCATCTGAGTTGATTCGGCATGAGAAAAACTGATCGGTTAGCCCAACTATCCTTGCTCTTGAGTCCGGACGAAAATGCTGTTGTAGACAAG
Source organism: Hylyphantes graminicola (assembly GCA_023701765.1). Taxonomy (NCBI): domain Eukaryota; kingdom Metazoa; phylum Arthropoda; class Arachnida; order Araneae; family Linyphiidae; genus Hylyphantes; species Hylyphantes graminicola. The sequence goes on from CM043112.1 coordinate 10,290,773, forward strand.
TCCATACTTTTAGTGGATCTTGGTTTTCGGATATTAAGGGTCGAGATTCCTCGGCGATGTTTAGAGAGATCGTGCTGTAAGCTTTATCTTTTCTCTGGGAAAAACTTCGTTTATCCTTGGCACTATCTGTCTCACTGGATGTTACTTCTCCACTCACAATTCACCAACACCCCTTTTAAATGAGTATAACCCGAACATCTTCGCGCCATGTCGTGTAGTTATCTGAACCAAGCGTGTCTACGAGACCTGAAGTCTCCATCTTGAGGGCTCTTTCGTCTGGCTTGCCGTCTGAAGAAAATGCCATCTTCTTAAACACTGAGTTTATTAGCTTAAGCTTTCTGCACTTAGGCCGCGACGAGGGCCCATAAACTTGATAGTCAATAATATCGGTCCCAATAAAAATTTTCAGAGCGTGTTCGAATTTATTCAAAAACTAATACTTAAAAGTTCTTCTTTGAGTAACTAATAGAAACAAGGATTAAAACTAGATTCACGTGTAAAGAGATTTATTTAAAAGTTAAAAACCAAACGTGCCACTTGCACCCATCACTTCACAGAGCATGAACACCTTACAAACAGGAAGCAAGTGAGATACTACATGGTTGACTGCAGCCGTATATGGATGGATGTTTGGGTTTTATGGCGCAAGGGTATCTAAGGCCATACTGCGCCAAACACTAGGTACAATTTTAAAGCAAGTTTAACAAATCCATAAAAGCAACACAAAACATTTAAAAACGATTCAACATCTAAAATCAAACACAAGGATTTTCAAATAAAGGTTTAAATGGTAATTAAAAGCAGTACATAACACTTAAAAACAGTGAAACATTTAAATCAAAGAATAAAAGCCAATATCAAATAAAAAGGAAAACAAGGCATATGGGGGACGTGATAGAATGTCATGGATAGATGGATACAACATGTTAAAATGTTTAAGCCTGCTCAGAGTGGACAGTCAACTAAAATATGGTGAACGCTTAGTGGAACATCACACATGGCACAAATAGGCTGGTCTTTTGCCAGCAAAAGATGCACATGTGTGAGTCTAGTATGCCCTATCAGGAGGCGTGCCAGCACTACCTCCTGCCTTCTGCTCGGTGATGGTAAAAATGGCCAGGTTATTGATTGTGATAGATTATGAAATTTATTTTCAGTTTCAAGGTCCCATTCATTTTGCCAAACTATTTTGATTGCATGGGCACAAGCCAGCCTGGCATCGGGCAGATTGAGGGGGGCGCCGCTGCTTTGAATCGCCGTCTTCGCAGCGCGGTCCGCCTCCTCATTGCCCGGAATACCAACATGGCCCGGCACCCAGCAGAAACTAATTTTGAAACTATTGTGTTTGAGTTTAAAAAGAAGCTTCACAACTATTGAGATTAATGGGTGGGATTTATATGAGAAGTTCCTGAGGGCATCTAAAACACTTTTTGAGTCTGAATAGATTATCCATGATTTAAAATTTTGATCTGCTATGTGATGGAGGCATTCAAAAGTGTAAGTATGTACAAGAGCACGAGTTAGAACGCTTTTGTAAATTAGTTTGCCATTAAAGCTGCACGTGTGATAGTGGTCTTCCAGTTGTTGTGCTTCACTTATTACACATCCTATGTCACCGATCACTCTATTTGAGAAAAAGGATGGTGACTTAAAAAAAAATGACATTTTTATTCCATCTATTGAAACAGCTTTTGAAAAAAATGTTTTTAGGTTTAATGTTGCATATCGATGCCATATGTCAGCTGGTAACATTTCTATAACATTTACTTTTGACATTTCAGCAGCAGCTGCTACAAAATCAATTGCTTTGTTAACAGTATGGGTTCCTCTTGACTGCGTTCCATACATATCTTTTTACTGACCCACCAATCCCATCAACGGGCCCTTTTCCGTGCGAAGTTGCAAAAAAATCCCACGTTAAGTGCAACTTGGTGTTTTTCTTGCAATACTGCTCTGTAAATAATTTTGGTGTATCTTCACACCAAAAATGGTGGCAACAAAGTAGCCACCAAAAGTGGTGTAAGGAAACACCACCAGTAAATCGGTGTAATGAAACACCGATAATTGACTGGTGTGTAGAAACACCACATTTGGTGACTACTCTGTTGCCACCATATTTGGTGTGATAAAACGCCACCAGCGATTTAGTGTACTTAAACACCAAACAGGGTGTTCTTGTAACTAATTTCAGAATCAAAAGGATAAAATGGTTATTTTTTTGAAAACACTTTTTGGTGTTAACCGATTTCTTACAAATCCTGAACAACAGTATTTGTTATGTTAAAAATAGCTAATTTTGTAACTTGAGTTGTGATTTGTGACTTGAGTTAAACTCAACGAGGATACCTTTATCAATGCTACAAAAGATAAAATGAAAATATACACATATTATACAAAAACATAATTCAAACAAAATTATTGTTTAGGAATATTTAACGTAAATGAAAGATAACAATAGGGTGGCCAGACATTGTTTAATTTGTTATTCAACTATCTATATAGCTATAAAATTGTGCAATTAAACTCGGTTTTACTATTTTATAGTTTTTTCAAACAAAACGTAAATAAAATATCATTTATGAAAGTGTAACTTTTCGATTATGAAATGATCATTAATCACTGAAATAATTCAGATACGAGTTAAATGACTTATGGGAAAATACTGAAATTATACTTATCATTTTATTATCTTTTAATCGTATATACTAGCACACAAAGATATAAACACAACCCTAATTTTCTCGTTTTAACCAGAATTGCTAATATTGAAGTTAGTTAAATTTATTAGTTAATTAATAGTATTAGTTAAATTCTTCAGTAGTAATTCAGTTATCTGTTAGCCCTCGTGTAGCTCTAGTGCGACGATAATTCAAACCAAAACCAAAAAAAATCAGTTATCTGTATAAAGAATAAATATAATTGTTCCGCTTACTTTGCATTTTCGGCAAATACAAACACGATTTACCATCATCAAAATCAAACGCATGCTGTTGTTTAGGGCTAACTGAATGCAAACAAACAATCATTTAAAAGTAATAACTGCACGCTGAAGTAAGTTTTTTATCTAGCAATTTTTAAAGTAAGACTCAAACCATGAAAAATACGAATAAACTATCAAAACACAGCTCTTATTTTCCCGTTACAACCAAAGAATTGCTAGATTGGCTCGATCTGTAACACCAAATTTGGTGCTTCGTTTTCAAAATGTCGTCAAAAGGCTATATTCTTGGTGAATGTTAGCACCAATTTTGTCTTAAGTTTAAATAAAAACCATTTTGAGTGAATGATAAAACCTATGTTGGTGCGGACACCACAAGTCGTGTATATTTACACCTTATATAGCATTTCATAAACCCCAAACAAGTGTAATATTACTCCCTTATTTTTACAGTGTGGAAGAGCGGCACCAATGAATTTATTTTTGAATTGAGATGTGGGACCATCTGACCAGATATGCACGCTTTGTATTCCCTATGGAAGTTTCTGTATTTTATCCTTATAAGGAATAACGGTATCCTTGGAGTGAGTCACATCATCTGATGCTATAACAACTGGGTGAATAGCTCCAGAATGATACAAAGCCGAGGTAAAAAGGCTTGTTTAAGATTGTGCCCAATGAGGACTTTGTACCTCATCTTGTGATAAACATTTATAGTTCTCTGAGAAATCAAATTGTAGCAACGATATTTCTTTTGGAAATGAATTATCAATGACCGCCTTATGTTGGATATATGTATTTCTTTGCTTGTGAGCGTTCAACAAAACAATGCTCAATTAATTGGGGCACAATATTGCATACATATTATCAGGTCAGAAATTTTTTAAAAATACATTATCACTGAAATTATAAACTAAATACTTTGAATAGATCAACTTGATAAAAAGTATACAAAAAGATAGTAAAAGAAACACAAATGCATGTGAATAAAACAAATATTAAATTTATTAGTTTTCGAAAAATAAAATTTTAGGGGAGGGCAGGGTAATCCATACTTGCCAAAATTGAGATTTTGAAAACCTTACGATTTCAGTTAGGGGATTCGAAGTAGCGATGCCCTCCCCGGAGTCGCGATGGGCAGTGCCCCTTTGAATTTTGAACATTTGATATTTTATTATAAATTTAACATATTTCAGCTATTTTGTAAAACATGCATCTTCTAAACTTTGATTAATGGTTAGAAATAAAATCACTTAAAGGAATGTTGTATTAAATGATACTTTTCATAACATACAATTCACAAAATTTACAACACATTTGTACCTATATTAACCCGGCAGCACTCGCGCTAACTTGCCATAGACTAAGAATCTTCTAAACCGAGAACTCAATCTGATGCCTAGCGCCCCCAAAGTGTCGAACGGAACTAATACACTATTAATGATTGATTTGTGATTGGCATAATTGAACTTTCCTATTGCAGCTCTACTGTTTCTTTGAAATGTATAGGGTGGTTATAAAATAACGCTCGGTATTCGGAGTGGTCTGTAGCTTGAATGAATAATCCAAACGCAAAAAAACTTTGAGACACTTACTAATCAAGAAGGGCGGAAAATAATAGAATCATGAAAAACAAACTCGTCACTTGACCAGGGTTCTAAATTGGCGTAATTGGATGTGTTGGCCGTAATTAGCCATAATTGGCTGTGCCTCGTAATTTAAAACCTTGGTCAAGAAACGAATTTCGTTTTATGATTCCATTCTTTTTAGAAAAAAAGAAACTTGTCTCTTGACCAGGGTTCTAAATTACGAGGCGCAATTGACTGTGCTAAAGCTCCTAAAGGAGGCTAGAAAAAGGCAGCCGTGAACCATTACATTAGTTCTCTTAGACACAATTGGGGGAGTTAGTGTCTAAGTCTATTTTAATATAGAAAATCCTTATAATGGTAATCCAATTAGAGTTTCAGATCTAGAAGCGTATTTAATCTATCTGGGGTCCATTAGACCCCAGGCGAGTGCTGCCGGGTTAAATTTTCTATTTTATTTTTTTGGAATTCAAAGTTTTGTTCAGAACGGAACCATTTCTGTATGCTTTTGGTAACTAACGTGTCTTCTAATTTTTCATTTGGTTTGGTTTGAATTATCGTCGCACTAGGGCTATTGGCGACGGGCGTCGTATTTTAGAACCACAGTCAGGTGACGAGCCAACACCAATTTTTCATTTGATAATTTTCATTCCACATTTTTCATTGTTGCTGAATTGTTGCCAAGATAGTTATTGATGACTACATAAGATTTGTTGGAGGACTTGATAAAGTTATTATCTAAAAGGAGTTGATCATCGCAGCAGCAGGGGCACAACAAAAGTATCCTACCTAGATGAGCAAAAGCTATCTAAGAAAAAAAAGGCATGCGGTGAAAAAGAGAACTTCTGACTGAAAACGTCAATGAGTTAAAGAAAAAAATGTTTAGAAAATGATATTAGAGTACTGAATAAAACCTCGGATGATTATTCTGAGCAGGCAGAAAATAAGTGACATTACACTAATTTCGAAAGCCAATGCATTAAGACGCCATGCTAGAGAAAAGATGGGCGAATTAAAAATCTGCGAAGAAAAACTAAGTGATATGTTATTATCTTTGAAAGTGTTTAATTCTACTAGAATTTTTCACCGTCTTTTTTTATTAATCTGCAGTTATAATCTTTTGGTATTTTTTATGCTATCTTAGTGAAGTCGAAATTTTAGAAGGTACAGTGTAGTCTTGTGGTTCCTGCTGAGGAGATACTTTTCTAGAAAATTTTTATCCTAGATAACACACTGTGTGGATAGTGATTATACCTGAAATCTACAATAATTTGCAGTATTTTTTAACCATATAAATTTTTGTTAAAATTTGCTGTAAGCATTTTCCATGTTACATAAATTTGGTCTCCTCAATTTTTTGTAGACTCCTCCTTAAATAACCCCTGAATTTTCTTTTCTCAAATAGAGTATGAACCCTGAAGAAGTGGAGAAATATACAGAACGGACGTGTCTACCCTTTCTCCTTTGTTTAAGGTTAAGTGTGTTACAAAAAATTAGTCTTAAAGGAATAATTTTCTGTGACAACAAAGCAACGGTCGTTCTCATTCTGAAAAGACTGCCTTTGTGACAACAATAAAGAATAATTTTGAAAGAATTAACCAAGTTTGATTAATTTCATTAATGTCACACAAGATTTAGTCGGATTTAAATGACCACATAGCAGGAAATTTGAACATTGGTCAAGCGGCAGGGTTCATATCCGATATCAGAGTTGACAACCAACTATGATATGCTTCACAGCATCAAGACTTTTGCAGTAGTAAGCACCGGTCTCATAAAACAGCAATTATTGTCGGCATTTTAAATTTTAATTCTATTTGATTTGTTCTGGTAATATCTGTAGCATGACTCCTCAACCAACGGCTAAATTAATTGGAATTATACAATACCAGAATCTAAGAGCAAGAGCTAATCTTTCAGCTGCAGGAATTGCCTCACGCATGTTTGTGTCTCTCTTGGTAATGCTAGGCGCCACATAACTGTGTAGAAACTCAAACGTTTCTGTGTCCATCCTCAGATAACGTCGGTATCCTTCAGGATCCTATAACATATATTTAGAATTATGGTATTAAAATTGCTTGCGAAACTTCATCAAAGCTACATAAAATTAAATGCATATGACGACTGCATCATTATTGACACTGCCCGACTTACATTTTTAGGGGCCCAGGGGCACGAGGAAATTTGGGGGTACCAGAATATATGCGCGTGTATTTTCCCATCTTACAACGTTTACCAAAAAAATAGCTAAAGTAATTAGCTTGGAAAGCATGCTTACTAAGCTTGCTACTTGCTTTTTACTAAGAATAACAGTAAAAAAAGAGGTTTTAATATATTTACCTCGAAGGCCAATTCTTTCATTAGATTCTCGTAACAGCCCATTATATTTCTTCTCAGCAACCATTTTTGGACCCAAAGTTTCCTTTTTCGTTCTTTTAAGGACGAAGCAAGTTGCATAATATTTTGAACAATTAAAGCCTTTTGAGAAGACGAAAAGTGTCGAACCATGTTTCCTTTATTTTGTTCGAATCAAAATAGAGAAATAGTAATCGGTGCAAAATAGAAAATCGGTGCATGTGAAAGCTGAAAGAAAGTGGTTTGTTAAGCTAGCCGAGAGTAAGTGGTAGGGGAATCTGGTAGTAGAGGTACGGTTGTGACAGTTTTCATTTGATCGCTTATAAATTCGTTAGTATGCCTGGTAGCTGGATGAAAGTTGCATTAATAGTAAACTGTAACATTTGTCTACGTATAAATACAAAATTTTGTCCCTAAGTACAATAGTTAACTCGTAGGGGCAAATTAGAATAATAAGGAAAAAGTGTCACAACCGACCCCATCCTGGGGGTCGGTTGTGACAGATTGAGAAAAAAAACACACCACAATGGTATAAAATGAATGCCAATAATGAATACCATGTGGCAACAATTGTAATATATCGTCTGGTCAGTTGAAAACGGATAATAACATTTGTAATTTATCGTTTGGTTCGTTGAAAACTGACCAGACGATATATTACGTGTGTTGCCCCAGTGCAATTGTGCAATGAATGACGATGACGTATTTACAGTGATCAAAGAGTTAACACCTGAGCCGATAATTTGGGCAACACTTGAGCTTTGTAATTCAAAATTAGCGTCTGGCACAGTTTAAACAACAATGAAAATGTCTGGCAATAATAGATTTGTTGCAAAAAGTGCAATAGAAGTAATAATAAAAAAATAAACCTACTAAAATGATTTAAAAAATCGATATTTTATCTGTAGAAGTAGGATGCTCACTGATGAACGCAACCATTACAGCCAACCAGATTGCCCGTGAGACGTCCAGAGTGAGAGAGATAGCATATCTAAAAACTGGCCCACCCTAAAATTCCCTCTCAAAAACGTTGCTAGCTCTTAGGCTATTAGACATAATTCTTTCTTTTCTATCTTTCCCTGCCTCGGTTAAACTTTTTTTTAAAGAGAGGCTTGAAGGTCTCGAATTTTTTTCTCTACCTTGTTCACTTACATTATGTTGCTTATAAATTTTCACAATTAAATGCAAATATTGACTTCGGTCTGAAGAGTATAAAAATGAAAAATTAAACAGCACTAAAGAATTAAACAATCTTGATAAATCATGTGCAGCTTCATAAATAGCCATCTAAAAGAAATAAAATTACTGGGGCATTGTATATTTTATATTAAATGTATCACACATTAAACTTAGAACTGCACGTAAATCGGGAGATCATTTTAGGTCATTGTGAATATCCGATGTTAATTTTTCAAGGCATTGCCAAAAAGGTTTACAAAATTGTTTTGCTGCATTATGGACATGTTGGCATGAATCACCATCAATATCTAGAAGATGAGGACACTTCTCACGCAGTCTTGTTTCAATCCCAGATTTTTTCCCTCGCATTACATTACAAGAGTCCAGAAGTGAAGACATTAAATTTTCCCATGGAATTTCATTAGTTATAAATATGTTCTTAACACATTCAAAAATCATGTTACTATTGACTTCATTCACAGATAAAGATAGTAAATGTTTTGTCACAATTCTGTCTTCTCCCAGATAGTTCACAAGAACTGTTACTACCTCTTCATGACTGTTACTAGTTGATTCATCCAGGTTTAAAGAAAAGAATGTTCTTTTTAAATCATTTATGAGATTTGCTTTAAGAGTATCCCCAACACCAAAACGAAGCTTGTACGATGCAAGAGATTGATGCATTGATGTTCGATCCAACGCTTTTTTATCTTTCGGTAACTCTTTTGCAAGTTTCAACAAATCAGGTGCTAATGGAAACGGCAGAGACTTCTCAGCTAGAAAGCTGAGAAGTAATGCCTCACTGTTGATCATCCGATCAGATAGTGGTGTAGACAATTGAGGAAAAGTGACATCAGCTGTTGGAGCATAAACCTCATACATTGGATGCAAGCCATATGAAGAAGACAGTTCACTGCATTCACTGGTCCCTGAAGATAGAAACGGAAATTATTGTTAAAAGAAGATGACCAAAATATTACATTTTAAGAGCACGTTTGCACCAAAATTCGTCAAAATAGCTGTTTTAAACAATAATCGAAATATGCTAGTGATATAAGTGAACAACATTGCTTTTAGGTAATGAAAATAGGAACTTTAATACGTTGCCGGTGGCCGGTCAACATGGTCGGTGGAACTCGTACAGCAGAGAGAGTGTTGCCAAATCTCGATTACAAAGATGGGAAAGGTGGAGAAAACAGTGACAGTTACAAGTATTACTGTGCACTTTGTAATCAAAAGCAGAGAGGAGCTTTTTATGGTGCGTTTGGCTTCCTGGAATGCCCTTTCCTCGTCTTCTTTCCATTCCCACTTCCTGGTCTTCTCTAGTAGCTTGTAGAGAGGTGCCAAAAAGGTTGCCATGTTTGGTAAAAACTTGGAGTAGTATGTCAGGAGACCGATGAATGATCGAAGTTCTTCTACGTTCTTTGGGGAGGGTGTTTTCTCGATGGCGTCTAACTTGGATGTCACTGGATGCAACCCTTCTTTATCTATTCGGTGTCCCAGATATTCTACAGAGAGCTTCATGAACTCGCACTTGCTAGGGTGCAGCTTCACTCCAGCTTCTTGTAGTCTGGATAGCACATCATCCAGATTCTTTAGGTGGGCTTCTTCCGTCTCGCCAGTCACCAACAAGTCGTCTAAGTAGCAGGAGGCTCCAGACTGTCCTTGCAAGATCTTGTCAATCTCTCTTTGGAAAATGGCAGGATCCGAGGCTACACCAAATGGTAATCTAGTGTACCTAAACAGGCCCTTTTGGGTGTTGATAACTAAGAATTTTCTCGATTCTTCAGCCACCTCCATCTGGCAGTATGCGTCGCGCAAGTCAAGTTTGGAGAATGATTTCCCATTTGCTAGCTGTGCAAATAAATCTTCTATATGAGGCAATGGGTATTGCTCCAATTCGGTTGCCTTATTGGCCGTCAGCTTGAAATCGCCACAAAGACGTATTGTGCCATCCCGCTTAAGAACCGTAACCACAGGAGCTGCCCATTCAGACGTCTTGACTACTTCGATGATGTTTTCATTTAGAAGCCTATCAATTTCCTAATCAACTTTGTCCCTTCCAGCATAAGGTACACTTCTTGCTTTGAAGAATTTTGGCAGAGTTGATGCTTGTGGGGTGAGTTTCACTTGAATGTCCTTCATCAGACCCAACCCTGGGGAAAAGAGTTCCTCGTGCTTCTTTAGCAGAGAGCTTAACGTAGCTCCAGGTGGACTGTCAGCTCTAGCGTGGTTAGCAGCATGAGGGAGTCTTTCCTTGTAAGCAGACATTAATCCAAGGTTGTCTATCCAGTTTCTCCCTGCCAGGCTGACTGACCCATCTTTTACTACTAAAAGTGGTAAGATGCTGCTCTTCCCTCTGAAGGTCACCAGAACTTTCACTGCTCCTTCTATTTGAATAGAATGCTTTGTGTAAGATTGGAGTCTGATATTAGCTTCCTGTAAAGCTGGCATTGCAGCATTTTGTTTGTAAACAGAGAGAGGAATTAATGAAAATGGGGCACCAGAATCTAACTCAAAAGTCATGTCTTGACCTTCCACACTGCATGTGACTTTAGCTGCTGGAGGTGCTTCGCCGATTTCGCACCGCAAGTTGAAGAGATCGTATTGCTGATAATCTTCTTCAGTCTGAGGTTGGATGACTTGATTCACTTTGCCTGGCCTTGATTCATGGAGACTTTCTTTTCTTGATCCTTTTGATTTGGACATGCACACTTTGGCAATGTGCCCAATCTTTCCACAGGAATTGCAGGTAGACCGCAGGAACCGGCAATCTTGCGATCGATGATTATCTGCTCCGCAACGATTACAATGATCTCCGGCTCTTGCGGAAGTGGTACTCGGCGGCGGAGGATTCCTTTTCACCTTCGCTTTGTTTGGCATGGATTTCCGCTGTACGAAGTTGGCCTCGGAAACCAAGGCGACCTTCAAATCCCCCGCATTCTTTGCAGCCATCTCCATGGAGAGCGCGATCTCCATTGCACGTGCCAGAGTGAGCGCATTTTCGGAAAGCAGTTTTCTCTGTATAGCTTCATCCTGTATGCCGCAAACGATGCGGTCCCGAAGCATCATGTCCAACGGTTGGCCGTAGTTGCAATTCTTGGCCAGCCGCCGCAGTTCCGCGATGAATGTGCCGATCGACTCACCTCCCTTCGGGACTCGCGTATTAAACCGGAAAAAAATCATCAAAAAAAATGAATTTAAAATACTTTCCGGCATACGTTACTGTAATGCTTAAAAACTTAAATATGAATATTCCTGAATTGCATAAGAAAAGAAGCGGATTAAAAAGGATTTTATTGACTTTTAAGTTAATTATAGTTAAAATGCTCAGTTAGAACTATAATATTAAAGTATAGAAAAGTAAACAAGCCAAATGATCAGACGTTGAAATAAGTTTAAAATAGAACAAATTTTATTGATTCGAAAAAACTGTAAATAAATATTGTATATATAAAGAAATTTGTATAAGGTATATCAAGAAACAAAAGTATATAAATATTGCACGATTTAACAGGTTCTTAAACTACTTAAAGAATGTTTACTTAAATAGGCTGGATTAGGTTTTTACCGAAATTAAATAAAATGAAATATATTAAACTACGACGTCAAAAAATACCCGAACAGCTTTACAAAAAAGTTAAACCCCAAAACAATTACATTACAAATACATTTCCGAGATTCTTTAAAGTTTTTAGTTCCGAAAATAACACAAAGGATACGTACAGTACGTTGACTTCATGCAGTCCATGACAGGAAACTCACGTTGACGAAAAACGGCACACTTTACACAAAAAGGGACACTGGCTTGAAAAGACACTTAAATTTTCTTCTTAAAAAAAAAAAAAAAAAAAAAAACATAGGAGATAACCGACCAGCGGTATAGTGTAATCACTTTCTAATTAAATTCACCGCATTTCTTCTAAATAGTTGCCGGTCTCCTAACCGAAGAAAATTTAAAAGAGGAACAACACCGGAAAACAAGTTGGATTAAGACTACATCTGATAAAAAAATATATCTTAACAACCGTTTATAAAACCCTCTCAAAACACATGGCCAGGTGCGATTCGTCCAGAAGCAGAAACGCCCAACTTCCGGTCATTACGTCATACCGTTGTGACGTCACGGTCGAACGTACGTAAAAGAGGAAAATTTGCATAAAACGTCAAACCGCCGATGATCTGAGCGAAAATTCAACAAATTCAACAAAATTCAAAATTCCATACCTTGCTTTAAGCTGCGGCGTTCCTCCACGGCACGATGCGGCAGCTTCCCCCCCCCCCCCCTCGGCTGGCGATTCTATTCGCCGTCGCTTTCCTCCATCGAGGAATCCAATTCCTCGGGTCCCGACGCCACCGGCAGATTCTCCCGGTATCCGGGCTCGTCGCGTGGATGGGGAGGTACACGCGGATTACCGCGTCTAGAAAGTCCATAAATGAATTCTTCACAGCCCTTGACTTTTGCGGAAGCTATATTCCGATAAGTATAGGATGAAGGAATTTTTCACTTTTCGCCTGGAAAGGCCGCGTTTGCAAGCACTCCACGTGCCCTCGATGGCATTTGTGTGGGCACCTGTTTCCAGGTTCTTAAACGTCACACTGTGGTTCACCGTAAAATGCTTGAAACCCTCCGATTCCAAGCAATTATTGGCGGCCCAACAGTCTGAAATTATTGTAGAGCCCGGCAACACGTGCCGTTGGATGCAGCCCAAAAGCGTATCGGCGGAACGGTTCTCCACGACACACTTAAAAACCTTTCCAGTCCCCCTTTCAACCCCCCCAAAAACCCAATCACCTTCCACACGTTTACCCCTGTTATACTTTCGCTTGTCATACTTGCTCTCATCAATCTCTACTTCAACATTCACACCTCCAATCTTAATATCCTCATCACACAAATCTTTCATGCAAACCTCTCGCCCAAAATTAAACCAGTCACACACAGCCATTTTAGAGAGGAATTTCACGGACAGCAGATAAAAAAGATAGTTTGGTAGAGAACCAGTACGTCACAAGAAGAATAGATTGGAAAGAAAGTTTAGAATGGTCAAACCAAGTACCCCGCCTTACACTCCTTGTAACATCATGCACCCTACCTTTCGCCTCGGACCTACACCTAAACATATATACGCCATCTCTTTTCATCCATTTTAAAGACATTCTTCTTACACACAGGACATTCATACGTTTCAGACAGCAACCCGGCATTCATAGCAAATTTAACGCACTCTTCCTCACTCATCCTAAACAACATTCGCAACGTACATTCATTATCGTAATAGAAAGGATCCACATTCATACGCTCACCCAATCGCTCAGACACACGAGAATAGGACTTACGCTTATTGGAGGCCAGTTGCGCCGATAGACTCTTTGGTTTGCTGCAAGCCATGCTGGAACACACAAATCCTCAAGAAACACATGGAACAAAAAAGAAAAAGAGCGTAGCTCAGAATCGTTCTCCGCACACGATGGAGTGGAAAAGAAAAAGACGGAGCGACAATGGTGTACTTACCTCCCTTCAAATACGGCAACCCTTGGCGACGAAAATCGGAATGGTTGCCACATTTTGCAAAAATTCCAATTGGCGATATTTTTGGCGATTTTCCGAAAATTATCGCCAAGGGTTGCCGTAAAACGGTTTGGTTTGAATTATCGTCGCACTAGAGCTACACGAGGGCTATTGGCGACGGGCGTCGTATTTTAGAACCACAGTCAAGTGACGAGCCAACACCTGAATACTCACCCAACGCAACCTTTAAGGGCGACATCGTACGCAGCGTTAGGACTTTGAAGGATACTTAACGTGCACTCCCCTACACGGGGTATTATTCGTTGGACATTTTTGGCTGCACGGGCCGTTCATAGGTCGGCAGCTATTTTGGCGATGCCCGGACCCGAACCTGGGACCTTCCGCATGCTAAGCGAGTGCTTAACCGACTGGGCTCCCCAGCCCTGCCTTAAAACGGAATCTGGCCGGGTTGCCAATTTGGCGACTTAATTGCCGGGGGTTGTAACTTACTTCAACCTCGAAAACTCAATCACATGGGCCGCAGCGGGCTTTAAATTTTGATTCTGCAACACACAGTAGCCAATCTAATAACTCTCATTTTTCAGCCAATTTTCTCTAAAAAATGCACTTACCACCCGGCATAATTATGAGGAAACGTCCAATAGCAAAGAAAAACTCGAAGCAAACAACACTATTGAAAAAAATGTATTCAAATCGAAAATACCACATGTTTGTAACTGTAGTAAACAAACAACAGACTGTACTTCAAACACTTTCACTTCAAAGTAATGTAGGAGGGGGGGGATTTTCATCCCACTACTGGGGCACGCATGTTCACAATACCTACTCAGTTCGTCCATTGCGACGAAATAACGCACTCTGATTGGACTGTTCTCAAGTCAACGAAACTGAGGTTGCCTACTGTACTCTAGAGATCTGGCGATATTCTGTTTCTCCGAACTCGAGTTTGCCGTTTGTTTTAAATAAATAGTTTTTTTGCATCAAATTGTTACTAACACAAATAAAGTATTTTTTTAAAGCAGTTTATGATCTGTAATTAGTTCGATTACAAGAATAATTATAAAATGAAAGGTTTTATTTTAAATAATTAAAATTTACTGCCAAAACTTCATACAAGTTCTCAAAATTAAAAGTTAGAGTTCCATTATGAATTAAATTCCTATTTTTAAAAAAGGGAATTTAATAGTTTTGATTTTATATACAACACTAACTTGTTTCATAAAAAAATATTTTAATTTAAGAAAATTGAATTTTAAGTAATTAAATTTTTCACCACATTAAAATAGCTAAATTTCCTTTAAAATAACTAATACATAACTATTAGTCCCATAAAACGATTTAGTTAGTCTTATATTAAAGAAAAACATTTTTGTATTATCTTGAATATTGAGGGAATTATTTTTAGTTTTAGATTAAAAAAAATTAAATTCATTAAAAAAAATGTTTGATACGGTTTTTAATGAAAAACTGATAATATTTGACATGGATGACCAATGTTTGTATTTAAACAAATTTCAGTAAACAGTTATTAGGAGCGCTTAGAAAATTCATTCGCTGCGCAGTAAACCTTTTCGGTAAAAATGAGATACAAATTTCAGGAGTAAAAGATAGATTTACGCCAAAATTAAGGAAAATTCACTTAATTTCAGGAGTTTTCAGGAAAATTAAGGAGCCGTAACTCTGCTCTCCGTAGTGTTGAGAATGTAGTCTTTTACTCTCTCATTATAGAGATGGCCTTAACTAAAAGAAAACAGTATTTTTTACAGGATAAATTGATAACGGATGTAAAAAAAAATTCAAAATTTCTCCTTCAACTTTTTTGAAGGACCGCAATAAAATCAAAGCCCAATTGCAGTCTTCGATGATCGGACCAAGGAGAAAAAGAATACCGACTGAACAGTAACAAGACGTTGACACAGCCGTCTTCAAGTGATTTCAAGATGCGCGTTCCCAGAATGTTCCCATAAATGGACCACTTCTAAGAGAGATAGGTCTTCAATTCGCAACAATGCTGCTGAAGATTTTCAAGGCAGTGTTGGTTGGTTAAATCGCTTTCGAGAAAGATACGGAGTGGTGTCGAAATTCATTTGTGGTGAGGCGTAAAAGAATACAACCCGGATGATTTCTAAAATGCGGATGAAGCTGGAATATTTTATCAACTTGAACTTCACCGAACATTAGCATTTAAAAAAGGCAAATATGTAGGTGGAAAATCTTCCAAGCCCTTTTTTGCCGCAATCGATCAGGAACTGACAAAAGAAAGATTTTGATAATCGGAAAATCAGCGAAAACCTCGTTGTTTTAAAAGCTGTCATTCTCTACCGTGCGACTATACATTTAACAAGGCAGCGTGGATGACATGAAACATCTTTAATGACTGGTTAAAAAAACTTAACAGAGAAATGGAGGAACCAAAGAGAAAAGTGCTTCTACGAATCAACAATTGTACAGCTCACAACGACCCTACAAAGTTTAAACTGTGTTCGTGTAGAATATTTTCCTCCTAATTGCACGTCCATTCTACAGCCCCTGGGTCACCCCTCAGGGGGCCCACTTCGGTGGGTACGGGTGTGGCAATCCCGAGGTCCCTAGCCTCTCAGGGAGCTCGCTTCTTGTGAGCACGGGAGTGGCGACCCCGAGGTTCTCTAGCTGGGCCTTTGCATTCTTCTTTCTTTCCTCCCTGCAAAGGTATAGTTTTGTGTTGATTCTGGTTTTCTTTACTGTTTTAATCTTAGTTACAGAAGAATCTCTTAGTTTTAGAATTTATCCCTAACCTTTTTTCTTGCGTTATTTATTTCGGCTGTGTCTAATTCTTTATTCTCTTTTATATATTTCTATTTTAATTTATTTATTTAAAATACCTAGTGAACTGCTTTGATTTGGACCTTTAAATATTTGTTTTTCATTATTTCATTGTTGTCCGACATTTCCGACCAGCACGTTTGTCGTGTGCTGCGACCGGCTGAACCGGAGGAAAGTGGAGTCCTGGGGTTCCTGCAGTGGCCTCCCATAGGACAGGTGTTAGTTTCCTGAGACCACTGTTGCGTGCCCTTTGGTCCATGCTTCATTGGTTGACGGGTGCCAGGGGGGAGCCCGCCCCTGGCAATCGGCTCGCCTAATGGCACTGCTGTCCGGCGTTTGAGCTGCCGGACACCACTGTCATTTGGATTTTCGCTCCGGAAAAGGGTTAGTTTTGCGGCTAGGGGTGCCCAGTGCGGATCCACATCCCGAACCCGTAACGCTATGTCCCCGTAGTACTGCCTAGGGACCCTGCCAAAGGCTGGGCTTATGTTTTTTATTTGCGACAGTTCGCACCCTTATTATTTTAAATTGCCCAGAGCTGGTAAGCCCCTGCCGTATCCCGGCCACTCCGGCGTAGTTGCAGTAGGTGGGTGAGAAAAGGTATCCGGAGCTACCTGTGGACTACGGGGATGAACCCCCTCTTTATTAATCATGGCTCAAAATCAAAGCCCAGGTGGGGGGTCAAGTCCGCCAAATATAACACCTGATTCTGAAAAGTCTAAACCTATAATTGACCTTAATATATTGTACCCTAAATTTCTCATTGTAACGTCAGAAAATCAATAACTAGCTCAAATTTCACCATTTGCTATACAAAAAGGACTACTTGGAATAGGAGGAAACCCGAAATCAGTAAAAAAAAACTAAAATCTGGAGACCTGCTAATTGAAACCAATTCCCACTTACAATCAAAATCTTTCTTAATTTCAAAACAGATGTGACGGTATCCCGATTACCGTCACACCCCACAATTCCTTAAACTCTTGCCGAGTCGTTATCTCTGAGAAAGATCTGCTCAATTTTTCAGAGCAAGAGATATTGGATGGCTTAATAGATCAAAATGTAACTCAAGTAAAAAGAATAACAATTAAAAAAGGAATTGACATAGTAAACACTCAGCATATCATATTAACTTTTAGCTCACCTAATCTACCAAAACACATAATAGCTGGTTATCTTAATTGTCCCGTCCGCCCATATATACCAAACCCTTTGCGCTGTTTCCATTGCCAAAGGTATGGCCACACAAAAGCAACATGCAGGTCTCAAGACGAATATATAGCCCTCGTGTAGCTCTAGTGCGACGATAATTCAAACCAAACCAAATCAAGACGAATATTGCTCCAACTGTTCAGCTAAAGGCCACTCTTTCTCTTCTTGTCAGCTTCCACCAAAGTGTCTAAACTGTGAAGGCGACCACACTGCCAACTTTAGGGGTTGTCCTAGGTGGAAGGAAGAGAAAGAGATTCAATACATAAAAGTCACTAAAAATGTATCCTACCAAGAAGCCCGAAACCAAGTTAAAATAATCCTGCCTAAACCTAATCTATCCTAGGCATCTGCCACTAAAGTAACCACATCCTCAATAGCCATCCAGTGTAATATGTTTAGAGAACAATACCTGCAAGAAGCAAAATCTAGAAACACAATAGCAACAGCAACCTCTGTTACCAATAGCAATTCATCATCCTCCATCTCGCAAACTCATACTACCACTGTAAAATCAAGCTCACAGAAACCTCAGAGATTTAGTAAATCACCTGTAACAGTTAAACGTTTAGAAAGGGCACCCAAAAAACAAAAAACCAAAACTAGGAGCAAATCTCTAAATACTAAAACTCACAATAGCTCAGACTCCTCCGATTCCCCAGAAATGGATGTTGAGTCAGGACTCGAGGCACCACAACATCTGATGCCTCGAGACAAATCGGTGACGAAACACCCACCGATCCACTTCCCTAAATGACCCGAATAGTCTCGTGGAATTGTCGTGGTTTCCGACACAATAAGGACGGTGCCAAGGCAATCATGGATAAATATGCACCTGATGTAGTCTGCCTGCAAGAAACATTCTTAAAACCAGGCGAGATCACAAAATTAACATCGTGTGAAATTTTAAGAAAAGACTACTCAGATGGTGGAAGGGCTTGTGGTGGAGTTGCAATCGTCTATTCTAACCGATTGCCCACCAGTATTTTAAACATCAATACTAACCTCCAAGCCATTGCGATACAGATCCAACTTTCCCACCTCGTTACCATCTGTTGCATATATTTACCACCCAACTATGTTGTTAATATAGGAGATTTGGAAAATGTAGTTCAGCAGCTTCCTGCCCCATTCTTTCTCATGGGTGACTTTAATGGCCATCACCCAATGTGGGGCAGTAGTGAACAAAACAGCCGAGGATCAATAGTTGAACAGCTTATACACGGGCAAAATCTGTTTCTTTTGAATGACGGAAGTCCTACTCTGTTTCACTCGCCTTCAAGGACATTCCATGCTGTCGACCTCGCCATTTGCTCTCCGTCACTCTCTTTAGACTGGTCTTTCGGGGTTGGGAGTGACCTGCATGACAGTGATCACTTTCCAATCATTTTAACATCGAGGAGCCCACCACCTCAATGCGAAAGACCAAAACAATTTAAATTTAATAAAGCAAAATGGGATATTTTTACAACCCATGCTGAGTTGACGGATGACATGGTTGAGACAGGTGATATTGACTCGGCTGTTAATGTCATTACTGAATCTATTTTAAATGCTGCTGTTTTATATATTCCTTTGACACAAGGCAGACTTCCAAAATCTCCCAAGCCTTGGTGGAACCACGACTGCTCACAGACTGAAAAACAAAAGAAGCGTGCTTGGGGTATTTTCCGTCGGTATCCTACTGAGGCAAATCTTATTGAATTTAAAAGGGCTCGGTCCCAGGCCCGTAGGATACGACGCGAAAGCCAAAGGTCATCTTGGCAACAATACCTCAGTTTGGAAGAAAGTAAAAAGAATTTCGGGTCGTTACGCTGACACACAGCCGCTTTCTATTCTAACAAATAATGGGACTTTAATAACTTCGCAAGAGGACATAGCAGATCAGCTTGGTGCAGCATTTTCAGCTGTATCCAATGGTACAAATTATAATGCTGATTTTTTAAAGATAAAACATCAAGAAGAGCTCAAAAAGTTAAATTTTGCACCTTTCAGGAATAATGGGTACAACTGCAATTTCACACAAGGAGAGCTACATTCCGCCCTAAGGAAATGCCACCCATCAGCCCCTGGCCATGACAATATTCACAATGAAATGCTGAAACATCTAAATAGTAATTCTTTACAAGTCCTTTTAAAACTTTACAACAGAATCTGGAATGAAAAGGTTTTCCCGACTTCCTGGCAAAGAGCAATTGTTATTCCTATTGCTAAGCCAGGAAAAGACCCTCAAGATGCTGGTAACTATCGTCCTATTGCCCTGACGAGTTGCCTGTGCAAATTGATGGAGAGAATGGTTAATGCCCGTTTGGTCTATTGCTTGGAGGAGAAAGGGGCATTCTCTCCGTTTCAGAGTGGTTTCCGACACCACAGAAACACTGTAGACAATATCTTGCTTCTAGAAACCTCCATTCGTGAAGCCTTCGTTCGCAATCAGCACCTGGTCTCCATATATTTTGACATGGAGAAGGCCTATGATCGAACTTGGAGGTATGGAATTCTGAAAGACCTATACCATCTTGGTTTTCGTGGCAATTCACCAGTCTTTATTCAGAACTTCCTTAAGACCCGTGTTTTCCAGGTTCGTGTCGGATCCACTCTGTCTCGAGACTTTTACCAACGAGAAGGTGTCCCTCAAGGCAGCGTCCTCAGCGTGGTGCTGTTTATATTGAAAATCAATGGAATAGTCGAGCAGCTTCCACCAGCTGTCAATGGCACTTTGTTTGTGGACGACTTTCAGATCTCCTGTGCTTCGACTAACATGAGTACAATAGAGAGACAGCTGCAGATTGCAATCCGCAAGATCACGGATTGGACGAATCATAATGGTTTCGTTATATCAAACCAGAAAACAATCTGCATGCATTTCTGCCGGAAGCGTGGGCTGCATCCTGACCCAGAAATTACTTTAAATGGTGTGGTTCTGCCTGTTAGATCAGAGGCAAAATTTCTGGGTATCTTTTTTGACAGGAAGCTCACCTTCTTGCCACACATTCAACACCTACGGCAGAAATGCAATAAGTCGTTGAACATATTGAAAGTTTTATGCAACACAACATATGGTGCTGATACAACATCTATGCTGAGGATATACCGTGCTTTAATACGATCGAAGCTTGATTACGGTGTCGCTGCCTATGGTTCTGCCAGAAAATCAGCCCTCAAGTATTTAGACACCATTCACCACCAGGGTCTGAGATTGGCTTCTGGGGCTTTTCGTACATCTCCTGTACAAAGCCTATGCGTTCTGTGCCAGGAGCCATCTCTACAGCATCGTCGGGAAAAACTATCATTAGCTGCCTACTTCAATATCAAAAGTAACCATAGTCACCCTTTACATCCCCAAATTCTAAATCCAAAATGCCAACAGTTCTTTACTAATAAAAAGTCCTTTATACCAACCTTTTCTATACGAATGAAAAAGCTCCTGAAAAATCTTGATCTTGATGATTTTAGAGTTTTTTATTATAACGACAACTTTTCACCTTGGGAAGAATCACCTGTACATATTCATAATATCATTCATTTTAAAAAGTCATCAATGCCTGACTCTGCTTTTGTAAAGATTTTTAATGAGCATCGCTTTTTTAATTTTTCTCTCAAACCGGTATTCACTGATGGCTCCAAGTCTCATGCACATGTTGGCTCAGCGGCAGTCTTTAGTGATATCACAATAGCAGAAACACTTAATCCTTTATGCTCGGTTTTTACCTCAGAAATTTATTCTATTTATCTTGCCCTCCATCATATTGCAGATCAAAACTTTAAATCATGGATTATCTACTCAGATTCAAAAAGTGTCCTAGATGCCCTCTGCAATTTTTCTTATAAATCCCACCCATTAATCTCAATAGTTGTTAACTCTATAAGTTGTCCTTTCTAAACTCAAACACAATAATTTTAAAATTAGTTTCTGCTGGGTGCCAAGCCATGTTGGTATTCCGGGCAATGAGGAGGCGGATCGCGCTGCAAAGACTGCTAGTCAAAGCAGTGGCGCCCCCCTCAACTTGCCTGATGCCCAGCTGGCTTGTGCACATTCAATTAATATTATTTGGCAAAACGAATGGGACCTCTTAACTGATAACAAATTTCATAGCATATCTCCATCCATAACCTGGTCATTTTTTCCATCACCGAGCAGAAGGCAGTGCTGGCACGCCTCCTGATCGGGCACACAAGACTCACGCATGTGCATCTTCTGCTTGCAGAAGATCAGCCCATGTGTGTCATGTGTGATGTCCCGCTCAGTGTTCACCACATCTTAGTAGACTGTCCGGCTTTTACATTGATTAGACTTAAATATTTCAACATTTTAAACCCATCTATCCATCAGATTTTAACTCATTCCCCATATCATGCCTTGTTTTCTTTTTTGGTTGATATTGGATTTTATTCTTTGATTTAAATGTGTCATTGTTCTTAAATGTTATGTGCTTCTTTTAATAATCATTTGAAACTTATTTATTTAAAAAAAAACCTTGTGTTTGATTTTGGATGTCTAATTGTTTTTTAAATGTATTGTGTGTTATGTTTGTTGTTTTTTTAACCTGTTTTAAAAGTAAAACCTAGTGTTTGGCGCAGCATGGCCTTGGATGCCCTTGCGCCATAAAACCCAAGCATCCATCCATCCATCCACAGCCCCTGGGTCAAGGAATCATAAAGACGGTGAAGTACCGAACACTTCTTTTGAAGCACATAGTCTTAGGAATTGAAAGCAATAACAGAAGGAAGGCCAACGTAAAAGACGCCATCGAGTGGATTTCCGGATCATGGAACGATACAAGTCAGTTATCACAAAATGTTTGAAACATGCCCAATTAAATCTAATGATGATTTGAGCACTTCGAAAGCCCTGGAGACAATTTCAGATGATGCAGATTTAAAAGCCTTAAGGGACATTGTAAAGAAATCAACAGATACACCTCAGGATATAGAGTTGGAGGACTTCCTTTCAGCGGACGACCCTCGTATGAAATTAGTGATACAGAAATTATTCTATGTAATAAAGATTCACAGACACAAGTTGAGACAATTGAAGCAAGCGACGAAGATACAGATGAATATGATGCAACATCTGAGCTAACAACTGTCAGCGTTTCAGAAGCCATTGCTAATTTAGAAAAACTTAGAACTTTTGTTTTCCCAAGCAAGTGTACCGGACACTATTTTTTCATCGATTCATACTTTGCAAAAATTTGTTTCTTCATCAGCTACCAAATCAATTGTACAAAAGAAAATTACCCATTTCATGCTTACATGAAAGTTAGAATAAATGTTTTTCCCCAAGGTTTGTTCTTTTAACTTTTTTATAGTACTTCAACTTTTAAATTCTACTAATACTTAGTTATTATTTAGAACTTAATTATTTAAAATATAAATATTGTAACTTGCATATTAATGAAGTTTTTGCATATTTTTATTGACTTTTGTAGCATTTTAAATTTAAGAATTTTTTTGTAAAATTATGTTTTACCGAACATTCCACAAAAACAAAGAACTATTTCGGTCCCTTAGATTTCGTTGTAATGGAATTTTAGCGACAATAATAGTTCTTCGCTAGAAAAAAAATACGAAGATCTTTTTGGATGAAACATACAAAATTAATTTTATTGGGACTTACTGCTCTCAAAAGTAATTTGACACTTCTATAAACGAGGGTAGAACCCATTTTCTTTGGTAAACATTTCACATAACAAAATCAAATTGTTATTCCTTGTAACCTGAGTTTCTAATACTCGATTGCATAGCCCTTAGACCTAAGAACAGCTTGGTGTCGAGAAGGCTTAGAGTCAATCAGTTTTTTAATGGCACTGAAAGGAATTTGGGCCCATTCCTTTACGCAGTGCTTGAAGTATAAGGCTTCTTTGCTGGCGATTTCACGTTGCCTTATCCTCTTGTCCAACTTATTCCATATGTGTTCAATTGGATTTAAGTCGGGACTCTGACTTGGCCAATCCAACATGACAACATTATTTTGAGCAAGAAAGTCTTAAACATGTTTAGAGGCATGTTTTGGGTTGTTGTCATGCTGAAAAGCCATTCATCTTCAAAAACTTCTTCAGCATGGCTCAACATATTTTCTTCTAAAATCTGCGCATATTTGAAGCGGTCTATGATGCCTTTAATGTGGACCAAAGGACCAACACCCGCCCGTGAAAAGCGACCCCAGACCATAACATTGCCTCCACCGTGCTTTACGGTGGTGACGAACATCTTACCGAGTGTTCACAGGGCGTCTGACATACCGTATACCCCATTAGCATCGAATAAGGGCCCAATATTGGTTACAATGTAGAGCCAATATGCTAACCCTTATTGGCCCAGCATTGGGAGGAAACATTTTGTCAATATTGGCCATTATTGGCTGCCATTATAGGACCAATATTATCCAACAACATATAACCAATATTGACTGCCATTAGAGGACCAATATTATCCGACGACTTTTTTCGAAACGGTTGGGTAGATGGAAAAATCGGTGAACACGTATCCCATTATTTTTTGTGTGGCCCCTGGGGGTTAGGGGTCAATTTTAAAAAGGAACCTCCTACTTTACAAATTCGAATTCTATGCAAAAAAGATTGTTAAAATTATTTTGCTTACAATAAACTTATTTTTATTTTATGAGTTAATTGATATATTTAATTTTACAAACCTTGTAACTCGAAAACTAGTTTTTCAAAAGATGCTTCATATACTAACGTAATAAAAAGTTCTCATTATTTCGGAGGAAAAACAATTATATTTATTTTTCGCTTGGTGAACATTCTCAATATATTTTGAAAACTTCCACCAAGTGAAAAACAAATGCCATTATCAGGTTTTTCCAACGAAATAAGAAAACTTTTTATTACGTACATTAGTATGAAACTTTTGAAAAACTAGTTGTTTTCATGTTAGCAGGGTTTGTAAAATTAAACATTTGATATCAATTAACTCATAAAATAAAAATAAGTCTTATTGTTAGCAATTTTTTTTTTGCATAGATTTCGAATTTGTAAAGTAGGAGGTTCCCATTTAGAATTGCCCCTAACACCCAGGGGTCACACACCAAAAAAATTTCACACAAAAAGTGTTCCCAAAAATAACGGGACTAGTGTTCGTCGAATTTTCCATCTACCCAACCGCTTCTGAAAAAATGATTGGGTCAGACTTGTTGACATCCGATTGCCAAAGACACGGCTCATGTGCGATGGGGGATTCAGTTGGAATCCATTGTTTGCGTCAGAATGTCCAGCCGAACTGCGATTAATTGAAGGACATGATTGCCTAGATAGACATATGGGTGGAGATGTGCCGAGGACAGTCTCCCGATGGCAACCATTATATAGGCTGTCCTGCTGACAATTGAATCGGAATTACTGGTCAGAAAACAAACAATATGTTCGGCCTTATATTCTGACGCATACTTTGCCCCTAGAAACTTAGTAGTAATCTGTTCTACTTTAAATTTACAGCTTAGTTTTTTTTTTACCGTGTGCTGTGAACATAGGCCTGAATATGTTTATTTGATTCAAGAGCAGTGAGCGAAACTTTATTGGATCCGCTTGAAATGACATCTGTGAATCAGATCTCCTAAACTACCTAACAGGTTATCGTAAAAATTAGTTGAAAGAATAGCTTGCTGTTGCATGCATCGTGACGCCCGATTTTCGGTCTGCTTCTCTGGATATATGCAGGTGTGATTGCATACTCTTACAAAAAATCCAGAAAATATTGTGGACTAACATAAAAGTCCTAAAGACAGTGTGATTTAAATATATCCTGGTTTTTCGTCACTGTTTTTGAGACTTTTCAACGTTGAAAAGTAAAATGTTAAAATTCATTTTAGTTGGGACCCAGAACTTTCAGATTCGAATATCGAAAAAAAATACGTATTTCCAGACAAAATCATCCCTGTATGTATGTGTAAGAAATGTTATCCCTATGGTATGACGATACAATTTTGCATATATAGCATTTTATTAAAAGCCAAAATAAAATGAATGAACAATGAAATACATACAAAATGCCTTAAAAATTGCATTTTCAATAGGCCTACAGAAACATTACATTTAAAGGGATACTTCGGATACAGTATCTGAACTTTCATTTGTTTCACAACTTCCTTCCATCGTTTCCATGTTCCTTAGCTTCCTTCCACCCTCTCTATCTTTTGCACCTGCAAGAAATGTTCCGACTACCTTAAGGATTTCATCTTCCTTTGCTGCTGGGATCACCAATCGAACAGCACCTGGGATTAATACAAACCAATAATATTTAATTACAAGTAATATTAGTACAAAAATACTACTAACGGAAGTTTTATGTTTGGTCTAGTACAGGAGGAGGTCCATTAGGTTATTATTATCTTTTTAACTTAGTACTACATTCTACAGATGCCCTACCTTGAACAACTTTGTAAAGTGTTAGATCCTTGAATATTTTCTTTCCTTTTCTTCCACAGACACTGTAACTGTAAGGAGATAGCTTTGGAAAATGTCTTCTTCATTACATTTCTTGTAACATCCCTCTCATTTGTGCCTCCAACAAGACAAGGGAAAGCTGACAGGCCTACAAGAATAAATTAAACATAGATTTCAGGGATTACGGGTGGAAAGCTGGATTTTTATCTTTTTGATGAAAAAGTGATATCCCAAATGCTTGGCGAGGATACACCACTGATATATATATACATACCAGTGGCGTCTCCTCTGGTCATGCTAGACATGCTGCAAACCCCGAAATTCAATGACTAAAGAAAAATAAAATGAAACAAATTGATCTAAAATTCGACTTAATTAAAAGAAAATATTAATTCGATTATTTTTTGTCATTACAATAGAAAAATTTCAGAATATTAACTAAGTTTTTAGGGTGAGATAACCCAAATCTAGAGTTCAGCAAGGTCTTTACTTTATGTAAAACATTTCACGTGATGAACATTTCACATGTTAGCATTATATTTTCTATCCGTTTTTATTCATGTATTTTATGCTTTAAAAATCATCTCAAAACGCGATCTTTAAATTCTTGATACAAAAAATATTATATTAGCATAGAAGTTTTAGACAAATGTGGTCAGTATAAGGGAGTTATTAAAAAATAGTAATTTGTTGCTGAAATAAACTATGTGTGACATTTACAAACAAAATATCAAGGACAGGTCTTGCAAACTTTCGTTATTGCAGGTCTTTGCTTTAATGTGTTTGTCAGATCGTTATCGTTTTAGTGAAATCACTGTTTATTTTTTTAGATTTGTATTGCAGACTTCTATCTTGATCTGTTTATCTGGTCTAATGTGAATTCATATTAAATAAAATAGATTGAATATCAATACCAGGTTGAACTTGCCTTTAGTGTACAGCTCACTGCCACAATGTTTACATCCTAACTGAAATGAAGACGACGAACCCATTGGATGATCATTGCCAGAAACCGATTCTGCTGTTGTATATCTATGTGACGGAACATTGCCAGCTTTTTCGTCGATTACTTGAGTAGAAGGTCTTGTAGCTTCAATAAAATTATGGCTGTTGTTATCAATGTCTGTGCATTCTGAAAAAAAAATAGCTTAACATTTTAAATCTGCTGCCATGAACCACACATTTTAGGGATTAGGCGTATCAGATTCTTAAATCAATGCTTATAATTTAATTTTTAATTCTCCCTCCCTCAACAAAATATTTTCATGGGGAAAAAAGAAAAATTGAGCCAAGCTCTGTTCGCTTTAATTAATTCTAGAGACACCCCCAATAATTAACTTATGTGAGGGTACGGGACAAAAATACATGCAACATCATTTTCGAGCAAAACTACAATTCGTTGAAAATTGTTTTTCTGTTTAAAAAAAACAAAAACATTATACGTATAGATATTATATACACAATATGGAATACGTATTTTCAACCTGTCCAGTGACTATATTATTAATCAGTCAGCATATATTTTATCTACACTATTGTAAATTTCAAGGAGATTTCAGAATTCCGAGGACGTTATAAATAATACGAAATAAAATACCATGTACTCTAAATAACTCGTTCCATTATCTGCCTGGTCCCAGTGCACAGCGAGTTAGCAGAAGCACCTGACAATATTCTGAAAATAAATTTACGCAAATGCATGAAAGTCTGCCAGCTCAAAGTGTAGCTGCAAAAAATAAAGTCTAAAATATTCCTCACCATGCCAAAATTGCCAGGGACTAGCCTCAATAGGGTCTCTCAAGTTGACTCCGAAGTTGAAGAACAGGAGGAGCATCTGATCGTTTTCTCACAGGGGGTTCGACGAATGAAATGAAATAGATAAAATATTAAAGTAACTACGTGCCTACAAAATGAGTATCAGTGTTATTTAGACGTTCAGTATAGAATAAGTCTACATAAGATTGATTGTCCCATAGAGCTAAGGGCAGGCGCATTAATTAACTAGAGGGGGGGGCCGGAGGATTTTGAAATACAGCTGTAAATAAAAAGGTTGACCCCCCCCCCTTGGGACCTGAAATTAAAAATATGACCCCCCCCCCCGAATCTGACAAACAGTTCCTCAAACCTAACCCCCCCCCCCACAAAAAAATCTTACAAATAAAAATATTATTTTTTTTTAAACAGATTTCCTCATCACCCTAGGGGTACTGTTTTTTGATGCGTTACCCTCTTTTTTCTTAAGGCAGGGTTCCCCAAGAGGCCTATTTCCTTCACAAAACATCATAAGTGCTACATACAATATTTCTTACTTTTCCATGTGCTGGCTATTCTGCCAGACCTGGTTCTAGTAAAAATGGATGAAACGTCTGAGTCTGAAGAGGAATCGCTTTCAATTTCACTCTCCGAAGTTCCAATGTCTAACATAACATCATCAAGGTCTGAATCTTTGCACTCATTTTCAGTATCACTAGAGTCTGAATTTTCACTTTCCTCACCAGGGATAGGTGGTGAAATGTTTACTTGCATTTTTTTTGATTTTTTCATTTTCAAAAACTCTAAATGTCGTATATAGTCCAAAACTAGAGGTTTAGGCACAATGAAAGTTTTGGAAAAATCTACAATTTCTTCCACTGCGTCTGATGCAATTAGTTTCGCATTGAACAATTTCTTCAATTGAGCACGTGGTTGAAAATCATCCACTTCTCTTGCTAAGTTGGTACCTTTTTGAAGTAGTGGCGTCTCAGAAGTACTCAAGTAGTGAAACCCAGATCGGCTGTAGTCGGGGTATGGTCTTTTAATTGCCGTACAAGGAGGACCACTCCATCCCAAAGAACAAAAATCACAATTTACATCTTGACAATGAAATCTTACAAATTCCAAAAATAGCTCTCCAATTTGGAAATGGTCTGCTATGAATTTCAGCAATTTAGAATAATAACTATGACCAGGCATACTTTTGCGTTTTTTCAGTGGCGCTTTCATGTAGGACATCAAGTATTCCCTGTCTGTGAAAAATTGATCGTTCAGATTACTTGTCACAAAACAGCGAATAAAACCATGTGGGGCTGGAGCATCATTCACTCTCAGTTGCAAATCTTCAGCAACTTTCCAAGCATTCTTCTCCATCCGCTGAACCTCGTGCTTTTTTATGTCCTCACTTGTCATTTTATCTTTCTCTGCCTGTGACATTTCTTCAAATCTTTTGAAGTAGTCCCATTTAATACTACCTCCATCAGATATGGCATTGCCAATCAAAGCATTGGTGCGTTCTGCTTCATTTTGCCCCGAGTCACCTCTAGATCTGTGGATGCGAGTCAGTCTGTCAAGGTTATGAATAAGTACCTTTTCAGCACTTCGGATGCGAACTTCAATGTTCGAAACCCCTACACCTGGCCCAGCATCTGTCAATTCTACAACCCTTGGCCTCACTTTTGGCAAACCATAAGCATTTATAGTTGTCAATATTGCTCTCAACAGCTTTTGCAGGTTTCCATAAATTTTCATGCTGTGACTTTCTTCAAGAGAGCGAACGTCTTTTACGCACAAATCAACGGTTAGCAGTAAAGCTTTCATTTGGATGACTTCCCTATCTTTCATTTTTTCTTCTTTTAAAAGAAACATACTTTGGGCAATATTTATTGAATGAAGTAGACTGGAGAGCCTGCCTAATTCATAATTCCTGTACGGACAATCATTTAGAAATGTAACGTTTCCTAAATCCTCTTTGTTTGTTGCACCCAAGAAATGTGACACTTTATCTTGCAGTGTAGCACAACAGGAACGAAAGGCATAGCTGGCAACATCTTGAAGAGGACTTTCAACTTCGTATAGATAAGGCATCTCTTGGCGAATGCGCATATCTTCTGATGCCCAAACAGTTCCATTACTACTTATGTAGTGCTTTGGTCGCATCATGCAAACACTGGTATCCATTTTCATAGAACACACTTCCTTTTCGTTGATATTTTTCTTTTCAGACGTGAAAATTCTGTGTGTACCAGGAGTACAATAGACCTCTGGAATGACCCAGTCATATTTTGGCAGTTGACGCTGAAGATCGGGATTGACTGGTTGTAGAGTTGACAGCTTATCAACACCACAAGATGTCCCTGGTCGTAAGTATGCCTTGTCATCAGTGCTTTTGAATAGGCAATACTCATTTTGTATCCCACTCATCTCGGATTTTGCATTTCGAACATGTGCTCGTTGGTGATGAGTCAGCTCGTTCTCATTGTCCTCGGTTTTTGGAGGTTTTCTTACACAAAAAAGACTCTTTCCAATATGGTTACGGGCTTGTCTACTTCTCTTATATTTGGCTTTTCCTCTATTTCGCACAGTTGTCTCCGACAGAATAGTTTTTCTTCCAGTTTGCAACAGGCGGTAATTTGCAATTGATAATAAATCATTATGACGAAGCCGATGGTGCAAATACTGAATTGCATCATGGCGCCTACCATGTGCAGTACATTTTTCTTCAATGCACTTGGCAATGTAGTCTTCATCATCACTATCTAGTTTACGGGGAGCACCAGCTCCTTTTCTACGACGCTTAGATCGCTTTTCTTCCAATATAGTATCGGCAACACGTTTCACAGACTGCATGAATTTTCGTGCCGCAGGTTTACTTTCTTGATTTTTCCGAGAAATAGCCATGTTTAATCTTTCTTCAAACATACTTTGTTGATCTTCCAGGTCCCTTGTCCTCATACTAGTAAGAATATCCTCTGTTTGCACTAACTGTGCATTTATATGGCTCAGTTTCTTTTGCAGTGAGGTAATTTTTCTATCTAAGCTTTGGGCTACAATAGTTTTTGCTTCATTTGTAGCATGCATTTTCTCTTTGCAAACGTCAAGAACTTTTTTGATCGCATTCATAGCCGTTTCAGAATTTATCCCAAGCCTCTCTATACCTGCTTTGTTTGAATTGCTAAGCATCAACAAACTTTTAGCACACTGTTTGTCATATTCAGTGTCCATAGTGGAAATAACACTTCGACAAGTTTCAATTTCCAGACCATCTTTTGTGAACGAATCTAGCTCATTTCGCTGTTGAATATGAATGAAGAAATGCTCCAATCCAATACTGTCTGGCCGAAGTAATATGAATCGTAAATCATTAATTGTAATGTCATATACACATAGTCCGATATCTGGATCGAGAAGAACATCCCTGAATCTGTAAGATGTTTGGGGCAATTCATGGAAGTCAGAAAAGAGGTTAAAGGCATCGGAAAATTCCATATAACCTTTATACTGTGCTTTCTCCGTATTAACATCATTGTAGCTCATATCAATACCAGCTGGCAGGGTTAATATTTCTAAAATTGCTATCAATCCTTTAATATCTTGGCAACGAGAATTCGATTTGCAATTGAGTAAAAGTCCTCGCAACTTTACCATATTGTCTTGCAACCTGCATGATTGGGAAGATTTTCTTACCCCATTGTAAAGTGTTTGAGATTTTCTTTCAAGCGTTCTTTTTAAATTATAATCAGACATTTTTAGCGGCAGTTATATAAATCAGCATGCTTTCAGAATATCAGAGTATAAATAAATTTATTGTTTCACTTCTCTTCAGAAAAGTGTTTTTAAAAAAATCCGAAAGTAAAAAAATTAAATAGTTTATAATTTTAAAAGAAACAAAAAAACTTGAAAAAAGACATTTGTTTCAACTATTGTCAATTGAGTTTTAAAGGATTTTTTTTTAAGTGAGTATGAATTAAATAAATTAATGTTTTACTTTCTTCTACTGAATGGTTATATGTGTCAGTGTAACTGTAACTGCCAATCTTATGTTTGTTTTGGTTTACACATTTCTCGTAAATACTGGGGCTAAAATATTTTTAAAAAAATATTTTTATTTTGAAATTTTAATTCCGTTTCTTATTCAAAATATGGGAGTAAATAGCAATTTAGTTTTGGAATTTTGCGATAGGCGAAATATAAAGGAATATTACAAACTTCTTGTTGAATATGGATATGATGACTTAAATGTAATTGTGGAAACATTGACCAAGGAAGAGATAGATGATGTATTTAAAAGTGCAATTCCAAAAGCTGGGCATCGCGCTAAACTTTGGTTGGCTGTGAGAAAAGAAAAGGAAGAGGGAAGCAAAGTAAACATATCCACCCAGAAGATATGTGCAACATCAGAAAAAAGTGAAGAATCCTCATCTGTTCGATCAAGTGCAGCATGGCAGAAGGAGTCCTTGGGCTGGGTACCATTCGCAAGGAAACCCATTTCCATTTTTTACAATGAAGTCTTAAAGGAAATGCACGGCTGCATTTGGGATGATCTACCTTATGAAGATACTTTTCGAAAGGTATTTAACTCAGAAAAAGTCAGGCAGCATTCATATGAGAAACAATTAGTTTCCATTGAAACCAAGCTCAATTTTATTACCAGCAACAACATGGCGGCAGCTGGAACATTGCTAGATAATGAGCCCGCACCTTACTCTGGCAGCAACATTAAACGGAACATTGGTTCCCTAGTTGAACTTAAATCAAGGGTAGATGCCATCAAGAATGAAGTTATTGAACATGATGCATCTATCATGTTGGGAAATGGTGGACCTAGGTTTGTTTGCTTTTTTTTTCACTTGTAAATTTGCTGTAATGGTTCCTGTACCAAACACTAATTTTTTTCGTTATCGTCTAAATTCTTATTATCAGTTCGGAAACGCAGATTTCCTATTTACTTATATTAAATTTCTCTTATCTTTTTTACACAGTATTTTTTAACTGAATGGATGGTAGATAGATAAGCATCACTCTTCCAGTTGTCTATTTCTAATCCTTGACGAAAGAGTTTTATCATATACAATTTACGCCTTAATAGTTTTAGCTTCGCTCAAGTGACAAAGGCAACAAATAAATTTTACTGTTTTTTAATTGCAGCAAAGGAAAATACTTAACATGCATAACTAAAAACTCAGTGGTGCAACAGCCTATAGGGGGCTAAGGCCTGCTGTGCCCATTTCAACTCTCTTGATCAAGGGCTCTGGGGTGCAGAGCAGATGTCCCAGTTAGGTGGTCCACCTCACGCAGAACCCCCAGTGTTTAGTTCCTAAGCATGCTTGGTCCTCATTTTATCGATCCGCTTAAGAGATGAAAA
This sequence comes from Hylyphantes graminicola, assembly GCA_023701765.1. Taxonomy (NCBI): domain Eukaryota; kingdom Metazoa; phylum Arthropoda; class Arachnida; order Araneae; family Linyphiidae; genus Hylyphantes; species Hylyphantes graminicola. Next base: position 10,323,897 of record CM043112.1, read on the forward strand.
GTTGAGTAAACATCACCCAATCTGGGATTCGAACCCCAGACCTGTGGCATGGCAGCACGAAGCACTACCACTAAGCCACCAGGCTTCAACATGTATAATTAATAAAAATAGAAAAAAACAACATAAAGCTTTTTAAGTTATACATTTTGTTTAAAAATGAAATAAAAAGTTTAAAAAAAATTACTTTACAAGATGGTTTTATTTTTTTTCATTATGCTCGTTTTATGACTAATAACGGAAATTGTGGTTGGCTATATAAAAAAATACTTAGCAAAAGTTTACAATTGTATTTAAGAAAAATATTTTAAAAGCAGATATACGGATATAGTCACCCACAATTTTAGTCATAGACAGAGCATACTGAAACAGTGATTGAAAGAATTTATATTTTCATGCTTATTATTTCTTCTTCTTTAAGGTTACCATACTTAAAGTTCCACCACAGAAGCAACAACGTAACACTGGCAAGACTTAATGAATTGCTGGAAAAGATTGAAGCCGTGACAAAACAGCTTCAAAAATGTGGAGATAGAGTTGTAGAGGTCTTTGGGGAAAAGATGAGTGCATCAAAGATCAACTCCAAAAGATCCTTGAAGGAAAACCGGAGGAAGGCCATAAAAAGAAAAGATGCAAGATTTAAGACTAAAATAGTAGATGTCTATAACAAGGTTACCACTGAAACAGCAGTGGACCCTATCTTTGAGTCAAATCTCCCAGCATCCATCATAAATTTTGATGGTGTAAGGAAACTTACACCGTCAGACTCTGATAAATTGCTGGTTCTTATTGAAGGCAATGTGTTTGATCATGGGGCCAAATGCTGTATTCTGGATCTACTGCCACATGAGGCAGAAACTGCATATTGGAATGCATATGATATTATGTATAATAGTAGTTCTGAAGACAGCTCTTCAGATTGTAATGATTCTTAAAATGTTCATGAATAAAATGCTTATAATTTATTAACTTTAATATCATATTGCATTATGTCCTGAATTTAATTTTTTTCATAGTGTTTGTTTATGGTGAAATTTTATTCTTAATGATATTTTTTTAAAAAAACATTTTAATTTTGGAAGTTTTTATTTGAAATGTTAATGATGATGTATGTAAGTAACCTATTTAAAGATGTTTTTGCATAAATTGTTTATTCTCAAAAGTTGAGAACTGTCGTTGAAATAAGTATTTTTTTTTTTAACATCAAGGTTGACTGTCTTACTGTAGGTTGAAAAGAGAATCTTCAAGTGTACTATTTGTCGATTTCATAAGTTAATCAAAATGATGCAGCTCACAGAAATTATGATATATAATTAAGAAAAGGTTTACTTTATGCATTTATGGTGTAAATAACGAACTCGGTCAAATTTGAAAAGCACCAATTTTACACATTTATGCGATATGAATTTTATACGCTTCTGATATTTTTTTTTCCTGAAGACCTTAAAACTTGATGGTAATAATTGTAACCCCCCCCTACTCCATTGTAAATAATTGGAATATTAAAACCAGACCCCCCCTTTTCATGATAAAATTTAATCATGGCCCCCCCCCTATAATCCTCCGGCCCCCCCTCTAACTAAATAATGCACCTGCCCTAATGCATTAAATTTGGAATAACACCTTCCGCAGATGTATTGCTTTGCCATGTTAGCCCAGGTACGGGAATTAACCTAACATTGAAATGAAACAAATTTGAAACGAAAATGTTATCTAGTTATTTAATTATATATATTTGAAATTTTGTATGCCAAAAATATACAGCAGATGGCGCCACTAGTTAAAAACTTTATTAATTAAGAATTAAATAACCGGATGTTATTTTCTTTTCAGTTTTGTGTTAAATTGATGTTATGATGATTCTAACACCTTGTGAAAATGGGACAACATTGCAAAACAATTCTTTTGCAAACATTGCGATTTCAAAACTAATGCATTAGATTTATGGGACTAACAGTCCCCTCTTCACTCAACACTAAAACTGCTTTAAAATTTGAAGGAAAATAGATAAAATCGTAAAATAAGATATATTATTGAAAAGAATTATATTCTCTACGTCCACCACTATAAGGCCAATATTTAGTGTTTCGGTGCATTATTGAAGAGTTATCGGGTCAAAAAAGAGGGAAAATGTGGGGAGAAAAGTGTTTTTTCAAAATTACCGACTTTCAAGATCGGATATCTCGAAAACTATACAAGATATTAAAACACTTGACGGGTGCAGCTTGTAGCAAATTTAATCAGCTTTCATTTTGTGTATTACAATTATGTCGCCCCCCCCCCCCTTCAGCGCAGGGGCGGGGACTTTTGATATGTTTACCTCCTAACTAGTCTAAACAAAGTTAAAAGTCAAAAATTGTGTTCCAAAACTTTCCCTCTACAGCCTTTTTTCAGCCTTCGTTGCCTGGACTAAAAAGCCATTTCCTGCTTTGATCCAGCTGTTGTGTTGGTAGAAAATACATTTTCCATACGTCTGACACAACTTTTGTTAATTTTTTCTCAAAAAAACTGGATTTCAGGTGTGGCTGCAGATGCGTTAAAAAGGCAGCTCAAAGACATAACTACCCGGCCAATTGTTAAACAGGCTTTACAAGATTCAAACTGTCTGAGAGAATCGGCAAATCTTGGCACAAAATATTTGTTGAAGGTGCATTGTGTGAACTTCTAAAACTTATGAAGATGGTAACGTCCTTGTCCCATGAATGTGGAGAAGGAGAGGGGTTTCTCCATTAATAGCGACTGTTTGTAGGAGAATATGAAAAAGGAATCATCAATTTCAAGAATACAAATTTATGACACTATTGCATCCAAAGGTGGTATTGAGCAAGTGAGCATTTCAAAAGAAATGCTGAAGCTGCAGATGTTCGACGAAGGGAACATCCTGAAAAAGCTAGCGTCAAGAGAAAAAGGGAAGCAGCATTACGAGTGAAATCACTGGAAGCAAAGAAGATAAAATTTTACAAGAGGCTGAAAACAAATAAATGCCATAGAGAATGAAATTGTAGCACTTTGCATTCAAAAATGTGTGTATTTCTTCACAAATTAGTTTAAAAAAAATTGAAATCTCATTTAAATTTTTGTAAAATATTCTAGAAATCAGGGAATTTTATAATTCAATTTCTGTAGCCACCCTGTAATTTTTTTATTTCAAATGTAAAAAACAAAACATTTGCTTTAAAAAAACATAAAAATTAAAAGGTAAGCCCGTCATCGACAACCAAGAAGCATCGGTTAACAGAAATGGACCAAGACAAGTTTTAGATGTGAAAGACCAAATATTGTAATTGCTTTTGAATGTTGTCAATTACACTTAACATTCAATTGCAAACGTTATTTGGCTCATAATAAACCCAAATTACTGCTTTAAAAACTAAAGCTGCTGAGGTTGAAAAAAGGGTACCACATTGTTTAATAGTTGATGAGATGTCAGTTAAAACACACAGAGTGGGATGTAAAACGATTTTCGGGGTATGTTGACATGGGAGCTGAAATTGATGACGATGAACTACCTGTGGCTAAAGATATTCTCGTGTTTTTAGTAAATAGCTTAAATTGCAATTAGAAGGTGCCAGTTGCCTACTTGTTGAATAATGGCCATAATGCAATTGAAAGAGTCAACTTAATTAGCGAGGCTCTACCTCATATTCATGAAACTGGTGTTGGACTGGTATCACTTACTTTTGATGGCACTAGCATGAATATTTCTTTTGTAAACGTGTTGGGTGCTAATAAATTTGTTGATAATTTAAAACCTTACTTTCCTCATCCAGTGACAAAAGAACCAGTATATGTAATACAGTAACTCCTTGCTATATCGCGCCTCTGTACATCGCGCATTCGGTTATATCGCTCCTTATCATGTCTCCCAATTTCCCCCGGTTTTTTTCGATACATATGTATTTTTCTTTTTAAAAAAATCGACATGAGATAAGATAGGCTTTAAGTCAAAATATAGGCTAGAAAAATCAAAGCAGCTAAGCTTTAAATGGATATTTTGCTAGAAAATGAGTAAAATATGCAATATTTCCTGTGCAATATTGTGTAATGTTTATTAACAATAATAATAATTCTTTTCTACATTTTCGTTCTTTTTTAGAATAGTTATATAATATAATTTAGTTATACTTTTTTAATACATGCTGGGGTTTAGTTTAAAAGCTTATCAATACATCAAAAGTATAATAATTATCAAGTCGCTCATTCGATTATATCGCAGTTTTTGGCTTGCATCCAAGGGTTTCCTTTTCGTAAGAGTTAGTTTAGTCAGTTGGCATTATATTTCTGAATTAGGAAAACTCCAAAGGGAAGAGGGCCTACATGCTGCAGCAAAAATACTGTTGTGGCATGTACAATGGCATAGGGAAAAGATGAAGGTTAAGTTAGCTGCTCAGGTTTTTAGTAGAAGCGTGTCCGATGCATGGAATATGTGTCGAAAGATCTCAAACATCAGAAGTTTCATGGTTGTGAAGCTACAATTGAGTTTTGCAAATAATTTAACAATTTGTTTGATTAACTTAACAGTAAAGTTTTTTTTATCTCCTAATGAAATTAACCGATTAGGTTTAGAATTTAAAGCCCCATTTATAATGAAAAACAAAGATAATTTTTTTTAAATTTCTTAATGAAATGGAGTCCTACATTTTAGGATTAAAAACTTCATCTTATGGTCAGCTCCTCTTAAAAAGTGTAGGGGAAGGAGGGTTCCCTTGGACCTATTTTGACTTTTCAATTTGTAATTTCTTAATTACTTGCAAAAAGTGAATAAAAATATTTTTACTAAATACTTTATGTTGTTATACACAACATATATTTATTTTAACACGTTATTTAAATGATTTCAACTATTACAAAAATAAATACAGAAAATTGTAATTAGGACCAAGGTTCACCACCGGTGGTGTACCTTGGTCTAACCGGTAGTGTACCTTGGACCAATTATTAACAGGTAGAGAGATTCGATTTACAGTCCAAAAACCAATATTTTTTAGCCACATAAAATTCAAAAATACATTTTACAACCTACTCTTATTTCTAGCCAAGATTGTAGTTATTGGTTATGTTAGGTCAGTTGGCTCAGAAGGGTGTTTTATTGCCTTAGTTTTTTTAGCGCCCTTTTGGCTTTTTCAGCTGTAATGCGATCTTTCTCAGGAGTATCCGTTAAAATGCAGCATAAAATTAAACTGTCATTTCATGCCATAGAAAAACATTTGGCTATCTTTCTGTATTTGAAAAAAAACAACTCAAATATTTCCCCCCATGTTTATACAACTAGGTCTAAACGTAAAAAGGATGTTCTGCTTAAATAGTTATTATAAAAAACATATTTTGAGATGTGCATGCAATAATTATTTTCTATATTATATCAATATGGTTAAAATTTTATAGGCCTACCATAAATCTAAATAATTAACTACAGAAAAATTATTTATCACACCATATAAAAAATTCTTACAAATTTCCATTCTATATAATTTTACAAATCAGGGTTGCATATTAATAGCTTAAAATACTTAATTTTTCAAAGGTAAAAATTTACTAGAATTTTATAAAGGGGTTTTCAACAATCTGAAGCACATAAGACCTATAGTAGTGTACCTTGGACCAGTCCAAGGTACACCACTTGGATATTAAAAACAAAATAGTCAATCACCATGTTAAGGTTAGACTTAACTTAATTTCAAGCGCACTGTTTTATAGCTAAAACTTTGCTTTATATTGCATAACCATCGTTTATGAATAAACACTACATCTTTGAGTATAAAAATGCACTAAAGTATCTGACAAAAATGTACTTTTGAACTGTGAATTTAGTTTTTCGAAACCTCTTTAATAAATTGACTTTTCAAACAAACAGATAGAACTTAACTGAGACCCCTGGTAGCAAATACTTTAACTGCATGTGGTGTTGTTTCAATATCTAAGCAAATCGAGCTAAAATCAGTAGAGGTTCGAGGTACACATGTCCAAGGTACATCACTTACCCCTACAATCTTTGTACCCTTTATGTGAGAATATAGAGTGATAAAATTTTTGCTGACATATATTGTTTATTGATGTGGCGGCATAACCCCAGTAATGTGGCGGCATTACCCCAGGTACCGGGGGTAATCCCGCCACTGTGCAAGCTTTTAGAAAAAACAATTTTATTCAGTTTCTATTAAAGATTTAAATTTTTAAAAAAAAAATCATGACAAGATAGGTTATGAACTGTAGTATGCTATGCTCATTACAATTTACATCAATTCTTCATGAAAATTCAATTTCCCTTAAGGTGGCGCCATTCCCCCGCTCTCCCCTACTTGTTTGCACAAATTTGAAGAAATTTAAAATAGAAGTGTTAAGGTTACGGAAAATGAGCCGTTAACGTTTTTGAATATAAGAATTGAAAGTAAAAGTATTTGAAATAATAATTCTACTTTGTGCTTTTGAATATATTATAAACCAACAAGAAGTCTTTTTCTCTCAGTTGATGAGCAAGCGAAACGATCGATTATTTCTTCATTTGAAATTGATGAAAATACATAACATCTTTTTCTGAAGACAATATCTTGAGATTTGATAACAAAGTATCAGACATAGATGATCTAAGTCGATTCTTGATTATTCGCACTCTACTCCATGCTCTTTCTGCAGAACAACTCGTTACAGCCAAAGAGAGTAAAGTGATATATGCTCTCTTTAAAGTAGCAAAACACGAAAAGTTGTTCAGGCATCGATAAGGTTTTATAAAATTCTTTGTAACCCACATGTATTTTTTGGCAGTTGACACATTTGCATCTTTATCTTCACTAGCATTTCTTTTAGCAACTTTTGCAGTTTCGTTCTTGTTGAAATCTTCAACGGAAATGTTTTCATAGGAAGCAAAATAGATATCACTAAAAGTATTTAATTCTCCTCTTATTACAGTGCAATCCCACTTTTTCTTTTACCATATCCAGACAATGTTCAGAGAGCCTATCATTTAGTTTTGCACAAAGGGAATCTAATAGTGTAAAATAAACTTCACATTTCAGTTTTTTTGTATGTGTTGGGTCGTTTGATCATTGGTTGGTTCGTTACGCCATTTTGTTCCTTAAAAGCTTTAGCATTATTCAAGACATTTTCCCAAGTTACATCGTTTCGAGCATTTTTTATATGGTTGTTAACTTGGCTTATGATAGCGTTTAAACCTCCATAATCTAGGGCTATACTCTGCAAACATACAGTTACTGGTTGTAGAATCGAGAACAAATAATCAGCTATGTGAATTAAAAGTACAATTTCTGCATCATTCAGTTTTTTAAAAATCCTTTTTGGCTGTTGTTGCACTTTCGTCTACGAACGTTTGTATCTTTTGTAATGATGAGTTCACTTCAGTGAAACATGATAGGATCACTTTCACTACTTGGCCCTTACTCGACCAACGCGTTGTTTGCACACGCTTCAGAGCGAAATTTAACTGAAATGCGATGCGAACGATTCGCATGCGAATGGGTGGAGATTCGAAGATTTTGCGTGTTTCCTAATTGAACTGAAACAAATCCTTCGCGCACGAATGACGTCACGCCACGATTGGTCTCGGACCATTCGAGCATTCGCGTGCGAACTGTTTGTTTACTGTTTTGACACACGACATATGCAAAAAAATGTCGAATATCTTATTGTTCCTGCAAGAGAGAAGAAAACCCCGACCAGAAAATTATTTAGCTGTACGTGGAAACCCTTTTGATCTGTCTGAGAAGCAATTCATCAATGAGTATCGCTTAAATAAAGAATCGTTTCTTTATGTTTGCGATCGTCTTCAAAATGATCTGCACCGAAAAACAAGCGGATATTCTGTAGAATTACAGGTAAATAGCCTTTTTAAATATATAATATCAATTCAATATATTATATATTCGATTAAAATTTTCTACAGCAATTTTAAATAAATGCATGTCTATAGTACCTAATCATATGCTTCAAAATATACGGTAGTAAACAAAATCTCAAATTTTTGTGTTCTACAAAGTATTTTATTGATACGAATACAATCAAGAAAATCAAAAAAGGGTTCAGCTACGATATAACGGCCTGTCTCGTCTCGATTTTTAACAAAGGTTGCTATAACAATCAATTTGTATGAAATATGAAGTGGAATGTTTACCTCATTTGGCCATTTTCGTTGCTTGGCAACATAACGCAAATCGCCACATCGAGATCGGCCATTATATCATAGATGTTCGAAGTATTGTGGCAGAAGATATAGAGTAAATACTTTTGCATTCTATTTTATTTTGTACCTTAATTTTTTAGGTCTTATCTGTATTGAGGCTACTTGGAAGTGGATCTTTCCAAAACGTGATTGCAGATGACCACTTTCTGCAAATGTCCCAATCTACCATTTCGGTAAATCTGGCTAACATGTGCGAAGCTGTACTTGAAATTTTGCCTGATTTCATCAGCTTCCCAATAACAGAAGCAGAACAAGCGGAAGTCAGGCGAGGATTTTACACACATGGCTTCCCATGCGTGGCTGGTGTGATCGATGGGACCCACATTCCTATTGAGAGGCCATTTTTACACGATTGGTTTGTGTACCTGAACAGAAAATCCAAATTTACGATCAATGTCCAAATTGTGAGTTTTTTTGTTGTTTTTAGGTATTATTTATTTCTGATTATCTTGTGACATATTTGGAAGCTAGTTGTTTAGGTATTGCAAATTATTTGATTTTTGAGACATAAAATGTTAGCTTTGAAAAGGAGAACAATTAAAATTAAATTTTTATTAATATTTAATTAAGGGAACAGAGTAGCACATCAACTTTTTTATAAATTCCATATTAACACATTATTTTTAATATAACGAAGAATGTATCAGTATAAATATAAATAAATTAATAAGTAGATAATTATCTCAAAATTGTAAAAAAAAAACCTGAATAATCTTCTGAAATCATCTATAAACCCTATAGTTAGGTAATTTAAACATTTCCAGCTGTTCTTTTTATTCGACAGTCTTATGAATAAAAATATTTTGTTGGTTAATGGTGGAATGTTCAGCAGGGTAACCCTGTTTCTTTTGGTATTAAGCTTTAATATACATCATATTAGAGATACAAAAATTTTAAACCCTGATTCATTCTTGCGAGTTTAAGGTAATAACTTTCAATGTTTTTAAAAAATAAAATTTAGAATTGCAGATTTGTGACAGCAATGTCAAAATAATCGATATTGTTGCCCGTTGGCCAGGAAGCTGCCATGATTCTCATATGTGGAATATGAGTGGTGCAAGAAGGGTGATGGAAAGCCGACGTTCCCAAAGTACGAATTTTTTAATTGGAGACAGTGGCTATCCACTTGAGCCGTGGTTGTTGAAACCTTACGTAGATCCTGCTACTGCGGAAGAAATATTATTTAACAATCGCTTGCGATCTGTGAGATCTACTATTGAAAGGTGCAACGGAGTCTTGAAAAGTAGATTTCGGTGTCTGCACCAAACTGGCGGGTGCTTAGTGTACACTCCAGATAAGTTGTGCCAAATTATTTTGGTATGTGCAGTGCTGCACAACATTTGTGTACAACACAAGGTTCCTTTGCCCGATGACGAAGAAGACCTTGAAGATGATCCTGAGGTTGATGAGCCAGCTTATCGGGGCAGAGGTGCTCACCGCTTGCGTTTAGAAGGCAATGCCATCAGAAAAAAAATTGCTGAATTTCTTATGAATGCTTGATGGAGAAAATAAGTAAATGTGGTGTGTGTAAAAAAAATTGATCTTGCTCCAATAAATTTCTTTGTGTTCCTCTTAAAACAAATTGTCATTACATATTTGCACTGTATTCAACCATTGGACTAATAACTTATGCAACTCTTTCTCAAAAACACATGAACATATAGGTAGATCTCTATCTTGGAGGGTCTAATTTTTTAATATTTTCTGCATGGTTGAAAAATATGAATATTAAAAAAAAACTATGTTAAGTTTATTATTTTTAAGTTAATAGGACAAAAAGGTTGAAATTTCATCCTGATTGTTTCAAATACATAAAGCCCTATTCCGCTCTTAATTTTATAGATGTAAGTCAAATTTGTTTATTTACATCATCTTAGAAGTGTGTAGAACAAAGCTATGATGAGACTTGAAAATAACTAAAAAATGCCAAATTTAATTGTTAGACACTCAATTTTTTGAGAATAAGAACACAATTTCAATGTAAAAAACTATTTTTTAAAACTTGGACAATCATATTTCATAAAAACTCAACATAGGTTTGTTATTACATCATATGGAAAAGAAAAATGAACATAATATCAGATTAAAATAAATTTAACCTTTTTTTTGTTTAGAATCCAAGAAGCTTCACTTAATACCATTAACTATTTCAATTTGAAATATAATTATTTCTAAAACAAAACCAATTTACACAAGCAAAATTTTCATGAGGACTGGTTTTTTTCAACCTCCGATGGGCTGTAACAAAAAGACGGGTCAAAATACAAAAAAAAAATTACCAAAAGTACTGTGCAATACTGCTTATTTCACCATATAATAATCTTGAGGATTAGGCATTTGTCATCCCTGTAAACAAGCTTTGAAATACTCTCTTCATAAAATGTAGCCGCCAATGATTTGAAGGGAATTGTGACAAGTGCTAATATCCAAGCCACTGTGCTTATCTATAACTCGAAGGTTTACCATAAGTGAATTATAGATAAGCATAGTGGCTTCAATTGTAGCGCTTCCAAGTTGACGTCCAACTCAAAGGAACCGTTACAACTCCCTTCCAATCATCAGCGGTAAAATTTTATGAAGAGGGTATTTTAAAGCTTGTTTACTGATATGACAAGTGCCTTAATCGCCAAGGTGATTACATGGAGAAATTAGCAGTATTGTACATTACTTTTGGGAAAAAAAATCTTTATACTTTGGCCTGTCTTTTTGTTACAGCCCATCGAAAGTTGAAAAAAAACAGCCCTTGTACTTTATTATGAATTAATGTTTACAAATTATATTTCTTTTTGTTTTAACTCTATTAGTTGCTCCAGGAGCTCATTATTCTTCCGTTTCAAATCGTTGGATATTTTTTTCTGCTCTAATATCTGAGCAAGTTGAAGTTCCCTGGTTGAAGGGACGCGGATTTTCTTCCGGAACTTCTTTACCCGCGGAGTGGATGTTTCTATGGAAGAAATGAAATGTTGTTGTACTATAAATATACATTGGCGGTCAAATAACAAGACCATGAATGTGCAGATTCTAGGGTTTGCCGGTATTTGAAAAATGAAACCAATTCTCGGTTTTAAACAGGGTTTTCCCTCCACTTTTAACCGGTACCAGTTAAGTTACTAAAAACCGTTTAAACAGTGCATAAAAATTAAAAAGGGCTAAACATAGTTCGGTTTCCTAGCACAGTGTCTTTGCATATTCACGGTTTTGTCATATACTGTCGATATTATGTATGAAAAAAAGTATACACAGAAAAGTAACTTACTTGCAGAAGCACTCAAGTTGACACTCCTCGTTGGTATCTCCATCTCCGATTCTGATGTTTCGTCTGCAAAAAAATAGATATATATATTGCAGATAATTTTTATCCTCGGCAAAGCAAGATATTTATTTCAGGCGGAGAAACAAAAATGTTAGAAATATTTTGAGTATAAATGTGCAGCAGAATGTTTCGAAATGAGTTGTAGTTCTTTGAAACCCAAGACTGCACTGCATCATTATTTAGGTGTTCAAAATCTTAATTTATAACCAAACATGTAAAAATCATACTAAAAAACTATTTTTACAGGAAAGAATCAATTATATTATTGGTGATTATTTACAGTATGCCAGGCACTATGTCTTAGGTGCGTACTAACTTAAAGATTAAATACATAATCTATATTATAACTGTGTAGTAAATTGCAATTTAAAAAATTGAAAATAAATCTACAACTGTACTCAGGGCTGCCACACTTTTCCATTTCATTTTCAAGGACTATATTCGAACATGCAGCCTCTAAATTTCATGATAGTTTTTAAAATTCATTTATTAAACAAATAAGAGCTCTCCAACTTTCAAATTAACTAAAATATGTGTTATAAAAAACCCTTTTATTGATTAAAAATACCATCAAAATCGCATTATTTGCTTTTTTGAATTATACATAAACGATGAATCAAAAAGTGAAATAGGAACTTATTCGCATTGAACAAGATTTTAATGAAGCTAATATTAACATTAGCGACAGCCTTAGAAGAGTTCTGTTTACATTTGATGACACAATTAATGAAAACGCAACCAAGTTATCTCAGTACAAGGGTAATGCATAAGAAATTAACACATAGAATAAACATAATTACCTGAAAATTAAACAAAAAAAACTTCAAAATAAGACTTAAGTAATAAACTTCTAAATAATAAGAAATAGTTAACAGTACTTCACAGCTGATATAAAAGACAAGATAGATAGCTCTTTATTGATTTAATGATTCAAGTAGTATTTCTAACTAAATGCTTAAAATAAGCCCACATTCGCCAAAATTTAAAAAAAAAACACCTTTATTTTGGAGAGAAGTCAAGTACCTTAAAAAATCAAGTGTATAAGAGCTTTAGAAATATTGTTAATGTATAATTAATGAGCTAAAATGTTTTTTTATAAGATTAAGGACTTTTCAAGGTTGATAATGTTTTTCCAGCAATTTTCAAGAACCGTGGTAACCCTGTGTACTTTATTTTTAATCAAATGTCAACAAATATTTGAAATTTACCAACCATTATTCCGGTTGACTTCCTCCGTCAAATCCGGATAGCTTTCTGTTGGTTAGGGAGCAATAGAGCTACTCCTCGAAGTTGAGGCACCTACGTTCACTTCCAGAGGGCCTGCAGTAGATGCAGGGCCCGACCATGACCAGTTAGGGCCCAAGGCCCAGATACGAAAGGCTAAGGACAACGAAAGGCTAAGGGTTCTCCCCCCTCCCCCAAAATATACATATAAGAATATTATTTACTTAATACTATTTTGCAGTAAAGAATGTTTAAAATCTGGCTATGCTCCTAATAAGGTTAATCAATACATATACTGTTAAGTTATCAGCTTTAAAAGTAGGAGGTCCATTATCAAATATAATCTATGTAAACCAAAGGTGCTTTATTATTTTATTAGAGAAATTTCAAAAAATGGTTAATTTGAATTGAGCTTATCATAAAGTTAAATGAATTAATGTAATTAAATATTCTAATCAATTAAATAAAGTCAATGAAGAAAAACTTAATAAATTCATGTTAATCATATTCTTGCATATAAAGTAAACAAATGTCAAATAATAAAGTTTAAGGATCATAAGGGAAACACATGTAGAACAATGTTATGCTTATAGAATACATTGAAAATGACAAATACAAAATATTGTTTCGTTAATAACTTTTTAATCAATTACCTTTTAAGTGAATTAACAGCAGTTAAAGTTTTTTCCTGCTCTTTTTTTTCAGCAAATACTGATATCACATCTTCAAAATCCAATTTACAAGTAATATCGCTTTCGACACATAACAGAATTAAATGATTTAACTTTTCTTGTTTTAAATTAGATCTTAGGTGGTTTTTAATTCTCTTTAAAGTGGAAAATGACCGCTCCCCTGAAGAATTAGAAATGGGCATACTTAAGAGAATTCTCTAACATGTGTCCACATTTGGAAAAGTATGTTCGACTTTAAGTTCCTTCAATTTTTTTAATTGTTCTGCAGGATCGCGAATGGCAGGAAGAAAGTTTCGAAATTGCATATATTCGTCTACAAAGTCCTCATCAATATCAGCAGCATAAATCTTCTGAAAATTTTCAGCTTCTTTGCATATTTCATCCTTATTTTCTTCAGTGAGTTCTTTATATAAAAATCCGAATTTCATCTCAAGCTCTCTATACGCTTCTTTCCGCTTTGCTAACTGTGTTCTTAGGGTATCACATAATATATTGTGAACTTCAATAATAAATGAAGAACGTTCATCAAATTGAGTACTTTCACATGTTGATTTGGTTTGGTTTGAATTATCGTCGCACTAGAGCTACACGAGGGCTATTGGCGACGGGCGTCGTATTTTAGAACCACAGTCAGGTGACGAGCCACACCTGAATAGGCACCCAACGCAACCGTTAAGAGCGACATCGTACGCAGCGTTAGGACTTTGAAGGATATTTAACGTGCACTCCCTTACACGGGGTATTATTCGCCGGACATTTTTGGCTGCACGGGCCGTTTATAGGTCGGCAGCTATTTTGGCGATGCCCGGACCCGAACCTGGGACCTTCCGCATGCTAAGCGAGTGCTTAACCGACTGGGCTCCCCAGCCCCTTCACATGTTGAATCGTCCAACGTTTTGCTTTTGGGGACTTTTCTCTTTCTTTTCTGGACATATGTGACACCATCTTCGACTAAATGTTGCGCTTCAGATTCATATTCTTTGAATTTATCACGAACACTGTCCATAAATTCCTCTAAAGACTTAAACAATGGCACCAAAAAACAAACTGCAGTCAGGTCCTTGTAGACTTTTACTGGTCTTATTTATCCTCTGCAAGATAGTGTCCCATACAACAGTAAGAATTGCTGTTTCCAGTTTATCTAACTTTTTCAATAATGTGTTTGCTTCATGGCGAGTTGCAGGTTTCTCATTGTTATTTTCATCTTGCACTATTTCTCTCAAAGCAGCTTTGATTTGAATGTATCCTTTCCTTAAAGCTTTTGTTGCATCTGCTTTTGCTGACCATCTAGTCCCAGATAAACTTTTGAGTGTTAGAAGTCCCTTATTTTCTTCTAAATGTGACATAAGAATTTCCCATCTATGAGTAGAAATAGAAAAAAAGCAATATAAACTTTGCACAAACCCGAAAAAAGAAACTACTTGATTGCAACACTCAGCAGCAACAGACCCAACTAAATTCAAGGAGTGTGCAGAACAGGGTACGTACAGAGCTAATGGGTTGACTTCCTTGAGTCTAGCTTGCAAGCCGGAATATCTACCAGCCATGTTGCTGGCGTTGTCATATGATTGTCCTCGACAATTATTGAAATCTATTGCCAAAGACTTTAGTTCACTAGAAATCACTTCAAACAAATTACTTAAAGAATGACCACTTAATGGCAAAACTTTAAGAAAGTGTTCCTCAGGCTTACCTAAATCATCTACATATCGTGTAACAACAGGCAGTTGATCAATATGTGAAATGTCAGGTGTAGAGTCCACGATAATTCCAAAATATTTTGCTGCACAAATGTCTTCTAAAATCTTCTTCAGCACTGTATCCCCCATTATTTGTATAAGTTCATTCACAATTGTTGAAGATAAATAGTTTACTTTTCCTCGTCCTACATTTCCGAATTTTTCTAAATGTTCTGCCATAAACGGGTCAAACAGGCTGATCAACTCTAGGGATCCTAAAAAGTTGCCATTTGAGATGGATCCAACAGTCTCATCAGATCCAAAAATAGGCAATCCACGTTGGCATAAAAATTTTATTGCCTCTACCACTCTTCTTAACACATTCCTCCAATATTTGAATTCCGACTCTTGTTCTTGAACTAAGTTACAGTCTACACGAGAATTGCTTCTTCTTGCTGAGAAAGAACACACAGCATCTCTATGAATTGTAGAGTTTTCATGTTCACTGAGTCGTTGAGACACATTTTTCCAGTCTGTATATCCTGGGTCACATAAAGATTGTTCACTTGAACTATATAGTTTGCAAACAAAACAATAAAGGGCACATTTACTCGGGGAATACACCAGCCAGTCTCTGGAAACTGATTCGTCATTCTTTTTTAACCGGAAAAAATGCTTTTTTGTGAGGGTTCTTTCTTTATCGCCTATTTTTCGAGAAGTATGCAGCAAATCTTTATTTTGTATTGGGTTATTGGTACAAAAGTATTCTCTGTATATTTCAAAATCTTCATTTTGCCACAACCAGGATCATGAATATTTTGTAAGGCGCAAAAATGTTTATTTTCAGTGCTTTCTTCACAGGTATTTAAAATGATTTCTTCACATATATTCTCACTGCTCTCAGTGCAATATATATTTTCTATAACATCTGTGTCAACTATATCTTCAGCATTATTCTCTGCCTCGGGATCGCCATTTTCCGTTCTCACAACAAATTTGTCAAGACTTCCTTTAAGTTTTTTTTCTTGTTCTTTCCTTAGTTGACGTTTTTTTCGCTTTGCAGCACCAGACTTATAAAGCCTAGTAGAAGTTTTGCTATCTTTATCCATAATATAGGTCAAGAACAAGTTTTGGCAGGAACACGTTTTTTTTTCAACAGTAAACAAAATGTGTTCGCGCGCGCTGGTTTGCAGCTGAGGTAACGAGTTGAGCTGTTCGACAAGTACAAGCAAAAAGCATTTTAATGACAGTTTGGTTTATTTTAACAAACACACTCTGGGCTACTAACAATTCAAAACTATGATTATTAAACCCGATAAAATTACTTTTATGTAAAAAAAATATATTTTCATAACTTTTGTAAAACAAAATACATAAGTTTGCAACCAAATTTGGGGGCCCCCTAAAATCAGGGGCCCAAGGCCCGGGCCTTGTAGGCCTAGGCAATGATCAGGGCCTGAGTAGATGTTGAGGCATCTTTTATGACCTCGGAGGCACGTTGGCTCTGAAACAATAATGCGGCCTTTAAAAATATGCAAGTAGACCTAAATGTGATAGATAATTTAAGAGATTTATCGAATTCTTTAGTTATATTTTGTAGTTGTGTATATTGGGCTGCAATATTGCAGCAATAGGCAATAACATATTTTCATTTAATTAACATGTGATACATCATCTTTGAGAGTTTAATAAATATGCCAGAGATAAAAATTGAAAAAAGGTTATATTACAATATTATATTTACTAAATTATACTTACAGCTAATAGAACAGCAGTGGTGTCGTAGCTCTGGGTCGTTTTGCCAGTCACTACGGTGGTTCCTGTCAGCTTCAACACGCGCTCATCCATATCTGTCAGAGGGGGCAAGGGCTTTTCACCCCCTGTGCCACTTCGATGAACAGCAATTTTCCTCGTTTTCAATTTGGTACGATGTTTTAAATCGTACCATTTTTTTTAATAACTTCACCACTTCTAGGCTTGCCGAGCCCACACTCGGCAAGTTCTTGGGCTACCATGTCCCAGTACTTCCGTAACTAAAGAGGAGTTTTGAAATAGCCACCAATGGCCCCACTGACCAAATCTGGTACGCACTCAAGGTGGGAAAGAATTATATCTAACTCCTTTTTGACACTTTCCATTTTCAAATTAATCTTCAAAACTTTCAAATTCAAATTAAACACGCACGAAATCTGAAAGTTGGAGTTAATATTTACTTTTTCCAGAGTTCTTACGAATTATTTCATTGGTTAACTTCAGCCGTCTGTCAAGAAAAAAGAGGCAGGCGTAGAATTCTCGACGAATGCTCGAATGACACGCCCTTAAGCGCGAATTCGCGTTGTTTGGGAAGTTAAATACGGTTTTTGGAGATCGTTCGCAGGTCGGGGCGAAAGCGATCGCATTCGCAGGGTATTCGTGTGCGAATTCGAAGCGTTTCAATTAAATTTCGCTCTCAGTCTCATCCGTTTACCACTGGGTGTTGCGTGCTGGGCCATTTCCACAACAAATACGCTGTGTCTCTTAAAGCCCGAGTTAAAAAGTCTATACAGTTCTTCAAGAATAAAAAGTCATTTTGGGGCAGAAGGACAATGTTTTTTTCAATTAGCAACGCAAATCTGTGGGAGGAGCACCAAACATAAAAAGTAGTCTCACAATCTTTTAAGACTAATGTCTTCCTACCGACGAATTTATCACTCATTTCCCGCACCATCTATACTCTGGCCTCTTATTCGATTTTTTCTGTGACCTAATATGGATGATTTTTCGAACACTTTTTCTTTTAAAATTTACCAGGTAGCACAAGTAGTTGAAAATGCAGCAATAAGTCTCTCTAAAGGTCGCAATTCGTTCTTACTTTAGTCGACCTGTCGAATAATTAATGTAGTTACTTCTTTTTTACTCACATCTTGTTCTTGATTTTTTTCTTTTTATTACTGCTGCAACACCCTTTTGGGGTCCCACCATGACATTTGCATTGTCTACGTTGAGCGTTATGCAATTTTTAATTTCAATATATCTTGACTGCAATGTATCCAAAAGTAGTTTACTGATATTATCTTCTGTTGAATTTCCAGACAAATCAGGTACTGAAAGTAATGAGTTTCCTATCTGACCTTCATGCACATCAAAATAGGTTACAACAATCGGATATAATTTGGAATCTGTGTCATTACTACCATCAATAGAAACAGCATACACAGTATTTTTCAACATGCATTCTAATGACTTCTTTTTTCAATAGCCATTCTTTCAATTATAGTTGTTTTTGTTCTGCCCGAAACATACTTTTTTGCTGCATCACACTATGGAAACATCTTTCGGAAGAGTGGGCCGGCATGGTCTAACGGCAGATTATGTTCCACAATGAAGCAAGTAAACATTCCGCATTTATAACTTCACTATCGTTTTCACCAGAACTAAAGAAAAGAAATTCCCAATTCTAGGTGTTTTTTCAACACTTTAAGTATAATCAGCGTGTTTCTACGAAATAATGCACGAATATTAACAAAAGCGGAATCGTTAACCGTGGCATGGTTCGTACACTCCTTGAAACCTTGAAAAGTGCTTGAATAAAAAAAGTTCATTTTCAAGTCCTTAAAAGTACTTGAAAATGAATCTAAAGTGCTTTAATATCCGTATGGAAAGTAAGGCTTTCTGTTTAAATATTGTTTTAAAAATTGTGAATAAAACACCCATTCAGTACAATGTAGCAAGAAATTTATCGTGTTTGGATCCAAGAAACATGATTAATAAAGAAGCATGCTTAAAAAAATTCAAATCCCTACTAAATTCATTGGTTAAAAGAGCTTTGGTTGCTGAATCAAATTGTGATGTTATAATACAAGAGTTCAACTTGTACTTAGATGAGGTAGTTCCCTCAAGTTTTTCTCGATTCAAAGACTTTGATGTCGACAAAATGCGAGTTGATGAATTCTTTTACGAAACAATGAAAGTGAAACAATATGAAAAAGTTTGGGGTGTTGTAAAAAATCTGATCCTAATAAGTCATGGACAAGCGACCGTTGAAAGGGGATTTAGTACAAATAAGAAAATACAGGTAGAAAATTTAAAAGAACATTCCTCTATAGCTCAACGAATTATTTGTGACCACATTAATAATCTAGCTGATGGTGATGTGTTGAAGGTGTGCATCACTAAACAAATGCAAACTTATGTTACAAATGCCCGACAAAGATATATGACTTACCTTGAGGAGCAGAAGGCTAAAACAAGAAATAAAACTTGTGGTGACAAGAGAAAAATAATGACTGAGGCAGTAGAAGAACTTAAGAGACGTCTAGAAAATGATATTAAAGAACTCAACAAAACTTCTGATGAGTTTTCAGAGCAGGCCGAAGAGGCCTCTGATATTGGTCTTATATCTAAGGCAAATGCATTACGAAGGCATGCTAAAGATAAAATTGAATGAACTAACTAAATGGTTTGGTTTGAATTATCGTCGCACGCACTCCCCAGCCCCTGAACTAACTAAATGTGAAGAAGATCTGAATGAAATGTATCTATCCATGAAAAGTGTTTAAAATAAATCAGAGTGTTATCAGTAGTTTGTTTTTAAAATGGTTCTGTAGTAATTTTTATGTTTAATGATAATGAAATTTTATTTGATATTCAAAACTTATCAATTTAAGATACTTTCTGTTTAAGAATTTGCAGAGTAATCAAATGATTTAATCAATATGGTGTTTTAAATCCTTTTAAAAAATTTAATACCTTAAATTTCCACGACTCTTTATTTTTGAACTGACTGAAAGCCTTAGAGTAGTCTAAATGATACTGGATGGATGGATGGATGTTTGGGTTTTATGGCGCAAGGGCATCTAAGGCCATACTGCGCCAAACACTAGGTATATTTTTAAAACAAGTTAAAATAATCCATAAAAGTGACACAATACATTTAAGAACGATTTAACATCCAAAATCAAACACAGGGATTTTCAAATAAAAGGTTTGAATGGTTGTTAAAAGCAGTACATAACATTTAAAAACATTGACAAATTTAAATCAAAGAATAAAAGCCAATCTCATATAAAAAGGAAAACAAGTCATGATATGGGGGATGTGATAAAATGTTATTGATAGATGGATACAACAAGTTAAAATGTTTAAGCCTGCTCAGAGTAAAAGCTGGACAGTCAACTAAAATATGGTGAACACTTAGTGGAACATCACACATGGCACAAATAGGCTGGTCTTCTGCCAGCAAAAGATGCACATGTGCGAGTCTTGTGTGCCCAATCAGGAGGCGTGCCAGCACTACCTCCTGCCTTCTGCTCGGTAATGGAGAAGATGGCCAGGTAATGGAAGGTGATATGTTATGAAATTTATTTTCTGTTTGCAGGTCCCATTCATTTTGCCATACTATTTTAATTGAATGTGCACAAGCCAGCTTGGCATCGGGCAGATTGAGGGGGGCGCCGCTGCTTTGACTAGCAGTCTTTGCAGCGCGGTCCGCCTCCTCATTGCCCGGAATACCAACATGGCTTGGCACCCAGCAGAAACTAATTTTAAAACTATTGTTTTTGAGCTTTTGAAGGAGCTTTACAACTATTGATATTAAGGGATGAGATTTGTATGAGAAATTATGGAGGGCATCTAGCACACTTTTTGAATCAGAATAGATAATCCATGTTTTAAAACTTTGATCTGCTATGTGATGAAGTGCGAGATAAATAGAATAAATTTCTGAAGTAAATACCGAGCAAGAAGGATTAAGTGTTTCTGCTATTGTCATGTCATCAAAAACTGCAGCTGAGCCAACATGTGAAAAGGATTTGGAACCATCGGTGAATACAGGTTTAAACGAGAAATTAAAAAAGCGATGCTCATTAAAGATTTGTACAATGGCCGAGTCAGGCAATGATGACTTTTTAAAATCAATGATGTTACGAATATTTACAGGCGATTCTTCCCAAGGTGAAAAATTATCGTTAAAATTAAAAACTCTAAAATCATCAAGATTAAGGTCATCCAAGAGCTCTTTAACACGGAGAGAGAAGGTCCGAATAAATGATTTTTTATTTAAAAAGAACTGCTGGAATTTTGGATTTAAAATTTGAGAATATAAAGGGTGTTTATGATTACTTTTTATATTAAAATATGCAGCTAATGAGAGTTTTTCCCGACGATGTTGCAGGGATGGCTCCTGGCATAGAACATATAGGCTTTGTACAGGAGATGTACGAAAAGCCCCAGAAGCCAACCTCAGACCCTGATGATGAATACAGTGGTGGTCAAAATTATAAGGACAACTGAAAATTGAACAGAACATTTTTTATTTCTGAATTAAATGAAAATGCATTTAGACATAAAATACTTCTTTATGCTATAAATCATTTAAGAACAATAAAAAAAACTTAAACTAGAAAATTTTAGTTTATAAAAATAATAAACAAAAATTGCATTGTCAGGAAACTGGACAAAATTATAAGGACATTTAAAAATTTCAAGTCCAAACAATTAATAATTAATAAGTTCACCCTTATTTTCAATTACTTTAATTAATCTTGACGTCATACAGCTAGTTAGCTTCTTTAGGGTGCTCACAGGGATATTTTTCCATGCCTTTTCAATTGATGACATCAGTTCTCGTTTGTTATGATATTGAGTGCCATTTTTGTAAACTTCGTACGCCAAAATACCCCACAAATTCTCGAATGGGTTCAGATCGGGACTTTTAGGTGGCCAATCAGTCAATAGTTTTACAGAATTAGCGTTAAACCATGATTTTGAAGCTGCGGACAAGTGTATGGATGCATTGTCCTGCTGGAATAAATAGTCACCACTGGTTATCAACGGTGCTTGGGGCAAGAGCTTGTCACCCAGCATTTCAACATAACTATTTGAGTTCATTTTCCCTTGAAGAAATACTATTTCTGTAGTTCCAGAGGCTGCGTAACCTGCCCAGACCACTACCGAGCCGCCGCCATATGAACGCTTGGAAAGGATTTCTTTTTCTTTGCGAAGATCATACCAAAAATACTTAAAACCATCAGGTCCGTCTAGGTTAAACTTCATTTCATCAGAAAAGATAACATCATCCCATTTGTCACCCATAGAAATGTACTTTTTTGCAAACTCCATCCTGAGTCTCTTTTGGGTTTTTGTAAGAGGGTGTCGTGACTTCAGTTTTCCGTATAGAACCTGTTTAGCATTTTGTAAAACAAGACGAACGGTTCGAGCACTGTAGTTCAAGTCCAGTTCACGCTTTATTTCCGTCGATGTTTGCTTTTTTAAGCAAGCTCTACTTATAATTCGTCTTTTATCTCTTAAAGACACAGAAAATGGCCTACCTGGGTGTTTTAATTTTCCATAATTTCCAGGACTTTTCAAAAAATTATATATTACAGCCTTTGATCTATTCAATTTCAATGCTATTTCACGTCCAGTAAGTCCAGAATTTTTATAAGCGATTAATTTTCCTTTTTCAAACACTGAAAGCTTCGTACCTAGTGGCATGGTTGAAAATAAGTGTAATGAACATTTCAAACACTCGCAAAATCTTTATAACACGATGGAATGACGTGTACAAGCCGAAACTTTGCGAATTTTATGCTAATTTATGTATTAAACTTACAGAAATACAATTGTCCTTATAATTTTGTCCAATTTCGCTGTATGTTAAATTTTATAACGCATTTTAAAATTATGAATTTAATGTATATTTGTAAAGAATCTTATTTAAAATGCTTAATTTACTATTGGCTAGCAGACATAAAATTTGCATAATTCAACCGCGATGTGTCGAAAAGATCCAGCTGTTTTTCCATTGTCCTTATAATTATGACCACCACTGTAGTGTCTAAATACTTGAGGGCCGATTTTCTGGCCGAACCATAGGCAGCGACACCGTAATCAAGCTTGGATCGTATCAAAGCACGGTAAATCCTCAGCATAGATGTTGTATCAGCACCATAGGTAGTGTTACATAGAACTTTCAATATGTTCAATGACTTATTGCACTTCTGCCGTAGATGTTGAATGTGTGGCAAGAAGGTGAGCTTCCTGTCAAAAATAATACCCAGAAATTTTGCCTCTGATCTAACAGGCAGAGCCACACCATTTAAAATAATTTCTGGGTCAGGATGCAGCCCACGCTTCCGGCAGAAATGCATGCAGATTGTCTTCTGGTTTGATATAACGAAACCATTGTTGTTAGTCCAATCCGTGATCTTGCGGATTGCAATCTGCAGCTGCCTCTCTACTGTACTCATGTTAGCATAGTTTATATTTTTGAAGTTGTCAAAAAATAAAAATTTATTATGCTTTTATAAATTAACAAAAAAAAAATTGTTTAAAAATAATAAAAATATCTTAAATAAATCTTCTGCTTGTTCGGTTGAAAATAGAAAAAAAAGCAAAAGCCATGCCCCGATGTTTTATTGTGATTTCATAGTTCCATTACCGTGGCGCTGCCTTACTAGGATATTTGGGAGAAAGGTGAAACCAGTGAAAAGAACGATCGTCTAAGCCTTCTTCCCCACGGCCACTGCACGGGGCTAATACAGTTAAGCCTTGTTAAAACATACTTAAAACGCAAACCCACAACAAAAACTTTTATTTTTCTTTTATTGTAAGTCTATACTATTATAACATATTCATAATTTTTCAAATAGAATGAACAAGAAAAAGCGACACAAAACAAAATATCAGCTCTGCGACTTCTCAACTCAGCACATATAGCAACTGAACTGAACTAAGCTGCCGGTTCGCACACTTCACATTTGTTTTGAAAAAATTACGAAACATCAGTGAGGGAAAAATTTGTCCTGTTGTGTTGTCTTGATGTTATACTAATATGGACTTACCTGGAAACAAAAATCTTCCGGAGATGAAGCACTCGGAAGAGCATGTGGATCATGATTATGCGTCTACTTCAAACCATAGGCCAAGATATAAATTCCAATGTGAAGTCTGCAAAAAGATACTCTACAAACAAAGTGCCATTGACAGTTGGTGGGAGCTGTCGAACTATATCATTGATCTTTAATATAAACAACACCACGCTGAGGACACTTACCAACGAGAAGGGGTACCCCAAGGCAAAGTCTCGAGACAGAGTGGATCCTACACGAACTTGAAATACACGGGTCTTAAGGAAGTTTTGAATAAAGATTG
The DNA here is from genome assembly GCA_023701765.1 of Hylyphantes graminicola. NCBI lineage: Eukaryota > Metazoa > Arthropoda > Arachnida > Araneae > Linyphiidae > Hylyphantes > Hylyphantes graminicola. The sequence continues at coordinate 10,348,128 of CM043112.1, forward strand.
GTAAATTTCCACGAAACCCAAGATGGTATAGATCTTTCAGAATTCCATACCTCCAAGTTCGATCATAAGCCTTCTCCATGTCAAAAAATATGGAGACAAGGTGCTGATTTTTAACAAAGGCTTCACGAATGGAGGTTTCCAGAAGCAGGATATTATCAACAGTGCTTCTATGGTGTCGGAAACCACTCTGAAACGGAGATAAGGCACCTTTTTCCTCTAAGCAATAAACAAGGCGGGCATTGACCATCCGCTCCATCAATTTGCACAGGCAACTGGTCAGGGCAATAGGGCGGTAATTACCAGCATCATGAGGGTCCTTTCCTGGCTTGGCAATTGGAATAACGATTGCTCTTTGCCAGGAAGTCGGGAAAACTTTCTCATTCCATATTCTATTGTATAGGTGTAAAAGGGCTAGTAAGGAATTACTGTTTAGGTGTTTTAACATATCATTATGGATTTTATCATGACCGGGGGCTGATGAATGGCATTTTTTTAAAGCACACAGTAGTTCAGATAGAGTGAAATTACTATTGTAACTATTGGCATTGTACGGTCTAAAATTTAACTTTTTAAGCTCCTCTTGATGTTTTATCACTAAGAAGTCAGCGGTGTAATTAGCGCCATTGGAGACAGCTGCAAAGGCTGCTCCGAGCCGATCGACAATATCTTCTTGGGAAGTAAATAAAACATTATTTTGTTTAAGCATAGAAAGCGGCTGGGAGTCAGCGTAACGACCCGAAATTCTTTTTACCTTCTTCCAAACAATTTTTGATGTTACGTGACCCCTGATAGAATTGAGGTATTGCTGCCAAGATGACCTTTGGCTTTCGCGTCGTATCCTACGGGCCCGGGACCGAGCCCTCTTAAATTCAATAAGATTTGCCTCAGTAGGATAGCGACGGAAAATACCCCAAGCTCGCTTTTTATGCTTTTCAGCCTGTGAGCAGTCGTGGTTCCACCAAGGCTTAGGAGATTTTGGAAGTCTGCCATGGGTGACAGGAATGGCTAAAACAGCAGCGTTTAATATAGTTTCAGTAACCACATTAACAGCCGAGTCAATATCGCCTGTTTCAACCATGTCGTCCGTCAACTCAGCGTGGGTCGCAAAAAGATCCCAATTCGCTTTATTAAATTTAAATTTTTTTGGTCTTTCGTATTGAGGTGGTGGGCTCCTCGATGTTAAAAGTATTGGGAAGTGATCACTGTCATACAGGTCACTCCCAACCCCGAAAGACCAGTCTAAAGAGAGTGACGGAGAGCAAATGGCGAGGTCGACAGCATGGAAAGTCTTCGAAGGCGAGTGAAACAGAGTTGGACTTCCGTCATTAAGCAGAAACAGATTTTGCCCGTGTATAAGCTGTTCAACTATTGAACCTCGGCTGTTATGTTCACTACTGCCCCACATTGGGTGGTGGCCATTAAAGTCACCCATGAGAAAAAATGGGGCAGGCAGCTGCTGAACTACCATTTTCCAAATCTCCTATATTAACAACATGGTTTGGTGGTAAATATATGCAACAGATGGTAACGAGGTGGGAAAGTTGAATCTGTATTGCTATGGCTTGGAGGTTGGTATTGATATTCAAAATACTGGTGGGCAATCGGTTAGAATACACGATTGCAACTCCACCACAAGCCCTTCCACCGTCTGAGTAGTCTTTTCTTAAAATTTCACAAGATGTTAATTTTGTGATGTCGCCTGCTTTTAGAAATGTTTCCTGCAGGCAGACTACAGCAGGTGCATATTTATCCATGATTGCCTTGACACCGTCTACATTGGGTCGGAAACCACGACAATTCCACGAGACTATTCGGGTCATTTAGGGAAGTTGATCGGCGGGTGTTTCGTCACCGATTTGTCTCGAGGCATCAGATGTTGTGGTGCCTCGAGTCCTGCCTCAACTTCCATTTCCGGCGAATCGGAGGAATCAGAGCTAGTATGAATTTTTGCATTTAAGGATCTGCTTCTAGTTTTGGTTTTTGGTTTTTTAGGGGACCTTTCTAAACGTTTGACTGTCACCGGAGATTTACTATATCTTGGGGGTTTCTGTGTTCCTGATTTGACTTTTGTATCATGAGTTTGGGAGCTGGTGGAGGATGTGGTGTTTTTGGTTACAGAAGTTGTCGTTATTGTATTGGTAGATTTAGCATCTTGGATGTATTTTTCTAGAATCATATTGCACTGGATGGCTATTGAGGCTGTTGTAACTTTGGTGGCAGATGCGTATGATAAGTTAGTTGACAGTTTGGAGTTCATAAATGATCTGGATTGTACGTAAGTGCTTGTTTCAATAAGTAGGTCTCCGGATTTAAGTTTTTTCACTGATTTGGGGTTTCCTCCGATACCAAGTAGCCCTTTCTGAATTGCAAATGGTGAGACTTTTGATAATTGTTGTGTTGTTGATGTTATAACTAGAAATTTCGGGTAAAGTGAGTTAATGTCAGTTACATGTTTTGTCTTATCCAATTCTGGTGTTATATTTGGCGGGCTTGACCCCCCGCCTGGGCTTTGATTAAGAGCCATAATAAATAGAGAAGGGGTTCATCCCCGTAGTCCACAGGTAGCTCCGGTTACCCTTTCTCACCCACCTACTGCAGTTACGCCGGAGTGGCCGGGATACGGCAGGGGCTTACCAGCTCTGGGCAACTTAAAATAATAAGGGTGCGAACTGTCGCAAATAAAAACCATAAGCCCAGCCTTTGGCAGTGTCCCTAGGCAGTACTACGGGGACATAGCGTTACGGGTTCGGGGTGTGGATCCGCACTGGGCACCCCTAGCCGCAAAACTAACCCTTTTCCGGAGCGAAAATCCAAATGGCAGTGGTGTCCGGCAGCTCAAACGCCGGACAGCAGTGCCATTAGGCGAGCCGATTGCCAGGGGCGGGCTCCCCCCTGGCACCCGTCAACCAGTGAAGCATGGACCAAAGGGCACGCAACAGTGGCCTCAGGAAGCTAACACCTGTCCTATGGGAGGCCACTGCAGGAACCCCAGGACTCCACTTTCCCCCGGTTCAGTCGGTCGCAGCACACGGCAAACGTGCTGGTCGGAAATGTCCGACAACAATGAAATTATAAATAAAACAAATATTTAAAAGTCCAAATCAAAGCAGTTCACTGGGTATCATAAATATATAAATTAAAATAGAAATATAACAAAGAGAATAGAAAATAAAACTCAACCAAAATAAATAACGCAAGAAAAAAGGTTAGGGATCAATTTTAAAACCAAGAAATTCTTCTGCAACTAAGATTAAAACAGTAAGGAAAACCAGAATCAACACAAAACCGGACCTTTGCAGGGAGGAAAGAAAGAAGAATGCAAAGGCCCAGCTAGGGAATCTTGGGTTCGCCACTCCCATGCTCACAAGAAATGAGCTCCCTGAGAGGCTAGGGACCTCGGGGTTGCCACACCCGTACCCACCGAAGTGGGCCCCCTGAGGGGCCTGATAGAATTGAGGTATTGCTGCCAAGATGACCCCTGGCTTTCGCGTCGCATCCCACGGACCCGGGACCGAGCCCTCCCAAATTCAATAAGATTTGCCTCAGCAGGACAGCGACGAAAAACACCCCAAGCTCGCTCCTTCCGCTTTTCAGCCTGTGAGCAGTCGCGGCTCCACCAAGGCCCAGGAGACCTTGGAAGTCCGCCCCGTGTCACAGGAACAGACAAGACAGCAACACTCAAAACAGCCTCCGTAACGACACCAACAGCCGAGCCAATATCGCCCGCCCCAACCATGCCGTCCGTCAACCCAGCGTGGGTCGCAAAAAGATCCCAATTCGCTTCACTAAATTTAAATTCCCTTGGTCCCTCGCATCGAGGTGGTGGGCCCCTCGATGCTAAAAGTATTGGGAAGTGATCACCGTCACACAGGTCACTCCCAACCACGCCAAATGATATTGATTACCTGAAAAATAAATCGCTTTTTCAACTTTTTTAACCACATAAAATTGTTAAAATGTGGCACCAACATCTTGAATTTTTCTGGAAAAGTCCTTGAAGAGGGCTTGAAAAGTGCTTGAATTTTTTTTTCCTAACAAGTGTATGAACCATGCTTGGTATTTTAAATAAAATATATTAAAATATAAAATAATCAAAGGAGACTAAAAATTAAATTCGGGCACAATAAATAACGCAAGAAAAATAAGTTGGGGATAAAGTCTGCAACTAAGATTCTTAAAACAGTAAAAAAAAACCAGAGTCAACACAAAACAGGACCTTTGCAGGGATGAAAGAAAGAAGAATGCAAAGGCCCAGCTAGGGAACCTCGGGATCGCCACTCCCGTGCTCACAAGAAGTGAATTCCCTGAGAGGCTAGGGACCTCGGGATTGCCACACCCGTACCCAACGAAGTGGGCCCCCTCTAGGTTTTTAGCATTCTGCTCTTTGTTTAATAAAAAGTTTAATCTAAGTAACATGGGCAGGACTGCTATCACTAGCCATCAAAAATCCATTGGGCATAAAAAGAAAGTGCTTCTAAAAGTTCAAAACTTCAACCTCCAAATCAGCTTGCAGCTAAATCGACTACAAATGTCATAGTAGAAACTGCAGAAGAGGTTAGTGTAGTACCATCTAGTGTTAATGATGTGCCACACAGTCCTGCAGTTGTTCCTTCTTCAGGAATTAATAAGTATCTTTTGAAAGAAGATGTTTCTAAGTCAGAAATTTTATGGTGCCTTCAAGTTGTGGCCACACACAGGTCATCAAAGTCAGCTGAAAAAGATGCAAAAATATTTTCCCAGTTGTTTAAAGACAGTGAAATTGCTAAAGGTATGCAGTTAGGTAGAGATAAAATGGCATATTGCTTAATATTTGGCATAGTCCCTTTTTGAAAAACTATTCATAAAGGAATTGTTATTGTGTGAACATTTTGTAATTGGATTCGATGAATCTTTAAATAAAGTGTCTCAAAGACAACAAATGGATTTAACTGTGAGATTTTGGTGTTCAGAAAAGAATGAAGTCATAACGAGATATCTGAATTCTGCTTTTCTTGGGCGTAGCTGTGCTACGTATTTACTTGAAGCATTTCAAGAAGCATCTAAACCTTTGGACTTAAGAAAAGTTATCCAAGTATCTATGGACGGTTCCAATGTAAATTTCAAACTATTAAAAGAGTTGACATCTACCATTAAGGAAGCTCCTGAAGACCCAGAAATCCTCAATATGGGGTCTTGCGACTTGCATTCTGAGAATCTGGCATTTAAAACAGGGGCAAAAAGTACCAACTGGGAAATCTTTGATTTTATGAGAGCTCTATATTATGTATTCAAAGATTCGCCAGCTAGAAGAGCTCTCCATACATTATACATTAATTCAAAAGAATTTCCCAAAGAAATTTTGCGCCATAGATGGTTAGAAAATTCCCATGTTGCAGAACGATGTTTGATTATTCTCCCCCATGTAAAAGTTTTCATTGAACGAGTGGAAAGAGAAAAACTCTCCTAACAGTCAATGCCATCAAACTATTAAAAAACATCTCAGTGACCCCCTTTTGTCAGCAAAATTTGCGTTTTTTCATTCCATTTCAAACGAATTTGAAAGTTTCTTAACTGAATACCAAACTGATATACCTCTCATCCCATTTCACTTTGATGATCTAAGAAATCTGATGTTAAGTCTCTTGAAAAAGTTTGTGAAAAAAAGATGCATTGAAAAAGGGAAATATATCGAATGCAGACTGAGAAAGAAAATTTTCTTCCTCCCAATAAAATTGATGTAGGGATCTCTGCTTTATGTCATATAAAAAAAACTGAAAGCGTGAGAACAGTTGAATAACTACAGTTTCTGCAGATAAGGCAAAGAAACAGGTAAAAGAAGTATGTGCCGAATCACAAAATGTGTTAAAACTGGAGATAAATGAAAGAAAAGAGAGGATTGATAAATTTTGGTTTACTATGCCTCTACACACTCAAAACCTTGCAATGAAGCTTTATCGTTGTTAAGGATTATCGTAGTTTTTACTGATGATTTTTCTCGTTACACAACTGTCCACCCAATCAAAACAAAAGATGAAGTACTAACAAAATTTGATGAATTTAGATGCATGGCAGAAAAATCAAGAAGCGATAATGGGGGAGAATATAAAAGTGAAAAGTTTAATGAATATCTCACAAGAATGTATCCTAGTGGGCTACCCAGAAGGCACAAAGGGGTACAAGCTGAGGGATCCCAAGAAGAAAAAACCGGCTAAGTGCTTGATGTGTTTTCTGATTCAGATTGGGGTTTTGACCGAGTTTATAGGAAAAGTTTCAGCGGATATGTCATTATCTTAGGTGGTGCAGCAGTTTCGTTGGTCTAGCAAGAAGTAGTACTGTACTGCGTTGTCATCTGCCGAAGCAGAATATGTTGCAATTGCTCACACAATGAAGGGAGTTTTGTGAGTAAGGGGACTTTCACAAGAATTAGGCATACAACAGTTCATAACACAGCAAATAAGTGTGAAAGTTGACAACCAGGCGGCAATATTTATTGCCAATAACCAGACTACGTCTGAGCGTAGCAAGCATATAGATATCAGGTACCATTTCATTCGTGATGACATTGAGCAAAATGTTGTCAAATCGGAATATGTGTCATCGAAAGACAATGTTGCAGATTTGTTTACTAAAAAAATTAGTAAAAAGGTACTTTTTAGCTTAAGAAAACATCTAGGTTTTAATGTGCGAGTTGTAAAAAAAGTTATAATTAATATCTAGTTGCGTTGATAATTTGCATGAAAATTTGTTCTGTGATTGTTCCAATTTATGTGTTCCTTTCATATTTTTTCTTTTGTTCAATTGTATGTGTAAGATATTTTTGGTACCTATGTTCCTATTGTGTGAAATTTGTCAAGAAGGAGTGTTGAAATTAAATTGAGCTGACAAATTATGCTAATGTTGAGCCACCTTGCAGGTCGGTTTTCGTTGAATAATTTAGAATAATTTTCATATACTTGATTTTTTTTTACTTAATTGAATTTTTTTTTTAATTTTTAGAATCGATTTTTTTAGATATTATACTGCTTTAAAATATCAACCATGGTAACATGTTTTATGAGGGATTTGCGAGCGCGTGGATTTATTTAAGGTTATATATATACGGGAATAAGTACCACTTTTTTAAATTAGGAAATAATTTTTAATTTATGTGATTCATTATCGCTTCTCGGCATTTTGGCTAAGATCAAGTGTAGCGTGTGTACGGCCGCTTGTCTGAAGGCCTATCGGACGCCATCCCAATGGAGGCTGGCGTGCGCCAGGGGTGTCCCTTAAGTTCAATACTATTTAACTTTACTATTGAGCATTTGCTAGATAAGATGGCCTGCTATCCTATCCGCAAAGAATGTTCTGTGGTTGTAAAGGTCCAAGCGGTTAACGAAACACAACTTTAATATTTTCCAAACATAACACAACAATAAAAATGGTAGCTACTCGTAAAATCAAATCATATTAAGTAAAGTTTCAAGAGCGCGTTTACAAAAATAGTCACGGTACAGTGCAGTCGGTTACAGGTGCAGGTAAAGAACAATAGTTTGCATAAAACTAGATCCGCCACAAGCACATGCTCCGAGCTGTTAAGAATGACGCTCCCCGGGGCATTGATGTTCAGGTTTGGTTTTAATTATCATCGCACAAGAGCTACACGAGGGCTATTGGCGACGGGCGTCGTATTTTAGAACCACAGTCAGGTGACGAGTCGACAGGATTGGAGCACGATCGACGAATAGGATGTAACCTCTTAGAGATATCCTATCATCTCTGTTGGCGGCGAAGTCCGCGTCAGCATAGCACTGTATATTGAGACTCTGCACTCCTGATAGGTCGAGCATCAGATCTTGGCTCTGTTGAACGTTTCTGTTGCGAACTCTGTTGAACGAGGAGTTTGATCAAAGCATTCCAATGAGTCATTCCAGGATTGCTTTGGAACTGCGACATGATGTTGACTGCGTGGGTTATGTCCGGACGCGTTCGGCTGGCAATGAACGCTAAGCATCCCAGGACATTCCGGTATGGCAAATTGGCCATCTCCTTCTGCTCGTCGTCAGTCTGAGGACACTGAGACTTAGAAAGAACTGTCCCTTGGGCTATTGGCAGAGAACAAATTGGCAAATTATATTCTTTATAAATATTGCACACTTTCTGTATGTACGATCTTTGATGCATAAATAAAGATTGGTTAGTTTCTTCGAATTCAACTCCTAACAATTTCTTTGTTCTTCCCAAAACTTTCACATCAAATTTACTTTCTAATTTTAAAATTGCAATTTTTATATCTTCTTGGGTTCTTCCAAACAAGACTATATCGTCGACATACAAAAGTAAAAGTAATTTGTCCTCAAAAATGTAAACACAGTTCGCCCAATCTAATTTCTTAAAATTGAATGCTTCTAAGGTTTTATGGATCTCGCCAAACCACTCACGTCCACTCTGGTGAAGTCCGTACAAGGCTTTGTTTAGATGGCAAACGTGATTTGGTTTTTCTTTATCTTCAAATCCTTGGGGCTGTCGCATAAAGATGGTTTCTGTAATCGGGGCATAGAGGTAGGCGCACTTCACATCAAGTTGACAATGACTCCAACCATAGAAAGACACTAAAATTGAAAAGAATAGTCTTATGACTGCGAAATTTACCACTGGGCTGAAGACTTCATCGTAGTGTATTCCCTTGAGCTGATCGAAACCTTTCGCTACAAGTCGGGCTTTGAAACGTACTACTTGATTATTTTCATTACATTTAGTAGTAAATACCCAACGATTGCCTAAAATTTTATAGTGATCAGGCTTCTCAACAAGGTCAAATACATCTCGATCTTTCATAGTTTTAATCTCTTCTTTCATTGCTTCTTGCCATTCATTCGATTGTGGCGTCTTCAAAGCGGATTCATATCCCTGTGGTATCCTGATGTCTTCTAGTCAGATATTGTCGATATTCAGTCCTTCTGAATCGATGCTCACAACGCCAGAAGATGTATCCTTTCCGCTAAAATTGAACATTTCAGGGTGATACCTTATATTGTTTTCCTGGCAGTACTTTTGAACTTCGTCGTGCGATCGTAACCTTGCCTTTTCATCTTCTTTAACTTTGTAGTAAATGTCCACCCGCGATATTTCTCTTCTCATGACAGGTTCTCTCATCCACGTTACATCTTTTAATTTCGTGGTTTCAGGAGTAGTAGAAGTAGCTGGTAGAATTTCTTCAGCCTTTGCTTCTTCTGTTTTTACGACCTCGATTTCTTCCTCTTCACTTTCTGTATCTTCCTCAGAATAATACGGATTCATAAAAGTGACTGGCTTCTGAGACGATTCCATTCGGTTTTTCTCTTCAAAAGTTACATTGATTCTTTCGATGATTTTTCTTTCTTCAGGAATCCAGATTCGGTATCCCCTGGTTTTCATGGCATATCCTACCATGGTTCCACGCTTGGCTCTCATATTCAGCTTCTTCGGGATTCCGACGTATACAGGTGTTCCGAAGACCTTGAGATGTCTGACAGAGGGCTTTCTTCCTCCAAACAGCTCGAAAGGTGTCTTCACTTGGTTCCCGTGACAAAGTCGATTCCATGAATAGGCGAAATAGAGAAGTGCTTCAGACCAGAACTTGTCTTCGAGACCACTGACCCTCAGGTTGGTTCTGATAGCATCAACAGCAGTGTAATTGAATCTTTCTGCAACTCCATTCTGCTCAGGACTGTAGGTGTTGGTACGTTCTGCTTGGATCCCTTGATCTTCAAAGAGGATGTTAAACTCGGCATTGCAGAGCTCCAGTCCGTTGTCAGTTCTGACGTTTAAGATCTTCTGACCTGTAAATCTTTCTGCCCGCTTCTGGAATCTGATGAAACAGTTCAAAACTTCAGTTTTGTCGCGAAGAGGATAGACGGTGACTTTTCTGGAGAAATCGTCAATAATAGACAGAAAATAGCGATGACCTTCAACTGACTGAGTTTAAAGAGGTCCACACAAATCCATGTGCAAAAGTTCCAAAGGCTTCTGCGACCTAATCTTTCCAATAGGTTTGAAAGATTTTCTTCTTCTTGTCTTCCCTAATTTACAAGACTCGCAATTTATGAAGTTATCTTTAAATTCGGGCATTCCCACGACGCTCTCCTTTGACTTCAGGATATACTTTGTGTTTATGTGACTGAATTTCTTATGCCAATCAATTAGATTTTCTTTCGTTGTTGCTGTTGCTGGCTTTGCGCTTTCCGATTTTTGTGATGTGGCAAACCCTTCCAATTTATCGGGATACGTGGGGTAACAGAAATAAAGGCCGTTCTTCTTATTGGCCTCCTTTATTCCTCCTTTACCGAAAATTTTCATTCTTCCTTTTTCACCGACGAAACGTCCACCTGCCTTGTCTATCAACGGGCCCACCATCAAATTGCGCCTTAGCTTTGATGAAAACATCACATTTTTCAGATTAACTACTTCATCTTTAAATTGTAGCTTAATCTATCCAACACCCTCGATAGGACAAGACACGCCTTCCACTGCCACAAACATGTTTGCATTGCTCACCGGATGCAGTTCTGAAAATAACTCTTTATTCCCACAAAAATGTGCACTGGCAGCTTTTTCTACTATCCACGCCTTTGAGTCGACGTTCTCATTAAAATTTGCTTCAACAACGGAACTTTGCTCTTTATTAAAATTCTTCTGAAACTTCGTGCGGCATTCCGCGGCTTTATGACCGATTTTTCCACACTTAAAACACTTGATTTTAGAATTTTTATTGTTCTTATTAAACTTATTTGGCTTACGTGCAGCTGGGTTAAAAACTTCTTTTGTACTTTGCAATGCCACTAGTTGCTGATCCCCATGTGCTTGTTTTAATCTAGACTCTTCAGCTAGTAGTTCATCTAGTACTTTATCAAACACAAAATCGTCATATTTCCACCGATATATTGTCTGGACGATACTATTGTATTCAGCAGGAAGATAACGTATAAGTTGAAAACTTTTCAACCACTCATCAAGTTTCAGGTCCACGTCAACTAGTTGGACGATCATGTTCCGTAACCTAGCGGCATACAACCCAATCGGTTCGCCGTCATTGATTCTGCAACTAAAGAATTCGTCTGTCACACCCATGGCTCTCGCTCGAGATTCCGGACGGAAGTGTTTTTCCAAAGTGTCCCAGGCTTTCTTAGGATCTTCATCACTACCGGTTATCAAAATCCGATATTCACGTTCTATATTCAAATATATTATAGTATAGGCACGGTCTGATCTCAGTTGAAAGTCTTTAGCTTCTTTAGCATCAGCGGGCGGGTTTGGGTTCTTGACCGGACACAATGCAATAAGCATTTTTCTCCATGAGTAAAACTTTAATATCTTCCACCCAAGTACCATAATTATTACGATTTAATTTCTCAATTATATTATTGCCCGTATTTTCAGCCATTTCTAAGTTTAAGTAAACAAACGAAAAATTCTTTAAAAGATTTTTAAATTCTTAAATTTTTCAAATATTCTCGCTCAAAACGCTATTAAAAAGCTTCTTTATGACTATTTATTCATTCATAAACACTCTCTTCTATTATAACTCAATTTCAAAATAACATTCTTCAAAACGTTTTCAAAAAACTAAGTTTCCAAAAATAAACTTAACTTCAAATTTCTATTAAATCTTCACACTGTTTACATTTCAAAAACTCTGCTTGAATGCTACTCAAATCGGGCTATTCTTCTGAGGGCAACTGGGCCCATAACCCATTAATAGCCTCTTTCTAACATGTGGCTCCTTATATGACAGTGGATGAAGAATAACTTCAATAAATAATGGACAAATTAACCTTTGAGTAAAACTTTAATTAAAAATCTTCTTAAAATATACTGCAGACAAATAAAAGTAGAAATAAACAAAACAGTCTTACTTAATTTGAAGAAATAAAATAATGAAGAACGTTTATAGATTGAGCTAGTTTAAATAAATAATAAAGTTCATTATGAACTTTCAAATACACCGCGGTCGGGAAGAGCAAAGAGAGAGACTGAGAGTTGAAACTCCCACACGCCACGAAGTCAAAACAACGTGGTCACGGGACCCGGCATCTGCGGAGCTGTTGTTAACTTCGAGACTGCCCGTGACGTCACGGCTTAAACGCCGATCCTAATATTGGACGTCACATATCGTCACCGGCGGCACAAATTGCGTGATTACTTAACAATGCTCCTGGTGCCAGGGGCGCGCTTCCTGCCGTATTCTACATCCAAGGGCATCATCATGTCCCCTTCCTGCAGAATGACGATACAAATATCTCGGCGTGAAGATTCGATTTAATGCCAAAAACAATTATATATCTGACTCGGTCTGCGATCATATTGACACTATCCATAATTCCCTTTTGGCTCCCTGGCAGATAACCCAGGCTATCCGAGGTCATATTACCCCGGATCGAATTTCTAACCTGCAATTTGGCAATCAAAAAGAAGGATGTGTTGAGGGTGGATATAAAAGTTCAGAGTTGTTTCAAATCCATCCTTAACCTTCCTCAGCGGGCTGACGCGAACATCGTCCGTGTTGCTATTCGTAAGGGCGGAGCCGGTATCCAGTCTCTCTCGGACGACGTGGACATCGACCATATCACGTATGCGATGAAGATGCTATCGAGCAAAGATGAGCTCGTGAAGGAGGCAGCTCTCAGTTCCCTCAAGGAGGCTGTCAGGAAGAAGGCTGGAGTGGACCCGACAGACGATATCATCTTTGCTTGTCTGTCGGGTTCTCTCCCTGTACAAAGACCCTGTACAAAATCGTCATTGGCCATGTTTCATCGGCATCGACGACTACTATTACCCAGTCTTCTAAGGCCTACCTCTTCAGGCAAGTGAAATAAGCTGCCAGCGACTACTATATGGAGAGGATCAGTGCTAAGGCTGACCAGGGGAAGACAGCTACCCCTGTTAGCTTCCACCCAGCCTTTCGTCGCCTGACTGTGGTTCTAAAATACGACGCCCGTCGCCAATAGCCCGTGTAGCTCTACTGCGACGATAATTCAAACTAAACCACCCAGCCTTCATCGCCGACGGGTCGTATTCTCGCTTCTGCGATTGGCGCTTTATCCATCGAGCCAGGCTTGGTCAGGGTGGTAACAGAACCTGGAAATCAGGGAACTTTATAATTCTGGAAATATCAGGGAATTCTCATGGAATTTTTCAAATTTTGCAAAATATCAGGGAATTTTTTCCATTTCGGATTACTTAAACAGCAGGTTTAGGTTCTTGTGATCACTACCAACGGATACTTAATCAAAAGGAAAAAATAATAATCTGGTTGATCCGATTTGCCTGAAGGACTAATCTTGGAGAAAGGATCAATCTCTCTCGCAAGTCTTGTTATAACATGATTCTCTGATTACATGATTACCCTAAATTATTCAGATTTTTTCAGAAATGTAGAAAAGTTAGATATTCTAACCATTAATCGGTAGAGTCTTAATTCCCGTGATGTCTGGATTAATTTTTCTATACTACATTGAATTGTGTGTATTGCATGTTTTTTTGGTTATTGTAAAATCAGGGAATTTTTTTTGAAAGTATCAGGGAACTTTTTTTCTACAATTTTGTAACCACCCTGTTGGTGTTCTCCCTCTTAATGGCACCCGGAGGTTCGGAAATCAAATACGTAAATGTCGGCGCTGTGGGTAAGTGGTTGAATCTATCCCGCATGTTATTAATCATTGTACTTCCCACAGCGCCTCTTGGAACTTCCGCCACAATGAGATCCAAGATCGTGTGGTTCGGGCCATCCCCAGCCGGTCCGGTACCGTCGCAGTCAACGGTCCGGTACCGTCGCAGTCAACGGTCCGGTACCGTCGCAGTCAACCGTCGGGTCCCTGAATCAGACCTTCCTGTTCTCTCCGACGTTGTCGTGCGGCGCCCCGACGGTTCGATGAAGATAATTGATGTGACGGTCCCATTTGAGGACCGCGTAGAAGCACTAACAAAGGCCCGTCCCATTAAGATCATGAAATACCAACCTTTGGTCGATGACCTGGCCTCCAAGGGTATCTACGCGTCGGTTGAAGCCATCATCGTCGGTGCCCTGGGATCGTGGGACACTTGCAATGACTACGTCCTAGGGCAGCTCGGAGTGTCCCGCAAATATGCGACGATGATGCACAAGATCATCTGCGCTCGCACGATTGGGCATTCCAGAAACATATGTTTCTCATATTACTGGTGTTGTCCAGTCGATGTGAGCTTCAACCGACGCCTCATGACCGACCACCTGGTCACTCCAGTTCCGTATCCCTTGGTGTGCTGCCCCTGCCAGCTATCGCCGCCTGGACTGTCCGGGGTGCCGAGTCGCAGACCGAGTCTTTCTTGTCGTCCTGCCTCTATCGGGACAAATTTTCACCTCCCTGTCCCCCACTGCTATTTTCCACCTTCTTCGCAGTTGCTTTCCGACAGCTCCTATTACTCCTCGTGGTCTGCTGGGTTCTTTTCCTGCCCTGGACCTTCTGCCCGCTCCGGTGGTGATGGAGTTTAGGCCCCCGTTGGTACGTGCTGCCTCTCAGGGCCGAGCCGGTGGTCGCCCTCCCCTTCGGCGCCTCGCAGTATCGTGACCTAGTGTCAGGGGTGCCAGACTTCCGCCGAACGGCGGAATTCCTCTTTTTTTCCGATTTTTCAAAAAAATTCCGCTTTTTCCGAATTTTTCAGAAAAATCCGCTGAATCAAGATTTTCAAAAAATTACGAAAAACTTATGTATTTTCTAAGTTTTCAAAAAAAAAAAATCGTATTAACAGGGTTTCCGCGCATATGAAAAGTCAAGAGTTTAGACATTGGGTTAATTTTGTCATAAATATTGAATTTGAGCAAAAAAACGACCAAAAATCATGTATTTCAGCAAAGAAACGTCCGAAAGTAATAATAATCGATATATATATATATATATATATATATATTTATTCGCGTCTTTCGCATCGCTGGAGTTTCGGGAATTTCGGATCGCCGGAGTTTCGTGACTTCCGGATCCGCCGGACTTTAGCGACCTTTGGAGTTCCGCGACTTACGGATCGCTCGTGTTCCGCGACTTTCGGATCACTAAGGTTTCTTGTCTTTAGGATCACTATAGTTTCGTGAGTTTTGGATCGTCGGACTTTCAGAACGCTGGATTTCCGCGACTTTCGGAACGCTAGAGTTCCGCGACTTTCAGAACGCCGGAGTTTAGTGTCCTTCAGAACGCCGGAGTTTCGTGAATTTCGGATCACTGGAGTTTCGTGAGTTTCGGATCGTCAGACTTTCGGAACGCTGGACTTCGGCGACTTACGGATCGCTAGAGTTCCGCGACTTTCAGAACGCCGGAGTTTAGTGTCTTTCGGAACGCCGGAGTTTAGTGTCTTTCGGAACGCCGGAGTTTAGTGTCTTTCGGAACGCCGGAGTTTAGTGTCTTTCGGAACGCCGGAGTTTTCGTGAATTTCGGATCACTTTAGTTCCGCGAATTTCGGATTGCTAGAGTTTCGAGAATTTCGGATCGCCGGAGTTCCGCGACATACGGAACGGCAAAGTTTATTGTTTTTCGGATCACCGGAGTTTCGTAAATTTCGGATCGCCGGAGTTCCGCAACTTTCGGATTGCTGGAGTTTTGCCACTTACGGAGGTTTTTTTTTTCAATTTTCAGATGGCCGGAGCTTTTAGATTTTCAGATCGCCGCAATTATTAATATTAGAAAAAAGTCATTAATTTTAAATTCGATGAAAATTCCAGTGGTAGAGAGTGAGAGATGTATCCTAAATTTAAACTATTATTAAAGAAATAAAATTATGCCAATAGTTTTGCCAGTAGGCTTTTCTGTAATTTTGATTTAACTGGTGATTGATAAAGTGCTTTTTTAATGCAACCGCAACCCTTATTAGAAGGAGGAATGCAATTGCACTATACGACACACTTATAAATGGACAAAGACATTCCTGAAATAATTAAATCAGAGAAAAATTTAATACATATAATAAAGCATTACTTCTCCAATAAGTTCACATTAAAGAAAAAAGATTTTTTTCACTTTATTAATCTAATTACATTTTGAAATTTATGGTGCATTACATTTAAATTTTATGGTGCAATAATTTATTTCTAAAATAAATTTGTTCACTTGCCCATTAAACATGAAAATTGTCTACACAAACACTATAAATTGTTTACTATGTGTTGTCAACTTTCGAGTTGTTTCAATTTGAATTTTTTATTTTTTTTATTTGAGATACTATTTATATAGTCATGAAAAGCTGTTAACTTAGACACGGAAAGTCATGAATTTGGGACTGTCCGTTTTGGCAGAAACCCTATATTGTTACTCGCGTGATTTCCTCTTTTTTAATTTTGGCCACTTTCACCCCTGTAGTGTGGATGATGTTGTCACCCCCCGTGCCGCCCTGGGTTGCTCGTCCAGCCCCTTTTTGATGCCTCTGTGGGGCTGCCATTTACACTGTCCCCTGATGGATCCTGGACGGCCCCCGGGAGATCTCCCTGATGCTGCTGCTTCATCTACAGCTGTGCCGTACCACCGGGCCCTGATCTCCTGCCGCAAGTTGACCTGGCAAATGGTCCCCTTTTCTCCTCCTTCTGGTTGGGGACCGACCACCGTCCTGCTACTGTGCCAAAGTGAAACTTTCTCATTTGTACTCATGACACGTTCTTCAAACTGTTTTTGATTTTATTATTATGACTGAAAGAGGCTGTCAAATAGTATGGTGTGATGCAATGCTGTTTTGGAAGAAAATCTCTTGACCATGGCAAAGACATGGAATATTACACTTCGTATTTTCGTAGCAGCTGTATAATGGCATTAAAAGAAAATGAATTAAGTTCACAAATAGATATTGCAACCACAAAAATTTTGAATTCTTACGACGCTTTTGATTTTCGGGAAGTGGATCGGTCTTAGAGAGCATTCTTGAATTTTAATTCAATATAGGCCAATACGAAAAATTAATGGGTTCGAGCTATATTCCTCTTCCAAGGTATTTAGAAAACAAACATGCCATGATTAATGTCCAAAATGCTCCAAAGAAAACATTTTTGGTCATCATTTTGTGCCATTTATATCCAATACATGAAAATGCACACAGCGTTTCTCCCTACATTCCACACCAAAACACTTTAAACACAAACATGTTAACATTTCCTATCGAGTTGAAACAATTAGATTCTTTTGAAAAGGCAAATCAATCTCTGTTAATGTTTATGCATAAGAAAACAAAATTTTCCCATTAAAAATAAGTGTTCATAGATTCCAAAATCATGTAAACCAACTTTTGTTTAAAAATGAACAATGATATCATTATTGTACATTAAGTCCATGACCCGTTTGTCACTTTTAACTCGACATAACGGTAAAAGTTTTAATTGTGATTACTGTTTTTACATAGGTTTTCGACCGAAAAATTACTCGAAGAACACAAATCATATTGAAAGGAACACACCACTGAGAACCATTTATCCATCTGAAAAGTTTAATTGTTTATCAGTTTCTAATCCTACCTTTAAAATCAAAATTCCCTACACTATTTATGCCGATTTCGAATGCATTTTGGTTAAATACTCAATGTGTAACAATAGTGACGATGTTTCACACACGGAAAAAATGTTTGAAAAACAACATGTTCCATGTGGTTTTGCATACGTTGTGGTTGGCCCCGATGATGAAATTAATAAGCCTCCTGTTGTCTACAGAGGACAGAACGCAGTAGACCTATTTCTAAATTGTATGGTTTATAAAGAGGAGGCTATACAGGAAATTTTAAAACATCCTAAACCCATGGTAATAACACAGCAACAACAAGAGGAGTTTAAAAAAAGGAAACAAAGTGTCTTATTTGTGCCAAACGTTTAGGAATGGACCATGTTCGTGACCATGATCATGTCACAGGATTATATAGAGGTGCCGCCCACAACGGATGCAATATCAACTTTAAAATTTCCCCTAAAATTCCTGTTATATTTCATAACTTGCGTAACTATGATTGCCCAGTATTAATGAGCGGTATAGGAAAATTTAAATCCTAAAAATTCTTGCATTCCAAATAATATGCAAAAATACATGACATTTTTCTTTGGAACTTTGCAATTTCTGGACAGCTTTCAATTCATGAATGCCTCTCTAGATACCCTCACTAAAAATCTTGACAAAGGCAAGTTTCGTATTCCTGAAGAACACTTTCAACTGTTACTGAGGAAAGTGGTGTATCCTTATACTCGTATATGGACTCTTTTGCAAAGTTTGAAGAAACATTACTTCCTTCAAGAGAATATTTCTTCAACGATTTAACAGAAGAGCTTATATTGGAAGAAGACTACACAATCGAATCATGCACAAACTGTCTGGAAAACTGCAAGCTGATGGAATAACGACAAGATACGTGGATCGTGAGTAACGGAGTGTCTTTATTAAAAGAGAGAGCAGTATATATACGGTTAAATACAAGGAAGTAGGACAATGTTGAAATACACCTTAAGGATATAAGCGAGGGATGGTCTCTGGAGAAGGTGCCGTGAGAAACAGTGTCGTTCGCATGACCTATGTGACCCTTAATAACGAAATATGCGATTACAAGGAAAGTCTAACATCCTCTTAGGGATCCGGGATGTCCCAACACATAACACAAGCATACACACATTGGGCGACTATCACGACCTTTACGTCAAAACTGATGCTTGTAGATATATTTGAAAATTTCAGAAATATAAGCTTAAACAATTATCAAATTGATCCTTGTCGTGTATTTACAGCTGCTGGATTAGCGTGTCAAGCATGTTTGAAAATGACGAAAGTTGAATTAGAATTGATAACTGACCCTGACATGTATCTCTTTTTTGAAAAATCATTAAGAGGTGGCAGCACAATAACCAAAAGGCACTCCCAAACCAACAATAAATATTTAAGCAGCTACAACGAAAATGAAGAATCAAAGTACATAATGTATTATGACGCCAATAATTTGTACGAATATGCCATGCAACAACACCTACCAATTGAAAACTTTAAATGGTTGGAGCCCGAAGAAATCGATTCATTGAATATTGAAGATTTCAAAGAAGATGGACCCCAAGTTTGTATGCTGGAAGTGGATTTGTTGTACCCAGAATCTTTACATGACCGTTACAACGACTATCCTCTAGCACCAGAAAATATAGAAATTCAAAATATATTGTTTCCAATTTTAGCAAAATTTTTGCGGAATCCTGCCATCTAAAAATACAAAATTCCGAAAAACTAACACCGAATTTATATGATAAAAGCAAATATGTCCTGCATGTCCGTAATTTAAAACTGTAACTGTCTTTAGGCATGGTTCTAAAACATATCCATAGAGTCTTGGCATTTGATCAAAAGCCATGGCTAAAGACATATCAATTTCAACACTCAACAAAGAAAAATGCCAAAATCGCTTTCGAAAAGGACTTTTGTAAACAAATGATCAATAGCGTATACGGCAAGACTTTTAAAAAATTTAAGAAATCGAGTGAATGTCGAACTAGTTCACAAAGAAAAAAGGATGAAGAAATTGATTGCAGCGCCAGCCTTCCATGCCTTTAAAATTTTCAACCCAGATTTAGTTGGCGTGCAAAACAAAAAAAATTCACTGAAATTGAACAGGCCGATATACACAGGAGAATGTATTTAGAATCTCAGTAAACATTTAATGTATGATTTCCATTACAACTACATAAAAGAAAAGTACCAAGACAAAGCCACTCTTTTATTTACAGACACTAACTCTCTATGTTATGAAATTAAATGCAACGACGTATACCAAGACATGAAAGAAAACTTGCAATTATTTGATACATTAGACTATCATTTAACACACCCTCCTTTCAGCGAAGCAAATAAAAAAGTTGTTTGCAAAATGAAAGACGAAATGGCCTCCATCCCCATCATAGATTTCATTGGACTCAAATCTTAAATGTATAGTTTATCAACAGAAAAGGAAATATAGAAAACAGCAAAAAGAGTTCCGAAAGCAGCAATGGAAAAACAAATCCAGCACAAAGATTATAAAATATGTTTAAAAAATATCATACAAACAAGAGTTAGAGAAAACAAATTTTTAAATCTCAATCAGCAAATTTACACAACAAATATTACTAAGATTGCTTTAAATCCCTATGACGACAAAAAGAAAAATAGTTTAAACGATGGAATTTCAACACTGGCTCATGGTCATTACATGATATTTTTGCAAGAAGAAGAGACATAAGAATAAATTTTTGAAGAAATAAAAGAGTTAATGCATTTTTTTTAATTGTTAGGGTGGAGTGGGGCGGTGTGAAAATCTTCTTAAAAGATACACCGGGTGGTGGTGGGACCTCACAAAAAAATTCTTTTTTTCAGAATAAAAACTTTTTTTTTATTACTAGTAGCTTTCGGATCATCTCTCTTTTGATAAACAACATGTCTACCAAGACAGCTTCAGACTGATGTTGAAGCTACTTCCAAAAGACTTCGAATTCCCACACCCGTAGGGGATTTAAAAAATTACTGCAACTGGTTCACATCAAAAATTACTATTCGGTTCTCCAATTTCTTTAAATTGGAGAACCGAGATATGGAGACCATGGAAGAGTGGTTTTATGAAGCAGGGATTGACAATTTCACTGCCACTGCTGTCACCCCATCTGATGCCTCATCTGTTGCCCCAGCCACCTCAGAATTAGCTACTAATTCTGATGCCTCAGCCTACTTCATCCCTGTGTTGTCTTTCCCAGTGCATCAGTTACCAACCCTGACTCCCTAGCCTGTCTCAACGTCATCAGCCCATGTGTTGCGCTTTCTAGTGCCCCATTTACCAATTTGGATGTGCCAGCCTGTGTTGGTGAAGTTACTACTAAACAATGTGATAGTGAAAGAATGGAACCTTGGGGACGGTTTATTTCTATCTCGTCAATTAAAAGACTATAAACTTTACGTATGTCTCACAAGATATGAAAAAGACATTTCGAGCCAATCTTCGGAATCTGGTGTCATGATGAACACCGCCACGTTCTGTGATTTCAGAAAAAAATATACTCCTTCGATACAATATATGTTACGTCAATCGCGATATGTAACAACCAATTAGCTGCTTTCTTTTTTTTTTTAAAAAAAGCGAGTTGATACTCCAGATATTTCCTTTGAACAATTCTTTTGAACTTAAAGTAAATTCTTTGAACCTCGACTGTTTTGAGGTTGAAAAATTAAAAGAAATGTGTGATATAGTGAAAAACATTGATACATTACTTCCAACAAAATTTCTGGATCAATCTGATGGCTTATCAGCTCACCATTTGAATATAATGGAAATGTATATAAATGTTTTGAAAAAAATCATGTGATAATGTTCATCAACTCTTCCGTTGTAAGAGTTGCAAAATCAACCACCCCTCACAACGGAGGTATGATTGTTTAATGCTAAGCACGGGAGAGAAATTGACGATGATGTCGCAGGTCAGCGATGATGCTTTACTTGTATTAAATGTAAAAAATATCGTTCAAGAATTAGAAAACTGAATAATAAAATATTTCACTTAAGATTTTTTTTGCAACGCAAATTACGAAGACTTGAGAAAACAGCTTATTCAATATTAAATGCTATATTTCATATTATTTATATATTTTTTATAACTATGTGTATTATATTTTTGTAACAATGTGTATAATGTAAAAATGTCATCTGTATAATATCTTTGACTTATTCAATAAATGTTTTTTCTCTTACATTGTTTTTTTATTAGAAATAATAAGACTTTATTTTCAGCATAAAACATATTTTATTTCAGATTTACCCATTTTACAGATTTAGATTTTTTTAGTTACTTCAGGTTTGTATTTGAAGACTACATGATTCATATTTTTCGATACATGATTTTTTTTAGATTCTTCAGGAGTACTCAACAATCTTTTATTGTTCAAAAGAGATTTCGGAACGTTTAAATCAAATGAAAGCTTATTAGGGATAACTTTCTAGAATTATACATGTATTGAAACCAATCAATAATATTAAGAGTTCATAACTTTAAGTTCATTGGACTCCTTTTTTTCGATTTTATATGGATTAAATTCTTGCAGGTCCTTTTGCAGTATTTCATGATAGCGAATTAGTTTTTCATGGTCAGGTAAGTCAGTGTTTAAAATTTTATCATAAGTTTATCCAACTCACTTAACCTCTTGTCGTGTAGCTCTAGTGCGACGTTAATTAAAAAAAACCAAAAAAAAAAACCCAATTTAACCTCTTGTTGGGAACAGTATGCTTCACCACCAGTCCTTCATGTATTTAGTATTAGAGCATTTTTTCCCTTCAGCCATGGATTAAGGAAGTTATGACTAATAATTCCTTAATTTGTATTTGAAAAGTCCCAAGCTAAAATACTCAAAGGTCAACAAAGATACATGGATCTTGTAAACTGGAATATGCTTGCACTAGTGGAATGGTTGTGTCCATAAACATCACAGGAGTCAAAGTGGAGCATACTGTTAGTCATTATGTCCCTAAACCAGAGTTGCTATTTCTGCGATTGAGCAAACAAGACGTTGTACAAGTTGCAGGAAAACTGGTATTGGGAGTGCCGACAGAGAAGTAAGTAAACAAATACCACAATATTAATTAACCTTCCAAAATAGCCTTGAAATTAGCAAAATTGTAGGATTGTTTTCTTAGCAAATATTTTAAAAACAATTTTTAACAGAATATTTCTCTAGAAACTCAAAAATAAGTTTATTTTTTTTTAATATCAAAATAGTACTTTTCTAATGGTCAAGTTGAAGTAAGTACATTGGTGGCCAAAAGTGTGGACACATTTTGAAAGTTTCATGTTTTTCAACATTGTTTGCTTGTAGAATATATTAATTTTAACTTTTGGCAATTTGTATTACTAAATTCTGCATTAAATTAACTTCAATTTGATGTATAAATGTTTGTCTTTAAGTGAAAATTAATATATTTTACAAGCACACAAAGTTACATGAAACTTTAAAAAAAGTGTCCACACTTTTGGCCACCACTGTAAGTCCTAAAGTCAAAGTTGTAGAATATTAATATTTACAGGTGCGCAACTAAGTTCTCGCTGTTTTTCTTTTTGTTGATAAAAATGCAATTTTATTGTGAGAATATGGTTACAAATTAATTATTCAAATTATTGCCCATCGCTAGTTACAACTTGTTCACATCTTTCTGGCAGAGCTTGTCAACCGTTAACGTAGAACTGTTCGTCTTTTGAGGCTATCCACGAATCAAGCCATATTTTGATGTCTTCATATGAGTGGATGGATGTTTGGGTTTCATGGGGATATATATTTTGTGCTTCAAGAGACATTTTTTATTGATAGATAGAAATACTATAACTTAATAGAAAATTGCATGGAACTGTTTGAGAAAAACATGCAAGAAATATTCACACCTATAAAAATACATTACCCTTTATTGTACCTGTACCTCACCATGCTTATTGTACCAGTAGCAGAATATTTACCAGTGTTATGCAAAAAATTTGAAATAAGTTTTTTTGCATAAAATCAGCCCATTTCATTTGTATAATCCAGCTAAATAAGTTTGCAAAAAGTTTGGTATGATGCAAAAAGTTTAAAATGTATTTAATTTTTTTTTAAGTAAGTGCGGGCATTCGTAATAAAAAAGGATATACTTGATAAATGGCCAACATTTTTTTTTTTTTTTAAATCTATAGAGGAGCTTTTCGTCCTGCAATAATATTACACTTTTTGGAGTGTTTGGCTGCTGGTCCAAGCCACATAAATATGTCTATGTTTTAATTTTTTTTAATTTCAATGTTTGATTAGACCCAAATGGAAAGTTCGCATCTGCACACATGTTCAACACCTATGTTCACCTGCGGCTTCGCCGGTGGCCCATTCGGGGGTAGGCTTAACCTTCGGGGCGCCTGGGTGTTCAGCCTCGTCCTGCACACTGTTCACAGTGATGATACAGAAAGCGCAGATTCTGGTGAAGAAATCGAGGAGGTTTCCAATGTTCTTTTGGAACTTACAGCAAAGTTTATTTACAAGAATGTGCCGATCGATGGTGATCTCTATTCAATTACACTCAAACAAGATCAAGCCAACCTAATTGAACAAGAAACAAGAGGGCAGTCCCAATATTTACCATTTGTACTACAGCTTTCCATTTGAAGCGTGTCCGCGATAAGACAATTTGATTGGCTATACTAATGCGAGGAATTTGAAACATGAAAATTTTCACACTACCCGCAGAAAGTAGGTCACGCAAACTTTCAAATAAGATAAGATTTTGATCGTTACTGCTGCAAGGTTCACCATGCCAGCTCATTTATCGAATGCTATTCGAAAAGAAATTGTACAATTCTATAATTTCGATGTCAGAAGATGCAAGAATGTTGTCCTTAGACATTTTAAAAAGCCAAACATTTCAAAAAGGGGTGAGTGAGCAAGTTCCTTGAAACTAATGTTCATGTTGCAGCAACGAATTCCCTAGACAGTCGCTGAAAAAAACATCCTGTGGCGCTTGGCAGTAAGTACCAAATACTGGTCTTCATTGGACGTTGTTGGTCTCAGGCGACCTTGTCCCACTATTTTGAATTGTCTCCACAAATTCGAGGCATTCCTTTATTTTAAGAGAAGACATGAGCTGAGCATTCATCAGGACTGTTTGCTTTGGGGAGCAGAGTCGTCGTACCTGAAAAGCTACAGGATGAAGTCTTGTCCCTGATCCATGCAGGACATCCAGGTATTGTTAGAATGGATTAGCTCGGTATGAAAAAAAAAATGGATAAGCTCGGAGTTACCTCTGGTGGCCAAGGATGGATTCTCATATTAAAACCAAAGTTAATTCATGCACAACTTGCCAGGAAAACCAACAAGCACAAGCTAAGGCACCAATACACTCATGGGGGAAAAAAGTTAATTCATGCACAACTTGCCTGGAAAACCAACAAGCACCAGCTAAGGCACCAATACACTCATGGGGGGAAAAAGTTAATTCATGCACAACTTGCCAGGAAAACCAACAAGCACCAGCTAAGGCACCAATACACTCATGGGGAAAAAACTGAAAGACCATGGTGAGTAGGTGAGAGAGTGAGTGGATTGGGTGGGTGAGCGAGTGGGCGAGTCTCTACCCTTCTTGTATAGAAAATTTTATTACTGCAGAACATTGTACCAATAGTTTTAATGAATGAAACAAAAGAAAATTAACAATACAAAAAACTTAAGGAATGACAATTATCTCTATTTTGTGCCAAAAACAAACACCATAAAATTGGATACAGCACTTGCTTCCACCAGTATTATGGTGTAACATTACAGTATATGCAATTAATAGGGTAATTTATGATGGCTCATGGAGTTTGTGGAAAAGTGGTGGAAAGTTACACTGCATTTTGTGGAAGGTTCCCTACACATTTAAGTTTATAGTCAGCTAACTCCACAAATGGTACAACCTTATACCCAAATATTATGGGAATTTTAAATGTACGAGGGCTATGCAACGAACAACAATTTTAAACAACGGGAGTGACTCGTGACCTCGATCATGGCCCAGGGTAATTGGGTTAGGTCTGAATTATCGTCGCACTAGAGCTACATGAGAGCTATTGGCGACGGGCGTCGTATTTTTTAGAACCACAGTCAAGTGACGAGCCGGCACCTGATTTGGCACCCAACGCAACCGCTAAGGGCAACATCGTACGCAGCATTAGGACTTTGAAGGATATTTAACGTGAACTCCCTTACACTGGGTATTATCCGTCGGGCATTTTGGCTGCTCGAGCCGTTTATTGGTCGGCAGTTATTTTGGCGATGCCCGGAACCGAACCTGGGACCTTTCGCATGCTAGGCGAGTGCCTAACTGACTGGGATCCCCATCCCTTCCAGGGTAATTGGGTTCTCTGGCCTCCGGGTATTCTTAAAAAGATCCGTCGCCCAGATTAGGTTAGAATTATCGTCGCACTAGAGCTACACGAGGGCTATTGGCGACGGGCGTCGTATTTTAGAACCACAGTCATCAGTCGCCCAGATGGGGCAAAGTAGGTTATCATGATTCTTACGTTTTTTTTTTTTTTTTTTAACTTGAAAGTTTTTATTATTCAAGTTCTTTTCAAAGTGCTTGAAATTTGTTGCCCTAAAAAAATATTTCATCTTCAATTTCATCCTTTATGAGTCTGCAGAATCTGTAGTTTAGTTTAGACTGCCAAACTGATTGTATTTGTTGCAATAGTTATTTAGAGTGGAAACATGTACAGTGTATGAACATTAAAAATATTCCTGGAAAAAAAAGCAGCGGTTCTGTAAATGCTGCAAGAGGTATGGTCCTAAAATGGTTAATAAATTGTAATTCATTCTTAAAAGGTTGTGTCATCAGTTTCCAATTCTTGAGTCCATCTTTTTTTTCATAGCTATTATACGGTAAGCACCCCCTTATCTGGCTGCTATCCAAGGATCAAGGAAGTAAGTTATTGAACACCTATTACAGTTGGTGCCAACATAGAAAAAAAAACCTTTTTTAAAAAAAATTATTTAAATCAATCTTCATTTTACACACTTCATATAAACCCCTATATATCAATCCGTTTATTTCTAGATAGTCGTCAGTTTTCCTTATTAATTGTTATTATTAGTTTTTCTTTATTAGTTATGCAACTTTAATCTCAAATAGACCCATAGCCCCATTAGCAAGCTATTGTAAGCCGTAAATGTTAGTGTGCTTTTCTTCAATTGCCTTTGTATCAAGAATTAAGTATTTAGTTAAAAATTAATAGTTTTTGTTGGTTTTAGTATGTCCAGAGGAAAAACTTTAAGTGAGTTCCAGAAGGGCCAAATAATTGCACGAAAAAATGAAATAAAGGGTATTAGAGCGATTGTACGGCAGCTATTTATTAGTCAAAGTACTGTTTCGAACTTTCTAAGAAACCGTGACAGTAACTAAAGAAAAGACAGGAAGAACCAAAAAAAACTTACCCAGCATGATCAACGAAAAATGATTTGTGAACTCAAAAATTACAGGTGGTAACGTTAGCAAGGCTCAATGTTAATCGGCGATTACACATTTTACTTAAAGAACTATGCATAACTGCATAAAAAGGTCGAATAAGTTCATCTTCAAAAAACGGAAGCACCATTCAAAGTGCTGTTGAGAAAGTTCAACTTGGACGGCCCAGGTGGCTAGCAGTACTATTAGCGCTGTTTCGATAATGAGGAAGAAACTTATGACTCGACAGATAGGAAGATTTAGTCTAATGGTTTGGTTAGCAGTTATCTATGGAGGTAGGACAAGTCTAGTCTTTCTAAATATAAATAAATATGCAAGTTATTATAAATATTAAATCATATTAAATACAGAAGAGTCTACTATCCGAGTAATGTGGACAAGACTTTAATCTGATGTGTTACCAAAAAACACGGCTGAAGCGAAATTTGCAAATAAAATAAACTGTGCAGGTACAACCCTATTTTTTAATCAATAATATTTTAACAAATATTATAAAGATACACTATTTCAAATTTATATTGTTACGTTTCACAATGCAACAAAGTGTGCTGAGCTTGTCAAAAAACAAATTTACTGAAATATTGTTATGTCATTGCTTTTCAGATGAGGATACCAATAGTACAGACAATGAGATGTTTAGTACAGGCGGTGACGAGATTAGCGCAGGCAGTGACGGGATTAATTCTACACACAATTACATAGAAATTGGATCCTTGAATGATAAGTTACGATTGTGGGCTCAAAAATACAAAGTGAAAGGTAATGAGGCCAGCGCTGTACTGAAAATTTTAAATGAGTACCACCCAGAACTGCCTCTTGATTGCTGGACATTACTAAAAAATTTGTTGAGACTCCAGTGTCACAAAAAAGGAGGGGAAGAGATTAAAAAAAAACCACCTGCAGAAGCTAGACTTGCAGAAAGTTTGCCCAGAGAAATAAAAGTTTGAGAGAGAATGTGGATGATCTGCCCCTCAGAAAAAGTTCGAATGTGCAATTCTGGCCAGTACTGAGGCTTCATCATTTCGAAATATAAATTGTCTATTTTTGCTATCGCTTGCGATATAGAAGCTCTAAGCCTTCCTCGCTCGAAGAGTACTTCCATGATTTTGTTGCAGAAGTCAATTTGTTTCTAAATGGGTACCAGCAACATTCAAGTTTTTATAGTTTTGATATAGTACTTGCTTGTACGGAAACTTGCTTTTTATCACATCTCTGGAATGACATCTTGGAAAGGTTCAACAAAGTAAACAAGTCGCTCCAATCTATTAAAGATCTGGATACGATCGTTAAATTGTATCAGTCTTTGGTAACATACCTAGAAAATTTGAGGAAAGAACCCAGTACCTTTAATCATTACGAGTCGAAAGCTATTGAAAAATCCGGTGAAAATAGCTATGCATGTGGAGGAAAAGTAAGCGTAAAGTCAAGTTCGACTAAGTAAAAGGTAACGAAATCGCAATCTCTAGCAGGGACAGATTCAAAGTTACCATTTTTAACATCATTATAGATAGTGTAATTACAGAACTACGGAGACGCGGAACTGCTTATGAGGAGTTAAGAAAAAGTTTGACTTTCTGACGAAACTGTACTGTTAAGTTCAAAAATCTGTAACTTAAGTATGAACTAATCATTTCGTCGAACACAACATTAATAACAGCATCTATGAGGAAGAAGAAACTGCAGGTTTAGAAGACACCTGTGATATTAACAACTAAAATGTAGCTTTGAAGAGTACTCAGGAGTTAAGAAAGTATTATCTACGCGAAGGAAACATTAATGGACTTACAAAGATAAACAAACTCATTATTGATCTTGAGAAGCAGGTATTTAATGTCAAGAAGATTAACCAAACTGTCCTAACGATTTATTTTAAATATTTTTTTGGTACACGTAAGTAGTACATGCTTTGTCATTTTTCTTTTAGAAGAAAACTAAATTTTATAATACAATCAAACATTTATTCCTATTACAATAAAAAATTTATTTCCTTCAGTTTAATTAGTAATTTTGACCTTCCAATAAGGCCACAGCCAGGTGACGAGCCAACACCTGAATAGGCACCCAACGCAACCGTTAAGGGCGACATCGTACGCAGCGTTAGGACTTTAAAGGATATTTAACGTGCACTCCCTTACACGGGGTATTATTCGTCGGACATTTCTGGCTGCACGGGCCGTTTATAGGTCGGCAGCTTTTTTGGCGATACCCGAACCAGGGACCTTCCGCGTGCTAAGCGAGTGCTTTAAACGACTGGGCTCCCCAGCCCCCTTTTGGCTGCACGGGCCGTTTATAGGTCGGCAGCTATTTTGGCGATGCCCGAACCTGGGTCCTTCCGCATGCTAAGCGAGTGCCTAACCGACTAGCCTCCCAGCCCCCTCAACAGCTTTAGAAATAAATAAAAAATTTAAACCATATTAGATTTATATTGAACAATTTACTTTGGTTAATTTTAGAAAGGTGTATTTTTTATAGTAGTCCCGATTATCCAATTTTCGGCTTTTACCAAACTTTCAAATATTCTAGAATTTTTTCGACGACTACTGAACAAAAATTCTGAACAGAACATGATCTCACAAACCCTCAGAAAAAAAAATCCAACAACAATTCCGCCTTTATTTTTTTTCCGTGTGTCAACCATCCCTACCCCTTCCCTTCTTTAAAAAAAAAAAGAGATCGCAACACGTAACAAGGTTCGGGTTCCAAAAGAGAAGCAATCAGCAAATGAGAATTCACAGAATGTGCTTGAGCGTATGCTTCCCTCCATGGAATCGGAGAATGGTTTCGCCTAATCACATGATCCCTTCCCTGGAATCAGTAAATGGTTTCTGCTAATCACATGAAGGTTGCGCGTTTGGGTTGGTTATTCAGTAAATTTTACAGATTTGAAATGAGTAGCGGTAAGAGAAAGCGAGTTGTTTCAACAGAAACAAAAGTAGAAGCAATAAAAATATATAATGGTGAATCGATAAAAGAAACAGCGGAAGATCTCAGTGCCAGCAGTTACTGTTGGAGAGGGGAAAAGGAAAAGACGCGAATTAGAAAAATGGGGTGCAGAAAAGGCCAATTGTAGTAATTCATGAAAAACAATGGAAAAGTGCGACTTATAAAAATCATCAGAATCATTACTCCTGTGGTTCACACAATTGAAAAGAAAGGGAAGTCCACTATCAGGGCCTTTGCTACAAGCAAAGGCACTTGACTTTCCTACAATGTTCTATCCTGGAGAAGATTTCACTGCTAGTAGCGGATGGTTGGATCGCTGGGAAAATTATCAGACAATTGTGATGAGGTGATCATATTCAAAGAGTTTTTAAAAAACTCAATTTTCAACTGTGACGGTACACGGCTGAACTTCAGAATGTTGCCTTCAAAAACTCTTGCGGCAAAGGATGAAAGGTCAGCTCCGGGGTACAAGAAAAAAGTAAAGAACTAGTAACAATATTTGCATGTTCGAATGCACCTAGAAATTTAAAACTAAAGACAATGCTGATTGGCGAGTGGAAAAAACCTAGAGCATTTAACCCGTAACTGGTAACATCTCGCTGACAAACACTCCCAGTAACATCCGTCTATCAGACTAGAGTTTTGTAAACTATCCGTCTATAACTAAATAAATCCGTCTATAACTATTTAAAACTATCCGTCTATCAGACGGATATTACCAGTTACGGGTTAAGAATGTTCATATTCAAAGTTAACCAGTGTATTATAAAAATCAGAAAAGTGCTTGGGTGGATAGTGATTTGTTAAAAAGTGGATTTTTTGATGAGTTCGTTCCTAACCTGGGGACACATTCTTAGCAAATCGATATATTTCAAGGAAAGCAATATTAGTGCTTGACAAAGCTCCCTGTCATCTGGATGACGAATTGGTGAGTGGTAACATGAAACAAAAGCCCTATTTTTGAATCCTAATGTCACATGACTAATCCAAAAAAGATCAAGGTGTATTGGAAAACAGAGAAATTACCGACGAAAACTAATAAAAGCATTTTTTGAAGAAATCAAGGATTATTAAAAGTGTCCCCGAGACACTTAACCCGAGTTTTAATCTAAAGGACGTGGCCGACTGGATATGAGGCATTAGATGAAGTAAAATCAGCCAACATTATAAAGTCTTGAAGAAAAATTATCGAAACACTGAATCCAGAACATCACGGAAGTTCCAATGAAGGTATCGATGAGCTTTTGGATTTAGCAATGCAACAACTGTCATCGTCTGAATCAATGAACGAAGACAGGCCTTACAACAAAATTTTACTTTGTCCCTAGGGAAAATGACTTTTCTTCAAAAAAGAAACTTTTAGGGATTGGATGTTTGGGTTTTATGGCGCAAGTGCATCTAAGGCCATACTGAGCCAGAAACTTTTAGGGACCAAAAACTTTAAGGGTATTTAAGAACAAAGATAAAAGTATAATTTTCCCAGTTATTTTTATTCAGTATTTATCAGGATATTTGAGAAAATGCTTTCCATTTCTTAATTTTGGGTCCACCAGTGTATATATTAAAAAAAAAATCTATTTGTTGAAGATAATGTAATGGGTAAAAAACAATTATTTGGAAGTGGAGCAATAAGTTCCCTTTATAAATGTAACAAGTAATTATACAATGAATTTTATCTGAAATTGAGGAAGGTGCGGCAAGCGCCACTGGCTCTACCACATGGACGAATAAACCAAACATCACAGCCGCCACCCGCACGAATAACCAAACAAAACAATTGGATTTCCCACCATATGGAGGGGATAGGGTTACTGGAATATCTGCGTATGAGGGTTGCGACATGATGCTCTCACCTGATTGGCTGGAGCATAGTCATGCTCCAGAGATACGAAGCTCTTATTTTTTCTCCGTAGACATTATACGGTGACTCGGCAAAGCTCTACTAAATCGCATCTAAACGATATAATCAAAGGTACGTAACCACTTGTTGTTATCGATTTTGTTTTTAATGATCTATATTCTTCAATATTTATTCTTTTTTGGATTAAAATTCTAAACGGTGAAGCTGTAATCCATGTTTTAATGCCGTCGCGTGTCATTGCTATGGATTACAAAAGGTGTTTAAACTCGGAAAAAGTGTATAAAGCTTTACTTTTTAATCTTTGTAGTGTAAATTAAGCATCATGTGGACTATTAAATTTCTAAAAATAGTATTGTTTATCATTATACTACCAGAAAAGGCCATTTTTAATGTCGAAGCTAGCAGACGATATTTGGCATGCGTTGGCGTAACAGTAGTTGGCGGGAAAACGTAACGTAAACAAACCGCAAATCAAAGTCATTGCTTACTGAAAGTTGAAAACATTCTTATTTCTTCCAAACTAAGCAATAAAATTATGTTTATATGTGTAAAACCCTACGCTAAAATGTCGATTTAATCTTTTTGATGCAAAAAATGAATTAAAATTATTTTATTTTTTCAATAATGTGTGTATTAAGTAGTAAGTTGTCAAGTTAAAAGTTACCTCATTGTAAAATGCTTTAACATTTCTGTTTATGTTTTGACTAATGTTTATTAAATTTTTTAAAATAAATTATTTGAATCATTTAGAGTACATACTTATGTTTAAATTGGATTGAATACTTAAGTATTATTTGAATTTGTGCCAAGAAAATGCCTGGCTGCAGTGCTTTTGGCTGTAAAAACCGGGCACAAAATGAAGATTTTCCCGAAAGATCCTGTTAGAAGAAAACTTAGGGCCCTTGAAGTTAACAGGGCTAACCCAAATAGCCCTAATAGAATATGGACACCAACTGCGAGATCACACTTATGTCATGTAGGTACAGCTGCGGAAATAAAAAAAGTACCACTAGTGATTATTTCTGCCGTTAGTCACCCTATAGAATCGAACCTTTTTGAAATGGTAAACAATTAACATTCTGAGTTAATTGCATGACGCAAATTTTGCATAAGGGGCCGTCTTCATATTAAAAATGTTACTAACTTTAAAATTTCCAATAGTAACACTCCTTTTTGAGTCCATATTTCAAATCTATGACCTATGTTACTGCGAAATTCCAAATTTTGTTAGTTTTTAAGCATTATTAGGGGAGTTAGAGACGTGCAAAGTTTAGGTCCCATAATGTTAAATGAGTTGCACATAAAAAACTATCACAATCTATAAATAATTAGGATAATGAAACGAATTTTTTACTGAAAAGAAATTATAATAACCCAAACAAAATGCATTCAATATTTGGGTATTTAAATCAATTTTTATATTTTTTAATAATTATTATATTAATTTTTTAAAAATATATGAATGGAAACCCCTCAATATTTTTACAGAAATGCTTTTAAGACAGGAAGTTTAAGCGAAATCCCAAATTTTAAATTTTTTTATTCATAATTTCCTGAGTAAATCACAAAATACTTTTTAATTACCCTTTAGGGGACTGTGTATAACATTATGTGTAATTGATAAATAAAGACGGCCTTGCAAAATGAAAAACTAGACTGCGCTTGTCATTTTAGAGATGATCCCCAAAAGGTCCACAAGTGATTCGATTGAATAACTCGTCAAATATTCAACCAAATGTAACAAAAACTTATATTTAATGGTTTTCGAGAGTGCTTAACATTTCTAAGTTATTAAAATTGGGTGTTGCTATTGGAAATTTCAAAGTTCGTAACATATTTAATATGAAGACGGCCCCTTATGCAAATTTTGTGTCATGCAATTAACTCAGAACGTTAATTGCTCACAATCTCAAAAAGGTCCGAATCTATAGGTTGACTAATGGCTGAAATAATCACTAGTGGTACTTTTTTTATTTCCGCAGCTGTACATTTCATGGTCTTTTTTTTTATTATTATTTGTCCAAATAGTTGTCGTTAATAGTTTTGGCAAAAGAAAGCAGATGTTTTCGATTGAAAGCACAGCTAAAAAAAATTCTGACACTTTTACCAGTATCCGTAAGCAAGAGGGATTTTTTTTCTTAAGTTTTTATTGAACATGTTTTTTTTTTCTTCTTAAGACAGTGTCACATAACTTAAATGTGGATTTCTCACAAATTCTGGTAATAAATATCTTGTATATTTGAGACAACACTTCTTGTTAACATTTTTCGCATTGTTTTCAATAGTATTTTCTATTTTGAAACACCGCCCGAGATCAACTCTAAAAATAAGAATTTTTTAATTCAAATCAATTATTGAATTCAAACGATTTAAGTGAAACAAAACTAGCGACATAATATTTTATTAAATTAATTTAGTGTAGTATAAAGTTTTACTGGTGTATGATGACTTGTGAGATAAAATAGGGACCAAGTTTACTTGGGAACTGAACACTGGGGGTTCCATGTGAGGTTGACCACCTAACTGAGACATATGCCTAGCACTCCTCTTGGTCACGAGAGCTGAAATGGGCACAGCAGGTCTTGGCCCACTAATGGGCTCTTGTGAGGAGGAGTTTAGCTTAAATAATTAAAACCGTAAGAAATTTATTTTAATGAAACCGGTAAATTATTATTGTGTGTAACTACTTTAAGTAGTTTAGGTAATTAACATTCTTTATTCGTAGAATTGTCCGAGTTTTACAATCATCATACCTCACTGTATGCTGTTAAACTGTAACATATATGAATAAAAGTTTGCTGACTAATGCGCTCTTCATTAACAAATGTATTTTAATGTGTAAACTCGATTGTTTTTTTATAGGAACACTTTGATGATAGCCAGTTTGAAGACAGGACAAACTATAAACTGAAAAATAATGCTGTTCCACTTTTATTCGTACACAGACCTCCACCTTCCACGAAAGTTTATGTTGACAGGAAGCTCAGAAAACAACCTCAATCCAATCCATACAAGAGGAACTGAAGTTAGCGAAAGCTAAGATTAAAGAGCTAGAATTAGCAAATCAGCAATTGGAAGAGAAGTTGCAAAAATGCTGTGAGGAATTTGCTGCTTTTAAATCTGCCAATAGAGCGACACCATTAGTTTTCAAAAATGAAGACCAGGTGCAGGCACTTACTAAGAAATCTATGGCTTTCACTGCATGGTCTGACGACACAATGAAGACCGCGTTAGGCCTGAGATTTGCTCGCGGCACAAAAGGCTATCAACATCTTCTTTGCCTAAAGTTCCCTTTTCCTTCCATTAGAACCCTCCAAAGAAAGCTGGAAAATCTTAAGTTTGGGCCTGGCATCTTGACAGAAGTATTTGATTTTCTTTCCTTGGAAGTTTCAACTTTTTCGGCTGAAGAAAAGAAATGTGTACTTCTTCTTGATGAAATGTGCATCACTAAGAGTGTTGATTTTGACCCATCAACAAATCAGTACTTTGGTCATGCAACTCCACCTTTTTCTGGACCTGCAAGCGATGTTCTTGTTTTTATGCTTTGTGGACTTTGCACTCGATGGAAGCAAATTGTTGGTTATTTTTTTTACCAGCAAGGAAAATGATGGGAGTGTTTTACATGGCATCATCACTGATTTTATCAAAGGGGCTGAAAGACTAGGTTTAGAAGTTATGTGTGTGACTAGTGACATGAGTACATTAAACCAAGGTTTGTATATTTCACGTTTATATTGAAATACAAATGTTTTTATTCTTATTTCAGAGTCTATAAAAATCTTCCAGAAAAAATTCATTGTGATGTTATATTTTGCTTTATATAACTAAAAAAAATTCTACAAGGAATTGCTAAAATTTACAACAATTTAAAGCAACATTGATATTTTGAAGTTTTTTAACTATGGTGTTATTGTAGTATTAAAATCCGTAAACATCCAGTGTATTCCACACTACGAGAAACTTTATTAAAAACAAAAACTTTTGAAAGAATATTTGTGTGATATAATTCAATTTGGATTGTTGTAATAGCACAATAGAGTTAGTTATTTTGATCGTTCATTATATATGTATGAAGAAATATGTATACAGAATTGTTGTAGGTTAACAAAGGGCATTGCAACAAGTCCTCAACTAACCTTAACTGCAGAGATTTTTATATCAGCTTAGAAAAACGCAGTGGGAAAAATGTAAGCATATAATCCTAAATAATCATGGAGACTTCTTTAAAAGCAATCTAAAATTTATTCATAATTAAATTAAAATTAAAACATAATAAACGCCGTGCACTACGGCAAACAAACTCAGTCTTCTAACTCATCTGAGTAGCAAGCAATAGAATTACACAGTATTTATACATAAATCAACGGGCGCGGTTACGGTGCCCGGTATGCATGAATACATAGCAAAAACAATAAATTAGCATAAAAGTCACAATTACTCAACCAACCAGTCAGAAAAATAACCTATAATACAATTGTGTCCGGATTTAACTTCCATGATAAAAAGTCCTACTAGAGCTACTAGAGATGTACGTTTTTCAAGCCAACCAAAACAAATGCAACTTAATAGTGATGTTCACTGAATGTTTATAGAATGAAGTGAACGCATGAATTGTTTATGGAGGCGGAATTTTAAATCCATGCAGGCACTACATGAAAAACATTAGAAGTAATTGCTTAGGTGAAATATTTAAAAAGACCTAATACAAATAAATGCAGTAAGTCAAGCATTTAATTTATTTTTATAAGTGTGTTTTTCCTAACAATTCTAGCTTTGCATAAAGAATGTGCAAAGTTGCGCTTTTATTTTTAAAGCATCAATTTTGTTAATTTATTTTTCGAACTGTAAACTTGAGGCTATAAGAAGATATTTTTTTAAAAAAATAAATATCATTATTCTTCGAACTTAAAAAAAAATTAGCAAATAATAAAGATTAATTATTAAATCTGTAAAAGAATATTAAAGAAAATAGCTAATTTTGGAATTACAACTAG
Source organism: Hylyphantes graminicola (assembly GCA_023701765.1). Taxonomy (NCBI): domain Eukaryota; kingdom Metazoa; phylum Arthropoda; class Arachnida; order Araneae; family Linyphiidae; genus Hylyphantes; species Hylyphantes graminicola. The sequence goes on from CM043112.1 coordinate 10,384,857, forward strand.
CTAAAGGCGCTCTCAAAGTAGTATTTTTTATATAAAAATATTTATTTTACTGTAGTTGCATTGTTTTAAGTACAATTTTTTTTTCCTTTTTAGGAATGTGGAAATCTTTTGGGGTTGCTGCTACACAGAGAAAAACACAAGTGACAATAAGTTCCCCTTCAAATCCTGAGAAGGACATCTTTTTCATGGCTGATCCACCACATTTATTGAAAAATATAAGATCATCAATATTGTCCAATTCCCATATTGAAATTCCTGATGTTCTTCAAAGAAAGTATCTTTTGCACTCCAACAAAGTTTCTTCCTCTCACATAAAAGAGTTAGCAACTATTCAAGATGGATTTGAGTTGAAGCTTGCTCCTAAACTTGATTCTGATCAACTTGAAGTGGGGCACTTTGACAAGATGAAAGTGGGAAATGCCACCCGAGTTTTAAGCCGAGACGTCAGCAGTGCTTTGGAATTTCTCTCTAAAGAGGATGGTGATGCACTTTCTGAGAGCTTAACAACTTTGTTCGTCAGATAAGTAAATGGTAAGTGTATTTACTTTTATCCTATACTAAATTTTTTCCCTTTCGAAATTTTATAAGATGTAATTTATATGTTGACAAATAGCCCTCATGTAGCTATAGTGCAATATTAATCCAATATATTTTAACTCAACATGTGTGGTACATCTAATAATTTATTGACTTGTTTTTATTATTTATTGATTTACTTTAAGCCTAAATACAATGTCAAGAAGTGTTGTGCCACTATTTGACTGTGTGTTGTGCAATAAAGTGCAAACAGGTTTTAAAATGTAGTAAAAAATTTTAAATTCAATTAACACATTTTAATTGTAATTAGAGAAAGCTATTATTTTATTTACAGAAATGCTTTTGCTTCCTTGATGTAAACAATCTTAAAAATTTTGCAAATTTAAGTTTTGTGACATAACCTAGAATAATACAAATTAGCTTTTTGTTTTAGGTTCTCACTCATGACGTCACGTTCCCCGCAACTTGCTCTTAGTCGATTTGATGTGAAAAAGTATAACGAAAGTATTGCATTTCTTGAAGAAATAATATTTTTATTCAAGAATATGAAGATTGCGCAAAAGAATGGTGTATCACCTTGGAAACCAATTCAAACGGGGGTCATTCTTTCAACCACAACGGTTCTGAAACTACATGCAAAGCTTCTATCTGAAAGGTATAAATTTGTACTTGCAGTATCCCTGCAACCGTATATCTTAATTTGCATAATTCTTATCATTTCTCCTTACAACTCAACTCGAGTATTCTGGATCTATAAGTAGCGTGCCTGCTACTGCATTCTGTACTGTATGTGATCGCCTTATCTCAAAATAAAAACAATGTGATTAACAGAAGTGTAGTTTCCTGCTTGACCAAACACCGCAAACTGGCGACGAGAATTGTCGAACCTGCTTTAGAAGTTTCTTTCACCTGCCACCATGTCTAGTACAGGTAAAATTTCTGAATTTCATCCGGAAAGTGACGACGTAACAACTTACGTTATGCGGCTAAAGCACTTTATGGTTGCGAACAAGATTGAAGACGACAATAGACTGTCCGTTCTAATAACTGTATTGGGTTCAAAAGTAATAAATACTCTTGTGGATTTAGTATCACCTGATGAACTGGATAGCAAAACTTATGAACAAATTATTGATCTATTCCTGAATCAATACAAACCCGAGAAATTAACGGTAGCGGAACGTAACATATTTAATACAAGAAGGCAAAAACAATTTGAGTCTGTTCAAGAATATATCATTGTATTAAAACACCTAACTTCGACGTGCAAGTTCGGAACTTTCTTAAATGAAGCTTTACGTGATCGTTTAGTTAGTGGTGTTCTAGATGAAGAGTTGCGGCAAAAACTAATAATGGAAGATATCACATTTACGAAAGCATGTGAAATTGCTATTAAATATGAACAGGCCCAAAAGCAAAGTAATATGTTCCAAAAGCAAGCAGCGTTTTCCAACGATATTAATTCTTTAAAGAAATTTAAATCTAAACCAATGAAATTCCCGACGAAACTTAAGTTTAAATGTACCCGGTGCAACTCAAATACTCATTTCCCAAATGCGTGCCGGTATAAAACATTTAAATGTGAAAAGTGTCACAAAATTGACCAACACGCCCTTTTTAAATGTCCAAACTTGAAAATTAATTAAATCAGGTAGAGCGGGAAGACAAAAATCGCGTGCCAAGTTACGCTCGCGACCAACCAACGGACGATTTAGATAATCATCTATACGCTGTTGAATCTAATCGTAAAAAAGGCAATAAGCAAAAGTTAAATAAAGTCAAGGAAGACGAGCTGTCTACGTTAGGATTCGTATGTGAAATGGATATAGAGGGTCGCAAAATGAGTCTACAAATTGATACAGGTGCATGTAAATCAACGCTTCCCGAAAGAATATACCGTAAAATCCCTCAACTAAAACGAATTCCAATCATCCCTACCAAGTTGTCGCTTAGCACTTATCTTGGCGAAACTTTAGAAGTTAAAGGGAAGATTTATGTTAAAGTTAAATATAAAAACGGTTTGGTTTGAATTATCGTCGCACTAGAGCTACACGAGGGCTATTGGCGACGGGCGTCGTGCTTTAGAACCACAGTCAGGTGACGAGCCAACACCTGAATAGGCACCCAACGCAACCGTTAAGGGCGACATCGTACGCAGCGTTAGGACTTTGAAGGATATTTAACGTGCACTCCCTTACACGGGGTATTATTCGTCGGACATTTTTGGCTGCACGGACCGTTTATAGGTCGGCAGCTATTTTGGCAATGCCCGGACCCGAACCTGGGACCTTCCGCATGCTAAGCGAGTGCTTAACCGACTGGGCTCCCCAGCCCCCAATATAAAAACGGTGAATATGTTTTACCACTTATAGTGGTTAATACAGCAAACGAAAAAGCTCCAATTTTATTGGGCAGAAATTGGTTAGAGCGCATTAAATTAGATTGGCAATCTATTTTCGCAGTAGAAAATAACAGTACTGAAATTCTGCTAAAAGATATTAAATCTAAATACCAGGAAGTGTTTGAGCCTGGAACAGGTATTATTAAAAGTAAACAGATTGCACTTCACGTAAAAGAAGATGCAGTACCCAAATTTTTTAAGCACCGTCCTGTGCCGTTCGCGATAAAACCTTTAGTGGATAAGGAAATAGACCGTCTCTTAGAAGATAAAATAATTAAACGAGTAAAAACATCCGAATGGGCAACACCCTTGGTTGTAGTCCGTAAACCAAACGGGAATGTCAGACTATGCGCAGACTACAAAATTACTCTAAACCCAGTATTGGAAGTTGAGCACTTCCGACTACAGAGGAATTATTTTCAGAGCTAGCGGAAGCTAAAGTGTTTACAGTGTTAGATTTATCTCACGCATACCTTCAACTGCCGATTAAGGAAGAATCCCAAAAGTTACTGACTATCAACACCCATAGAGGACTTTTTTCATATACACGTTTACCGTATGGTATAAAATCCGCACCTTTTGCCTTTCAACAGGCAATGGATGAAATATTGGAAGGCATAAATAATGCGATTTGCTATTTAGACGATGTATTATTAGTTAGTAACTCTAAGGAAGAAGCAATCAAGTTATTGAATCTCGTGTTAAAACGTTTTAAAGAAAAAGGAGTAAAAGTCAATTTCGAAAAATGTAAATTTCTGTCTAGTAAAGTAACGTATTTAGGATATGAAATTACTGAACGTGGAATTTCTCCGACCGAAAAGTTGCTAGAAGCAATTAAAAATGCCCCAGAACCACAAAATGTGGAACAGTTAAAATCGTATGTGGGTCTCTTAAATTTCTACAGAAAATTTCTCCCAAATCTTTCTGGTAAAATGTTAAAATTGTACGACTTATTGAAAAATGTGCCGTGGTCTTGGTCAGCTGAGCACAAACAACTATTAGAAGAAAGTTTGGTTTGGTTTGAATTATCGTCGCACTAGAGCTACACGAGGGCTATTGGCGACGGGCGTCGTATTTTAGAACCACAGTCAGGTGACGAGCCACACCTGAATAGGCACCCAACGCAACCATTAAGGGCGACATCGTACGCAGCGTTAGGACTTTGAAGGATATTTAACGTGCACTCCCTTACACGGGGTATTATTCGTCGGACATTTTTGGCTGCACGGGCCGTTTATAGGTCGGCAGCTATTTTGGCGATGCCCGGACCCGAACCTGGGACCTTCCGCATGCTAAGCGAGTGCTTAACCGACTGGGCTCCCCAGCCCCCTATTAGAAGAAAGTAAAAGTTGGTTAACGTCAAAATCATTACTAGTGCATTACAATTCTGCGAAACCAGTAACATTAGCTTGCGATGCATCAGCTACAGGAATAGCTGCTGTGATCTCGCATACCACAGATGGATGGATGGATGTTTGGGTTTTATGGCGCAAGGGCATCCAAGGCCATACTGCGCCAAACACTAGGTTTTAATTTTAAAATAGGTTAAAAAAACAAAAAATATAACACAATACATTTAAAAAACAATTAAACATCTAAAATCTAACACAAGGTTTTTTTGTATGAAAAGCAGCACGACATTTAAAAACAGTGACACATTTAAATCAAAGAATAAAAGCCAATATCAACCAAAAAGGAAAACAAAGCATGATATGGGGGATGAGTTAAAATCTCATTGATAGATGGGTTTAGACTGTTAAAATATTTAAGTCTGCTCAGTGTAAAAGCTGGACAGTCTACTAAAAAGTGGCAAACACTTAGCGGGACATCACACATGACACACATGGGCTGATCTTCTGCCAGCAGAAGATGCACATGTGTGAGTCTTGTATGCCCGATCAGGAGGCGTGCCAGCACTACCTCCTGCCTTCTGCTCGGTGATGGAAAAAATGGCCAGGTTATAGACGGGGTAATATTATGAAATTTGTTTTCGGTTAAAAGGTCCCATTCTTTTTGCCAAACTGTATTGATTGAATGTGCGCAAGCCAGCCTGGCATCGGGAAAATTGAGGGGGGCGCCACTGCTTTGACTAGCAGTCTTAGCAGCGCGGTCCGCCTCCTCATGGCTCGGCACCCAGCAGAAACTAATTTTAAAACTATTGTTTTTGAGCTTTTGAAGGAGCTTTACAACTATGGAGATTAATGGGTGGGATTTATATGAAAAGTTACTGAGGGCTTGTAGCACACTTTTTGAATCTGAGTATATGGTCCAGGATTTGAAGTTTTGGTCTGCTATAAAATGGAGGGCAAGATAAATGGAATATATTTCTGAGGTAAAAACCGAGCAAGAAGGATTAAGTGTTTCTGCTATTGTGATATCACTAAAGACTGCAGCTGAGCCAACATGTGCCATAGACTTTGAATCATCGGTGAACACTGGTTTATGAGAGAAATTGAAAAAGCGATGCTCATTAAAAATTTGGACAACAGCAGAATCAGGTAATGATGACTTTTTAAAATTAATGATACTATGAATATGTACAGGTGATTCTTCCCAAGGTGAAAAGTTGTCATTATAGTGAAAAACTCGAAAATCTTCAAGATCAAGGTAATTTAAAAGCTCTTTCATGCGAATCGAGAAGGTCGGAATAAATGACTTGATGATATAATGGGTGGTTGTGATATAATGGGTGGTTGTGATATAATGGGTGGTTGTGACTACTTTTGATATTAAAGTAGGTAGCTTATGATAGTTTTTCTCGTTGGTGCTGCAGAGATGGCTCCTGGCACAAAACGCGCATACCACAGAGTGTGGTCAAGAACGACCAATTGCATACGCTTCTAAAACTTTATCAGACGCAGAAAAGAAATATTCACAAGTAGAAAAAGAGGCGCTTGCTATAATTTTTGGTGTAAAAAAATTTCATAAATACTTATTCGGTAGAAGTTTTGTACTATTCACAGACCATAAATCTTTAACTACAATTTTTGGGGAGAAAAAGAGCATTCCGGCGGTAACAACTGCCAGGCTGCAACGATGGGCAATCCTGCTGTCAGCATACGACTATAAAATAGTTTACAAAAAAGGATCAGACATAGCAAACGCCGATGCTTTATCCAGGCTTCCTTTTACAGCTGATGAGGATTTGTCTAATGACTGGTCGGCTATAAACTATGTGCAAAATTGTTTAGCGTTTCTTGAATCCGACACAACCGACAACCCTTTAACAGCAGAGGATATAGCCCGTGAAAGTAAGAAAGATTTAATCTTGCTAAAAGTTTGGCAATATACTATGCACGGATGGCCAAATCAAGTTCCTGATAACCTAACTCCCTTTAAAATAAGACAAAATGAAATTACGACAGAAAATGGATGCTTAATGTGGGGTACTAGGGTAATCATTCCAGCAAATCTTAAAGGAAAAATCCTTAATTTACTACACGAAGGTCATAATGGAATTACGAAGACTAAAATGCTTGCTCGCAGTTATGTGTGGTGGCCAAAGATAGACGAAGATGTCGAAAACCACATTAAGTCTTGTTTAATTTGCCAGAGCTGTCAAAACTCCGCACCAAAAGTTCCTTATAGCCCTTGGCCAATTACTAAACATCCTTGGCAGCGTATCCATATAGATTTTGCTAAGGATACCAGCGAACAATTGCTTCGTACAAATGATGGGTACTGTCTTTTGTGTGTGGTAGACACTTATTCCAAGTGGATAGAAGTGTTCCCCATGAAATCAATGACTACTCAATTGACTGTTAATAAACTAAGAACTCTATTTGCAGCATACGGACTTCCAGAAGTGTTAGTCTCGGACAACGGAGGGACATTTGTATCTGAAGAATTTCAGGACTTCTTAAAGAAAAATAGAATAAATCACAAGCTGATACCTCCCTACCATGCTTGTTCAAATGGAGCAGCTGAAAAAGCTGTTCAGACCGTAAAGAAAGCTCTTCTGAAGCAAGTGCTAGAAGACTTCGGGAACAATAAAATCAGAAATATACAACATAAGATTGATAATTTTTTATTCAATTATAGGAATACTCCCAATGCAACCAGTGGAGTGAGTCCCGCCGAGGTGTTCTTAAAAAGAAGGCCGAGAACTAAACTAACATTTTTACTTCCTAATTTAGCGGACCACTTATCCGAAAAGCAACTGATCTCTAAAAGTTTTGAAGATCGAAGAAGGGGTCCGGAACGATATTTTGGAGTCAGCGAGAAAGTGCTAGTTAAAAGTGTCAGAAACAATAAAATTAAATGGTTTCCTGGAGTTGTTTTGCAGGTTCTTAGTCCAGTCACCTACAAAGTCGAAGTAGGGGAAGAGCATCGAATGTGCCATGCCGATCATCTCAGGAAATGGTCGTTGCCACTGCCTAAGGACCCTGTGACTTCGTCCAGAGCTGAACCTTCACCTGAGGTCAACCCACCTGACCTTGGGCAACCACTTTCCCAGACCAAGCCAGCAACGGATCTGCCTCATCCCCGTCCTCTCCCGGTGATCAGTGAATCGTCACCTCTTTCTCGGACTGGGCCAGCAACTGATCAGTCTCCTCCATCTCCTCATCCGGTGATCAGTGAATCATCGAATCGAAAAGTGAGGGCACCAGCCTCACCGCTAAAGCCGGTGGAGTCCCAATCGAAGACTCAGTCTCCCGGCACCAGCCTCACCTGCTAGCCAGATGCCGGAATCAGGTCCGGTATCCCAGCCTCCGGTGGAGGTCCCACTACTCAGAAGATCTACCAGGATCAGAAGACCTCCTGATAGACTTGTAATAAGCCATAAGGACTGATAAACTGATATTTTATTATATAGAAATATTTATTGTGATTGCTCATAAGAACTGAAAATAAGTTAGAACAATTATTTAATTAAAGGGAGAAAAAGTGCAGTATCCCCGCAACCGTATATCTTAATTTGCATAATTCTTATCATTTCTCCTTGCAACTCAACTCGAGTATTCTGGATCTATAAGTAGCGTGCCTGCTACTGCATTCTGTTCTGTATGTGATAGCCTTATCTCAAAATAAAAACAATGTGATTAACAGAAGTGTAGTTTCCTGCTTGACCAAACACCGCAGTACTAACTTCAAGGTTTTGCCAAGACGCCTTAGAAAATCTTTTTGGCCAAGTAAGATCACGTCAAGTCATCCCCACAGCTGCACAGTTTAAAAACAACCTTAAATTGATAACCATTTCGCAGTTCCTGCACAAGTGTACCACGGGTAGCTACCAAGCCGATGAGGCCGAGTTTCTCTCTGGATTTTTAGATACCATCAATAAGCCTGCAAAGCCAACTCAAACGGTTGTCCTGTAGGCTGATTGGGAAAACACAGACACAGAAATGAGCCTTAAAGAAAATAATAGATTGTACAACATTGCTGGATATATTGTTCACAGTATTGAGAAAAATTGTAAAGTTTGTCAGGATTGTTTGAACGGCGTTGTTTCAGATTCAAAACTCTACACAGAGTATAGTTTTCTTGTAGAGTTAAAAGAATACCCCTGGAAGTCTTTGCTATGTTAAAGAAATATTTGAACTGTTATGGAAATCGTGTTTCGCTCCATGAAATCAGAAATTGTTAAAAGCAGTAACTGCAAAGAATTTCTGCTGAAGCAATTCTTAAAAGACACAAATATTCAGTCTTTAGAATTGCCTTCTTGTCATTTTATTAAGATGAAAATTTTGAAGAAGTTTGCTACTTTCCGATTGAACATCTTCGCAAATAAGTGCAAGAAGGAAGCTAAGGCAAAATCAAAGAAGAATGTCAACATGAGCAGCAAAAGTATTGCACTGAGGAATTTAGCAAAAACGGTTTAAGCCCTCAACATTTGGTTGAATTAACGTCATACTAGAGCTACACTTTCTTTTTGGAACTTTTCACATTATTAGGTTAGGTTAAGTTTTGAATTATCGTCGCATGAGGGCTATTTTCGACAAGCCTCGTATTTTAGAACCACAGTCAGGTGACGAGCCAACACCTGAAAAGGCACCCAACACAACCGTTAAGGGCGACATTGTACACAGCTTTAGGACTTTGAAGGATATTTAACGTGCACTACCTCCACGTGGTATAATTCTTCGGACATTTTTTACTATTTATAGGTCAGCAGTTATTTTGGCTGATGCCCAGACTCGAACTTGGGACCTTTCGCATGCTAGGCGAATGCCTAACCGACAGGGCTCACCAGCCAGCCCCATATAAAAATGGAAAAAAAAGCACTGTTTACATAATATATAGCAGATATAATATAATTTGAATAAAAAATATATATATGGATTGTATCCAGTCAGTTATAAAGTAACTAAGAGTTTTCATATTTTAACACCATGTAAATAATTTTGAAATATAAAAACGATAAATATATCGACACACTGCTATGCCACTAGTGTGATACACACTAGGAGCATACACACAATTCTACTGCCGTCGTATTTTAGAACCATAGTCAAGTGACGAGCCAACACCTGAATAGGCACCCAACGCAACCGTTTTACATTCTACAAGCAGCAGCTCCTCAACGTTTGAATTGGTTTCATTGAATTAGCATCACACTAGAGCTACACGAGGGCTATTGTCGACGGGCGTCGTATTTTAGAACCACAGTCAAGTGACGAGCCAACACCTGAATAGGCACCCAACGCAACCGTTTTACATTCTACAAGCAGCAGCCCCTCGACATTTGAATTTGTTTGGTTGAATTAACGGCACACTAGAACTGCACCATGACTTTTTTGTAAATATATAAACATTTGTGTTTCAAAATAAATAAATCTTGAGCCGAACTTTCATCGAATAGAACCCTTAACCCACAGAGACATCAAGATTATGTATTTTTTTAACAGATTTAATTGGCATAAGTTCCCTTCAGGGCACCTTCTTTTCTACAGTGTGCCCAAATTCAACAATAGATAAAAGCTCAGAAATAGAAAAACCCTCCAAGCTAATTTCTATATATTTCAACAGTATTTTCAAATTGTTTAGCACAAAATAAAAATGATCATGCATTTAAATAAATATATTTAAGAAAAATAACTTAAAGTGACACTAGATTCAAGAATTTTTATAAGAAAACGCATTTGTTAAAAATTTTTATGCATGTATATTCCTATACAAGTGTGCTCATGAAGGAGAATAAGTATTAAAAATCAATTACATGTAATTTAATTATAATATTTATGTGTAATAACTTTTGAATGGATGTAATTATTGAAACAAATTATATATTTAGAAATTAAGTGAATAAATCCCTGTATCTCTGTCTTGAAATTATTTTATCATGTAGCAGGCTACCCACACTAACCAGCAAATTATGTTTAAATATTTATCTAATTTTTTAAGGTAAATTCAACTAGTAATAAAGTAATCAAGGAATCTGTCCCACAGGAAGTCCCTAAATAATTAAATGAAGGTTTTGGTTTTGAATTATCGTCGCACTAGAGCTACACGAGGGCTATGAGGAAATGAAGGACAATCATGATTATTCATCAAAAGCTTACCAACAATTAATTTATATCTATTCAGCAATTTTAATCTTTTTTAAAAAATAATATTCTATCCTTAGTGATTTGTTAATTCATGAAAAGTAATGCACATGCAGTATAAATTTCTCTACAGAGATGGCGCCACTGGAACTAATAAATAGTTTCGTTTTATTGGCGAGTTTGGTTGAGCAATAACGATTCTAGCATGGCACACCTGCATGGCTCCTTGTCGTTACCCTGTACAGCACACAGTGTATTGAAGGTACAATGGGGACGATGAAAAATAGCTCAACTTTACTCCGCTCTTCAAACGCAAGCAACCAGAACATTCCTTAAGATAGACTTCGTAGAGTAAGGCGCGCTTCACGCATTTCTCCTATTTTCTGCCTGTACTTAGTTCATAAGAGTGAACAACGACTAATTACCTCAATTAAGTTAGGTTTGAATTTTTGTCGCACTAGAGCTATTGGCGACAGGCGTCATATTTTAGAAACAGTCAAGTGACGAGCCAACACCTGAAAAGGCACCCAACGCAACCGTTAAGGGTGACATCCCACGCAGCGTAAGGTTAGGTTTGAATTATCCTCGCACTAGAGCTACATGCACGCAGCGTTGGGACTTGGAAGGATATTTAATGTACACAGGGCGTTTATAAGGTTGACAGTTATTTTTGGCGATTCCCGGACTCTAATCTGGGACCTATCGCATGCTTAGGCAAGTGCCTAACCGACTGGGCTTCCCAGCCCCTAGTAATTTGATAGTTAAATCGTTTCTGCCTCTTGTTGCGACTGCCGCTTAATGCGAAATGAAAACCTATTGCTGTATTGAAAAAAATAGAAATCCTCCTACCCTGTTCTAGCAAAATTAGCAAGAAAATATTTATCGGCAGTGTCGATAGTGAGCGGTTGTTCTCCGAAGTTGGAAACATTTGTGAACAAAAACGCAATAGATTACTTCCACAAAATGCTAAACAACTCCTTTTCTTACATTATAATTTGCCTCTACTAAATTTTAAACATAATTATACCCATTCCCATTATTTAATACAACTGATGTATGTCAATTGATTCATAAAAATGATTTATCATGAATAAACATCATGTAGACTGAGAAATTAAAAGGCTGCAACATTCATTCTTGATGTAGTGTTTCTTATATATTTCAATAATTTTTTTATTTTCTTGTATTCATTTCAGAAAAAATTCGATTAGAAAATGTGTTAAACTGTAAATTTCACTATTCGGCTTAACCGAATACCGAATGGTGACACAATTTTCGGGGCATCACTTGTCATTTCATAACTGAGATTACAATCGCCAAAGCCCCAATTGAAGAATAATGACCAATACACTGCAAAGAGGAAACTCCTTCTTTCAGGGCCAAAGTAGAATTTTCCAGTGAAGGTGGGTATCAGAATTTTGGCCATAACAATAGGAATTCGGAAAACTAATGGGTGGGTGAACTAGTACAGGGACAAAAACCTAGAAAAAACCTTACAAAATCCTAGAAAAAAGTTCCCCGATACTTTCACAAAAAAATTCCCGATTTTACAATTACCTAGAAAACATGCAATACACACAATTCAATGCAGAACAGAAAATTTAATTAAAACATCGGAGAATTAACACTTTCTCCATTATGGGTCAGCCTACCTAACTTTTCAACATTTCCGAAAATCTAAGTCTGAGGAATATCAAATACGTCCAAATGATATATTATATCATAAATTAACCAATTCCTTTATAACAATTATATTTAAATTTGTTTCACAATAAAAATTAATTATTATTTTCCATTCATGTTCGACTTTAAATTGACTCTCTAAATTTTTATTGCAACATTTTTAAATTAAAAGGGGGAAAATATATACAGATTTCAGATGGAAAAAATGAAAACAATATTTTACGTTTTCACTTGCGTTCTATTTTATTTATGTAATATAATCGTGTTTCAACTGAATTGAGCACTTTTATTTTATAAAATGTAGAATCAATTAGATGAATCTTTAAAATGCATTCTTGTTGGAATGCATAAAGCTGGTTCCAATTATCGTGAAATAGCTGCAACTCTTGGAATCAGCACACACATGGTTTCAAGGTGGATAAATCGGAAAGTTATAAATGTTTATCTCTTATCTTTGCAAATATATAGAAAACTTTGATTGCATAAATTATTTTTATTATAAATAATTTTAGGTATCGAAACACTAATAATATGGATCGGAAAGAAGGGAGCGGTCGTTTACTAGCATTAGCAGCTAACGAAGCAATAGAAACAGTACACTGTTAAAAAATTATGGTGCATGATTGCACCGGAATCCTGGAACTTTCTAGCTGCCACCACTATTTGGAGCGTGGATGCACCTCTTTTGCGGTGCAACCGCTTGCACCAGTATTTCGGTTTATGGCTGCACCAGTATTTCGGTTTATGATTGCACCACTATTTCGGTTTACGGTTACACCAGAATTTCGGTTTATGGTTGCACCAGTATTTCGGTTTATGGCTGCACCAGTATTTCGGTTTATGATTGCACCACTATTTCGGTTTACGGTTACACCAGAATTTCGGTTTATGGTTGCAACAGTATTTCGGTTTATGATTGCACCAGTATTTCGGTTTATGATTGCACCACTATTTCGGTTTACGGTTACACCAGAATTTCGGTTTATGGTTGCACCAGTATTTAGGTTAGTATTTAGGGTTTTGCTTCCACTAGAATGGAGGTTCTTAGTACATGTATTGTTTATCTTTTTACCTAGACTACATATTGAATTAGAATTAAAATTTTCAGTTAGGCTAGCAAAAGTGCGGACATTTTTTAATTTTTTTTTATTTTTTATTGTGGATTATTTTAAAATGTCCACACTTTTGGCCACCACAGTATACTAACATATAATAACAGACGTTGCAACAAATATTGATACTTAATAATAATACACAATCTTTTATTAACAAAATACAAATATTGAAAACAGCTTTCAAGTCTTTAGGGAATTTCAAGATATGTTTTTCAATAGAAAACGTTCAATAGCTTTAAAAAAACTATTTATAAACAGACGATGGATTATTGTCAAGAAACTGTTTACAATGCAAAAAAAAATGTTTCATCACTAATAAATTGTAACCCCCCAACATGGAACTTGGTAAAACTCATGAAAACACGACATATAAAAACAATTTCATCATTTCTACTAATAATTAGTATAATTAGAAAAAAATGGATAATCATTTTTAAAGTGCACTCAGAAACTCTTTAAAAAGCACTCAGTGCAACTCGTTTAACCCTGTAATGCATGAATTTTTTTTTCATCCTGAAAAAATATATTTGATAATAAAAGATATATTTTTATATATTTAGAAATATATATATTTAATACTCTTACAGGGGGCTGGGGAGCCCAGTCGGTTAAGCACTCGCTTAGCATGCGGAAGGTCCCAGGTTCGGGTCCGGGCATCGCCAAAATAGCTGCCGACCTATAAACGGCCCGTGCAGCCAAAAATGTCCGACGAATAATACCCCGTGTAAGGGAGTGCACGTTAAATATCCTTCAAAGTCCTAACGCTGCGTACGACGTCGCCCTTAACGGTTGCGTTGGGTGCCTATTCAGGTGTGGCTCGTCACTTGACTGTGGTTCTAAAATACGACGCCCGTCGCCAATAGCCCTCGTGTAGCTCTATTGCGAAGATAATTCAAACCAAACCAAACCATATGACAAAAATTTTAAAAGTTGATATTTAAATTTTAATGCAGTTAATTTTTTTTCTTAATAAAATAAAATACTCTTACATGATGGGGAAAATATTAAGAAAAAAAATTAACTGCATTAAAATTTAAATATCAACTTTTAAAATTTTTGTCATATGGTTTGGTTTGGTTTGAATTATCTTCGCAATAGAGCTACACGAGGGCTATTGGCGACGGGCGTCGTATTTTAGAACCACAGTCAAGTGACGAGCCACACCTGAATAGGCACCCAACGCAACCGTTAAGGGCGACGTCGTACGCAGCGTTAGGACTTTGAAGGATATTTAACGTGCACTCCCTTACACGGGGTATTATTCGTCGGACATTTTTGGCTGCACGGGCCGTTTATAGGTCGGCAGCTATTTTGGCGATGCCCGGACCCGAACCTGGGACCTTCCGCATGCTAAGCGAGTGCTTAACCGACTGGGCTCCCCAGCCCACTTTGACCTATGGCAAAAACCAACAACAAAATTCCAATTTTGAAAATAATGATTAAAAAACTACTAAATATATTGTAAAATAACCCTCTTGAACTATAATTTTTTAAATAATTTATTTGTATTTAGTAGTAATATTATTATACTTTGAATGCAGCCAAAGACAATAATTTCACAACAGTTAATAACTTCACTCTTTAATTTTGAGTACACTTTTACTACTGTCATCTATGTGGGTTATTAGTAACTAAAACCTCAAAATGGATTGTAATAGATGGAAAAAAACGGATTTGTCGAGAGGGAGCTGTACTTTTATAGAATAAAGTGGATTCTGTTACTTTTTGCCATATGGCAACAGCATACATTAGAGTGTTAAAATATAAATGATTAGCTTCGTATCTCAAGGAACAAGAAATTACCATAGGGCCAAATTCCAAAATCGGCTGATGATAATGCAATAAAAAATAATGTTTTGGCTTTTATACAAAATTATTAAAAAGGTTTTGAGAAGAATATGATGCTCAAGAATTATGTCTGCTAAATATGAAATGTGAACTTCCTTGATATCTTCAACTTGGTGGACTCTAAGACCTTCTAACACCTTCATCTGTAAAACAAGCTGCTTTCTGGTTAACTAATAAAACCTAGATGAGCGTGTCCAGAACATATAATTACAGGATCTTGTTTTATTGAAACTTATAGGGGAGAGTGTTGTACCTTGGGACACTGACAATTTCTAAGAATCTATTGGCAATATTCATATATTGTTTATTTCTAATAGTAGCCTTAACCAACAGACATCATCAAAATAAAATTTAACACTAGCATCATTGAATTGAAGAATTGGTGCCAAAACATAATATTTCATAACCCCAAAGTAAATATTGTTCTCATTCTAATATAATTTTTTACCTTTTTACTTTTACAAAAAGTCAAATGCGTTTTATTTTCTTCATAAGAGAGAAGATTTTAAAATATTTTGGTTTTGAGAAAATAATAATATTGCATTTAGATTGGCCACCATCTTGCTTTTATTTAAACCATGTGGTGTGTTGTACCTTGGGACTGTAAAGCATATTGTATCATCATTATAATGTTAAATAATTTGGACTTGCAATGTTGCTGTATAATTTAAATTATTCTTGAATTGTAAGATTTTGTTAACATATTAAGAAATTATTAGCTTCTTATAAAAATCACTTATTAGGTGATAATTAAGATAGAGAGCTTAGTCTTAATATAATACGTTTATTGACGATCACATGTTGGATGGAATGATTATGTTACAAAAGTAATAGTTTAGTTGTATCTCAGGACTCACGAGTAATCACAGAATATATTTTACAAACACATGAAGTCATCATGACATCCCCCTTGAGATTTAAAAGCAATTTAAATTTATACAAAAATACACTATATATACATTCATTTACATAATCAGAAAGATATGCAGGTCTTAGACTTCTACGTCCACTTCTTGTTACATTGAAGTTTCTAGAATGATTAAAATTAACATTTGTTGGATTATTTACACTTTGTCTTTGCTGGTCATTAATAACAGTTACAGGATTATTGGTTTCATTTACATTTGTATCAGGCAATAAATTAACATCATAATCAGAAAATGCACAATATTCACCATTTGATTTTTACAAATGTTTTCTGTTTCGAATAAGTATTTTACCAGATTGAGTTTTTATTTTGTAAGACCTATCATTAATACCCTGGGATATTATTTTAGCGGTGTCCCATGTTTTGGTTTTAAAATTTCTGACACGAACTGTATCACCTGGACTTAGTTTACACAGTGGTTTAGCTGATCGGTCATAATACCCTCTTTGTTTTTCCTGTCGCTTTACCAGCATTCATTTTACATCATTAAAAATTTCAGCATTTAACATTTCACTAGTGACTGGCAATTTTGTTCGCAATCTTCTGCCAAACATAATTTGTGCAGGAGCGAGGTGAAGTCCAGAAATGGGTGTATTGCGATATTCCATCAAACTCACAAAGTAAGATTTACTATTTTATGAAATTTATTTTCGGCTTCAAGGTCCCATTCTTTTTAACATAATCTGTTGATTGAATGTGCACAAGCCAGTTTGGCATCAGGCAGATTGAGGGGGGCGAAGCTGCTTTGACAAGCAGTCTTTGCAGCGCGGTCCGCCTTCTCATTACCCGGAATACCAACATGGTTCGGCACCCAGCAAAAACTAATTTTAAAACTATTGTTTTTGAGCTTTTGGAGGAGCTTTACAACTATGGAGATTAATGGGTGAGATTCATAGGTTAGGTTAGGTTAGGTTTGAATTATCGTCGCACTAGAGCTACACGAGGGCTATTGGCGACGGGCGTCGTATTTTAGAACCACAGTCAGGTGACGGGGTGAGATTCATATGGATGGATGGATGTTTGGGTTTCATGGCGCAAGGGCATCTAAGTCCATACTGCGCCAAACACTAGGTTTCACTTTTAAAACAGGTTTTTAAAAAACACAATACATTAAACAAAACAGTTAGACATCTAAAATCAAATACACGGTTCATTTAATAAAAAGTTTCAAATGATTATTAAAAGCAGCACCTAACATTTAAGAACAGTGACACATTCAAATCAAAGAATAAAATCCAATATACACTAAAAAGGAAAACAAAGCATGATATGGGGGATGAGATAGAATGTCATGAATAGATGGATTTAGAATGTTAAAATATTTAAGCCTGCTCAGAGTGAAAGCTGGACAGTCGACTAAAATGTGGTATACACTTAGCGGGACATCACACATGACACATCTGGGCTGATCTTCTGCCAGCAGAAGATGCACATGTGTGAGTCTTGTGTGCCCGATCAGGAGGCGCGCCAGCACTACCTCCTGCCTTCTGCTCGGTGATGGAAAAAATGGCCAGGTTATGGATGGGGTAATGTTATGAAATTTATTTTCGGTTAAAATGTCCCATTCTTTTTGCCAAACTGTATTGATTGAATGTGCGCAAGCCAGCTTGGCATCGGGCAAGTTGAGGGGGGCGCCACTGCTTTGACTAGCAGTCTTCGCAGCGCGGTCCGCCTCCTCATTGCCCGGAATACCAACATGGCTCGGCACCCAGCAAAAACTTATTTTAAAACTATTGTGTTTGAGTTTAAAGAGGAGCTTTACAACTATTGAGATTAGGGGATGAGATTTATATGAGAAATTATTTAGAGCATCTAGTACACTTTTGGTTTGGTTTGGTTTTGAATTATCGTCGCACTAGAGCTACACGAGGGCTATTGGCGACGGGCGTCGTATTTTAGAACCACAGTCAAGTGACGAGCCACACCTGAATAGGCACCCAACGCAACCGTTAAGGGCGACATCGTACGCAGCGTTAGGACTTTGAAGGATATTTAACGTGCACTCCCTTACACGGGGTATTATTCGTCGGACATTTTTGGCTGCACGGGCCGTTTATAGGTCGGCAGCTATTTCGGCGATGCCCGGTCCCGAACCTGGGACCTTCCGCATGCTAAGCGAGTGCTTAACCGACTGGGCTCCCCAGCCCAGTACACTTTTGGAATCCGAGTAGATAATCCATGATTTATAATTTTCATCTGCTATGTGATGGAGGGCAAGATAGATTGAATATATTTCTGAGGTAAAAACCGAGCATGAAGGATGAAGTGTTTCTGCTATGGTGATGTCACTAAAAACTGCAGCTGAGCCAACATGTGAAAAGGACTTGGAACCATCAGTGAATACGGGTTTATGAGAGAAATTAAAAAAGCGATGCTCATTAAAAATTTGTACAACAGCTGAGTCAGGCAATGATGACTTTTTAAAATTAAAGATACTGTGATTTTGTACAGGTGATTCTTCCCAAGGTGAAAAATTATCGTTAAAATTAAAAACTCTAAAATCATCAAGATCGAGGTCATCTAAGAGCTCTTTAATACGGAGAGAGAAGGTCGGAATGAATGATTTTTTGTTTAAAAAGAACTGCTGGAATTTTGGGTTTAAAATTTGTGAATATAAAGGGTGTTTATTATTACTTTTTATATTAAAATATGCAGCTAATGATAGTTTTTCCCGACGATGTTGCAGAGATGGCTCCTGGCACAGAACGTAAAGGCTTTGTACAGGAGATGTACGGAAAGCCCCAGAAGCCAATCTCAGACCCTGGTGATGAATGGTGTCTAAATACTTGAGGGCCGATTTTCTGGCAGAACCATAGGCAGCTACACCGTAATCAAGCTTGGATCGAACTAAAGCACGGTAAATCCTCAGCATAGATGTTGTATCAGCACCATAGGTAGTGTTACATAAAACTTTCAGTATGTTCAGCGACTTATTGCATTTCTGCCGTAGATGTTGAATGTGTGGCAAGAAGGTGAGCTTCCTGTCAAAAATAATGCCCAGAAACCTTGCCTCCGATCTAACAGGCAGAGCCACACCATTTAAAGTAATTTCTGGGTCAGGATGCAGCCCACGCTTCCGGCAGAAATGCATACAGATTGTTTTCTGGTTAGAAATAACGAAACCATTCTGATTGGTCCAATCCGTGATCTTGCGGATTGCAATCTGCAGCTGTCTCTCTACTGTACTCATGTTAGTCGAAGCACAGGAGATCTGAAAGTCATCTACAAACAAAGTGCCATTGACAGTTGGTGGAAGCTGCCTTACTATATCATTGATCTTCAGAATGAACAACACCACGCTGAGGACACTGCCTTGAGGGACACCTTCTAATTGGTAGAAGTCTCGAGACAGAGTGGATCCGACACGAACTTGAAAAACACGGGTCTTAAGGAAATTCTGAATAAAGACTGGTAAATTACCACGAAACCCAAGATGGTATAGGTCTTTCAGAATTCCGTACCTCCATGTCCGATCATAAGCCTTCTCCATGTCAAAAAATATGGACACGAGGTGCTGATTTCGAACAAAGGCTTCCAAAAGCAGGATATTGTCTATGGTGCTTCTATGGTGCCGGAAACCACTCTGAAAAGGGGATAAGGCACCTTTTTCTTACAAGCAATAGACAAGGCGGGCATTGACCATCCGTTCCATTAGCTTGCACAGGCAACTGGTCAAGGCAATGGGACGGTAATTACCAGCATCTTGAGGGTCTTTTCCTGGCTTAGCAATAGGGATAACAATTGCTCTTTGCCAGGAAGTCGGGAAAACTTTCTCATTCCATATTCTATTGTAGAGTTTTAAAAGGGTTTGTAAAGAATTACTGTTTAGATGTTTTAACATTTCATTATGTATTTTATCATGGCCGGGGGCAGATGAGTGGCATTTCTTTAGAGCACATTGTAGCTCCCTTAGAGTGAAATGACAGTTGTAACTATTATTATGAGAAGTTCTGAAATTTAATTTTTTAAGCTCCTCTCTTTGTTTAGTTATTAAAAAGTCAGCGTTATAATTGGCAGCCTTTGCAGCTGTCTCCAAGACAGCTGCAAAGGCTGCTCCAAGTTGATCTGCAATATCTTTTTGGGAAGTAATTAAAATATTATTGTTTTTCAGCATAGAAAGCGGCTGTGAGTCAGCGTAACGACCCGAAATCCTTTTCACTTTCTTCCAAACAGTTCTTGATGTTACGTGACCATGGATAGTATTAAGGTATTGCTGCCAAGATGACCTTTGGCTTTCACGTCGTATCCTACGGGCCAGGGACCGAGCCCTTTTAAATTCAATGAGATTTGCCTCTGTAGGATATCGACGGAAGATACCCCAAGCACGCTTCTTCCGCTTTTCAGCCTGTGAACAGTCGTGGTTCCACCAAGGCTTGGGAGATTTTGGAATTCTGCCATGGGTGACAGGAATGGCTAAAACAGCAGCACTCAATATAGTATTAGTAACGACATTAACAGCCGAGTCAATATCGCCTGTTTCGACCATGTCGTCCGTCAGCTCAGCATGGGTTGTAAAAATATCCCAATTTGCTTTAATAAATTTAAACTGTTCTGGTTTTTCGCATTGAGGTGGTGGGCTCCTCGATGTTAAAATGATTGGAAAGTGATCACTGTCATACAAGTCACTTCCAACCCCGAAAGACCAGTCTAAAGAGAGCGACGGAGAGCAAATGGCGAGGTCGACAGCATGGAAAGTCCTTGAAGGCGAGTGAAACAGAGTTGGACTTCCGTCATTAAGCAGAAACAGATTTTGCCCGTGTATTAGCTGTTCCATTATTGATCCTCGGCTGTTATGTTCACCACTGCCCCACATTGGGTGGTGGCCATTAAAGTCACCCATGAGAAAAAATGGGGCAGGCAGCTGCTGAATTACATTTTCCAAATCTCCTATATTAACAACATGGTTTGGTGGTAAATATATGCAGCAGATGGTAACAAGGTGGGAAAGTTGAATCTGTATTGCTATGGCTTGGAGGTTGGTATTGATATTCAAAATACTGGTGGGCAATCGGTTAGAATACACGATTGCAACTCCACCACAAGCCCTTCCACCTTCTGAGTAGTCTTTTCTTAACATATCACAAGATGTTAATTTTGTGATATCGCCTGCTTTTAGAAATGTTTCCTGCAGGCAGACTACATCAGGTGCATATTTATCCATGATTGCCTTGACACCGTCTACATAGGGTCGGAAACCACGACAATTCCACGAGACTATTCGGGTCATTTAGGGAAAATAATTGGTGGATGTTTCGTCACCAATTTATCTCGAGGCATCAGATGTTGTGGTGCCTCGAGTCCCGACTCAACATCCATTTCTGGGGAATCGGAGGAGTCTGAGCTATTGTTGGTTTTAGTATTTAAGGATTTGCTCCTTGCTTTGGTTTTTTGTTTCTTAGGCGCCCTTTCTAAGCGTTTGACCGTCACTGGAGATTTACTATGTCTTGGGGGTTTTTGTGTGTCTGATCTTACTAAAGTATTTTGAGTTTGAGAGCTGGAGGATGATGTGGTGTTTTTTGTAATAGAAGTTGTTGCTATTGTATTGGAAGATTTAACGTCTTGCAGGTATTTCTCTAAGATCATATTGCACTGGATGGCTATTGAGGCTGTTGAAACTTTGGTGGCAGATGCATATGATACGTTAGGTTTCGGCAGGGTTATTTTTACTTGGTTACGAGCTTCTTGATAGGATACATTTTTAGTGACTTTGATATATTGAATGTCTTTCTCTTCTTTCCACCTTGGACAACCCCTGAAGTTGGCAGTGTGGTCGCCTTCACAGTTTAGACACTTTGGTGGAAGCTGGCAAGAAGAGAAAGAGTGACCTTTATTAGAACAGTTTGAACAATATTCATCTTGGGATCTGCAGGTTGCTTTAGTGTGGCCATACCTTTGGCAATGAAAGCAGCGCAAAGGGTTTGGAATATATGGACGAACGGGACAGTTAAGGTAGCCGGCTATTATGTGTTTGGGTAGGGTGGGTGTAGCAAAAGTTAGTATGACATGTTGAGTGTTTACAATGTTGTCTCCTTTTTTGATAGAAATACGTTTTACTTGTGTAACATTTTGAAGTTTCAGGCCATCCAGTATTTCCTGCTCTGAAACATTGAGCAGATCTTTTTTTGGAGATGACACCACGGCAGGAGTTTAGTGATTTATGGGGTGTGACAGTTATAGGAATATTGCATAAAAGTTTTGAATTTAAGAAGGATCTTGATTGTACATAGGTTGTCGTTTCGATAAGTAGGTCTCCGGATTTAAGTTTTTTAACGGATTTGGGGTTTCCTCCGATTCCGAGTAAGCCTTTCTGTATAGCAAATGGTGAAACACTAGATAATTGTTGGGTTGCTGAGCTAATAACTAAAAATTTTGGATAAAGTATATTTATGTCAGTAATATTCTTGGTCTTTTCAGTTTCAGGTGTTATTTTTGGCGGACTTGACAATCCGCCTGGGCTATGTGTTTGAGCCATGATTGATAAAGAGGGGGTTCATCCCCGTAGTCCGCAGGTAGCTCCGGATACCCTTTCTCACCCACCTACTGCAACTACGCCGGAGTGGCCGGGATACGGCAGGGGCTTACCAGCTCTGGGCAACTAAAAAGAATAAGGGTGCGAACTTTCGCAAATAAAAAAACATAAGCCCAGCCTTTGGCAGTGTCCCTAGGCAGTACTACGGGGACATAGCGTTACGGGTTCGGGGTGTGGATCCGCACTGGGCACCCCTAGCCGCAAAACTAACCCTTTTCCGGAGCGAAAATCCAAATGGCAGTGGTGTCCGGCAGCTCAAACGCCGGACAGCAGTGCCATTAGGCGAGCCGATTGCCAGGGGCGGGCTCCCCCCTGGCACCCGTCAACCAGTGAAGCATGGACCAAAGGGCACGCAACAGTGGCCTCAGGAAACTAACACCTGTCCTATGGGAGGCCACTGCAGGAACCCCAGGACTCCACTTTCCTCCGGTTCAGCCGGTCGCAGCACACGGCAAACGTGCTGGTCGGAAATGTCCGACAACAATGAAACAATGAAAAACAAAAATATTTAAAGGTCCAAATCAAAGCAGTTCACTAGGTATTATAAATAAATAAATTAAAATCAAAATATATAAAAGAGAATAAAGAATTATGCTCTCAGCCGAAATAAATAACGCAAGAAAAAAGGTTAGGGATAAATTCTAAAACTAAGAGATTCTTCTGTAACTAAGATTAAAACAGTAAAGAAAACCAGAATCAACACAAAACCGGACCTTTGCAGGGAGGAAAGAAAGAAGAATACAAAGGCCCAGCTAGGGATTCTCGGGGTCGCTACTCCCGTGCTCACAAGAAGTGAGCTCCCTGAGAAGCTAGGGACCTCGGGATTGCCACACCCGTACCCACCGAAGTGGGCCCCCTGAGGGTGAGATTCATATGAAAAGTTACTGAGGGCTTGTAGCTCTCTTTTTGAATCCGAGTATATGGTCCATGACTTGAAGTTTTGGTCTGCAATATAATGGAGGGCAAGATAAATGGAATATATTTCTGAGGTAAAAACCGAGCAAGAAGGATTAAGTGTTTCTGCTACTGTGATATCACTAAAGACTGCAGCTGAGCCAACATGAGCCATAGACTTTGAACCATCGGTGAACACTGGCTTATGAGAGAAATTAAAAAAGCGATGCTCATTAAAAATTTGGACAACAGCAGAATCAGGTAATGATGACTTTTTAAAATTAATGATACTATGAATATGTACAGGTGATTCTTCCCAAGGTGAAAAGTTGTCATTATAGTGAAAAACTCTAAAATCTTCAAGATCAAAGTAATTTAAAAGCTTTTTCATGCGAATCGTGAAGGTCGGAATAAATGACTTTTTGTTAATAAAGAATTGCTGGAATTGCGGATTAAGAATCTGGTGATATAATGGGTGGTTGTGACTACTTTTGATATTAAAGTAGGTAGCTAATGATAGCTTTCCCCGACGATGCTGCAGAGATGGCTCCTGGCACAGAACGTATAGGCTTTGTACAGGAGATGTACGAAAAGCCCCAGAAGCCAATCTCAGATCATGATGGTGAATGGTGTCTAAATACTTGAGAGCTGATTTTCTTGCAGAACCATAGGCAGCGACACCGTAATCAAGCTTGGATCTTATCAAAGCACGGTAAATTCTCAGCATGGATGTTGTATCAGCACCATATGTTGTGTTCGAGAGCACTTTTAATATGTTCAGCGACTTATTGCACTTCTGCCGTAGATGTTGAATGTGTGGCAAGAAGGTGAGCTTCGTGTCAAAAAAAAAAAAATACCCAGAAATTTTGCCTCTGATTTTACAGGCAGAGCCACACCATTCAAAGTAATTTCTGGGTCCGGATGAAGCCCACGCTTCCGGCAGAAATGCATGCAGATTGTTTTCTGCTTAGATATTACAAAACCATTGGTATTTGTCCAATCCGTGATCTTGCGGATTGCAATCTGCAGCTGCCTCTCAATTGTACTCATGCTGGCTGAGGCACAAGATATTTGAAAGTCGTCCACGAACAAAGTGCCTTTAACAGTTGGTGGTAGCCGTTTCACTATGTCATTGATCTTTAATATAAACAACACCACGCTGAGGACGCTGCCTTGAGGGACACCTTTTCGTTGGATGGATGGATGGATGTTTGGGTTTCATGGCGCAAGGGCATCTAAGGCCATACTGCGCCAAACACTAGGTTTCACTTTTAAAACAGGTTTTTAAAAAACACAATACATTAAACAAAACAGTTAGTTGTCTAAAATCAAATACACGGTTCATTTAATAAAAAGTTTCAAATGATTATTAAAAGCAGCACCTAACATTTAAGAACAGTGACACATTCAAATCAAAGAATAAAATCCAATATACACTAAAAAGGAAAACAAAGCATGATATGGGGGATGAGATAGAATGTCATGAATAGATGGATTTAGAATGTTAAAATATTTAAGCCTGCTCAGAGTGAAAGCTGGACAGTCGACTAAAATGTGGTATACACTTAGCGGGACATCACACATGACACATCTGGGCTGATCTTCTGCCAGCAGAAGATGCACATGTGTGAGTCTTGTGTGCCCGATCAGGAGGCGCGCCAGCACTACCTCCTGCCTTCTGTTCAGTGATGGAAAAAATGGCCAGGTTATGGATGGGGTAATGTTATGAAATTTATTTTCGGTTAAAATGTCCCATTCTTTTTGCCAAACTGTATTGATTGAATGTGCGCAAGCCAGCTTGGCATCGGGCAAATTGAGGGGGGCGCCACTGCTTTGACTAGCAGTCTTCGCAGCGCGGTCCGCCTCCTCATTGCCCGGAATACCAACATGGCTCGGCACCCAGCAAAAACTTATTTTAAAACTATTGTGTTTGAGTTTAAAGAGGAGCTTTACAACTATTGAGATTAGGGGATGAGATTTATATGAGAAATTATTTAGGGCATCTAGTACACTTTTAGAATCTGAGTAGATAATCCATGATTTATAATTTTCATCTGCTATGTGATGGAGGGCAAGATAGATTGAATATATTTCTGAGGTAAAAACCGAGCATGAAGGATGAAGTGTTTCTGCTATGGTGATGTCACTAAAAACTGCAGCTGAGCCAACATGTGAAAAGGACTTGGAACCATCAGTGAATACGGGTTTATGAGAGAAATTAAAAAAGCGATGCTCATTAAAAATTTGTACAACAGCTGAGTCAGGCAATGATGACTTTTTAAAATTAAAGATACTGTGATTTTGTACAGGTGATTCTTCCCAAGGTGAAAAATTATCGTTAAAATTAAAAACTCTAAAATCATCAAGATCAAGGTCATCTAAGAGCTCTTTAATACGGAGAGAGAAGGTCGGAATGAATGATTTTTTGTTTAAAAAGAACTGCTGGAATTTGGGGTTTAAAATTTGTGAATATAAAGGGTGTTTATTATTACTTTTTATATTAAAATATGCAGCTAATGATAGTTTTTCCCGACGATGTTGCAGAGATGGCTCCTGGCACAGAACGTAAAGGCTTTGTACAGGAGATGTACGGAAAGCCCCAGAAGCCAATCTCAGACCCTGGTGATGAATGGTGTCTAAATACTTGAGGGCCGATTTTCTGGCAGAACCATAGGCAGCTACACCGTAATCAAGCTTGGATCGAACTAAAGCACGGTAAATCCTCAGCATAGATGTTGTATCAGCACCATAGGTAGTGTTACATAAAACTTTCAGTATGTTCAGCGACTTATTGCATTTCTGCCGTAGATGTTGAATGTGTGGCAAGAAGGTGAGCTTCCTGTCAAAAATAATGCCCAGAAACCTTGCCTCCGATCTAACAGGCAGAGCCACACCATTTAATGTAATTTCTGGGTCAGGATGCAGCCCACGCTTCCGGCAGAAATGCATACAGATTGTTTTCTGGTTAGAAATAACGAAACCATTCTGATTGGTCCAATCCGTGATCTTGCGGATTGCAATCTGCAGCTGTCTCTCTACTGTACTCATGTTAGTCGAAGCACAGGAGATCTGAAAGTCATCTACAAACAAAGTGCCATTGACAGTTGGTGGAAGCTGCCTTACTATATCATTGATCTTCAGAATGAACAACACCACGCTGAGGACACTGCCTTGAGGGACACCTTCTAATTGGTAGAAGTCTCGAGACAGAGTGGATCCGACACGAACTTGAAAAACACGGGTCTTAAGGAAATTCTGAATAAAGACTGGTAAATTACCACGAAACCCAAGATGGTATAGGTCTTTCAGAATTCCGTACCTCCATGTTCGATCATAAGCCTTCTCCATGTCAAAAAATATGGACACGAGGTGCTGATTTCGAACAAAGGCTTCACGAATGGAGGTTTCCAAAAGCAGGATATTGTCTATGGTGCTTCTATGGTGCCGGAAACCACTCTGAAAAGGGGATAAGGCACCTTTTTCTTCCAAGCAATAGACAAGGCGGGCATTGACCATCCGTTCCATTAGCTTGCACAGGCAACTGGTCAAGGCAATGGGACGGTAATTACCAGCATCTTGAGGGTCTTTTCCTGGCTTAGCAATAGGGATAACAATTGCTCTTTGCCAGGAAGTCGGGAAAACTTTCTCATTCCATATTCTATTGTAGAGTTTTAAAAGGGTTTGTAAAGAATTACTGTTTAGATGTTTTAACATTTCATTATGTATTTTATCATGGCCGGGGGCAGATGAGTGGCATTTCTTTAGAGCACATTGTAGCTCCCTTAGAGTGAAATGACAGTTGTAACTATTATTATGAGAAGTTCTGAAATTTAATTTTTTAAGCTCCTCTCTTTGTTTAGTTATTAAAAAGTCAGCGTTATAATTGGCACCATTGGAGACAGCTGCAAAGGCTGCTCCAAGTTGATCTGCAATATCTTTTTGGGAAGTAATTAAAATATTATTGTGTTTCAGCATAGAAAGCGGCTGTGAGTCAGCGTAACGACCCGAAATTCTTTTCACTTTCTTCCAAACAGTTCTTGATGTTACGTGACCACGGATAGTATTAAGGTATTGCTGCCAAGATGACCTTTGGCTTTCACGTCGTATCCTACGGGCCAGGGACCGAGCCCTTTTAAATTCAATGAGATTTGCCTCTGTAGGATATCGACGGAAGATACCCCAAGCACGCTTCTTCCGCTTTTCAGCCTGTGAACAGTCGTGGTTC
The DNA here is from genome assembly GCA_023701765.1 of Hylyphantes graminicola. Lineage (NCBI taxonomy): Eukaryota > Metazoa > Arthropoda > Arachnida > Araneae > Linyphiidae > Hylyphantes > Hylyphantes graminicola. Next base: position 10,412,504 of record CM043112.1, read on the forward strand.
CACCAAGGCTTGGGAGATTTTGGAAGTCTGCCATGGGTGACAGGAATGGCTAAAACAGCAGCACTCAATATAGTATCAGTAACGACATTAACAGCCGAGTCAATATCGCCTGTTTCGACCATGTCGTCCGTCAGCTCAGCATGGGTTGTAAAAATATCCCAATTTGCTTTGATAAATTTAAACTGTTCTGGTCTTTCGCATTGAGGTGGTGGGCTCCTCGATGTTAAAATGATTGGAAAGTGATCACTGTCATACAGGTCACTTCCAACCCCGAAAGACCAGTCTAAAGAGAGCGACGGAGAGCAAATGGCGAGGTCAACAGCATGGAAAGTCCTTGAAGGCGAGTGAAACAGAGTTGGACTTCCGTCATTAAGCAGAAACAGATTTTGCCCGTGTATTAGCTGTTCCATTATTGATCCTCGGCTGTTATGTTCACCACTGCCCCACATTGGGTGGTGGCCATTAAAGTCACCCATGAGAAAAAATGGGGCAGGCAGCTGCTGAACTACATTTTCCAAATCTCCTATATTAACAACATGGTTTGGTGGTAAATATATGCAGCAGATGGTAACAAGGTGGGAAAGTTGAATCTGTATTGCTATGGCTTGGAGGTTGGTATTGATATTCAAAATACTGGTGGGCAATCGGTTAGAATACACGATTGCAACTCCACCACAAGCCCTTCCACCTTCTGAGTAGTCTTTTCTTAAAATATCACAAGATGTTAATTTTGTGATATCGCCTGCTTTTAGAAATGTTTCCTGCAGGCAGACTACATCAGGTGCATATTTATCCATGATTGCCTTGACACCGTCTACATTGGGTCGGAAACCACGACAATTCCACGAGACTATTCGGGTCATTTAGGGAAAATAATTGGTGGATGTTTCGTCACCAATTTATCTCGAGGCATCAGATGTTGTGGTGCCTCGAGTCCCGACTCAACATCCATTTCTGGGGAATCGGAGGAGTCTGAGCTATTGTTGGTTTTAGTATTTAAGGATTTGCTCCTTGCTTTGGTTTTTTGTTTCTTAGGCGCCCTTTCTAAGCGTTTGACCGTCACTGGAGATTTACTATGTCTTGGGGGTTTCTGTGTGTCTGATCTTACTAAAGTATTTTGAGTTTGAGAGCTGGAGGATGATGTGGTGTTTTTTGTAATAGAAGTTGTTGCTATTGTATTGGAAGATTTAACGTCTTGCAGGTATTTCTCTAAGATCATATTGCACTGGATGGCTATTGAGGCTGTTGAAACTTTGGTGGCAGATGCATATGATACGTTAGGTTTCGGCAGGGTTATTTTTACTTGGTTACGGGCTTCTTGATAGGATACATTTTTAGTGACTTTGATATATTGAATGTCTTTCTCTTCTTTCCACCTTGGACAACCCCTGAAGTTGGCAGTGTGGTCGCCTTCACAGTTTAGACACTTTGGTGGAAGCTGGCAAGAAGAGAAAGAGTGACCTTTATTAGAACAGTTTGAACAATATTCATCTTGGGATCTGCAGGTTGCTTTAGTGTGGCCATACCTTTGGCAATGAAAGCAGCGCAAAGGGTTTGGAATATATGGACGAACGGGACAGTTAAGGTAGCCGGCTATTATGTGTTTGGGTAGGGTGGGTGTAGCAAAAGTTAGTATGACATGTTGAGTGTTTACAATGTTGTCTCCTTTTTTGATAGAAATACGTTTTACTTGAGTAACATTTTGAAGTTTCAGGCCATCCAGTATTTCCTGCTCTGAAACATTGAGCAGATCTTTAACGGAGATGACACCACGGCAGGAGTTTAGTGAGTTATGGGGTGTGACAGTTATAGGAATATTGCATAAAAGTTTTGAATTTAAGAAGGATCTTGATTGTACATAGGTTGTCGTTTCGATAAGTAGGTCTCCGGATTTAAGTTTTTTAACGGATTTGGGGTTTCCTCCGATTCCGAGTAAGCCTTTCTGTATAGCAAATGGTGAAACACTAGATAATTGTTGGGTTGCTGAGCTAATAACTAAAAATTTTGGATAAAGTATATTTATGTCAGTAATATTCTTGGTCTTTTCAGTTTCAGGTGTTATTTTTGGCGGACTTGACCCTCCGCCTGGGCTATGTGTTTGAGCCATGATTGATAAAGAGGGGGTTCATCCCCGTAGTCCGCAGGTAGCTCCGGATACCCTTTCTCACCCACCTACTGCAACTACGCCGGAGTGGCCGGGATACGGCAGGGGCTTACCAGCTCTGGGCAACTAAAAATAATAATGGTGCGAACTGTCGCAAATAAAAAACATAAGCCCAGCCTTTGGCAGTGTCCCTAGGCAGTACTACGGGGACATAGCGTTACGGGTTCGGGGTGTGGATCCGCACTGGGCACCCCTAGCCGCAAAACTAACCCTTTTCCGGAGCGAAAATCCAAATGGCAGTGGTGTCCGGCAGCTCAAACGCCGGACAGCAGTGCCATTAGGCGAGCCGATTGCCAGGGGCGGGCTCCCCCCTGGCACCCGTCAACCAGTGAAGCATGGACCAAAGGGCACGCAACAGTGGCCTCAGGAAACTAACACCTGTCCTATGGGAGGCCACTGCAGGAACCCCAGGACTCCACTTTCCTCCGGTTCAGCCGGTCGCAGCACACGGCAAACGTGCTGGTCGGAAATGTCCGACAACAATGAAATAATGAAAAACAAAAATATTTAAAGGTCCAAATCAAAGCAGTTCACTAGGTATTATAAATAAATAAATTAAAATCGAAATATATAAAAGAGAATAAAGAATTATGCTCAGCCGAAATAAATAACGCAAGAAAAAAGGTTAGGGATAAATTCTAAAACTAAGAGATTCTTCTGTAACAAAGATTAAAACAGTAAAGAAAACCAGAATCAACACAAAACCGGACCTTTGCAGGGAGGAAAGAAAGAAGAATACAAAGGCCCAGCTAGGGATTCTCGGGGTCGCCACTCCCGTGCTCACAAGAAGTGAGCTCCCTGAGAAGCTAGGGACCTCGGGATTGCCACACCCGTACCCACCGAAGTGGGCCCCCTGAGGGGACCTTTTCGTTGGTAAAAGTCTCGAGACAGAGTGGATCCGACACGAACTTGGAAAACACGGGTCTTAAGGAAGTTCTGAATGAAGATTGGTAAATTTCCACGAAACCCAAAATGGTATAGGTCTTTCAGAATTCCATACTTCCAAGTTCGATCATAAGCCTTCTCCATGTCAAAAAATATGGAGACAAGGTGCTGATTTCTAACAAAGGCTTCACGAATGGAGGTTTCCAGGAGCAAGATATTATCAACCGTGCTTCTATGGTATCGGAAACCACTCTGAAACGGATAGAAGGCCCCTTTCTCCTCCAATCAATAGAGCAGGCGGACATTGACCATTCGCTCCATCAGTTTGCACAGGCAACTGGTCAGGGCTATAGGGCGGTAATTACCAGCATCGTGGGGGTCTTTTCCTGGCTTGGCAATTGGAATAACGATTGCTCTTTGCCAGGAAGTCGGGGAAAACTTTTCATTCCATATTCTATTGTAGAGTTTTAGAAGGGTTTGTAGGCTATTACTATTAGGGGTATACCTATGAAATGACCCCATTTTTAAGAAAACTTACCGGGGAATTTGGCATCACTGGATGAGGGTAATAAATCGAAGTATGTACCATTAAAATTAGTAACTTTTGCTTATCTTTTTGGTAAATTATGGATTCCTTCGTGATAGAACTTAGCGTCCTGGGAGGTTAAAAGCGAATATGCTTATTTTTCAACTTCATCAAAAGTAGCAAAGTGCTGCTCAGCCATACCTTGTTCCATGGATCTGAGCAAATGATTGTCTGAAAGACCAATCTCTGGAGAATATAGCAGGGGCAATAAAACATCCCATGTCATGTTTTTTAAGGTGTTTTCAACGTTATTTGTGGTGCGAGGCCACGCATTGCAATGGAGCAAAATAACTGTTCTGTGTCTGCGAGCCCATTCTGTCCGTTTTTTGATAAATTCCTGGCTTACATCGGTTAATTGCTGTTGATATTGATCAGAAGTAACTATTTCACCAGGTTTAAGCAGCTCATACTTAAGAAGGCCTTTTTGATCCTACCAAACACAAAGAACTGTCTCTTTCAAAGCGATTTTCTGTTTAGAGTCAATCTTGAGGGTTGGTCTGGAATCAACCAACATTTTTTTCGTTCAGGATTGTCAAAATATATCCATTTTTCATCACCTGTGGCAATTTGATGCAGGAAACACTTTCTTTAATGTCGATTCAAAAGTTGTTCGCTAGTGACTTCTTTGTTCTCCATCTGTAACTCTGTTAAAGCATGTGGTACCCATTTTCTTTCCTTGCAAATCATTCCCAAGGCATGAAAACGTTCACTAATACATTTCTGAGTTACATTTAACATTTCTGAAATATGTACCAAGACATTTGTGGATTTTTATCCAAAATTGTTTGCAATTCTTCATCTTCAAATTTTTTTGGTAGTTTTCAATTATCTTTGTCTATCACATCAAAATCAGCTTTTTTAAATCAAACAAACCATCATTTTCAAAATGATTCAGATGGACCATTGTCTAAAGTGGTGCAAGGTTCATCCGATATTTTTTTTACAGTGTAGGAGCCTCTTGAGTGTGTTGCTGACCCCTTTCTGAACTCCAAACACGTAAAAAAAAAGTTTCAGTTAAACATGGGTAACTAATAACACTTTGGTTTTAAGTACAGAAGAAGGATCTCATCAAAAGTGGAGAAGTAAAAGTAAGCCAAAAGTCTTTAAATTGCGGTACATTTTATAAACGTTCTTTTTATTTACCTAATTACTTGCATCTGTCCCTTTTTAGTTAAATTTTAGACTTAAAAGTTAAAAGTAATCTAAATAAGCACTTTTAATGTCGATGTGATGGATAGCGTTTGCGTAGTGCGGCCATGATTTACAATCTCGTAAAATATCGCTCGTTCTTTCCCTATAACTCAAAACCTGTTGCTCATAGATCAAAAGTGTAAACTACAAAGTTGTAGGAAATTTTATACTTTATAACATTTGCTTTGAGTGTTTTCTTTTTTGGCATAGACTTTGATTTATAAAGGATTTATTAAAACGGATTTGTAAAACGGTTTCAACCACAGGACTGTTTTGGCTTTAAAGTATTGCTGAAAAACAAAAAAGAGCTATCATCACCTTTGGTACACAAGTTTCCAGTACCTGTTGTATATCCTAATAAGGTTTTTGGGAAGATCATGTATGTGTCAGTGGTTAGTACCTCATAATTTTTTGGGCGGGTGTTAAAGTTATTATTAAAGTTATGATGCATTGATTTATAAAGTGACTTTATAAATGGTAGCTCTTTTTGGGAAGATCTAACTAGGGGTGTGTAACACTACATAAAACCACTTTATTAAAGTGGTTTTATGTAGGGTTACACACCCCTAGTTTTTTTAGCATCTCAAATTGTAATTAAAGTAATTAATTAAGCCCTTGTCTAGTTTTAAAGATAACTTGTGTTTTATTTTTAGCCTTCAATAATGCAAGTTTTATTTTTAGCATAGAACAACCTGTCAGTTCGGAGTAGAGGAGAAGATGGATGAGAGAGAAGATCAAGTTACAGAAATATTAAAGGGAACATCTAAACAAATTGAAATCATGGATTAAAAATAAATTTGTTAGTGTCTTGATACTATATAATTTCTATATAATTATCATATCAGTGAAAAAAAAAATTTTAACGTTGACTTTTTTGTTCAACTGTAAAAAAGTGCTAAAAACACCATTTCATATAAATTAAACATTTACATACTATATTTGGATATTTTCAATTGCTTTTTTTTCAAAAATTCAATGCTTATTTATTTTGCTAAATTAATTTATATTCAAATAATAAATATATAACATTTCTTACAGACTTGAAGAATTAAACAAAAAAAATCACCTCGGATGGATTGGTTTGAATTATCGTCGCACTAGAGCTACACGAGGGCTATTGGCGACGGGCGTCGTATTTTAGAACCACAGTCAGGTGACGAGCCACACCTGAATAGGCACCCAACGCAACCGTTAAGGGCGACGTCGTACGCAGCGTTAGGACTTTGAAGGATATTTAACGTGCACTCTCTTACACGGGGTATTATTAGTCGGACATTTTTGGCTGCACAGGCCGTTTATAGGTCGGCAGCTATTTTGGCGATGCCCAGACCCGAACCTGGGACCTTCCGCATGCTAAGCGAGTGCTTAACCGACTGGGCTCCCAGCCCCCACACCTCGGATGGAACCCGTAAGTTATTTTTAATTTTAATAAAGTAAATTAAATAATATACATTAAGGGGTATTAGGAGTCTTAAAAACTTACTTCTCATTCTTTGAGTTTCAGAAAATGCACATGTTAGAATGCTGCGTAACATAAAAATTGAAAGTGGTATTAATTTATTTGCGTACAAGTTTTTAAACTTTGTTTCAAATATTAAAAAAAAATCATACATAAATTTTTATATGGAACGTATGCTCATTAAATGAATCGACATTCAATCACGAACGTTTTAGTTTGTATATGATAGTCAAAAAATTGAATATTTTTAGAACAAAATTTGTTTGCGTATTGGCAAAATACACTCTCAAAAAAATTTCCTTCAATTCACGGAAAAAGTCTGTGCAGCACTGCTACCTGAATGTTTCCGTGAATTGAAGGAACACTTTTGTCCGTTAAAAGGACTTATTCCTTTTTTTTTAAAAGATGGATCCGTTTTGTTGATTTTCCGTAAAAAAACCGGAAATTTTATGAATTTTGAAGAAATATTCGTTGTGTTTATTTTCCGTTAAAACACGAAAATTTTATACTATAAAAAAATCAATATTTTTTTTTATTGATTTGAAGAAACATGTCTAGTTCTTATATTTAAATTGCAAAGTATTTTTTCAAAAAAACACAAATAAAAAAAAACTATGCATTTACATGCAAATTCCATTTTTATTCATTATTTTCACTGTTGCCATTACATCAAACTTACGAGAAACTTTATTTAAAATAAAAATTAAACTTTTGAAGAAATATTCATTTTTATAATATAATTCAATTTGGATTGTTGTAATAGCGCAATAAAGTTACTTTGATGGTTCATTATAATTCAAATTCATTCAAATTCAAGAAACAAATGGTGTAATGAACAGCAAATGTATTGTAAAGGTTTCTCAAGAAAATACTATGCAAGCATTATTCTAAAAACTTGGCATATTTTACTCAAAAACTAATTAAAAGAATATTTTTTAATTTGATTTGTTTAATTACTTTTGAATATACATTAAAGAAAAGGGGTAATAAAGCAAATCAGTCGATATAGCGTGTTCTGTTTTAACTTTTACGATACACAATAATGACTTAAGATATTCCCATCTAATTGCAATTCAACGCATTGCACACAACTACACCACAGCTGGCTTGGTTTGGTTTGAATTAACGTCGCACTAGAGCTACACGAGGGCTATTGGTGACGGGCGTCGTATTTTAGAACCACAGTCAGGTGACGATCCAACACCTGAATAGGCACCCAGCGCAACCGTTAAGGGCGACATCGTACGCAGCGTTAGGACTTTGAAGGATATTTAACGTGCACTCCCTTACACAGGGTATTATTCGTCGGACATTTTTGGCTGCACGGACCGTTTATAGGTCGGCAGCTATTTTGGCGATGCCCGGACCCGAACCTGGGACCTTCCGCATGCTAAGCGAGTGCTTAACCGACTGGGCTCCCCAGCCCTACACCACAGCTGGCAATAACTGATGCTGTAAAAAACACTTATATTAAGGGGGAGTTTGAAAATACCATCAAAGGGATTGCTAAATTTTAACAGCCGCTCGTTAAAACAACGAAGGTAACTTGTTGAAATGAGCAATTTCTTAGAAATTTCAGCCAACAATGAGTATTATTAGCTGTGCAAAAGAACTTGCCATTGATAGATATGCATCTTGAAAATGTCTGCCTACAGAAACAATGTGAAATCCGCTAAAGGCTACTTAAAGGAACCTAGACTTGTTCGATTCATTCAAAACCTCCATCATTGGCTTGATATATAGCAGTAGTGTCAAAAAAGATTAAAGCAGAGGATTTCATTATCAATACTTTAGAGGCCGCATGGTTAGAGTTGGAAGCTCTGAGACATGTTGATGGAACCCCATTTGAAAGCTTTTAAAGACAATTTCAAGAGAAATTGCTTTAAGGATATTGAACTTGCGGGGAAAGAAATGAAATACGAGGACTAACTAGATGATGTATTGCATTATGTTGGAAGCAGATTTGAAAATTTTGTAAACAAGCCAGTTTCGCTTTTCAATTTCAACTTTTTGCCATAAAGATACAACCGGTTCTGGCTACATATGACAATGAAATAATTAACTTTGCAATCAATTTAGCCAAAATTTGTGAGTTCAGATAAGAATTGTGGTCAAAGGGACGGTTATTTCTCTTTTCAATCGGCTGATTGACGATAAGGAAAAAGCAAAATACCACAGTCGGTCATTTCGTGGGATATCTAACAAAAAATACAAAAAAAAATTATTTAATGTTTTATTGTTACTTTTTGGCTTAATACAAAAAAAATTATTTAATGTTTTATTGTTACTTTTTGGCTTACGAGCCCTTTAATGCTATTTACGTACGTTAAACAGCTATCTCCGTTTTTTTTTTGTATGGCAGACGTTAACCCTTTCATTACTGAAACGCCCAAACAACTAAGGATTCGATGTTATTCCTATCAAATATTACGGGGAAACCAAAATTCTTCGTAGCGAAAGGGTTAAAGAACTTATCTTAAGTTTCAATTATTCCTTATTGGATTGTTATTCAATTATTATTATTATTTCAATTATTGGATTGCATATTTTTGGTCAAGTAAAGGCGACCACCTTCTATGGGGGATTAAGCTGGATATATGAAGTCATCTTAGTTAAATATAATCTTGATTCATCTTCAAATATTAATCAAATTGCTTATCTTTATCAATAAAATTTATCATTTAAACTTGTTGTTCATTGAAACAATCCGATTGGTTTGGTTTGAATTATCGTCGCACTAGATCTAGTTGTAATCTTCAGACCAGTGGTTCTCAACCTTTTGTGGGTGACGACCCCCTAATGCCACAAAATAACCTCGCGACCCCCCCCCCCCTGTCCTACACATGCGGTACTCTCTTTATTAACTATTATGTTTGGGCACTTTTATTTTTATTTTACGATGGCTGTTCCGTGGGAAGGTTTTGAACAAGTTATTTGAGCTGTGATCTGAATTGCTGATATTTTTTACAAGAGATGCTAGACCAGAATTAGCCAGATTTTTTTTAGCTCCCCAACTTGGTTGTTTCAATTTAGCAGACATATTTATGCACCTAAATGAGCTAAATACCGAGCTACAAGGTAGAAATATAACAATAATCAAAACCAAAGACAAAAATTAATGGATTATTAAAGAAACTGAATGTTTATACTAAAGTTAAGAAATCTAATTTTGAAAACTTCCATTAATGTTACTAATTTAAAAGGGTTCCGAAAAGTTCCGACAAGCACAAGTTTCTCATTAGCTTGTTGCAACGTAACCCCTGAACTCTAGAATTAAAATTATGTAATAATAACATTATATCTTGGTTAATTTACATTTCAACTTTTTAAAGTAAAATAGATTATGGTGATTTTTTTTCCTAAATTCTAGTTGCAAAATTATTGTGTAAAACGTTACTTAAATATATTTTTTTATTTTTAAAAAACTTTTTGCGACCCCCCTAGGATCCCTTCGCGACCCCCCAGGGGGTCGCGACCCACCGGTTGAGAACCACTGCTTCAGACTATGGCTTCAAATAAGGATAGTTTTAAAAAGAAAAATAAAATCATCCTAACCGCACTTGTTGCTGCTGATCGAGTGTCTGAAAGTGACTGTGACAAGATTCTCACAAAATATTGCATATTTTTAGACTTCGTTAAAGTATTTTTCAGATTTCCAAGAATTTGATTTTACAGGCAACAGGTTAGATCAATTCTATGTGTTACATATGAATAACCAGAAATATGTAATCGTTAGAGAATTGTAAAAATGCTACCTTATGCTGAGTCACGGTCAGGCATCAGTGGGAAAGGGGCTTTAGTGTGAATTGGCAAGTAGAAGTTAAAAATTTGAGAAGAAACTTGCTCAGCCCAAAGATTACTTTAAGATTTCATGAAAAAAAATAATGTTGATTAACAAACTTTTAAAATAAGTAAAGATTTAAGAATCTCTGTATCATCTGCTCGCCAAAAATATCAACTGCAGATTAGAGCTGGAGAATGGCGCCACCTTAAGGGAAAATGAATTTTCATGCACAATTGTGTTGGAATTAATGTAAATTGTAATGAGAATAGCATACTACAGTTCATAACCTACCTTGGTGATTTTTTAAAATTTAAATCTTTAGAAAAAACAATTTTATTCAGTTTCTATTAAAAGCTTGCGCAGTGGCGGAATTACCCCGGTACCTTGGGTAATGCCGCCACATCACTGGGGTTATGCCGCCACATCAATAAACAAAGCAAATAATCTATGATTAATGAAAATGATATAATAAAGCAATACATATAGTAGTAAAATAGGTTTAACTAACCTTGGCATTGCAAATTGTACATTACAGCTACATTTTAATTAACTTTCCATTTGCAACTAACTGGGCAGCTTATTTAAAGTTTCGTTGGTCTATTTGGCCATTTCAGTTATTCTTTTCCATATACAGTCAGTCACAAAAGTCTACATACACCCTTAAAAAGGGGCTTATTTCATAACCTGATTATAATACAATTTGAGAAATCACTTCAATCTTTCACTTTTCACTAAAAACTGTGATTTACATAATAAAATAAGTTTCAAATTAGCATTTACTGGGAAATTTTGTGAATATGCAAAAATTAGTGCGTCACAAAAGTCTGCATACACTCGATTGGCTGATAAGAGAAAATTTGCATATGAAGTTTTGTTGAAGGTTACTTAAGATTGAGGTGGCACGTGTCGTTAGCTATTTGAGAGCTTATTTTCCGAGACTTTACAATAATTAAAATTGCTTTAAAATGAGCCAGGGAAAGGAAACATCTTTAGAACTTCGAAATTTGGTAGTAAAATTGAAATGTGAAAAGAAATCTTATGCTGCAATCGCCAAAATAGTAAAAAAAAAGTCGGTCGACTGTGCAAACAATCTACAGAAATTTTGTTAAACGCGGAAATGTGCTCAGCAAATCTCGATGTGGTCGTCCAAGGAAGCTCAATGATCGAGAAGCAAGAGCCATAGTAAGAAAAGTAATGCTCTAGACTGGGAATTTTTAATAGTAGCCAGTGGCTACCAGAGTGAAAAAAAATGGTAGCCACATTTGGATTTTTAGTAGCCAGTTTTAAATTTAAGTTTTTTGACAAAAAAAAGTGCTTTTTTCCACAAAACAAAATTTTATTAAAGACATTTTTATATGAAAAGATTGACTGTAAAAAAAGGATCATACCAGATATGTAAGTATTATGTGATTGGCCATTATTGAAAGGAAAAAAAATTATTTATATACATACACTTCAACTACAGGGTGCGTAGCGAAAGTTCATTATAAAAATAAGTCTTTCTCCCCGAAAGAGTCGAATTGGAGCATTTAATTATTATTATTTTAGAAATGCAGCTTCAGTATTAATTATTTGTTGAACAAAAAGGAAAAATTATGATCGTCACTTTTGGCGACTGGGGTTCGATTTTTAGGTAGCCACTTTCGATGCAATAGTAGCCAGTTGGCGACTGGCGACCGCTAATCTAGAGCTTTAAAGAAAAGTGAAGAAAAATAAAAAAAAATAGTGTCCCAAAATTAGCGGATCAAATTGCAACAGCAAGTGGAATGGAGGTACACCCAGAAAATGTTCGTAGAATTCTTAGGTCAGCCGGCTACAATGGCAGAGTTCCCAGAAGGAAACCATTCATATCACCTGTGAACCAACAGAAAAGACTTGCCTTCGCTTCTGCATACATCGACAAGGATTTCGAGTTTTGGAAAACAGTTGTGTTCACCGACGAGAGCAAGTTCAACGTTTTTGGAAGTGATGGTCGTGGAAAAGTGTGGAGAAAGAAAAACACGGAAATGAACCCAGAGAATTTGACTCCAACAGTGAAACACTGTGGAGGTAGTGTGATGGTTTGGGGTGCTATGGCAGCAGCTGGAGTGGGCAATCTGGTTTTCATCAAGGGTAATATGGATCGTTTTGGCAACTTGAAGATTTTGCAAGGCAACCTACTTGAATCAGCCAGAAAATTGGGACTTGGAAACAACTTTGTCTTCCAACAGGACAACGATCCTAAGCACACAGCAAAGATTGTGAAGGAATGGCTGCTCTACAGAATGGCCAAGCAACTGCATTCACCTCCACAGTCTCCAGATCTTAATCCTATCGAACACCTTTGGGAGGAAGTTGACAGAAAAATGCGACATCAATCTATTACCAGCATGGAAACCCTAAAGAAGGCTATACAGCTTGCTTGGTTCCAAATATCACCCGAGACGACGAAGAATCTGGTGAATTCGATGCCAAACCGAATGCATGCATTCATTGCTTCAAAGGGAGGCCCTACCAAGTATTAATGGTATATTTATTTTTGTCCATTGTTAAAAATTTCGGTGTCCTGTCTCTGTATGCAGACTTTCGTGACCACATAATTTCATACTTTTATTATATTCTTTACGTTTTAACAAATATGTTGAAAATTTTATTTATTTTATCTGAGTTATTATGAGAAATAATTGCGAAAATAAAGTTGAAATTTTGAAATTACGAGTTCTGTGCTAAATATACGAAAATCAGGGTGTGTACGTAGACTTTTGTGACTGACTGTATGTGGCATCTGGATTGGCCGATTTGTCAGTACCAGAAAGAGTTGCTATGGAAATTGAAAATATATATCAAAAAGCTTCTATCCCACTGGTGAGTCATGCAAGAGTTATCCAAATGATAAAATCTTTTCATGAAGAATACCGAAATTTAAAAAAAAGTTTCAAACGAGATCATGGGTAGGATAATTTTAAGTTCAAACTAGAAAATTGCATACATATTGCAAAGCACAAGCTATTCAATATTGTAGTGTGTAAATGAATCATTGTTTTCGTGCAAATGCGAAAAAAGTGCAGGCAATTGTGACTGTTCTGCAGTTGTGGAATGCAAGTGTGCGAAATATAAAAGATCCCACCTTTGGAGATGGATGGATGCTTGGGTTTTATGGCGCAAGGGCATCTAAGGCCCTACTGCGCCAAACACTAGATTATTCCAACTAAAAAGGTTTAAAATAGTTCATAACAATGAGAAACGACACTTAAATCAAAGAATAAAAGCCAACCAAAAATGAAAACAAGGCATGATATGGGGGACGAGTTAAAATCTGACCCACCTTTAGAGAGAAAGTGTTTTTGACCAAAGAACAACCAGAAACTATGAAAAATGTGAAAAGAAATGAAAGAGGTCAGACGACTTTGAAGGGAAAAAACTGTTGCAGTTCACAATGCCCCTTGTACTGCCGCAAGTGCAAGTACTGTCACAAGTGCTCAAAGTGCAGATAACACTAACAATAAAGTTGGATTGGCTTCAACTTAGTCTCAAATGAGGGTGCACTTAAAAGCAACGGCTTTAGTTAGTGACTGTTACGGCATTTCAAATAGAGCTACAGCAGCTATTGCATGTAGTGTACTACAAGATTTTGGTTAGGTTAGGTTTTGAATTATCGTCGCACTAGAGCTACACTAGGGCTATTGGCGACGTATTTTAGAACCACAGTCAAGTGACAAGCCGACACCCGAGTAGGCACCCAACGCAACCGTTAAGGACGATAATCGTGCGCAGCGTTAGGACTCTGAAATATATTTAACGTGCACTTCCTTACACGGGGTATTAGACATTTTTTGGCTGCACGGACCGTTTATATTTCGGCAGTTATTTTGGCGATGCCCAGACCTGAACCTGGAACCTTTCGCATGCTAGGCGTGTGCCTAACCGACTGGGCTCCCCAGCCCCCTTCAAGATTTTGGAATTATTTCAGAAAATGATAATTCCATTGTTGTAGATAAAAATAAAATTTTAAGAGCTAAACAAAAAAAAACACGGGCGGCTATTTGCCAAAACAAAGTCCAGCCAGGTGCATTAAAAGGGGTCGACTTCAATGGAAGAGAAGACTTGTCAATTTTCCAAGAAAAAGTAGGACTCAAATTATACCGTCGAGGGGCAAAAAAGGAGCACATTTCCCTTATACAAGAACCGGGTGGAGAATACCTAAGCCATGTCTCACCTGCAGTTGGAAATGGTGCAGAAATCTCAAAATGTATTTATTCTAACATGGATGATGGATAATGACATCGATGTTAGCGAGTTAAAAGTTATAGGTTGTGATGGCACAGCAAGGAATACAGGACATAAATACGGTGCAATATTTCACATAGAATAATCCAACAACCTCTTCACAGATTTATCTGTCTCCTTCACTTCAATAAACTGCCATTCATGTATTTATTTGAATAGGTTGAAGGTAAGACGTCAGGACTTGGGGGCTTTTCTGGAAACATCGGAAAACAACTTCTTCATTGAGAAAATTTACCTGTAGTGAAATTCAAAAAAAAAAATGATTTAGATGAAATCGTTATGAAAACTGATTTAAGCAATACATACTGTACTACAGATTTGGGACAAAGGAATCCTGGTTCTTTGAGTCATTCTCGATAGGTAACCTGTGCGAATAGGGTCTTAAGATTACTTGATGGGCAGTTTTGAGAAAGGTGTAAACTAGAAATTGTTGTGAATTAGTTACTGAAAACTTATGCTCCAGTTTGGTTTGACATAAAAAAGGCATATAGGATGAAATCGATCATTACCTACCGATTGTAACCAGATTTTCCCGTTCTTTAAGGGTTTCATTCCAGAAATTACGAAAAGTGCAATACTTAATTTTAAGGCAATCTTATAGTATTTTGCAAATGTAAAAGGCAAATATTATGTTTCGTGATCTATTTTAATCTCTTTTTTTTGTTTAAATTATCGTCGCACGAGGGCTATTGGCGACGGGCGACGTATTTTTGAACCAGTCAAGTGACAAGCCAACACCTCAATAGGCACCCAACGCAACCGTTAAGGGCGACATCGTACGCAGCATTAGGACTTTGAAGGATATTTAACGTGCACTCACTCTACACGGGGAATTATTCGTCGGACATTTTTGGCTGCACGGGCCGTTTATAGGTCGGCAGTTATTTTGGCGATGCCCGGACCCGAACCTGAGACCTTCTGTATGCTAGGCGAGTGCCTAACCGACTGGGCTCCCCAGCCCCGCTGTATGTGTAGCTCAAACTAGAGTGAGTGGTTGAACGCACATTAGACTCTTGCTACTCACAAACCATACTAGTTGGTTTCGAATCATCTCTCTTTTAATAAACAACATGTTTACCAAGACAGCTTCAGACTGATGTTGAAGCTACTTCCAAAAGACTTCGAATTCCCACACCCGTAGGGGATTTAAAAAATTACTACAACTGGTTCATATCAAAAATTACTACTCGGTTCTCCAATTTCTTTAAATTGAAGAACCGAGATATGGAGACCATGGAAAAGTGGTTTTATGAAGCAGGGATTGACAATTCCACTGCTTTGGTCTCAGCTGCTGTCACCCCATCTGATGCCCCAGCCACCTCAGAATTTACTACTAATTCTGATGAATCAGCCTACCTCATGCCTGTGTTGTCTTTCCCAGTGCATCATCCCAGTTCAATTAAAAAGACTATAAACTTTACGTATGTCTCACAAGATATGAAAAAGACATTTCGAGCCAATCTTCGGAATCTAGTCTGATGATGAACACTGCCACGTTCTGTGATTTCAGAAAAAAATATACTCCGTCGATACAATATATGTTATGTCAAGTGCGATATGTAACAACCAATTAGCTGTTTTCTTTTTTTAAAAAAAGGCGAGTTGATACTCCAGGTATTACTGTAGTGACGTGTACATTTCCTGTATATAATTATTTTTTGTTTTGAAAACTGAACTGAAAAGAGTGTGGTAATAATTAGGGCGTTCGCTTTGGCCACGCGTTTGTCAGGACTTAAAAAGAACTTGACTGCTAAACATCTTGTCGTAAAGCTACAGATTATCTACGTGTATTTGTCTGATACTTTTTGTGATTGTCCAGAAATAAAAGTTCTCGTCGTAAAAGAGTTTCGATGCAATTAGTACAATTACCTTTGAACAATTCTTTTAATCCTGAATTTTAGGCAGTATCCAGTCAGCTTGTCCTCCGACATTGAAAAAGCGTTTTTGCATATTGAAATTGATACCGCTGATCGTGATGTGCTGATATTTCTATGGTGGAAGAATGGTCAGATCACTTTTTTCCGCCATCACTACTTTCCGCCTTCACTATTTCTACAAAGTCTACATGGTAATGAAGTGAATGATTTAGACTCAATCGAGTCTATCAGTTTGGCAAAGAGACTAAGGTATCTTCAAACGTTGCGAAAACATTTGAGAAAGCGCTTCAAGAAAGAGTATCTGGATCTGCTGCGATCACCCAGTGAGAAGAATACTCCAGAAATAAAAATAGGCAATATTGTTCTTTTGGGTAGCGATGACAGGAAGAGAATAGAGTGACCTGTCGCACGGGTGATTGAAATATTTCCAGGTAAGGATGGAGTCAACCGGCTAGTACGAGTAAAGACAGAGGTACTTTTCTGAGATCAGTACAGAGACTTTATCGTCTGGAGATTGATCAGGAGCAGGCGGTTCGGGACTTTCCTTTGCCTGGCGTGAGCAGCGATGGTGGGAATGCAGTGAGGACTCGCTCTGGGAGACTGGTGAAACCAAGAAAGTTTTAGAAATTGGAACTGATTGACTTTTAAAGTTTTTGTGTCTTAAAATGCTTTTATTTGCCATTAATCTAATTCCTTCTAGTTTTAAAATATAAATGTTTTATCGGCTTTAATAATTATTTCTTGGTTTAAAATTGTTTGATATTTTGATTAATGTTCTAGCTTTTATGATACTTAAAATAATGTCGCAATATTTTTAGCATTTTTGCAGCTTTCATGAAGTTTTAATAATTTTGCTTCTAATGTTAGTGAGACATTTCCAGGATCGTGTCCAAAAACTTTTGAAAAGCTCCTAACTTTTCAAGGTGGGAGGATGTTGCATAAAGGTTGGTAGTATTAGTACAAGGCAGCTCCACTGCCAGGCAAACACCTTTATGACGTTCTAAAAAGAATATTATTCTGTTACCGGCACGATTCTGGATCTGGCAATGCTATGAGTTGTTGACCTTTTTACCTTGTGTTTTAGTTTGAAAATAAAATTGAATTTTGTCATTAGAGTTTCACTTATAAGTTTTTAAAAGTGCTGCAAGAGCTGCACACTAGAGAACATTCTTCATGACTATCTGGTCTGGGGAGTAGATTTTTGGTTAGATAAGACAAAGCCATTAGGTGATAGGATTAAAGCAAAAGGTGTTTTTCAAAATCATACTATGTTTCGTGTTCTAAATATGGGTTAGTCAATCGTTTTGGTTGTGTTATTCCAAAACACTAGACGCTGCCTATTGTCAACTCTGCTGGTTATTTGCTTCACAAAGGAATAATGTTTGGTGTACAGGAATTAGAGATTGGAAGCATTTATCACAAAGAATTAAACACAGTTGTTCAAGTGGCCATTCAGAAGCATGTGCTGTGTAAGAATTTTGGAAGAAAAAAACTATACTATTACTACCGATAATTATCAAATTACTATCGAAAATTAAGATTTTAAATAATGTACCAGACACAGTAATATCTCAATTTGATAACATTTTATTGGTATGAGTGCAGTCTGTTATATATTCGATTTTCTAACACCAAAACTTTTATTACATGTTGATGAAGCAAATTACAAAAGTGTGATGAATTCCAATGAAAATATTCAGATATAATAGGCCCTAGTTTTTAACTTCAATTTAATAATATTTACCACCTAGTTTTATATCAACTACCTCTCTAATTATGTAAAGAAATAATGACCAAATATGGAGTGATAGAATGGGACCCAACAGAAGCATTTACAGCAAGGTTATTATTCTTTACAATTCATGTCACTTATGCAGCAGCTGAAAGGTCATTTAGCAAATTTAAAAAAATAAACAATTATTCAAGATATAATATGGGCTAAACTCAACTCTGACATTTATCGCTAGTCTAGTCACCAATAAACTATAAACTGAAAACAAGTTACTTGGGCTACTTGCTGCCTACAATCCAGACATTACTTTTTAGTTGCAAAACTCAAAGGACAAAGTTTTGTCAGCCGCCTAATTCTTCCTTAACACAAGGTGTTAAAAATAGGTTTAATCAGTTTTTACTTGTCCTTGGTTTAATCCTTTAATAACTGAAACAGATTGGGATACTGTTAACCTCCAATGTCAAAACGTCAAGCGAATCATAGAGGATAAATATTATTCCCAAAAAAAATGAAGGGTTTCCTACTGATTGCAGTGATTATGAAAAACACTCGTCTATTAGCATGCCATCCAAAGATGCATATTTTTCTAAATGTTTTATTTTTAAGGTTTTGGGTTAGGTAGTTTATATTATCCAAGTATCAAATAATGTAATTCAACTTGGGAGTTTTCCGCGCTTTTCTCTCTCGAATATTATACACCCTATTTTATGAGAATGTTGCATTATAATTTAGTTTGAATTATCAGCGCACTAGAGCTACACGAGGGCTACTGGGGACGGTGCCCCCTTATGCCACCTTTAAGGGCCACATCGTACACAGCCTTAGGACTTAAAAAGGATATTTAATATGCACTTTCTCTACACAAGGTATTACTCGTTGGAACTTTTTGGCTGCACAGGCCATTTATAGGTTGGCAGTTAATTTAACGATACCGGGATATGAACCTGGGACCCTCAACCCCTCGTAAATTTTTAAAGTTTATTTTTACCATTTTCTTAGAAAAGTTTCAATGAACATACATATTTATGGGCAATTCTTCAATAATTATGTTTTGCAGTAAATCTCGGCAATGTCCCTATTCTAGACCCAGAGAAACTCGGGAGCGCCGATACCCGCTGCGCACATGCTTCCAGGTGTTATGCCTGTAGCACCAATGTCTGATAACCAATGGGATCCATGGATCGCTAGGAAATGTGGCCAATTTGACAATGTCCTAGCATGGCTGATATCATGGAAGGACACCGAAGAATAGATTAATAACCCGGGTTAATATTTCAAAGTTGATTTTTACCATTTTCTTAGTGCATACTTTCAATGATCATGCACATACATATATATGGCCAATTCTTCCATATTGCCCTTAATGGACAAAAAACAAGTTCATTCTTCGTCTAAAAACGCAAAAAAGACCAAAAACAAAACCCCAAATCAGGATCTGGTGCTTCATTGGCAGCTGCCGGATCAAGGGACCCCTCTCCTATGGAAGTGGGTCGAAAAAAATGAGGAAACCAAAAACTAGCCCTCATTGGAGTTTCAAGCGGAAGCAAGCAACAGACGGATGGTGGGTTCAACGTTGTACATTGAAGCAGCTAGAAGTTAGGTTGTACGTTGAAGCTACGTACTGGCAACCACCTCTTCGGGGTGTGGATTGCCAGTATGTAGCAAAAGTCAGAGACCCAACATGTGGAGGGTACGCCAAAAAACTGAGGAGGCTGCTGGGTATAGTGGCAGTGGTTGAATGTACCAAAAGGCTACTGTCTGCTATTTCAAAACAGCGAGAATGTGAGCATGAATTAAAAATGTGCGAGCTGGAAGTGAGAAAATGGGAAGGGGGGAGGACCCAGGTATCACCAATCCGGGGGAAGGAAGGGATGGATGGATGTTTGGGTTTTATGGCGCAAGGGCATCTAAGGCCATTCTGCGCCAAACACTAGGTATATTTTTAAAACAAGTTGAAATAATCCATAAAAGTGACACAGAACATTTAAAAAACGATTCAACATCCAAAATCAAACACAAGGATTTTCAAATAAAAGTTTTAAAAGGTTATTAAAAGCAGTACACAACATTTAAAAACAGTGACACATTTAAATCAAAGAATAAAAGCCAATATCAAATAAAAAGGAAAACAAGGCATGATATGGGGGACGTGATAGAATGTCATGGATAGATGGATACAACATGTTAAAATGTTTAAGCCTGCTCAGAGTAAAAGCTGGACAGTCAACTAAAATATGGCGAACACTTAGTGGAACATCACACATGGCACAAATAGGCTGGTCTTCTGCCAGCAAAAGATGCACATGCGTGAGTCTTGTGTGCCCGATCAGAAGACATGCCAGCACAACCTCCTGCCTTCTGCTCGGTAATGGTAGAAATGGCCAAGTTATGGAAGGTGATATGCGATGAAACTTATTTTCTGTTTGGAGGGCCCATTCATGTTGCCATACTATTTTAATTGAATGTGCACAAGCCAGCTTGGCATCTGGCAGATTGAGGGGGGCGCCGCTGCTTTGACTAGCAGTCTTTGCAGCGCGGTCTGCCTCCTCATTGCCCGGAATACCAACATGACTTGGCACCCAGCAGAATATAATTTTAAAACTATTGTTTTTGAGCTTTTGGAGGAGCTTGACAACTATTGATATTAAGGGATGAGATTTATATGAGAAATTACTTAAGGCATCTAGCACACTTTTTGAATCTGAATATATAATCCATGTTTTAAAATTTTGATCTGCTATGTGATGAAGTGCGAGGTAAATAGAATATATTTCTGAAGTAAAAACCGAGCATGAAGGGTGGATTGATTCTGCTATGGTGATGTCACTAAAAACTGCAGCTGAGCCAACATGTGAAAAGGACTTAGAACCATCAGTGAATACAGGTTTAAAGGAGAAATTAAAAAAGCGATGCTCATTAAAGATTTGCACAATAGCCGAGTCAGGCAAGGATGACTTTTTAAAATTAATGATATTATGAATATGTACAGGTGATTCTTCCCAAGGTGAAAAATTATCGTTAAAATTAAAAACTCTGAAATCATCAAGATCAAGGTCATCTAAGAGCTTTTTAATACGGAGAGAGAAGGTCGGAATAAATGATTTTTTATTTAAAAAGAACTGCTGGAATCTTGGATTTAAAATTTGAGAATATAAAGGGTGTTTATTATTACTTTTTATATTGAAATATGCAGCTAATGATAGTTTTTCCCGACGATGCTGTAGAGATGGCTCCTGGCACAGAACGTATAGGCTTTGTACAGGAGATGTACGAAAAGCCCCAGAAGCCAACCTCAGACCCTGATGATGAATAGTGTCTAAATACTTGAGGGCCGATTTTCTGGCGGAACCATAGGCAGCGACACCGTAATCAAGCTTCGATCGTATTAAAGCACGGTATATCCTCAGCATAGATGTTGTATCAGCACCATATGTTGTGTTGCATAAAACTTTCAATATGTTCAACGACTTGTTGCATTTCTGCCGTAGATGTTGAATGTGTGGCAAGAAGGTGAGCTTCCTGTCAAAAAAGATACCCAGAAATTTTGCCTCCGATCTAACAGGCAGAGCCACACCATTTAAAGTAATTTCTGGCTCAGGATGTAACCCACGCTTCCGGCAGAAATGCATGCAGATTGTTTTCTGGTTTGATATAACGAAACCATTCTGATTGGTCCAATCCGTGATCTTGCGGATTGCAATCTGCAGCTGTCTCTCTACTGTACTCATGTTAGTCGAAGCACAGGAGATCTGAAAGTCGTCCACAAACAGAGTGCCATTGACAGCTGGTGGTAGCTGCTCGACTATTCCATTGATTTTCAATATAAACAGCACCACGCTGAGGACGCTGCCTTGAGGGACACCTTCTCGTTGGTAAAAGTCTCGAGACAGAGTGGATCCGACACGAACTTGGAAAACACGGGTCTTAAGGAAGTTCTGAATAAAGACTGGTAAATTGCCACGAAAACCAAGATGGTATTTCAGAATTCCGTACCTCCATGTTCGATCATAAGCCTTCTCCATGTCAAAAAATATGGAGACGAGATGCTGATTACGAACAAAGGCTTCACGAATGGAGGTTTCCAGAAGCAAGATATTATCAACGGTGCTTCTATGGTGTCGGAAACCACTCTGAAACGGAGAAAAGGCCCCTTTCTCTTCCAAGCAATAGACCAGGCGGGCATTAACCATGCGCTCCATCAATTTGCACAGGCAACTGGTCAGGGCAATGGGACGGTAGTTACCAGCATCTTGAGGGTCCTTTTCTGGCTTAGCAATAGGGATTACAATTGCTCTTTGCCAGGAAGTCGGGAAAACTTTCTCATTCCATATTCTATTGTAGAGTTTTAAAAGGGTTTGTAAAGAATTACTGTTTAGATGTTTTAACATTTCATTATGTATTTTATCATGGCCGGGGGCAGATGAGTGGCATTTCTTTAGAGCACATTGTAGCTCCCTTAGAGTGAAATTACAGTTGTAGCTTTTATTATGAGAAGTTCTGAAATTTAATTTTTTAAGCTCCTCTCTTTGTTTAGCTATTAAAAAGTCAGCGTTATAATTGGCACCATTGGAGACAGCTGCAAAGGCTGCTCCAAGTTGATCTGCAATATCTTTTTGGGAAGTAATTAAAATATTATTGTGTTTCAGCATAGAAAGCGGCTGTGAGTCAGCGTAACGACCCGAAATTCTTTTCACTTTCTTCCAAACAGTTCTTGATGTTACGTGACCACGGATAGTATTAAGGTATTGCTGCCAAGATGACCTTTGGCTTTCACGTCGTATCCTACGGGCCAGGGACCGAGCCCTTTTAAATTCAATGAGATTTGCCTCTGTAGGATATTGACGGAAGATACCCCAAGCACGCTTCTTCCGCTTTTCAGCCTGTGAACAGTCGTGGTTCCACCAAGGCTTGGGAGATTTTGGAAGTCTGCCATGGGTGACAGGGATGGCTAAAACAGCAGCACTCAATATAGTATCAGTAACAGCATTAACAGCCGAGTCAATATTGCCTGTTTCGACCATGTCGTCCGTCAGCTCAGCATGGGTTGTAAAAATATCCCAATTTGCTTTAATAAATTTAAACTGTTCTGGTCTTTCGCATTGAGGTGGTGGGCTCCTTGATGTTAAAATGATTGGAAAGTGATCACTGTCATACAGGTCACTTCCGACCCCGAAAGACCAGTCTAAAGAGAGCGACGGAGAGCAAATGGCGAGGTCGACAGCATGGAAAGTCCTTGAAGGCGAGTGAAACAGAGTTGGACTTCCGTCATTAAGCAGAAACAGATTTTGCCCGTGTATTAGCTGTTCCATTATTGATCCTCGGCTGTTATGTTCACCACTGCCCCACATTGGGTGGTGGCCATTAAAGTCACCCATGAGAAAAAATGGGGCAGGCAGCTGCTGAATTACATTTTCCAAATCTCCTATATTAACAACATGGTTTGGTGGTAAATATATGCAACAGATGGTAACAAGGTGGGAAAGTTGAATCTGTATTGCTATGGCTTGGAGGTTGGTATTGATATTCAAAATACTGGTGGGCAATCGGTTAGAATACACGATTGCAACTCCACCACAAGCCCTTCCACCTTCTGAGTAGTCTTTTCTTAGAATATCACAAGATGTTAATTTTGTGATATTGCCTGCTTTTAGAAATGTTTCCTGCAGGCAGACTACATCAGGTGCATATTTATCCATGATTGCCTTGACACCGTCTACATTGGGTCGGAAACCACGACAATTCCACGAGACTATTCGGGTCATTTAGGGAAAATAATTGGTGGATGTTTCGTCACCAATTTATCTCGAGGCATCAGATGTTGTGGTGCCTCGAGTCCTGACTCAACATCCATTTCTGGGGAATCGGAGGAGTCTTGAGCTATTGTTGGTTTTAGTATTTAAGGATTTGCTCCTTGCTTTGGTTTTTTGTTTCTTAGGTGCCCTTTCTAAGCGTTTGACCGTCACTGGAGATTTACTATGTCTTGGGGGTTTCTGTGTGTCTGATCTTACTAAAGTATTTTGAGTTTGAGAGCTGGAGGATGATGTGGTATTTTTTGTAATAGAAGTTGTTGCTATTGTATTGGAAGATTTAACGTCTTGCAGGTATTTCTCCAAGATCATATTGCACTGGATGGCTATTGAAACTTTGGTGGCAGATGCATATGATACGTTAGGTTTCGGCAGGGTTATTTTTACTTGGTTACGAGCTTCTTGATAGGATACATTTTTAGTGACTTTGATATATTGAATGTCTTTCTCTTCTTTCCACCTTGGACAACCCCTGAAGTTGGCAGTGTGGTCGCCTTCACAGTTTAGACACTTTGGTGGAAGCTGGCAAGAAGGGAAAGAGTGACCTTTATTAGAACAGTTTGAACAATATTCATCTTGGGATCTGCAGGTTGCTTTAGTGTGGCCATACCTTTGGCAGTGAAAGCAGCGCAAAGGGTTTGGAATATATGGACGAACGGGACAGTTAAGGTAGCCGGCTATTATGAGTTTGAGTAGGGTGGGTGTAGCAAAAGTTAGTATGACATGTTGAGTGTTTACAATGTTGTCTCCTTTTTTGATAGAAATACGTTTTACTTGTGTAACATTTTGAAGTTTCAGGCCATCCAGTATTTCCTGCTCTGAAACATTGAGCAGATCTTTTTCGGAGATGACACCACGGCAGGAGTTTAGTGAGTTATGGGGTGTGACAGTTATAGGAATATTGCATAAAAGTTTGGAATTTAAGAAGGATCTTGATTGTACATAGGTTGTTGTTTCGATAAGTAGGTCTCCGGATTTAAGTTTTTTAACGGATTTGGGGTTTCCTCCGATTCCGAGTAAGCCTTTCTGTATAGCAAATGGTGAAACACTAGATAATTGTTGGGTTGCTGAGCTAATAACTAAAAATTTTGGATAAAGTATATTTATGTCAGTAATATTCTTGGTCTTTTCAGTTTCAGGTGTTATTTTTGGCGGACTTGACCCTCCGCCTGGGCTATGTGTTTGAGCCATGATTGATAAAGAGGGGGTTCATCCCCGTAGTCCGCAGGTAGCTCCGGATACCCTTTCTCACCCACCTACTGCAACTACGCCGGAGTGGCCGGGATACGGCAGGGGCTTACCAGCTCTGGGCAACTAAAAAGAATAAGGGTGCGAACTTTCGCAAATAAAAAACATAAGCCCAGCCTTTGGCAGTGTCCCTAGGCAGTACTACGGGGACATAGCGTTACGGGTTCGGGGTGTGGATCCGCACTGGGCACCCCTAGCCGCAAAACTAACCCTTTTCCGGAGCGAAAATCCAAATGGCAGTGATGTCCGGCAGCTCAAACGCCGGACAGCAGTGCCATTAGGCGAGCCGATTGCCAGGGGCGGGCTCCCCCCTGGCACCCGTCAACCAGTGAAGCATGGACCAAAGGGCACGCAGCAGTGGCCTCAGGAAACTAACACCTGTCCTATGGGAGGCCACTGCAGGAACCCCAGGACTCCACTTTCCTCCGGTTCAGCCGGTCGCAGCACACGGCAAACGTGCTGGTCGGAAATGTCCCACAACAATGAAATAATGAAAAACAAATATTTAAAGGTCCAAATTAAAGCAGTTCACTAGGTATTATAAATAAATAAATTAAAATCGAAATATATAAAAGAGAATAAAGAATTATGCTCAGCCGAAATAAATAACGCAAGAAAAAAGGTTAGGGATAAATTCTAAAACTAAGAGATTCTTCTGTAACTAAGATTAAAACAGTAAAGAAAACCAGAATCAACACAAAACCGGACCTTTGCAGGGAGGAAAGAAAGAAGAATACAAAGGCCCAGCTAGGGATTCTCGGGGTCGCCACTCCCGTGCTCACAAGAAGCGAGCTCCCTGAGAGGCTAGGGACCTCGGGATTGCCACACCCGTACCCACCGAAGTGGGCCCCCTGAGGGGGGAAGGAAGGGATAGATCCAGACATTCTTTCCTTGGGTATTTGTCAGCGTTGAAGGGAGTTATCCATGATCCACCGGAGAAAGCTGAAGAGTGGCTGTTGGTGGCAACACTGTGCTCGAGCCTGCAGCAAAGATAAAAAAACTACAATAACAAACTACTACAATTTGCAGAAAGCTTTTTGAAGACTCCACTTTATCCACCTATTCCCGACTTAGAAGACTGGTTTTCTGTAAAAAAAAAAAATCTCGAACTCATCAACCTTCTATCATAGATTATGAGACTGAGGCGTGTAGAAGAATCATATTCAAGATCAATTAAGCAAAGCTTAAAAATAAATAACTTGTATTATTTGAAGATAAAATAATTTGAATTTATTGATTGCAAACATGTCCGCCTCTAAAGAAATATTTACCCAAGTTGAAAAACTAGCGAATGAAAATTATTCAGTTTGGAAATTTAAGTTAGAAATGATTTTAATCCGAGAAAAATTACACAGTGTTGTATTCGATGCTAAACCTGAAACACCTACTGTAGACTGGTTAACTAAAGATAAATTAGCCAGAGCTTTAATTTGTTTATACATATCGAATAATCAAATTGTTCATGTGTTACATGAAACTACTGCAAAAGATACTTGGGATAAATTAAAAACTTATCAAGCAAATTGTTTCTACTAAGGAAATTATACAGCTCACAATATTATGAGAATCAAAACATGCAAGAGCACATAAATTATGTTTTGGAACTTTCAGAAAAGTTATCTAATATTGAAGAATCTATAGAAGAATCACACCTTGGTGCTATTCTACTTTGTTCTTTACCTGCAAGTTACGAAGTTTTGGTTACTAGTTTAGAATCCAAGACCGAAGAGGAATTAACCTTGTCTTATATAAAGTCTAAACTTATTGATGAATACGAGCGGCGCATTCCAAAACAGACAATTACGTCTAATCATAATCAAGCTTTGAAAGTGAACGATAAAAATAATCAGAGATTCCGAAAATTTTGTGTATACTGTAAAATGTCTAATCACACAAAATCTGAATGCTGGTTATTGGCAAATAAAAATAAAGATGATCATAAAAGTAAATTTCGCCCAAAATGTTGAATCAAAAATCGAACAATGCGTTCAATGCCTATGGACGCAAGCTTGCGATCGTCAAGCAATTGTTCACCTGTATGAGGACTACTTCATACCATTATTAGAGCTGGGGATTATTATGACGGGACATCACTCAACTCGAACTCACAAGCCGTGTCGCGCTTGACACTCTCGAAGATCCTTCCATTCGTTGATGTCAGTGCGAGTCTCACAAGTTTCTTGTAGCCTCTCCGCTGCTGTCAGATGCTGGCCCAACATATCTGACAGTTGACCGTATATATGGTTTGTGTCGGAAACACTCGGTACCACCTCCTCCTGAACGTTCCAGGATTGATGATGTAACATCTCATCCAGCCGCCTCGGTGGCGGAATGGTTAGTGTACTGGCCTTTGGAGCTGCTGAGGTCGGGTTCGAATCCCAGTCAGGCATGGATATTTGTACTTGTCAATAAATGTTATTTGTCTATGTGTTTGTGTCGTCCTTTCTTTGTGTGTCTCCTGTGAATGTCCCTTCTGGCGAGCGGGGTAATGGGCTACATAGCCTACGCCCTTCCCTTCTAGAGGGCGCATTTGCATTCCATTCCAACATCTCATCCAACCTTTGCGGAACACGCGTCCAAACTGAAAACGCTCCAAAACCACAGGTCTCTGCTCCTCAGAGTAAGGGTACCCGCCCAACTCAAAATACAATTGGCCGGTCCACTTCGAAAAGGGACTTCAAGGTCGATAAGCAGATTCACATTCTTTTCTGGAAGCTGACTCGGGGGTATTCTTCCATAAGTTAAAGGCCCATTTCGAGGCAGATAGAGATCTTAGTGTATCTGAAACAATCAAGGTGAACCCACTAAGAAACCAATTAAGGAACGACTCGTTCCTACTAGACAAATTAGTGTTTCATCTGAGCACTCTGAGCTATTAAGCTCCACTTCATCCTAAGGTCCACCTTTCACTACTGATGGAGATAGAGCCTGATGTCAAAATCAGTGATGAGCAAGAAATTTCTGATTGCACGCAATAGCCCTCGTGTAGCTCTAGTGCGACGATAATTCAAACCAAACCTGATTGCACGCTTCTTGGTTAGGTTTGAATTATCGTCACACTAGAGCTACACAAGGGCTATTGGCGACGGGCGTCGTATTTTAGAACCACAGTCAGGTGACGAGCCAACACCTGAATAGGCACCCAACGCAACCGTTAAGGGCGACATCGTACGCAGCGTTAGGACTTTGAAGGATATTTAACGTGCACTCCCTTACACGGGGGTATTATTCGTCGGACATTTTTGGCTGCACGGGCCGTTTATAGGTCGGCAGCTATTGTGGCGATGCCCGGACCCTAACCTGGGACCTTCCACATGCTAAGTGAGTGCTTAACCAACTGGGCTCCCCAGCCCCTTCTTCTTGGTGCTAATGCCATCTGCCTGGTGTTCAGAAGATGTTGGTATCGATGACGAGCTTACAACAAGCCCGAATATGTCGGTCACAAAATCGGCTAACCAAAAGAGTCTTCACTAAATGAAACGACGTCACATGACGCTAAAACCGATGTGTTGTCTAATGCTATGGAGTAATGGGCTATATAGCCTACACTCTTCCCTAATTGGGCGCTAATACTTGTTATATATGTTATGTAAAGTCAACAACCACTACGACTTAATTCGCTTTTGCAGTCGAACTAGATTGCTTAGAACAATAATACATTTGGAAGGAAAAAAATGTAGAAATTGTTCCCAAGTTTACAATGGTGGATTTTGCAATGGAATCGTAAAGTGTTTATTACACTACAATTTTAGAAGATTATGTACTTAAAAACCGTAGTTGACATTTGATTCGTAGTTGACAAGGCCACAAACAGAACAATCATTACGATTTCAAATCAAAACACTTAACCAAATCTTGCTCTTGTGCCTAATTGTGCCATAAAGCAACCAACCTAATTATAAAAATTTAAAGTATTAAGGTAAGTGTACACGTCCAAGAAAAAATGTTACAAGTTTCATGCAAAAAAAACTTGCTTCAGTGTTCATAGGAAGCTTGCAAAGTTTTTTCGTGGCAAAGTGCTGCAAGATATTTTAAAGCTTTGTTGTGAATTAAACTTGCACGGTAATGTCTACGATAATGCTCTACAACCATGGTTTGTGTGTTATAAACAGGGTCGTCCATTACATCTCATTCCCCATTAATAAAAGGATAGCTACCATTTTAATATTAATTGCTCAAATAATTAAAGATCTGAATACCAATAAAAAAAGGAGGTGTTGGGAGATGAAAAGAAATGAACCAGGATTTTTTAGCAACCTATGTCAGGAGGCTATGGAGGACCCTCAGCAATTTAAAAAAAAAACAGCGTATGCCAGCTTTGGATTTTGAAACTTTTTTAAAGATCAAACAAGAGGCAGTAGGGGAATCCAACAAAAACATCTAAAAAAAAAGTGGAAGCAATTTCACATGTGTATTCCGGAAATCAAAAGTGAGCAAAACAAAAACAACTGTGCACATAGCCACACAGCTTGCAAATATTTACTTTCTGTAATGAGCAAGTCTAGTTTCACAAACCGTTATTCATTTCAACGCTTATTCAATTTCTTCTTGTTGCTATGTTGCTGAGAATTCCCACTATTCGACTTCCTGGGATGCATGTGCAAGATTAGTTGAAAACTTTAACTTGCAAGCAACTTGTGCAAGTTTTCCAAAATGACCAGAGAACGAACAAAACTAAATTAAAAATTCTTCCAACAACAAACAGATTCGAACGTTTCAGAACTTCCATCATACCAGAAGAGCGAGAACATGAGATATTACGAAAACAGAACAACTAAACACATAAACTCATCGAAAATAAAGAAGTATGTTCATAACCAAAACAACCAAATCCAAAAAGAAATAAAATCCGAATTTAACAAAAAGAAAGTGTTACAAAGAAATAAGAACAATCTGTTGAAAATACCCTACAGTATACAGGAGCCAGGAGGAGGGTGAAGTTGAATTACTGATGGGCCGGTGCGGAATGAACGAGTCGAAAGAAACGGATCGGTCCACTATTTCAAAAGGAACGGATCCACACGTCGTTGGTGGCAACAGCTCCAACGGTTTGTTTTCACTTGCCAAAGGGAATATATCCTAAGACGTTACAATTTCTAAATTACGATTTCATTGGTTCATCTATTTTCTTTGACAAAGTGTTGAAACAAGATCATTAATTTTGCTTTGAAAATGAGTTATTGCGAATATTTTACCTATATTATTTTTTTAAATGCTAACTTCTTGCTGTGCTGCTGGAATGAAAACAAGAGCTTTAATCACCTGATACATTCACACTGCATAATTTTTTTTTAAATTGCGAGGGGTTTTTTTTTGTTGCTGTTGTTTAAATGTTTAAATTAAAGAAATATAGAATTAACAAATTAAAATGAAACTACGAATTGCACCTGAAATTAGACTGCCAAATTTATCATTTTTGTAAGGCTGTAAGGAGCCTAGTGGTCACGATCTTGAACTCCAGATCGGAAGGTTGAGAGTTGCGCAGTTCACCATGGATACAGGTTCCTGGAGAAAATTTCCCTCCCCTTCAGGGACCATAGCCTCCTACATTAACATGCCGTCCAGCAATGGTGAAATAACATAGATTCACAGGCTATCCTCAAAAAAAAAGTCAGGTCGCGCCATCTGTTGGTAGTCTTCGCATATTTATATTTTGGTAAGAATGTATTCGCTATGAATGAAGTATTTTTTTATTTTGATTCTGCAAGCAGAACAAAATCCCCGGATAATAATCTAAAGATAAGAATCTAATAAGACTAAAAGGCAAGTAATGAGAACCTTGTTCAGACGTTACATTTAAAAAAATTAGTTTTGGCTTCTTAAAGAAAAATTAATAAATACTTATATAACACTTATTAAAAATGCTTCTGTTGAGAATAACAGTCCATCAATAACATTACAATACTTTCGAACAAAAACAGAATTTTAAAAGGGGATAGATCATTTAATTCTCAACTATAAATTGCATATAAATTATTAGAATTTACGTGAAAATATATTAAAATTTTTTTTTTAAACTTATTACTTCGATAACACATATAATAGAAAACAGAATGCCCGAACCAAATAAAAATAAATCTAGATAGAACAAAAGTAAATATAAGTTTAAACTATATATTAGGAGGGAAAAAACAAATAATAATAATTAATAATGAATGCAAAACGAAAAGTTTCAAGAATAAAAATATTTAGAATAGACGATACATTTTCACCAAAAAAGAATAATTTAAAAAACTCTTTACCAAATATCTTCCATTTCGTAGGAATTCCTATATG
Organism: Hylyphantes graminicola; assembly: GCA_023701765.1. NCBI lineage: Eukaryota > Metazoa > Arthropoda > Arachnida > Araneae > Linyphiidae > Hylyphantes > Hylyphantes graminicola. Next base: position 10,443,779 of record CM043112.1, read on the forward strand.
GAATTATTGAAACACCGTGTTCTTCGTTCTTCCTTTTACTTTTAAGATGGTCTGATGCAAAAAACTAGCCATTATTCGTTGAATTTGCAAAAGTTTACAAATTTCGAATTCTAGTAACTAAAATTTCTTATCACAATCGCAGCGAACTGGTGTAAGCAAAGGCAGGCTATGTTATACACTGCGGCAATAAAAACTGACACGAAATGCGCGCGCATTCATATACGATTTCAATCATTCTAGGTAAGTGCGCGCGCATGCTTGTACATGTCATCTTATATTGTTAGTGTGTGGACATAGTAAAACAACAGCACATGTTCTCCAGCACGTGGACCGCTAAATGGCGCCATCTATTGACAGCTTTCTCACGATAGCCAATTTTGATCGTTTTAACACGGCATGATAATGTAGGAGGCTATGCAGGGACATGTCTAAATTGTGGAGGTGGACACAGATGGCAACATCTGTCATATGTGTTTGTGTGTGTCTTGTGTTGTCCTACTTGACGATGGTTTATAAGCGGGTCCTTGCGACCAAGCACACAAGCCTGAAAATATATGTCAACCAATCCAATCCATAATTTTTGTCAGGTTGGAATGCTAGATACCGTTCTTCTCGTTCGTCCCTTTATAATGTGCATTTAGAACTTCATTTTAGATATTGGGCTGGGGAGCCCAGTCGGTTAAGCACTCGCTTAGCATGCGGAAGGTCCCAGGTTCGGGTCCGGGCATCGCCAAAATAGCTGCCGACCTATAAATGGCCCGTGCAGCCAAAAATATCCGACGAATAATACCCCGTGTAAGGGAGTGCACGTTAAATATACTTCAAAGTTGGTTGGTTGGTTGACATATATTTTCAGGCTTGTGTGCTTGGTCGCAAGGACCCGCTAAAAAAAACCATCGTCAAGTAGGACAACACAAGACGCACACATACACAAATGACAGATGCTGTCATCTGTCGCCACCTCCACAATTTAGACATGTCCCTGAAGGGGAGGGAAATTTTCTCCAGGAACCTGTACCCAGAGGTGCCGATCCCCCCCCCCCCCCCCCAGAGCCAACGACGCACCCCCCTAGAATTTTTTAAATCCCCCCCCCCCCCCCAAAAAAAAAGGGAAGCACATTTTTTATTTGCTTTTACAATACGGAATTACAACTTATTTTTAATTTTCCTTTAAATAGATTTTGTTTACAGTAAAAGTTAGCGGGAATCTAAATAATCGGTACAAATTCCACTCAAAATTTAATATATGTAATTATATTATTTTTTTAATCCATAAAAATAGCCGGACACGTGATCCAATCAAAAACAGTTTCCAATTCCTTCACTCAATTCTTAATGCATAAAAATGCTGTCTTCGCTTTTTATCTAACTAGCAGTATGGTCCCGCCTTACAGGTAACCCGTTAACTTCGCATTGCTTCCTTTTAGAGGCATGCTTTGCTTACTTGTGAAAATGCACTCAATATCTAATGCGAAAGGCGTCAAGCACCCATTTCGGCACGGTCCATGTATTTTCAAGCCCTGTTATGGTCCCGCACTCCCACGTGGATGACCTTTTTTTAAAAAACTAATTATATTAATTAAAAATCACAATCAAATATGAAAAAACTACGCCTCAGGTGCATAGCTGCCGACCTATAAACGGCCCGTGCAGCCAAAAATGTCCGACGAATAATACCCCGTGTAAGGGAGTGCACGTTAAATATCCTTCAAAGTCCTAACGCTGCGTACGATGTCGCCCTTAACGGTTGCGTTGGGTGCCTATTCAGGTGTTGGCTCGTCACCTGACTGTGGTTCTAAAATACGACGCCCGTCGCCAATAGCCCTCGTGTAGCTCTAGTGCGACGATAATTCAAACCAAACCAAACCAAATACGCCTCAGGTGCACACGTAGGTATTAAAAGGAATCTATATTAAAAATTTCGGATATTTTACAGCAGTCTAAGTAGGTCTTGCCATCCACAGACATACACACAGACAGACTCTTTTTTATTATTATTATAGATGCAATGCAACACAATCGATATCATTAAACAAATCAAAATTATTTTATAATGTTTACAGATATAGTTTACAGATTTAGTTAAAAATAAGTTACTAATTATTAAATTACTTCAATTAAAATGAAATATTAAACAGTCAAAATTCTTACCGTAAAACTCGGAACTGAACTACTTAACTAAATTCAATCACTCACAGCATGTATGCTAAGCCAGAAATATTATCCGAAGCTCATTCATTCAAAGAATTGTTATACAAAATTCTGAATATTATATTTATAATGCCTGCTTCAAATGCTATAACAATGATTAAGAAATGTTTATGTGGAATAATTGCCAGCACATTGCTTTCTTCGACGCCGGGACATATTGTTAAAGATTTTAGTTGCGATTAATGTAGTTCGAGCATTAAGTGCGTAAAAACTGTTAAAAAAATCCAGCCACTCTAAAATATTTTATGTAATTTCATGTCTTTAGTCGACTTTATAAAAAAAAAAGCCACGTTAAGATTCAGGTGCATTTAAAAAAAATAAGAAAACAATGTTTTCATTATAATAATTGATCAATATTTTTGGTGCCCATAAATGTTTGAAAGTGTAAAATTTGAAACTAAAATTATTGTAGTAATATCAAATATAATTAACTTCTCAGTATTTGTATGATTTAAAATTCTTTAGTATCTTTTCTTTATTTGCCTAACCTTCTGAAGGATACAGACGTATAAACCCGTCAAATGACTGATTTTCCAGCAACGCACATAATTTTAAAGTTTTATCAATTGAATAATTTTATTAAATTCCAAAATTTAAAGCATGGGGGAGTCATTTATAACCACCTACTACAGAAAAATAATTTTTTAATTGAGAAATTAAATTTTCAGTTAAAATTTTAAATCTCAAGCAGTGGAAACAAGTTTACATTTCAGTCAATTTGCTTTTTCAGAGGGTTAACACGATTAATATATTCAAATTATATAATTACGACGAAAATCTTACCGGAATCACTGCCATAACACTTCAAAATAAGCTCTTGAAGTATTTATAGTGCAGTGCATTTTAACTACATGTAGTTTAAAATAGATCAAAAAGGTGCATTTAATAAAGATATATCTTTGATGCTCCCTCCTCCGTTTCAAAATGAACAATCTACATCTACAAAAAAAAAAAAAAAACCCTTCTAACAACACTTCAAAGCGAGCGGGAAAATTGCACGAGTGTCATTGGTGAAAAAGAAATATTCGGTAGTCATCATTTAATCGAATTGTATATGTTATACAGACAGAATGGCAGCTGCAAATGTTTTGTTTAAAGAAATGATGAGTTGTTTATGGGTAATAAATGCCAGAAAGATTCGTTAGGCCGACGCGATATTCGATTATCTATGATCCTCTTTCCGTAATGTTCTTGTGGATTTTGGTTACCATTTTTGATTATTGAAGGTTGGGGGGGGGGGGGGGCAGGTTAATGCCCCCTTCTCTTGGTGTTTGGGGGGGGGTTGTTGATTAAAAATAACTAGTATTTGTAACTTAGAAAAAAAATAAACCATTTACGCTGGAAATTTTCTAATTTTTTTCGACCCCCCCCCCCCCCCTAAAATTTCAATGACGCAGTCTGCGTCGTTGACCCCCCCTGTAGGCACCCCTGCCTGTACCCATGGTGAACTGCGCAATGACCGACCACAGAACTTTCGGACCCAACAGATTTTACGAGCACGTACTCCGCATATCCTCGGTAGGTCTTCAGTGGCACCGGGTCTCGATCTCTCAACCTTCCGATCTCGAGACCGAGATCTTGACCACTAGGCTCTTTACAGCCCTTCTTCAAAGTCCTAACGCTGCGTACGATATCGCCCTTAACGGTTGCGGTGGGTGCCTATTCAGGTGTTGGCTCGTCACCTGACTGTGGTGTGGTTCTAAAATACGACGCCCGTCGCCAATAGCCCTCGTGTAGCTCCAGTGCGAAGATAATTCAAACCTAACCTAATCATTTTAGATATTAATATATTTTCGGTCTAGTACAAATTACTGGACCGATTCGCTCCAAAATTCGAGAGTGTTTGCCGAATTATCAAATTATAATATTTAACTGGCTGGAACATTGAGTCCTGATCCTCTTGTTCCAGTTTCTGTATTTTTCGGCGCTTTTTTACTATATATTTTAACTAGTGATTATCTTTCGATTTCGTTCGTTTGTTATCCGTGAACGTCGAACATATTGTTACTTAGTTCTAGTAGTATCTTTTTGCTCAGAAACAAATAGCCGTATTGATTCTTCCAAACATTATGGAATGTCTCAGTCCGAGTAGAAAATACAGGGTGGTTAAAAAAAAAAGCTCGCTATTCGGAGTGGTATGTAGCTTGAATGAATAATCCAAATGCATCCAAAATTGAGACACTTACTAATCAAGAAGAGGGGTGGGTGGGGAGAGAATGGAATCATAAAAAAGATATAATCCTAAAAAATAATCATAAAAAGGAATAATCAAAAAAAACTCGTCTCTTGACCAGGGTTCTAAATTATGAGGCGTCGTCAATTATGGCCAATTACGGTCAACACAGCTCATTACTCCTCGTAATTTAGAACCCTGGTCAAGAGACGAGTTTCTTTTTTTTTTCAAAAAGAATACGGAATCATAAAAAGAAACTCGTCTTTTGACCATTTTTTATGATTCCATTCTTTTACCCCCTTCTTGATTAGTAAGTGTCTCAAAGCTTTTTGCATTTGGATTATTCATTCAAGCTACAGACCACTAATAGCGAGCGTTTATTTTATAACCACCCTGTATATATTACCCTTACCTGGTCTAAACTTTGAACCTTGATCTTCTCCTTCCTTCCAGTTAATAATTGCATTTTTACTGTATTTTTAAGTATTAGTACCTTTTCGGTCCTGAATATATAATCGGACCGGTTCGTTTCAAAATCCCAAAATGTCAGTCTGCCTGCTGCCTGCTAAATTTGTGTTTTACTTTTAACTTGCTTGAACATTAAATCCCGATCTGCTCTTTGTAGTATTTTGCGCATTTCTGCTGTGGGCAGGTAAACTTCAGTAATCGCAACAATGAGTTGTACGATTTTTGATCTATAATAATAAAAGGAAGAGACTGTCTGTGTGTCTGTATGCCTGTGGATCGCAAAAGACCTACTTAGACTGCTCAAAAAAAAATCGAAATTTTTAATACAGATTCCTTTTATTACCAACGTGTGAACCTGAAGCTTATTTTTTTCATATTTGTTCTCTACTTAAAGAAAATTTGAATTTTCTGAAAAAAGTAAACCACTTTCGCTCAAATTGGAAAAAAAAATTCCTTTCATGTTGCCATTGGCTGAAAAAATTAAAATAAACTTTTACGAAAATATTTAAAATTCCGACCATTTTTCATTCTAGGATTTTTTTACTATTTGTTTATTTGATAATATCTTCTTCTTTGATTGGTTGGTTGGAAGATATATATATTTTCAAGCTTGCTGTGTTTAATCGCAAGGACCCACTTATAAACCATCGTCTATAGTAGGACAACACAAGACACACACATACACAAACGGCAGATGCTGCCATCTGTCTCCACCTCCACAATTTAGACATGCTCCTGAGCGGGAGGGAAATTTTCTCCAGGGACCTGCACCTGTGGGAAACTGCGCAATGACCGGCCACAGGACTTTCGGACCAAACAGATTTAACGAGCACGTACTCCGCATATACTCGACAAACACAAACATCCATGCCTCAACGGGATTCGAACCCGGACCCAGCAGCTCAAAAAGGCCATTAATCTATTACTAAACTATGACGGTTGTTCAAGGTCATCCACTAGAGCTGCATATTAGGGTTTTATGTCTTCATTTTTTACCAAATACTTTGGCAAACTGGCCAAGTTATTGTAAAAAAGAGCCAAATGAGAACAATTTTTTAAAAATAATTTATAAACTGGTTGGTTGTGCGAATTTCAGTACAGCTGAATGTTTGTGTTTGTAGCTATATATTTTCTTCGCCAAATTAGTAAAAACGCGCCAAATGAGCTACAAGGATTTTATGTTATATATATGCATGAAATTACTGTGGTATGTATCTGTGAATTTTATAGCGTATTTTTAATTTTGAATTTCAAGGTAACGGGATTCTACACTCGAGCGGAAAGAATAAACATAAGCTTATTGTCCTATAACGCCGATTAAATAATACATATACTCGAGAGAATAACGGGTGTTTAGTTGCTAGTCTGAAATAAAATAAAAAAAGTTTTAAAAGTACTAAAATAGCCTACTTTCCTGATACTTAAATGCTGATATTCTTAACGGAAACACACAACTAGGTTCGTAACAGTAAGTGTCAAAGACAAAAGTTTAAAAATAAAATTTATACACATATTAAAATAAATTTCACTAAACACAGAATCCAGCCATAATTTAAACTTCTTAAAGCCATAATTAACTATTTTCATTAATTTTCTATCGCTATGTATATTCTATGTAGTTCTACGAATAATTAAATATTTATTTATAACAAAAAACATGAAAACACTCCAAAATGCTATTAAAGTAAAAAATGTAAATTAAAACTAATCAGGATGTATGCAAAAAAATATGCCTTGCCACTTACTTAGTAAACAAATAATGAACAATTCAAAAATCACATTCCTGACGTCATTCCAAACTGATTTATAACCAAAATAAATTTTGCTTCAAATAATAATGTTTTTAAATGAATAAAGTATCTCATGCATAGAGTCTAACTCTATGATCTCATGTCATTGTTGAGTTGGCAACAGCGATTTAAATGACTCGAAATTGAATTTCAATGCTTCTTCAATGGAAAATTCGTCGACAAATAGTCGATTTATGTCCTTCCGGTCGTACAGACAAACGTAAAAATTTGAAAGTTGGGTCTCCAGCTTTCTTACCAAAAAAACTATTTTTAAGATCGGATGGTTAGAACCGATTTTGGAAGGGGGTACGAACAGACGGACGGACATCTACCGCATGTCAATACCTACTTTTTCATTTTTTAAAAAAAAAATTCTTTCGAATTAATTTTTTTTTAATTTTTCTGAGTTAAAAAAAAAGGAAAGTTGGCTAAAAAACCCAATATGTTTTCTTAAATGTTAGACTAATTGAGTGCTTGCAATTGCAACGATGGCTTAAGTTATTTTGGAAGTAATTGCAGTTTACCTGCCCACGGCACGGCAGATTTGTCAATGCACTTATATTAATTTCAAATATGTATCTTGCTTTTCGGTTCCAAACGGATGACTGGACACGGCACTGATTTTTTAATGAAATCCAGGAACGTCAGTCCGACTATAAATACTAATATCATCAGATTCTGTACCTGTTTTTAAAGTGGGCTCTTTCCATAATTAAAATATTCGAGATGCTACGAAACGACAGGAGAAGTTCGATTTTATTTCGGTCCAGAACGAATGGCCGGATAGACTCACTCAAAAATCAGGGAATATCGGTCCAACTATTAAATGTAAACGCCGGTGCCTTTTTCACGGCATTTAAAATAAGAGGCTGGGGCTTGGGGAACCCAGTCGGTTAGCATGCTGAAAGTCCCAGTTTAGGTTCAGAGAATACTAAAATAACTGCCAACTTATGAACTGTCAGTGCAGAATACCCCGTGTTGAGGAACTGCACATTAAATATGCTTCAAAGGTACGACGCGGCGTCCGATGTCGCGCTTAAAAGATGCTCTAGGTGCCTAATCAGGTGTCGGCCACAGGATTGGTAAAAAAAGTAACTCAGTACACACGATAGCTCCAACTATAGTGAAAACATTTGGCTAAAACCACGACGATTAATGTAAATGCAATGTTCTTATTTCAACATCACCCTGAATTCTTTTCGTTTTTCATAGCATTCCATCTTGTTTCCATTCATTGTTTAAGAAAGTTTATTTTTTTCTATTCTACAAACTACTAAAAGTAAAAAAAACTTCACAAAATATTTTTTAAAAAAATAATAAACTAGGTCTTGAATGCCAGCTGAAATGATAAATGAAAATAAATTCGAGTAGCAATCGAAGTACACGCAAGTACGTCATCTGAAACAAACCAATTGAATAAAACAGTTATAACTTTAACTTATTATTTTTAATTTAAATTTTTACCATTTTTCGAAATTTGTAATTAAAATTAAAAAAAATAGTTTTAAAACTAGAAGACTTTATAGAACTTTGAAAATCCAAATCTATCGGATATCGAAAAACAACTAAACTAAAATTGTTAAAGTAGCTAAACAAGAAGAAAGAAGAAACTTGTATAAGAAAGGAGAGAGCGTTTTGATAAATAATATTGTATTTATTTTTAAACATATATCATAAAGTTTATAATGAAAAGTATCTAGAATTTTTTTTTTGTCTAACTGGATAACACTTTTAATTAAAAATGTCTCGATCACTAATTCCCAGTCAGCAAAAACTTGCTGAAAAATTAACTATTTTAAATGATCGAGGGGTTGGAATGCTCACACGAATTTACAATATTAAAAAGGTTTGTATGTCTGTTATTTCGGATAATTTTCGGCGATAAAAACGGAATTACAAATCTGCGGTTTTTACTCTTCTAAACTAATCTTGTAAATAATGTTCGCTGCCACTCTTCCTGTCATCTGTCATTTTTCTTGACTGTAAAGGAGTTGTCTAGTTACCAATGTTGCATTTCCATCTGTTAACTAAGTCCAAGCCAACTTCATTAGGGAAAATTTAACTGAAATCGAATTATAAGTTCCTATTATAAAACAAAGGCTCAGATCAAATTAATATGTTGCAGATTTGTTCCTCGTTGCCTACTTACTCCCTCTCATACTTGAGCATTTTATAAATATATCACTCCTGACTGAAATAATTTCCAGAATAACCTCCCCAACATTTTGCATAGTACTACCGGAACTCGGAAGTTTATGTTGTACAGAGTTTAGTACTGAAAAATTTATGACGCAGAAAATTAAGCCGGAAGAAATCAATTTATAAAAAAGTTATTTATCTTTGTTTGTGTAATAAATTCATTAATGGTATTCACGAAAGGGTTTTTAATGGATTTTTTTTTTAATTTAAGTACATTAATCTACCTACTGTAATTGAATTTAGAATTAGGTATATAACTGGCTAAAAAGGTATTACTAAGTTATCTTATCACACAACATGATTTGTATTTCACAGATTTTGCTTGCGACTAAACAAATATAAAGACAAGGTACATAAATCTTCTACTACCTTTGACGAACAGTAAAAATAGCTTTTTTTTTCAATTTGATTGGAATATTCTTATTTAATTTTATGCCCATTGCAGTTTTTAACTTACTTTTTTAGGCATGTGGGGACACCAAATCCAAGCCAAGTTTTCTGAGCGACAAGTCATTAGAATCTGCTATCAAGCATGTTATTCGAAGGTTTCCAAACATTGATACTAGGGGAAATAGCGTAAGTATTTTCTATTGATGTTTGTTCACTCCTATTTTTTTTTAAAACGCACATTGTGTTGAAGTAAACAGAAAATTAGTTATTAACGAAGGAGCTTGGTTAAAGTGTTCGCCTTGCATGTGCAAGGTCCCAGGTTCAGGTTCATCACCAATATAACTGCCTACTTATAAATAGCCGGTGCAGTCAAATATGTTTGACAAATAATAAACAGTAGAGGGAATGCATCTTAAATATGCTCTTAGTTCCAATGCTGCATACAATGTCACCCTTAATAGTTGTGTTGGGTGCCTACTCAGGTGTCGGCTCGTCACTTGATTGGTTCTAATCTAGGACGCTCCTCGCCAATAGCCTTTGTGTAACTGTAGTAGGTGATAATTCATAATTACCAGGAAAATTATCTTGTGGTGGCAGCCTTGTGTAAATTTGATCTATCTACTTTTAATTTTGCAGACATACCATATTGTATACTGCTGTTATTCAAATGTGTATATTCTGCAAAATTCAAAAAGAATTTGAATAAGGTGTTTGCAATCTTATGATGGACTTTAAAAAAATTAGTGGTATTATTTCCCATGAAATTTTTGTTCCTTACCATAAGTTATTTTTTCCCACTTATTTAAAATAAAAATCAGTTGTGTGTTCTGAAAGATTACATTTTAGTTATTTAGTATCTAGTATAATAAATAAATGAGTTCACCCTAAAAGAAACTTTTATCTTTTCTTTCACAATCTTCTATGCTCTCCCCCCTATAGAACATACCTAAACAAAATTCTTTTGAAAAAATCTTAAAAATTTCATTTACTTATAAAACTATTAAATGTTCATTTAATTTTTTTAGTACTTTTTCTCAAAGTCGTTTTCAAATTTTCCTTTTCCTCAGAATAATTTTGAACTTTCACAAAACTTTCAAGGCAGATTCCTGAATGGCTATTTTTTTTTTTTTCAGAGTCAACTCAATGCTGTGTTCAGCATTCGTCAAGAGATTATGAAATCTCTGTCTTTGTATTATTACACATTTGTGGACTTAATGGACTTCAAGGTATTTTATTGCTCTTGAACTAGACTATTACTCATGAGTATTTGCTTTTAAGGAGGTTTAGTACCCAAAAATCATGAAATATTCAATTTTTTGTTATTATTTCTTAATATTATTTGAACTTTTCTTAACATTTTGCAAAAACACGCTTAAAATTTTATGCATTAGTTTTTGAGTTATTAATTTTTGAATGAGGCGCACTCTTTAAGTATCCTACCACAAACACTTACTTTAAATGCTCGTATCACTGTTCGTGTTTTATAAATTTTAGGATAGCGAAAAACACTACTCCTCTTTTAATATTATGCATAAAAAGTTTCTGTAAATTTTTATTGAATCCTAAAAGTATAATAAACAAAACTATGCATTAAAACTTTCATTTATGTTGTCAGTATTTTTGATAAAATTTTGAAATTTTTTTTTAAAAAAAAGTTGAATCTTGATTAAAACTTGGATGCATGGTTTTGTTAAGATATTATTAGGGAACTCATAAAATATTTCGTAATAAAAAGTCGAAATATAATTAAGGAGTAGGGATTTTAAAATTGTTAAAAAATTGAACAAAAACTTAAATTTTTAAAAATCCTGAGTCATTTTCAATTTTTTTTTCTAATAGGTTTTATCAATGGAAGATGCACCAATGTATAAAATCTGAATAGTATAAGTTCATAAATAAAAAAAAAGTTAGGGAAGGTACTAGACCCCCTTAAAGCCTAAAATGCCATAACCATTTAATTTGTGCAATACTGATTTAAATATACTTTTCTTCTACAGGACCATGTGTCGGAGTTATTGACTACTATGGATGCATGCCAGTTGGAACTTGACATTGTAAGTAAATAAATCAGTATTAGTAGAAAAGAAATTATGCAGGATTTGTACAGATCTTAAAAGTCATTAGGATCTCCTTATTTTTGCAAAAGTTCTACAATTATCTAATATTTTGAGTTTAGGTCTTTTTTTTAAGGAGTGTACAATGCTCCTTCTGTATATTTTTTTCTGCTCCCCGTCAATGTATATTTTTTTTGCTTTGACTTTTTTATTTTTTGAGTCTCACTCTAAAAATTCTATAGATTATCTATGCCTCACAGATAAGACACAAATAAAGTTTAATATAGTTCAGGGGTGAAACTTTTCCGGGGGTACCCCGGAATTCCGGATTTTTTTAATATTCTTCCCCCGGAACTCCGGGTTTTATTTTTGACCAAAAATTTTGTTAACTGTTTTAAAAAAAATTAAGTTCGTACTTTTTAAATCACATTTGCATCAAATCGCATTAGCTCTGCACTTTTCACGGAGATCGGACAAGAGTACGTGACTTTGTGACGTCATACAGTGTGTCGACAGAATCGGGAAGTAAAGAAAAGTCTGGAGAAGTCAAGGAAATTCGTTTTGTCTTTTAAAAATCAGGGAAAAATTCCTTGGGTGACATTTCGCACCAAACAATCGTTAATCGCCAATATCTCGCTATTACTACTCTAATCCAAAGACGACAAAGCTCAAGAGCGACGATAATTCAAACCTACCTACCAAAGATGACAATCACCATAGCAACCGGTGAAGAAAGGGGGAAAAAAGTTATTTCGTTTTCACTGCCTGTAGCTCCGGTTCAGGCCAAGCGAGACGACCAGGATATTTTTTTCTGATCAATTGTAGTGTACTCGCTGCTTCCTTGAGTTTGTAGCTCCGGTTCAGGCTTAGTCAGACGACCAGGATATTTTTTCTGATTAAGGGGTCACAGGAGTCTTAAAAATGTGCAAAGAAGATACTACATAGCATAGTTTGATCTCTATTGTAATTTTTTAACTACTCAATAAATGAGTATAATATTTTTATATCTAATTCTACAGGATTTATTTATTATAAAACAAGTTTTAAAATTTATGAAACTTTAGCCAAAACTAAAATAAATGATATTAAACATGACGGTACTTGAACACACTGTGATTAGGCTTGCACGGCAAATTGTGAGGTCAAAATTGAAAAAATGACCAAGAAAATGACGGTTAATTTCCACCATCTGGTGCATTTGTCGCCAAGGAATTTGGCGTTTTTTGTAGCAAGCGATAAACAATTTTATTTGGTGATACGGCGAAAAATCTTTTCGTCCAATTGTCGGCGCTGGTAATACTTGCACGGAATTGTGGGTAAGAAGCCCGGATGATGTGCGCGCACAATGGAATTATTTTGTTCTTAATTTATTTTTTCGTCCAACCAACGACGCTGTTGATACTTGCGAACGATGAATTGTGGGTAAAGTTGCGCGCGCATCGTAATCGCGGTTACAGTTAACTATGAATATCTGGTTTTGGTTATTATATTTCGGTTATTTTTTATTCTGAATATTTTGTCGATTCGAAGAGGGCCGGTCTGCTAGCTGCCGGGGGCCCCAAACAAAATTTTATGCTTTCAACAGACTCTTCAATACTGCCTGATGTTGGATACTGATGTTTTTTTTTAGAGAAAAAAAAAATTGCCCGGGGCCCCAAACGGGTATTTAGGCTTTCAATGGGCCCTACAATACTGCCCGATGCTCGATACTGATGTTTTTTTAGAGAAAAAAAAATTGCCCGGGGTCCCAAACGGGTATTTAGGCTTTCAATGGGCCCTACAATACTGCCCGATGTTCGATACTGATGTTTTTTTAGAGAAAAAAAATTGCCCGGGGCCCCAAACGGGTATTTAGGCTTTCAATGGGCCCTACAATACTGCCCGATGTTGGATACTGATGTTTTTTTTAGAGAAAAAAATTGCCCGGGGCCCCAAACGGGTATTTCGGCTTTCAATGGGCCCTACAATACTGCCCGATGTTGGATACTGATGTTTTTTTTTAGAGAAAAAAATTGCCCGGGGCCCCAAACGGGTATTTCGGCTTTCAATGGGCCCTACAATACTGCCCGATGTTCGATACTGATGTTTTTTTAGAGAAAAAAAAATTGCCCGGGGCCCCAAACGGGTGCGTACTGGATTGCCACTCGCGTAGCTCTAAAGCGACGAAAATTAAAACGAAACTAAACTGAGTACGGGATAGCCCATAGAGTTAGAATGGATAGCCACTTGTGTAGCTTTAGTACGGCGTTAATTCAAACCAAAGTGGATTGCCAATCGTGCAGCTCTATTGCGACGTTAATTCCAACTAGACTGGATGTTTGGGTTTGACCTGGGAGAAAAAAATGACTTCCAACTCTCACGTAGCTTTCCGCGATCCATTAACCTTAGAGATCGATGAAAGAAACTAGGGTTGCATCGGCGTAAAGGAATCTGGCAATGATAAAGCTCGCGAATTTCGCCAAGAATTTGTTGTTTTTCGACAAGCGCCAAGCTGCACCAAATCCTGGAAATTTACCAAAATGACTTTATATTGTACAAATATGTACAAACTAGGACTTATACCTAAATTCTCAGCTCAATTTTAATTATAAATTATTTTTAGAACTTTTTTTCTAAAAAAATTAATAAAAATTAAAAAAAAATTATTTTAAATTTTTAAAAAAATAATTTCTAATTAAAATTGAGCTGAGAATTTAGGTATAAGTCTTTGTTTGTACATATTTGTACAATATAAAGTCATTTTCTTGGTCATTTTTTCAATTTTGACCTCACAATTTGCCGCGCAAGCCTAATCACAGTGTGTTCAAGTACCTTCATGTTTAATATCATTTATTTTAGTTTTGGCTAAAGTTTCATAAATTTTAAAACTTGTTTTATAATAAATAAATCTTGTAGAATTACATATAAAAAAATTATACTTATACATTGAGTAGATAAAAAATGACATGTAAGATCAAACTATGCTTTGTAGTATCTTCTTTGCACATGTTTAAGACTCCTGTGACCCCTTAAGTGTCGTACTCGCAGCGTCCTTGAGTGGTGATCACAAAAACAGATTGAATGTTAGAATACTTTTTTTTTACAGTTGGACCTTTTTTTCTACTTCAGCATTTACTGGGGTTTCTGATTTTAGATAATTTTTAATGGAGTGTCGGCGTATACACGCTTTATATATTTAGATTTTTATGTTGGGTAGTACATTTCTAGTGGGATTTTTTCTGGAAAAGTACTTGAATTTTTTTTGAACAAAAAAGACCAAAAATTGAGGATTTCAATCCCAAAAAGGCAGTCAAGGTTTTTTTTTCTTTCAAAACCTGATGCCTAAATTTCTAGCCTGATAAAACTGCCAAACAGCTAAAACTTAAAAGTAATACACCAAGTGAATGACCGCAAAACAAACAAGTTCATAGATAAATCTGATGAATATGACCCCCTAGCATAATAAATAAAAGAAAATGGACAAGCATTTGGTTTGGATTTCAGCTTTTTTGTTCAACAAGCAATAACATCCCTGTATATCATAAAATTTTCTATACTTAAGGCAAGACAGAATTTATGTAAGTCTATATGGTAAAATTTAAGGGGAATTTTCAAACGGATTGGCGGAAATGATTGTAGTAAAAAAAATCTTCTGCACCCCTGTGTAACTGTATGCAGTTATTTGATGATTTAAAAACCCCATATGTTTTTCAACAAAATCAAATGTATTAATTTTTCACACTTTTGCACTTTTACCTCGACTTAGTTACCCCCCCCCCCCCCCCCAAGACTCGTTTTTAGTTTTTTCAGGATTTTTTAGTGGAGGGCAGTTCCACCCCTGATAGTTGTAGAGCTTATATAGTAGAGGAACATGCTAAGTGACAAAAAGGAGAAAATAAGCTTTGAAGTTTTTATTTCGCACTTAGATTTGTTGAAAGCGGTTCTTGCAAAGCATGAAAAACATACTAAACTTCAAGTTTGTGAAAAAGAGGAAACTTGTTATTGCTAAAGAGGTTAATAATATGTTATTAACTCAAAAATCAAATTTTTTTTTTCAAAAATGTCATTTAGCATGTTCTTCCACTAAGTTCTTCAATTAATATAATATTTAAAGGGCAATGGGAGAAAGAGTCAGGTCTCTAAACTGAGGTACTATCTCAGTGTTAATCTATAGGGAGAAATAATTATCTGAGCCAAATGATTCTGGCTGCATTAATTATATTTAAGAGCATTTTTTTCTAGGGTGAATGTAGCCGATTTAAACTCCACACAAAATGTACTGAAGTAAACTCCACAATAAAATATTCAAACCAATTTCACAAATTAGAATAATAGGAATAAGGATAAGGCCAGTTACGTTTATCATGTAAAAAAGACATTTGTAAAAAAATATAATACAGCCAGAGTAATTCGGCTTCGACATTTGCTTTAATTTTCCCTTAAATTAAATTATATTCAGAACTGACTGTATATAGTAGTATCTTAGTAATGCTAATTGCAAAATCTTTAGAATTTTTATTATTTTTTGTAAATTTGTATTAGAAATAAGTACTTATATTTAGACATTTGAATCTTGAAATAAGTCTAGAATATTAAAAAAAAAAAACACGAAGTGCCAGATCCCCAATATAGTGACCTGCTAACAAATATTGATTTGGTGCATGAATTTGTTGTTTGCTCCAACACTGAATTGTACAAAAGTTTATTAAACAAAATGCTTTCTTTTTTCCAGACAACCAATTTCGATTTGTGTCAGAAATACCTAGATATTGTGACCACCTATTTGTCCCTCATGATTCTGTTGGCCAGGGTAGATGATAGACGAGCGGTCCTTGGACTTTTCAACACTGCTTATGAAATGTTGCATGGTCATAAGTAAGTGCAAAATTCAGCTTAAACCGAATGGCTGCAGGTCTCTGAATCAAAGTGGCTCTAATGGTGCTGATCCAATGGAAAATAATGATTTTCTAAGCCACGTTTCTCCGGCTGTATTGAATATTTTAACAATAGATTTTTTCCTATATGATAAATGGAGCTGACTTACATTGCTCGTTAATCCAACTTTTTGAAATTGGTCCAAGTATTTTGTTATAATCTTATTTATTGGAAATTTTAAAAAAATATTTGTAGCAATTTCAAAAAGTGAGATAATAGAGCCCCATAAGAAAGCTACATTTATGGTATAACAAAACTGTTTGCAAAAATATTCACTACAGCTGGAGAAATGTGTCTAGAAAAAATATTTTTCCTCTTTGATTTCCTATGCTTACTATTCACCCTTGTTTGTTACCTCATGATTATTCATCAATAAAAAATGCGATGCCCGTCGCCAATAGTTCTCGTGTAGCTCTAGTGCGACGATAATTCAAACCCAACTAACTATTCATCAATAACATCATAAACATTTATGTCCCTTTAATGACGCAATAACCATGTTATAGGGTCATTGAAGGGACAAATGTTATGTTATACTGTATTTTAGTATTAAATTTCTATATAGCTAAACCATAATGCTAACTAACCCGTGGTACTGTACATTTATTCTTTAAACTAATTTCTATACACATGTGTTATATAAAATTGAAAATCCGCTCATGTAACTTTTGTAGATAATGCAACAACAGTAAATTTTATTCCATGATTGTGTAAAAAAAATCTTCAAAACTAAGAACTGCTTTATAAAACTGTCTTATAATAATTTATTATTCCCTCCAATTTCAAAAATATATATGATGTTTGTTAATTTCTTCTGTTCTTCCTAATTGAATTCTTATAAATTTTAGTGATGCCAGCTTTCCAAGGTTAGGACAACTAATTATTGACTACGATATTCCATTGAAGAAACTCTCTGAAGAATTCATACCCCACTCTAAAGTATGTATAATAACTTAAATCTGTACTTTATTTATCGAAATGATTTTTAAATATTTTTGTACAGATAAAATTCTATAAGTAGAAAAACCGCATTGCAGCAAAACAAATGCCCACTAAAATTTATTTGTGAAATATGGCTGTAAAATTTTATTCAACAAAACAATGTTCATTAAATTGCAATGTCTTGTCAGGAAAGTCTAAAGCAAAATTGTTGCTGCTAGGGTGAGATCCCCTTGTCTTAAATCTGATCATTTCCTATGCTAAAGCTTTAAAAAAAATCATCTAGAAACTAGGAATAATAGTTTCATATTTAGTGATAATGGGTTCAAGTGTATTTCCTGTTTAAAATCAAACATATTTTAGTAATTATAAATTTGCCTCATAATTTCCTAATCAATCGTAGTTCGGAATATAATTTCAATTAGAAATGTTTATTGAACTAAAATTATGAAACTGGTTCAGTAGAATATCATAGAGATCATAGTTAAAGTATTACAGTGGATGATCATGCGTCCATGCGACCTCCAATGCTAACGACAGGACGAGCATGGATAACAAAATTGGAAGGTTATGGGGCCAGTGTTGCCAACACTTTAAAGAGAAAAGTGCTGCGAAAAAATAAAATTTAATTTTGAAATATTAAAAAAAAAAATACCATACAAATACTAGCTGCATTTTGGAATATTTTTAGTGACTTTAAAAGAACTTGAAATGCTTTTCAAGTATTTTTTATACTATTTGTTTTGTCATTTTAAAATTATAGAGATAATAAACCCGTTCATAGAGATAATAAACCTGTGTGCTGTGTCATAAGAATCAAGGCAAAACCGTTTTTTCATAAGTTTAGGCAATGACTTATTATACTAGCCAATCAGACCTGATGCAGACACAGAGTTCATTCTAGAATTAAAAAAGGGCAGGGTGCTTTTAACATAAAAAGGGCACTTGCAAAAAGTTTAGGGCACATAGTCTAAGGGCACTTGCAAAAAGTTTAGGGCATCTAAAATGCGATAAAATAATTTTTTCAGATTTTTAGAAAATAGAAAATACACTCACATACCAAATTAAATATTTATTAGTTTACTACTCCATCATTTTATGAAACATATTTCTAGTAAGTCAAGGAACGTAATGAGGCACTTATGCCTAACAACGAGCCAGAACTGCAAACAGATCTCCTCGAGCAAAGTGGTGAAAATCATTAATGCTACTTATCAAACAAACATGGATTTTGTTTGCATTCAGCTCTAGCATTCAAAATTAAAAGCATGTTTCATACACTTTTTCCAAGTTTAGTTTAACTCCAATTATTCGAAGAGGTGCTGATTATAAGAATGCCAGAAAAATTAAACTTGGCCAACCTGTTACTGTTCCTCTTTATTCAATGTCATGTCTAGTATTTTTTTTTTGTGTACCCTCAAAAAATTACTAGGCAGGATATCCAACACAGACGAACAGAAAAAAAATACACCGAGTATAAATTATAAATTGCATATAAAGTTTAGTACACTCTTTCCAAGATTCTAACATAAGTTGAAAAAAAAAAACCTTTATAAAAAGATATAACTCAAACTGAAACAAAAGCTATAACCCAAACAACATCTTATAATTTGGATTTGGTTAAACCGAAATTAAATATATCTTTTCTCCAATTAACTCCAATTATCCAAATTTGCAATTATATGAACGTGGTTAGGTTCCAATTCCAATTGCTTAGATAATTGGAGTTCTACTATATACTATTCAAGAATTTTTTCCAGAAAAATTCAAGAATAATTACTAACAAAAATATTAATATATTTTGCATGTATAAGCAAACACTCCATAAAAAAAAAACTAAAACCAATCTGAAACCCTAGTATAGAACAAAATAAAAAAAAAGCCTACTTAGTTTCAAAAGTAAACAAAAAAAAATCTTAACATTCAAGCTGCTCTTGTGATCACAAGGTCACGTCTTAAAACGATAGATAAGAAGAAAATATTCTGGTTGGTCCAATTTGGCCTGAACCGGAGCTACAATAGTATAGAGACACTCTTCCCGATCACGTAAACGCAAAGCCAGCTAACTGTCAGTCATTGAGTAGGCAATGTGACGTCATCGGTAGGTTTCTAAAAAATTACTAGGCTGCAAAATAATCAAATCAGGAAGTATGTTCTGCACATTTTTGGTTCGGATGAAGATAATCCTCTTTCAATGGGGGATTGCACCAACCCGTTGGTCGATATTTGAAGACATCTGAGTGTTATACAATCTTGATTCATCCTTAAATTTTAATTAAAATTTTTACTTTTATTATTAAAATCCATTATTTAAACTTGTTATTTATCAAAATTTAAGTTTAGTTTTCATCGATATAGACCGAGAATGAAGGAAACAATTTTTCTAGGTTGGGTGTTGTGGAAAATTTTGGGCTCTTGTTCAAGGCATGATTGATCTTGATCAAGACATGATCAAAATACTCGATCGTCTATCTGATTCTAAAATCGATTATCTTTGGTATTTTTTAATGATTAAGCTTAGAAAAACGGGTTTTAAAAGTATAATATAACATAACCTGGGTTAAATAAATTTTTGAAAAAGAAAGATGGATAAGCGGAATTTTTGAAAAATTCGGGAAAATGCGAAAATTTTTAAAAGAAAATCGGCAACGAGGGCGGGATTTATTTTGTAAAAAAGGGCATTTAAGGCGGGATTTATTTTGTAAAAAGGGCATTTAGGGCGGGATTTATATTAAAAAAAGGCGGGCAGGGCGCCGCGCCCCGTGAAAAACGCCTAGAATGATCTCTGGCAGACAGTCATATGCAATGAAGGGGTTCTCTTCATATGTTTTAAGATTTAAAGTGCACCACTCTCAATGCTGGCCACTAATGGAATTTTGTTTCAGCTGCTGTTCCAGGCTCTGATGTCTCTGCAGCAGATCTACCCAAGAAGAAGTTTGCCTGTGGAAGACTGGCGCAAAAGTCAAATGCTGAGTCTGGTTGCCACCCCCTCACAAATGCTCAACCCTGCACAGACAGAGACAGTAAGTTGAGGATGTAGTTGCAAAACTAAAATATAAGGCCCAGCCTCTTCATTGGCAACTTTTGACAAACGTAAATTCAATTGGAAGAAACTGCTTGTTAAAGGGCCGTACCCTATATCTTAGTTACTTACTTATACCTCTTTCACTCCAACATGGAGCACAGGGCCTCCGTCATGGTCCGCCACCTCACCCTGTTGGCTACAATTGTCTTAATCTCTCCCCATGACTTGCTTTTTAAGTTCTTTCACTTTGTTGGTAATTGTTCGACGCCACGTTGTTTTCGGCTTTCCTCTTTTCCTTTTGCCCTGCGGGTTCCATTCTAAGGCCTCTTTTACCTTGAACTTTTCCGGCTTGCATAGCATATGCCCGATCCACCGCCATTTTCGTTTTCTAATTTCATATTCTATTGGTTTTTGATTACATGTTTGATCACAATTTTGGCCAACACTGTAACTAAGAAACATATCTTAGTTATAGTGGTGGCCAAAATTGTGGACATTTTTTTTTAAAGTTTCATATTTTTCAACTTTGTGTGCTTACAGAATATATTAATTTTCACTTAAATACAAACAATTATATATCAAATTAAAAGTAATTTAATCTTTATGAGTACCACTGTCTGCAGATTTCTGAAGCAGTCTATGAGACTTTTGGTCCCATATAATCTCCATCGACACAACATCATCATCATCAAAGTAATTTAATGTAGAATTAAAAATAAATACATTATTACATTTTATCTGTATTACAAATAAGTTATGCAACTAATAGTTTGACCTGTCTTACTTTTGCAAGTCATTGAACCACCAATTTGTATTGCAATTTCAGCATAAGAGAAACCATTGATTGTGCTTGTTTGTTCAACTAAAATGAGCATAACTTTATTTGTTATACAGGTACTTTAATTCTGTTTTTTAATGAAATTCTACATTAAATTATCTTCAACTTAATATTTAAATGTTTGTATTTAAGCAAAATTTAATAGATGCAAACACACAGGTAACAGTTCAAACACATGAAACTTTCAAAAAATGTCCACACTTTTGGCCACCACTGTATACTTTAGAGAATGCAAGTTTTGCAACTTCTTTTAGTGAGCAATCTGGTATTTAAATGTATGCTATGTATTTGAAAATGTTTAGTACACTAAAGAATATTAAAATATTTGAAATTAACTAGTACTTATAAATTTGCCTTTTCAAGATATGGCTTTTCTCTTGGTTTTAGAAAAAAAAAATTCTATTTTATCCTTTGAATGTTTTCTTTTAAAGATAATAAATAGTTTTTTAAATGCTAAAACGCAAATTTCTATAATGGAAAAATCTTTTGAATTTGCTGCATTTACATGATTGTTTAGTATTCAAAGCTTATTCAACACATTTTTGTAGGTGCAATACTTTTTATACTATTGTGAAATATGGTGTGGTGGTTAGTGATGTCTTAGTAGACACCACTAAGTAGTAAAATATTTTTAAGTAGTAACATGTTTTTAAGTAGTAACATGTTTTTAAAGCAAATGCTTTTTTTTTTTCAGATGCCATGTGAATTTCTTTCCTTGGATGTCATGGAAAGATGGATAATATGTGAGTATAATTTTTTAATCGACAGTTATATTTTTCAAAATGAGCTAATCTTTAATATTATTACTGGTATTGATAGTATAAAAGCCAAAGCATTCCTGATAGCAAAGCCACACACCAGGAAATTGCAAGCACAGATTCAGAGATATTGTTTAGCTGGCATCAATGTGATATTCCTGCATAATTTCAATGGTTGTATGATCTTTATAAAAAGGGTCTTAGCAAAATTTGACCCTGAAATTTTGATAAACATGTGAAGTTATAAACCTGAAGGACAAATGTAATGGGGTTCAATAAATGTTGAGTGCTCCTCCCATGCACAAGGGTTGGGGTGCCCAGTTGGTTAGGCGTATGCCTTGCATGCAAAAGGTCCCAGGTTCGGGTCTAGGCATCGCCAAAATAACTGCCGACCTATTAACGGCCGATGCAGACAAAAATGTCCGAAAAATAGTACCCGTGTAGAGGGAGTGCACATTAAATCTGCTTCAAAGTCCTAACTATTGTGATACATATATTGTAACTATTTATATTTTGTAATATATTTACTATTGTGATATCTTTTGATTGGGGTGTATAGTTTGGTTCTCCATACTTACTATTTTGTGTGTGCTGGTCTGTGTTCTTTCATTAACCCTGTAAAGCATGAATTTTTTTTTCACCCCAAAAAATATATTTGTTTCTTTAATACTCATACTTTATGGGAAAAATATTGAAAAAAAAAATTAACTGCATTGGAATTTAAATAATTTCAATTTTTAAAAATTTTGCCACATGGCAAAAACCAACTAAAAAATTCCTTTTTAATAAGAATGACTAGAAAACTACTAAATATATTTAAAAGTACACTCTCGAACTATAATTATTTTTGTCAAAACAATTTATTTGTATTCAGTACTAATATTATTATGCTTTGAATACTGTCAGAGACGTAATTTTGCAACAGTTAATAACTTCACTCTTTAATTTTGAATACACTTTTACTGCTGTCATTTATGAGGGTTATTAGTAACTAAAACTTCAAAATGGAATGTAATAGATGGGAAAAACACAGATTTGTCAGAGAATTAGCTCTACTTTAATAGAATGAAGTGGATTTTGTTACTTTTTTCCATATGGCAACAGTTCTGACTTATATTGAGATTAATGTAAAATATTTTCTAATAGAACAAAGTGTGAAGAATCGAATGATGCATGTTTGAATGTCATAACGGGCCATAAACATTTGGAAAAAAATATTGAAAGTGATGATTCCAAATGGCATCACTGGGACTGAAAGGGTTAAAATAGCTTAGTACTATCCCTGAACCCTCCTTTCTTCATTTTACGACTAAGAAGTGACACAAGGTGTATGTTTCAGTTGGGTTCATCCTGGTACACCAGTACCTTCACCAGCCCCCTGCCCAGGAGTTATTCCAGAGTGCCCTTCACAATGGGTGGGTGATTACCCTGTTCAGAGACGAAGTACTGCATATACACCTGTATGTGCAGCAGTTCTTTGAGTCCATCAAAAGGTGTGTGTGTGGCTATCTTTTTTAATGATTTTGTTTAGGTACTTAAGAAACTTCTTATTCTTTGAAAATGATTTTTAGTGACTGTAAAGATCACGACTTTATCCCACCCATCTGGGAACGCCAGAGGGCGCGACGAACGTCACGTTAACTTTAAAAGAAGAAGCGAACTAACGGTGACTGTGTCGGTGGTTGTTGTAAGGAGTAGGAGAAATGGAAATGTTGTGTTTATGAAAGTTTCTTTATAGAATGTTTGTTTTGTATTAATTTATTTTTAAAACTAAGTTAAAATTACATTAAATGAATCTTACAACAACCACCGACGCAGTCACCGTTAGTTTGCTCCTTCTACTTTTCCAGTTAACATGACGTTCGTCCCGCCCTCTGGCGTTCCCAGATGGGTGGGATTAAGTCTGATCTTTACAGTGACCAAAAGGATACAAATGTATTAACTTGTCAAAAGTTTTTCCAGCAACACATATAATTTTTAGAAATTCATGAATTTTCTTTATATTAATTAAGTTTAGTTTTAATGAAGGTTTAAAACTATTTTGCAAAAAAAAAAGATAACACATTTTACGAGTCAAAAATTTAAATTTAAAATCATTAATTGAAAACAAGTGTGCACTTTGGCCAAATACCATATCAATCGGAGGGTTTATTTTTAAGTAAACTTTATGAGATTTTATTATTTTGAAACTTTGATTTTGCTAAGCCACAAAAAAATATTCTTAAGTTCATTTAAGTCAGTTCTTCAAATCTTATTTTAATTGACTGCATACAAAATTGTACTCAAAGTAGTTGTATTTCAGAAGCAAAGTTCACAAGAACTTCTGTTTCTTCACAAAAGCACTTGTTAGATTCTGGCCAGAGATATCTTTTTTTACTGTTCCTTAAAAGTCTATTTTTCATGAAAAGCAACGTGTAAGATTTCTTTTAAATAGGAATTTGAAATCTTGCTGAATTTGTAACAATTATAAGCTAAAATTTGCTATCTCTTTTACTTTCTAAATTATAAAATTTCTTGAAAAGAACACATTCAATATTTATTTTTTCAAAAATAAACTTTTGGGCTTTTGTGCTATTGCAACTTTAAATCAATAATAATAAGGAATAATAATGTTAACTTTTATTTTAGTTATAGTAAAAGAGTTACTGAAGTAAAGGAATGTTACAGCTATGCTATCCAACATTCGTAAGTAGTAGCTTAATTATTGCTGTACAAGAATTCAATATTTATTAGTTATTGCAAAAGTAATGCAATATTTAATACATTCATCCAGTATTATATCTAATTTCTTATTTTATTAAATTATCAAAGCAAAGACTAAAATTCACCTTCATTTTTTTTACTTTTATAAACATTAATAACATTTTTAAAAGGTAAATTTAAATGAATAAAAGTTAGCTCTAATTATCATAAATTTGTGATTATAAAAATGTAACCATGTATCAAATATTTCACATGCATATTTTTATAAAATTTGTGTTGTCTTTTAAATGTAATTTTTTTAAGTTGTGTTTTTTTAATGGAAGAATATGTATTTTTCAATTCTAAATGTTTTGTGTTTTTCATTTAGTTGCCTAGTTCACAGAGAACGTCGCAAGTTTCTGCGTTCCGCTCTTAAAGAACTATGCTTAATCTTAGCAGATCAGCCTGGATTACTTGGACCAAAGGTAAAATTTTATTAATAGTTTAAATTATTTAAAAAGGTTAATTAGTTTAAAAAAAGGGAATATTTTTTTGTAAAATCACATATTTTTTTTTCTCAGGAAATGCTTTAACTTATTTTTTAAACAGACTTTTAAGTCTACTTTTATGAATAATTTAATTATTTGATAACTTATATAAGAGCAATGCTATGCTCTTTCTTAGAAAACCATTTAAGGGCGTAGGTGAAGAAAATTTTTTCAAAGGTGGCATTGTGATCAGAAAGACTATAGTTATACTCGGGACCTGATTTACCATTAGGCCCAGGCCTAGGGCACCCAAATTTTAAGGTGCCTAAATTTCATGTTTTATTTTCCTAAATGCTGTAGATTCCCAAAATTTCAGTAAATTTTCTGAGGCCCTACTTAGTTTTTAGGTTGGTTTTGACTCAGAAATTTACCTGATTAACGTGATTGGTTTGATCATTGTTATAAGAATCAAACTGTTAAAATGGAAGCAAAAATATATACAGTCAACCTCATTTATTAACGCAAACTCGCTGAGCACGAAATTTTTCCTAACATGAACTGAGCCCAGCCTGAGCTAATGCTACAAAATCTCGCAATGCGCATCCCTTTCGGAGAAATCCCACTAACCCGAAATAAAAATACAAAAATTGACTTTTTTTCTTGGTGATTAAAAGTACTCATTTTTTTAAAAAAGTGACAAACGAACGTTATAAGAAAAAAATGTCTTCTGTTTCTGAGAAAATTACAAGATCTCCCATAATTCATCAGTTTTAATTCAATTGCTGTTTTGAATTCGTGTCCCGTAAGAAATTCCTAATTTTTTTTATAGTATGTACCACATCAAATGAACTTTATTGATTGAATTACTTATATGTATGTATACATGTAATATTTGTGCACTACGCTATATAATTAGAATAGTTTTTAGATGTTATTTTTTAAACTTCATGGGTCCAAAGTAAAAAAAATTCCTGACAGTTCACATGAAATTCAGTTAACACGAAAAACTTCGGGGCCCCCTTCGAGTTTTTGTTAACAAGGTTTATCTGCACAATGCATTGGCCAACTAGCACCATCATTATGGGCAATCATAAACAATATTTTCAGCAAAGGGGCCCAAAATGTGCTGTGCCTATAGTCTGAATTATCCTAGATTGGGCCCTAGTTATACTTATTCTATATTTTAAATAACTCCCCTTAACATTATTCCTCAATCCCCTTAACCCTGTAATGCATGATTTTTTTTTCATCCCGAAAAAATATATTTGTCTTTAAAACTCGTACATTATTAGAAAAATACTGAAAAAAAATTAACTGCATTGGAACTTTAAAAATTTAAATTAAAATTTTTTTTGCCATATGGCAAAAACCAGCTACAAAATTCCAATTTTGATAAGAATGACCAGAAAAATACTAAATATATTTTGAAATAACCCTCTAGAACTATAATTATTTTTTCAAAACAATTTATTTGGGACTTAGTATTAATATTATTACTTTGAATACTGCCAAAGACGTAATTTCACAACAGTTAATAACTACACTCGTTAATTTTGAATCAGACGGAACGGTCGTTCCGCCCGCCAATCTCAAAATGACGCCAAGGGCTAAACGGCAGTTATGTATATATACAGAAAACATTTCGCTATGTTAACAGCGAAATTGATTTTATTTTCTACTAGGCAAACTAAACTTCGTAGAACAATAAAAAAAATCCAGTAAAGAGGTTTTGTAAATTACTTTCAATAAAAAAATTTTGGTTATTCTAGAGTCAAAAACAGCGGAGAAAAAAATATGGAAATTTTCGAAAATGAAATCTTTCGAGCAGTTTTAGTCAAATTTTGACCTAATTTTTGAAGTGACCTACAGCCATTACTAGACCATTAATCTGGAAGCGGTTTTTACTAAAAGATTCAGAATGCTCCAATTAAGCCCCTTTCATAGGTTTGAAGTTTCAAAAAGAACTCGTTCTATTTTTAATTAATTAAAATCTATTTTACCTTTGGCGGTATGAATGTGCGATAAACAAGCCATCCTAGCGGCCAGGTACCTATCCGAAAACGAGCCAAGGTTTACTGTATTTTCATCGAAGAGCCGCATAGCAGCGCTGTTAACTATTAAGTTATTATTACAGCTTTTAAAATAATTGATTAATCTACTATCTGAATAGACAGATTCAAAAAAAAAAATCTAATTAATAAACGGAAACTCTTCATTTCAACTTTTTGGCGTTTTTATTAAAAAAAAAAAACTAATGAATAACTCGAGTGGATGAATCCATCCAGAAATGTAAACAAACAGTCATATTTGTCAATTTGGTTGCCATATTCAGAAACCAATACCATTAAAAAATAGTTTTGTTGGTTTTTTCTTCATAAAAAGTAAGAAATATATTTTATCCCTAAAAATTATTGAGGAATAATTAATTATGTCAAAGTAATCTTTGCTTATTTTTTTATGAAAAGAAATGATATTTGTTTCCAAAATTTATTGAGGAATATTTTATTATGCCAAAGTAATATTTAATTATTAAAGTTACATTTTTTAACATGAGCTGTTACTAAATGTTTGTATTATAATACATAACCGTAATCTAAGAATTGTATTTGGTTATTGTTTTTTCTTGAATAGGCTGGATATTTTTTTAGTTTAATAAAAGTAAATTGAAATTAAATATGCCGACAAAAGTGAAAAAAAAAACCTAGGCATAAAAGACGGATTTGGTACACTAAAAATAACAGCTGCGATGTAATCTCGAAATGTGTCGAAAACAATACATCTGGAATAAAACGTCATCTAGAAACTGTTCCTGAAAATAACAAACGGGAACGTTACGATAATGAAGATTCGGTTATTAAAACTGTTCCTATTTTTCAGTTACAGATGTGACAGGGGAGATTTCTTCCCTTAAGCTGTTTCTACTAAACGATTGAGAATGCCCCAATTCAGGCCTTTTCGTAGGTTTGAAGTTTCAAAAACATTTTTTTTCTATTTTTAATTAATTAAAATCGATATTATCTTTGGCGGTACGGTTGCGCGATTAACTAGCCATCTCAGCGGCCGTATTACCTCCCGAGACTGCGCCAAACGAGGTCTGCTATATTTTCATCAAAGAGCGTCAGAGTTCAAAAACACAACGAACATGCCGATATTACAGTTTCTAAAAAAATGATTTATCAAATATATGAATCAGCAGACTGAAAAAACTTTGGAATTCTAATTAATAAGCGGAACGCTTCATTAAAAAGTTTTGGCGTTTATTTAAAAAATATATATCAACAGCGATAATGGAATATGGTTGATCTTGATCTATAAATGTAAACAGTCATATTTGGTTGTCAGATTCAGTTCATATTAGTTCAAACTTTTTAAACACTTTGCTTTTTCTATGAAGAGTAAGAAATAATATTTCTTTGGTTCTCAGAAGTTATATAACTCTCCATAAACATTGAAATCATGTTGTAAATTTTGTAGTCGTATTGTGTCTGTATCTTTTGTTATTTAAAAAAAAACTGCTGATATCCCCCCAAAAAACTTCTTAAAAATGTCACTTCTTAGTCGTTAAATGAAGAAAGGGGGGTTCAGAGATAATACTGGTCCATTTTAACCCTCTAATGCATACTGTTGCCATGTGGCAACAAGTAACATAATCCACTCTATTCTATTAAAGTAGAGCTCCCTCTCCTACAAATCTGTGTTTTTCTTTATCTATTACATTCCTTTTTGAGGTTTTAATTACTAAAATAACCCTCATACATGACAGTAGTAAAAGTGTATCCCCCCAAAAAACTTCTTAAAAGTAAACAAACGCCAATCTAAAAAAAAATCTATTTTATCAAAAAGCAAGTTCATTATGAAAGTTGTGGCTAAAAAAGCCGTGATATAAAATGAATGCCAATCTCTTGTGTAAAACTTCCTGGTCATAATAAGTAGTAGAATTTAAGTTTTGCGGCCATAAAAATATTGCACTGTTTGAGGTTGGTGCACAACTTAATCCCCCCTAAAAATTTAAATCACGCAAGTGAACTTGAATTACTAAATCAGAATAACGAAGGATACTTAAAAAAAAAAAAAAAACTTTAACAAATGTATAATTTCAATGCATTTATATAAAGGTATAGAGGGTGGTTAAGATGGGGGGCACCAACCTCAAACAGTGCAATATTTTTATGGCAGCAAAACTTAAATTCTACTACTTATTATGACCAGGAAGTTTTACACAAGAGATTGGCATTCATTTTATATCACGGCTTTTTTAGCCACAACTTTCATAATGAACTTGCTTTTTGATAAAATAGATTTTTTTTTAGATTGGCGTTTGTTTACTTTTAAGAAGTTTTTTGGGGGGATACACTTTTACTACTGTCATGTATGAGGGTTATTTTAGTAATTAAAACCTCAAAAAGGAATGTAATAGATAAAGAAAAACACAGATTTGTAGGAGAGGGAGCTCTACTTTAATAGAATAGAGTGGATTATGTTACTTGTTGCCACATGGCAACAGTATGCATTAGAGGGTTAAAATGGACCAGTATTATCTCTGAACCCCCCTTTCTTCATTTAACGACTAAGAAGTGACATTTTCCCTCCATAGTACTTACTATTTTGTATGTGCTGGCCTGTGTTCTTTCATTAAAATAGCCCAGTATTTACTCTGAACCCTCCTTTCTTCATTTTACCACTAAGGAGTGACATTCTCACTCTATAGTACTTACTATAGCATAGTAATTACTATATATAGCGTAGTAAGTTAACTTACTAAAACCTAGTAATTACTTACTAGGTTTAACATTATTCTCCCACTTCCATTAGCATTCTCCAAAAACCTCCATTTGCAGGTCCTGTTTGTGTTCATGGGCCTGTCCTTCTCCAGGGATGAGGTTCACTGGCTTTTGCGCCATGCCGAGAACCCTCCCCAGCGCCAGGGGAGGGGCACCAGAGTGGTGCAGAGTGAGGATTTGGTGGACCGACAGCTGCCAGAGCTCCTGTTCCACATGGAGGAGCTCAGAGGTAAGAATAATAACAAGAAGTTCTAAAAGAACTAAAATAGCATACTTTCTTACTTAGATACTTTCTAAAATTCTATCTTGAAAAAACTAATTTCGTTACAGTAAGTGATATCATCAACCGTTTCTACATTAAATTTATATACATTATAATAAATTTCAAGCTATGATTTCAACTTCTTAGCATATTTCTATTTACCTAACTTAGGTTGGCACGGAGTGTAGGTTCCTAACAGTAAATATCATCAATTGTTTCTACGCTACAGTTATACACATTAGGGAAAAAATAGCTAAACACAGCATCCAGCTATAATTTAACCTACTAAAAGCCAAAATCAACTATTTTTCTTGATATTTCCCAAATTGACCTAATATTATTTATCCTATGGTCGATTTATTTGTAGTTTGAAGAATAATTAAATATTTATTGATAACAAAAGTAATTAAACTACTTACTACTCCAAACTGCATTAAAAATAAATGTAAATTAAAACTAAACAGAATTATATGCAAAAAATTTAAAGTAATGCAATATTTTTCATCTTTTGCAGCTCTAGTTCGCAAATACAACCAAGTCATTCAAAGGTATTACATCCATTATCTTGCTCTGTATGATGCGGTTGCTTTAGACCAGATGATTCAAGTAAGTTTAAGTTATGTTCATTTTAAATTCAATTGAGTTTTACTTAAACAAATATATTGAACTTTTTCTAAACTCTTTTCTTTTTCAACTCTGCTCAAACTTTCATGTTAATGATGAATAATAAAATTTCTATATTATTTAAATTTAGCTGTTTTTAAGTATTTACTTAAAAAAAGCACAATGTTTTACTAACATGTTTGTAAAGTTGTGCATCTATTTGTTTGATTTTCACATTTTCAAAATCTCCTAAGGATTTGGTTTAAGACACATTACACCAGCAGGGCTGTATTTGTAAAATAAACATAAGGTGTAACATATATAAATGAAAAAGATAGTGAGAAGGTATACTATGTAAATAATCAAACATTGAAACTGTAGATAAGAGAAAATGTTGAAATAGTAACAAAGAATATTTACTGTTCTGGGAATGTATTTAAAAATATAAAATTCTTTAAAATCATGTATGCCCCACTTTAAGAACAAACTAGACATGTTATCTTACTCAATGAAAAAGGAAACGCTTGTACAGCGTGATATGTAGGGCGTATGACATATTTAAAATTTAGTTTGGAATTTGTTTATGTTTTGAAAATAAGTTATGAATATGTTTTTGATTTACTACTGTGTTTATAAAGTTATGTACGTTTTCTAAATAAATTTTAATCCTTTCACTGCCAATGCTTCTATTTGGAATCATCAGTTTGCAATTTTGTTTTCTTACTAAGCTAAATTCACACTTATATTTAAAATAAATGTTGTTAAATTCTCCATAATTCATTCGATAAAGTTAAAGATTTTTTTGTATCATTAGCTGGAAGAATTATATTTTTTGAAGAATTAAATGTTTGTTTTAGTTGAATGAAAATATGAAAACATGTTAAATTAAAATTCATTCTGAAACAATTTTATTAAATAAATTGGTCCTTAATTTTTCATGCTTGCATTTTAAATGCTTAAAAATAGATTTTAACTATTTTTAACAAATTAATTTTTTTTAAAAATTTATAAGTTTATTCAAAAGTTACAATTCCAAATGTTTTTGTTAAATTTTAGTTTTAAAAAAATAACATTCCCCCCCCTGATTTTTAGATTTCATTCCGGAGGCATAATGATTCTATTTCACAAATTTTAGATTTTTAGAATAAAAAAGTTGGGACTGAAAGGGTTAAAAGCATACTTTGAAGTTATTGCCTGTCTCAATCAAAGGTATTTTTTAACTTGATTTATCTTTCCCTTAGAATGTCTCTGTCATCCCTGAAGAAGATTCAGTGATTTTGTCTTCAATTTGCAGTACTATATCCTCGTTAAGTGTCAAACAAGGTAAAATTGCTATGGAAGCCATGTTTATCCAGTATAGCTAAATGAGTAGAAACTTTACAAAACAGTTTTTATAATTATTTTTAATTTTTAGCCTCAAATTACTGAGAAATGTTAATCCAGTATAGCTAAATGAGTAATGACTTTACAAACCAATTTTTAATTTTTTGATTCTAATTGCTATTGAAGAAATGTTTATCAAGTATAACTAAATGAGTAATAACTTAACAAAATAGTCTTTAACTTTTTATATTTTTTTTTTCAGTTGAAAATAATGAGGTGTTTGACTTTAGAGATTTGCGTTTGGACTGGTTCAGATTGCAGGTAAATATACTATTCAACAATTGTACACATGATATAAAAGTGTATCCAAAATTTCACAGTTAGTTTTTCTTCATTACTTTTTGTATAAACAGTTTCAAGTAGTATGTCATAAATTACCAACATTTATGTTTTGTTTCCTTAATCACCAAATAATTTATCCTACACCAAAACCGACCTTAAGTTTGCAGTATGCAAATGTTCTACAAGAAAAAGGGGTAAATACTTCTCATTTTTGAGTGCGAGAATCGAATACAAAAAGGTATTTCACAATCAATAAACAAATTTATTTGTCATTTCAAGACATAAATTTATTATTTTTATTAGTTTAGCTTCAATTAGAGTGTTATTTTAATTATTTTTTTCCTTTGATTTTGACGTAACACGGCGCACGAATATCAGGGTCGAAGGAGCAGGCCAAATTTCAGCACCAGCAGCATTGTTTACGCAGATTCCTCCGCCTAGTACATTTCTCTGCTTCAAACTTAAGCTCGTTTTTGGTGTAACTATTATCTTGAATTAGAAATAATTTTTATCGAAATATATTTATATGTTATTTAACTTGTTGTACTGCAAGTTCATTAAGGGGACACAAATTTCGGAAAACGATTCGAAACTAACTTACCCAATGTTGCCTGTGGAGAAATTGGTTAGTTTTTCACGACTAGCATCCATATTTTTTTTATCTATTGTTTCTGAACTGAATAGCATGCTTAGGAATTGATAATCCCCATTATTGCTCTTTTTGAAATTGTCTCTTAGTGTTTATGTTTTTTTTTTTTTTAGTTTTTGATTTTGAGTTATTTGAACTTTGTTTGAAAAATTTTTATAAGCTAACTAGCAAAACAATGCTTTACAGTGGATTAAAATAATTTTCAACAACAATATTATGGATTTTCTGTACACAAATGTGGGGCTCAGAATACTATAGCATATTTACAAATTCGGAACCAATCGGTAAAAAATTGTGTATGCTAGTAATTAAAAACTATCCAATTTGTCCCTAGGTCAACAATTTGGTGTTTTGTTTTCGTTTCCCTCATTTTTTTGTTGTTGTTATTATGGACTTTAGCTTTAAAAAATATTTGATAGAAAAATTATATTTTTAATCTAGGCCTACAGTGGAGTTGCTAAGTATCCTTTAAATTTGCATGAAAACAGGGATTTAAGTTCACTAATGAATACCATTGTCTTCCATACTAAAGTGGTAGATTCATTAGATGAAATGCTAACAGACACAAGTGATCTATCCATTTTTTGGTAATTATACAATCATTTTTAAGCTTCAATTATCTTTATGTATTATTCTCAATTATTATTTCAACTTCTGTCCATTGTTTGTTAATGTAATCATTATTTATGTTTGTAAAACTTACTTTAACTTGAAACAATGATTTTTTTTAAACTGAGTATTATATGACATTTTTGTTTGGTATGTTCCTATTTTATACCAAAGAATCTGTCTTATATGGCTGATTTTCTCTCAATTATGTAATTATTTAATAAATACTTTGGCTAAGTTGTATTGAATGTGAAGTTTTTTTAATGCATTTAAAATTTATCTGATTTTGCAACAAGACATTAATTTTTATTTACGATTCATAAGATTTAGGTGTTAATCTTAAGCATATAAATAATACAAATAAGCATTTACATGCTTAAGGTTTTCAACTCAGCCTCTTTTTCTTATTAGAAATATTTCACAGTCCCTAATCAACAATTACTCAGAATTAAAAACTATATTAACTTTAATTTTTTTGCTTTTTTTCTGCAGCTTTTATAGTTCCCTGTTTGAAAGTAACTTCCACCTGTGTCTAGAGTTTCCTGCTCAGACGAGATATATTATCGCATTTCCCCTCTTGTGTGCACACTTTCTGACCTGCACCCATGAATTATGCCCAGAAGAGGTACTTTTATTTTAACTTGGGGTTATCCAAAAATCAATCCTTTGAGGGTTACAGAATTATCCTCAGATTTTTTTTTAATTTATGTATTTTTTATCAAATTTATCCAAAATCAATCTAAGTGGTCATCCAAAAATCAATCTAAATCAATCCTTTGAGGGTTACAGAATTATCCTCAGAATTTTTTTAAATTTATATATTTTTATCAAATTTATCCAAAATCAATCTAGGTGGTTATCCAGAAATCAATCTAAATCCAATTCTTTGAGGGTTTCAGGATTAGCCTCATAATTTTTTTTAATTTATATATTTTTATCATATTTATCCAAAATCAATCTAAGTGGTTATCCAAAAATCAATCCTTTGAGGGTTACAGAATTATCCTCAGAATTTTTTTTAATTTAGGTATTTTTATCAAATTTAAAATATAAAGTATTGAAGATGTCGGAAGTTAGAGCTACTATGCAACTAATATCAGACTTAATCATATATTTTTGTGAAAAAATTGTTATATTAATTATGTATTCAAAAACATCTAAAAATCAAGATCATTTTTTTTTGCATAATGGTTTATTTTAACTGCTTCAAATTTACCTTTTTTTGGTATTTTAATATTAACATGCAAAAATATTGAAAATCATGGGTTTCTAACATTCTATTTTCTAAACTGTGTTAACCAAACAATACTGTGCAGGTGTTTTATGTAAAGTATTAAAACAGTGTATAATCAAGTGTATTTTATGTGCAGCGTATTCACATCGGTGACAGAAGTTTAACATTGGTGAATTCTTCTTGGATGCATTCTTGGACATTCTATTTTCTAAATTGTGTTAACCAAACCCAAACAACACTTTGTAATTTTTTTATTTAAAGTATTAAAACAGTGTATAATCAAGTGCATTTTATGTGCAGCGTATTCACATTGGTGATAGAAGTTTAACATTGGTGAATGCCTTCCTGGATGATATCTCAAAAGAAGCCAAAGATATAATAACCAGCATATGCAATGAACAGTGCAATTTGAGTGATCAGGTTAGTTCTTAAATTTTTTTTCTAATAAATGCTTTTTTATTATTTAAAATATACCAGTAATAACTAATATAAAGTTCAATTAGAAGGGTTTTTATTTTTTAAATGTATGCATTCATTTATTGTAATTTTTGCATAAATTATATTTTAATGATTTTATATCTGTTTGTGTGAGGTATTACATACCTGTCTCATAATCCCAAGGTCACAGGTTCATGCTTCCGATTGAGACGGCAGATTTTCAGGATGGGAAAATCGTCGGCATGCATGTCATATGATTAGGTTTCATGGAACAGATCCCTTGCTTACTTATTTTGCTGGGTTTTTCTCGACAGTATTGAACATTGGTATACTTTAACATTACATTATAAATTGCTTATGTAATCTCAGTGTCAAAATTTGTTGTGTGAGCCGCCTACTAGGTGCTACAAAAAAAGGACTCTCAGCTCTGGGAAATATGCCAAGCCTGTGCTTGCTTTGTCAAAAAAGCAGACCTTGTAAAAAATATATAACTAGATTTAGCATATTGCATAATTATTTAAATTATCATATAAATAAAATTTTTATTCCTTTAAAAGTTTAATTTTACTCTTAAATTAATAAAAAAAAACTATTGGCTATTCATGTTTTTTTGTGACAAAAGTTCTTTACAAAACTGTTTCTTATTTTATTATTTTTTAAAATTAATAATATAATAAGCTTCAAATGCTTTCTTTAGCTGCTGCCTAAACACTGCGCACCTCTAATTGCAAAAGTGGTCAACAAGAAGAGTCGATCTAGAGATAAGAAAAACAAAGCTTTAGCAGAGCCAGGAAAACCAGGTCTTGAAAGTTACAGGAAAACTCGGGAGGAACTAACAACGTATGTTAACTAATTAACAATCTTTTCCTTCTTAAACCCATATAATAAACCTTTTTTTTTTTTCGTTATGGGCAAGTTAAGTTTCTGATTAAATTCTAGCAAAATCTATAATAATAAAAGAAAGAGTCTGTCTGTCGGTCTGTCTGTCTGTGTGTATGTCTGTGGATCACAAAAGACCTACTTAGAATGCTCTAAAAAATTCGAAATTTTTAATATAGATTCCTTTTAATACCTACGTGTGCACCTGAGACTTAGTTTTTTCATATTTGATTGTGATTTTTAATTAATATAATTAGTTTCGTAAAAACGTCATCCACGTGGGATTGCGGGACCATAACAGGGCTTGAAAATACATGGACCGGGCCGAAACGGGGGCTTGCCGCCATCCTCTATTAGTTTGATTGATTGAGTTTGGTTGAGATATGCGCTAGCCCTAAGGCTGCTTCATCCTCTATTAGTGTTAGCTTTTTTAAGTTTGCATGCTCCAACACGAATTTAATTTTGGTTTGATTTTGAGTGTATTTTCACAAGTAAGCATGCCTCTAAAAGGAAGCAATGCGAAGTCAACGGGTTCCCAGTAAGGCGGGACCATACTGCTAGTAAAATATAATTCAAGTACCAATTAGATATTAACCCCTTTATACCATGTATTCACTATTGGTGCATGTTATGTCAAACCCATGTTTCAGTATTCTTCTAAACGAGACATATACTTCAAATGCAAAAACAAAAAGCCTTTATTACTAGGTCAAACTCAATTAGAAAAGATGGTATTTGAAGGAGGTTATCCAAAAGGGTCAGGTAGAGAAGAGGTTATTAGAGTCTCGAATAAGCTTCAATAAAAGTATATATCTGGGCCACTCATTCCAATGTTATTATCAACTACACTCCTTGCCAACCTAACTTGGGTAAAAACAAAGAGTAAAAAGGCAGAGGGAAAAGTGTGGTTGGCCCGTTAGTTGGAATTTCTTGTACTCTAATATTTACATACAAAATGATCTGTATACAATTTAACCAAAATACACTTTTCATTCTGATAAAATTGCCAAATTTTCTCAAATAATATTCAAATCTGTTTGACCTTAAATGAAATTAATGTTTTAAACTTGTTTTCTGGATGGATTCACAAATAATTTATTGAACTCTTTACATCCGCAGAAGGATCTTCTCCATAGCACAATTCTATTTACCCAACTTAGGATGGCAAGGAGTGTAGTTTATTTCTGGCAGTCATAAACACACACATAAGAACAAACAGTTTAACAGATTTGTTGTAGCTTTACTAACTGCCTTGTTCTGAAAACTTAAACAGTGCAAAGATTCTCATAGTTCAACTCATTCTGTTCAGACGGAGTTACTTGCAATCCTTTCCACACTTCCTGTGTCTGGTTTGAAACGGATTTAAATTGTAAGGGTAGTTATTATTTTATGATGAGTTCTTACCTTTTGTATTCCCCAACAGGATGGACAAACTGCATATGGCCCTGACTGAGCTGAGCCATGCCATCAACTACTGTAGCACAGTAACTGTGTGGTCACACTGCTTCTCACCAAGAGAATACCTCACACAGCATCTGGAGAGCAGATTCAACAAGTGAGTACCTCACTATAGTCCTTCTCATTGAAATGCAAGCTTCAAAAGCACTTTCTTCCCCCCCCCCCCTTATGTGGTCTTCAAGGAAACTGTATGAGCTGTTTTTGTTTTTCCTCCACCCTACTTAAGTTTGAAAATCAATTGCAATTTTTCTGAGGCTATGAACAATTATATATGTCTTTGCTATTATGTTTTGCTTAGAATCATTGTGACATCAACATATAAAGTATGTTTTGCTATATCATGCATGTTTTAATATATCCTGATTCTTATTAAAACTTCAGAATCAGGATATAGCAAAAGAAAGTGATTTAATGTGTAAAATATATCCCAATAATAATATAAAAAAAATTGGAGCTTTAAACAGCCTAGTGTGCAAGCCCAGTCTGCAAGTTGAGCTATATTAAACTCATCAAACATTTTGAAGGAAATAGCGTAACTTTCTGTTTTATTGCCAAAAGGAACTATTAGCTTTCAAGTTTGAAATTTGAATTCTTCTTGCCATTTGTATAGCTTCCAACTTTTATTTTAATACGGAATTTAATCTATACTACATTGTACAAATGTATGTATGCATTGTATGCGATAAATTTGTGCAGTCTTTGAAAATATTCTTGCATATTTTGTATTGTATGTTTAGACTTAATGTTGGGGAAATGCTTAAAAGTTAGTTCAGTGATACCTCTGAAAGCGACCATCCTCCTGTTCCCTATTAAATCGGTCATAAATGGAGGTTGGTCGCTCCTAGAGTACAAAAAGTGAATTAGGTACAAAGTTGAAATATCCTTTTACAACGTATTATTAACATAGAGATAATAAAACCGTGAGCTATCACCCAATCTCAATGGTTATTAACAATTAAAAATTACAAAAATTGATTTATCTCATCGCATTTATTTATTAATTCTCAAATACATCTACTCAAAATTATACAACTTACTTCTTAACAAACTAGTATGTACTAATTAAACCTTTTGAAAGTAAGAAGATATTTTGGACTGTTTTATTTTTTTTTTATTTTTTGCAAACCACCTAAATTTCCAATTTAAATTTATTAAAAAATTGACATGTGTTGTAAAAAAAGACAATTTTTTGTGAAATTTGATTTGAAACTGGTCATTTGGGGAATGAGATCTGGTCTCTGCCGGAGAGACTTTTAATATTGTGCACATAGGGGGAAAAATTGGTGCCATGAAAAATTGGTCGTAAGTCAAGGTGGTCGTTTTAATCTAGGTGGTCGTCGTAGAACTTTCACTGTACAAAACATTCTAAATTGATTGCAAGGCACAAAATTTGCATTATGGGACGTCTTCATAGAATATGAAATAAGATCTGTACTCGCCACTAGTCTATGAGTAGCTCTAATGTGAAGCTAATCCGATCCAGCCAATGCAAAAACAGGTTTTGGGCGGCTTCAAGAGTTTTTATCGCCAAGCATTTCAACGTATTCCTATCTCTAGACCGGGGCAACTTTTGTTTTCCTCACCCTGTAGTAACAATCTCATCTCGAAAAAACAATTTCATTTATTGTGGGATTAAATATATCTATAATAATAA
Organism: Hylyphantes graminicola; assembly: GCA_023701765.1. Lineage (NCBI taxonomy): Eukaryota > Metazoa > Arthropoda > Arachnida > Araneae > Linyphiidae > Hylyphantes > Hylyphantes graminicola. Next base: position 10,482,940 of record CM043112.1, read on the forward strand.
AAATTGGAGCCTTATACAACCTAGTTTGCAAGCCCAGTCTGCAAGTTAAGCAATATTAAACTCATCAAACATTTTGAAGGAAATAACGTAACTTTCTGTTTTATTGCCAAAGGAACTTTTGGCTTTCAAGTTTGAAATTAAAATTCTTCCTTACCATTTGTATAGCCTCCAACTTTTATTTTAATCTATAATAAAATTATACTAAATTTTGACATTTGTTAGTAATAAATTTATGCAGTACAATTTCTTTAAAAAATATTCTTGCATATTTTGTATTATATGCTTCGACTTAATGTTGGGGGAAATGCTTAAAAGTTGGTGGTAATATTATATTTTTAATTAAACAGGTCTCTTGTAAAAATGGTGAGATTCAGTCCGGAAAATCAAGAAATTGCCAAACCATCAGAGCTTCTGACTAGTGTCCGTGCATTTATGAGTGTTTTGCAAAGCATTGAAAACTATGGTAAGTTTTAAAAATAAATGGTGATTAAGTTTCAAAGAAATAACTTGAATGACTTTAGTTTTGACTGGTTCATAGTTTACATTTTTGGCACTATAAGCTACCAAAATGAACCTTTCAAATGAATATTGAGGTCCATAAGCTTTTGTTATATAAATTAAAAGTTAATCATTGCAAGTGGGCATTTGTTCAAATGGGCATGTTTCATGTCATGAATTGCAACAGTTCAAGTGGTATTGTTTTTGGTTTATAGTTTCATTTGTTTTGATGGTAATTCGATCGAATTATTTCAGTTTAATATTTAAAAAATATTGGAATTGCTATATAATTTCAAACAGAATGTTTTCATAGAGATTTGTTATGATTCTATTTTTCTTAGTGTTTGTTTCATCGTGTTTGTTCTGTTATTGTTTTCTTAACATGTAATTTGTTGTACTGTAATCTGTAGGATAGTTTTGTCTACAGATTACAGTAAACTATACTACATAAAAAGACTATTGCTATAAAGTATACTATATAAAAAAAATGTAAATAAATTATATGAAAAAATCTTTTGAATGTAAAATATCCTAAATATTAAATGTTTGATTATTGCCACACATTGAGAGTGAAATTGAAACAACCAATGAAATTGCAGAAGAGCAAGAATGGAACTTGTTTAGTCTGAGACAAAAATCATTGATTCCTATACTTTAAAAACTTAAAAACAAAAAAAAATGCTTTTATTTTTTTTATTAGTATTTTCAATATATGTAGTCTATTTTAAAATTTGAACTTTTATTGACTACAGTTCACTTGGACATCACAAGGGTGTTCAATAATGTTTTGTTACAACAAACTCAGCCTCAAGACAGCCATGGGGACAAGACCATTACTTGTTTATACACCAATTGGTGAGTGTGTTGATACAAATAAATTATAAAAATAGTGTTTATTAAATGTTGTAATTATATAATTTCATGCCTTTAATCCTAGATTTATGTAACAAATATTCACTCTATTTTACTTTTTTAATAAATTATATACCGCTTATATATATATTTTTTGCTTGCTAGAAAGTGTTAAGTTATTAGCATTTCCTAATTACTTACAATATGAAATGTAGAGTAAGGAAAGTTTTGCAATGGAGATTTTGTGTTTTCTACGTGTTTTGGATTGTGCTTATTCTAAAAAAAAGTGGTTTTGGAACATTGGTGTGTCCGTTTGAAACCATTCTACACCTCGAACTAAAAGAGTTAAACTTCAAATTTGGTACCAAGTTTCTAATAGGATGTCGTGATAACGTTTTCGTAAAAATCATGCTTAGGCAAAAAGTGGCTGCAATGAACATACTTGGTTTTAAAGGAATTGCTGAAAAATGAAAAAAAAAAGCTACGCACTTCAAATATGGTATACCAGCTCCCAGCACCTGTTGGACATCATAATATGAGGTTTTAATTAAAATCATGCTTGCACAAAGCTGCCATGGAACTTTTTAGGCTTTAAAGCTAAAAATACATTATAAGGAGTATTAAATTGAAAAGCTTAGTCGAAAAACATTCTGAGTGACAAAAGGTTGAAAAGGAGATTTGAAGTTTTTCTGCTTGTACTTCAATTCGTTAAAAGCGGTACCTGCAAACGGTAAAAATTTGCTTAACTTTAAGTTTATGAGAAAGGGGAAACTTGTTATCTTTAAAGGATGGAATAACATGTTCATTGACACAAAAATCTCATTTTTTTTTTTAAATGTCACTCAAGCACGGTCTTCCACTAAGCCTTTCAATTTATTGAGTGGTAATGGGGTTGTTTCACAGAGAATCTGGCAACAGCTTTCGTTCATGTTTTCCAACTTAAGAATTTGTGGAAACTTTAGAATTTCTTTTGTTTTAGTTAAATTGGCTGGTTGGTTGCTAAAGATAATCAGGTTTGTGTACTGACCAAGCACACTAACCTGAACATAAGTCTACCAAGCAACCAATTTTACCAAAACAAAAGTAATCCAAAAGCAGTGTCCTGGCTACAACATCAACAACAACACCTGCATATGATGCATATACAATGTATAAAGGAAAGCGCAGGCACCTACTTTGATGCGTGCACAGGTGTGGTCGTTGATGTTGTAGTCAAGACACCGCATTAGAACTTCTTAAGTTTCTAAAGTAGGAAAACAAGAACGCAAAGCTGTTGCCATATTCTCCGTGAAACAATCCCATTGAAAGTTGGTAGTGGTAGACATACAATTAGTTGTCTTTTGTTTTGCTTAGTAATTTAGTTAACAATCCTTTGTTTCAGGTATTTGGAGGCCCTTCTGCGCCAAGTGAGTGCAGGTCACATATCATTTTCTAGAAACCAAAGAGCCTTTGTAACTCTGTCTGCTGAAGGACAGCTTCCATTTTCTGCTGAGGAGTTTTCGGATATCAATGGTACTTTTAACAAATGAATCTTCTATACATTAAGTTCTTGCTTAATCTTTGGGTTTTAGTTGAATCTTTTTTTATTTTTATCTATGTATTCATTTTGTTTGTAAATGTGACTGAATTATGTGATATTTTCATTTTTAGCAAATAGTTTAGTAACTTATGATTAAGTTTGAAGACAGTTATTTTTTAAAGATAATATTGATTGCATATTTTTGATTATTATTCAAATAATTGTTATTCTAATTTACAAAAAAAAAAAGTTTTCTCTTAACCTAATCATAAAGAATTCTCATTTTGACTTTTTAAGAGTTAAAAAAATTTATTTTGCTTTTCTTAAAGAAGAAAAACTGCATGCAAAATAACCAAATTAATTTTACCTTTGTTCTTTTCTACTTTAATTTTAATATGTAGATATTTTTCATGTAACTATTTTCTTATTTCAGAGTTGCGTTCCTTAGCTGAGTTAATTGGCCCGTACGGATTCAAGTTCTTGAATGAAAGCATGATGTGGCACATTGCTTCACAAGTCACTGAACTAAAGGTAGAGTAGACATTAATTTATTACATCATTCTAGTCTGAAGCCTAGCATATAGATTTTCATTACCAATTTCTTATTAAAGCGGTGCCCGATTTCTACCGAGCGGCGGAATTCCTCTTTTTCTGATTTTCTCAACAAAAATTCCGCTTATCCAAGCTTTACAAAATATATAAGATAATGTTTTAAGAAGTTTTGGATTTTCTAAGTAAAAAAAAACGTTTTAATGAGATTTTGCTTTTAAAACAATGTTAATGAAAGTTTGCTTTCAGATTCAACCACGAAATGTTGATACGTTTTTGTCATGTGTTTTCAACAACCGTCAGCCAAACCCACGAATACCTCGAGTGAAGCGGTGCAAATCATTACTGTTACTAACTGAAACAAACCTAGCATTTAGCTTTTCATTAGCAATTTCTTATTGTATTTGCAAGTAGCATGTGAAATAAAACAAAGTAAAACACAAACCATGCGATAAAAAATGAAGCAATTTGCATGTGAATAATTCCATAAGTCCAAATGTGTAGTTTCGACTAGAAAAATTTCAATTCGAATATATATCTTTCAACTTTTTGTTTCAAGTGTATTTTCGTTACAGAAACTTGTGGTTATCAATAAAGATGTCCTAATGCTGTTGAGATCCAGTTTTGATAAACCCGATGAGATGAGAGAACTGCTTAAAAGACTTCAAAGTAAGTGTAAGGTCTAGATGTTCTCAATTATCTCCTACTTTGTGATTGAATAAGCCCTTCCTGTTTTCTTTGTTGGTAAAGTTTTTAGTACAATGGAATACTACAAATTCATGAACCATATCCAGTATAATTTTCCAATTGGCTGATCAGCAATGTTTTGGAATGTGTCAGTTATGTTATATTACAGCAAGCCTTACAAGTAAAAGCCTTGAATAAGGCCGAATTTGAAACTCAAAAGCTTGATTCAGGAAAGACGATTTTGAAAACTGAAAAATATCAAGGTTTGAATTATCGTCGGACTAGAGCTACACCAGGGCTATTGGAGACGGGCGTCGTATTTTAGAACCACAGTCAAGTAACAAGCCGACACCTGAATAGGCACCCAATGCAACCTTTGAAGGCGACATCGTACGCATCGTTAGGACTTTGAAGGATATGTAATGTGCACTCCCTTACACAGGGTATTATTTGTCAGACAATTTTGACTGCACGGCCGTTTATAAGGTCGGAAGTTATTTTGGCGATGCCCGAACCTGGGACCTTTCGCATGCTAGGCGAGTGCCTAACTGACTGGGCTCCTAAGCCCAAAAAATATCAAGGAAATGGTTGGGCATAGTATCGTTTTTTTCCATAGTTTTGTCATTTATAGATTTCAAAGCATTGTGCGATTGCAGCTATAATTAGAATTTCGCAAAATCTCACTGTTTAATGTATTTCTGGTATTCTATTGTACAAATATTGCATGCACTTCTGCTCTAATATCTTTTTTTTTTTTCATTATATGCCTCTCTTAACATCACCAAATGTTAATATTTTGTTTGAAAATAAAAATACACCTTCAATTTAAAAAGAATTTTCAGAGTTTAATTTAAATTCAAATCATGTAAGATTCCAATAATTTTTGCAAAACTGATAATAGGTTTTGGTTTTGTATTAATCGTAACTATGTTAGGTATCTAACTATTTTATATAAATATACCCTCATTAATGCCGATTGGAAAACATACTCTTTCCAAATAATAATTCATTTATTTTTCCTTTAATTGTAAACATTTTTTTAATTATCATGCTGTATTTTATACTTTAAAATATCTAAATTATTTTAATTCTCTTATAGAAGTATTTTTCATAAAGTTTTAACTTTCCAAATATTTTAACCCATTATTATCCTAGCTGTATTAACGTATGTGATATACATATTTTTTATTTAAAATTTATTGGTGCTCATTGATTTTTTTAAATCAAATTTTCTTTAATACTGTGTTTCAAACTCTAATAATTTAGTAGTAGAAACTCTAATTCTTATGTTACATGAAATAGTTACAATTTATTTAAATAAACGTTGATTTTGTTTATGAAATATCAACAATGCCTAACTCTCAAGGAATTACAGTAGAACCTCGATTGTTTGTCTGTTAACCTCCTGTCCTTGACTTTAAGTACTTTCTGTTTGCCAATTAAGTTTCAATATCAGAGATAACTTAATATTAAAATCTAATGTTTATAACTGTAAAACCAGGGTCGATTTAGGGTCCACTACTTCTCTGTACAAGACATTTTACTATTAATTGTAAATATTCTTTATCATCCTTAATTTTCTATTATCCCACCTGCGTTCCTAATTAGACCAGATAATCAAGGTTCTACTGTAAAGTAGTTAACAGTTTATGATACGAGTATTTCAATTTGAAAGATGCTTAACTGTCCTACATTTCTTTTTCTAAACTGCTTATAGGACCAAAGATGGCTCAAAGTAAGGGGCTGATGTTATAATTTATAATTTTGAATTACCATATTTTTAGTAGTAATGTATGTTTGATTTTTCTTTTAGTGAGTGTATCATTACATTGAGAGCATGTTGTTTAAACCCTTTATACACTGCATTAAGGTTTAATTTGAATTATTTGTGTGTCTATTTTAATGTTGGACTACAGTGCACGCAATTAAAGGTTATCATTAGAAATATCCCGTTTTGCGATGGTTGTACATTTTTGGCGACTTTACCACTTGTGCCCACAAAATAGCTAACTTTCATTTAAACTTTGCTACTCATAGCTACTTTTGTATGGTTGTGTTAGCTATGCAATTAATAATTATGAAATTCAGTTGAAAAAAATAGTTTGGACATAAAATCCACTTTATGAGAAATATTAGTTCACTTTTCCTTCGTTCTATCCATAATTACTACATTATACTGACACTAACAAGGAAATTTCATTTAATGAATATCATTAATCTTTTTTAGTCTTCAATGTGTTGAAACTGAATACTGTATTAGTTAGTCTATTTTCCCTCAAACGAAAAGTGAAAAGTAAGACAACTGCTTTCTTAATGTGACTTCACTAAAATGTGCCATTCCAACATAACAAGTTGACGCAAAACAAAGTAAAAGTTTTCTGGAGAATTTACCTTACCATTGTAGAATTTAATTTGTTAAAACCGAACATGTCAAGTTCCACCCCTTCCCCATGCCCTCATTTTCTTTATATTGAGCATTTTAAAGTAAAGCAGTATGTATCCTTACAAGTATCAACAGTAGATAAAGGGTTATGACAAATTTGTTTATGTTTTATTCATTCTGGTTACTGCTTATATAAATATAGAAATGTATTTCTGTAAAGTGTTCATGCATTAATTTTGTTTGTAAATGTCTCGGTATTTTTGTTTTAAATTAGAAATTTTATAGTGTTTATTTTGACCATTGTGCATGTTAGTATTTATAAATACAGAATGAATTTGGTTGGTTTCTAATGTAAGTTACTACGTAAATTTGATTTTGAAGATAACTGCATGAGTATTTTTGTTAATACAATTTACAGGCATCCTAATATTAAAAAATTAATGTGTTTCATTTGCAATGCTACTATGGAGATTAAAATGTATTTCTGGAATTTTAAACTGTCATGGAAACTTTCATATATTTTTCTTTTTAATGTGGTAGTTATATTTATAATCCTTCACTTTCACTTAAAAAAGTGAATAATAATTTTTTTATCAATTAATCTAAAATCTACCTTTAGTACCAAGACATTTAAATTTTTAATCCAAATTCTAATTACTGTAAAAATCAACTTAATTACAAGAAATTTTCTAATTTTAAACATATGCATTAAAAAATATATTTTTCTTATTATTATAAAATCTTATTAACATTGCTATCTGTTATTGATATTTTTCCTTGCCAGATGTGGATAATGTGCTGATGAGAATGACTATTATTGGTGTAATTATATGCTTTAGGAGTCTTGCACAAGACTCTTTGAATGATGTAAGTTTAAACTAAATATATCTTCATGTTATTTTAGTTTAGTCAGCATTACTTAATCTGTATTTATAGTTTATTTTGATAATTATAGGTTCTAACAGATCGAATTCCTTTCTTGTTAAGTTCTGTCTGTGATTTCAGACACCATGTGCCAAATGGAGACTCTATGGTGAGATTTTTAATTTATTTGGCCTCGCATATAAATATTGGGTTTTTAATAAAAAATTACTTTTGACTCAGTATAAATGATTCTTACTTTTAGTTCAAAAAAGAAATTTCTTAATTATAGATCGTTTCCTAAACTAGTCTTATAATAAAAAAATAAATTGCTTTGGTGTAGTTTAAATTTTTAAACTGATTGGTCACACACATACAGAATGTGTGTGACCAATCAGTGAAAAACTTTGCTTTAAATTTTTTAATGTCTCGGCGCTTAATTTAGTTTTTTATTACTAATTTGCACAAATAGGTCCAAACTATGTACAATTACTAAAAGTGTGAATTACACAAAATTACTTTATATTCAAAATGCAATACAGCTGGATTGCAAAATATATTGCTCTTTTACTCTGGCATTTTATTTAAGAATTTATTTTTTAAATTGTATTCTAACTATCATTATAAGATTTAATTAACTATTTTCCCATTCACAACTTATGTTCACAAATATTTACACTAATGAACGAATTTGTTTAATTTTTCTTTTAATTATGATTATGAAATGAATATGAAAATATGATGAATTATGATATTATGAATTATGAAAATTTGTTGCATAATATTTAAAATATAAGCCCCACATTAATCAATGAGATATGTTATTGCAAATATACTGCATTTTAATTAACACGGATTGTTTGTCTTAGGTTGTAAGTGAAATGGCCTCAGCCTCTGGTCTCCCATGTAAAGTTGACCCAGCTCTTGTTGCTGCCTTAAGGTCACAGAAAAGTGGTGAGTGTTTTGAAGGTTAATTCCTCTCATTATAATTGCAATATATGGCTCTTGCTTTGTATTTCTTACTGTCATGTACTATAAATGACCCGTGCAGCCAAAAATGTCCGACAAGTACCCTGCTTAGAGGGAGTGCTGTGTACGATGTTGCTGTGGGTGCCTTCTCGGGTGTGTCGGACGATAATTCAAACTAAACCTAAACCTTACTTTCATGTAAACATGTTTCAAGTGGTTTTTTTTAGAATTTTTTTTAATGTGGTTTGTTTGTACATTGCAAAAATGTATTTTAAAGTTTAGTATTAGACAGCGCAAATTTTACAAGCATTAATATGTAAATAATTAGTACATAGCAGTGTTAACTGGACAACACCAATGATTAAACTTCACCTTAGAAAATATTTAGTCTGTATAGAATACACATGAACCAATGGTTTCTGAACTATTAATCTCATTTGAAAAGTATTATTTAGTATCAAATCTATTTTAATAATGATATAGACTTATGTTGCTGTTGCTATAAATGGTTCATTTTCTTGTTTTATTTTAACAGTCTTATGATTGCTCTGCTATTTATATGATGTATGCATAGTATCTTCTAGTGGATGGTGTTGATTTTACATATTTATATATTCCATGTATTCTGCAAAAGCTATCAAACTCAAATGTAATTTATAATTTTAACTTAAGTAGACCTATTGATGGGTGATAATTTTGTTCACAGAGCTTGGTGAGGACGAATACACTGTGGCATGTTTGCTGATGGTGTTCGTTGCTGTCTCTTTGCCTAAACTGTCCAGGAATGAGGGATCTTATTACAAAGCCTCTCTTGAAGGTATGAATTGTTAATAATTTTTAATATATATTTTATTTAAAGCAACGTTTGTGTTTTGTCTTTCAAGATTGTATGTAAGGGTAAAACTATGCATAATATATGATTCTTTTATATGTATCAATATTTGTACTTTTCTAAATAAAATTTGTTATTTTTCTATTTTTTCAGGAAAAAGTAAATGTTATAACCTTATATAAGATTTTACATATTTATATGAGATATAACCTTGGAAGCTGTAGCATTAATTCTTGCCCCCCAAATAATTATAGGTTTTATATTTCAAAATCCTAATTAAGTCAAAAGAAGATTTTTACATTTGAAAAATGTTATAATCAATTTATACTCCATAAAACTATGCAAATTTTTCAACAGTATTAAACTTAAGGTAAGAAGGCGTGTTGTCTGGATGCGACTGTGAAAAAGTAGATATAAGATCATTTTTAATGCATGCTTGTTAAATTAGTAGAAATTTCTTTACTTGCTTATAATCACTGTCTTATTTTAAAACAATTGATTTATAAGTAGGGTTTTCTTAAAATTGCTGACTTTCAATCATTTAATATAAATTTAAAATCTGTAATACTTTTGATTCCTGAAAAAAATTTGCTTTGTAGCATTAGTTCTTCTTGAGATACCTTACTTGTTTAACAAAATTTTATTTCACTTCATCAATATAATGCTTTTATTTTCTTTTTCTTTAAGCTGAAATGTCATCTTCCAAGTTTTAACTTTTGTATTATATATTTCCAGGCCATAGTAACAACATCCACTGCCTTGCTCAAGCAATCAATGGCATTGCTGGGGCCCTATTTACAATCTGTGGAAATTGTGACATTGAGGATCGCTTAAAAGAATTCCTTGCAGTAAGACTACAGTTTGTTGTTTAGTTTAGTTGTGATTGGTCAAAATTGCTTAAATATTTTTCTTGCCTTTTATTTTCTTTCCATCTAACATAACCCATTAACCTTCTACGTATTTATTTTTTAAAAAATACTAAGAAACCATTTTTGTATTATTTATTTTGATCTTTGTAAGGTTGAGGTATATGAAACTAAAAAAAAATTAATGTGAATTAATTTAGCATGAAATAATTGGCTTTCTTGCGTTTAGGATATAAAATTAAGTCTTATTATTGACAAGTTTTTTTTATTACTTTAACACCAACTACTTTGCCATGGGTAGGTAAATTGCTCTGCAGTATTTATACTAATGACTTGGACTAATTGTTGTAAGCACTCAATAACTCTGGCCCATAAAAAATCATATTGAAAGATTGATTATTTCAGAGTAAAAAATATTTAATTCATTGTTATGGTTTCTGCAGTTGACCTGCCCATGGCAGGGGCAGTAACATACTATGTATACAAATATAGAACCCTCTTTCAAAGTTGAAATTCTGTAATGCTTGATAAAGATATAGTTTTAGTTTAAATTAATTTTAAACAATTATATTTTCAACAAATATTTTAATTTTTTCAAGAAATTTAGCTTAAAAATTTTTCTGGCATTTTATGTAAAGAAACTCACTATTGTCTTTCTCATTTTCTTCAGCTGGCTTCATCCAGTCTGCTTCGACTCGGGCAAGAAAACGACAAAGAAGCAACAAAGAATAGAGAGTCTGTTTACCTCCTACTGGACCTCATAGTCCAGGAGTCCCCTTTCCTTACCATGGACCTACTTGAGTCTTGCTTCCCCTACGCACTGCTAAGAAATGCCTACCACCATGTATACAGACCAGAAAATGTGTGACTTTGATTTGTTATTAAGTCTCATGTTTAAGTGGCTAAAGTTACATATATATTTGATGGGTGTAGTTACATAACTAGTGATCTTCAAAGTATAAGTAAAGAACACGGTCCAGCATCCTTTATTGACGATTTCATCCAATTGAACTTATCATTATTGATAGTCTCCAATGAATGGACAGGACCCTATTTCTTAGTTATTCTTTAAAGAATGCGAGTTTTACATCTACATCCTTCATTTAAAAGGTAAAAGTAAATCAATTGTTGTACTCCAAAATGAAGCAAATTTTTTAGCTTAACTTCAGGGTTCCTGGGAATAAGTGTTTTCCAGTAACCTGGCAAGACTAATATTAATTCTGGTTTGTATAAATATTGAAATTAGCAGATTTTGCAAAATGGCATCAATCAATAATACATTTTAGCATTAATATTTCTAGTAAACTTTCCAAAAGGTTGTGCAGAAATATTCTGTATAAATTGTAAAATTTTATTGTTTAATGTCTTCAATCAGTGACTTCTGATACCAGATATTTACAAATTATCACTATGAAAATTACTTTTTACTTCACTTTTTTTTTACCTTTTTGAAAGTGTGCATTATATCCTCTAATGAAACTCAAAGGAATTAATATTCCAAAGCATGTCGGAACCCTAAAATTTTCTATAGTGTGTAAAATAGCATTAACCTATTCAATTACTTTTTTTTATGGTTTATTAAATTTACCAAATAACAAAGTGGACTGGAATGTTTCAGTTTTGTATATTTTTGTAAAATCTGTTATCAAAAAATAACTTCTTTTTTTTAAAATTACAACTACATTGAAGGTTTTATAACCTGGTCTGTTGTACAATTTTGTATCTTGCTGCTAAATGTTAGTAAAAATTAATGTTAGTATAAGTGAAAAGCACCCTTTTGTTTGACATTGATTTTACTTTATATTTCTGTAAATATTGGACCCTAAAACCACACTGTATATTGGACTCAAGACATATTTGTGTTTTGCAATTTTAATGGGTGCTGAATGCTCTTTTCCCATAAGTATGTCATCCCAAATCTGTAAAAAAAATTTATCCTTGTACATTCATTAAAACATATTTTTAATTTTTCTTAATATCAATGTTCATTTTATAATTGCTGTTCATCATACCTTGTCTAGCCAGAATGCGAGCTTTGGAAAGACTTTCTTCCCCCATCCCTTCGCTTGGTTTTCTAGGAAACGGGGGAGCATTACTTTTCTAAACCTAAAGCTTTTTGAGGTTTTGGGGTTAACAATCCATACAGTTCAAACCCAAGTAGTGTGGGGAAAAACATGCTCATGCTGTTTTGAAGAAAACCAAGCGAAGGGATGGGGGAAGAAAGTCTTTTCGAAGCTCGCATTCTGGCTAGACAAGGTATAGTGGACTGTAGAGATTATAAAACGGTATTTTGTTTTAAAGGGCTGTAAGGCAATATTTTTTAGTTAATTCTGCTGAATGGAGCTATCATTTTTAAGTAGCCATATAATTCTGAAACTAACACTGTTCATCACAAATTGTTTATGATGCATGTACCTTCACAAAAGTCAAACATTTGAGTTCATAAAAATATGGAAACCTTTTGGCAATATGTCAAAAACAACCTGGAAAATGCCAAGATATTTTGCTTTGTAATATACTTCTACTGTGAATGGAAAATATGATAAATATAGTGTTCGCTTTTGTGAGATTAGTCATTAATAAAAATTCCTAGTTATTCTTTAATTTCATAGTTTGCTTGTAACATATACCTATTGCTTGTATAGATATTTTTTAATGTTAGGTCATGTATACTTAGGTTATTATAGCTTGTGAAAAGGTTCCTTCTATCAAGTTTTAGGTTCGAATTTGAGTTTTAAATTCAATTTTTCTGTTTTGGGCTGTATCTATTCAGAATTGTGAAACCATATTATGTATTCAAACATCTACTTTAACTCAACATGACTTTTTTGTGGTGTCTACTTTAGTATTACTTTTTTACTGGTTTTACTAGATTATCGAACTATATAAAAGGAATTTTATTGTGTTGTACATAAAACATAATAAGAGTTTTAAACCTTCTTTATAAATGACAAACTGTTCTGATGCACAACATTTATAACTGCTATATTTATTGCATTCCACTTTTTTTTTTTTTTTAAATCAATTAAATATTTTTTGCTGCCTTTTTACTTCTGTGTTCATGTTCTGTTTTTATTGTTTAAAAATGTATTTAATCTTGCCATGTTTTTTTTTTTAATTATTTTTTAAAACTCATTCCAACCAAAATTGGGAGATTTATTCCACTTTTTTTTAATTATTTCAAACCTTCGATATGATTTGAAATCCTAGTATATGATTTGTTTCACAATTTTTTAATCTTTTTTTTTTACTTGACATTTCTTATAGAAATCATATGTGCGCAAATTATTTAAAGTTTTATTAAATATCATACTTTTTCTTATATTTGTAAGGTTTAAAATTTAATCTTTCAAATACAAAATATAAATAAATATTCAATTTTAACGAACACTATTCACTAAACTTAGGTTAGAATATTCATTGTATAAAAATAAATGTGAATTTTATTGAGTCATCCATAATTTGTCAAATATACTTATTATTTCATTGATTAAGCATTTAACTCTTACAACATATAAACAGGGCAACTGTGCATTTATATTTTATATTGGAAGGCATTTAGATTTGCTTTTTATACAATTTATAAGCACAAATAAACTAAGGCTTTTGTGTCGTTGTGAATTTTATTTATTTAATGTTATACATTTAGAACGACTTAGGTTATGATTATCGATATTAGAAAATATAATTACTTTTTTTTAGTTTCTATGTCGTGCTTGGCACATTTACAAAACTGTATATTTATGAAATGTATTCAATTAAGCTATGTAGTTTACAAGGAGACATTTATGTTTTTTGAATTTATTTTAAATTTTATTACTCATGTGCTTTTGCTATTGTGTTTGTAAATAAATATTCAAACGATATATTTTCTTGTCTCGTTATTTACCCTTTTTTGAATTAACAACCATGAACATGATATGCATATTTTAGCTTGAAAGAACTTTGACCAAACTATAAAATTCTACTACTTTCTACTTGAATGTGAAAACAGTGCAGACACATATTTAAAAAAAAAAGTCATTTTTTTTGCTAGAAGTATATTAAGAGTTATTGAGAACAAATGTTTTTGGGTAAAGTTTCCTTGTGTGACAGTTGACAAATGACATGGAATGCGTCCTCTAGAAGGGAAGAGCATGGACTTATAGCCTGTTATTTCACTTGCCAGAAGTGACACGGACACAAGAGACACACATAGAAAAAACAAAAGAAACACATAGACAAATAACAATATTCATTGACAAACACAAACATCTATGCCTTACCGGTATTCGAACCTGAACCCAGAAGCTCCAAAGGTTAGCTCCCTAACCATTGTGCTGCCTGGTCAGCTTGTCTGACAGTTACTGTATTCTTCAGAAGAACTAGTCAAATCAAAATATAATTATTTTGCAAACTTAATGCAAATCAAAAATGGCATGGTAAAGGCTCAAGCAATAAAATAATTAGTGTTATTTAATTTAAGGGAAAAATTCGCAACTTCTGCAACTAATATTTAATATGATTAATTAAATATTATTTGCAAAAGTTTTTATTAGCACTCTTAAGTATTAACAGTTTAGCACGCCTAAGGCTATTAAAATGTTACTCCAAAGGGGATAGCAAATCTGGCTTATATTTGGCACAAACTGATTTATTAGATGATTTAATGGACATGTTTCAGGCCTTGAGTGGCAACAAAAATGCTGAATGAAAGCAATTATTTTTTCTCCAGTCTCTTTTCGGGAATCAATGTCACGTCTGAACAGCACACTAATTAAAGGAAGAGCTGGAAAATTCAATTTTAGTTTAAATGTCAATAACTCAAAATATTCGTCAAACCAACCAGTTTTATTGGAAAAAAATTAGTTTGCATTGAAAAAAAATCAACATCATCTTTAAGGTTAGTTTTTAATGTTCATATATTGAACAAGCAAATTTGTGTTTAAGAAACTATTAAACTGAACTGTGTTATGAAAGACAATTTTAGTGCCGTTTCGTAAGATTATGGTCATCTTAACCGCCCAGTATTAAGATTATGGTCATCTTAACCGCCCAGTATTCAGTAATGGACAATGGAAAGAGTCTTATTGGTGCGTTTCAATTTCTTCTTCTTGACACAAAACCTAGCATTATGGAATTTTAAAATCGTGAAACGCCAGCGCAGACTAGACGCAACAAATCCATTCATTTGTTTACTTATATAACTTTCTGGTTTAGAACTTCATTTATTGCGTACTGGTTTGTAACTGTGCGTTTAATAAAATATGGATATGGGTTTTTTTTTTTTTTTTTTTCGAAATCATGTTCGGCACACGGAAAAATGGATTTGCAAAAGTTTTTTATGGTCTTCAGCTAGCTTTGTCAAAGCAGGATTCTATTTATTTTATTAGCAAGATAAAACTGACCTATTTTTTTTTCCAAAGCGGAAGATTTTTGTGAGAGAACGTGCCTTGTGACGAAATCGAGAAAGTAAGTTTAAAAGTTTTTAGTTTGCACTTTAAGCCGTAAACAACGGTACTTGCAAAAGGTAAAAATATAAAAATTAAAGTTTATGAAAAAGGGAAACTTGCATTTCCTTAAAGGAAGGACTAACATGATCATCAACCCCAAAAGTGTTACAATTATATATACTCTTCCACTAGGGCTCTTCGAATGGGAATGTTCATAAATATTTCAAAAATTCTTAGAAAGCTCATTTTCGAAAACCAAGACAAGCGTCATTTCAGACAAACAAAAAACACGAAAACAAGGCTGCTAGACTGTTTATTCAGGGCGTGAAACTACCCCATTGTGTTGTTTAAAAAAAATCGTACGAGATCATTACAATGTCTCTCGAGTACACTGCGGCTCGACAAATCTGCTCGATATCCATAACAAAAAATATTTATGCACTTAAAGCCCATTTCACACCTGCACAGCTACTTGCAACTGCAACTCGCAACTTGTGGTAACCTGGATTTTCGTGCTTCCACAAAAAATTATTCATCTCAAAATTTGGCAAGTTTCATCTTTTTGAAAGCAAACTTTAATCAAACTATGGGCATTGTTTGCATCAAACAGAAATTTATGTTTCCGAACTTCCTTAATTAGATCAATTTTCATCTTTGCCATCCATTTAATATCCATTTTTAATTGCGCAGATTTTTGCAAACGGGGAAAGTTGGCGTCTTAAAAAGTAAATAAACAACCAGTTGGCGAAGTCTAGTTCGCCACAATGCAGCCAAGGAAATCCTGAGTTCTGATTGGCTAAGGGTACATGCAACTGCGATTTTTTCGTGCTTGCAGGAAAAAATCTCACGAACTGAGTGCAACTTTTTAATGCACGGTGTCCTACGGGAGTTGCAAGTAGTTGTGACAAGGTGTGAAATGGGCTTAACACATAGAAATTTGGACCTAACTATTTTACTATTAAGAAATATGCATTCTTTTACATTTAATGAACAACTGGAACGGTCATCACCTCTAAGGTGATGCACCAAATCGTCTACGTGCTTTGGGCAAATTTGACAATAGGTCTTTTAACTTTGAACAATTTTCAAGTAAAGAACACATTAACAGCCTTAATGCTAAAAATTCCCGATAACAAACAATATTCCGAGTTTTTTTTTAAGGTTATTCAATAAATTTTCATAATAATCCTAATTATATTACAGTGGAAATAAATGACTAATTCGTACAGTGGAAGTATTTTTTTTTTTTTTTTTGCCTTTTTTCATATTAACTGAAATGATCAGGCTTGGCAGATTAACATTAAGCCACGAGAGACACCCTCCTGTGTTCTGTCCTCTACTTAGCCCCAGTGCCGGATTTAAAGACCCAGGGCCCCTAGGCACTTGACATTTGGGGCCCCCAACCACCTCAAAGTTGGAAATTTAGCAAGTTAAATACACTAGTACAGAAAATACAATTTTTAATCGACTTATATAATGAACATCATAATAATACAGTACTATAGAAGAGACTGGGATTAGTTTTCTCGGGGTAAGTTTTCCACCAGGCTTTATACAAGAAAAGAGCCTTTTAGGAGGCGTCAAATGGCTGCTTGGTTTATGAAGCAACTCGTTTTATGTCACCCCACAATAATTTTTACTTAGTTAGTGTTGTAAACTGTTCGTTATACTGCTGGGTTTTTTTTTTTAAATTTCAACGTTGCGTGAATTTTCATGCTTACTATCAAACCAAAATTAAACGTAATTTTATTAAACTTACAGTTTTATTGTTGCGCATTATAAAAGGTGACCCTTCTCTCTACTTAAACTATACATCCGTTTCCAAAATAATTTAAAATTCTACTCGTCAAGGTTTTATTAAAGTCAAAATATGACGGCGGGACATGTTTTTCAAAATTTCACAGCAAGTTTTCCAACAATGGCTTTTAGAAAAAAAAAAGCTACAACCTTTGTAAATTAAGCTACATATTCCCAAAACCAAATTATTTTTCATCATATGAACAGGTAATGAAAAAAAAAAAAATGCTCCAGATTCAAAGTTGTCTGCATAGTACTGAAAAAGGAAGCTGAATGAACTCGTACTAGAGGACGTTTTATGTAATTTTAAAGAGATGATATTTAATTGAGATGTAATTTTAAAGAGATTCCAGATGATAATGACCTTTAATGAAATTGGTATAGCCAATTATAAGAAACTAGCTTCTTTTTTTGTTTAAATAAGTTATTCCGGGTATACTCTTTTGAGCTATTTTAGTCTACAAAAAATCTGCGTAAAAAATTAAAACCATGTTTTTCAAAAGTATTAAATCTTTTTAAAACAGTAGTTGGAATATTTACCCCAATCACTTTTTGGCAGTCTGAGAAAATTTACCCCGCATACGGGGCGAGTATCAACTAACAGTTTTTTGCATATGGTAGTCCAGGATGTTTTTTAAGGATATTAGCAGACACTTTTTTTCAATTAAAATTATTTGTGATTAATTACTTTAATTAAAATTAATTTTTAATTTAATTTTCTACTGTAAATCCAGTTTTTTACAAGATTAAGAGAATAGTCTAAAGATAAATTTAAAATGTATTTAATTTTTGAAAATTAATTAAATAAGTAAATTTAATTGCACAAAAAACAATTTTTAAGAAATAATGTGTAAATGTTACGACCAAAACCCGAATTCGGCCACTTTGCGAATTGGCTAAGGAAGCTGTAAATTGGCTGGTCAATATTCAATTTTTCCTTGATTTCAGAAATAGGCCGGACAGTTCGCGCAGTTTCATGAGAGGATCAGCTAAAGTTGAACGAAAAAATTATTGGCACGTTATATATTGGCTCCGTATAGCCGTTAAAAATTACTAGCTGCAATTGGATGCGCGGCCATTTGAGACAAAATAAAATATGACATTTTTTAAATTTTAACTTAAAATCTTGTCTATTTTATATTTTTAAAGTATAATATTCACACTTTTTAATTAAAGAAGAAATTAAAAGGGGCAATATTTAGAAAATTAACTTTTAATAAAATAAAACATTCAGACTTTCTTTAAATAAGCAAATTGTATTTTGGCCGACATCGTGGATACTTCGCGAAATTGCTGGAAAGTATAGAATATTCACTGACTATTTCCATTACAAACTAACAATAAAATTTATAGAACATATTTAAAAGTTTAAGCTGAACAAAAAAAAAACCAATTAAATTATTTAATATTTCAAACTTAAAAGAAACTAATTCATATGTTTAATTAAACTTTCAAAATCGTACAAGCGAATTTCCAAAGTGAAATATTTAGAAATTGCATGCATTTTATATATAAAAAAAAGTATTGGGCGTGTTTGAACACTTTGTCGAGGAAAACAAAGCAACCAATAAAATCGCAGTTCGAAGCGCGTGACGCCATAAGAAATATTCCCTTTAATTATAATAAAACGTGCTTTAAATATAAAACAGCCATTAAAGCCAGTAAAGAGTAATGGAAGCAGAATTGAACTGCCATTATTAGATGCATGTTAAGCATTTAGATAAAAACAATAGAAAGATAGAAAAAAAATAGCGCCCAAGTCAGCGCCATAACAAACGCCATAACAAACATACGCATATCTTCAGATACTTTAGGCTTTAGGGTAGAAATTAAACTAACCAAAATTTTACTAAAAAGAAAAAGCGTCCGTCTGGTTATCAGTTGGCATAAAATCTTATTCGCGCAAAAATTACTCGGTTTAAAAATAAATCCTAGGGAGGGGGGGGGGGGCAGTTTCTTTTATTCGACCTTACTGGTTTATGAGTGCACAATATAGCTACTCAGCAAAAAAAAGAAAACCAGCGCCACATTTTATTTAATTAGAATTGGAATCCGTCAGACGATATGTTTTCAGAGTTAGGCGAATTGCGATTTTCTTTTTTTACTTTTTATTTTTTAAGGGCCCCCTTCCTGACTGGGCCCCTAGGCCCGGGCCTTGTAGGCCTAGGCAGTAATCCGGCACTGCTTAGCCCTCCTCTAAGCCGTGTAGAAAAAAAACCATGCATGTTTGATTTTAAATAATGACAGTTACATGTATGATAGTTCAATGTAATCTTGTTATTATGTAAAATATTTTTGCTCCAATCATCTAAATTTGGTGACACGAAATGACTAGGTGGGTTTCAGTTAGGTAAATTTTATTGATTTAAATATATTCCTAATATTTACATAATGTGACATATTATGACTAAACAATGCAATTATGTATCGATAATGCTATTTTTAAAAAGGAAAATAGCAAACAAAATACGAGAATCGGAATATCATCCGGTGATTCTGAAATTAGATTTCTATACCAATTCACAACTCAGGATTTTTTCGGGTTTTAGGAAATCGGGAAACTGGGATGATTTAAAAAGACGGTAAAACTTAAGCAATTAAAAAAAAAGTAAAAAGCGAATTCCTGGCAATCTTAAATTTTCGGAAACTCCGAGAATCTTCTAAAAAAAAAAATGTTTTAGCATTTTCTTCTCACCAGGAAGTCTCAGAGATAATTGAATCGGTGAGTGCAGAAACAACGTCAGTCACAAATTTCAAATTTTTCAGGAGGGAGAAAAAACGTAATAACTCCTTCAAATTTTAAAATATTTGAGAACTTTTTTTTCCTTTGTCATAACATGCTTTCATGCTGCTGTTATAAAAAAAATTACCTAATTTCTACATAAATTAGGCTCAGGAAATTTAAAACTATGATTTGGACTAATGCTGTTTCTGCACTCAACTGTATTTACCGACAGTAGGAAACTTGGAAAAAGATAACCATTCGTTAAAAGTTTGTATTTGTTATTAATTTTGCTTCGATTTTTGTTAATAATATTTATTTTGATTAGTTTCACACAAAAATTACAAATGTATATTTTTCCATATTACATGAGAAATGAAGTTACAGTATTGCAAAGTCATAAGACAGGAATATAACAAACTGAAACGCTCTTAAAATAGATCATTCTCGACGATAGTATCATTGTCATGTTCAGTGGTTGACCAGGTAAATAGTTCATCATAAAAACTTTGAAGTTTTCAGGAATATGAACAATCATTTTCTGGGTGTCTTCCATTTTTTTTATGTTGATTGGAACTTTCCCTGATGGGTAGGCTGCAATACTTGAAGGAAAATCAATATCGACGTTACGGAAAGCAGGTCTCAGCAACTGATAGCTGTGCTTTTGTAATCCTTCAATGAAAATGTATGTTTTCTTCAGAGTTATAGCGGAACTCTTTATATCGGGTGGGAGCAAACTTGAATTTTGCTTCTTTTGGCACACTGTGCTTAATGGCGTGTTTTTCGATCAGTTGTTGTAAGAAAATATCTTGCTCATCTTTTGATTTGAACTGATTCAAATTAGAAACAAATTCAGATTTTTCATCATCGCTAAAGTTAGTAAAGCATTGTAATTTACACTTACAAACAGCACCCCTGTTGATAGAGATGGAATGAGATGCCCTTTCCAGTTGATGTGTTCAACCCCATGTACTTTAGATGTTCTAATCGCGTCTTCATTAATCCTCCTCTTCTTGGGTGCTGTTTCATTATCCCTCTCACTGCTTGTGAGACTCACTGACATATTGCAAAAGACTGACAGTAGACGTTGAAAACTAACTTAGAACACGTTGAAACACTTGACTGAACTGACTTCAATACAAGCCTCACCTTAGGGTGTTAATCACACGCGCATGTTCGGCAAGGAACCTAACAAGACTGGTCACGCGATCAGGCGGTGGGTGCAGAAACAACGTCAGTCACTGGACTCATGTTGTTTCTGCACTCAACACTCGAGACAAACGTCCTGTATTTACGGAACTACTCAACAGACTAACGTAGTTTTTTCATCAAACACGCATCTTGCCTTTCTACGCTTATTTTCATTGAAAACGAGTTTTCGGATTTTTTGGACTGAAGCGGTTTCTGCACTCACCGATTCAATTCAATTTTGAAATTCAATGAGTACTGTTGCAAAACCATCACGTATTTAGGATGTAAGCAGATTTAAGGTCTGCGAACTTTCGACGCTCCTCTGTATAAATTTTAGTGTATTTAATGAAAGCTCTCTATTATCCGGAATTTTCGATTGTCCAAGCTACCTCCGGTCCTAATTAGATGGGAATCGAGGTTCTACTGCTATTAATACAATCGACGTATTTCTCTTTAGCATATTCTGATCCCTCTTTTTGGTTTCAATACAATGTATGGTATGATACACATAATATTCCAGCTAGTGTGCTTGTACAGAGAACCGCTTATAAGCTTTCGTCCAGTGGGACAGAAACATAAAGAGTTTTTACAAGCACAAGGACAACACAAATACATAGACAAATAATATTTATTGACGATCAAAAACATCCATGCCTGACCGGGATTCGAACCTGACCCCAGCAGCCCCAAAGGCTAGCATCCTAACGATTGCGCCACCGGGGCGGCTCCAATACAATGTTTTGATTTAACGTCGCACCCCTATAATGACAACGTAGGACGATAATGTCTGTTTCAGTTTGTTCATATGTGGCCCAACTTGTGATTGCAACTCAACCGGAGACAACTAAAGTTGCAACCAACCCAACACTTTTGGCTCTGGTTCAGATCACCTCCCGTGTAATACTCCTAGGTTTTTACAAATATCAAAATTTTGCATGCATAAGATAATAGAAAAAAAATTAAACATTTCTTCAGCAAAAATAAGTTCATAATTTTTTAATTATTTCGGTTATTATATAAATCTATTTGAAATGATACAAGGTTTTTATTTAGAAAAAAAAATTCTTAAAATTCCTTCAGCAAAATAAGTTCATAATTTGAAATTAATAATCTGAAAAGAAAAATCTCAATAGTTTTGCATTATCGACACAAATAATCATTATAAAATTAATTCAATGTTGGAAATTTAATCAATAGTTAAAACAATTCTGGCATTATTCTCTTTTATATTTATTACATCATTTAAAAAAGCCCCAAGGTTTTTTTTAAAAGTTTTTTTTAAAAAATATTTTACAGGAATAGCTACTAATTTCCAAGACACTGAAAACTAAAATAAATTCCAGTTATGATATATTGAAAGCCTGTGTATAGCACAAATATATTTTATGGTTGGGATTTTTAAAGTAAAAAAAAAATTTATAGTTAAATTAATACTTGTATTTTTCTTACAAAGCTATGCTACAACTTCAGGTGGTAAGTATGAATATTAGTTTTATAAGTAAGGGTATGTTGATAAACAGATGAAAAAACAACAACTCATAATAATTAATATATTTATTAAGCACTAGGTTGAAACAATAAGTATCTACCATTGAAACACAAATCCTTTGCTTGCTTTCATAATATTTTACAAATAAACGCTTATGCTCTTCTAAGTTTGTTTCATTTCCAGTTTCAATTGTAAATAAAAGTAATTCAAAGTTTTAACATCTGTTGCATTCTTAAATAATCCTTGCAAGGAAGTACCAGATTGTATTTAAAGTAATTCGTCTACATGAGGAGTTGAGTGCAATTTTCCTACGGATGCCATTGCAGGTTTGGCTTTTACTACTTTCGCAGCAATCTAAAAGAAAAAGTAAACTGTATTAACTCATTAAAAAAATTAACAGAATTTAAGATTCTCCAAATGGTCTATGACTAAATGGCACTACAGTGTCATATGCATAGACAAAATAGTGTTTTTTTTAAATAAATATATATCTTAAAAAATACTGATACCACTGCTTGTTTAATGGTGAAATTCAAAATTTATATTATTTTTAATTGGCACTTAAAATTGGTAGCAGTTATTGATAGTTTTCAACATGGTGCAGTTTACTAGCACACAGTGTGTAGCAGGGATTGCAAAGTAACTGCTACAGTTACTTAACACAAAAAGTAACTATTTAAAGTTACTTTTAGAAATTTAAAGTTATAAGAAAATTTAAATGTTTTCCTTTTACAGTGTTTACAAGAGAACCAAGATTAAAGAAATTGTTAATAATATTGCCTTCTACAATTGAGAGATATTCATAATTGTAAATTTATAAATGACTTTTCCATACTCCAAATTCTAAAATTTAGTAAAAGTAATAAAAAAAAATTTTCCGGAAAAGCGGTTACAGACATAATCCTGAAGAGCCAGAATGCTGACAGGCACAAAATCCTAACACTTTTGAATAGCCTGACCACTCAATAAATTAATGCTGTTATGCTCAATTAAGGGCAATTTAACCATCTAATGCATACTGTTGCCGTTTGGCAACAAGTAACATAATCCATTTTATTCTATTAAAGTAGAGCTCCCCCTTGAAATTTTTTTTTTATCTATTACATTCCATTTGCAAGTTTTAGTTACTAATAATCCTCATAGATGACAGTAGTAAAAGTGTATTCAAAATTTAAGAGTGAGGTTATTAACTGTTGAGAAATTACGTTTCTGAAAGTATTCAAAGTATAATAATATTTGTACTAAATACAAACAAATTGTTTTGAAAAAATGATTATAGTTCAAGAGGGTTATTTAAAAATAAATTTAGTAGTTTTCTGGTCATTATTATAAAAATTGGAATTTTGTAGTTGGTTTTTGTCACATGGAAATTAAAAAAAAATTAAATTATTTAAATTCTAATGCAGTTAATTTTTCAGCATTTTTCCCATAATGTATGAGTATTAAAGATACACATATATTTTTTCGGGATGAAAAAAAAAATTAATGCATTAGAGGGTTAATTACTAATTCAGGAGTCAGGATTATGGCCCGTCGGAATTCTGATTTGTCGAGATTTTGGCTGTTGGGATTATTGTTCCAGACCTGACTGAGTACCTTAGACGGTTAATGCTAAAATATTTTATGACACACATCTACTTGGAGCATTCCAAGGAAAGTGGTCCTGAAGTGCCAAAAAATTAAAGTGCAAATAAAATTCTGAAAAAATTGTCACATGTAGTTAAAGGTTTATATTTCAAATAAATCATACTGATTTTTGAATCTGAATTCAATTTTAGTGTGAAAAAATGCAATAAACTAGGCCGATTTAGAAATAGATCTTTCAAGTGTAATAATTGCCAGATGTATGATAAGCGTTTAAGGGCTAAAAAACATGTAAAATGAATTTTTTTACGCATATTGTTGCAAATGCATCTTTTCTGAGTATCTTAGGCAGATATTTTGTGAATAGCTTTTTTTAAAAAAAATTACTCGGTAAAATATGAATTACTTGATGCTCAATGTAACACACGGAACGAAAACCTATAACTTTTTACATAAAAACTGTAAAAAAAGCTTAACAAAGCTTATTTTAATAATTATAAGCTAGTTACACATGGGGAACATATAGAAAAAATTTCAAAACGTTTTTTTAAAAATTAAGCAAGAATTTGGCAATTTATTTCTTGAAACACACGGAACGATTTTGGCAATAATGAAGGAAACGGGAGTGGGAGCTAGTTGACGTGTAGTATAAAAAACGAGATTTATCCTGAGAAATTCATTTATTGAAATGCGTGCTTATGGAAACATGCATGTATATATGTAAAAAACTCCAAAAAACAAAAAAAATCCTTTACAAAAAAAAAAAAAAAAACAATTGCAAAACTAAAAACGTTATCATTTACGCTATAGAAGTTTCAGCCACCTGCTCTGGCAGATGTACACATTTGAGGATGCATTGGATGTTTAAATTTTAGATCATTAGTAGTTGAAATATAGAGTGCTTCAGACGTTATTTTGTGTTTTCTTGTGACCATTTGTCTTTAGAAAAGTTATGTGTTGCAAACTCATTATTTCAAATTAAGCATTTTATTGATATTAACAGTTATGTTTTAACAAAATTAATTTTAACGAAAGTGAATTGTTTTACTTTAACAACTTTCATTTAAAATTTTAAAAAAGAAAAAAAACATTTGAATGGAAGTATTTCGCAACGTCTCCCAGGAAAGACATTGTCGACGGAGTTGGTGGCAATGCCAAATCTCTCGTGCGGAGAGAAGTTATGAGTAAAAGAATAAATCCGACCATCGTCCAGCATTCAAAGGATTTGGCGGATATTGTCAGAAACTTAATTCCGAATACCAAAGTCCTTCATATTTGGCAATCAGATATAACATCCAAAATAACGGATATTAACCCTTGAGTGACCTTGTTTCCGGTACCAGGAATACGAAAAATTCACCATGTTAAATGTGACTCTGGAAGTCACATTGAACTGTTCAATACAGTTACATAAAAATTGTGCTTGCTATTGTTGTGTAATTTGTAATATGGTAGGAATCATTTTTCACTACAATAAAACCGACGTTAAGTTTGCAGTATACAAATGTTCTATAAGAAAAATGGTAAATAGTTCTCATTTTCGAGTGCGAGAATCGAATAAAAAAAGGTGTTTCACATTCAATAAACAATTTTATTTGTTATTTCAAGATATAAATTTATTATTTTTATTAGTTTAGCTTCAGTTAGAGGGTATTTTAATTCCTAGGGTAATTTTTCCTTCGATTTTGACGTAACAGGGCGCACGAATATCAGGGTCAAAGGAGGAGCCAATCAGAGTCGGCGAAATTTCGGCGCCAGCTGCATTGTTTACCCAGTTTCCTTCGAGCAGTACATTTCTCTGCTGCAAACTTAAGGTCGGTTTTAGTGTAGTTAAAAATTTAAGAGTAATATTTAAAATTAGCATTTGAACTTTTATATTTTTATAAAAAATTAAATATCAAAAAATATGCTTTACCAAAGTTAAATAATAAATAATTGTGTATTTAAATATGTAACCAAATTCCTATATTTATTTATTTGCTAACCAATGTGTTTATTATTAAAAATATTAGTATTTTAAAAACTGAACTATAAGTCAATTCGCACGCTGTAACACACGGAACGTTGAGTGTAACACACGTGACGGCGTTATTTATTTTATTTTAGGCTGACTATTTATAATTCAGATTTCTAACACGACTTATTTTAAAGCTTGTTTACTTAGCTTGCTATTGATATTTTTTATTTTCATGAGTATTTGCATAATTCGCAGAATTATGCAAATAATAGAAGAAGAAAAGAAAATAACCCTGTTAAATGGAAACACACGTGACGCGAAATGAAAAAATTATATCTGCGTAACTTTTTAGTTTAAAAAGATTCCGATTAGCTTAATAAGATCATTAAACATCTGAGAAAAGATATAAGTTGTCATCTTATTTGTTTTATACTGCTTTCAAACCAAAAATGTAACAAATATACTGAAAATGTGGTCCGAATGTAACACACGGAACGCTGGAATGCTCCACTTACATTAGAAACATCAGCTGCTGTTATGTCATCAACCGACTTCAGAATCTCCTTAACATCTCTCACTTTTCCGTACTGGGCCACTTCAACACTCATTGCAGCCAGCACATCACTGTTATTTTCTCTCTCAAGCAAGATCTTAGCCTTTAACTTGTGCCTAGAAATAAGGAAAAAAAAAGATAAAATAACAAAGTGTAAAATATGTTTGCTCCAATCATCTAAATTTGGTGACACGAAATGACTAGGTTTCAGTTAGTTAAATTTTATTGATTTAAATATATTCCTAATATTTACATAATGTGACATGTTATGACTAAACAAGGCAATTATGTATCAATAATTCTAATTTTTAAAAGGAAAATAGCAAACAAAATACGAGAATTGGAATATCATCCGGTGATTCTGATTGTATTTCAAAGTTGTATTTTTATTCTAGGTATTTCAAAAAAAAAAAAAAGAAACAGTTTTATTGCAAGATAGTAGGTTTCATACATAGAGTAACCCTTTGCTATATCGCGCCTCGTTAAAAGGCGCTTTTGGATATATCACTCCTTGTATCATGTCTCCCATTTTTTCAATATAATTAGTATAATATTTATCAAGTCGCTCGTTATATCGCACATTCGGTTACATCACAATTTTTTTGCTTGTCTTACGGGAAGCGCGATATAACGAAGGGTTGCTGTACTTCACTTAATTTAAAGATTATTTATCACCGAGTTTAAAATCAAGTACCTATTTCTGGTTTAATATTACAAACATTATTGTGTGTTACTACAAATAATTTATATGCAAGCATTGAGTAGGTAGATAGTCAATTATAAATAAATGTTAAGTATAAGTATATTTTTAAATAAAATAAAGATTCTACACATTTATTGGGAAAAAAAAGCATTAATAAAAATGTTAACTCTCAGTCCAGATAAAAATAAATCTTATTCCTATTTTTATGCATTATATTTCTAAGTATTACTAAAAGTATTTCTTAAATTAAATATAAACAATAAACTACTAATTAAAAATACAATAAAAACTATCATTTTAAAACTATAATTATTAACCAACCTGATGCATAATAGTGGGATATAAATATCAAAATATATGTATTACACCTTAGTATTTAAGAAAATGTCTCAAACAAATGAATAATACCAATATCCAACACATTAGTACTGGAAATACATACTTGCCAGTCTCCACGTCACTTGCAGAAATGCTTTTAGCTGAGGCCTTCATTTGGGCAACCACGGATTTCACCAGCTGAAAATACATATATATTTTTTAAAAAAGTACTAACGGGGGTACTCGTCACATGACTCAGTATCAAGAGATAGTAATGCAACTAAAGAGATGTTTTAGGTTTGCCAATGAGCTGTCCATACTTTATATAGTCTCTAGACATAATCTATTGTGGCGGATCTAGTTTTATGCAAATTATTATTTATTACCTGTAACTGACACTGCACCTGTAACTGACTACAATGTATATATACCGTGACTACTTCTGTAAACACGCTCTTAAAACTTTACTCACTATGATTTAATTTGTTCACGTGTAGCTACCTTTTATTTTTACGTTATGTTATGTTTGGAAATAAATTAAAGTTGTGTTTTCGTTAACTGCTTGGTGCCTGGTTTATTACAACCTTGGAACATTCTCTGCGGATAGGATAGCAGGCCGTCCTATCTAGCAAACTATAATTACTTGTGGATTATAAACCAAAAAAGGGTTCTCCCATAAACAGGTCATTTGTTACCAAGTCACCAGATAGGTATCAATCTGTTTTGGGTTTGGTTAATTTAAAATATTGCTGCACAACAGCTACAACAGTGCTATTGGCGACAGACATTGTAATTTAGAACCACTGTCGAGTGACGGTCGATAATCGAGTAACCACCCAACTCAACTGTTAAGGATGACATCGAACGCAGCGTTGGGACTTAGAAGAATAATTAATTTGCCCTTCTTCTACACAGGTTATTATTCGTAGGACATTTGTGGCTGCATGGGCCGTTTATAGGTCGGCAGTTATTTTGGCAATGTCTGGATTCGACTTTATTTTTTGGACCACTTTGTATAATAGAATAACCAACCAAGATTCAAAACATAAATGTGTAGCATAATGCTTAAAACTGTTATTCTACTGATGACTGAGCTGGTAATAAAAAAATTTAAAAGCTAGATGCGCAATAAACTAAGCTTTAACAAAAACAAATAAATACTGCCAAATTCTGCAGTCTTTTCAATAAACATTAAAAAGATATTTTTTAAAAAAGGAATAACACACTTTTATTTTATTCATAAAATTCTTAGGGATTTAAATGCAGACTATATCTCCATAATACCTGATTCATGTCGTCGGGTTGTCCAGCAACATACAGTCCAAAGAGTCCAGTGTCAGAGTAGTTGATATTCAAGCCAGAAACCTAGAAAGGTACATAAAATGTTAAATTACAAAACATCATAACAATATTTTTAGCATTATACCAAAACCGAGCTTAAGTTTGCAGCAGAGAAATGTACTGAGCGGAGGAAACTTGGTAAACAACCCGGCTGGCGCCGCAAAATCGCGTACTCTCATTGGCTGCTCCTTTCGACCCTGATATTCGTGCGCCCTGTTACGTCAAAATCGAAGGAAAAAAATAATTAAAATAACACTAACTGAATCTTAACTAATAAAAATAATAAATTTATGTCTTGAAATAACAAATAAATTTGTTTATTGAATGTGAAATACCTTTTTGTATTCGATTCTCGCACTCAAAAATGAGAACTATTTACCCTTTTTCTCGTAGAACATTTGTATACTGCAAACTTAAGGTCGGTTTAGGTATAGTTGAAGTAGTTACAATTAAAAGCCCATTAGTACCATGTAGACACAGTAGAGAAACTTGGTAATTTATACAGGAGAGTTCTTAGATTTGTTTTGTAAAGAAATTATGTTGAAGTTTTAAAAATTTGTACTGCTAAAAAATGCCCGATTCTTTTAGTTTGAAAACTAAAGAACTAAGTATAATCACTGCAATTACATCAATATTGAAATTAAAATTTTTATTAGGTTGATTTTGGATAAACTGTAAAGGAATAAAGTATTTTGAAAAAGAATATTTCTGTATCATTATATCCATTACTCAACTCCAAAATTCCCTCTGCTTATAAAGGTTATTGAAATATTCCTTTAAACACCAGTCATTTTAAAAATGATTCAATAGCAGTAACTTAAAAACAATGAAATTTCTCTTTTAGTCATTAGCAAAAGATAAATAGAGGATAAGGATACATACCCAACTTAGCAAAATCACTAACAAAACACCAGGGATTGGAGTAACGCGTTACTTGTAACGCCGTTACTAGTAACAGTTACTTTTTTTAGATAACGCCCAGTAACGCCGTTACATTTTCCAGAAAGTAACGGCGTTATTTTTTAGTTACTTTTAGCGGTAACGAAGTAACGGAAATTGTCGTTACTTTTCCGTTACTTTCCACACCGCTTTTCACGGAGCTCAAAATGTTGCAGCTGTTTGCACACAGCAGTCAACACGTGAACACAAACACAGCAGTCAACACGTGAACACAAACCCACAGGGGCCCGGAGCCACTCACCACTAAGGGGGAGGGGGAAGGGGGTAAAACACCCCATATATGGTCGGATACAATTACTAGTGTCTTTCGTGTCCGTGAAAGACCAGGGAAAAGAAGGGGGACTCTCCCACGGACTAAGTTTTTCTCGGAACATAGGGGGTCAAAGTGCTGGAGGGGTGTCTTCGGTGACGCACCCTTCTCATTTGGCACAAAACGACGAAGGGTCTAGTATCAATTTCATGTTTTTTCTTGGAATCTTTTTTGTCGGATGTAAACCCCCACCCCTGCTCTTAGAAAAGTCTAGTTAGTCCTCTGTTACTAACCACAAAGCTCGGGAGAGGGATAGTCGAACTTAAAAGTCCTAGAAAACTCCAATAGTTTGAAGTGTATTTATTTTACCCCTCTATTTTTTTTATAAAATAAATGATATTTTGGTTCAAAAATTAAATAATGTAACCAAAACGTCCAAAATATTACTCAATTCTTGCAAAATAAATCACGTATTTTGATAAGTCATCACTAATATCATGATATAGAGGTAAGTGACGATTTGTTATAGTTTATGTAATTATTCATTATCTGGTATTTTTTAATTGTTATAATTTGTGCATGTCATTTGTAGTAGCTATATTATGCGAAGCTTGTTTGTTAGTTAACACTTTTTTTTAAATAGGCAGCCTTAGATTTGTTTGCCCAAAACGGGAAATTTTTTGTTGACTTATCAGTAACTTTAATCCTCATTAACTTTATAATACATCAGTAACTTTAGTCCGAAATAAGTGTTTAAGCGTGTTTATTAATAGTTATCATATGTTTAAGTTCATCATTCATGAAGAAATTTGACTTCTTATGATAAAATTGAATTTTTAATAAATAATTTAATTTTAAATTAACAAGTTATAATTAATAATTTTAATTTATTAGTACTAGTTATGCAAATTAATGAATGTTATTAGCTATAACTAATTTTGTTTTAAACAGATAATTATAATGAGTTATAATTATTAATATTCATTTATTAGCATTTTCAGTTAAACACTACATTGATAATTAAATTATAATGAAGTTTCCTTTAAACCGAGTCGGCAACTCGAAAATTTTGTAAAGTAACTGTAAAAGTAACTGTACCGTTACTTTTTTTGAAAAGTAACTGTAACTAGTTACTTTTCAAAAAAGTAACTGTAACTGTAACAGAGTTACTTTCTTAGCAAAGTAACTGTAACTGTAACAGAGTTACTTTTAAAAAGTAACTTTCCGATCCCTGCAAAACACGATCTGGCTTTGTTGTTGATTAATTGTAAATCAAATGTTAAAGAAAGGATTGGTTTACTTTAAAAGGTCTCATTACTAACAATTTCATAACTTTTGCTGATTTTTACAAAAGGACATTATAAAAGACAAATGAAGATCACAGGTGAAGAACCCTTTCATTAACTGGAAGTCGGTCTGCTTGGCAAAGATAGCGAGTCATCGCCTAAACTGTTGTGAACAAACAAAAGTGACTATTTTTAGAAATTTCAAGTTATAAGACAATTTGAAATGTTATCATTTTACAGTTTTTCTTAGACAACCAAGATTAAAGAAATTGTTTCCACCGGGAAAAAAAATTAAGAACGGAAAATTCAATGCTGTTAAAAGTTAAATAATTAAATTTAAGCCAAAAATAATTCTGGAAAGGGTCATGAGAAGTAATGTAAAAGTAATGAATTTCTTTTTTTACTTTTTCACAATTCGGTTTTCACAATTATTAACAAAGAGCGAAATTTTTCGTAAATGCTAAAAGTAAATAAGCTATAGTTATTTTCTGAAATATCAAGCGGTGTTATTAAAAAAAAGTAACCAGTACAAGTAAAACATTAATCTAATCCCTGGTATGTAGTAAAGACTAAATTATAGTGCAATGGACAGGTAAACTGCAGTAATCACAACAATAAGTTGTACCATTTTTGATCCGAAAAAATTCTAGTATGTTTTCTTGATTTTTAGGATAATTGTTACAATGCTTGCAACAATTTTCCAATTGGTTATGCAGTTTACCTTCCCACGGCAGTATAGTGAAGTGTCACTCACGTAGAAAGGGTTGATGGTGGATTTGGCGGCAGCCTCTCCCAGCTTGGAGAAGGAGCAACCTCCGAGGCCAACATGAGATCCCAAGCCTAAAATCGATTCCAGGACACCCAGACTTAGGGCTTCTTTGGGGTTGTTCAGGCTGAAGAGGACAGAAAGAGGATTTATACAGGTTGGCCCAAAAGTAGCCTAACAGTTAATGTTGTACCATTGGTAAGAACTTTGGGTTATTTAGAACAGGTATTTTACATTGTTGTACTTAGTTTTGTTTGTTGGCTAAAATAAAGTCGTACTACAGCGTATCTTAGGCAAAGAGTAGCAATTCGTAGACTTAGATTGGTTTACTTTTGAGATATCTTCGGTTTATTAGACTTTACCGACTTACTAGGCTATGCAACAGGAATGCATCAATGTCAAAGGCAGACAATTTGAGCACCTTTGGGATTAAGAATGTTAATATATGTATGTAAATAAAGCTGTCACTTTTGACTATAGTTCTTAATTACGATGCCTGTCACCAATAACTCTCCTGTAGCTCTAGTACTATGATGATTCAACCAAACTAAACTTAACCTGTATTAAAATAACTGTTTCTGTATAAATAACTGCATACCTAACTAACTGTTAGGCTACTTTTGGGCCACTCTATACTTTAAGTATCGAAAGTTCAAGGCAAACACAAAACGATAATTCCTAATGATGCACTGATGGCAACCATGTGTATAGCCTCTTCGATCTGTAGATACACATAAATAAACCTTTGTAGAAATTAATAACTTCAGTATTCAATTGAAGAGCTTAGTGGAAGAACATGCTAAGTGACATTTTTGAAAAATTTGAGATTTTTGTGTCAATGAATATATTACTAATTTCTTTAACGATAATAAGTTAATTTTTTTTTAATAAACTTAGTTTAGTATATATTTTTTAAGGCTTTGCAAGTACTGTTTTCAACAGATCCGAGTGCAAATTAAAAACATTAAAGCTCATTTTCTCGTTTTCACCTTTTTGTCCCTTAACACCTTCAATTTTTAAGCTCTCCAATTCTTGTTAATACTGTTTTATATCATAAATTAGAAGGTTCAAGCTATACAAAACTTAAGCAGCTGATTATTTACTTGTATAAAAAAAATGAAGAACCAAGAAAGTCACTCACAAAAACTCACTCGCTTGTTAGTTCATTCATAACACAAGAAAAAATTTGTATTTTACTGCTTAAAACCTCAAATTTCACTTGATGTAACCCTCGGCAAATGTTAATAATTGTTTCAAAGTTACTTGCAAAACATACATCTACACCAAAACCGACCTTAAGTTTGCAGTATACAAATGTTCTACGAGAAAGAGGGTAAATAGTTCTCATTTTTGAGTGCGAGAATCGAATACAAAAAGGTATTTCACATTCAATAAACAAATTTATTTGTTATTTCAAGACATAAATTTATTATTTTTATTAGTTTAGCTTCAGTTAGTGTGTTATTTAAATTATTTTTTTCCTTTGATTTTGACGTAACAGGGCGCACGAATATCAGGGTTGAAGGAGCAGGCCAAATTTGGGCGCCAGCAGCGTTGTTTAAGCAGATTCCTCCGCCCAGTACATTTCTCTGCTGCAAACTTAAGCTCGGTTTTGGTGTAAATACATAATTGAAAATAAATCATAGGATACTTTTTTTTGGAATGTGAAGAGGACAGAACACAAATAAAAGATTAAATAGATTAAACATTAAATATATTTGAAAGATGCCCATTTGAAACATTTATGTGTAGTTCAAGTTCAACTATGGAAAACTATAGAATAAAAGAAATCCCAACAATGATTAACTTAATTTACATAATACAAAATAAATGAATAAGTCTGTGACACACAATAAACTGTCATAATTACCCAGCGCCTTCGGCAACAATAGCAGTGTGTACAGTGGGAATATTGGCTTCTACTCTCAGTTCACCTGTTAAGAAATATGAAAACAGTTTATACGTGGGGGCAATTTAAAAAATAATAAACTAATGATTTGGAAGTTCAAATTCAAATTGAAGGTACAACTAGAAATTGATAAAAGCTAAATGCAACTGGTTCAAATGGTAGATATTAATACTATCAATCTAAACAATATAATTTGCAAGTATAATCTCATTTTTAAAACATTACAAAAATCATGTTAATTTTAGTTTAGTAACATTTTTCACTAACATTATTGGAGTTGAAAGGATCAAGCAGACCATGGCTGAAACAGTTTACTTCAGTAAAATGCTGAGGATATTTCACTGCCCAGAATAAGTTTTTTGTGGTTCGCAAAAATTTTATAAGATTTTGATTTTTTTAAATAAAATATTGGATTATATCGTCTGTGTTTTGTGCACAATACTGCAAGAACAAATAAGGTAAATATATAATGGCTCTTACAAAATAATTTAATTGTATTATTTTTAAACTAAGTATATCAATCACTGTACTATTTAAATCTCTTACAAACTTCAAAATTATATTTAAATTATTGCATTTATACTTAAATGTAATATAGAAGAAACCGGGAGGTAAATTTTTTAAATTAAGAATCCGAATCAAGCAGAAAATCAAAATGCTCATTTCCCAATTTAGGCTTATTTGGTGATCTCTACATTTAACGTCAAAACAAAAAAAAACAACCTCGTTCTGCTTTTAACACTTGTAGTACTGGGCATTGAAGCAACCACCGCATAAATAAAACATATATATTTTCTTTGTGGTTCATGATATTTTTAATTTAATTATACCTTCATTTTAATTTTCATTATACCTTCCCGATCCTTATTACCTACCCCCACTTTTGTCAACCAAACCTTTTCAGCTAAATTTTGTGACTGAAAAGGTTTTTTGCCTAAACTTTTAAGAATGACTATATTTCAGCACCACAGAATAACAATAATATAAAACTAGTTACGCACCTGATGCAAACTTTGATGTTCCTTCGGTCCCACTCTGAGACTCCCTCAAATTGAAGAGTTGATTAACACTCTCTTGTAAGTCGTCATGTGGGATGCCAAGGCCCACAACACATGTCCTAGGCACAGTGTAGTGGTCGCGGACAAAGCCCTCAAGCTGAAAACACACAGAAGACATGTAAACTAGGGGTGAGTAACACTACACGACTTTCAATATTACCATTCAATAAATCTATATATTTAAATGTACAATAGAGTTCCGGTTATCCGAAATTCGCCTAAACCGAAAGGCTCTGCAACTTTTTTTTTGTTTTAAAATACGAAGTGTACACATACATAAAGAAACACAAAAAATACTTACTTACAAAGTTGGATTAATTTCTCAAAATATGCAGTAATTGTTATTTTTTACTGCTCAATTTTGGTTCGTTTTAGAGTAGCTCTGCCCCCCCCCCCCTTCTTTAAACAAAAGAACATCTGAAGTACTGGCTTTTTTTTTGCGCTTCTATGTATCTAAGGGCCTATTCTAAGATTTATGTAACGAAGCAAACACTTTATGATGTCAAACAAGAGTCGCCTAGATGGTGCCACAAAAAAATGGCTTTCAGTTCCGGGGAATGTGCTGAGTCTGCAAAGGCTTGACCTCCAATGTTGCAGCCAAATTAAAAAAAAAGATTTATTTTTATCGAATGACATGCAGGAAAATGAAATGGGCTTTATGTATAAAAGATAGTTTGATGCAATCATTAAGCTTTTTTTTTTACTTTTTTCAAAGAATGAAATGGCAAATTTTCTTAACTGTTCAGATGTTGTACAGTTCATAAAAAAATGAAAAGTTATTTTTAACTGAGGGTGTTTTTCTTTTAGTTTACAGATTGATAGATTTAAAAGCTCGAGTTCTTAAGATTTTTTAAAATTGGCTATAAACTCATTTCATTTTATACAGTCAATGCAACTAAGCAGAACAGTTGATTTTTTATAGACAAGGGTTTTACATATAAATGTCACACACTGAAGATCAAAGCAGTATACAAACCCCCTAACTTTCTCTTAATCACAAACAAGAAAAAATATTTGTATGCAAGAAAAAAATTATTAACAAAATAATCACAAAACATTTTCTAAAAAAATAAATATAAATCTCCAAAACTTTTTTAAGCTTAAAAAGCACATTTTATAATACAAACATTTACCATTTCAGCGGTGTGTTTGCCAATCATAAAAGATGGTGCAAAAAGCGAATTTCCAAGTCCACCACGGAAGGAAATTTTGTGCAGAGCCTCCAACAAAACTAGAATGAAATATGAGAAAGAAAGGATTATTTCTAGAGCATTAATTTAATATGGGAAGATTTGAAACAAGCAACTAATGATATTTAGTGAAAACTTGTCATAAGTCTGCTTTGACATAATATTAATTAATTTTTGCATTAATTCCGAAGGGATCGGTAAAAGTATGAGTTCCTGTAATTAAATTGTAATTTATTTTAGTATAAATTTAATAAGCTTTTAATGTGTTCACTGTTAAGTAATTGTGTTGAATAGAAGTGCATATCGTCGAATAAGAGCTAGGTTTAAAATGCAGTACACATTTGAAAGTACTATGAGTGTCGCCGCTGGTTGTTCTACTACATTAGTTACACCTTATGAGACCAGGGTACGTGGGGATATTATAAGTGATCAGTTAACATAAAATGAAAATATAAGATTTTCAATTTCTATATTTTCTAATTATAATGAATTTCAAACAGCACATGACACCCTATTTTGCAGCTAACCAGCCACTTTCCCTCGAAGTGGGAGAATATTGTGAAAGAGGCGGCAAATTTATCGTAGCCAACAGGCGGAAAATCTATAAATACATTCGGCCCTGCCTGGGACATTCCACATGCAAGGGGAAAGACCTAACTGACTGGGCTTCCCAACCCCCTCAAAGTAACTAATTAGTTACTTCTTGCATTGAGTAACTGTAACAGAGTTTGTCCTTAAAAGTAATTTCCTAAATCCTGGTTTAGATACTGCAGTAAACCAACTTTGGTGTTCAACTCACCAGATTCAGGATTGGCGTTGTGCATAGCCAAATCGACATCCAGCCTTGCTGGCACTTCAGTTAGCTCCCAGGGCTTGTAGGCAGGATTGCACACAACATCAGCCAGCAACTGAAGGGCAGGGTCTCTGGAAGGTTAAGGGAATGTCTGTTAGACAGATCATTATTTATAGTGTAAATTACAATAAACGGATGCCAAATGAAACAACCTTCATTGAAAGCTTATAAAACAAAAAAACAAGATTTCTTTAAAAAATACACCTTAATAAATTATAATTTTTTCTTATAAAATATCCAATTATTTTTTTAGACAAAATTTTTACATTGTTGCTGTGTGCTTTTGCTAAGGGAAAAGTTAGTGTTTTCTCCAAATGTATTGCAAACAAATAGCAAAAAAAAAGTTAATATCATAAGGTAATTCCTTTATAATTAGCAACAATTATAATATGAGTATAACAGATGCAGAACTTGTCTAGATTATGCAAAACCTCCATTATATAAATTTAACACAATGTATTTTTCTAAATATATTTTAATTGGAGGAAATCCTTAAACATCAAAAATAAAATAAACACTAGACCCCAGTTATCATTTAGATACATGGTTAACAGAATTATATATATTAATGACAGAAGGCATATTTATAAGCTGCAAGTTAGTGTTACACAGGGTATTATTTGTCGAACATTTTTAGCTGTATGGGCCACTTATAGGCCGAGAGATATTTTGGCAATGCCCGGACCCGAAACTGGGACCTTTCACAAGCAAGGTGAAAGCTGAATCAACTAGGATCCCAGTCCCCGCTCTAGAAGGGAAGGCTGTGCAGTCCATTACTCTATGTGCAATGTGCATAGAATGACAAAAATATGTAGTGGTGATGATAAAGGAGGGTATCATGTCAATATTGCAGAAATGAACCTGGGACCTTTTGCACGCAAGGCAATTGTCTTACTGATTAGGCTCCTCAGCCCTTTATTTTTTTATGTGCGTCACTAATGGATTGATATAATTAGAAAACTGTGCATCCAATAATATTCTTATTTCTTTACAAATTTTATAAACTTACACATTATCACGGGCACACTGAAGGGTATAGATCAA
The DNA here is from genome assembly GCA_023701765.1 of Hylyphantes graminicola. Lineage (NCBI taxonomy): Eukaryota > Metazoa > Arthropoda > Arachnida > Araneae > Linyphiidae > Hylyphantes > Hylyphantes graminicola. The sequence continues at coordinate 10,521,359 of CM043112.1, forward strand.
GTGGTCACGGCTGGAAGTGACACTAAAAACATGGGAAAAATTACAAAATTAATATCTGAATTAAATACCATCTATTTAAATATACTTCAACAAATTGGTATAATAATTACAGAACCAGATATTAGTTAATAGCAAATAGGTTCTTAGTAATGCTCATTAAAATAAAAACCTTCTTCATTGGTTTGAATTAACACAAAATAAAACTTTAATTATAAGAATCAAATACATTTTTTTATTGCTCAAGGGTAGTGTGGCAATATATATTTTAAACTTAAACTTTTATTGATGTTCAATATAACGACAGATTTTTGTCAGAAAAATAAATTGAAGTACTTACAAAAGTTTTGCACCAAGAATTTCCAAATTCCTAGTTAGAGCAAATGCAGTGTTGTTCATAGTCGACTGCAATAAACAAGATGTAAATGTCATCAAAATTACAAAGAAAGCTTTACTAGGCAATTCTATTACTATTTTTAAGATGACCTTAAAGGTTACTCTTTAAAGGGAATATTGTAACACAATAGCTTTTTAAAGCTTACAATAGCTTTAATTAAATTTTATTTAATGTCTCATAAACAATACAAAGATTTTTAGGGAACTATGGACTTTGGTTAGCACTATTGATGATTTTAAGGTCTGAAAGTACAATAAACATTTGAAATGTAACATAAAAAATGTTTTGTATTGACTGTAATTTTTTTTATCCTCTAATCCTAAGATTAAAGCTAGCAATACATGGGAAAATAATCGGGAAAAAAAAAGTTTACCAATGCTGTAAAGCGCAAATTTATTTTTCTATTATGTAAGATCACAACAGAATAACACAAATAAATATTCTTTCACATTTTTTTTTTAATCTTAAGCTATCAATCTATTTTAATTATATAAACATGACATTATGAAACATGATTTGGGCACATGATTATTTTAAATAGGGGTGTGCCAAGCAAGTTGCAATATAACATTACAATACATAAACGTAAGTCAAGAGACAGAATATACATGATATTATAAGGTGACTAAAGGATATGAATATAAAGCTGTGTAGGTGTCATTATAACAAAGATAGCTAAAATAAATCTTGTAATAGAAAAAAGATGATCTTACGATCATTTTAAAACTTTTTTTTAAGGGATGAGGTACTGAGTTAAAATACTTACGAGAGTCGCACAGTTTCTCAATAAGTGAACAATTCCCTTGTTGCTGTGATCTTCATATCGAGAGCCGGCCTTTAGGACCACAGAGACATTTGACACAGGGCTGTAGTTTTCCACTGAGGCCACCGTAATACCAGCTGTACTTTGGGTAACCTAAAAATCAAACAATGCAGTACCACATGAAATATATAAATTTGAATTTAGAAAAAAAAGTAAAACTAATAAAATCTATCCATACTTGTGCATCCTGCTTGTGTAGTACTTCAATTTCTGTTTCAGACTTTGCCAAATTCTGAGCAGCTCGGAAATGCTAGAAATGCATGCAAATCAGAAAATGTACACTTAATATCCAAGTCTAAAAGACACTTTTAATAATACTTTCACCTTTACTGAACGGTAACTATTAACGTGATTTTTCAGATGTGGCAATTAATAGTTTTTTGTAGCAACCTATGACTTCGTCTGATGATTCGAATTCGTAACGATGAATTATTCCGGCAACCCTATCTGATCGTTATTTTGCTCATTTTGGTTGAGTTTCTGGAATGCAAAGTCGACAGAATACGGACCTTCGGCGCGATTTCAGAAAGTTCTGGTTGCCGTACAGTAAATTTCTACCAAATATTCAATGTTGTGAGTTGGAAGGATAGGGCTGGTTTTTATTAAAGGATATTCACTAAATTCATTTGATTCTATTGGCGTTATGGAATAATTTAGTAACATAAATTTTTGTAGAGTAATTTCTTTCCCTAAATTTTTGGTAATTTTTTTTTTTTTTACTTAAGGATCAAAATCTAAAGTAAAGAATTGGAGGCTTTTTTTATGTTTAAGAATTCTTCCTTCTTATATTAAGAATTGTAAATTAATTCTTCTATGTCACTTTTCTTATTTATATTTAATCATTTGTTTCTGTTAGACCTTAGACCGGTTACATGAAGGTTTTACTGTTAAGAGAATTGTTTACATTTGTTCTGGCATGAAGCGAGATGGTAGCAGCATTTCAACGAAGTTCTGAATGAATAATGAACTTTGAAGAAACAATTACATGTTCAGAATATTTATTCTCCATTATTATATACCGTTTGCAACATAATCATTCGAAAATACTGCCAACAAATGATGTCTGCTCTGCATTGACCTTCTGGGTAATGAAGGAGAAACTAAATTACAGAATAGATATTTGATAAATAAGTGAAATACTAAGAAATTCACTTACGTTAAGGTATTTGCTGCTACAAATTCGACGAAGTTTATGACCAATCATCTTAAAATTAATAAAGGAAACTATTTAAAAAAATTTATCAAAATCTGTCTTTTTCTAGATCGACACCACAACATCGAAAGTTGAAGTTGAGGTTTAATTTTTTAACCCCTTATTTTAATCATAGATTAAATATTTACCCCATAAAGTTTTCAATCATTCAAAAATTGTTGAAATATTGAAATTAAATTTAAATATGCAAAATACTATTAAAATGGTTTTTTAATCAAATTTAAAACACTGTTAAATCCCACCACAATTTTTTTTTATTTTGTTACATTTTTTGGCAACACTAGTTGGCGCTGAAAAATAAAAATAAACCAAACGGTGGGGCTGTGTAGAGCCTTGTGGCCAGTATCTCAGTGTCCGGATCGAAAGGTCCTGAGATCGAGTCCTGGTCACTGAAGACACACCGAGTATATGCGGAGTACGTTCTCGTTAAATCTGTTGAGTCCGAAAGTCCTGTGAGTGATCATTGCGCAGTTTCCCACGGGTACAGGTCCCTGGAGACTATTTCCCTCCCCTTCAGGGCAATGCCGTCTTTACCATATAGTCCAGTAACCAGGTAGTTTTTTCAGGAAAAAAATACAGAAATTGTTTTCTCAACTGTTTTATATGTTTTCGAGGGTGCTGAATCCGAATATCAACTTTGTTAACAAATTCGGGCATGGGAACATTAAGAAAAATGGAAAAAATCGCGAAATTTTACCCCTTTTTTTGGTTTTTTCCTTCTAGCAGGAAAAGTATTAATTTCTCAACAAAAAAGTCAATACAAAAGTTAAAGTACTTTAAACAAGCTAAATAAAAGTCAATTACACTATTTATGTCAGATTAATAGTTTAGCTGCTACAGCGCGGTGAAAATCGGGCAAATTCCTCCTGAATGTGAAAAGTCCGAAATTTTCACTTTCAGCACACACACACGCAAAATAGTACTGTCGAAATAGAGTTAGGGGTGAAATTAATTGGAACACAAACTAATCTTGTTGCAAATGGTAGGAAACATGCTTCTAATCTTGAAAAAAAACATCAATTTTTTTTTAAAATTTACAATAAACCATAATAAGTCAAGTTTGGTATCAAATTAGAGGGAATTTTATGCTGACAAGGAATATACACTTAGTTTTAAAACTTAAATATTTGCAAAGATAATTTTAGAAGGAAACGATGAGAAAACGGCCGAAAAATTTCACTGCACGCCACGGCACTCCTTGTCATTATTGAGATATACAACAAAAGTTTGCGACCCAGAGCCATGCTTCAGTGAATAAAAAACATGGAGTCCCCAATAATAAGCAATAATGAGCAAACCCTCATGAAATGTATCAAAAGAATTGAGAAAGAATAACTAAGTCAACATGGAACCTGGTTTTAAATCATTCGAAATGCAGTGAAATAACTTATGCAATGAGTTTGCTGACCAGTGTTTTCGTTAATCTAACCCAAGCAAGAAGGACGAAAGATTTTGTAGATGTTAACAAGGTAATACATTTAGACCGCAATGTGTGTGTGTGGGCAATCCATCCACTGATTTTTCAAGTGCTTCGTAGAATTTCGTTAATGGAATAATATATATTGCAGACAAGGCTAACGTGACATGATTTGAAGCGATATTTAAAATAAACTAGTCTACCATACCTTTTAGAGATGGAACTTAATAGAAAAAGTACTAAGCAGCTACGATAAAACTTTGGAAAAAGGAGTAGAATAACTAGTCCTTTCTGTTGAAACTCATCGAATAAACTCAAGTCTTTTAACATACAGGATGCGAGCTTACATGTTACATCTGCTTGGATATAATAAAGGACAGTACGAAAAATTCAATTACGCAACTTCATTTATTGACCATAGCAATCGACGAATGAATAAAACGGACAAATATATTGCAAACTCATCATATTCCATTAATAATAAAAAAATTCAATAGACTCTTTGTGCCCAGCAAAGTATTTCCTACGTGCTTGATAACGGTGCATTAGTTTCTCTGAAACACTTGTACAATGTCAACAGAATTTATGGGAAAAGTTATAATAGTATTTGATGGGTATGAAAAACCAAACATAACATATATGGAGCACATTGTTCGCATTACCTTGTTTAGATCTACAAAATCTTTCACCATTCTTGCATGAGTTAGATTAATGGAAAACACTGGTCAACAAACTCATTGCATAAGTTATTTCACTGCATTTCAAATGATTTAAAACCAGGTTCCATGTTGACTTTCAGCCATTCTTTCTAAATTCTTTTCGAACATTTCATGAGAGTTTGTTCAATATTTTTTTACCGTTTTCCGGAAATTTTTCGCCCGTTTTCTCATCATTTCCTTCAAAAATCATCTTTGTAAATGTTAAGGTTTTAAAACCAATGGTATATTCATTTTCAGCGTAAAATTTCTTTTAATTTGATACCAAACTTGACTTATTAGGGTTTATTGTAACTTTAAAAAAAAAAAATTGACGTTATTTCAAGATTGCGGCTAAAAAACAAATTTTAAGCGACAGTTCGGGTTGTGATTTTTATTATGTTCAATAGAAGCATCTATCCTACCATTTGCAACAAGATTAGTTTGTGTTTCAATTAGCTCCACCCCTAACTCTATTTCGACAGTACTATTTTGCGTGTGTGTGTGTGCTGAAAGTGAAAATTTCTCACTTTTCACATTCAGGAGGAATTGCCCAATTTTCAGAGCGCTGTAGAAACTAAGCTATTAATCTGACATAAATAGTGTAATTGACTTTTATTTAGTTTGTTTAAAGTACTTTAACTTTTGTATTGACGTTTTTGTTAAGAAATTAATACTTTTCCAGCTAGAAGGAAAAAACCAAAAAAGAGGTAAAATTTCGGGATTTTTTCAATTTTTTTTAATGTTCCCATATCCGAATTTGTTAACAAAGTTGATATTCGGATTCAGCACCCTCGAAAACATATAAAACCGTTGAGAAAACAATTTCTGTATTTTTTTCCTGAAACACCCCCTTTTGACTACCTGGTTACTGGACTAATAAGGGCACACGGGGCCCGTGCCCAGGGCCCCCATTCTCAGGGGGCCCCGAAGGACTGACAATTTCTCTCACACATTTATTCTCAAAACATTTTTGTCGGACAAATTACACTTTTTTCACAAATCAGTAATCTCATCTGAAGGTATTTATGAGGCACATACTACGCCATTATATCGATGAATGCGCCTACTCCTACCTTTCTAATTATTAATATTTCCAAACGCATCCCACCAAATTTACTAAGTACGCCATCTAGCGATCACTCACGCCATCCCTCCGATTCCAAAGTCAAGCTGCACCGTCAAAACAAGAACCAACATAAACGTCGACATTGTTTATGGTTGAATCGTACAATTTTTTCTCATCTTCGACAAAACGATGGAAAGTTTTGACAGAGCATTTAGGTGCAAATGGAGTTCTGAAGTCTCTTTCGGAAACTAGATTGTCTCCAAGCGCCAATGCTATTAATGCTTTTTAAAATGGTAATTTAGATATTTCGGAAGCATGTCTTTAATTGCAAGTGACATCATTCAATCAACCAGGAGTCACTAGAAAGAAAGCCCAAAGCCTAGCAAAAAAAAGGGGAAAATTTGAGACTACTCTTCTAACGAAAATATGGACTGATCTTTTGGGAGGTTATGAATAAAACAAGCATAAGTTTACATAATAGCATTTTGATGGACGTTGTAACGAAACTTAACGAATCTCTGATCAGTTACGTCAATATCGCACGCAATAATTTTGATCAGTACGAAGCGGCTGCTAAAGATTAAAATCCATATGCTGACTACAAAGATTCATTTTTGAAAGAAAAAGATTTCACCTCTCAGCACACGCATCACTTTTTTTGAAGGATCATCAGAGACTGCATAGTTGAAAGGCAAGGAAAAATTTCGTGTAGATACTTTCATTTCCATAATTGACCCTTTAAATACGCAATTAAAAGAACGTTTTGCAGCATACCAAGAAATTGATAGTCGATTTAGTTTTCTTTGTCAGTTAACAACATTCGAATCTGGTGAGTTGACCAAAAAAATGCAAAGAATTTGCAGAGTTTTATCATGAAGTCATTAACACTTCGGATGCTGAAGACGCGCCAGCGCGTCTTGCTTTTCCGATTCATCGATAACAGCACATTCTGATAAAATTCATAGTACCATTTCGCCAACCGTTCTTTAAGGGTTCAAGTTCGTTTGTAAACTCGATAAACGTGATGGTCTAGTGGTTACACAAACTACATGATCTAGCTCTTTCATCTACCCTTTTGTATAATATTTTATTGGCACCTATTAATTCCAGGTGTGACTGATGAATTTCCGTTCATAGATTTTATAGCTTATGCAGTATTTGCGTTATTTGTCACCTATTTGAATTATGTTTACCCGGGAGCAGGCGAGGGCTATTGACGACACATTTTGATGGTGATTATTTTTAAGGGGTATCTCTGCAGTTGATAAATTTAGAACATAAGTAGATCGAGTGAATTTCTAACTGAGTCTAAACGTTTGGAGAACTTTGAAAAATGACCCGTTCCTTGGTTCACCTCAAGCAAATTTAAGATTATTTGATGATCAATTTGAGGATATTGAAAGTAGAATATTAGCTATTACACTTTTGCAACCGATCCCACTGTGCTCAGAATAATACTTGAGGATTTCAAAGAGTAATTTCAATTTCAAATTACGAGGAAATTAAATCTTTCGGTTCAAGTAAAGGGCGACCAGACATACTGCATTTTGCAGTGCGGTTTAGTTTTTTACTGAACCATCTAGCAATTAAAAATTGCAAATAGTCTGTTTTATTTTTGTAATTTTTTCAAACAAAAACAAAGCAAAAAATATGAATTATGAAAATTTAGTGATGATTTCATAGCAAGTTAATCACTGAAACAAATATGGTTATTGGCTTTTTAATTCAATGATCAGTGAAAATTGATGAGTTATTCGATCGGAAAAGGCCAGCAACATTTCCTCGTATTTTTACGACTACTTGTCGTGTAGCTTCAGTTAGCGACGTTATTTCAACCAAACCTTGTAATTTTACGACCTCGAATTAAGATTTTTACTTTTTTGAAAATGAAGAACTGATAGTTCATCTCTATTGTAACGAACAGGTTTAAAAAACAAGATGATCTTCTACTTCACATCAGCCTCTATCGATGCCAATTTTTAATCTCTATCGCCGCAGCCAACGTGTTAAAGCAGATAAGATCAAAACAAAATATTTTCAGTTAAGCTAATATTTAAAAAACATAGCAAAGCAATTAGCGGATTTAAATATCTCATCTTTACTAACCTAATAAAATCAGATAAATTCGAAGAAACTTTTCCAAATGTAGAAATTGCTACAACAATATTCATTTGCCTAATGTTTACCAATTGTAGTGGAGAGTGGTCATTTTCGAAGCTTAAGAGAATAAAAATTGAATTGCAAACAACAATGTATAAGAACGGCTGAGTAATTTGTCAATTATGCGCATAGAAAGTGATATCCTACAAAAAATTGACTTTGTTGAAATAATAAAAGATTTTGCTCAACAGAAATCCCGAAAGAAACCGTAATCGTAACCAAAAAACCAGCCGCATTCAAATATCATTAATGGTCATACTCAGTAAAATTTTTTATTACAAATCGCTTTTTTTACTTTTCAAATGGGCCCCAAATTAATGTGTGCCCGAGGGCCCCAGCCTAGTTTAAGACGGCCCTGCTTCAGGGACGTGTCTAAGTTGTGGAGGTGGAGCGTGATAGATGGCAGCATCTGTCAGGTGTGTGTGTTTTGACTGTCTTACTTGATGAAGGTTTATACGCGGGTCCCTGACCAAGCCATAGCCTCCTACATTATCATGCCGTGTTAAAACGATCAAAATTGGCTATCGTGAGAAAGCTGTCAATAGATGGCGCCATTTAGCGGTCCACGTGCTAGAGAACATGTGCTGTTGTTTTACTATGTCCACACACTAACAATATAAGATGACATGTACAAGCATGCGCGCGCACTTACCTAGAATGATTGAAATCGTATATGAATGCGCGCGCATTTCGTGTCAGTTTTTATTGCCGCAGTGTATAACATAGCCTGCCTTTGTTTACACCAGTTCGCTGCGATTGTGATAAGAAATTTTAGTTACTAGAATTCGAAATTTGTAAACTTTTGCAAATTCAACGAATAATGGCTAGTTTTTTTTGCGTGAGACCATCTTAAAAGTAAAAGGAAGAACGAAGAACACGGTTTTTCAATAATTCCATATAGGAATTCCTACGAAATGGAAGATATTTGGTAAAGAGTTTTTTAAATTATTCTTTTTTGGTGAAAATGTATCGTCTATTCTAAATATTTTTATTCTTGAAACTTTTCGTTTTGCATTCATTATTAATTATTATTATTTGTTTTTTCCCTCCTAATATATAGTTTAAACTTATATTTACTTTTGTTCTATCTAGATTTATTTTTATTTGGTTCGGGCATTCTGTTTTCTAATATATGTGTTATCGAAGTAATAAGTTTTAAAAATTTTTTTGAATATATTTTCACGTAAATTCTAATAATTTATATGCAATTTATAGTTGAGAATTAAATGATCTATCCCCTTTTAAAATTCTGTTTTTGTTCGAAAGTATAGTATTATTATTGATGGACTGTTATTCTCAACAGAAGCATTTTTAATAAGTGTTATATAAGTATTTATTAATTTTTCTTTAAGAAGCCAAAACTAATTTTTTTAAATGTAACGTCTGAACAAGGTTCTCATTACTTGCCTTTTAGTCTTATTAGATTCTTATCTTTAGATTCTTATCCGGGGATTTTGTTCTGCTTGCAGAATCAAAATAAAAAAAATACTTCATTCATTGCGAATACATTCTTACCAAAATATAAATATGCGAAGACTACCAACAGATGGCGCGACCTGACTTTTTTTTGAGGATAGCCTGTGAATCTATGTTATTTCACCATTGCTGGACGGCATGTTAATGTAGGAGGCTATGGACCAAGCACACAAGTCTGAAAATATATGTATACCAACCAACCAATTCAAACGGCAGCAAATATTTCCGATTTCCGCTGTTACCTGTTCCGATTTGGAAAATCTAAAATTTTATAAAAATGTTTTAAAATAAACTGTTTGCATCGGGATTTGTTCTCAATGGCTTCGCTAAAGAAAAAATATACTGAACAATGCAAGGACTTAATTAAATCCGTTACGCCATTTGAAGTAAGCTTAGTTTTCGATTCTGTTATGAGCGTTAAAAAGACTTAAGAAATAATAAATAAATTCAACTAATTTAATTTACTTGAAGTGTCGCATTTTTAAAACCTTTTGAAAACTATTTTGATAATTTTTTGAAGTTATTATATTCTTAAGTTTCTACCGATTTAGAGATGTATATATTTAAAACCAAAAGTAAACTGATTCAATCTTTTGTTGTTCGTTTTGCATTTTTTCGTCCAAATGTATTTGCATACAAGAATGAAAATACCTATATTTGAAAATAAAGTGTTTGAGAAGTGTATTGCTAAATAATAATAATTGTTGATTACATCTAGGATATAATGGCCGGCCTGCTTAATTCTTGAAAAGCATAGGGTTACCACACTTATCAAGGTGTACGAAATATAAAGTGAAATGTTTACCACTTTTCGCAGTTTTATTGCATGACAGCCTAATGTAAATCACGAAATCGAGACTAGCCATCATATCTATAGCAAGCTTTTCCTTAAGTACATATTATTTTTGTTTTAGGAAACTGATGAAAATTTCAAGCTGTGCTTAGAATTTGCTATCTCAAATTTATTGTACCATACTCTACCTGATGTAAATAGTCATGCTTTGAGGAAAACCATATCAAGGTAAATGCTCTAAATTTTTTTTTGTAAAAAAAAAAGCTGGTGTACTTAAATCTTATATCATTTTTTAATTTGTTAGCATATCGTGTGTAAATGATTTCAAAATAGTTCTCATTAAGTTAGTGTTTCTAGTCTATAAGTTTGTAAATGTATGCATATTATTAGTCTAAAGAGTTTGTAAATGTATGCATATTATTATTATTGCAATGCAAGTATATATGCATAGTTAAATTGAATGTCATTATGAAGAATTTTAGGTATCATTTTTTAAAATAAAATTTGATAATTGAAACAAAAATCTTTCATATCAATATAATTTAGGGAGATTTAACAGTTTTAGTTCATCCGATTGCACAGCTAGCTCTGAAGGCATTTTTTTCCTTTTCCCCATGTCTGGTTTTCCTTGAATTGTCTTGAGCATTGTGTTTTCATCAATACCCCGCCCTTGAGTTTGGAAACAATTTGAGGTTAACCTCATGGAAAGGCTCAGTGGCTGAGAGGTATTACATGTCCACCTCATAAGCCCAAGTTTGTGTATTTGAGCCCGCAGATCTTCTCAGTTGTCAGATATTCTGGATGCGAAAATCGCGGGCAGGCATGTCATATGATTACAAGGCATGTAAAAGATCCGATCAGAACCCATTTGGCTTGGATTCTATCGGTTAAACTATTCTGAGCGTCAAAATTGGTAGCAGGATTCATCTAGTTTGTGCCATAAAAACAATGGTATTTCTCTCTGGGGAATATGCCGAGTCTGCAAAGGTATAGCCGCCAATAAGACAGCCAGTTAGGAAAAATTAAAGTTAACCTCACAGCAGAGCCTTAAACAAGGTAGGTGTTAGAACAGTGAAACTATCATCATTTTCTGAGAAGAAACTGGGAAGAAAGCACTTTCAAAGGAGTACGAGAAGAAAGCACTTTCAAAGTGGCCTTTCTTACAGTATTAACGGAACCATCGTCAATATCTAATTTTGTAGTGGATAATGTACCATCAACGGTGCCTGATCTAGGATATCTGATTACTCATTACTGGCCTGGCACAACACATTTTGGGGCCCCTTTACTGAAAATGTTGTGCATGATTGCCTGCAATAATGGTGCTACACCAAAACGGAGCTTAAGTTTGCAGTATACAAATGTTCTACGAGAAAAAGGGTAAATAGTTCTAATTTTTGAGTGCGAGAATGGAATACAAAAAAGGTATTTCGCATTCAATAAACAAATTTATTTGTTATTTCAAGACATAAATTTATTATTTTTATTAGTTTAGCTTCAGTTAGAGTGTTATTTTAATTATTTTTTCCCTTCGATTTTGACGTAACAGGGCGCACGAATATCAGGGTCGAAGGAGCAGGCGAAATTTCGGCGCCAGCAGCGTTGTTTACGCAGATTCCTCCATCTAGTACATTTCTCTGCTGCAAACTTAAGCTTGGTTTTCATATAGTTGTCTGTGTATCTCATTTTTTTGTTAACATTCTATTATCAACTTCCGTATAATATCAATCAAACCTATCACTTAAGGTCAAAGTCTCAGTTTAGTTCCATCTACAAACAAGGTGACAAAGAATGGTGGGGTCTTGAAAAATTTAAATTTAAAAACTTATCTAAATTCTGGTATATTCCTCCTAAGTTTCGGGGGTCTTAGGCCCAGTCTGATAGATCAGGCCCTCACCATCAATTAGCAAGCCTAAACCTAATTATGTATTTGTTTCATAGATTGCATGAAAAGTTTCTTATTCATTCGGAACTAGAAAAAGCTAACCGGTTTAAGAAAATCACAGATGCACTTCTTAACCACTACAGTCAAAATGGCGGACTGCTGGTAAATATGGCTTTAGTTTAATTCAAAATTGTTTTTAGTCAAACATTTTATTTTCTCCATATTTTTTTTTACTAAGTGTTAAAAATCAAAAACGGGCATTAAAATAAAATATCATTGCAATGTCAATTAACAGATAAAGTAATTATCATAGCATTTACAATCACTTCAATGATGGATTTTTTTTTATGAAATTGTAAATTTTAGAACAAAACAGTAAAAAGATGTTAAATTTTCAAAACTATCGATCGACGTTTTAACAACTAGCATATTAATATATAAGTTTGGATTATAGAATTTATTTTAAGCACAACAAAATTGTTCTAATATTTCAGATTTTTATTGTTTTTAAATATTTTCAATCCTAAGTGCAAGGCCGTCTTAAACTAGGCTGGGGCCCTTGGGCACACAAGAATTTGAGGCCCTTTTGGAATGTAAAAAAATCGAATTATAATAAAAAAAAATTACTGAGTATAACAATTTATTATAGTTAATAAAATACAGTATGATAAAATATGTCATTAATGAATAATACTGCTGGTTTTACGATTACGATACGTTTTTTTTTTCGGTGTTGTTGAGCAAAATCTTTTATTATATCGTCAAAGTCAATTTTTTTGGAGGATATCACTTTCTATGCACATAACTGACACTCAGCCGTTCTTGTAACACTGTTATTCGCAATTAATTTTTTATTCTCTTAAGCTGTGAATAGCAATTTCTTGTAGCAATTTCTTCGTTTGGATTTTTGGAAAAGTTTCTTCGAATTTATCTGATTTTATTAGTTTATGTATGGTTGAGATATTTAAATTCGCTGATTGCTTTGCTATGGTTTTTATGTATCTAACTATGAAAGTCAGTTGGCCAACGTGGGACAGATCGGGCAATGTTATTTATTTGTGCAGTAGGAATAGGCGCAACCAGCGATATAATGGAGTAGTATATGCCTTGTAAATACCTTCTGATAAGATTAATGATTTGTGAAAAACGTGGGATGTGTATGACAAAAATGTTTTGAGAATAAATGTGTGAAAGAAACTGTCGGTCCTTCGGGGCCCCCTGAGAATGGGGGCCCTGCGCACGGGCCCCGTGTGCCCTTATGGTAAAGACGGCATTGCCTAAGTGACATTATTTGCGAAAAGCTGTGTATATTGAAACTTTTTTTTAAGCTTTCATAAAATTTTAGTCTCTTTTTTTTTTATCTATGATCTTTTGATATATTGCATTCTTTTGTTGATTCAGCCAAAAACTAAAATTACAGCCAATTATTAAATTACTAAAATTATTTAAAGTTTAATCTGTTATTATGATGTTGCATAGTGTTAAGCATTTCTGTAATTACTGACTATATCAGTAAAACTTATTTTATCTATTGCCAATGTTTTTCATTTTTTAACTACAATATTGTGTATGTAATTTTTTAATTGTCTTATTAACTAAAGTTGCAGTTAAAAAATGCTCACTGTGCATTCTTTGGGAATTAGTTAATTCTGAATTACTTTTATAAGTAGCTTTTTTGAATTCAAATTGATATTTTTGTCCTTTTCTGTCCAAAAATATCAATTAAATGTAGTTAATAGCAATAATGTAGTTAATAGCAATAACCATATTTTTTCAGAAAGAAGAACAGTTTAGTATTTTATCTCTTATTCTAAATTTGGCTGGATCAGGAAAATTCCCTAAAAAGAAAAAGCAGACTCATTCTGGTTAGTTTTACTATATCTTTCTAGAACATTTTATTGTTATATTGTTTCAAGATTGACAAACATTTCATGCATCTTGTTTAATGGTTATGGTTTATAAATATATATTTTTTCATGCCTGTGGTTTTTATTGGAATTAAAGATTATGAGAATAGTTTAAATTAGGTGGCTAAAGTGAAATAAAACTAATTTTATGCCGCTTATTGCTAACTGGTGATTATTAGATTTTCATAACCATGTAAGCTGAACACTAGTTACACTTTTTGGTTGTTGATAAATTATTTTAAAACTTTATTATTTCCTTATTATAATAAAATTATTGTACTTTCAATTTAATTTTTGCAAAAAAAAAAAATTAAAACAAATTAGTCAAATTTAAAACAAACTAAAAATTTCTCTGCATAGGCCCCTGAAAATTGTAAATAAATTGTGTCCCTTTCCAGGCCAAGATGAAACTTCCAAATTTGATTGGGCTTCCTACCTCCGACAAGACGACATCAACTATGATTCCATGTCTGATGGCAGTTCTGAGGTATGTGCTTTTGTTAATATCATGAGACACATTGTTTACCATCATAAATGGCAATTTCCAGTGTTTTTTGTTGTGCACATTAACATCTATTTTAATCTTGATGTTTCCTGTAATTTGAACTGTTGTAAAAAAATTTTAAATTGGGGTTGAAAGCTTTTTACGTAAATTAAAATTTTGCATTAGTAAAACCAGAACAGAAACTAAGCACTTTAAAGAGAACAAAAATGACTTAACCTTCATCTATTACTTATTACTGATCGTCTATTACTTATTACTTAATACTCATCTATTACTTATTACTTAATACTCTATGCATTAATTTTTGTTTTCTTTTGTAAAGTGCCTGTGATGTAACTTTCAATGAGAATAGTATCTGATGTATATAATGTTCATTAAGTATATATTTCCATGTGTTAACCTTTATATACTAAAATCTTATATTCTTTTTTTTTCAAGTTTTCTTATCAAGCATACCTGTTTTTTTTAAATTTTTTTTTTGCTTTTAGTTATTTGATTGAAAAAAATTCTGCTTCATATTTTTTAAAACGTTCTTAACTACCAAATTTGACTTCATTACAGTATCATAACTATAGTAGGTCTATTTTGAATGTAAGCTTGGAAAGCATTTCCACCCCCATCCACAAGTGCGGTTTTCTGGAAACGGAGTGATTTATAGCTGTTTCGGTTTTTTCCCCCACCCAACATGGGGAAATACTAAATGTTTTTATTGTAAACCTCAAGCGCACTAGGATTAGATAAGCGATGTTCTCCCTTTTTCGTAGAAAACCCAGTGAAGGGGTGGGGGAAGAGAGTCTTTTCGAAGCTTACATTCAGGCTAGAAATGGTATAGTGTATTCCATTTCCATATAAAGAGTTTAATTTTTTTTAAACCTTACAGCTGTCTCTTCCCGAAACACTTACCTCTTCAGAAGAGGAAGATTCCTTGCAAGACCTCCCCAATCTCCCTCTCCACCCCCCTCCCAGGGATGACTCTGGTTTGGGCATCAGCCCTGACAGTTGTTCCGGAACATCGCAGAACTTCCACATTCCACTCCTGCACCAGGAGGAATTCTCTGTTGTGCGTAAGCAGCAGAGGAACGACTCAACTTTCTACCCATACTGGCAGGACAGGCATCAGAGGATGTTTGGGTCTTGTCCCTATGACTTGAAGACCATGAACTTCACCAGAGTGTAGTAAGTGCTGGTTTTAAGTTTTTAAAGATAGAATTTTGTGGCTAAAAATATAGGGAAAGATTTGGGCAATATTGGTGCTCGCTTATAAATACTTTTCTCACTACAGTAAAACCGACATTAAGTTTGCAATATACAAATGTTCTACGAGAAAAAGGGTAAATAGTTCTCATTTTTGAGTGCGAGAATCGAATAAAAAAAGGTGTTTCACATTCAATAAACAATTTTATTTGTTATTTCAAGACATAAATTTATTATTTTTATTAGTTTAGCTTCAGTTAGAGTGTAATTTTAATTATTTTTTCCTTCAATTTTGACATAACAGGGCGCATGAATATCAAGGTCAAAGGAGAAACAAATCAGAGCAGGCAAAATTTCCGCTCCAGCAAAGTTGTTTACACAGTTTCCTCTGCGTAGTACATTTCTCTGCTGCAAACTTAAGGTCGGTTTTTGTATAAGTCTTTAGTCTTACTATTGGTAAGGTGTTGGCTTCATAAAGTTTTTTTGGTGTGTTTTTTTAAACCAAAAAGGCTTTTAATGCTCCACTCTTACACCAGGGCATCAGTTAATATTCCCAGTTGTGTCAAAACAGCTCTATTTTACCTAACTGGCAGATAAACGTTGAAAGATGTTCAAGTGAAGTTTCTTGAAATTTCTGAATTCCATTAAAGTGTTATAGGATATAATGCAAACTAATGTTGTTCATTCCAGACAGTATAATCACCTCAAAATTTTCAACACATTATATTGGATTACAAATCATTGCTTATTAGCATGGAATGTCATACAATATTTCTTAATTTTTTTTGTATTGGTTATAAATTAATGTTATCAATCAGACATTTGTAATTTATTAATTAATATGTTAATGTTTATTACTTTTTAATTGCAGTAATGATCACCTAGCCAGTCAAAATGTTTTCAACTTAATCAGCAAAAAAGTTGTGTTGCATGAAAGAAACATAATTAAAGAAATATTGTGGTAAATACCATTGTATTTATTTAATACTATTATGTAATTTTGCTTGTTGTCAATTTATTGTCTAAGATTCATTGATAATTATTACTATACAGAATAAGTGATGGCTCTAGTGCTAAAAATTCTTTTCCAAAACTCTACATAGGCTCACAGATATAAAAAATACTTCAAGTTTAAGCAACTATTTAGTTATTGAATTAATTAAAACAGCACATTGCCTAGTTTCTATTAATATTTGATTGAATTTATTAATATTTATTTGCTTAACATATGTATTTTTGTTAATTACAGTAATTTGTTTTATACTGATGGTTATTACTTTATTATTTTGGTTATAATTTGGTTTATATTTTTTTAAAAAATGAGTATCTTTATAAACTTTGCCACGCTCACATATTAAATTCCTACCAAGTTGTGATGATTTTTAACTCTTTATTGCACCACATAATAATTTTCTCTAATTATTAGGATTTGTTATAAAGTCTTGAACATGTATTGTTGATACTTAAAAAACATCAAGTTTGTATAACTAGCTTGACATGCATGTTTTTAGGATGCTGAGTGGAATTAAAGACCTTTTCATTACTCATTGGGATGGACACAAGTTTCAAGCAAACTCCCATATACACCTCTGCAATTTGACTTCAGTATGTTTTTCAAACCTTAACAATACACTATTTCTGAAGAACACCTAAATATATTAATTTCATTAGTTTTGTCTTTATTTATTTGCTTTGTGTTAAGTGTAAAACACCCAGGTTATCTGCATTCAAGGTTAATTTTTGCTACAAGTTTCCTAGTAATATTTTCATTGATTCATAGAGTATTCATAGTAATCCTATTACCCTGTATTTTCTCAATAAAGTTTCACATTATGGCATTTTAAAACATTTTATACTTCCTTTTTTTTTTTTAGCTTAGATACATAGTAAAAATTAATTTCCACATAGAGTATTCATAGTAATCCTATTACCCTGTATTTTCTCAATAAAGTTTCACATTATGGCATTTTAAAACATTTTATACTTCCTTTTTTTTTGAGCTTAGATACATAGTAAAAATTAATTTCCACTTTTTCAATCAATCCACTTGTTTGAATTAGTATGTAGGTCTCTTTAGGTCTTCTTGTTTTAAGTACAATAACCAGTACTGCTGTCTTATAACTGTATTATGTAGCTTAATTATGGAAAGAATGATATAAAAAGATCCACACATGCATATTAAACCTGTCAAGAGTTCCAATATTGCAATTCAGTGCATTTTACAATGCTCAGGGTTGCCACAGCCCTTGAAAAGTGCTTGAAAAAAAAAACATTGGTTTTCAAGGTCTTGAAAGTGCTTGAAAAACTTTATCCACTTCGAAAAGTCCTTAATTTTTTGGGCTGACAAATTTATTTTGAAGTGTTTAAATGTTAATTTTGGCTTCATTAAAAACACTTTTTCAATTTGTGAATCAGTTCCAATTTTATTTTTTTGATTTATTGTATGTTTATTCCAAGATTTCAAAGTTATTGAGCTCTTAGTCATTTTCTAAATGAATTTTTAAAAAAATTATCGTGAAATTAATGTGTTGCATGTTAGAATATACAGTCCTAGAAAATGAAGAAATATATATCCTTGAAAAGTCATTAAATTGTCCTTGATTTTTTAAGCCAAGAAGTGTGGCAACCCTGAATGCTGCTATATGTCATGTTTTGCACCCCTTTAAGAGTCAACCTTGTTTAATAATTACTAAGCTTGTTGCTAACAGACTATAAGTAGCTCTAATGCTAACTTGTCCAAACTATACTTAAGTATTTTCTGACATAGCAGTTTGACAGTATGTACATTTGAAGAGCTTAGTAGAAGAACATGCTAAGTGACACTTTTAAGGAAATTGAGATTTGAACTGTCAATGAAAATATTACTAATTCTTTCAACAATAACAATTTTACCCTTTTTTCATAAACTTTAAGTTTAGTATATTTTTTACGGTTTGCAAGTGCTGTTTTTAACACATCTGAAGAGTACACGGGAAGAACCGATTGATTTCTTACAAGGCTTTCCTTAATAGCCTCTTTGGGGATGATAGTAAGAAATCGTCTAAACTGGTGTAAAGAAGCCAGTTACTCGTTTTGTTTATCTTTCATGGCAACCCTGATTCACACCAGAGTTGAGTGGAACGAGTCTCACGTTTCACGTCAAAACCGGTTGCCAATGTCCGCCAAGCAGAGACAATTACGGAAAGTCTCTAAAGAAATCAATTGGTTCTTCCTGTGTACTCTTCATTTGTGTGCGAACTAAAAACTTAAAAGCTCATTTCCTCACCTTGTTTTCTCTTTTTTGTCATTTAGCATGTTCTTCCACCAAGCTCTTCATTTAATATAAAGTTGAGTGGAATGAGTCACACATTTCACGTCAAAACCGGTCGCCAATGTCCGCCAAGCAGAGACAATTACGGAATTAGTTCTTCCCGTGTACTCTTCATTTGTGTGCGAACTAAAAACTTAAAAGCTCATTTCCTCACCTTGTTTTCTCTTTTTTGTCATTTAGCATGTTCTTCCACCAAGCTCTTCATTTAATATAAAGTTGAGTGGAACGAGTCACGCATTTCACGTCAAAACCGGTCGCCAATGTCCGCCAAGCAGAGACAATTACGGAATTAGTTCTTCCCCTGTACTCTTCATTTGTGTGCGAACTAAAAACTTAAAAGCTCATTTCCTCACCTTGTTTTCTCTTTTTTGTCATTTAGCATGTTCTTCCACCAAGCTCTTCATTTAATATAAAGTTGAGTGGAAAGAGTCACACATTTCACGTCAAAACCGGTCGCCAATGTCCGCCAAGCAGAGACAATTACGGAATTAGTTCTTCCCCTGTACTCTTCATTTGTGTGCGAACTAAAAACTTAAAAGCTCATTTCCTCACCTTGTTTTCTCTTTTTGTCATTTAGCATGTTCTTCCACCAAGCTCTTCATTTAATATAAAGTTGAGTGGAACGAGTCACACATTTCACGTCAAAACCGGTCGCCAATGTCCGCCAAGCAGAGACAATTACGGAATTAGTTCTTCCCCTGTACTCTTCATTTGTGTGCGAACTAAAAACTTAAAAGCTCATTTCCTCACCTTGTTTTCTCTTTTTTGTCATTTAGCATGTTCTTCCACCAAGCTCTTCATTTAATATAAAGTTGAGTGGAAAGAGTCACACATTTCACGTCAAAACCGGTCGCCAATGTCCGCCAAGCAGAGACAATTACGGAATTAGTTCTTCCCCTGTACTCTTCATTTGTGTGCGAACTAAAAACTTAAAAGCTCATTTCCTCACCTTGTTTTCTCTTTTTGTCATTTAGCATGTTCTTCCACCAAGCTCTTCATTTAATATAAAGTTGAGTGGAACGAGTCACACATTTCACGTCAAAACCGGTCGCCAATGTCCGCCAAGCAGAGACAATTACGGAATTAGTTCTTCCCCTGTACTCTTCATTTGTGTGCGAACTAAAAACTTAAAAGCTCATTTCCTCACCTTGTTTTCACCTTTTTGTCATTTAGCATGTTCTTCCACTAAGCTCTTCATTTATTATATTTGTGTTTCAGAATACCCTTGCAGTAGTGCTGGGAGAATTCTGTGAACATGCCACAAAGCTAGCTGTTCTCCAAGATTTTGTATTTGGAGTGCAGTGTGATGCTTCAGAGCATTGTCTTACGTATCAAGCTTACGCTCAGGCTCTGAGAGATCAGATGGAGAAGATCAATGATTCAATTTATAGGCTGGATGAGAAGTTAAGGAAAGGTGGTAGGTATTTTGGTATTTATAAATATTTTTTGTTTTGGTTTACAATGGCAAATTACTTATTGCTTGGAGCCAACTGGAGCATATTTTTGGGCTTTCATTCAACATATAAATTACATAAAAGTTGAATGTTCAAATGTAGCTAAATATGGTTGGTTACCCCATTATTTCCAAATGTTGTAAGACATATGTAACTGTCTAACCTTAACATTATATGTCTTTGAATAGATTATATAAAGTTTAAAATTTTCTACCATCATATTATTATTGAATTATAATGATTTAAATATTTATATGATAAAAATTTTGAATTTCATGTCTGTATTTTAGTTTATAGTGATTGTAGTTTTAGTTAATAGTTTTAATCTCATTAAGATAATCTTGACCTTAGTGTATATCTATTGATTTAATGTTCCCATCCACACATATTTAAGCTTTATGTTTATCCTTTATAAACAAAGAATTTTCTTGAAATATATAAATAAATTAAGATTAATGGTGTTCAGTTCACAGACTGGAACAAACTGTTAACCTCTTTAATAAAATAGCAGGGGGGTAACAGAACCTGGAAATCAGGGAATTCTTAAGGGACTTTTTAATTCTGGAAATATCGAGGAATTCTCATGGAACTTTTAAAATTTTGCAAAATATCAGGGAATTTTTTCCATTTGGGATTACTTAAACAGCAGGTTTAGATTCTTGTGATCACTACTAACAAACACTTGATATAAAAAAGAATATTCTGGTTGATCAGATTTGCCTGAAGGACCAATCTTAGAGGAAGAATCAATCTCTCTCACAAATCATGTTATAACATGATTCTCTGATCACATGATTCCTTTAAACTCAAATTTTCTTAAATGTAGAAAAGTTGGGTAAGCTAACCCATAATCCAGACAGTCTTAATTCCTGCCATGTCTGGATTAAATTTTCTGTACTGCATTGAATTGCGTGTATTGCATGTTTTCTAGGAAATTGTAAAATCAGGGAATTTTTTGTGAAAGTAATCATGAAAATATCAGGGAACTTTTTTTTCTAGGATTTTGTAACCACCCTGAATAATCTCTCTTCCAGATGAATGCTTCACCCTGCTAAAATTAGCAGAAGACCTGAAGCCAGCTTTCCACCAGATCAACACTTTGTACTGCATACACACTGAAGTGTGTGCTGATGTGTCTGGGGTGCAGGACCACCCCTTTGACAAAGCCTGCAAGGTCCTGCATGCACTTTGGAAAATGCTCAATTATAGGAGCCTGCAGGAACAGGAATCTGTGTCTGTGAGTGTGTTTTTTTCATTATTTTTTGCATCAGTCTTTCTTACAAAAAAACTTACATTAAAATTTTTTTTAATATCCAAATTTTTTATTCATAATGTACTTTTTTCATCTGGAAATGTTTTTAAGATCATCTTATTCAAAATACAGGTGATTCTAATTAAAAAAAAACATTTTTTTATGCAATTAATTAAATTTAAGCAGTGAAAACAACCATACATATTTATCAATTTCTAGGCCGTTGAGGTGGTAAAAGAATTTATAATAAGCAGTTCTAAAATCTATAAAAGATGTCCTATTTGTTGTAGAGGTATATTTTGGAACTAAGACGCAACCAGTTTATTGTTAGTCAAAAATATTGCCTTGTTTATATAACCTACCTTTATTTCAAATTAAAATATTTAAATAGCGTTATTTCACATTGTGAATGGCAACAGCTCCCGTGATCTTGTTTTCATTTTTTTTTATCTAGAATTACCTTTGCTTTAGTATATACAAAAATGAGTTTTTAAAAATATGTTACTTATTAGATACTTGAAATTCCAACTTCTTGCTGAGCTGTTGGTTGTTCGAATCATTCGTTAAAGGAAAATTGCATTGAAAGAAAATTTTCTTTTCATCTATGACAGTCTTTTAAAGAGTGAAAGCAAAACAACCAATGATATCGCAGGACAATAAAAATTGAAAGCAAGAGTGGTACATCATTTGAAACATTTCCATGTTTAAATTTATGTGTTTTTTTAAAAACTTGTTTTTGCATACAAAAAATAACTACTCTAAATATTGTTACTGCAGCTGAAAGGTTTTACCTTACAATTCTGATATTTATTATTATTGAATTACCTATTACTGGATGGGCTTCTACTTATATTTAGTATATTAACTTAAACATAAACAATTTTTCTTTACGATATTAAAACCTTTTACTAATTCTTTTTTTTAATTTCAGCTTCAAATTGTTCTTAGGATTTTTCTGAAAACTTGCAAGCCTTATTTCAGTTTCCTGGAGGAGCTTATCATTATTGGCTCCTTTAAAGATCCGTTTGGTGAATTTCTAGTCAGGTAAGTGATGATATGTTAGTTTTTTTTAAAATATAGTATAGCTTGGTTATATCGTCATTCAAGGGACTGCAATGTTTATGATATTAAAAGCGATTAACATTATTAACAAGTTTGAATATCAAGTGTAGTAAGATCTGTATTATGAACACGTATCATTAACATATGTTATAAAATAACATATATTGTATACATTTTAACTCTATGTGCTATTAGTAGTACTTTATATTCTCCTCCATTCTATAAATTTTTATAGGAGGTAATAAATTTTAAATTTGGCGACTTATTAGATCATTTGGCAAATAAAATATCATTTAAACAGTGAAAATTATATTTAAAAAATAATTAGTATCTTTATCAGTGGTTAACTTAATATGCAGTTTTCTTTGTTTCTCCTACTGTTTGTTTTATGTCGACAAGGAAGATTGCTTTACATTTCTACAAATGCCCTGCATTAAATTCTTTTTATTGTACAATGTAGAGGAAGTTAGAGGGCTAGATGTCTAAGCTAATAATTAACTGGCTGGCTGTAATAAGTAACTGGCTTTGCATGAATTTTTTTTCATCCCGAAAAAATATTTGTATCTTTAATACTTATACATTATGGGAAAAATACCGAAAAAAAATTAACTGCATTGGAATTTATAAAATTTCAATTTTTAAAATTTTTGCCATATGGTAAAAACTAACTACAAAATTCCAATTTTGATAAGAATGATTAGGAAACTACTAAATATATTTTAAAATAACCCTCTTGAACTATAACTGTTTTTTCAAACTAATTTATATTTAGAACTAATATTATTATACTTTGAATACTGCCAAAGACGTTTCGCAGTAGTTAATAACTTCACTCTTTAATTTTGAATACACTTTTACTACTGTCATCCATCTATGAGGGTTATTAGTGACTAAAACTTCACAATAAAAGGTAATAGATGACAAAAACACAGATTTGTCGAGAGGGAGCTCTACTTCAATAGAATATAGTGGATTATGATACTTGTTGTCATATGGCAACAGTATGCATTAGAGGGTTATTTGGCTGGCTGTAATAATTAACTGGCTGGCATTTAATAAATAAAATTAATTTCAGAAAAGAGGATGTGAGTGCAACTCATGAGGACTTCTGGGAGTCCGGTATGAGCCTGAGGGCTCCCTTTGAAATCGACGACTCCTTCTTCTTGAAGCCATTTCTTGCTGACATCTTGTGTGCTGGGAAGTCCTTGCAAATCCTCAATTCCATCAACATGGGGGAGAGGAAGGGCCCCTTCAGACTGGATGCGGAAAAAGGTAGGCTCACAAATGGAGAGTCCAGATATAATTTTTTTTTTGTCTTGTATTGGAAAGTGTGGTGACAACCATGCTCTGAGATTTTTATTCTTTCCATATATTTGGAAACACAAACTGAATGTATTCATCACCTCCTGATCTCTGATGTCTTTAACAGTTATATGTTTCATACATTTTATGCACAATATTTTAAATATACAAGTATCACGAATTTCCGAAAATGAAACAAACTTCTCCAATGTTAAACTATGGAGAAATTGGATAGATATGGTTTTATAAGTGAAGAGTCCAGGGGAAGAACCCCTTGATTGCACAGTAATATTGCCATAGTGACAGGAAAACGGTTTATCTCTTCTTTCAAGGTAGAAGCATTGGACTCGTGTCTGACGTGAATCTGGGTTGATGCGAAAGAAGAACCAAGTAAGAAAACAGTTTGCTGACACCAGTTTAGCAATGACGCGCTATGGGCCTGATGCAAATTCCTATGCAATAGAGGACTTTTTTCCCATTCCTCATGTACTTTTCAATGTACTAAGTTGTTCAGAGTCATAATTTTTTTTAAAAAAATATTTCAAAGTAATGAAAATGTTATGAAATGTTTCTAATTTCATTCAATTCTGAGCATGATTTAATTACTTTTTAAGTATTATGACTGTAACTGTGGAAAAACCTTTAAAAAATCAAAGCTAATTAGTTGAAATACTAAATGCTGTTGTTGCTAATGAGTTTGAGCTTAGAATGTTTAGAGGCTTAATAATCTTTTTAATTATTTTATAGCATGGAAAACTTATAGATTCAAAATTTCATCCAAATCGGAACAGGATTTAATAAATTTTAATTTTGATTATGGGGAAAGCCTTTAACAACAATTTCAACTGTAGAATGTGTCATAACAACCTCATTACCCAGTTATATCCTTATTAATTTCATCATCATTGTTCATAAAAATGTATGTTAGAAAAATTACAAAGCTTTTTGGGTTCTTTAAAGATGAAAAATTTCTACATTCCTAGGTAGAAATTTTCTAAGTGTTTTCAGGTATTTAGTTTGACTTCTAAATTAAACTATTACTTTGTGTCTTATTTAAAAATTTATTATTCTTATATACTAATTTGTTGCTAATTTAGCAAAGAAAAAATATTTAAGGAAAATTCTAAGTTGATTGTTGTAATTTTTATTTTTTCTGCAAATTTATCTGATTTTAAAAATGCTGAATGACTTTCTTTTCAGGAGAGATGTACTTAAAATTC
Organism: Hylyphantes graminicola; assembly: GCA_023701765.1. Taxonomy (NCBI): domain Eukaryota; kingdom Metazoa; phylum Arthropoda; class Arachnida; order Araneae; family Linyphiidae; genus Hylyphantes; species Hylyphantes graminicola. The sequence goes on from CM043112.1 coordinate 10,546,490, forward strand.
CTTAAAGTTCTACAAACCCTTATTAGCAAAAGAAACAAAATCATTAAGAGGCAAACTAAAAGTCTGGACACTACACATGATAATTTTAGTTCTTTGTCTGCCTTGAAAGATCCTCTTTTGGAGCAGAGCCTTTTTTCGCTTGACACCGAAACATCAAAATTTTTTCGGCCAGAAGTTAATCCTGTATATAGACCTGTGGTTTTAAAAGTCGCTGAAAGTCTTTTTACTGAAGAGTATGAAGATACTGAAAAGTGTGTACTGTTTGTTTGATTTTTTTAAAAATTAGCCTTAGTTTTATAGTTATAGCTTTAAAACATTTTTTACATTTTAATCCAATTTTTTTAAAGAAGTTTTTGTTCATAAAAATATGGGTCCTATTATTTGTCTTTTCCTGTTAGATAGTTATTGCTTAAATTATTTTTTGGCATTTTCACATGATCTTTTTTTAATTATTGTGTTTTTAAAAAAAGTATTGGTTTTGTTATTTGATTTGTTCTCTTTTAATTATAACTGTGACTGGTTATGGCTTAAAATCTTTTTTTGTCATTTCCATAAGATTACAATTTTTTTAAAATAATTGTGTTCTTAAAAATATATTGGTTTTGTTATTTGTCATTTTATAGCTATTGGCTTAAAATCTTTGTTGGTATTTCCGTAAGATTTTAAATTTGTAACTTTGATCAAGTTTGTTAAAATGATAGATATGTGGCAGGCATTATTTGTATCAATATTTAACTATACCACACTACTAAAACTTGGACAATAAAAAGTGCAAAATTTTTTGCTGGCTTTATAAAAAAGCTTTATAAAAAAAAGGGCCTTTTATAGTCAAGAGAAAAATCTAAACATTGTATTGATAATTTAGAACAGTCATGGCAAAGTTTTTTTTTGTAGACTTGACCTTAGAGAAAATTTAAAATTATTTTATTTCCTTTTCCATGATACCTTTACTTTTTTTGCTGCATCTTGCTTTTGTTACATATACACTGCTAAAAAAAATTAGGAGAGCGCTTCGGGTACTTTTGTTACCCTTTCAGTCGCAACTTTTTATTTTTTATTCTAAAGTTTGTGAAATAGATTCATTATGCATCCAGAATGAAATAGTAAAACATATTTTTAAAATCTTCATTTTTTAAACTAATTTTTAAAAAAAATCAAACTTTGGAATAAATTATAACAATACTTTTTTTCAAAACTTTATTTGTTAAAAATAGTTAAAATCAATTTTTAAACATCTAAAAAATACAGCTGTATGAATAATTTAGGGTCCATTTGTTTGCTAAAATTGTTTTAGAGTGAATTTTATTTTGCCATGCTTTTAATATTTTCATTGAATTAAAACTAACATTATTTAATTATTCGAAAGACATTATTCTTTCATCTAGTCGGAAAAAAATAGACCAACTGATGATTGCAAATGGAATCGTTAGCGGTGAAAGAGTTAAACCATGCACTCTCCTAATTGTTGTGAGCAGCGTAAATGCATTCACATTTGCATCAATAAAATTCTAATGAATTCCCAAAATTCCGAGTTCTAGTGCTATCTTAAGTTAACCAAAACCAACCTTCTAGAAACCTATTTGCTAGTTTCATGAATACCTCAAATGCCTACCTTTATTTAAGGTATTTTAACATCAATAGTCCATTTTATGTTTTCTATTGAAAAATTCCAGGATAATTGAAGAAATGGACCCCAGTACCTTAAAGCCCATCACAGCAAGTGTAGTAAAGGCTCTCAACACATGTATGGAATTTGCATACTATCCTGTTTGCCGTCGTCTAATGAAGTCTCTTAGGGATGACCACAATATAATGAGGCATCTTAACGTTGTGAGGGTAAGAAAAAAACTTGTATTTTAAATTATATATATTTTTTTGGTTTTTTAAGATGTTTCTTGTTGCCCTGCCAGTATGGAAGGTTTCGATTCTCACTTCTCATGCAAGTTGGCGAGGGTTCAAATCCCGGATACGGCATAGATATTTTTGTTGTCCCAAATGTGGGGAATATGCTCGTTAAATCTGTGGGTTTTCGAAAGTCTTGTGGGAGGGTCATACTGCTGTGCCATGTGTGCAGATTGTCTGGAGAAAATTGTACCACTCCAGCAATGTGTCTAAATTGAGGAGGTAAAGCCATCTCGGAGCAGAGGTCAGGCTTCCAACCCGCATGGGTGCTCAAAGCCTTGAGCCAGTGGAAGCTACGGCACTCCTTCTGCCTTTCTGGGCTATGCCTCCGAGGCACACGTCAATATTTAAGCATGCAAAAAATACTTTTTGGAGTTATTATATAAGTGGGTGATTATTTAACTAAAATAGTAATTATTGATTCCTTCATTTTGAAATTTTGATCTAGATCTAAATTCCTTCAGTTATGGTTATATCAAATTCAAATCTTATATTAAATGCTATTCAAATGTTTGCGTTATTCGAAGCAACTTGCAACTTTTGATTAATTTTTTATCAAATAAATATTTGACTGTTTACTTGGTGAATGCAATAAAGCTATGTAAAATTATGTAACTGCTTTTGCTTTATGAATAGGTTTTTGAAATTAATATCTTAAACATTAAATTAAAAAAATCAACTAAAAGTAAATAGTTTGGTTTCAACTTTTGTTTGTCTCAATAACGAGGTAAGTTAAACCGGAAACAGCTTCAAATGGCCAAATTGATTTAATATAAATCTCATTTAAAATATCTTGATTCCTTTTAACAAAACATTTTATTATTTACAGAAGTACTTTTTAATGGAGTCTGGTGATTGGATGTTCAGTTTTTATTCCGAAATATTTGAAAAGGTATAAATATTTGAATTCCCATATAATTTTTTGCCATCATTACTAAAAACTTATTTTTGTTCTCTTTTCTTATACTTTCATCTTCGAATCTTATCTATAATTATGATGTTTAAGTAGAAAATTGACAATTTTGTTTTGTGTATAAACACTAATTTTAATAACTTGTATGCCTACAGTAATAAATATGTATCGAATAACATGTACCTTCTTGAGTTGTAATAATGATTTGAAAACTAATTTACCTTAATCTGTTCCAATTTCTTTCATCTATGGCAATCTCAATTTTTATGTACTTTCTTTATAATTAATTTGGTTTAATGAATTGTATAATGCCAAACTTTATCTAAGGGTTGGGCTTTTCCTGTCCAAAACTAATATTTCCCATCCCAGCGGGGAAAACTAGTAAATACCGGGATAAACTGAGAAATACCTCTTTCTTTCTGAGAAAAACTTGGAAATTCCTTGATTTCCTTATTAAAAATTAAGTCCTTAATTAAAATTAAATTCCGTAATTAAATTTTTTACAAAAATAGTTGTCACTATTTTTTTTGTGGTAAACACTAAAAGCCAAAGATTGGGATATTTTTTTATTATTTTTATTTTATTTCTAATTTTAGTAGGCATAACTCAATAATTATTTATCCTTTTACAATACTTGAATGAATATTTACCACAGGCATATTTTAATAAGTATTTATGGTTATGCAGATGGGTTATTTAAATAATAAACCAAAACATGATTATTATATTGCCATACAGCTAATAAGTAAAGAAGATTTGTCAATTTTTAAAAATATTAAGTCCAAGATGAATATTTGTTAAAATATAAAATTAATATCATTTTTATTATTCCCATTAAGTAACTAACATTTAGTAATTGTTTTAGTAATTATATTTTTTCCAGTGGGAAAACCCAAATTTTTCCCAGGACGGTAAATACCGGTTTTTACGATGGTATTTACCGGGGGTGAAAAACCATGCCAACCATTTTAATTGCTGATTCCTCCTGCTTAAAGATCAGCATTTTGGTTTAACCTAAAAATTTGCCTTTAACCCACTATCAACAAATTTGCGAATGCCTTTAACACTTTAAATTTCCACATAAAAAAATTCAGATTTTTAAAATTATTTTTCTGTGTACCTTAATTTACCCTACATAAACTGTTCAGTACTATGGTCTTTATTTGTCTCACATTTTGTTCATTTAAATAAACTTAGACAGAAAGCTTAATTTCACTGGCCAATATTTTGCGGCTATTAGTGTCAATAGCTTAATGTTTTCTTGCAAAAAATTACAGTAAACTCCCAATTATCCGCGTGTGGAAAAGCAGATAATCTGGGGGCCACAGTCCTCCCTTTTCCCCACCTACAAATACAATTATCTGACAAAACGCAGAGAAATTAAATTTATTTGTTTCTGAACTTGGAAGAATGCATTCCAAGAACATCAAATTCCTTACAAGAACGACGAACACATTTAAAAAACGTAGAATTCATTATAAAAACCCACGAATTCACTTAAATAAGAATGACTATAAATGTGTTCGGCCAGGCTCAAGATCACTTGTAAATCGAACAGCTTTTGGTGATTCATGCGGATTTCTCTTGTAATAAATACTATTATTACTCTACTTTGCTTTTATAAAAGAAGAGCAAGCCCAGAAGCAATTTTGCAGACATTTTCTTATGCGGATTATCCGCGAATTCGCTTATCCCCCCATGGATGCCGTGAAACTCAATTCCGCAGATAATTGGGAGTTTACTGTAGTTAATATAATACTCTACAAGTTTTAATTCTGTATGAAATTTCAATTGTTTTAGATTGCACGCAAAGAGCAATGGATGGACGCTTCCTTACTTTACTGTGCCTTACAGAATGCAATTGTGGATGATAAGGAACATTCAGAAAAGTAATGTGTCATTAAAAAAACGTTTTTGTACTGTAATATGCAAAATTTGCTTGATTTGCTAGTTTCAATCATCTGTTTACGACACAAAATGTTAAAAAAAAGTTGTTTTTACATCACTAAATATAATTTTTAATACATTGTTAATTTAACAAAAAAAATATTGGTATGGTTTATTTTCAAATATTTAAATCATGTAGCTTGAAGAAATAATTCTTGTTTATATTAACAACTAGTATTTAGCATAGTCCACAAACTGATGAAGAAATACTAATTTTTATTGCATTTTCATAACCTGTAGAATAATGTCAATTTAATTTGCAGTGAAACAGAACTATCTGTTTCCCTACATTAACTTTCTTTTATTTATTTAGTAAAAGTTTTAAAATAATTAAAACCTGAAGTATAAAAAAAATTATTATAAGTATTAGATATTGTTATTTAAAAGTTAATTGCTTCTCATTTATAGCAAATTTCAGCATGGCATTATAATCAGTATTAAAAATTTAAATTTTTCAGGTTGTGTATATTTGTGGATCCCGAAAATTCTGAAATAAATCAGAATCTGCCCCTTACAACTCTCAGTTCCCTACAGCTTTCTTATGAAGTAAGCTATTATTGATAAATAAATAGTTAAAATTTAATTTAATTAAGCAAAATGGACTTATATTCCTTAAATTGACACTGTTTTTATGATCAATTAGTTTTTCAACACATCAAAAGCATTAAATTATTTAACTTTATCTTAAAAAGTGCCACTGTTTCAGATACCTTAACAAATTATTTTTTTAAAAGGTAGTTACGATAGCTGATTTTGAACAATAATTAACAATAACAATTTAAATTTCATATTACTGGTAAAACCTTTATGTGTCAACAAACCAAATAAAATACTGAAAAAAAAAATAGTAATGCTTAGTATTAAAAGATTTCAGTTCCTAACATACTTCCAAAAATGAATGTTTTATTAATGACTCAGACACACATCTAAAGATTTTTAACAATACTATTATATACTTTATACTATTTTGTAAATTTCCTGTTACATTCAATAAAATGATATTTTAAATAAAAATATCTGTTATATTTTCTTGCATTCTTATTTTCCCCCCTTTAAAATTTAGTTGTTCTTTTAATATGTGGTACTGCCAATTTTTCAGAACTGTTCTTTTATCTAAACACTTTCTTAGGTGTACCTAAACTGTATTAGTAACTATAAAATTCTGACAAAGTTTGCTTTGACAGAAATAAGCTAAATTTATATGAATAATTATGGGTAAATAAAAATATATTATTGCCTATGTCAGTTAATTGCGATTCATATTACAACTAGATGCTTTTTAAACTTTTGATTTCAGGTAGAGTGGCCTGTCAGTATAATGTTGGGGCCTAAAGTACAAAATGAATACTGCCAAATATTTACATTCCTGCTGCAAATTAAATGTGCAAAGTATCTTTTGGATAGTCTCTACAAAACTAGTAAGATTAATTAATGTATGAAAATAGATATCATAGTTAAAGTATTAGATCAGAAGATCATGTGACCTCCAATGCAAAGACGGGACGGGCATGGGGAGCAAAATTGGAAGGGTATGGGGCCAATGTTGCCACCACTTTCAAGGGAAAAGTGCTACGAAAAAATAAGATTTTATTCTAAAATTTCAAAAAATATATATTTTTGTAATTTTAGAATTAAATTATATTTTTTATATATAAGTTATAATAATAAGTTATAAGTTATAATAATAAGTTATATGTAAGTTATAATTATATATATAAGTATATTTCTCCTTAATGTGGTATCAACATTGGCCCCTTGCCACCTTCCCGTCGTTAGCATTGGAGGTCACGTGATCTTCCGATCTAATACTTTAACTATGATCTATGCGTATGGAAAAACTAGTCTTTTACTTACCAATTTAAGGGTTGTTTTTGACTTACCATTTAAAATTTTTTCTTACTTGCTCTTAAAAGTCTTTTTTTCTTACATCTATTAGTTTTTTTTTCTTGCACTTATATTTTTTGCCATTTTTAAAAAGGGCCATAACAGTTTGTTTTTAACCAGGGTGCAAAATTAACGGTCACTAGTCACAAAATGCGAAAAAATCCTACAAATTTGCGACTTTAAAATGAATTTAGTCGCAGTTAATGCAACTAGTTTTCTTAAATGTCACAATAATTAGTTTTCACAGATCTAGTCTAAAATAATCCTTTTAAAACCGTAAATCTTCAGCAACCTGAAATTTGCTGCAATTATCTACTGTAATCCTTAAATCGCAAAACTCTGATGATACAATTTTCTGAGTACGCATTTTATGTAAAATCTAGAAACTTCTTATTACTTACATTTTAAAGGTTAACTTTTACTTGCATTTAAAAGGTTATAATGTACTTGCACAATGTTGTTTTTTAACAAAATTCTTGTAGTTTACTATGTGTTAAGCTATGTTTTTTCCCCCGTCAGGTTTGTGCAAATACGAGCAACCTCCAACCTCAAATCTTATGCGAGCTCTGCTCAAATCCAAGTTCCCTCGGGAACAGAAGATACACGGAATGCACATAATACGTATGAGATTGCTGTTTTTTGTGAATGGTTTGCACAACTATATTATGACCAGGGTATAGTAATATTTTTGATTTTCAACAATCCTGTTAACTAATTAAATTCAACTTGTTTTTGATGCCTAATCCTAACTTCCCAAAAAAGTATATAAATATATTGTATATGCAGATTTGTAAATATATGAACAGTAAATAAAATAAATATTGCCACAAATTAATTTATGTTATTAACAAATTAACTGAAAAACTAATTTAATTTTGCTGGATTAAGTGTTAAGGGAAAAGTTAACTACAGTCAAACCCCGTTAACATGAACTCTACAGGACCACCGAAAAATTCTGCGCGATTTCGTGTTAAGAGATTTTTTTAGCATCATGCTTTCAGTTCATCTTAAACTGAATTTTGTGTTTAAGCAAGTTCCCATTAACAAGGTTTGACTGTATTAGGATATATATAATTTTGTCTTGTAGGAATAATTAGACAATTTTACCATTTATTTAACTTATTGTCCATTAAAAATGGAATGTATTTACTCTTCTTTTTACTTCCAATTTCCTAATATGAAAGTATTATCATGCTATCCAAAATGGACATTTTGTGTTTTCTGCATTTTACCCCTAGTTTCATTTGGAAATGGTTTTAAAGCCTCTTCTAAAATAAACCAAATTAAGCTTTTCTAAATAATTGTTATTTATTTAATTTGTTAAAAAAAATTTGCTGAGGAAATAGCCACAAATGAGATTTTGCAAAATATTTATCTCATAAAATAAAGTAAAATGTCTTACATATAAAGTGTATATAAAAATATTGTGGATATATAATCACACCTCTGATTGTGTTCTATTTAAATGTAAAATGTATTTTTTCTCATTCTATTAAATATTCTTAAGAATGTGTGTTCAAAATTTCAGTTTTAATAATACTTAAATCATCTATTATGACAATTTCCTTTGAATTATCAATTAACTAAGTGGAAACCTAACTCGGCATTTAAGAACACATGGAATTTTTTTTACTGAATTTTAAAAAAGTTGTTTTTTAGAAATAAAAACCAAATAATAGATATTTTTATTTTATTCAACCATATATTTCTATTTCATCATAACAAGCCATCCTTATTTTTGCAGATCCTGCACAGCTTTGGGCTACAGTTCACAGAATCTCTTGAACATGCTCGCACAGTGGATGAAATGGTGTCATCGCACCAGAGCTACCTCCGATCATTGCACGAGAGATGCCTGCTGGACAAGCGCATCTCGTACTTGCGAGAACAGATAGCTCAGGTGTTGCACCTTTGCTCACACTTCCATTCACTGTGGACCAAAGGGACAGATGCAGTCAGGTAGATGATTATTTCACATGCTACATAATAATTTAATTTTATATGTTGATATTGGCTTGATTTAAAAGTTATCCAAGGTTCTTTTTCTCTCAATGGGGCTGCTTTGTTGGCGGCTAAGCCCTCGCAGGCTCAGCGTATTTCCCAGAACCGAGATCCATTTTTATTTTGTGGCACCTTCTCGGCGACTCTCGTTACCAATTTTGATGCTCAGATTACAATGAATCTGAACTCTTTGTAGATTTTAAAGTAGTATGCTGAGAGAACACAAACCAAATAGGTTCTTAAGGGATATTTTACATGCCACACAATGATGACTTGCGTGCCCTGGATTTTTCCATCCAGAAAATCTTACGACTTAGCCGTGGCTCGAACCAGCAAACAAAGGCAAGGCTTATGTGGCCGACCCTTAATATTTCTCTGCCACTGCGCTGCTTAAGTTAACAGAGATAAGCATATAAGATGCATATTGTTTTCTATTTGGTTGTTTGCATTACTTTTCACGAGAATGCAAAATGAGAGCATACTAAATTTAGTTATAGTTTGTCACTTTGAGTAGCACTAATTTTCTTGTTCATACCTTCTGGACTATTCTTGTGATAATTAAGGTTTCGCTGATGTTAAAAGTCTATGTTGAATAATGATGTGGTTTCATTTCTAAATGTGTTAATAGTTTGGATCTTGATTACTAGATTTGTTAAATTAACCTTAAAAAGAATTCAGTAAAAAATTATTTGTTTTACATTTTCCCCTTCTGATTATTAAATCACCCTTTTGTACAGTAGTAGTAATTTACAAAATAGGGAACCAGTTTTATAGCTATATAACTTATATTTCTTTATACTATGGTTGTTTATTCATATATTGTACTTTTTACTACAGTTTAGAGGAGCTGCAAAACATTGAATGTCAATTCAGTAAGTTCAGTAATTTCCTAAGCTGCTGCTTTACAACGCCTTTAAGAAGAGGAACTTATTTGCATTGTAAGTATACTAAATTGCATCTTTATTGACTGCACAACTTGTAATTTTTATCTATTTTTTTTTTGTATGGCTATTATATGTTATTTTTTTGCAAATATAATTTGTAAATTTATTTCAAATTAATTTAATGAATAAAAATAATAAATTGTAAAACAAATTGCAAATGAATTTTTCCGAACCGAAGTCGTCAATTATGTGTGTAAAAGTGTTGAATTAAACGACGTGTTAGGCTGTTAGGTGCAGTTAGGTTAGGTTTTGAATTTGAAGGGGATATATTGTTTTAATATTACTATAAAGTGTTCTGCTTTGAATATAAATTATTTAGCAAACAATAAAGAATAATTAGCGAATTTTCAAAAGAAAATGAAACTAGCTATAATATAGAAATAAATGTTGCTTTTGATACATCCCCCCCCCCCCCTTTTGACCACAAATGTTGCCTGGAAGCAGTCTAAGTGACAAATACTGTTAAAAACCTTTTTGTTTTATTTTAAAAACAGTTATAAGTAGATATTTCTGATTGAATTCTCTCCAAATGTTTGTAATATGTAATGTTTTGTTTTGCAGTGGAAAGTTTGGTGACAACCATGCTCTCAGATTCTCATTCTTTCCATATATTTGGGAACACAAACTGAATGTATTCGTCGCCTCCTAATCTTTGGTGTCTTTTACAGTAATATGTTGTGAAAATTTCATGTGTAATATTTTAGTTATACAAGATTCATGTGATAAGAATTTCTGAAAATGAAACACAACTTCTACAATTAAAAAAATTGATAATTAAAACTATTATTAACCGTTTTAAAAATTATTTAAAAACTATTTTAATATCATTCAGTGCAGATAATAATGGTTAATTATGTTGCTATTAAGTGAAAAATAATATAAAACTAGAAATTTCAAAAACATATTTGCACAATTCAGTGGCATTGACAAATGTTTACTTAAACACTAAATATATGATTGTTATTACATTTAATTTGAGAATAGGTATTTAAATTAGACATTGTAATTTAAATGTGTATAGGTTGTTAATATGTGTATAGGATGTAAATATGTTATTACACTTTTTGTATATAATAAATGTTATTAAATTATGAATAGCTTTGCGTTTAAAAAATAAAATTTAAAAAATAGTGATAAACTTGCATCCTGTATTACTAATGTGATAATGATGAGGTATTAGTAGATTTTGCTGGCATGTTCTTTTTCCAATCCTTTTCCAAACACTATTTTCCCTCCTAAACGGCCAGGCAAGAAGAATTAGTGTTTTCTCTAATTTAATTTAATTTTTTAAACATATTTTTGTAGAAAATCAGAGCTTGGTTTATTTTTGATTATCCTGAATTTATTTTCAAATGAAAAAAGTTTAATAATAATTAAAATTTATTTTAAGTTTTTGAAATTTATACTTATATTGTGTAAACGTAAAAGTCTTATCGCAATTTAATCTTTAAAACACAATCCTAAATTCTTATTTTTAAAACAAACTTTATTCTTCGGATCTCTTAACTGAATACAACATCTTACTTTTTCGAAAACACTCACGCGATGTCTCACGAGCTTGCAATCATCGAAATCTGAGTGATGCCAACATTCGTTCATCCTTTAGCATCTATCGTCCTCGATGATATTGATACAATAGTTATTGAGTTCTATACCAACGTTTTTATAAGTTCGTAGAGTCACTGGTAACACTGCATTTTTCTGGTAGTTCGCTTAGGTCTCTGACTCTCGAGTTCTTCACCGGAATCCTCATCCGAAACATCATCTGCATCATCATTCCAGCCCTTCCAAGACTTCAGCTGACTGACATGAGCAGTTGTAGCATACAAGTGACCATTAGTTCTAACTGTGATATTCTATACATATCATTAGGGAGTACCTCCGTGATGACCATTGGACATCAATATCGCGATTGTGTTTTCGTTGACTCCCCACTGGCCTTTGGGTGTCTCCTAACCACGACGACTTCTCCCTTTTCGAAAGATAGTGTCCCAGATTTCTTTGTGTCATAGAACGCTTGAGTTTTCTCTTGCTGTTTTGTTATTCTTTTCCTTGCTTCGAGTTGCAGCTTTTCCGGGTCATTCCAAACTTCGCTTTCGTCACATGCAATTAACCTTAGAATTCCATCTTTAAATCTTGGTACACATCCATGATGTACTTCAAATGGTTTTTTCCCAAGAGTCTTGTTCACAGTATTGTTCAAGTTTCTTTCTACTTCCTTAATCTTGCTGTCACAATTCTTTTGATTGGTATTTTCCATTGATGTTACGATAGTGGACAGTATCCTTCTGTTGGTTCTCAACTATTCCGCTTGCTTGAGGATGAGACATAGGGTTCAATGTATGAGAGATTCCATTGTCGTTGCAAAAAATTTGAAAGTCGCGTGAAGTGAATCAGAACCCAAAATCTTCAAAGAAATCCTTCAATGATTTCATAACGTTCTTAGACGATGTATCTTTTACAGCATAGAGAGTACAAATCTTGTCATGTTATCAACGACTACAAGCAATTCTTTGTTTCTTTTGGAAAGGGCCTAGATGATCAAGATGTTGTATCGCCAATGGTCTTTTACCTGTTGGAACTGGATGAAGAAGACCTTGTCTTTTTCCACCTGGGACCTTATTGACCAAGCATTCGAAGCACATAGAAATATGGCGACGAACATATCTCTTCATGAAAGGAAACAATACAGTTCCTTGATTTTCGATATGGTTTTGTCTACAGCAAAATGCCCCATAAGGTCGTGAAATTTTACAACGATGCTTTTTCTCATGCTCTTCGGTATGCTGAATAAAAGTGTTTCTTTATCTCCCTCTTTAAGGGCACGAAATAGCCTGTTCCCCTTCGAAACACAATTATGGACCTTTTGTTTATCTTCTACATCTTTCTTCAGAGTTACAATCAATTCCTTTAACACGTCATCTGAATGCTGCATCATGAGCACTTGGTCTTCCACACTCAACGTAAGGCAAACCTCTAAACTGTTTTCAATCATAGAGCCAAGCGTATCTGAAGCGTTATGAACTGGAGCGTTACTGATAGCATCAGTATGACACATTTTAGTGCCTGGCCTATGACGGATTTCAAAATCGTATTCTTGAATAAAGAGACTCCAACGAGCAATCTGGGAGTTATTAGACTTCTTAGCATTCATATATATTAAAGCTTGGCAATCTGTTAGTACAGTAAAACTGATACCCAATAAAAAATTTTGAAGTCGTTCTAGTGTCCATACTATTGCCATCAATTCTAACTTACTGGAATGGTACTTCGACTCAGCGGCTGTTCTTTTTACTAACACAATAAACTAAATGAAGTTTCTCGTCTTCTCCCTCTTGAAGTAACATGCCAGCTATTCCTTCAGCACTTGCATCGGTATGAACTTCTGTTCTTGCATCAGGATTGTACAACGCCAAGATCGGTTTCTGTGTCGATTCACTTCTTAGTTTCTCAAAAGCTTTTTGCTGTTCCTCATTCCAATCAAACTTCACGTCCTTACGTTTAAGTCTTGTTAATGGTTCTGCATGAATTTGGAATGAAACGTCTAAAAAAACTTGCAAGACCTAACTTCGTGCATGTTCTTTGGTGTTGGAAATTCTGCTATGACGTTCACCTTCCTTCTTCTGGCTGTATTCCGTTTTCATTGATGACGAATCCTAGAAACTCAATTTCTCTCTTGCCAAATTCACATTTTGGTAACTTAAAAGTTAGATGCGCTGACTGCAGACATTTTAAAACATCTTTTAGTCTGTCTATCTTCTCTGTCCATGATTTGGCTGGTATGAGAATATCGTCTAGGTCTAGGTAACGCAACACTGTCTTATTTAACAGAGGTCCAAGTGCTAAATGCATCATTCGTTGGAATTCTGAGGGAGCATTAGTTAGTCCAAATATTATCCTATTAAATTCACTTTCATCGGGAGTTATGAAAGCAGTCCTTTTCTTTGCGTCTTCACTTAAGGGAATTTGTAGGTATCCATGTGCCAAATCTAATGTTGTAAATTGACAGTCACTAATAAAATACTACCAGTCCTAATAAAATTTGCAGAGCTTGTTCGAATTTTGACTCAAAGAACTACTACTTAAAAGTTTCTTAGAAAATCACTAATAGAAATAAGGAAGGCTAAAAACTAGGTTTAATTGTAAAGAGATTTATTTCAAAGGTTAAAAACGAAACGTGCCTCTTGCACTCATCACTGCTCACAGAGCATGCACTCGTTACAAACAAGAAGGGAAGCAAGTGATACTACATGATTGACCGCAGCCGTATATATAGTACCGCTCATTTACATGTATACACGGCAACCAGTCAATCATGTTGTATTTACATAATATTCATGAAAAAATTATATAGTATATTATTATGTAGTACATATTATAAAGTACATAATTAATATGGCCAAAAACTAGTTTATTATTAGATAAGTAATTTATATATTATATTTAATCTAGTTTGATTAACTATGAAAAATACTAAAGTAAAACAAACCAAACCTATTCAGCTCCGACTTTATTCTGACGTCGTTAATATGAGCTGAAGTGAAAAATTACTTGTTTACTAAAAATGTTTACAGGCACGTTGCCGAAATATTTACGGGAAATTAGGGAAAAGTAAGTTAGATGAAATCTTATTTTTTAAATAATCAGCTAAAACTTTATTTTCCAACACAACACATAATTTTACAATTATTAAGCGTTTTAGCAGATCATCTATCCTTGGCAATGGATACTTATCTTTCACCGTCTGAGAATTAAGCCTCCTGTAATCGACTACCAAAAAGATGCTCACCTGTTTTCTTCTTAACATTCATCACTGGACTGGCTTACAGTGACCTAGTTTCAGAAACAATTCCGTTGTCTTTCCATTCTTCACAATTTGCTTTAGTATCATTCAATCTTCCAGCATTTGTTCTATATGGTTGCATGGAAACTGGTTTGCTGCCTTCCACCTCCTTGATTTCCATCGTAATCAAATCTGTGCATCCAAGCTCACTAAGATTTGTTGCAACGCAGTCTCTGTATTCATTCAAGAGGGTAAGCAGCTGTTGTTTTTGCTCAGCAGTCACATTTTCTTCAGTTTTTATGTCTTCCAAAGTAAGAGGTATTTTAGAACTAATAGTATTTTCTGTTTTTGTTGAAACTTGATTTAATATAAATACACATTCTCCTGCATTTGTAAACCGGAGTCTTTACTTTGTATTCTTCATCTGCCAAAAAACCATCTTCATCCGAACTGAGCTGTACCGCTTCACCTCTCCCAACACATTGACCTTTTCTCAATGTAATATTTTCATTTCGTTCATTTGAGACGGGTACTATTACCTTTTCCTCCTTCATTTCTAGTAAGCAGTCAACATTTGAGTGTGTGTATTGTGACTGTCTTACTTGACGAAGGTTTATAAGCGGCTCTCTGAGCAAGCACACAAGCCTGAAAATATATGTATATCAACCAACCAATCCTCATCCCAAAATCATTAGTTGTAGTTGACTGGTTAATAATCTAGTGAGTTAAATTTTTTAAAAAAATATTAGTTTATCCACTAACAGAAATAAATCTTAACTTCTCAAAATATTATTAAACCTTTAAATAATATTCTAAAACTCACTTTAAATCTTATTTAAATCTACCGACAACAGTAACACCAAATAAACAACTTCAGCTTAATATTCTATATTAGCTATTTTCACAGAACAACTTCAATTAAATCAATTTTCACAAAACTATTCCTAGAAGAATACAACAATAAAATTCTTATATCTACTTAGAATCCTGAATCTTACTTAACACTTCAGCACTGATCCAAAAATAAAATGCAAACTTACATTTCTACGTAAATTACAATGGCTACTCTAAGCCTATTTTCTACTTTGAGCCACTCTTGGTGAATCTAATTTCACACTGATTTCGCACCGATCGCCATCCCGCCGCTTGCCGCCAAATTTATCTCTGTGACGAATTACGAAGTATATTCAGTACATTTGGTAGCGTTTTAAATAATTTATTAGTTTTAACTTAACATATATTTACAGGAGAGGAGAATTTAGAATATCATCTGACATTTTCTTTTCTGTTTTTTTCTCAACAACGTTGCCACACATCAAATTAAAAAAATTTCAGAGTCGCGTTCTTTAAAGTTGTTTCACGTGTTTTTAAATTTTTTTTTATTTGAATCCTTATAGACTCCTCCCCGCCAAGGGAAGACTTTTGAAAGAATAGAAAAAGTCTAAAAATTTCTCAGTCTTTAAATATAAAAGTCCTAAAGAGTCCTGAAGTCTTTCTATAAGTCCCTAGCAGTTTTTGGATCAGTGCAACTATTTAAGAAGTGCCTAATTTTTCAAAGTTCCAGTAGGGTTATAAATTACAATTAAAATGCTTAACAATATTAAGGTAAGACTAACAACTTCAGAACTACACAGTATACGCATGCAACAACTAAATTACAATTCATGGAAATCTACTCAGGGTATCGGCATTTTGATGGAGACATCCCTTTCTGTGAACAACCTCATAATTGAATGGTTGTAATGTGAGGGCCCACCTCAAAAGTCGCGGATTAGTCCCTGTATTTTTCTCTAGCCAGACCAGAGGATTGTGATCAGTCTGTATGGTGAATTTTTGTTGCCCGTCAAGATAGCATTTTAATTTCTGAATGGCATACACAATGGCAGCACATCCCTCTCTGTAGTACTGTACTTTTGTTCTACAGGGGTAAATTTAATACTGAGGTACATTATTGGGTGCTCTTCATTATCCTGATTTATCTGGGACAACACCACGCCAATTCCAACGTTTGAAGTGAAAACATCTTTGCTGCTGTCCACTAATCGTGTAATGCAAGTTTGACGATTGTTTTGGCTTCTCTTCCCCCTGGTGAGACTTAATCTCATGCTATTAGGCTCAGGGAGTCAGTAGTTGTTTTCAGTGACTTAAATGTTCGGCAAATTCCAAATATTTTTCCGAAATGAAACTTTTTTAAGTTTATAAGCAAATATTCGAAATTTGCAGATTTTTATTTACCAGAAAAACACAAAATTTGCATTTCTCATTTCATTCAACTTCTTCACTAATGACTTTGTTCCAAACAAGGCAAATGTCATTTTTGAAAGAAAAACACATTCATAAAACAAGTTAATAAAATTTATTATCATTTTCACAAAATATACACATAATTTCAAGACAGAAATTATTTTTAATGACTGCAAGTATACCATGAAAATTTTTTCTGTTAACACTTTTTGCTACGATGGCAAGTATACCCTCACCAAGTTTGTCAACAGCTTTATTTATACGGTTTCGATGTTAGTGTTAAGGAATGCATCCTGGAATGTACTATTTAAGGTTGGGTTATTTTGTATTAAATATTGAGTTGTTCAAATTAAGTTTTTAAAAATACAAAAACTCAAAGCACTTGAAAATGAAATGGACATATTTAAGGTCTTGAGTCTTGACCAACTGAAATGCTGAAAGAAAATAAATTCTTTCTTGGGAGCCTCGATTGGTGAATCAGTGTCACGTGATAATACAACACCAAAGGAAAGATTGGGTTGACAGCTTGAAAAAAATATGGCATCTGAAACAAGCTAATTGCATAAATTTTTAACTTTATGTTCATTTTTAAATATTATCGTAAAACTCTTTGTTAATTTTTTCTAATTATTGAAATTGCATTGCATTAAAAGAACCGAATGTATTAGTATAAAATGTACAACATAGTTTTCGTTAATGTATATATGTACAAAGTCGTTGCCAATTAATTGAATTCCCGTTTTGGTTGTTTTCTCGGTCTTTAATGTAACTGTTAATAGCTCAATATAGGGATACCAAAGAATTATCCTTAGTTTTTTGTACATGGTTATCAATGTCTTCAAGTTTGTATTTGTTACACACCATTCATTTAATTACATTCATTATTCTTTACATATTTCAATCATTTTATGACATATTTCGTATCGCTACGCAGCAGTCTATGTTTCAGTTTCCGCTAGTATAAGCATCAGTTTCCTCTTCAGAGCTTCGAAATGACACTCTTTAGACTCTTGACGCTCGCCTGCAGCAGAAATACCAGCTGATACTCTTCGTAAGCATGTAGTGTTGAGTTGTTCTGTAGCTGCGCAATGGCTGACTTGACCATTTGAGCACGTTGGAGGTCTAGCCACCGCTGTAGAATTGCATCATCCAAAGGGCCGCTTGATCGTAAGTCCACGGGGCCCCATAGCATGTATTCGAGAAGACCTTTGGCCTGTAAAACAGGGATTAAAAATTACTTTTATAAGTAACTCTGTTGCAGTTACTTAATTAAAAATGTAGCTAGTTTCAGTTACTTAGCATGAAAAGTGATTAATCACAGTTACTTTTAGAAATGTTGAGTTATATGAAATAAGGACAATCAGAAAAAGAATGAAATTTCTAAGTTGTTAAATGTTAAATAATTAAGTTTAAGCAGTGCGCCAAAAATATCTGTGAAGAGTGACGTGAGAACTAACAAACAGTTACTAACGTTGTTACTCGGCGTTTACCTAAAAAAAGTAACTTGCAAGTAACATGTTACTTTAATCTCTGGGTTAAAGCTGCATAGTTCCAAACATGTACTTTTCGGCCGTACAATGTACGGATTTTCAGTATTACAAGATTATACGGACAATGAAGAAATTGTACTTTTTTTTAAAAGGAAACATCGATAAAATAATTTTTTTAATTTTAAAAATAACAGATTCTTTTTCAAGGTAGGGGATCCTATCCTATTGTGGATCAGTTCATTTGAATCCGTTCACTCTGTACCGATCCATTACTAGAGCGCTCAGAATGAGATAGTATTTTCCATTTACGTAGAGGTTTGGTTTGAATTATCATCGCTCTAGAGCTACACGAGGGCTATTGGCGACGGGCGTTGTATTTTAGAACCACAGTCAAGTGACGAGCCGACACTTGAATAGGCACCCAACGCAACCGTTAATGTGTGACTATCGAGCGGTATTATTTATATAAATGAAGTTTTCAACAGTAAAGAAAGCACCATGCTCTTACGTTGTTTACTTTTATTCTATCCCAAAATCAGTTACAGTTTTAGTTAAGCTAGATTAGAGTTGAAGTGGAAGTTACTATTATATTAAAGTTAATACAGCTTTCAGTTATGAATTAAATATGAAAAGTGCATAATGCCACATCTCCCCCTTTAAAGATTTAGTCTATTGGGAGGTTTCACGGTTCTTCCGCTACGAGTCACTACACAAGGTCCAGGATCTATCTCCTTGGAGCTCTGCACATCTTCTGGACTTGTTGATGGAGGTGACCCGTTACTCGCAAAGTCAGGTGTTGAGATGTCATCCAGGTTGTCGTCTTCTCTAGGTGTTAGCTGCAATTTATTCCCTGGGATGAGGTGTCTTCTATTTCTCCTAAAGGTGCGATGACCTTCTTTTACGATATATGATCTTGGGGTTTCAGCTTTTCTTTCTACAGTACCCACTGATCTCCTGTCAGTAATCCAAACTTGCTGACCAGGTTCTAGTGGTTTAAGTTCATGGACGTTGTGTCTTTGATTATAATTCCTTTCCTGGTTTCTAATTCGATACTCTTCTCTCTCCTCCAAATTGCACTTAGGAACCAATTTTGGCTGAAGTTCGGAGGGTGCAACAGGCAAGGTCGTTTGAAGGCGACGTCCCATCAGTAGCTCTGCAGGGCTGAATCCATTTCTCAAAGGTGTAGCTCTGTAGTTCAGCAATGCCAAATATGGATCTTTAGATTTCTTAAACCTCAGTTTAATGATCTTGACTGCAGCTTCTACAAAGCCATTGCTCTGGGGATATCTGGGACTGGATGTAACATGCTTGAAACCATATGATCTGGCAAACTGTTGGAATTCAGAAGTTCTGGTTACTTCGAACTGTGGTCCATTATCAGATCTCATAGTGTCTGGTATCCCATGTCTTGCGAATATTGATTTGCAGTGAAGGATTACCTCGTTTGATGTAAGTCGGTCCAATCTTGCAACTTCTGGGTATCGAGAGTAGTAGTCGGTTACCAGCAGGTACCAGTTTGAATGTAGCTTGAATAGATCCATTGCTACAATTTCCCACGGTCTCTGAGGGAAACTTGTTGGTATCAGAGATTCTGAATGATTCTTAGATTCCATGATACATGATGGACATTCTCGAACAAGTTCTTCAATCTGTTTACTTATGCTAGGCCAGTACACAGTAGTGTTTGCTAATGCTCTGCACTTGGTAATTCCCATGTGACCTTCATGAATCTTCTCCAAGATGCCACGCTGCAATTTGGCTGGTACAATTATTCTTGATCCTCTCATAAGGAATCCATTTTGGATGGATATCTCGAATCTCATGTTCCAATAGGGTAGACAGGAAATTTCAACTTTGTTTCGTTCTGTCGGCCAGCCTTCTAATGCATATTTAGCCAACATGATGCATGTTGCGTCTTGGTCTTGTTCGGTCTTCAGTTGGGAAAGTCTTTGGGAAGATATAGGAACAGTGTCTGTTATTTGGTTGATGAAGAGTTCAATTTCTTCTTCCAGTTCAAAATTTGGTTCTTCTTCTTGTTGAGGTGTTCTGGATAGTGCATCTGCTGCTAGTAGATCTTTTCCAGGTGTGTGGAACACATCAAAGGAGTACCTCATCAATCTCATTTTCAGTCTCTGCAGACGAGGAGTGAGATCATCAAGAGATTTTCTTGTTAGGATAGGGATGAGAGGTTTATGATCTGTCTCTAGAAGAAATTTTGCTCCTATTAGGTAGCCTGAGAACTTTTCGCACGCCCATGTAAGCGCCAACGCCTCTTTTTCTATTTGCGCGTACCGCTTTTCTGTAGGTGTCAAAGTCCTTGATGCATATGCTACTACCCTAGTAGTGGAATCTTCCTGCTTCTGACAAATAGTTGCTCCCAGTCCGTATGACGAGGCATCTGCTGTCACCGTCGATTTCTTGTTTGGATCGAAGATGGTCAGTACAGGTTCTGATGAAAGAATTTCTTTTAGACGTAAGAGTGCATCTTTCTGTGGTTGATCAAAAATAAATTGATTCTTCGTTGATAGTAGAGATGTTAAAGGAGTCATGATATCTGCATATTTTGGGATGAAGCGATCTAAGTAATTTGCCATTCCTAGTAGTTGCTTGAGTTCTGTTTTATTTTTAGGTGTTTCAAAGTTTTGTATGGCTTTTATCTTCTCTTCATCTGGACGTATTCCTGACTCATTGATGACATGGCCAAGAAACTTTATGGACTTTTCCGAGAAGCAGCATTTTTGCTTGTTTAGGGTGATTCCAGTTTCTCTGAGACGTTCAAGGGTTGCTTTCAAACGTTGGTCATGTTCGATTTGAGTAGACCCCCAAATCAGAATATCATCCATGTGACATAGTATCCCAGACAGACCTTCTAAAGCCTGAGACATTCTGCGCTGAAAGTGTTCATGTGCTGATGAAATGCCAAATGGCAACCGTAGGAAACGAAATCTACCGAAGGGTGTGATGAAGGTTGTAAGAAAAGATGATTCTTCATCAAAAGGTACTTGCCAAAATCCAGAATTAGCATCGAGTTTTGAAAATATCTTACCACCTGCCAAGAGGGCCAGATTGTATTCAGTAGTCGGCAAAGGATGCCACTCTCGTTTGATGCTTTTGTTGAGCTGGGTTAAGTCGACACAGATTCTTACACTTCCATCTTTCTTTCTCACCACTACAGCTGGTGAACACCAATCTGTAGGAGTCTCCACTGGTTTTATAACATTCATCTGTTGCATTCTAGCAATCTCAGCTTTGGTTTTCTCCAAAAGAGGTATAGGAATTTTCCTAGGTGAGGTGAGTGCATACGGATGTACATCATCTGTCAGTTCTATGTGATAGTTTCCTTTAAGTTCTCCTAATCCTTGGAACAGCATCGGAAATTCTGTAAAAGGATCAAAGCTGGTGATTTTAATTACATATGATGCTATGTTGGGTCCCAGTCCGAAAGATTTAATGGCTGGTTTTCCAAGCAAACAGGTTTGTAGTCCCTTGACAACATAGATTTCTTCCAAACAGGATTTTCCAGCAAATTCGATGTCTTCCACCAGTTTTCCTTCTAGTTGTAATGGTGTACGGTCAGGACCATAGATGACCTTCTTCGTGTCTTGTACATCAGCATTGGTTAACACTGTATGAAGAATGTTCGCAGGGATCACTGTATAGTCGGCTCCACTGTCGATTTTGAACTTGATAGTCTTCCCTAGTATGTTGATGGGAACAACCCAGTCATCGTCGTTTCCATTTTCCGACATCAGCCCAATGAATCCTGGTTCGGAACATTCACTATGAATTTCAGTGACTCGTTTCACAGTGCTGAAGCAGACTTTTTCCCAATGTGCCTTTTTTCTGCATTTCCGACAGAAAGAATCTTTGGCAGGGCATAGTTTCCTTTCATGGGTTGTTTTACCACACCACTTACAATTTTTCACATGAGAAGAGCACTTTGGTTCAGATGTAATCGAATTGTACCGGTTAGTTGGAACAGTTTTCTTTTTGTGAGTTATTGCATTTACCGATGGCGGTTGAACTAAAACATTTTGCTGTTGTTTGATAGATTCAGATAAACGTACCTTCTCTAAAGCTGTTTGAAGAGTCAGTTTTGTATCCAGCTGCAGTTTCTCGCTAAGATTTTGATCGAGTATTCCCACAACTATCCTATCACGCAACAGTTCATCGTGTAAAGTTCCGTAGTCGCATCTATCGGCCATGGCGTATAAGTCCGTTATGAAATCATTCACTGGTTCTCCTACCCGCTGAATTCGTCTGTTGAACTGAGCTCTTTCGAATATTGTGTTTCTTTTCCCCACGAAATATCCGTCGAACTTTTCCAAGACTTTGTCGTACTTCTTTGAATCTTCCTGCGTTATCTCAAAGGAATTGAAAATGTCCTCACTCTTGTCACCCATAATATACATTAGAGCGTCTATTTGCTCTTGATCTGACTTAGCGTTAAGTCCGGAGGCAGTTCTAAACCTGGAGAATCGGGATTTCCACCGCGGCCATTCCCCGGGCGTTGAAAAGCAAAACTGATCAGGCGGACATATTTGATACGACGAAGATGCCATGACGACCGTGATAGGAGATACTTATGTAGATATTTTTACGCGTGCCACCATGTGTGACTATCGAGCGGTATTATTTATATAAATGAAGTTTTCAACAGTAAAGAAAGCACCATGCTCTTACGTTGTTTACTTTTTATTCTATCCCAAAATCAGTTACAGTTTTAGTTAAGCTAGATTAGAGTTGAAGTGGAAGTTACTATTATATTAAAGTTAATACAGCTTTCAGTTATGAATTAAATATGAAAAGTGCATAATGCCACAGTTAAGGGCGAATCGTACACAGCGTTAGGACTTTGAAGGATATTTAACGTGCACTCCCTTACTCGGACATTTTTGACTTCACGGGCCGTTTATAGGTCGGCAGTTATTTTGGCAATGCTCGGACCCGAACCTGGGACTTTTCGCATGCCAGGCGAGTGCCTAACCGACTAGACTCCTCAGCCCCTTTTTACGTAGAGGATCTGAATCATCGTTCCCTTTGCAGATCTGTTTATTTAGATCCGTTCACTCCGGACCAACCCATTAGCAGCGGTAGCGTGCTTGGATTGAGTTTGTTATTGCTTCGTTTGTAATCATACTGTTAAAATTATAGATGTTAGAGTTAATTCCACGCGTATTTATATTCTTTACCCAAAACAATTCAGAAATTCTCGGAAAGGACACAATTTCTCTTTCTGTGCTGTTTGTGCTTGTGATGTTAAAATTGCTCATGGTGGATGAAGTGACATTCTTATAATATTTAGCTGGGAGGAATTTTAGGAAAAACGAGGGCAGCATGTTACTCGAACATGTTGAAAATATTTTTACAATATTTGATGTCCAAGGTATATTAAAACATGAGAATGATCAAAGGCTAACATTTTTGTTTGTTTGATATCACATAAACTTTTATTGAATTTGGTAAAATAAACTCAAAATATATTTTTTGGATTTGCAGAACCAAGTATCTCTTAACTTTCTGCTCATATGTATGAAAAAAAAACCGGACTAAAGTAAATAACAGTTGCTAACTCCAAGACTTTATTTCGAAAACCAATTTTCTTTACAAAACAATGTTGCCACAGACAGAACTTTATGCATAAAATGAAATAAATGAACTACAATTAACATCCTCCCACCTTGAGATTCTGTAGCATCTCACCATACGTATATTACCACAATAATACAACAAAAAAAAATGAAAATTTTGTCTGGGCAAAAACACAGTATTTACAACTTCAAACGCTCAGGAATGTCAACTATACGTCCAGATTTGGTTTGTTCAGTAGTATCCATAGTTACATCATTTTTGGGACAGTTCACAAGGTCCGAAATTTGAAGAGACTTCTAAAGAATATATTCGCCAAGCAGGACAGAGGAGCTTCGAATGGGCAGTCTGGACTCTGACCAGTCTAACATTGCCATCTGGAATAACTCTTACTCTAGAATATGTGCCATTAACATGCCATTCGGGCAATAACTCTTACTCTAGAATATGTCTTAAAGGCCAATCAATTCTTTTTGTGTTGTCAGTTCCAACTAATACAATGTCTACCACTGATATGGTTCGATGATCTATCTTCTTATTCCTTTGCACAAGCAGACCCAAATAGTCAGAACGAAATCTGTTGCAAAGATCTTTTTTTACTCTTCAGGGCTTGTCTGTATTTTACTCTTCGATTTAAGCTCTTTCGGTCAACAGAATCTAAGTCGGGAGTTCTCCACTCTTGAATATCTTGTTGGAACAATTTTTCAAAGAATGACCAGGTACAAGGCAGGCAAAACAGCAATGTTCGGCTTTCAAAACATTATTATTATTTTTTTTTATTATCCCAAGTGTATATACACAAATCCATGGACACACAAAACAGGAACACAACAATTAAACAATATCAAACAAGTTGAAAACATTAAGAAAGTCCAGAACTTGTAGCTGGTTGGCAGAGAACAGTTCCTTCTTTGACACGCCCATGCAATCAAGAAGATGTTCGGGTGAAGCCTGATTTACATTGCAGATGGTGCACGTCGGGAAAACCCTTTCTCCATTAATAAATTTACTCTGTCTCGTATGGCCAGTACGAAGACGTGACAGGGAGGAAAAAGCATGCCGACTCAGGCCAGAGTCAATGTAGGTTCCAGGCTTGTCGGGCACGTACCAGTGGTGAGATACACCTTGGAGAACTTGCTGTTTTAGTGCCTTCTTTTGACAAGATTTAAAGAGGTCAAAGTCGATTGATAAGTCTGGAACAGCAGCAGCCTTAGCCAATTCGTCGGCCGTTTCGTTTCCCTTCAGGCCGATATGGGAGGGAATCCATTGGAATGTTAGTGAGGAGTCCTTGTGGAAGGAGTCAATACAGGTCGCGATTTCTTTTAGTATTGATTTGGAACTAGTGAAACACTTGGCTCTTAACTACCTCGACAAATCCTCGCCAAACAAGATGGTCTTTTTTGTGGATTCCTTATCAGCCCTCAAAACATTATGCTTATCAGCAATGCTCATTTTCTTAGCAGAAAAACATTCCAAGCTCTTATGTTTTCCCTCACAAAAGCTACATTTTATTTTTTTACCTCCGAATTCAGTGCTGATGAAAACACACTAGCAGCTGTTGGAGCTTTGGATTTAAATGCAGATTCATATTTCTTTTTATTGAATCAGGAGTCCATTTTTAGACAGTCCAAAACCGGCCATAGCAAGACCTATTCTTTCTTCTCCTTCAACTTCTAATTTTAGAAAAGACATCAGATCAACAAGGCGTTCCTTTGCTTTTCCCGACTAAGTAGTGCTTCTGCTCCACGCTTTTAGGGTGGGCTGGGTGAGCCCAGTCGGTTAAGCACTCGCTTAGCATGCGGAAGGTTCCAGGTTCGGGTCCGGGCATCGCCAAAATAGCTGCCGACCTATAAACGGCCCGTGCAGCCAAAAATGTCCGACGAATAATACTCCGTGTAAGGAAGTGCATGTTAAATATCCTTCAAAGTCCTGACGCTGCGTACGATGTCGCCCTTAACGGTTGCGTTGGGTGCCTATTCAGGTGTTGGCTCGTCACCTGACTGTGATTCTAAAATACGACGCCCGTCGCCAATAGCCCTCGTGCAGCTCTAGTGCGACGATAATTCAAACCAAACCAATCCACTCCACGCTTTTAGGAAATCTTCAGGAAAACATGACTCGACCATAGGATACAAAATAGAAGCACATTTATCTTTTGTTACTCCCCAAGCGCACGCAGATGCGATTTGAGCTAGTCGTACAAAGAAGTTGGCGAGAATTTATGTTTACTCTGAACAGAAATAATTAATTTCAAAAGTTCCATACGTACACTTCCACAAGAAGATCTCAGCCAAACCGGGCTTTTAGACTTTTGATTGCTTTAGAGTAGTTGGCAGGAAACTCTCTACAACTTCTTGAGCCAGGAATTGTAGCTTGTATTAGGTATTGAAACTTGTCTTCATTTCCTATATCTTTGTCTTTATCGATGTGCTTAAATTGACTCCAAAAAGGGAGCCATTCATTTATATCGTCGAGAAATCAGCGAAATTCCAATTTAGGCAGGGTAAATTTTCTTTTCGAATTGCTGTTCTCTATGGTCAAGGTTTGATTTTCTATTTGGCCTTGCTCTTGAATGCGAATTCATGCCGCCCCGGTGGCACACTCGTTAGGATTCTAGCCTTTGGTGCTGCTGGGGTCGGGTTCGAATCCCGGTCAGGCATGGTTGTTTGTGACTGTCAATAAATGTTATTTGTCTATGTGTTTGTGTCGTCTCTTTCTTTGTGTGTCTCTTGTGCTTGTGTCATTTCTGGGGCTTAGTACAATAGACTTAAAGTCGCAGTGCTTGGCGATCTTGCCCCCCACCAAGAAAGTCATAAGTCATGCGAATTCATACCAATTCTATTTCATGCTTCATCTTCGCTTTCTCGAAATTCAATTCTTCAAGTCTTGCTTCTTTATCAACTTCAAGTTTCAGCTTTTTTAAGTTAAACCTAGCTTTTTCTTCAAGCTTCAGTCTTTTTCTCTCTTTATCAGCTGCAAGAATCTTTTTTCCTTCTTTAGGCAGAAATAGCATTTTACAACATTGTCTTAGCAAAATCTGGATCATTTTTGTACTTGTTACTGTTCAAAATTATATTTTTTAGTTCAGCTACCTTTGCATTTGGCGGATCGTCTTCGCTGATTTCCATAGCAACGTCAATCGGATCTTCCTTTTTAAACTTTCTTACTTCTGAAAATATCTTGAAAATCAACTTCCGTCCTGTCGCGGACGCCAAAAATGTAAAATAGACTTAAAATATACTTTCAGGATTTGCAGAACCAAGTATCTCTCAACTTTCTGCTCCTATGTATGAAAAAAAACGGACGAAAGCAAAAAACCGTTGCAAACTCTAAGACTTTATTTCGAAAACCAATTTTCCTTACAAAACAATGTTGCCACAGACAAAACTTTATGCATAAAATCAAATAAATACACCTCAATTAACAGTACCTGTTTTACATTTCACTTCTTTTTAGGATCATATTTTTTTAAAACAACTTGGCCTTCTTATATAGAGAGGGTTTAGTTGGGATTTGCTTTGAAGCAAACTGTCTTATAAATGTTCCACTAAAAGTACAGTTTGGTACTCTACCTTCCAAATCTGCTTGACCTCTTAGTCCAGTGAATAGAGACTCAAAAAGGGGGCTTACCATACAAAAGGTCCGGTATCGCTGATTTTTTTATATGTTGTGTGAGACCCCTAGGTAGTAATAAATGTGAGTTTTCGTCATCCTCGTTCTATTGCTTTTTCCGCCATCTTGAAAAAAGGTTCGAAATTTCGCCTATTTTCCAGTTTTTGGCCTATAACTTTTTTCCTAAGCATTTTTGAATATAATTTTTCGACACAAAGATGTAGAAAACAAAATTTTCTTCAAAATAGGTATGAAAAGTTTTTATGTACGACAATTAGTTAAGGAGCTACGAATCAGCAAAAAGTGCGTAAAATCGAGTGTTTTGAAAAAATATTACGTTCTAACGACTTTCTATCATCATAACTCACATAAAACTTCATTTTATCAATAAACAGTGATTTTACAAGTCGTAGAAAATTTAATTTCCTATAAAATACACTTATCAAAAATAAGTTTCTTATATATTAAAAGAAGAAAGGTTAAATTTACAGAAACCCAGAAAAGGTTCTATTTTCACCCGACAAATACACTGTTTTAATTTTTTGAAGATAGCTCTTTCCCATTGAATTATTTTACTATTTTTGCTAATACAAAACTTGTAGAAAAAAAATTTTCCTATAAAATGGTACTATTTTGTGTTTCATACGATAGAATGTATCGGAGCTACGTTGTTCGAAAGATGGCGTAAAATCCTGAATTTCGCCAAAGGAGTTTTATAACACTTTAAATCCCAATAATTAAAACAAAGAACTTCATTTTGGTGGAACATAACTATTGTGGAACTTGAAGACATCATCATTTATTATATTGGTACGGTCTTAAAAGTTATTTCAGATTCAAAACCAAATAATTTAGTTGCATTTAAAAAAAAAAAACACGAATAGGCTTATTTATTCTAATGAAAAATACATGTGATTTGATAAAAGATTTCAATTTTATTTCAACAAATAGTTTAAATAAAAACATATTTTTAGTTTAAGGAACATCTACCAATTGAACTATGAAAAAAATATGGGAAAGTGTATAATAGAAAATTATTAATTTTCTATTGTACACTGCTTTACGTTACATTCATTAAGTTTTTCAACCAATTTAAATACTGAAGTTTTACCCCTTCTGAACATTGCTGAATGCTGACGTAGTATTGCAGCCAGTTACTGCACACATGTAATAAAAAGATATGGATTTTGACATTTTGGATAAGCAGATAAATTTTTCGATGAATATACTTTTGATTATTCATGAGTATTACTAGGTTTCAAAAAATAAACAGTCTTTATAAAATGGAGTTCGTGCGTTCAGTAGTATTTTCTATTAGTTTTATTAGACAATTTTATATTCAATAAAATTGGTAGAAATAGTTCACACAAAGATGCATCGGTTATCTCCTATATAAGAATCCTCATCTGTTGCATTTGAATCAACATTTAAACAATATTAGCCGTGACAATTGGTAAATACTAAAGAACAATACAATAATCCGACTTTTTTTAGAGCCACAGTTTGCAGCAAAAATCGACTAAATATCAAACATTTGTTTGTTTTTTTTTGCATTTTGATATAACATAAACATTTATCTTTCTAAATCTGTTTCATTTAAGTTTCTAGTTTTTAATAGAACCGAAGTTATAGCACTTTAAAGCTTTTTGGCATTTTTTTTAAAAAACTCATTACGCAAAACATAAAAACTGAAGTTCTTCATTATCAATTGCTTCCACATTTTTACAGTAGTTTTGTAACAGTATGAAGAAGGTTTTGAACTAGAATCTTTTAAAACTATTAAGAATTGGATATTTTAAAACTATTTATATGCTTGTTTCTCTCTTGTTTATATGTGTTTTCAAAGTAATGCTTCAAACTTTTGCCTATAAAAAAATGTGGGTGCTGATATCTTAATGATTTTAGTTCATGACCTATATTAATGTTTGTTGAGCATATTTAACTTTGACGATGGAAATTTTTTTTTTGAGATATCATGTTTTGAGTAAGCGTGATTGTTGAAGCACATTTTACTATAATTTTAAACAAATACTGAATACTTTCTTAAAACTATTTTTATATTCATAACTAATAATAAAATCGCTAAACGTCATTGTTGGAATAGAACTTTCAGAAACTTGCTGTCAAAGGAGATCGGCCACTTTAATGGATTATTCGACTTATAGGAAGTCGAGTTATCGAGGTTAGACTGTATTTGCGAACTTTGACCTGGAATTAATTTTTTTAGCAAACATGGGATAGGTGAGGACTTTTTTTACGCTATAATAGCGTATCAATGACCTACACCAAAATTTAGTTATATGCGAATTTTTTTTATTAAAATTTCTATTTTGACCGGACGTGGAAGCCATCAAATGCGTCAATTACCGTAGATACATAACGCTTAAGAATGTACTTCATATAATCAGTGTAAATTTCAGAAAATGTCACGTTTCCACTCCACACCATTTTGTGGAGTAGATATCCACCATCAATAACAACTATATGCAACGATATCTAAAATATATATTGCTTTTTATAAAAAGCATCGATATCGTAAGATGTTTGGGGCTAAAATTATTTCCATTTTTTCTCTGTGTCTTAGGCAAAACATATAACGGCTTCTACTCATGCTTTTCGAAAAATATACCAAAATTCTTTGGCTGAATCTAAAAAATTTTTGAGATCTTACTAATATAATAAATTATGTCTTCAAGTTTTAGAAAAAAAATTACGTATTTAAACTAAAATAAAGTTTTTTTGTCTTAAATATAGGGATTTAAAGTGATAAAAAACTCTTTTGGCGAAATTCAAGATTTTATGCCGTCTTTAGAACAACGTAGCTCTGTTACATTCTATCGTATGAAACACAAAATAGTACCATTTTGTAGGAAAATTTATTTTCTACAAGTTTTTTATTCATAAAAATAGTAAAAAGATAAATGGGAAAGAGCTACCTTCACAAAAATTAAATAGTGTATTGTCGGGTGAAAATAGAACCTTTTTTGGGTTTCTGTAAATTTAACCATTCTTCTTATAATATATAAGAAACTTATTTTTGATAAGTGTATTTTATAGGAAATTAAATTTTCTACGACTTGTAAAATCACTGTTTATTGATAAAATGAAGTTTTATGTGAGTTACGGTGATAGAAAGTCGTTAGAACGTAATATTTTTTCAAAACACTCGATTTTAGACCCTTTTTGCTGATTCGTAGCTCCTCAACTAATTGTCGTACATAAAAACTTTTCGTACCTATTTTGAAGAAGATTTTGTTTTCTACAACTTTGTGTCGAAAAGTTATATTCAAAAATGCTTAGGAAAAAAGTTATAGGCCAAAAACTGGAAAATGGGCGAAATTTCGAACGTTTTTTCAAGATGGCGGAAAAAGCAATAGAACGAGGATGACGAAAACTCACATTTTATACTACCTAGGGATCTCACACAACATATAAAAAAATCAGCGATACCGGACCTTTTGTATGGTAAAACTCCTTTATTCACTGGACTATCTTGCTACATAATTTTTTTTTAAAGTACAACTACCAAATCATTTGCTTAGGTATCAGTAATTCTAGAAGGCTTGAACATCCAAATTAATTATCTAAGCATTAATACAAATTATAAAATGAAGTTGTGAAGTGGTTCTACAAAAGTTCACGTATGTGTACCTCTAGATTGAAGAAGTTAAGTTTCCAAACATACAAGATAAATATAGCTTACTTGTGTTAACGATGAGGCCTTTTCTTCAGACAGGGCAGTTGTGATGGCCCGGAAGGTGTGGCACACAGGCTCGAGTAGAGCCGAGCCGTTAACTATACATGTTGGAAGAGCATCTGAGGTTTCAACCTGGGAAGAAAGTTTAAAGACTTAAATAGTGTTAATGTACTACACAGATGAGATAAAAGAATAATGATAATTGGTGGTGATGTCTGAGCTATTTCAAATTATTAGTGTGTGAGACAATCTGCTTTCTTTTAAAGCCACATACTATGAGAAATAAATTAGTATGATGATTCGTAAGATATGAACATGGTAAAATATTGTGTCTTTCCATAGTGCGAAACAACATCAGAATTTTAGAAATATTCATTTTTCTTTTTTAAGTGTAAACTATTATGAAATTTGGAAAAAGTGATGATTAAAAGCTTGTAGACATCATATACAATGAGAGAGTGTTGGGCTCAATTGATAAAGAATGGCTTTGTAGTTTATCTTCAATTATCATATTTTGATGTATCACACTTGTCCATAGCATTTGTAGTTTGGGTTATGAAAGTCGGTGATGGACGGATTGAACGATTATAATACCTTCCACTTTTAGAAGCTAATAGCCAGAAGTGATTAAAATACCTGCAAAAGGTGCAGCAGCGTGCTTCGGGTAGCTTGACACAAAGTGCTGCCACCTCCCTCCTCAACAAGGGCTGCCCTATCTTCCGGTAGTAGCACAAATACTGGGGGTGAGGAGGAATCTGGGACTGACACCGCAAGACCAAACAACTGGTCGCAATTGACTTCTTCAACGCCTTCAGCTTGGAGACCTTTCAGGGCATGGATCACCTGAAAACAAGGAGGTGGGTATGAGCAGTTTGGTTAGGGCCTGATACAGAAAATACAAGCTATAGGCACAGCAGATTTTGAAGGTCCCTTAAAACCCATTATCTGATGGTCAGGTTTTCCAGCAACACAAATAACTTTTTATAAATTTCATTATTTTACTAAATTTTAAAATTGAAGAAGGGTAGAGGAGTCCTTTATGATTATCTGCTGAAGTAATATGATCTTGAAGAATTCTATTTGCAATTGAAAATTTAAATGTTATTTTCATGCATTGAAAAGAAGTTTAAACTTCAGAGAATTTGCTTATCCTTCAGAGAGTTAAGAGCTTCTGTACCTGCAACAGTAGAAAGCAATGGTCCCTCAGGTGCAAGTGTTGGTTCCCAGTATCTTTGTTGGATTCAGCAGCAAACTGGGAAATGCTTAGAACCCTGGATCGTCTCAAGACATGCACCCAGCTCCACTGGCCCCCATAGCAGGCATCGCAGAATGAAGCCAGGACAGGAAAACACACACGGGGGCGGGTAGAGGCAGGGGCTGGTTGGGGAGTGGCATTGCTGCACTGTTTGCGAGGGCACACCTGGAAAGAAAGGGTTTTAATGCAGTGAAGAGGTATGAACCGAGCCCAGTTTTGAGCCAGGAACCTCTTGTGTGCAAGACTAATACTGAACCGTCTGCGACAAAATTACACAGAAATGAGGTCTAGAATTGGGTATTTGTGCTCATCGCCATAACACTTCCCTTTCAGTGGGTCAGAGAATAGCTACTGGGCGTGTAGATGCTCTTACTGCCTGATGGGAATATTAGGACTTTGCTGCCTGCTTTAAATGTCAGGACTTTGCTTTGGTTGCACAAAGGTTGTCTGTTATGCACACTTGGGTGACCCCTCGTCCGAAGTCACCTCTAAAGAGGTATGGAGCAAGCACGGTTTTGATCTGGGAACCTCTTGCGTGCAAGCCCAATGCTGGACAGTCTGCGATAAAGTAACTACTTGATTGCGAGGGCTATTATTGGGTAGTTATGCCAACCGCCACATTCGTTCTTGCCTTTTTGCGAGTGTATTTTTGGGGCTAAGGCATCTGGTACTCTGAGGCATTTTTTACCAACCCAAAATCAACAAAGTGATGTGGCGGTAAGATCAATCCTCAATAAAGAGTGTCAGTCGCTGCCCTTAATTTCAAGATTAAAATAAAATAAAAAGATTGACAAACGCAAATTTGAACACAAGGCCGCCATTTTTATTAAAATCTCCACCTGATATTCAAAAACATAGACAATATTAATTCACACAGCTTACAGAAAGACAAGGTGCTCTCGTGCGAACCGAGATTTTTTACAAGAAACCTTACGCCTCCCCCATTAGTTATATTTAATCAAAATTTAAAATAATTAAACCTAATACAATAACAATACAAACTATATGGGCTGCAGTTGAGGTTACGAAAGAGAGAACTAAACTACTACACGAGTTGAAACAGCAGAAAATTACCGCCCTAATAGTTATTACATAGGTTGTATTGTCTCCAGTTCAAAGTCTCTATAAGGCATCCATATCAATCAATTTCTATCTCCCCTTTTGACATAATTTATTTTGAGGTTAAACCATTGTAGGGCCAATACACCAACGCTTGAGCCTAGGGCTTTGAGGAATAGAGTCCGAAAGAAACACAAGTGGGTTGTGGTCAATCATTAAAATTATTTCTGCTCCAAATAATATAGTCTCAAATTGTTTGAGAGCCCATATGATGGTATATATTGCCTGTAGTAGTTACAAAGCCCTAACGCACTCCATAACTGTTTCTTGGTCTTAGGTGTCTGTAGACTGCTTACCCCTTGGGTCCTCTCGAGATCCGATCCATGCTTACCAGACCCTAAATACTTCACTTGAGACTTTGCAAAGCTACACTTCTTTAAGTTAAATGAAAAGTGCAAGTCATTTAGCCTGTTGCAAATGAGCTTCAGGTGTTCAATAAGTTCCTTCCAGTTATTCAAAAATATTGTCAGGTCATCTATGTAAGCATAAGAAAAGTCGAAGTAATCTTGCCTCTGATATCGCCTGTTGGTAAGTGCATTTCCGAGACCGAATGGCATTACCTTCCAACGGTATTGGCCTCTGTGCATTCTAAAAGCTGTAAGCTCCTTGCTGTTCTCCTCCATAGGTATTGCCCAGCACCCTTTTAACATATAAAAAAGAGTTATGAACTTGTCTTTTTCCCACCAGAAACGTTAACTCCTCTATATTCTGCATTGGTTAGGCGTCTGTAACTGACACGCTGTTCAACCTTCGGAAGTTAATGCATAATTTCAAAGAACCGTCTTTCATGTTAACGCATACTATAGGGTGTGCAATTTCACTTTGCGTAGTTTAAATGAGATACAACTTCAATAACTCTTCCATTTGTTCATCGACTTTCCTTTTCAATGCCTCTGGGACTCGGTAAGACTTGGGTTTAATAGCTTCTTTAAAACCTTAAATTTGAATGGCGTGCTTCCCTATTTTAGCTCTTTGAATTTCACCAGAAAATAGATAATTATTTTCCAGGATTAGCTTAACCAGTGCACTTTGTTGTTCGTCTGCCAAATTATTCAATTCTGCTTCCTTCAGAAAACTTTTACTGCTAGCTTTCTTAAATATGGGGATTTCATATAGCTCTCCAAAATCTTTATCATCGTCAAACACTATTCCCATGGTCTGGGTTCTAACTATGTATTTCCTGAGCTTATACGCATGTAGAAGCCTCACTTTGTTCTTTGGCATCCTTACATAGTATGAATCCAGGTACTTCTGCTTTACAATTTCCACAGGTTCAATACATCTAGCATATAACTTGTTGGTAGACTAGAGTCCGGAACCAAAGCCACTACAAGATCTCCCTCTTTAAATTCTTTCTACCGTTTTTGGAGATTATAATGGCTCACATAGCCCTCTTGCTGTTGCTTCGTAATCAGTTCC
Source organism: Hylyphantes graminicola (assembly GCA_023701765.1). Classification (NCBI taxonomy): domain Eukaryota; kingdom Metazoa; phylum Arthropoda; class Arachnida; order Araneae; family Linyphiidae; genus Hylyphantes; species Hylyphantes graminicola. The sequence goes on from CM043112.1 coordinate 10,581,289, forward strand.
TCGTTATGTTGCTGCTTCGAGTCTGGTCTTTAGCTCTTGAAGGTATTGGTGCTATAGACTTGCTGAGGCTATAAGGTAAATCCATGTTTCCTGCCCATGTAGAATTAAGAATAGCAAGAGGCCCTCTTGGTTCCCTACCGTACCTCAGAAGGAAAAAGGTACTTCAGTAGTAGAATTAGAATCCTCTCTGTATGCCCATAATAGAAACGGAATATGACGATCCCAATCTCGCTCACGTTTTTGAATTATGTGATGTAGCATGTTATTAAAGGTTTGATTCCATCTCTCAACTACTCCATTGCCTTCAGGATGCCCTGGAGTACAAACCGTGGACAGGCTCCCATCTTCTCCATGAATTCTTTAGTCAAATTCGAAGTTTAGCCGCCATTTTATCAAAATCTCCAGCTGATATTCTAAAACATAGACAATATTAGTTCACTCAGCTTACAAGTACACTCTACAAGAAACCTAGTCCATTGCTTACTCGTGCGGCACAGAAGGCATTACCACGCCTCTCCTGTTCAAATCCACAATGAGAGTTCCTCGTTCGAGTCTATACTAGTTTTGTCTACTATCCAGGTTCCCTTGTTCGAAAGCAATGTGATGGAGGGCAGCACTACCAACTGTAAGTGGATCCTTCGAAGTTTAGAGACAAAGGCAAAGGATTGCAGAATCGTCTTGTCACCCCCAGAGGTATTGATTTTGTATGAGAACTTGTAGGACTTAGTGACCACAATGGACTTTAACGTGCACCAGTCACTATTAGGGTACACAGGGATGTTCGGCTGGCATTGCTTGAACTTGCAACCAGTAGTTTGCACTCTACAGTAAACACCTGTGCTAGCCTGATGGTCTATGGCTCTTACTCGAGTAATTAAGCCTGAGAGTAAAAGGATAAATTCGCATAAAAAGTCGAATCGACAGTGATGCTATGTTTACAGGAACTTAGACTTTAATTTCTGTACGTGAGTTAGGTTAGGTTTGAATTGTCGTCGTACTAGAGCTACACGTCTGTCTGTGGGTCTTACAGACAGATTAAGTTATTTTATAAGAGGATAAGAAGCCTACCTCAAAACCAGCACTGTTAAGATTTAATCTTTGATGTAACCCTTCTATAGATTGAATTTTATTGAAACACGGGCTTCCACTTGTGTACCGCGCAGGAATATAGCTGATTATTACCTTTGCTCAAAAGTACTGCTACTGTGATATCGATCTTAAAAGTTCAATTCAAAACTAAGAGGAGTAGAATAGTTATGAATCAGGCTGGAAGTTATATTTTCCGTAGAATTTATACCAAACACAGTTAGGTTTGAATTACCATCGCACTAGAGCTACACGACGGCTATTGGGGACGGGCGTCATATCTTGGAACCACAGTCAAGTGACAAGCCAACACCTGAATAGGCACCTAACGCAATTGTTAAGGGCGACATCATACACAGCGTTAGGACTTTGAAGAATATTTGATATACACTCCCTTACATGAGCTATTATTCGTCGGACATTTTTGGCTGTACGGGCCGTTTATAGGTCTGCAGTTATTTTGGCGATGCCCAGACCCCAACCTGGGATCACATGCTAGACGAGTGCCTAACGGACTGGCTCCCAAACCATTACCAAATACGCCGTTCAGATACAATACGTAAAGTTTATTAACATACTAAAACTATTTTTGATTGGAAATATTCAAATACCCCCATATTCCTTTTATATCATTGGTGTGATCGAAATGATTCATTATCAAGTTTGTAGAGACTATAATCTTAAAGATAAAAAGTCATTCTTACCATGAGCATAACCTGCATCTCCTTGCCTTGCGCCCTATGCGTCGCATTGTAAAGTCGCTTATCCTGCAGTACAGCAATAGGAGAGGTCTCTTGACAATCATCTAGGGCAAAGTCACGCCACTTGAGTGACTTGCCGACCGTACGAAAGTACTCTGCACAGCTCTCGTTCAGAGACTGGAAAGAAAAGAGACGATTTAGAACTTTTGGTCATTTTAAGAGACAACTGAAAAGGTCATGCATACAGAGACTTCCCAGTTATGGCAATGGTTGTCATAAACCCCACCAACAAACCCTAGGGCAGCTGATTCGTCTACTTGTACGGTCATGCCATTGTTTGGTGAAGCAATGTTTTTTTCCCACAAACAAACCACGATCCTCTCCATTAAAATTGTCCATTGATTTTTTTTGATGATTCTGTATCATCACAACAATAACGCAATTTATGAACTTAAATATAGTTTCCTCCCCAAAAACACACTACAATCCGCCCCGTTGAAATTGTCGATTTTTTTTATGATCCTGTATCATCACAACAACAACAATAATGCAATTTATAACCCTCAATAGTAAATATAGTTTCCTCCCAACAAACACACTACAATCCGCCCTGTTAAAATTGTCCATTTTTATATGATCCTGTATCATCACAACAACAATGACCTATTTATTTATTATTATTACTACTACCAAACAGAACAGGTTCACTTACAGGCAGAGGACTAAATATAAAGATCACAAATACAAAAAATGACAATTAAACACCAAAAGAATTAAAAATACAAACGCCAACAATATTATCATTAAAACAATGCCCTAAAATATAGATAAAACAACGAAGCCAGCAAACTGTACCCAAGAAACAAATCAGTAGGACAAAATATTTGACAAACATCTTTTCTTAAACTCAGTATAAGACATAAAAATATATAAACATCGTCTTGAACAAGATTAAAAATTATTATTTATTATTACCTTTAATATAGCTTCTGAAAAATTCGATATAATAAAATTTAATGTCTAGTTTATTTCTGGTGCTAATAGAATTAATTTTTGTTGGTTTGTTGAATTCGAAATTACATCGTTGTCCTTCACTTCTTCTAATGGCCCTCGTGTAGCTCTAGTGCGACGATAATTCAAACCTAACCTAACCTTCACTTCTTCGTCACTTCTAAATTATGAAGCCCTTCGCCAATAGCCTTGTGTAGCTCTAGTGCGACGATATTCAAACTAACCTAACCATTGTGTCTGCCACGTTCCGGACAGCTTGGTTTTTCTATTTGAAATGTATAATGCACCATACACGGTTAATGTTGACATTTGAAGGAAGTTCTTGATCTTTCTGTTCTTTTTAGAAATAAAAGAACTTATTACAACTTGATTAAAAAATTATATAACTTTTTTAAAAGTTGTGTTTCAGCCACATTCTGATAATGAAGAGTCTTCTTGTAAGAATTTTGCTACAGTTAAATTCATCAGAGAAATTCTAATAATTCTCCAGCTTTAGAGGTTTTTCAAGGTTTTATCTTTTTCTTCATATAGCTCTCACTGGGGGGCTGGGGAGCCAAGTCGGTGGGGCATTCGCTTAGTATGAGGAAGGTCCCAGGTTCGGCAAAATACTGCCGACCTATAAACGGTCCGTGCAGCCAAAAATGTCCGACGAATAATACCCCGTGTAGGAGAGTGCACGTTAAACATGCTCCTATGTCTCACCGCTACGTACGATGTCGCCCTTAACTGTTGCGTTGTGTGCCTACTCAGGTGTCGGCTCGTCACATGACTGTGGTTTTAAATTACGATGCCCGTCACCAGTAGCTCTAGTGCGACGATGATTCAAACATACCTACCTTCCTACGCCTACCTATTATATAGCTCTCTGCTTCTGACAAAGATGAAGCAGCCTTAAGGCGTCATAGGAGTCTTAAAAATGTGCAAAGAAGGTATCTTTGTTTGTACATATATGTACAGCCGTGGAAATAAAAAAGTACCCACTTGAGGTTACTTCCTCCGTTATTCATCCTAAAGAATCGGACCTTTTTGACATTGTGAACAATTAATATTCTGAGTTAATTGCATGACACAAAATTTGCATAAGGGGCCATCTTCATATTAAAAATGTTACTAACTTTAAAATTTCCAATAGCAACACCCCTTTTTGAATCCATATTTCAAATCTCTGACCTATGTTAATACGAAATGCCAAATTTTGTTAGTTTTTAAGCATCATTAGAGGAGTTAGAGACGTGCAAAGTTTAGGTCCCATAATGTTAAATGAGTTGCACATAAAAAACTATCCCAATCCATAAATAATTAAGATAATGAAACGAATTTTTTACTGAAAAGAAAATATAATAACCCAAACAAAATGCATTCAATATTGGGGTATTTAAAACAATTTTTATATTTTTAAATAATTATTATATTGATTTTTAAAAAAAATATAAATGAAAATCCCTTAATATTTTTAAAGAAATTAATTTAAGACAAGAAGTTTAAGCGAAATCCCAATTTTTAAAAATGTTTATTCATAATTTGCTGAGTAAATCACAAAATACTTTATAATTTATAATTACCCTTTAGGGGACTCTGTATAAGATTACGAGTGTAATTGATAAATAAAGACGGCTTTGCATGGATGCTTGCTTGTCATTTTAGAGTTGGTCCCCAAAAGGTCCACAAGTGATTCGATGGAATAACTCGTCAAATATTCATCCAAATGTAACAAAAACTTAGATTTAAGGGTTTTAAAGAGTGCTTAACATTTCTAAGTTATTAAAATTGGGTGTTGCTATTGGAAATTTCAAAGATAGTAATATTTTTAATATGAAGACGGCCCCTTATGCAAATTTTGTATCGTGCAATTTACTCAGAATGTTAATTATACACAATCTCTAAAAGGTCCGATTCTATAGGGTGACTAACGGAAGAAATAACCTCAAGTGGGTACTTTTTTATTTCCACAGCTGTACAATATAAAGTCATTTTCTTGGTCATGTCTTCAATTTTGACAAAACAATTTGCCGCGCAAGCCTAATCACAATGTGTTCAAATAGCTTCATGTTTAATATCATTTATTTTAGTTTTGGCTAAAGTTTCATAAATTTTAAAATTTGTTTCATATTAAATAAATCTTGTAGAATTACATATAAAAAAATTATACTTGTATGTTGAGTAGTTAAAAAATTACATGAAAGATCAAACTATGCTTTGTAGTTCCTTCTTTGCACATTTTTAAGACTCCTGTGACCCCTTAAGGCGGGCACATATCTCAATCAACAATCAATGAAAAGCCATTGAACAGTTAATACCAACTACATCTTTTAAGGGGTCACAGGAGTCTTAAAAATGTGCAAAGAAGGTACTACAAAGTATAGTTTGATCTTTCATGTAATTTTTTAACTACTCAATATATAAGTATAATTTTTTTATACGTAATTCTATAAGATTTATTAAATAAAAACAAATTTTAAAATTAAATTATTTATTAAAAAAAAATTTAAAATAAAAATTTTAAAAATTTTATTAATTTTTTTAGAAAAAAGTTCTTAAAATAATTTCTAATTAAAATTGAGCTGAGAATTTAGGTATAAGTCTTTGTTTGTACATATTTGTACAATATAAAGTCATTTTCTTGGTCATTTGTTCAATTTTGAGCTCAAAATTTGCCGCGCAAGCCTAATCCCAATGTGTTCAAATAGCTTTATGTTTGTTATTAGTTATTTTAGTTTTGGCTGAAGTTTCATAAATTTTAAAATTTGTTTTATATTAAATAAATCTTATAGAATTACATATTAAAAAATCATACTTATATATTGAGTAGTTAAAAAATTACATGAAAGATCAAACTATTTGTAGTACCTTCTTTGCACATTTTTAAGACTCCTGTGACCCCTTAACACTCGCTACGATAGCTTTGAGTAAGTTTTTGTTGCCACTTAACTATTTGTAGGAATAGCATCATCGAATCTTTACCCTCCCCTTCAGGGACATGTCTAAATTGTGGCGGTGGCGCGTGATAGATGGCAGCATCTATCACGTATATGTGTGCATGTGAGTGTGTGTGTGTTGTGACTGTCGTACTTGACGAAGGTTTATAAGCGGCTCTCTGAGCAAGCACACAAGCCTGAAAATATATGTATATAAATCATTCATTCATTCGAATCTTTAGTTCTTGAGGCCTTATGGCATCATCCGTAGCGAAAGTTAATTATAGTTGAACAAGAATTATCCAAATTAATCGGGACCTAATCCCATTCGGATAATCAGAAATTCGGATAGTTGGCTTATCCGGAGAAAAGGGTACATTTTAATCAATTATTTACTGCATTTTTGGGTTGTGAGATCATACGTTTTCAGACTCTGTTGTTCCAACAGCCCAACCAAACCATAGTGTAAGTGCCGTTTGAGTTATAGCTTTAGGTTGGAATTTTGGTTTCGTATAAATCTCTATCATTCATCATACCTTCTAAAGTTTATACAGTACAGTTCAGTTAGGTAAATTACTGGTTTATTGCTTCTAGACTAGGTCCGGCGCTTCTACCAGATCTTTAGGAATTTTTGATTTAAGTGGCAAGAGGGCTAGAATCCATTGGTTGACGCTAGAAATTCCAATAAGGCTTTGATTTTCTTGGAGTTAAAGTCCTTAGAGTAGCACAGCCATCCGAAGGAAAGGGGTGTTGGGCCGACTTTGTTGCGGAGGGTTTCTCTTTGGGTTTCAAAACGGGCACACGTGATTAGGAAGTGATCGCATGTCTCCTGGGTATTGGATGCTGCACAGAAGGGAGAGTCATCCAAGCCACATTTGAACAGTTGGGTCTTTGTGGGGAGTGATCTGGATGCGAGCATTAGAAGGAGAACTTCTTGACTCCTTTTCAGATGGATAGGGGTGACGTTTTGACGGGAGAAATGTGGCGAAAGTTGTCGTGGTTTTTTCTTTGGGTCCATTCTACAAGTTGGTTGTGCTTGAAATGATTATCGATTGACTTAACTGCATCTTCCGGGGAGATAAGGTTGACCGCCAAGGGGCTTCCTATCGCATGCTTAGCCATTTTGTCTGCAATATCATTTTCTTTCAATTCGATAGCAGCTGGGATGTATTATCAGACTAAGGCTTTTGAAGATGGTGGTTTTTTTCCTGATCTCGTTTGCTATCTTGAGCGATATTTTTGGGGACTTAAAGCTGATATTTTGAGGGCTTGAAGGTTTGACTTGCTATTTGTGAAGAGAATGTAATCTTTGGCTTTCGTGACTAATTTTCGTATACCAAGCCAGATAGCTAGGACCTTTCCCGTAAAGACAGTTATATTGTTGAGACAGTTATATTGTGACACAGTTAATGGGGGTATGCTTCCCGAATAGGGGATTTTAGACCTGCAGTTTACTGCTACAATTGCCAAGGAACTATTTGCCTTAAACGCATCCGTTGCGAGAATGACAGTGTTCACAGGGATCGAGGCTCTAAAGTCTTTGAACCAGTTTACTGTGCACTGGGTATTAGGAGATCTGTCTTGGGAAGTTGTATGATGTTGTGTGAATTTCCACGCCAAGGAATTGGGCTATGGCTCACGGGAACTCGGTAGGGATAATTTTATTGGGTCGAATGTTAAGAATTTCGGTAGTATTAGTAAGGTTGTCTCCGCATGGTACCTTGGATAAGACTGCCGGGGATGCGATCTTCTTGAGATTTTAGAGTTATGGTACTCGCCACACCTGTTTGCTGAGTGAGGGAATATTGCTTAATAAAATACGAAGCGTTACGCTTACTGTTTCTGTTTGACATGGAGCATTCTCCCGAGATTTCCAGAACTATTAGGTTCTAGGGTCGCGACCCTATTAGGTTCAGAGTCCACTTCGGGAGCCCAAGGGCGAGCTGGATAATGGAGTATTGAGCCCTTTGGCTTATCTCTTTTGTCGTTTTGGCAGCAAATTATGTAACTTGTGAACCATACTCAAGGAAGGACCTGATAGTTGCCGATTCTAAGGAGATCCGCAGTTTGTGCTCCCCATTTACTCTGGCCAAAGATCTTCAGTAGGCTAATTTTTTTATGGATTTTTTACTGCCTGTTGAAGTGTGGTTTCAAAGTGTTGGTCCTGGAGAAAGTAATGTCTAGGAATTTTAATTCTTGCACCCAAGGGAGTGGCTGGCCGCTGATTGTAGAGCTGAACTGAGGCTGTTTTTTTCTTCGCTGATAAGTTAATGACCGCGCATTTTGGGATGGACAGGGGGAGAAACCATTCGTCACACCATTTTTCAATGCGTTGTAACGTTCTGTCTAAGGTACTCTGAATTTCTATGAGGGACGGAGCTTCTATAAGGTGGAAAATATCATCGATGTAGGCAAAGCATTTTTCATCGGCGAGGATTATGTCGTATATGTCGCTGCTCATGTACAGGGAGAAGAACATGGGGGACAGAACACTGGCTTGCGGTAGGCCTCTTTCGTACTTGAGAGGTGTGGACGAGGCACTGCGCCACTGTACTTGAAGCTTCCTGTTGCTTGCGATCCATTGGGCTGCTTTCCCCTGGACGCCTGTGCGGAGTACCTTGTACAGAAGCCCGTTGTGCCAAGTGTTTATGCGGCGTTGATGTCTAGGGAAACCCCTATAACATAAATTTTTCTCTGCCTTGGCTGTGAAAATAAGATGGTGGAGAATGGCAATAAGGTTTTCACATCCTCTGTATGGGAGGAAGCCAGATTGGAAGGGTTCGAATTGGTGCTTTCTTTGGTAGAGGCGGATGAGCCTGTGCAAGATCATTCGTTTCATGACCTTATACGGGAGGGAAGTCAAGGAGATTGGACGATAAGAGCTAGTAATTGAGGAGGGTTTCCCGGGTTTTTGGATAGGAATGATTTTGGAGAGCCTTCACTGATCTGGGATCTGGCCTGAATTCCAGATAGCATTGTAGGCTTTTAGAAGCTTCTCCTTGTTTTCATGGTTTAGAGACTTCATCATTTGGGCGATAACCCTGTCAGGACCAGGGGACTTGTTTCCCGTTTTTCACAAGGCTAATTCGAGCTCTGTGAGGGTAAAATCTGCATCAAGGTCCGAAGTGGGCCCGGAAAAATCAAGAGGGATATAGTAGTTGAGTCTAGGCTTCACCAATGCAAACGCTAGTGCATTTTTTTTTATCTACTGGGGAGAATAACTGAGTTCCTGCCACAATAATGTTGGTTGACGTGTCTGCCGTCTTACTTTTCTGTATCACTGCTTTTATTATACGAGTATTATATGCTGATTTACAGTTGGCTGCCCTCACACAAGTACTGCCCCAGAACCTGCGGTGGGCTGACAGTACTAGTTTTCGTAACTTGGCTGCTAATTTTTTGTAAGCATTCCAGTAGCCGTCCGTGAAAAAGGTTTTAGCTAATCTCAGAGCCTTTCGTTTTTTTTTTTGCTCTCATGAAGCTGCACTCGGCATTACACCATAGTGGGTTATTACCTTTGGCATTCGCTGGGCGACTGATACACTTTTGGCGGTGCTGGTCAGCTGTGAATTGATTTCTTCTATGGAATTGCATGAGACGAGGTTTAAGTTTATTCTGGAGGTGAACTGGTGAAAGTTAAATCTGATTCTCTGAGTTGGCAAGTTAGCGCTAGCATTAGATACCGTTATTCTTATGGGACCAGTGATCACTTTCGAACGTGTTGTTGGGGATCTCGCTGATGTGTGCATGCTTTCTAGGGCTGGTTGATGTATATTGGAAGTCGCCCAGTGCGAGGAATGGGGGTTTCAGTTGGCGGATTAAAGCCTCCAACCATTGGGTGCTGAAGAGTCCATGGGGAGCGTACATGTTTATGATTGTAATCATCGTAGAGAGGGGATGAGTTCCCTCATTGCCACAGTTGACGCAGGTATTTTTGGAACAGGCCTTCGTCAGGTGGTTATATTCATAACATCGGCTGCACTGCCTCGGCCTGTCAACTGGGCCTGTTATACTGGCCTGTCAACAAATGGCGATGTTCTGTGGTTTTCGTAGAATACTCTTACTTCGGCATGTAGTAGGGTTTGTCCTAAGACAGTGATTAGGACTTGTTCGGTGGGCTGTATAGTTTCACCCGATTTTCTAGTGAAGCGTCTTGCTTCTCTTACAGATACATTAGGGTAAAAACATAGTGGAGCGGCGAGTCAAGAGTCAAGCGGCTAGTCAGGCGGCGCGTTTTTTATTCAAGATGCTAGCGTCGCTTCACATGCACATAGTAGAGCGGCGGGAACTGCTGCGAAGAGAGCTTCATGTCATGAATCTAGTCGGCAAGATGCTCTCTTTTTGACATTAATTAAAGTTTGCTTGATAGAAAACTTGTTTCTTGCCCTACCTAAATGCTAACAATATTATACAGAATAAAAAAACGTATCTGTACAATTATTTTCTACTCCTACTTCCTTAAATAGTTTGTCCAATGTGTACTGATTGTGATGGTCATTCAGCTGTTAATTCACAATTCCGTATTGACAGAATGAGCAACTCCACGTTCATTTTGTGTAATTAAATACTTTCACCCAAGAAAAATTCACAAACAGACAGTACCACCTGCACTGGAAGCCCCAAGTCGACTGGAGCAGCGCTTCAAAGAAATCGTTGGTGATTTTACGAGCGGCGAGTCAAGATTCATGTCGATGCTTGCAGCGCTGCTTGCCGCCCCACTATGTGCGCGTCAACTTGAATGTACGGAAGATTTAAAAACGCGCCGCTTGACTCACCGCTTGACTCTTGACTCGCCGCTCAACTATGTTTTTACCCTTAGGTGGCTTGCGGATTGAATCTCCTAAATTATCTCGCGTCACCTGTCTGTGGTTCTAAAATACGACGCTCGTCGCCAATAGCCCTCGTGTAGCTCTAGTGCGACGATAATTCAAAACCAAACCTAAATTATCTCGTTTAGGGGGTATCGCGATGTCTGCGTTTCTTAACAGGAAACACAGCTTGGTGGAACACTCAAGCTGCAGGGCTATACTGACCGGTACACCTAGAATGGCTTTCAGTGAGCAAACCTACCGGGCACACTCTTGGCCTACGGTAGTGATTATCAGCGAGTTGGTCCTGGTACGCTTTAAAGAAACTATGTACTTATGTGCTTTCACCTTAGAGTTAAGTTCTAATTTCAGGTTTCGAGATAATTATTCTGGGGGATTCCAACTGCATTATTAATAACAAGGAGAACGAATCTATTGGTGCAGTTTTCAGCTGCTGTTTGTATTGAGTCTTAAATATTGCGATCTACTCTGTTGCTTCATGCTACTCCATTGTAACGGCGACACCTCTTTTGGATAGGGTAAGAATTGGGGTCCGTACCAGCCTTGTGGCTGCAGCCAGCCTGTTTCCTGCTTGGCAACGGAAAGGTGTAAACAAGTGCAAAAAGATAAAAGGCACAGATTGTCTTGAAGTCCAAACTAAAGGCCCGGCAAAAAAAAATAAGAACGGAGAGGGCGGAATTACTTAATTCCGATATAACTGAGAAATGTTCGTAAGGATATATAAAAAAAATAAAAGCCCAACTGGCGAGGAAAAACAACTATTGTAGACGAAATTCATTTTAGCGAACACGTGCTGCGAGCGAGGTGCTCAAGTCCAACCTCGAACACGAGCTTGACAGTTACCGATAAGGAAGTTTATACAATGCTATATGTTTAAAAAAAAAATGATTTATACAAATAGATTAAGGGCCTTTTCACATGGAGCACCTTGATCACGGAACTTCCATAGGAATAACATGGAGAACCGCTGTAGAGGATTTTTCATTGAATTTTTTCGTGGATACATGAAAATCGGTAAACCGGTTTTGCGGAGAGATATAGGTAGCCAATCACCATCAAGTATAGCTTTGACGTCTTGTTGGCAAAATCGAGTTTGCCAAATGGAGAAAAATCTACTTTATGCTCGCCAATGTTGATTTTTGCAGTTAGTACTCCTTGTTAAATCGGCTTGTGGGGAGCCTTGTGGTTAAGATCTCGATCTCGTTATCGTAAGGTCTCGCGATCGAGTCTCGGTACCACTGAAGACCCACCGAATATGCGGAGTACGTGCTCGTTAAATTTGTTGGGACCGAAAGTCCTGTGAGTGGTCATTGCACATTTTCCCACGGGTACAGGTCTCTGGAGACTATTTTCCTCCTCTTCAGGGACTTGTCTAAATTGTGGAAATGGCGCGCGATAGATGGCAGCATCTGTCACGTATGTGTGCGTGGGTGTGTTGTGTCTGTCCAAAACCTCCTACTAGGAGGTTTTGGTCTGTCTTACATGATGAAGGATTATAGCGGGTCTCCGACCAAGCACACAAGCCTGAAAATATATGTATACCAACCAACCAATTCCTACACGTGATAGAAATTTGAAAAAATATTGAAAAATTGAAAAAATGTGCCAAACTGCGATAAGTATCATTCACAACAACCCCTCCAGGAACGTGTGACGTCAGAATCTTTGCAGGTGGACAACCCTGTCCGAGCAGTTCCGTGCACAAGGGATACCGTGTGAAAAGGCCTTAATGATTGATTTTACAAATTACAAAGAGTACATAAAATAAAAGCAGTTACAGTTAGTACATAAATTCATATGCAACACATTCATATTTAGCCTTACCCTATTTCTTGCGTCATTGTTGAATGCAATGCCTATTCAATTTTTGTTAGTTGGTACAAAAGTAATTAGTTTAGCGAGAACAGTATAGGTACTGTGAGTCTCTGTTCGATGCCATGACTAGTATATTTTTTTTGGACCGACCAAAACAAACCTACTAGTCATGTTCACTTTAGTTTAGTTTTGAAATATCGTCGCATTAGAGCTATAGGGGGGTTAAATTACTAGGCATGACATCCGTCAAAGACAAATAATAGCATGTAGGCGGGTAGGCCGGTAGATTTTTTTTCTAAAATTCGTATAATCAGCACAGCCTCGGATATTTGGAGTTGTGGGGCGTCGTTATTTAGAACCACAGTCAAGTGATGAGCCGACGCCTGTGTATGCACCCAATGAAACTTTTAAAGACGTTATCACACGTAGCATCAAACATATTTAACGTGCATTACCTCTACTTCGGTATATTATTCGGCGGTTCTTTTTCCTGCACAGGCCGTTAATAGGTCGACTGTCACTTTGGTAATGCTCATACTTGAACGTGGGTCCTTTCACATGCAACCCAAGCACCTCACCGACTGGGATCCCCAACTCCTTATAGGAGTTATACTAAGTCTTGTATCAAATAATTACTCATCCTACAATTTTACCAATAATGTTTACCATCTCCCATGCCAACCTGGCAGCACAACGGTTAGGGAGCTAGTCTTTGGAGCATCTGGGTTCGGGTTGGAATCCCGGTGCGGCATGGATGTTTGTGTTTGTCAATAAATGTTGTTATATGTCCATGTGTTTGTGTCGTCCTATCTTTGTGTGTCTCCTGTGACTGTGTCACTTATGGCGAGTAGGGTAATGAGTTATAAGGCCTATGCTCCTCTCTTCTAGAGGGCGCATTCATTGTCATTTGTCATACCATCTCCCTTATTACAGATTCATCAATAAAAACAAGATCGTTGAAGTAAAGAAAAAAACAAGCAGTTCTTTTAAAAATACAACTGCTTTAGTTCAATTCTGTCTGCTTTTTCATCATGGTCTTGTCGAATCGATTGTGTAGGATTATTCCATTGTGTTAACCCAGAATGTGTTAAACCGATGTGTCTCCAGATCTTCCGGCATAATAGGCGAGGGCTGGGGAGCCCAGTCGGTTAGGCACTCGCCTAGCATGCGAAAAGTTCGGGTCCGGGCATCGACAAAATAACTGCCGACCTATAAACGGCCCGTGCAGCCAAAAATGTCCGACGAATAATAACCCCGTGTAAGGGAGTGCACGTTCAATATCCTTCAACGTCTTAACGCTGCGTACAATGTCGCCCTTAACGGTTGTGTTTGGTGCCTATTCAGGTGTCGGCTCGTCACTTGACTGTGGTTCTAAAATACGACGCCCTCCGCTAATAGCCCTCGTGTAGCTCTAGTGTGACGATAATTCAAACCTTTCCTAACTGGCATAATAGGTCAGCTCTGACCGGCCTATTATGGTCTAGCAATCTGGTTTAGCATTTCCAGTAAGTATCTAATTCTATCTAGTAAGTATCTCATACTAGTAAGATCGTAACAAATCAGCCCCATACATAAAACAGATATTGATAAATGTCAAATCGCACTGATGTCGTCGTACGTCGCTCTCAAAAGCGTACCCCTAAAGTCGTGATTTTTAACATCCTCTTGCAATGCTTAATGACGTCAGGGTTGGCTTTTTTTTTGTTCATTGGTGTGCAATTTCTAACCAACTTCTGTGCTTTATAGCTGTTGAAAATTCGAAATCTGTTTTGAATGATCCCATATAGGAAAATTGTATTGTTTAGAATAAGTGGCCTTTCTAAGTTCCAGTTATTCTCATCAGACTTGGCTGATCTTCTACGAAGCTTTCGACTGACTGGGGGTGAAGCGCGTTCTTCTATTTTAAAATTCAACAACCAAGCTGTTAAAATTTATTTTCAAAAACTGTTTTACGTGAGCAATTTGTTCTTTTGAATAGAACGTTTTGAAAAGGGTTGCATGTTTATTTTAGTGATTGACATGCTAATTGTAGCGTCATATTTAGAAAAATCGGCAAATGCTATCATCTTACGTCAGACGCCGTTTTCGATCACGTGAGTTTCATGTAATTTTAATGTGCATATTTCGAGTAAAACTAATAATTTTTGATGATTTTTAAGCTGATATTTAGAATCTGCATCTTCTAATGTTTCAGGAAATGGTATAAGTACGCCATTTTGGGTTGGATGCAAGTTCCTCATTCCTCTTACCGTGGCTATGATCTCAGCAAGGGATTCATAGTTGGCTGCTGCGATGGCTTGGTAGCTGGTGTGCAGGTCAAGCCAGGGCCTCCTGCCAGCGTCTTGACTCAGGCTGGATGAGACGCTGGAGCCACTGGGGCTTTTCGAAGGTGCCTGTTGCTGCTGTAACATATAAAAAATATTAGCAAAGAATTTTTAAGGACGCGCAGATATTCAAAACAGGCCGACTCAACTGATAAAAACAGAAAAGCTTTGTGACTCACAAAATCCTTCTGGTTCGGGTCGTCGGCTTTTCCGAAAGAGATTAACAGAACTTGTTCGGAACATGAAAAGTATAGTTGACTGTGCGCGAATAGGTTTCGAACTTTTTCTTCGGAGAAGCCGACAATTCGAACCAGACGGATAATGTTGCGTCGCAAATATCCTCTATGGCCTCAAAGTTTTTAGCGGTTATGGTTGTTGTCTAGGTGCAAAATTGAGAACATTTATTGTAATTAAATGTAAAGCTATTATTTGAAAGGTTTTTTTTCAAGAATCTCAGCATACCTGCTGGTCATCGAGGTAAGTGTAGTGATCTTCTTCGGGCTCGCTGCCTCCTCTGGGTACAGAGAGGGCGGAGGGGCGATGGGGCTTCACGGGCATCAGCTGAGACCGAATATCGCCTGTAAAACACAAAGTATAAGGTATAGAGTTGTACCATATGAAGTATTTGTCCCTCAGGGAAGCGATACATGCTGGGAAATATGACGTACAGCCCCCAAGGAAGCGGTGAATGCTGTGAAGTATGACGTATAGCCTTCAAGGAAGCGGTGAATGCTATGGGAAATATGACGTATGGTCATCAAGAAAGCGGTGCATGCTGGGAAATCTGACGTATAGCCCTCAATGAAGCTGTGAATGTTGCGAAGTATGACGCGTGGCCCTCAAGGAAGCGGTGCATGCTGGGAAGTATGGCATATGGCCATCAAGGAAGTGGTGCATGCTATGGGAAATATGACGTATAACCCTCAAGGAAGCGATGAATGCTGGGAATTATGACGTGTGGCCTTCAAATAAGCGGTGCTTTCTGGGTCATATTCCGATTAGAAACAAACGTTGTTGTATTTCTTCGATACGTTTACGATAGTTCGACTATGTGGTACTATAAATTGTAGTAAAAAATAAACTTGAAGAGAGAGAAAATCTTTTTTCGTCTGCCTTTGAATTTCAAAATCAAAATGCCTTTTGAGAAAACTAAAGTCTCCCTTGTCATTTTCGGAAGACTCTCCTTGCGCTACTTCAGAGGGGGAAATTCCGAGGTTTGGTACAGCTCTATAGAGATGCCATTTCTGGATAGTACTAAATTTTCTCAATTTAGTGTGCTTATGGATTAAATACATGTACCAACCAAAACTCTAAAAAAATATTGCATGGCATTTATATTTTCGAAAATGTGGTGTTGATTTAACCTATATACCTAATGTTATATAAAGGGCATATCAAACGAGCGAAAATTCTCTAACCAATCAACCTTCAACTCAACCATATCTAATATCTTCAACTTAAAATCCCAAAGATGGATGCAATCTTCCGTCTGCTATGGTAGTTAAGGTTGAAGAAACGTGTCTTCAACATCGTCAATCCCCGCCTGGTTGATTCTACTAGTATTTGAATCAATCAGAAGCATAAATTACTGCTTTTGTCACTGCGAAGAGCCAACAGATTCAGCCAATAATTTTGATGAGCAAATATAATTTTGCGCCAAACATGAGGATGAACAGCTATTTAAGACAGCACGAAAATGGAATATCAGAGCAGCAGTTGATTCAATGCCATCAACCCTTTATCCATCTTCGTCCAGAAATCGAATTGAGATAAAAGTTGCGGATCGAGTTGCGTGAGGGTCGTGAGTTAAATGAATGAGCGTCGTTGTGTTGTTGTTTCTAATGCCACTCGGCAACCAAGCCCGGAGTAGAGGACTACCCGATTTAAGGCGAAGAGGGCGGCTTCCGTTTTTATTGAGCGCCACAAGGGAGGAAGTCCGACTGTTGCCCGTCAGCATGACACATCCGTTTTACAGGAAGATCCTTTTCACACATCCATTCTCAATCACATATCGGAATTTTCATCCAGATCTAAGGCCGATAACCCCCTGATGTGGCACCCCCAGAGGTATTAATTTGGTATGGGAACATGGAGGACTTTGTGACCACGACATATTTAACGTGCCCCAGCCACCATTAGTCAACACGGCGGTCTTTAGCCGAGTACAAGCGTCGACCCAGCGACCATCAGAATTGCGAGCACGACGCTTCACACGACTGAGCTACCGCGGCTCTGCGTCGTTGTAATATGCTCTTAACTCTTAAGGCTACTAACATCCACATGTTGCAGAATAATGTTAAGAACTGTGCCAGTACCAACTATGTATTAAAAGCGAGCCCGGTTTCCAATATTTAACTATACCTATTATGATTTTCTTTATATTTAGGAGGATTATGTAAAGTAAGACAATACCTAATATGTAACCTAAAGATGTTGGATAATTTTTCTTAAATTATATTGGATGTCCTGAAAATAGAAGAGACTTACCTAAGTTGGCATATTCCTTATCCGAATCGTGCTTTGATGAATCTCCAGATGGTGTCCTACATTTTTCTTCTGGAATCTAGCATACAATGAGGAGATTTTGAGTTAGTTTTATACATAAATATATAAAAACTTAGGAAAATCGAAATTCATATAATGAAATAATTATTAAGATTCAGACATTACTAACAGAATTCTTCGTAAACTATTTAATGAAAAAAATCTAATTTACTGCACTAAGAATTAATGAAAATAACTAAAAACAAGCATCTACATTATAAGTAATTACAGCTTATACTTAACTTATATGTAAATTGATTTTCTTTACGGAAAAGCTCTTAGGAATCCGAATACTGAGTTAATTATGCATTTTTTAAATTAAAAAAAGCAGTAAATAGGATACCATTAAAAACTAGTTCCAATAGTCTTGACTATGCCAATGGCTGTTATTATTTTACTATTTCGCAATTCAACTGCCCTGCAAATTGGGTATTCTGTGTAGTTTTTTACCTGTTGTACCTTGTTGTTTTTGTATTCGACGAGAAGAAAGTTTACTGCAGCATAGTATGGGGAGTCCCGAGCTCATTGACTACATGTAGTACTAGATTGTGAAAAAACACACCTCATTTTTACATTTTTGGGTACATTTTAAAATTTAGCCTGCTTCGATATTCTCTAAAACCTGAAGAAGACATTTGAAGAGCTTAGTGGAAGAACGAGCCATGTGACAAAAAAGTGCAAACGAGAAAATAATTAGCATTAAAGTTTTTTCGTTTGAAATCGGAACTTGCAAATTATAAAAAATATATTAAACTTTTAGTTTATGGGAAAGTGGAAACTTGTTACCGTTAAAGAAGTTAATAATGTGTTCATTGACACAAAAATTTCAAGTTTTTCAAAAATGTGTTGTTAGCACGTTCTTCCACTAAGCTCTTCATCTGATATTCTGAGAGTGACTTAGATAGTGTCACGATTCGGTAAAAAAATAAGTGCTGTAATTTCTTATTCAGGTTAAAGCACCATTTCTTACTTTGGGTGGTGGTGGCCTGGACGGTGTTGCCGGTGCCCTGGCCCTCGGGTGCGGACAGCTGGGTGGCGGTGGGGGATGGGCCACTTTGTGCTTGGGTGGGGGTGGGGGTTTCGGGGGCGGGTGCTGGGATGCGGGTCGATTAGGGATGGCTGAGCAGGAAGGGGTGCGTACCAGGGAGGGCTGTGGTGGGATAAGGAAGCTACATTTAAAGTGCTTGTTGTAAGGACTGAAGACTTAAGAAGAAGACGGAGATGCTTTTTGCGTAATAAAGTTTTGAAGGTTCACCACACGCGCAACCTCATGAACCATCAGATGGCGCTGATTTACCATTGCGTTCCTTCCAGTATTCTAAATAACAACGAAAATAGTAGTATATAAGCCGAGGTAACTTTTCTCTACCTAGGGAATCCTTTTGGTAGACTATGGGTTACTGAGGCAGCTACAAAGTGAAGCCGTCAGAAAGTCCCCAAGTAACTGAAACAAACCGCTCACTCAACGTTTAGTTCAAAATGTTAAAAGCATAATTTTAATCTTGAAGAAACGTTGAAATCAAAAATGAATGCACAGTTATAGGCTGCAGCACGAAATCTGATTACTCAAGGTGGTAGTTATTTCCTTCACAATTAGGAAACATGCGTTGTAATTAGAGTGTTTTTTTAATTGGAGAGTCAGAAATCAATGCTGTAAGCCTATGCAAAACTCTATTGTAGAATAGACGAGAACAGCACAAAATACTTCGCCGAGAGCGTTTGTTTAGGTTTACTACAGAGCAATCGAGGGCTTCACTTTGCCGAACCAGTTTTTATATTGGTTTTTATCCAGCAGCATCTCCATCTGCTTTTTAATTATTTACTGAAGACGTCAAGGCGCTAGAAAGCGCCCTGCTGCGGTAGTTTGCTAGAAGCCGCGTCTGAAGCATGAGCGTACTCATCTAGCGCATGCAAAGTGACCGAAAGGCCACTGTTTTCTCTTCCGATTAGATAGATATGTCGGCTATTTCGCACGTTTTGGACGCTCTGATCAAACCACGACTGATTGAAGTTTTACGAAAGTCGAGAACGTCATTTATAACGTAGAGATCACGTGACAACTAGGGTTTGTGATTAATAATTCCTTATATGACACGATATTGTCGATCGAGTAGGAGTTGGTGACCACACTCTTCAAATTCTTACTTGTTCTTCTTTTTATAAGGGTGTTGGACTAAAGTTACGAAAACACCCAATAATTGTTTTTACTATATATTGTCCAAGTTTTCTGCGTAGTAATATTTTATGTTGATAAACGAAATTTTATTGCAATCTTAATGCACAGAGACGACTCCAACAGGGAATAGTCTATATTATCAACATTATTAAAAAAAAACAATAATTGTTTCCAAACCAAAAGTGCTTGCAAAAATAGATTAAAAGTGAGTAAGTGACACTAACAAACTACTGTGCATTGAGTAAACAGTCTCACCTTCCAGCAGAAGATTTGAATTGATGTTGGCCAATGAGGTAGTGTACCACCACAGCCTCTGATCAGCTGCAATATCGGGACACACAAAAAAAAAATAATCATGATTCTGCCATTTATACAAAACGGCTCACATTCTAATCAGGGCCTGATCTGGGGAGAGGTCCTGATCTTTAGGCCCCTTTATGAGAAAGCTTGTGCATGATTGCCCGTAATGCTGGTGCAAGTTGGCCAATATATCTATATTATTTTTTGCTAACAATTTATCGATTTATATTATCGACCAAACTAATCACTGAAAATCAATGTCTGAGTTAAAGTCAATATAAATACACAAAGTGGGATCTTAAGTCATTAAAAAAGTTGCAGATATTTTATGGGCCAATATTTAGTATTAATATTTTGGGGCTAATAAAATTTTGGGGCCGTGGGCCCGTGCCTAACAGGCCTTATGATAGATCAGGCCCTGCTTCTAATGCTATTTAGTGGGATATGGCATGACTAACTAAACTAATTAGGGAGTATAAGCTCTCTGTAACGTCAAGCAATCCTTCCGGTTCGGGTTGTTGCGTCGTCTGTTTTGAAAGAGAGGAACGAAAACTGTTCGGAACCTTGTCGGCTGTGCGCGAATAAGCTTCGTACTTTTTCTTAGGAAAAAACCGATATCCAAACCGGACTGATAGCGAAACGTCATGAAGAGTTTCTGTGGACTGGAAGGTTGAGTAGGACATAGCTAGACCATGCTATGTATCACCAGGGCCTAAAGTTTCATATGGCAAGATAGGCCCTGCCTAGGGCCCCGCTACTATTGGGGATTCCGCCTTTCTATGGATTTTCTGCTAAGTTTTGTGAGCCTCTGAATTTCAGTTCATTTTGTTCCAATGTTTTTAGCAATGGACAATTACAGCATTTTCCAAACATATTTTATTTCGATTAAGCATTGGGAGAAACTCCTTTAATCTCGCATATTTCCGCTTTTTAAGCGCAACTTATTTTTTAATTAATTTTTAAAGTTTTTGGCGCGAAAACAGCGATGTCATCATGTGACGTCATCTGTTACGAATTGGCTACCGCTCGCTACTGTCGTTCCGGTAATCGCAATATAATGGCGCTTAGTGTTATTGTTGAGTTCGAAAAATCGCTCCGTTTGATGTTTATTTCTTAATTATGGGTTATAAGTACTGTATTGTGCAAGTGTACGAATACAACTGCACAAAAGCCCAGATAAATACTTCATTACCCAAAAATAAATATGCTAGAAACAAGTGGTGCAAAGCCATTAAAACAAGTTTATCGCTAGTACGAAAAGCAAACTTTCTTATTTAAAAATGAGTTTTTCTGAATACAAAACACTTAAATAAGAAATAAAAATATACGTTAAACACTTGCAAGCTAATTTTGTTCATTTAATTGATGATGTTATTTCAATAAACACGGTTTTAAAACATTAATAAGCTATTAAGAAAATGTAACAACATGTACCAATTTAAACTTTTTTTACCCATTAAATAGTATTTTGAAAACTTAAATCGCTAAAAATCTCTGTAATTGGTATAATATTGCAGAAATAATGAAAAATAACAGCCCTTCAGTTGCATTTTTGGATGATCATAACTTTCATTGCTGCACACAAGAACTGCTTGAAAAATACAAATGAATTTTGTGCATGGCAATTGAAATATTAATACATATTTAAAAATATGCATAGACCTGTGTAATGTTGGGTTTGAAAAGTTAGGTCTAGAATAGGTGGAGGTGTACAACAAAAAAAACAGGACTTTAAAACAATAAATAGTGTCAGAGGGGTGAATATGAGTTTTTTCATGTGGTAATGCTTAGGCGAAAAATAAAAACCAAAAATTTAGCTGGCAGCTTAAATACTCACTGAAAGTTGGAGTACTGGGCATCAAAAGAAAGGTCCTAGCCTCCATAAACAGAAAATACCAAAAGTTTTGGCCCCATACGTCCCTAAAGAGTTTAGGGTCCAAATGTGTCTTTTAACATTGCATGCACCGACAGATGACAGTTATCACAAAGATAGAGGCCTGCATTTAAAAATATGCAACTACCTGTGCCAAGTTGGGTTTGAAAAGTTAGGTCTAGAATAGGTGGAGGTGTACAACAAAAAAACAAGACTTTAAAACAATAAATAGTGTCAGAGGGGTGAATATGAGTTTTTTCATGTGGTAATTCTTAGGCAAAAAATAAAAAACAAAAATTTAGCTGTTAACTTAAATACTCACTGAAAGTTGGAGTGTCATACATCAAAAGAAAGGTCTTGGCTTCCATAAACAGAAAATACTAAAAGTTTTCGCAAAAAAATGTCCCTAAAGAGTTAAGGGTCCAAATGTGTTAACATTGCATGCATCGACAAATGGCAGTTTTCACAAAGATAGAGGCCTGCATTTAAAAAATATGCAAGTACCTGTGCCAAGTTGGGTTGGAAAAGTTTGGTCTAGAATAGGTGGAGGGCTACAACAAAAAAAACAGGACTTTAAAACAATAAATAGTGTCAGAAGGGAAAAATTGGGTTTTCTCATGTAGTAATGATTAGGCAAAAAATAAAAACCAGAAATTTAGCTGGTAGTTTAAATACTCACTGAAAGTTGGATTGTTATACATCAAAAGAAAGGTCTTGGCCTCCATAAAAAGAAAATACCAAAAGTTTTGACACCACATGTCCCTAAAGAGTTTAGAGTCCAAATGTATCTTTTAACATTGCATGCACCGACAGATGACAGTTTTCACAAAGATAGAGGCCTGCATTTAAAATATGCAAATGCCTGTGCCAAGTTGAGTTTGAAAAGTTAGGTCTAGAATAGGTGGAGGTGTACAATATCAAAAACAGGACTTTAAAACAATAAATTGTGTCAGAGGGGTTAATGAGTTTTTTCATGTGTATTGCTTAGGCGAAGAATAAAAACCAACATTTTAGCTGGTAGCTAAAATACTCACTGAAAGTGGGAGTCTTATACAGCAAAAGAAATGCTTTAGCGTCTAGAAACTGAATACAGGCAAAATAGTAGTAAATTAGAGCAGTACAGTTTTAATCTTCAATATAGCATTCAATGCTCTCAGCAAAGGGTATACCAAATTATGACACAATCATATTCGAAACATACAAGTTTACTTGCATAAATGTACTAACTACAATAATTTCATTTGGCGAGACAGTAATGTGCATTTTTAATCAAATTTAAACATAGTTTTTCTGTCAGTTAATGTGTCAAAACTGTATTTTTTTATAGTAAATATATTTTTATTAACAAATTCAGGAATTTAAATTAAGAAAGAACATTTTTTAACTAAACTAGTTTGCTTTTTCTACTCTTTACTTTCCCATTTTGGTTTAAAATTGTAAGATATTGAAAAACAGAAAAAAACAACATTCGAAATTCAAACTTTCGAAAAGGTAAACAAACGTTCACGAATTCGGAAGATTCCTCGGCTCATAACAGATGACGTCACGGCCAATGGCGTACCGGTTTGTGCATTTATTCTTTTATTAAATTACAGAAATATTTTTTTGAAATTTTAAGTTGATATTCGAAACCAGGAGCATTTTTTCTATCGGAACCAATAGTTTTTATAACACTTTGAAAAATATGCAAATTGTCCATTAGAAATAAAGACAACTGTACTGCAGTGGAACAAAAATCTATACATAAATATACATACGAACATATAGTGCAGTCATAAAATATATGATCATGCGTAAAAAAAATCTTCAAAGGGGTGGGATGCAAAATTTGTTGACTTTGGTTCCATTTTATCTAAGACCAAGCCCCGTGTATCTTCCATGTCCCAGAAAGGGACTGAACAACAAATGGGACTTCGCACCGGTCTACGGGTTTCATTATAAAAATAATGAGTAATGAGTGTAATGACTTATGATTGATTGCACGAGGTGCTTTTGGAATTTTTGGGAGGGTGTATATTAATATTTAATTTTCCAATTTCTATGAGTGCAAAGTTTTGTTAGGCAGTGAAAGTTTTAGTCCTAGAAGGGGATTTAAAAAATAATTCGAAACTTTCCTCTCAATACATCTTATACCATCGCACTTGGATCAGACGACATAAAGAGAAATTCACAGATAAAAATAAAAAACCAAGACTGATATAGGAAGCGATATTTTTATTTTATTTTTATTTAGCACAGTTTAGAAGAAAGCGGTTAGACTATGCAATTTATAATTTATGAACCAATATAAACAAAAATAAAATCGGTTGGATGCATTAAACAATGGGAATTTTAGGTAAAGGCGTATCTGATCCAAAAACTTTCATCTGTTTCCGGTTTGCTCAACATTCGAAGCGTATTCTTTAGTACTTTCTATTTAAATAATCCGCGTCTGATGTGACATTTTATCTCTTCTGTCAAATAAATGCGCCGTCCATTTCAAGGCTGGAATAAGGAATGAAGCGTGTATACAACTCTCGCTCACGTGTCTAATACGTCTCGATTGCGAACAGCGTCCCATCTGTCCAATGTTGCGTGACATTTTTTCCAACTGATTACATTTGCCGGAGAGAAATATTTTATATTACAGAAGAGAGTGTATTGCGCTTCATTCAAAAATTATCGAATTTCAACTGATATCTGCCATTCAAACCATAGCCCAATACAGGGAGGAGCTAATAAAAGTGGCCCGGCTTAGAAGTAGGGATAAGACAGAAATGCTGCCAAGTAAAAAAAAAAACAATGCAAAATCATGTTTGCCGTGTAAAGGAACTGATCGCTTCAATATTAAGGGGTCATAGAAGTCTTAAAAATGTGTAAAGAAGGTACTACAAAGCATAGTTTGATCTTTCATGTAATTTTTTAACTACTCAATATATAGGTATAATTTTTTATATGTAATTCTATAAGATTTATTTATTATAAAACAAATTTTAAAATTTATGAAACTTTAGCCAAAACTAAAATAAATGATAACAAACATAAAACTATTTGAACACATTGGGATTAGGCTTGCGCGCCAAATTTTGAGGTCAAAATTAAAGAAATGACCAAGAAAATGACTTTATATTGTACAAATCTGTACAAAGACTTATACCTAAATTCTCAGCTCAATTTTTATTAGAAATTTTTTTTTTAAATAATTTCTAATTAAAATTGAGCTGAGAATTTAGGTATAAGTCTTTGTTTGTACATATTTGTACAATATATACAAGTCATTTTCGTGGTCATTTCTTCAATTTTGGCCTCAAAATTTGGCGCGCAAGCCTAATCCAATGTTTTCAAATTCTGCAAATTGTTTGTTTGTTATCGTTTATTTTAGTTTTGGCTAAAGTTTCATAAATTTTAAAATTTGTTTTATAATAAATAAATCTTATAGAATTACATATAAAAAATTATACTTGTACATTGAGTAGTTAAAAAATTACATGAAAGATCAAACTATGCTTTGTTGTACCTTTGCACATTTTTAAGACTCCTATGACCCCTTAGACCCAAACAGACGTTCGACGAATTATTTGCCGGTAACTATGCTATCTTCACTTTTGCACTGATCTGAACAATGCACACTTATAGAGCTCGCACTGTGATCTGAACTCGCCAATAGTTCATGTGCAGATCTAGTCTAGTAACAACTCATGAAAAACAGGTGTTCCATTTGAAGCCATTGACAGCGTGAATAATTTATGAATTCGACTAAAGGCTTTCAGGTGGCTTCAACAGTTTTTCTCACCAAACATCTCCTTTCATTCGTACCTCCATATCGAGGCCACTTTTATTTACGCCACCCGGTAGAATCAATACCATCTAGATTAGAAGGCCGGCGAACTAAATGCTTGACGTCATATTAGTGGACCGATTCTGTGGTTTTGACCAATGATCATTCGTGACTAGATCTTGTATTTGAATACATTTTTAAGATAAGATGAATGAAGATGCGACGTCATCTTAAGATTCGTTATTGGTTAACAAATCGAAATTGGTCTACTAGTGTGACGTTGTGTTGCTTTTAGTTCTTCGACCTTCTAATATAGGTGGTATTGTAGAATGCCATATTCTAATAAGCAAAACATTCTTACCCTGTTCTTCTTCCTTTCTGCAACCGTTCCTGCCTTCCTCACGGACGGCAGAGTGTCCATCTTCCTGCATTCTATCAACGAACAGTTATTCTGTTCCTGGAACTCGTCTTGCGGCAGAGCCGACAAACTCTTCGCTCGACTGCCGTAACCCCCTTTGAAAATGCACCCCTCATCGATAGTGATGCCGTCCACCATATCCATGGGGTGCACGATCTCCAGGCTCATTCGCGATCTGTCGAACGTCTGCTTTTTCCACGCTTTAGGGTTCGATTCCTTGGTGGCAGGGGAGAAAGTCCCGCTGTCTTTGTTCCTTTTCAGGAGTTTCTTCAGCGAGAATCTGTTCTTCTTAGTCTTGGTGGGCGTCTCTTGAAGCACGTCTGGTAAGACGTTGAGTCGCGACGCGCAGGATATGGCACTGCCTTTCTTGATGGTCAAGTAGTTGTCTTCAGGTGGTGATGATGGAACCTGTAATGTAAGTGAAAAATGTATGTAATCTATCGCACAAATATCTAAAATGTTGTGATATTAAGTTTTTCTTAATAACTCTCAGTTGATGTCTTGCCAATCCATCGAACAGTTTCCACGTTATAATAGCGGTCAACACATTCTTTCCCACAGAAATCGCAAACGCATCTGAACTCCACTCTTCTCATAACACAATAATTGAAAACACATAGATTCACTTTTTAATTAGACCTCGAAATGTACAGCTGTGTGCTTTTTGGCGTCCGAGCACTGGACTCCGTCCCTTTAAATACTCTGAAATGATTTCTTTACAATAAAAAACTGTTTGGACGACCATTCTTCCTCAATTTCTACAAGTAAAATTTTCCTTAATATCTACAAAATAAGAATGCTTTTTTGCTTAAGGAAAATTCCCTTACATGTATGTGTATGTTAACCTCTACTAGCCTCAAGCCGAAGTCTTGAGTTTGTTCATAATATAGGAAAGTAGGAATCCTTTTATACAAGGCCAAAGTATGGCAGTTAATAGTAACTAATCTAGATTCTAACTAATCTAGATAAAAAAAAATCAGCAAGGACTCTATTGCGTATTACGTTTACAACCATCGTTAATAATTGCATTCATGTCTCAATAAAGTGAGAAACCTGCTATAATACCATTTCTTATAAGCTTTGAAAATATTTGCTTACGTGCCAAAAAATTGAAAACTAACTAATAAGCATTGAATAGCTTACAAGACGCCATTGTTATTTTCAAGGAAATCTATAAAAAAATAACAGCCTCTCACTTAGGAGTTAAAAAATTTTTTTATAAGAAAAATCTTAAATGTATCACTTATTAACAATAGATTAGCGTTTTCCCCCCATTTATCTATAATTAGTGTACTGTTGCTTACATCTCAATCTAATTATTTAGAAATTAACAGTTATTGTTATTACATTACCTTTATTTCTGCAGGTACACATTGCGTGATGGACGGTTGTTGTGTTTTAGAAGCTGACTTCAAGGCCGAATCTCGACGTGCCAGCTCCAGTTCCAGAGCTAAGGCAGCCAGTTTGGACTGTCTGTTGTTGATGGCTTCTGGAGATTTCTCATAGTCATCATCATCCGAGGGTTCTTTAGAATAGTATTCCTCGGTGTAAGGCTTCGAGACATTGCTTTGCTGTTCGGATATTGAGTCCAGACTCTTGGTTCGCACAACTTCTGACTTTATTGGCGTTTTGGCAATACGGGGAGGAGAAGATTTAGTTTTTGTAACGATCTTATGTCCGTTTGTAACAGGGATTTCTATTTTAGTTGTTGGACATACGTTAACTGCGATTATGTTCCTGAGATTTATGTCGACAGGCGGATTTGGGGCTGGGGAGTTAGGAGGTTTATTATCTGGGATTTTCGGTTTATGTTTCGAATCTATATTTATTGAAATAGTTTCTACGTTTTTAGGACTCGGAGCCTTCTGCA
Source organism: Hylyphantes graminicola (assembly GCA_023701765.1). NCBI lineage: Eukaryota > Metazoa > Arthropoda > Arachnida > Araneae > Linyphiidae > Hylyphantes > Hylyphantes graminicola. Next base: position 10,608,908 of record CM043112.1, read on the forward strand.
AGACATTACTTTCGTGTGTCTTAACATATTCACTTTGAGAAACTTCAATGATCTTAGATTCACATGAAATAGCCTTTTCGTCGTCAGTTTTTCCATGTAGTTCAATGGCATTGTTTTTATTCACGACGGAATGTGTATCACTTAAATTAACTTCTTTAACACTTCTTTTCGAGTCCGTAGTAGAAGTCTTCGGCGTTCGAACGTTTCTCGTCTTAAAAGACGTCCTCTCGCTGGCGTCTGAATCGTCTGACAGGTTGGACACATCTCCGGAAGTCGACGATCCAGCGTCGTACTTCTTGTCGATTTCCAGACTGGCCAGAGACTGCTGAAGAATCACTTTCTGCTGCGGAGGAAAGTTGCCATGTAGGAAAGATGAGCAAGGGGCGATTCTAGAATCTTCCGCGTCTTGAAATGATTCAGAATCGGTTGAGTCACCTGCTGTCAACCTGCAGGTGGAATAATCAGAATCTGAACTATGTTCAGAATTAACATGAACGCTTTTGTTCAGTTCTGATACAAACGAGTAGGTCTTTGTGTTGAGTGGACTAAAATCATTTTTCAGAAGGTTATTACTGTCGTCTTCTTTGACAAAATTTCTGGTATTTTCGTCTTCGAGATCTTTTCTACTGTTCCTTTCCTTTACATGGCTCATAAAATTTTCGTCTTTTAAAATGTGTCTACTGCTTTCATCTTGTCTGCTATTTACATCCAGTACAGGGCTTCTGCTGGTGTCAACTTTTGTGAAGTTTCTATTGCTCTCGCCCGTTACGCTATTCTTGTTGTTTTCTTCACTTAAAAAGTTCCTATTGTCCTCGTCTTTTTTGCAGTTGTCCACTTTAACAGAAGAATGAAGATTTTGATTCCTGTTTTTCTCGCTTCCATTTTCAACCTTGCCATGGAGGAACGAATGCTGTTCGGTGCTCGACGGGAAATAGTACTGGTTCAGCTTCTTCTCCTGTGGCTTCTGAATGTCATTATAGGTCAATATATCCAGTGTCCTATCCAATGTTTTTGCCGGAGAAGTCTTGTTATTGTTTCTTTTCTTTGATTCTTCTTCAAGAGGAGGAATGGATAGGTTCCTGTTGGACGAGTTGAACTCGGTGTTGTTTCTGGTCATTCTCGTGATCTTTCGGTCGTCGTCGTTGTCGTCTAGCAAGTCAAGGTCTACAGACCCGTCGTCCGACCCCATCTCCCACGGGGACTGGTCTGAATCGTAATCGTTGCCGCCGTAGCCAATCACCAGCGCTTCCTCGGAGGCGAAGTCTACGCTGGATCGACTGTAAAAGAGACATTTTGTCATACAGGGTGTACAAAAATAAACAATACTCGTCATGTTATTTGGTACCGAGTGACAAAATGTACCAGCACGTAACTTGGTATCAAGTCACACGATGGGTACCGTTTCTTTTAGATCTCTGTATAGTCTAATGCACATTAACCTATATTAAATATATTGAGCTTATTTTTCAACCATAATATCTATTTCTATAAGTATGATATAATCATCACATCTTTAACTTTGTACCTATATTATTTTGTAACTATTGTCTCTTTTTTCAGATTCAAACAATTTGTGACTTAATATGGCAGATAAAATTTTGCTGAAGTTAAAGTTCTATATTAATATCGATCGAATGGCTATCCTATTGATTTACTAGACCCCAAAACAATGTTATTGCTTTTCAAATCTTTCTTTTTTTTTCAACAGGGCTGCTTTTTGGGATCAAGTCTTTTGCAGACCCGGCGTATTCTACAGAACTGACAGCCATTTTTTTGTGGTACCATTTAGGCGGCTCTCATTATTAATTTTTACGCTCAGATTACAATGAATCTGAGCTCTTTGTAGATTGACAGTATGCCTAGATTTAATTTTGCCTAGGGAAAATAAGCCAAATGAAGAGTTCAAGTGCAAAACAAGTTAAATCACTTTTTTGAAAAAAATTGAGTTGGTTTGCTTTTCATACAGTTTTGTAGGAAGGAATCCACAAGCATTTTGATTTGCACAAAAAAGTTAAATCGTATGTATACAGGGTGGTTATAAAATAACGCTCGCTATTCGGAGTGGTATGTAGCTTGAATTAATAATACAAATGCATCAAAAATTTAGACACTTACTAATCAAGAAGGGGGGAAAAGAATGGAATCATAAAAAGAATAATCATAAAAAACAAACTCGTCTCCTGAACAGGGTTCTAAATTACGAGGCGTCGTCAATTATGGCTTATTACGGCCAACACATCCAATTACGCCTCGTAATTTCGAACCCTGGTCAAGTGACGAGTTTGTTTTTTATGATTTCATCCCCCCCCCCCTTCTTCAATAGTAATTGTCCCAAATTTTTTTGCATTCGGTTTATTCATTCAAGCTACAGACCACTCCGAATAGCGAGCATTATTTTATAACCACCCTGTATATACATACGATTACAATCACTCATAATGATCAATACGTATATAATCTGCATGAAAAGCTAACCAACTCATTTTTTTCTCACCAAAAAGTTATTTAACTTGTTTTGCACTTGAGCTCTTCAAATGCTATCCAACGAATCTTTTATGTGCCACATAGTCATATGACATGAGTTCTGACGATTCTCTTATTATGGAAGTCTGCCGATCAGCTGCTGGAACTCGAACTCTCAACCTTAGGCTCATAATGTGATGCATGTAATACTTCACAGCCACAGAGCTTTGACTTTCAAATGTTGTTCATAAGGTGTTTTTTCGCCAAAAAATTTCATACTTTAATTGAGGAGCTTAGTGGAAGAACGTTCTAAGGAACATTTTTGTAAAAATTGAGCTTTTTATGTCAAATAACATGTTATTCGCTACTTCTAGCAAGATTTCCTCTTTTCATAACTTGTAAGTATATTTTTTACTTTTAAAAGTGTTTTTAATCGTATTTAAATGCAAAAACGGGAATCTTTGAAACTCAGTTTCTCGTTTTCGAATTATTTTTTTTCATTTAGCACGTTCTTCCGCCAAACTCTTCGATTTTATACGTTTCTCACCTTCGCCTTCTCTTGTCGCTTGTGACCAGAATCCCTCTGCTTCGGGAATCCTCAGGCTCGAAGGAGAGCAGGCAGCTCGCCTTGGTGAGCGTCTGCGAGCCAAAGTCGCGGCGAGCCACTCTCTCGTAGATGGGTTCGCTACTCAGGCGCCACTTGAGACTGGTTGACAAGCCACGAGTCTAGAACACATACAATGGGACAAAGTTAGCTTAATAACTATTGTTTATTGAAAAGCGATTTTTTTTTCTATACGGACATGCCATCATGCACAAAATATAAGGGCTTAGGTTTTACCTTAAATAGCCGGACCAGGGCATGGTCAGAAATTGAATAAATCATGCTTTAGAAGGGAGGTTAGAAAATATTATTTTTACAATAGAGTCGTCAATGAGTGGAATGCTTTACCAGAATATGTTGTGTATTCGAAGAAAGTGGAAGATTTTAAGAAGAATCTCGATAACTATTGGAAACTGGTAAGGAATTAGATTTATTTTGGACCAACCATGCTGGGCTCTGGCCTGTTGTTGGTCGATAATTTTTGTATTTGTATAACTTACGGTACACGAAACATAATGGGGTTGTTTCACGTCGTGGATGGCAACAGCTTCAAAAGCTTTGTTTTCACTTGTTGCCTTTAATTACTTTTGTTTTGGTATTCGAAAATGAGTTTTCTAAGAAGGTTTTACTTTTTTTTTATTCTAAGTTTTTTTTTTAAATCTAACTTTTTGCTGTGCTTTTGGTTGTTCAAAATATTTGTTAAAAACAGATTGCATAGAAAGAAAAGTTTCCTTTCTTCTATATCGGTCACTTTGAGAATGAAACCGAAGCAACCAATGAAAAAGTATAACGCATAAAAATGAAAACAAGAGCTTTGCATCTCATCTGAAACATTCCAATTCCCTTGAATTTAAACATTACTAATCTTTACATAATAGTCTGCACATGAAAGGCCACACAACAAAATAATAAGAAACTCCACGTAACGTTATGCACGCCACACAAAATGTATACACAAGTTTAAACGATACACAACAATTTATACACTACAAACGTTTCAAATGCGAGACAAGCGCCATAAAAAAAATTATGCACTAACCATTCTTAACAAGGTAGTTAAGGAAACGCAATAATTACTATACGATATTGAGAATTTAGATAATTAAGAGAATTAAACCTGAAATTTTTTAAAGTTTCTAATAATGTCCTCTGTACTTTAAACATACGTTTTATGAAAATTGTTGCTTGCACGTGTGAAAGCGTGAATTTTTATCGAGAAAAAACTTATACTTTGGTGTTTGCGAATTACCCCCAATTTACAGTTTGAAAAAAGTAACAATTACTGTGCTATGTTTGTTGTGTTCTCTTCTTTAAAAGCTACTTATCAATTTAGCAAAACTCATGTATAGTTTCTTTCTTTTTTTTTTGCTTGAAAAAATCGGTCATGACTTACAAAAAAAAACACTACCAATAAAAAACCCATTGACGATTTTTAATTATACCATTAACTGTATATAAATTATAATGTTAGAAGAAAAGACTTTCCAGATATAGTTTCTATAACCGTATTTTATGTTCCAGTCAAATGCATACTCACACATGGTTGATTCCCCAAAATATCATGGGTTATATTGGGTATCATTAGCACATTGTTCAATTAATGCTCCATAAGATACGCATTAAAACCAGTCAAGTAAACGAAAAAAAACACTTCTCTCTTTCTTTCCAGTCACGAAAGTTTGGATGTTACCGTCTCATAATCTATTTCTGATATCTTTTCGATTTCGTTGCTTCTGGTTTTGTCTCCAAAAAAAGATTGGCCGCCATCTTTGAGGATTATAGAAGCTTTAAGTCATTATTAGTAGTTATAGAAACGTTTTCATGGGCGTTATCAAAGGCTTCGGGGCCTACTGTGAGGTTATGATTAACTTTATACAAGGAAATATAATTTGGATAAGTTTCTGAAGTAGTGGTTAGATTCGCTATATATTGAGTTTTTGTTTTTTAGTACGGATATAGTAAAGGTAAAAAGGCGAGTGATTAAGTAAAAATATAAATCGATCTCAACTCGATATGGTTAAGTGGGGAATTGTATTGTTGAAATGACTTGCAATTCGAGGTGGTTAGTTTACAAGAACCATTTCCTACATAAAAAATATCATGGTTCTCAAGGAAAATCTGTCTTTCTGGTACAAAACTGATATTCATATATGATTAAAAAAATGAGGGATCTTAAAGATCAATGATATGTATGTCGATATGTTTAATAATATGCATGTCATTGCTGATCTTGATGTAGTAAGGTTTATAATATTCTGGAAGATCATCTGTTCTCATATAATTCTTTAGTGAGGTTTTGGTGTAAAAGTTAGGATAAGAGTCTCATATAAGTGTAAGGTTGTAGAGCGAGTTGCTACGAGAAAGTCTGTACTTATTAAGTTTGGAGACGTTTACTACCAGATTGGGTGATGTCGATTCATCCTTTAAGTGGTGAATAATATGAGGAATAAGCATACTTGGGAACTAAACACTGGGAGTTCCGCGTGATGTTAACCACCTAACCGGAATATATACCTAACACCCCAGAGCTCTTGGTCAAGTAAGCTTAACCCTCTAATGGACATACTGTTACCGTTTGGTAACAAGTAACATAATCCACTTTATTCTATTAAATTAGAGCTCTTCCTAGACAAATCTGTGTTTTTTCATCTATTACATTTCATTTTAAAGTTTTAGTTACTAATAATCCTCATAGATGACGGTAATAAAAGTGTATTCAAAATTAAAGAGTGAGGTTATTAACTTTTGTGATATTACGTTTTTAGTAGTATTCAAAGAATAATAATATTGGTACTAAATACTAATAAATTGTTTTGAAAAATTAATCATAGTTAAAAAGGGTTATTTTGAAATAATTTTAGTAGTTTTCCAGTCATTATTATCAAAAATTGGAATTTTGCAGTTGGTTTTTGTCTTATGGAAAAAAAATTAAAAAATTGAAATTATTTAAATTCTAATGCAGTTAAATTTTGCTTAGTATTTTTCCCATAATGTGTGAGTATTAAAGATACAAATATATTTTTTGGGGATGAAAATAAAAATTCATGCATTAGAGGGTTAAGGCAGGTCTTGGCCCAATAACGGGCTGTTGCTCCGAAGAGTAAGAGTTTTAGTTTGTCAGACTGTAGATCAAAGTGACAGGACCACGGCCTGTATGCATAACTGTGCTGGAAAAACCATTATTTGTGTACTTCTACACCTTTTCGATAATACGTTTTCTCCTGCTCTTACAACGCCTTTACTACATCAAAGGGGTTATAATAAAAATTATTGAAAGTTCCGTTTAGATATGGTTGTAAAATGAGAATCTCTTCTATACAAGAATGATGTAAAATTTGAAAGTGACACTAATTGACCAAAGCAATTTTATTTGTCAAACATCTATGGGGTTATAATGAAGCTATGAAATTAAGGAGTCACCCGCATGATAATTTTGTCCCGTTCTTATTAAAGAACAACGCATTTCATGCATTCCTATTGAGCATTTCCACTTGACCTGATGGGAGAAATCTATATCTTGGTGGATTTTTGGTCCTATCGCTTTATATTGAACTTCTCTTAACCAAATTTCAACCATCGAGGACCATTCATTTTAAAGTTGTATCATCTTTCTGACCAGTTACTTTTGTTTTGTAGTATTTTTATTCGACTCATTCCTATCAAGGACTACCTCCCAACCAAACAAGAAGAATTCTATTTTTTCAATTAATAATAATCGTGTAATTTTAACAAACATTGTTAGACTGAGAACAAGGCATTTTAAGAGAATAGAAATATACCCTGATGGTCAACAAAGGTTTTATATCTTTCTTGAAATGATATCTGAACATCCCAAAATAATATTTCCTTGTCGTGCTATATCGGCCAAGCAATCATTATAGATCAACTCTACTTTAAGTTATTGATATTTTTACAGGGGCTGTTTTGGATATACTTTTCATTCTATTTGACACTACTCTGCATTTGCCCAAGAACAACAAATGCCTAGTGTTCAAGATTTTCGTGTTTTTAAGAAGTTTTAATTTCTATAGCGCGATGAGTTTTCGATAACTTCTTATCGGATTCTAGATATTTATTTGGAATTTCAGCGAGTCAGTTAATCGATGAATGAACTGTTAAGCGGATACAAACGATGATTTCTCTAGATATTTTACAATTATCAATAGGGATCTGGTTATCGAAATCTTAGTGGCTCACTGACAAAAGATGATAATTGGTTTATCGGTTGATGAAAATTGCTACAAGCAGGATATAGTTCGCCTATCATTTCTTAGCATCTCAAATATTTTAATCGTGGAACAGTCCACTTTGACAAAGGCTAAGGAAGGTTTAGGCAAGCGTTTGGCGATTCATTGCTTTTGCAGGGGCATATTTCTTTAAGGTTTAGAAAAAGTTTTTTAAGGGAAGTGCAAGTTCGAACTTCCATTGTGTTCACTATTATTGCATAACTATATTGTGACTTAGCGCGTTCCCCGAGGAGATACTATAAATGTATTAAATAATACATACTGCAGATGATACAAATATATTGACGATCAAGTCCAGATAGAAAAGAAATGCATATGCAATTGAATCGTTTATTTTGGAAACCACCTAAGAGACAAGTCATTTGATTGGTTTTGAAACAAAAAAAATCAATTTAACACACTTTTGGTAGTGACTGGATTACTTGTACTAGGACAACAACATAGCAATATTAACGTAGGGATGTGATCGTATTAGTTTTTATAGTTCCCAACCAAATTTGTGTTAAATTGCATTGTTTATTTCAAAAACCAGTCAAAAGTGACTTGTCAGTTAGGTGGTTTCCGAAATAAGCGACTCAATTGATGACGACCATCAGCAATGAAGTAGAATCCTCCTTTCAAGAATAACACAGGTGTAATTTTAGTGGAACACATTATTTCCAACCAAACTATTCCAATAATCTCTGGTGTTTGCCAAAAGCCATGGGATTGGCAACCCTGAATCCTTTAGGTTCTTTACCACTGAACTGAATATCTGGAAGGAGAATCCCATGAAAAGAGCATCCCTGCTGGTGAAGCCTATTTTTGGGTCACTTGGCGAGAGCTTTAGGAAGAATATGTGCCACATTTGGCATGAATTCGCCGATCACAATTGACACTTGACTTGAGTTAACAGTTTGCATTGGATGTTGTTGGCACAATCCTAATCGCCCACCACATATTCTCCCTAAAGCTGTGGCCAAGTGACTCAAAAATCGGCTTCACCAGCTGGTTCGCTCTTTTCATGGGATGCGCCTTCCAGAGGTTCAGTTCAGTGTTCTCTACCTTATTTCAAAGCGGAATATTCCACAATCAAAATATTTGGGTTGCCAAGAAGTGACAGCCAGACTATAAATTACACATACTAAAAAATTCACCTGATATAGTGAGGTGGCTTGGGGCATGTATCTGCTGGACGGCGTGGATGTAGAGGTGGAGTAGCATGAGGTCCCGTGCTCCTCCCTGCACTTGAAGCAGTTGGAGCAGAGGTCACTTCTCCACGTGTTCTGCACGAACGTCTGGCAGATCACAGACATCCTCCCTCACTGCAACACACAGAAGAGGGACCACATGAGTTAAACAATAATTATAAGCATAAATAAATATCCACAAAAGTTAAAACTACAAAAATCGATAATAAGACATCCAAATCCAGACAATGCAATGACCACAGTAGTCAAACAATAATTACAACTAGGCAAATAACAACAAAAGTTCAAACTAATGCTAGTGATTTCACAGATCGTTAAAATAACTCTCTCTCTCTGCAACACACAAAGACAGAGAGAGAGAGAGAGAGAGACCACATGAGTCAAACAGCACTTAAGCATACATAAAAAACACAAGTTAAAAACTATTGTTAGTGGTCTAACAGATCGATGCCATAGAAATCATTCCTCACTGCGACAAACAAAGATTGAGAGAGATCATATGAGTCAACAAATAATTGAATCGGTGAGTGCAGAAACAACGTCAGTCACAAATTTCAAATTTTTCAGGAGGGAGAAAAAACGTAATAACTCCTCCTCTATTTCTGCACTCAACACTCGAAACAAACGTCCTGTATTTACGGAACTACTCAACAGACTAACGTAGTTTTTGCACCCAACACGCATCTTGCCTTTCTACGCCTATTTTCATTGAAAACGAGTTTTCGGATTTTTTTTACTGAAGTGGTTTCTGCACCGACCGATTCCAATTAGAAGTCTATACATAACAACACAAGTCCAAAGTAATGTTGGTGGTCTCACAAATTGATAATACCGGCATCCTCCCTCATTGCAACACACAAAGAGAGAGACCACATGAGTCAAACAATAATTACAACTAGATTACTAGAAGCCCTTTACACCAAAACAATATAGTATTTAAATTAATCAGATCCAACCAATCACAAAAGGGAAAAACAATGCTAAAGCATAATTTTGCCAACTTTTTAGGTAACTGATTGATCAAAGTAGATTACTCTCACTACGTCACCCGTAAAATGGCAACCAGGACGATGCCTACAGAAGGTGTTGACTGCAGCCATAAGTATGCAGGTGAAATTTCTACCCTCTACCTCCTGATGACGCAGCCATCAAAGTGTGTTTAATATTGAGCAGCTGAATCAACATGTGCTCCAGCTAACAATTCAAAATAAGGATTCCTTATAAACACTGGAGCAAGGCACTTTAATGTGTTTGTTCATCGGAACTGTATATTTTTACTATAGTGCGGACGAATAAAGGTTGAGAGTCTTGATGAACCCTAGTTAGGCTGTTTTGTAACAATAGTGAAGTAAACCTAACTATGGAACGCAGTAGCTAATTTCTTTATTGATTTTAAAATACAGCTACTTAAATGAAAACTGCGACCTGATAATTGAGATGAAAATAAAATAACCTAAAATACATCGATAATGTAGTATAAATAAACCAAAACTCTCCATTTATGTTATAGTATTGGTATGGAAAATACTCTAAATTTTAGCCTCAATCTTCCTTATCTACACAGTAAAAAAAATCTGTAGTATTACTAGAAAATCTCTAGGAAACTCAGGTGCCATGAACTTTTCTAGTAACCTTACTGCATTAAACTTAGTAAGTAACACATACATTTCCTTAGTAACCATACTAAGAAAACTGTAGTAGATTTACAGATGCTCTGCTTGTACGTTTACTAAGAAACTTGCAGTAGCTTTACATGGGATTTTCTTGTAAGTTTACTAAGAAACTATAAACAGTTTCAAAAATTTTAAACCAGAGGGCACCACTAATTTTTCTTGTTGGTCGGTTATTTCGAATTTGCGGAGGCTCGAACCCACGTATCTCGAGATCCGCGCGCGCTTGCAACGAGGAACTATGCGGAACCTCGCTGCCTTCGGGACTTGCTGTTCGTTAGCATGTAAATAAAAAGGTTAAAATCTTGATCGTTAAAGAAGTTTTATGTTATTGATTAAGAAATTTTACTATTGATTTTTTTGTTTCTTATCATTGCGATTATCAATTCGTCATAATTTTCCGATGAAACGTACATTGATTGAATTTTTACCTTTGACCGATATCGAATCAATGACTTTTATCAATAGAATTTCGTTCACCGATTGCTGATTTTGACTCGCGCACTTTCAAATTACAGATACGATCACCGGTGAGTTTTCGCTAAATCCGATGACCAATCGAACAAATTTCGAGAAACAATGCTGCTAGGAAAACGACGCATCTCTAGAAAAGATAGGCAGGGGGCGCTTTAGGCGTTACATCAATTTACTTAGTATTACTACAGCAGTTTGCTTAGTAAACCTACTATAAGAGATTGGTTACAGGTGATTTTCTAGTAAATGGTGTGTTACCTGTAAAGTTACTTAGTAATTGCAAGTAAATTCAGGCCAAATTTTTTACAGTGTAGGGCAGTTATCGATTCCTCTTTTATATTATTCGATTGAAAATCTCCAAATATTCTATTCAAAGTTGATGGCAAACTATTTTCAATAAGTGCTTAACTTCTGTAATCTACAAAAATCACGTGTTGCTATCATGTCCAAAATTAATTATAATTTTAAAAAATCAGACGACCCTTTGGGAAATATTAGTTTTAATCCATGGAATTAGTATGTTGTTGATCAACTGAGATTAAAAACTACATAACTGTTCAAAAACAGTCAAAATAACATGGAATATTAACTTTATCGTTTGTGTAGTTTATAGAACCCTGGATTACACCATTTTGCATATAAGCAACTGAATTTTGTCTTCTGTTTGTTCTGAGCGCAGAAGGTTTTCTCGATAAGAAGTTGACGAAAGTAAGTTATGGAAATTTCTCTATATTTCCTTTGTTTTTATTCTCACGTTTTGTTTCTGCGAAAATAAGATTGTCATCAAATGGTCAGGAATAGCCCGAATTTATTCCCTAACAACGAGTTTTTCTTGTTAAAATGAGTGAAAAAAAACTTTCAAAAACATGAATCAAATTGTTTTCTGCGATATGTGTATAAAATCACGATTGAATATAAAAATACGCTATTTTTTTTCAGGAAGAATAGTTTCAGTTTCAAGTTCAGCTGGATTATTGTCAAAATATGTTATAGTCCACTTCTTGTTTCTTTTAGGATGCGAGGAAGGTTGATTTTCCGTGTCTTTTGTCATCTCATAATCCAAAAGGTCATAATTATCATCCGTAATTAAAGTTACTGTCAGGGAATTTGTATTGAACGTGAAATGTTCAACTCCTGGAGAAATGTTGTTGTAGTCGTAAACTTCTGCAACAATATTGTTATGACCGCATATACATGAAATTTTATTTTGTTAATTTCAATTCTACTTTCGTGTCTTTTAAAAAGTCCATTTGTCATATTATCTAAAAAGCGTCTCAAAGGCACTGTAAAAGATAATTGTTAAAATATATAATTTTTTTCGTATTTAAACCGCAATATCTTAACATTACATCCTTTCCTCTTAAACTTTTACTATCACTGCGGCAACGGAATCCTTTCTCGCACTCTATGTTTTCCTTCACTTCCTATGCACTCTATGTTACTTTCTGAAGATGTATGTTCATCAGTGGCGCTCGGTTCCGTAGCATTCAATTCGATGGCCTCCATTTCGATATCCTCCGTACTTTCTGAAGACGTATGTTCATCAGTGGCGCTCGGTTCCGTAGCATTCGATTCGATGGCCTCCATTTCGATATCCTTCCCGTACTTTCTGAAGACGTATGTCCATCAGTGGCGCTCGGTTCCGTAGCATTCGATTCGATGGCCTCCATTTCGATATCCTCCGTACTTTCTGAAGACGTATGTTCATCAGTGGCGCTCGGTTCCGTAGCATTCGATTCGATGGCCTCCATTTCGATATCCTCCGTTCTTCTGAAGACATATATGTTCATCGGGGGCGCTCGGTTCCGTGGCATTTCGTTGCGGTCTTGTTATAACTTGATTTGAAGGTACAATTTGGTGAATGGATATCAATTTTCGGGTGCGAGCTGCTGTGGCAACTACAAAACAACTTACCAGCTTCCCGATTACGCCGTTCTTCAGAAGTATTTTTTTAAATATCTTCGACGTTATCCGAATAAGCTCTTTCATTGAAGGCAATGAAATTATCTATGTCACTTCAGGTAATACTTCTCATTTTGAAACAACTCTTTTGGATCCACTCTACAGTACGCGGAAATACGCCTGATGAAACTCTTACTCTTTTTTTTAGCAGTTGTTCTTCTGGCACTGTTTGGTTTTTTGTACTTTCTTTAATTGTTTTCTTCGTTTCGGGATTACGTAGTACACTCCTATCTTCTCCAAGAGGAGATACTTTTCCAACTGAGAAATCATCAGTATCCGATTCTGACGTATTATATCTGTCTAGTAGTAAACTGCTGAATATATTCAATGTTTCATTTATATATAGAGAGTTTCGTACCCGGCCCGAGCCCTAAGGCTCATACGGGAAATCAATTTCATCTAGTTTTTCAGTTTAAAGTTCATATTAAAAAGTCACTATTTAAAAGACACTTAAGACATGATAAAAATACAATAGTAAGGACAGTATTTAAAAATCAATACATAGTAGTAAAAAAAAATCTTATCATAGAAAACATTATAAAATCAGTGCAATATTAAAGTATTAGTAGAACCAAAGTAACAATTTACAGAATATTAATGCAAAGTAATTGAACAATCACATAATAGTATGAACAAAACAACATCGAAAGGTGCACAGAAGCAGCAGGCAATAAGTCCCCAATCAAGAGTTCGCAGAGTAGTGTTTTACTTGATATACTTCGCCAAAGCAATCTTAACAATAGATTTTGCTTCATTCGCAATGTCCGAGTTAGTAATAATGTCACTAATGTTATTGCTTGATTTAAATCTGTCTCTAAGATGTTCATAGTCTTTGCAATCGTACAACACGTGCCATCTGTTACCAACGATACCACAACCACAAAGACTGTTGTTTTTATGAAATCTTAGTTGATATTCTGGAATGCTTCCGTGACTTGTTATTATTTGATTGAGGTAGAAATCGCAATATAATGAGCTCTTCCTTACTTTGGGTAGTATAGCGTAGGTACTTCTACCCTTTTCAGAGTTATCCCAGAGATTTTGCCATTCTTTATAAGTCAAAGTTTTTAGTTTGTTTTTGATCAGGCTAATAGGCACTGATGTAACGCTTCGAAAATTTCCAATTTTGCAAGGAAAATAAAATTTACTTTTAAATAACAGATTATTGATAAATTTTACTTTTTTTTTCTTTCCAAGTTCATTTTTTTTCGTATAAAAATATGCATTTTTTTCAAAATTTCAGAAACAAAGGGAAATATCAAAAGTAACTTTTGCTTAAGAGGAGGGGGGGGGGGGTGTAACAACGTGACGTAATTTTAGGGGGAGGGGTTCAATCAAACGTGAAGCAGCGTGACATTGGGGGAGGGAGGTGTCAAAAAAGTCAAAATTTTGCGTGACGTAATTTATGTACGTCCCCTTTGGTATAGCAATCAATATGAGATTTTGTGGTAGCATCTTTTTGCTAATTTGTCTGCCATTTCATTACCTGTGTGTCCAACATGTGCCTTGATCCAGGCAAGTTTAATCTCAATATTGTTACTTTTCAGATCAAGGATACGCTGTTTAATATTCAGCGTCAAATTCTCAAAGTACTGATAGTTGGCAATTCCCTGAATAGCGCTCTGTGAATCACTTACTATGGTGGCTATTGTACACTTATCTTTAATAATCATATCGATTGCGATGTTAATGGCGATCAACTCGGCTGTGAAGACAGTAGCGTGGTCAGCCAAACGCTTGGATTGACATCTGATAAGAATTCGGTTATAGTAGGCTGCAACACCAGCCCCCACGTGTCCATTCATTTTCGAACCATCTGTAAAGTAAACACAACCACTATGTTCTCCGTTCGAGATTGTCCAGGGAATGATTACTTGCTCGCAGGGATCAACCCATGCCTGAGTTTTAAGTTCAATGTCAACGCCATGGAGAACAACACCGTCAATATTCAAGCTTCTACCATGTTGCAGTTGAAAAATGTCGCAATTATGTTTGATTGTCTTATCCAAAGGTGGAACGCCAGCCAATACTTGGAGGGCTACGGTAGCAACAGTGCTATAGCATCTCGTGATAGCGAGGAGTGCGATTCTTTGAAGCTGTAGGATTTTTTCATTCTGCTTTTTAGTACCATTGTACCAGGCATTACTACCGTAGGAGATAATCTTTTCTGTTGCACCGTGGTACAGAATCTTGGCAACCTCAGCCTTAAGGCCCCAGTTCGCCCTATAAATCCTTTTCATTTTACCAATGACACCAATGATACGACTTTTGATTAAATTCAAATGTTTAATGAAAGTCAGTTTCGTATCCATAACTATGCCAAGGTATTTCAAGTTTTCGCTATACTTAATGCTGTTGCCCTTCATTCTTATCGGAGGATGTCTTGAAATATTGGTATTTTTTGTTATTATGGTATAATTACACTTTGTAATGTTGAAGACCAGTTCTTTATCCACTCCGCGATGTTGTCAAGATGCTTTGAAACCAAGTTTTCGAAGCTATATGCTGTACGGTTGTGGTTTTGCATTGATGATTTTTCTTTTATAAATCTTGTCATATTTCTTATACTCTGATCATGATCTGAAGATACGTTTTCGAACAATCTCTTTTTGGTACCTTCTTCTAAGGGCTTGAGTTTTGCTTCTTGTAATTATGAGATCATCGTTCCACCAATCAGCATTAACCTTAGTACGTACTTGGCCTCGTTTACTTGCCCTTAATGCACAATCAGAGATGACGCTGGTAGTATTATCGATATACGAGTCAATATCTTCATAATTTACCACATCGTTCTCAAGATGCTGCAAGAACAGTTTGTCGAATATTTCCCAATTGATAAGTCTTGGGTTGAGATAGTGATGATTTAAATTTGAAAAATTCCTATCATCATTCTTAAAAATCTCACATGTAATAAGGTTGTGGTCACTTGCGGTAATATCATCAACTACCTTAGTAGTGTTTCCCAGATCAAGGTTTCTTGCCATGACAATGTCTATCCACGATTTGCCCCTAGTACAGTCGAAAGTGGGTAAAGAATGCGGGTCATTCAAAATGGATAAGTCACAGTTTTCTGTCATCTCTCTAATGGCCTCCCCACGTTCATCCTCAAATGGACTGCCCCAAAGAGGGAATTTGGCATTGAAATCACCAAGTACAATCAGGACATCGTCTGGAAATCTTGCAACAGTATTCAGTAGGATATTGACATAACGAAAGAGGTCTTCAGAAGGAGGACAATAAACACTAACCACTAATATTTTCCTGTCTCCTTGCGTGATATATGCTATCACAATGTCTCTATCCATATAAGTAATAGTGGGTTTCAGATTGCGATTTGTGATGATTATCGCCGCTCTAGCGTTTTCGGCCGCCAGGCATGTATACTGAAGTGGGATATATCCTATTATTCCATTGCGGCAATAAGGTTCGTTAACACTAATCACATCCAGTTTTTTCTCTAGAATGGTCTGGACAAGTTGAATATTCGCGGCCCTGGTTTTACCCAAGTTAATGTGCGCCAAATTCAAGATGTTCCTTGAATTAATAATCAATTCTGTTCTTAGATCTTAATATTTCTATTTTTCTAATTGGACATGATTTATGGAAACATGAGTTGTAGGCATATTTTGTTTAGTTTTGAGATTTTTGTTGTAACAATTTTTACATTTTGGCTCTCGATTGCAATTTTCATTAGCTTCAGTATGTTTGTCTTGTCCACAGTTCCTACAGATCTCTCTCGGTTCCCTACAAAATGTACCAATATGTCCATAATTACCGCACTTATAGCATTGTCTGACTCTATCGTATTCTTCTACATTGTATCTTGTCCAGCCAAGAACGAGTTTCTTTTGTTGAGTGAGCTTATAATATCCCTCTGATTTGAGTGAGATAATCCAGTTGTTATTCCCTCTCTTAGTATTAAATTTCCCCCTGATTTTGACATTATAATTTTGTCCCAGTTCCTTGTTGAGATTTTCTACTAAGTGTTCTTCTTCTATATCTTTTTCGACTTCGAAGGTTATCACTTCTGGGTCTAATTTAGCTGGTCTTCTGAGATTATAGTTATCTTTAATTTCATCACATTTTTCGAACTCGCTCATGAATATTTCAGCTTGATCCTCTTTTTCTACCTCTACAGCCAGTCCATTAGCAATATTTCTAGTGTTTATTACCTTGACACCCACTTTGTCTAACTTAATTTGATTAACTCCACTTTGTCTAAGTTAATTTGATTTTATCTGATGATTCCTTATTATTCTTGGCTTGGACGATTACCACGTGTGATTTTGCTTCTTTCTTGCGTCCGTGATCCTCTTTGGGTTTTTTCTTCTGTTGTCTAACAATATCCGCAAACACCGGGGTATCATCCTGTGGAGGTTCAGCTTTGTATAGTCGATAATTAATCAAGCCATACTGATTTATAGTAATCTTCATGAGGTTGTTGAGTTTTTCATTGGCAATATCCCTGATCTTACTTTCCAAATTACTAGAGTTCAAGATAGTAGTTAGTTCAATTCTTGCATTAATCGCGTCTTCCAACTGTGATTCAACTAAACACTCTAATTCTTTTTCTGATTGAGAGAAGACCTGTGTAACCAGGTTTCTTTTATGTTGGTTATTCTTATTTAAAGATAGGCCCTCTTGGGTTTCTATATTTTCAGTCTCATTCTCAATAACTGCAATTTCATTATGATCATTGTTATTATCACTTATTATCGTTTCTTGTCTATCTGCTTCCATACTATCTATTACTATCTCATTTTCAGGACTAGTATTACTTAGAATTTGTTCGTTCTCATATTTCTCTACTCTGTCACTCCAGCTAGTATTCAAGTCTGTATCAGAGGAATCACTAACTTGTCCTTTCGATTTATGTTTTTTCCTTTCAAGAGCGATTTTTTCTTCATTTTTACTTCTACTCTTATCTCTGAGATATTCATTGCTTGGGGACTCCTCCTTATTTTCTCGCTTGCGCTTACTCTGACTAGTACAGCGCGACTTAGGCATGATTTAACCAGCAGTTCCTCCTGCCAGCAATAGATTTAGCCCGTATTAAAAATACGGTTTCCAGCCGGACCACGTGGAGGTACTATTGCCCGCGGTAGGCAGAGGAACACCTGGCGCGTATCTACAGGGGAAATTTGGATTTAGAAGTCAACGGGGGACATTCACTGCCATATCCACCTGAGCTTCAATTCCAAATCGCTCTGACTTGTCGATCGGAATAGAGTTCTTGTTTTCTTTTGGTTTACATGAACCTACACACTACCTGGGGAGAGATATTGGGGTAATTTTTGCTATAGATCCGATTTTGGGAACATGTAAACCGATGGCAGTGGTCAGCACTTTTGATATTGTCCGTGCAAACACACCCCCAAAAAAAATCATTTATATATAAGCAGTACCAGTTTTTGATGATAGTTTAAGGAGCCTTTAGCCATGCAAACAACCATTGAATGTTTATGTGTGCAGCTTTTGACTTGCAATCTTTTAAGTTATTACAAAAAAGTCCAGTATTAACACAAACAGAATTTTTAATTAAAAGCTTCAAAGATTTACATTTTTAACAACCCTATAACCACACGACTTCTCAAAACCAAACTTGACTGTGACTTTGAAAGAGCTCTCTTTCAAAGTCACAGTCCAGGTTTGGTTTGGTTAGTAGTGGCACCGCAGTAGCTGTCACATATACTTAGGAAACTATAAGTTACTGGTCAGCTATAAACATAATCACTTTGCGCAATATATTGTGGCTCCAAATGTGAGGACCGTCGCATAGATTTTGTGTTGTTTCCCCTTTGGTGGACCAAATATTGCGTTTTAGAAGGGACATAGACCAATAATAACTTTTGTAGTCTGCGCCACAAGTAAGTATGAGGATAATCACCACATACGTTAATAGTGTAAGAACGTGATTTTTTTTTAAATTTGTACAAATAAATAGCCTTTACCACCTTAAATTCATGTGTAAGCATTGCATTTTTTTTTGTAAAGCACACATTAGATAGGATGCCTATAAGAATATAATAGGGTAACATAAGAGACCTATCTTATTGTCAGATCATTAAATATTTTGAATATATGCATATTTTTTAAGCACATGAACAGCGTATAATTTATAAAAATAGCGGACCAGAATGGATTGTCCCGGTGAAAGTAGTGAAGGCGGCGTGCTCAGGTAGTACCTCCTCAAGCTAGGTTCAGGTCCAGTAGTCCCGCTTTCCACACTTGAAGGCATCAGGAGGAATTGGGTAGTTAGGAGACGATTTCACGGAAAAATAGATTCGAAATGCAGTCCACTCCATCATTCACTGCAAAAAACACGCGACTAAGCTTCCGGGGTTCTTCCTACCTAATATCGGCTTATATAAAACGTGAACATCAATTATGTAAGAATTTATGATCCTTAGTTACATAGAAAGACATCTAATAAACGCTAAAACTTAATCAGTATAAAAACATTAGATTAAGAATGAACATTAATTAACGAGATTTCAACTTAACACGTTCTTTATAGCTGCACTCAGGGCCGCTTTTTAGAAGACGTGCAAGGCCCTGCGAGAAACATAAACACGACGCCCTTTCATAATTAGTAAAATTCGTCTTTCATTAATGTGCAATAAAATTTTATGAATTGCACTGGCGATAGAAGTTTGTGGTCTTAAAATATAAGCAAACATGTAACACAACAATTGAATGAATTTAGGAGAGCAAAGCATTTGAACCCGGCGTATAATAGGTAAAGATGTTTCAGTTAATATTTGTTTGGCTGTTCTTTTGGTTATGCAAATCAACGATTTTCAAGATAAGTTTATGATACAAGTTTCTTTTGAAACAAATTACGATTAACTTACCTAAAAAAAAGTAACACTAATATTAAATGTTCTCTAAGTTATGTTAAGCGTGAAGCCTCCTTCATAAATTGAAGGGGGGGGGGGGGCTGGGGAGCCCAGTCGGTTAAGCACTCGCTTAGCATGCGGAAGGTCCCAGGTTCGGGTCCGGGCATCGCCGAAATAGCTGCCGACCTATAAACGGCCCGAGCAGCCAAAAATGTCCGACGAATAATACCCCGTGTAAGGGAGTGCACGTTAAATATCCTTCAAAGTCCTAACGCTGCGTACGATGTCGCCCTTAACGGTTGCGTTGGGTGCCTATTCAGGTGTTGGCTCGTCACCTGACTGTGGTTCTAAAATACGACGCCCGTCGCCAATAGCCCTCGTGCAGCTCTAGTGCGACGATAATTCAAACCTAACCTAACCTAACAAATTGAAGCCCTGAACATCTGCATCTTTGACACACTTCTAAGGGTGGTCCTGGTAGATCAGAGTCAAGACGTGGTAAACGTGGGGTTGGCCGGACGTGGCAGTTCAGAGTCTGATCTACCACGTCTGGTTAAGTTTTAGTTTCTTTTATGAAAAATGTTGTTGGCTACAAAATTTAAGTATTTTTTTTTAAATTTAAGGCCTCTCTTTTTTTTTATCATGAATTTGACTTCGAAATTAACTTAACAGGATTCATCTTATTGATTTTTTAAGGATGCTTAAAAAATAATTGAAAAAAAAATCTGATATATCCTCCAAATGGCAATTCATTACAGGCGATTATAAACAAAATTTTCCGTGAAGGGCCCCAAAATTTGTTGCGCCTTCATTTTTTTTTGTCTCTTTAGATCACTCCTCCTCTCTGTATTCTTCATAGGTTAAATAGTATGAATTGAGTACGTATATCGATATTACCATACATATAATAATATTTACAATTTTTCAACGCACTTTATCGACCCCACCTACATATCATTGGTCAACTCTTCTATATACATGTACACAAGGCTTACGACCTTCAAGTGCTGGTCCTGCCCACCCGTTACATCCGCCCACATAAGTTCACACATACCTTCGGTGGTCAAACGGCCGATACATACCTACACAAAACATCGCATATCTTGATAAGGCAAACTAACCTACGTATTCAGAACTTGGCTGATTAATTGCAAAACGAGGCAAGGGGGTTGTGGAGCCCAGTCGGTTAAGGCGTTCGCTTTGCATACGGAAGGTCCCAGGTATGGGTACGGGCATAGCCAATTGCCGACCTTTTAACGTGCAGCCAAAAATGTCCGACACATAATAACCCCTTGTAGATTGAGTGCACGTTAAATATGCTTCAAAATCCCAATACTGTGTACGATGCCGCCTTTACAATTGCGTTGGATTCCTACTCAGGTGTGTCAGCTCGTCACTTGACTGTGGTTCTAAATTACGACCCCCTTCGCCAATATCCCTCGTGTAGCTCTAGTGCGACGATAATTCAAAATTATATTACTTATAAGTTGGGACGAGAAATACACAAGTACTGGAGACTGGCGTCGTAGGACAAGTCAACTAATGAGCTTAGACTTGAGTAGGCACCCAATGCGACTTTTAAGAGTCCTCTACAGTATCGTTTGTTATTTAACAATCTAGCTATAAAATTTGTGCAGATAGTCTCCGTTTGAATTTCTTATTGTCTATCAAGCCAACGAACCAGTGTATTACATACATTGAAACTTGCTTAAACAGAGTTTAAATGAATTTGGGCCCGGATGGCCGAGTGGTAAGCATCGCAGGCCAGCAGTCTGCGTGCTGTAACGGGCGCGGGTTCGATTCCCGCCTTCGCCCTGGGTGTATTTCCTCTCTTTGTGACAGTAAAAAATCTTTCTGTGTCTGTCTTACTTGACGAAGACTTATAAGCGGCTCACTGAGCAAGCACACAAGTCGGAATATATATGTAAAATACCCTACCCTAAATGAATTTTGTTTATAAAATAACATTTTTTCTCAAATGAGTGAATATATACACGAATCAAAACGAACTTAAAATATCGCGTTCATCTGAGACACTTAATTTTCAAAATAATATTAAAAATGGAAGTCATTTCTTACTTCTAAAAATTGATAACTTGTTACAAGAATTTGGATAAAACTTTGAATTGAATTTTTTTTTATCCAAAGCGAGTTCCATATATTTACGTAACAAAAATCACCATTATTCCAAGGTCATTAATCCAACTAGCCCTAATTGATAAATAAACACTCTTATTCAATGCACCAATAGGTTTATTTAAATTTCTCTATTTATTTCGAAAAAAGGCCTCTCCCTAATTATGCCGCGTAATCAACGCCTCTAAGTGGGGCAAGGTCAAGTAATGGACGCACAACAAATTCGATCCCAAGGTCTGTTTTTATGACAAAATAACGTTAATTTCGTTTCGACAGCTTGAGTTGGTTTCAGTGGTCAGCAGGAAAAACTAGAGCGGGACAGTCTACGGCCGCGTGGACTTTCCAACAGTAGCAGATGCACACATATGTGAATTTTTTGTAAAGTTGGCTTTTGCGTACCATGGTTTGCGAACCTCTCACCTCGTCACTGAACCGTGACGCGACTAAAAGAATTCATTAAGATCGTTCCGTTCTGTCGCTGTATGTGAAGACCGTAAGATAGCTTTGAATGTTTAATAAAATGCCCAAGCACACAAGCCTGAAAATATATGTCTACCAATCAAGTAATAAAATGCAAGATCTATAGTGCTTAGTTTTACTCTAGTATACAGTTACAGAATTTTAAATACCAGAACACACCTTTTTTTTTAAATCTTACTGACTTTTTTTAATCCGAATATTCAGAAAGAGAGTAGATTTTTTAAAGTAATTTTCTGAGGCACGTAATGGAAACCTTATGCATTGTCTTTATGCAGTCTTTCATGTCTTCTAAACGAATATATCTCTCCCCTCACATGCCCCTCCCTATTTGTGGAAGTACCACCGTACGCATCTTCCACGTGTGCAAATCACAACACAATATACGAAGGTTTGTTTTTATGACAAAATAACGTTCTTTCGTTTCGACAGATAGAGGAGGTTTTGGTGGTCAGCAAGAAAAACTAGAGCGGGGCCTGCAAGTTTCAGAGCGACGAGTTATGTATCGGTTGTTTTTTAAAGAGAAAATACATAATTATACGTGAAAGGAAAAAAACAACAACCTTACATTGAAAAATTACGTATTTTTTGAATAGTTTCATAAAATTAATTAGATTTGGACACTCGAAGATATTTTATTGGAATAAATCGAGGGATTGGAAAGTTACTTTTAATAAGTAACTATGTTATAACTGTAGTTACTTCATTAAAAATGTAACTCGTTTGCAGTTACTTAATATGAAAGGCAACTAGTTGCAGTAAATTAATACGAAAAGTAAACAATTACAGTTACTTTTTTAGAAATTTCAAGAAATAAGAAAATTGCAATTTAACCACATTACCGTTTTTCATAGAGAACCAAGAATAGAGTAACATATGCCGAAACAAAACACTGCAATTAGAACTAATTAAGTTTTTTTAAATTTAATTTTAAAGGAGTTGCATCTCAAAATTGGCATACCACAGCCTTCGGAAAATAGCGGATATGTAGCGAAATATTTCGTTACTTTGTTACCGCTAATAGTAAAATAAGTTACAGTTACTTTGTGAAAAATCTAACGGCGTTACTTGACGCTTACCTAAAATAAATAATTGTTATATGTAATGGGGCGTTACAAATAACACGTTACTCCAATCCTTAATGAAATCATTAAAGTATTATAAAAATGCTTATTGATATATTGTTATTTTAATTTACAAATAGCAGCTTTAAAGAACTTCTAAAATTGGGGCTTAGACAATATTTTTTTTCTCTCCAATGGATTAACACTGAGGAGGTTTGGAGACCCACAGTGCAGCGGGCTCATTTCCACTTATAGACTTTACTTGGAGAGTAAATAATCACGCCTCGCTTCAAAGATTGAAATCTCTGACAAGCCCATAAGAAGCCAACCATGTACTCCTTTGTGAAACCGAATCCTTTTAAGTGTTTCGGAATATGAAACAAAATATGTTCTTGATTTCATCGGTCAATTCTCGCCGATTCGCTTCAAAGGCCGCACACAAAAATAAAAAGCAGAATTAGTTTGGTGAAGGTGGCATCGCTTTGTTTCGTTCGAAAAAGATAACGACTAACCTAAATTATTCTATTTACCCTTCTGAAAGAAATGTGATGAATAACTTGCGCAAAGAATCGTCCCCAAAACACTTTCTCTTTTATCGGATACATATCTTCAATTTCATAATAAGATTTTAAAAGAACTTTCGTTTCGATAACGAGCGCCATTTTTTAGACGAAAAAAGAATGACTTAAATGTTTCTATTTACTTCGAAACAAAAACGATACATCACGTGCAGACGATTTTCATTGTCGGTTGTATACGATCGCTCTTCTTCTTCTTTTTTTTTAAAGGTAGATTTTTAGCAGTGATAGTGAAAACAAAAGTGTTCCATGAAGAATTCCGCAATATTAAAAAAGTATATTCATAAGAATGCAATTTGATGCTCAGAAATTAAGGTTACGTCTAGGCCATTCTTTTCTTAAAGTTGTATTGTTTAATAAAGGGCAATGGGCATACTGCGACTTATAGATATCTTGAACTGATGTAACAATAGGTTTGAATATTAAGTTAAGCATTGCATTAAACTATCTGAATCGTTGAATGCAAAAAAAGTTATCAAGCTACTTTTTCAATTAATGTTTTGATGAATTCCTGTTCTGTAGTAGAGACGCTAGCTGATTGTTTACAAGAAGAAAATAAAAATTAGATTTCGCCTCAGATGTTAGGAAAAAGGCTTGAAATTTTTTTGTTGAGTTGACTTTTAAGAAGGTTAGCTTTGCTTTTGCTGTTTATTGACAAAGAATTGTGGAAATATTTGAGATAGTTTTTTTTTCGAAACGTCTTATGCACATAAGTGAAAGATAACGTGCATGAATTGAAAATTTTACATGTGCATAATTATATCCGTAAGTTAGAATACCAGTTAAATGTATCATTTGCAGAAGATACAAGTTAATCCACATTACTTTTCCTTCAGCCAGTTGCTTACCATACTAAAATATCGTCAATACCTTTATTGAGAAGAGGTAGTGTCCAATGTTATAACGTAGGCAATCTTTTAAATTTTAAAGCGAAATATTGTCGCTAAACTGCTCATAATATGTGTAAGACAACGTGCATGAATTATAAATTTTACCTGAGTATAAATACATCCGTAAGTTAGAATGCAAGTTAAATGTATTTCATGTCACATAAGACACGTGTTGGACTACATTACTTTGCCTCCAGCAAGTTGCTCATCAACACTTAGTTTCTTTTTAGCTCCAGTTCTAAATTCCATCCAAACACCTCAAAGCTTTCTCTCACTTGCGTTCCAAAAACCGTATTTAATATTCCAAACCAATGATGCCAATAACTTTCCCATGGGCCATGTTCCTTTCTATAGAAGTTCAGGCTGGTCAATTAATCCCGTACTTTTTCTGGGTCACCGTCCCTCCGGACATTCGAGTAAAATCGGTGGTCAAGCCATCATCCGCCCAGACTGATTGTGGTTCATTCAACTTTTATGATGTCTTGTAAAATTGGTGAACATGAGGTTGACCTTTGGTAGTGACCCTTTTCTAGAGAAATAGGAAGGAGATAGTTCTGCTCTTTTTAGGCAACTGTAGGTTTATTAGTAGGTTAAAAAATGTAAATTAAAATGGTAATTTTGCGATCAAGCAATTATAAATTAATGATCCATCAGGACATTCGAGTAAAATCGGTGGTCAAGTCATCATCCGCCCAGACTGATTGCGGTTCATTTAACTTTTATATGATATCTAGAAAAATTGGTGAATATGAGGTTGACTTTTGGTAGTGACCCTTTTATAGAGAAATAGGAAGAAGATATTTCTGCTCTTTTTAGCCAACTGTAGTTTTATAAGTGGGTTAAAAATTAAAATAGTATTGTGGCGGTTAAATAATTATAAATTAATGAACACGAGGCAACCTATCTATTAATAGTGACCTTTTGCAAATGAGGACGGAATAGGTAGTTGAGCTTAGATGTGGTTAAATAGAAGATTAAAAAATATATATTAAATGGTGATTTAAATTGCTATGCTATGGGTATTATGAGGTCGGCAAATTGTAATAACTCTTTCTAGACAAATAGAATGGTTGGTCTCTTTTTAACTCTTTAGCAAGTTATGTTTAAATGGAGAGTTACCCAAATTTAAATGTTCCAATAATTGTGATTATTTGCTCTTTGGAACTAATTCTTTTCCAGAGAAATATGAATGGTTGAGTTTTTTTTCTCCAGAAAACTGTAGTTGATCGAGATGATTAAAAAGTATGTTACTGTAATGAAATGTAGTTCTATCCCTTACAAATATTTTTAAAAATTTGTTTTTGATGTAGAAGTAGTTTTCCAAGAACAATTTTTATTTTATGAAAAGGCCAAGACAGTTTATAATTAAAAGCGTTGTATACTTCCGATAATACAGAATTTAAATTTTAGCTTTCCACTTTATAAATAATACGCTATTCTAATTCATTTGCGATTTAAAGATATTAGTAGATCAGCAGGATTTATAAGAACCCTTCAACCCCCAAATATTTTTTATCAATCAAAACAGATAAGAAAAGCCTTACAAACTGTTGCATCTTGTACATCCCTTTCTAGGGAATCTCCATAAGAAAGAAAATAGCTACTCAGTGGCTGAGAGGTATTACGTATCCGCCTCGTAAGTCCAAGGTTCGATCCCCGACTGAATTGTTATATTTTTTGGAATCGTAGGCACGCTTTCGTATGGTTATGTGACAAGTAAAATATCCCTTGAGTACCCATTTGGCTTAGGTTCTCTCAGCAAAATTAAATCTCGGCATCCTTTAACATCCACAAGACAGCTCGAATTCATTGTAATCTGAGCGTCAAAATTGATGGCGAGAGTCGCCTAAATGGTGCCACAAAGAAATGCCACTTGTTCTGGAGAATATGGCGAGTCTGCAAAGGCTTAGCCGCCACTTAAGCAGCCCCGTTTAAGGAAAAAGAATTAATCCATCTAATATCCATCTAATAAAAGATGTACACTCTTAAAACAAACGAGCGATTTTAACTCAGTCTCAGTTAATTTTCACACCTCCAGTCTTGAAAATGCACTTCCCCGAAATTAGTGGATCCTTTGTGTGTTAAACCTCCGACAGGATCACTCCAAACGAGTGATTTTAACTCAGTCTGAGTTAATATTCACTCCTTTCCAGTGTCGAAAATGCACTTCTCCAACTGGAGTGGATTTCACTCTTTTGTTTTAAGAGTGTACTATCTTAATTTACTTGAGACTTAAAAATATAGTAGATCAGCAGAAACATATAGTAAACATAGCAGAACAGCAGATTAATACATAGAACCCTTTTGAAATCCAACATATTTTTTTTATCAAACAGATGTATTATAAAAAACCTTACAAACTGTTCCATCTTAGACATCCCTTTCTAGTGAATCTCTACATGAAAGAAAATGAGTCTTGTTGAAGAAAGGGGTTTGTAACATTCCCATTCACCTACATTTTTGCCGGCTGACCCGGTTACGTTGAATTCAAGGGTATTTCCGGGTCTCGCCAGGGCAAATAAACAGGGGGGTCAACCAACTCTGACATTTAAATAGTTGCAATTGAATGGACGTTGGATTCTCATGTGATGTAGGGCAAACTGTGGTTAACAAACGCACAAATGTAAAAGTTTTTTTTAAAGTTTTTGTGGAACGTGTTTTTATAATGTTTAAAGACATGTGTATTTGGGAAGAAGCGTGGACTTGGTGACAAATCAAGAGTGTTTACTGGAACAGATATACGAATCGTTGAAGACATCTCTGACATTTAAATAGTTGCAATTGAATGGACGTTGGATTCTCATGTGATGTAGGGCAAACTGTGGTTAACAAACGCATAAATGTAATAGTTTTTTTTAAAAAAGTTTTTGTGGAACGTGTTTTTATAATGTCTTAAGGACATGTGGATTTGGGAAGAAACGTGGACTTGGTGACAAACCACGAGTGTTTACTGGCACAGATATATTAATCGTTGAAGATTGAAATATTTTATTTTGGTATATTAAGTAAATTTTAACGCTGCTTAGTTCAGTAAACACACTTACTATTTTGAGTTGCAGTTATAAGGTCGATATCAGTACATAACTGTGTGTGCAAAACGTGAACGCTCTAGTTTAGACGAATTAGATACCTGGTGGTTCTTTTGTGGGGTTAAAGACAACGTTTTATGTGATGATGATGTTACTGTAGGCGTGGCCGTTCCACTCGTCCATTTTAATGTCTGTCAGTTTTAGAGTCTCTAAAAAGAAAACATCACATGCTGTCATGCCAAGTAAAAAAATATTATTTTCTGTGAAACTTTTGCTTATGTTGCAAAAAAAAGTTGTCAATGGTTGCTAAAAAAGTGTATAGGTTACCGAATTAAACTCTCAATATTTATTTTCCTGCAAACATTGTCTTTAAAGATGCTTTAACTTAATTAAAAATATTTTGCTATATTTTCTTTATTTATCTTGTAGTTCAAAATTTAAATACTTAACATTTTAACATTAACTTTTTTCCTTCCTGGGCACTGCAGTATGAATATTTAACAGTCTTTAAAAGGATGTAGGACAAGATGTGGTAAACAACGCCATAAATATAACCGTTAATTAAGTTTTTTAATTTTGTAGAAAAATGTTTTAAAATGTTTAGAGGATAAATATATGGTTTCATTTATAGCAGAATGCAAATGTTTAAGATGATGTAACACTCTTGTTTTTATTTTCCCGCAACCAGCGATTTTGTTGCTTGTTTCGTTTTCACTCACAAAATGACCATCTTCACTATCAGAAATAACACTTTCATTTTTGACGATTCATGAGTCCTCAAGCCTCCTTTCGTTAATTTTGAGGATTGTTTCGTCAAACTATCTCGTGACTTTTGAGTAAACACGAATCCTCACTTTTTCGATCGTGATTTGACGATTCTGTATCTTGATTTTGAGGAAACAGAATCTCATTGCTGTACTCACATGCTCAAAAATGACGAAATATTTCTTTAGATTAGACGACATTCAAATCCTCATAAAAATGACGGCTCAAATATCCTCACTTTGAGGAAACGAAAACTCGGAGCATTTACCAGTAATGGAATCGTCAAAATTAAGGAAAATTTCGTCGTTTTTGAGCATTAATTTTTAGAGTGTTAGATGAAAAGAAACTTTTATTTATATATGCAAGCTTTCATTAACAATTGATTTGCACAACCTTCAGCACGACAAGAAGTTGGCATTTTAAATATTTAAAAAGTTAAATATTCTTAAAAAACTCCTTTTCGAACGAAACAAAAGAATTTCCAGACAAACAATGAAAATAAGAAAACTGCAGCTGTTGCCATTCACGACCTGAAACAACCCTGTACCTAACCCTACCCAATACCTAATACCCTATACCTAACCCTACCTAATACCCTATACCTAACCCAACCCTACCGACCTGTAACAAACTGTTGGTATATAAAAAATTCAGGGAAATTTGCTTGCATATATTAAACGGTTCCTAAAATTTAAATGCATCAAATTTAAGATATTTTTGACAATCTAATGCATATTAAATTGTATATTTAAAGAACAAGTATTTTAACTGGTGTACCGTCTGCGATAAAGGATACACGAATTAAATTTCAAATGAATAAGCATATGAAAAAAATTAGAAAAATTTGAAACACGAGCTTTAATTTAAAGTAATTTTCATTTGCTTTTTGGTCCTATCATACTTTTATTTATATTACACAAAATATTTTGAAATAATTTCAAAAAGTTGGGACTATGGAGTTATTGTAAGTCATCGTCTATATTTATCATTTAAAATAAAAACTTTTGTAAAAACACTCAACACAGCCGGAGAAATGTGGCTTGAAAATATTTTTTTCTCCCATTGGATTAACACTAAGGCACTTTGGTTTGGAGACCCGTGGTCTTACGGGCTCATTCCCCTTTAAGGGTGCACTCGAGCGACGCCGGGTATATGAAGCTAGCTCTTATTACATCTGAATCAACAAAGTCTCGCAGAATCTTTTTTACGGATTCTTTGCGAATGAAAACATTTGATTCTTGTCGAGTTTTTCGCTGACACTCGCAAGAAATAATCGTCAGCTGACCTATTTCTCTTTCTCCCAACATGTTCTGTAATCGAATATTATTACTTGTGGAAAGCCATTCGTGTTTGGTTGATGTATGTGTCGAATTCTGAAAGTAAGATGCCAGGTAAAATGAATGCTTTCTGCATAAATCATTGCTTGCGGCTTGGGCTGTCGATGATGTTATGTATTGAGTTTATGTTACATAAACTTCACATTCAGAATGGAAAACTCGATGAAGTAAATAAGGAGAAAAATGTATTTATTCACGCGGTGGTGAAATTATTATTATTATATTTTGGTTTATAGGCTGTGCTTTGCGCTACTTCTAGAAATATTATTATTGGTCAAGGTAGTCATAAT
The DNA here is from genome assembly GCA_023701765.1 of Hylyphantes graminicola. Taxonomy (NCBI): domain Eukaryota; kingdom Metazoa; phylum Arthropoda; class Arachnida; order Araneae; family Linyphiidae; genus Hylyphantes; species Hylyphantes graminicola. The sequence goes on from CM043112.1 coordinate 10,638,923, forward strand.
TATTCATAATTAAATTCATAATTTATGATGTTAATTAAAATTTGAGTGTTTTTCTCTTTTCTTAGAAAAAAATATAACGATTATGGCAAATAATACATTGAGTGGCCTTTATGAGTTTATCATAGGAAGGGCGGGTTTAGAGATTTACCGCCTGTAGGCTACGATTAATTTGTCGGGCCCTGTCACAATGGGCATGTTTCAACACTTTGTCAAAGAAAAAAACCAATGAAATCGCAGTTCGGAGAGTAACATTATAAAAAAAAACAAATGAGCTTGTTTCAATTAACACTTTGTTAAGAGAACAAAACAACCAATGAAATCGCAGTATAGAGAGTGTGACGTCATGAGAAATATTTTTTTTATGCCGAATGCCGCTTTAATTGGTTGTAAAAGTTGCCGCTCTAGGCTACAGCCTACTTACCCTATTTAGAAATCCGGCCCTGATGATCCTAAGGTTCAAAAAGAAAACATATACAAGGCTTTTCAGGCTTAGATTATGAGCAATGAACAATTGAATAAGAATTCGTTGGAAGACAGACGGACTAGAGTGGACTTAATTCAGCTGTTCAAAGTCATTGTTTGGAACTGCTAAAATATGAACACTCTACTTCTTCCTAATATTATCTTTGTTTTTCTGCGCGCATAGCCGATTATACTTTTTGAAATTGGCAACAGTAACTACTTTTGTTTTAGAATAAAAATGTGATTGTTTTGATTTGACCATGTTTTTTATGTGTGTGTAAATTCTTGAAATTTTGAAATAGAAATATGAATCCACTGAACCACAATTTGAGCACACCATATTAAACAGTCATTAAGCAGGAAATCATGATGGGGCTAGATTTAAAAAAAAAGAGAGACTGATCCTATCTTACTAAAAGCGCTTTTAACAGAAAGTAAGGAAACATTATTTTCATGATTTTTCAGATTTTAAAAAGTAAAACAGGTCACCAACATCTCTTTCCTTGCTAAGGAATGATTTTAAAATAGTTTTTATAGGTTCATAGTGTAGACAATGCAATCGGCTAACTTTGCTGTGCCTTCGACGTGTTGTTTATTGCCCATTTTTGAGTTAAAAGGATTATTAAAAACATTTAAATCGTGGAGGAGACAAACAATCAAGGCACAATTTTAAACAATTAAGGCATTAGGATACTGGCTCGAACTGAATAAAAAAAAAAGCTGTTAACGGAAATTTATAAAACATTCTTTTCAGGTTACCAAAATTTGCTATCTACGCTGAGGAATTATTCAAAAGCTTCGAACTTGAACTTGTGCTGACTTCGAGGAATTATTCAGCTTTGGTTCATTAAGGGCTTTAAATTGACAATGAAATCTACTAACTTTGCTGGACCTTTGACATATTGTTAGTCGACTATTTTAGCTCTAAAATTTTATTAAAACATTTGAAAACTGTCGATCGTTACAATTTCATAAACCATTAGACATGAGTTGCGTAGTTTTCCCTAAAAAACAATCCTTGGACTCATTAAATAGAATGGTAGATATTTTATGAATCGGGTTTCGAAAATGAAGGAAAACTAAATAGTTTCCTTCAGTCCATTTGTAATTTAATTGGATGTGGAAAAAAGTTTTTTTTCTCCTCATATTGAAATAAATCTTTATTAAGCGTTTTTCCCCTTATCCTTTCAGACCTGGCATTCTTGTAAATAGAGGCTTTGTTTTACAAACCTGCTGCTATACCGAAATGATTTGGATAAATAATTGTTTACATTGAAGTCATCTTTCTATTCATATAGTTAAGAAGTCTTATTCTTACTTGGTACGAATTTAAGAAACATTTCTATCATCAGAAGTGCAACAAATTAACTCAAAGCGCTATTTGTGGCCTTTATGATATTAAATTAAATTTCTAAGTTCCAGGTCACTTAAACATAAGTAACTTTATTTAAGGTTATACTCATTTAAAATCTAAACTGATTGATACAGAAGTAAAACATATTCTTACTTGGTACGAATTTAAGAAACATTTTTATCAGTTGAAGTGCAACAAATTAACTTAAAGGGATATTTGCGACCAGGCCTTCTATATATTAAAATTAAATTTATAAGTTCCAGTTTACTTATTCATTAGTAACTTTTATTTAAATGTTATACTTATTTTAATCTGAATTGATTAATACTAAAGTAAAACAATCTAACCACCTAAACAATAATAATATTATTTTCTCTTTTTAATTTCATGCAATTTTCCTTTCTCGTTTAGTAGTGCTCCTGAACTTGAAAAAGAGAAACTTTTCTGCCATTAAAAAAGATAAACAGCAGTTTTGTGCTTCTAAAAAATAAGTACAATCATAATTTTAAATCGCTTGCAAACCAGATTTCTAAGACTCCATTTTTTCGTTTTATAGTTTTAGCACGCTTAATTGTTAATTTTAATTGATTTCCTCTTTCATACCCGATTAACGTTTGCGAAATGTTTGTAAACCAAATAATAAATCATAGTACTTTAAAATACTAATTGCATTTTTTTTCGGAATAATCAAATGTCTTACTCGTTTTATTTCGATAAAGTAGGTGTAGAAATCTACCGCAAAAAGAACATTCTTAATCTACTTGGGTGTTCGTTGCACGCATTGGCGAACACACGAAGCCGCGAAATTACCTGTATTTTAACAATCCTCGGATTATAGAGATTTCTCCCACAAGAAACTTTCTCACCCGTTTCACAGAAAAAAATGATGACATTGTATTGAGGAATTTTTCACAGTTATCACCAAGCGATCTATAATATTTTTGGATACTGTGTTCAATGTTAATAAAAAAAGAGACCGATAACTGTTCAATATGTTAATCAAAAGGGGATCGATAACTGTTCAATGTTAATAAAAAAAGAGACCGATAACTGTTCAATATGTTAATCAAAAGGGGATCGATAAGTGTTCAATGTTAATAAAAAGGGGACCAGATCCTGATACTTGAAGGGAATTTATTTGTTTCGTTTTAATACTTAAAAGTTAAAGGATGTCTAATCTTTTGTCTAAATCTTTTCTCTTTTTTTTCTTTTGAAATGTTCCTTTTCGATGAAGCTTTTTTCTTCTAGACCCCTTGCTATTCCAGCACTTCATCGATATATTTATTATAAGCGTCTATATTATCCTCATTAATAAAATATTCAGTCGACTAATTTTGAAGAGTAAAAACAAACATTTATAGCCTTTTTAGGAAATAAGTAATATAATTAAACAATAACCGAAGGCACATTTCGGTTTTGTTCATGTTGTCGTTATAGTGTCCTTTAAAAAGTTTTATACCTAAAACACGATGTCTACACCAAGCAAACATTTTCTATGCATAATGTGGAACAGCTGCTTCTGTCGAATTTTTTTAAAAATAAAAATAGGGACAAGGGACACTCAGCAATGTTCAGTGGGGCTGAAACTTGAAATCACAGGATTTATTTTAGCTGCGAATACTGTTTACAGATTGATATGTATTTATTTTGGCTGTATCCACTCGCGAACATGTGATATCTCGAATGAAATAAAAGCTCCTGGACTTTCCGGTCCTCAACAATGCTATTTTTTTCAATGTCCAGAACATGAACCACTGACAAACCTTTCAAACACCTATGTCTTTGCTAAATAACGCTACATATACTTATTAAAAAACGCATTTTCAAATATAGACCCTGGCTGTTTTTGAAGGCACCCCTTCAAATGCCATTTAAAATGTCCACCTTAAGATTTGCAACCAGTGTTTAAAATTAGATGCAAAAATTTAGGTGCAATTCGTGCTATTATCTAAACAAATCTAGGAGCAAATGCAAATTTTTTTGGGAGCATTTTTGAGAAATATATTTGTTGGAAAATGCTAGTTTAACGTAAGTTATGTGCAAAATCTTAAGATTGCAGTAGTTGAGCACCTACAGAATCACCTGAGTTTTGCAATTTCAGAGTTCCTAAATTTTAGGAAGCACGATTAACGATCGCAGGAGTTTCTAGATTTTACGATCATCGGAGTATCAAATTTTATGTATTCCCCGAAGTTATGTGATTTAAGGATCACCGTGTAGAGAATTTCGACAAATTTCAGATCTGTAGAGATTTGTAATTTTAAGATGCTAGTGTTAGCCAAGATCTTAAGAAACCAATTTTAAAAAGTTGATGGTGGTATTTTAGAAAACTATAGTTCCCGCCACCCTTATTTGAAACACTTTAGGGATGGACCGCCGTTGTAAAACACCGGTTTTCTGAAAAACCGCCATCTCTACCATTTTTTATTTGGTTGGCGATTGATTAATTTTGAAGTCCCAAAATTGTAGGATTTGGCAGCGTTTTGCGACTAGCTATACCCGTGAATTTCGAACCCTGCCTCCAACACTAATAGGTCCATTCACCCATCCAACAAGTTCTGTAGCGAGAAGCAGACCAATCTTCCCCAGTGATTATAGGGATGGACAACGTCTACCTAGCTGATTGGGATCTCAATTCCTTTGTCTCCGAGAAAGAGCCTTGTCCTTGCTGCGGCTTTCCGCCCCCACTCCTGTCCAACGCGGTTGAGTGAATCGGAAGATTACGAGGCACCTTTTGACCCTCGAACTCGTCTTGGTGGGCAATTGGATGACTCCGAAGCAGGCCCTGATCTACACACTCTCAAAAATGAATGCTCAAAAACGGCGAAATTTTCCTTAATTTTGACGATCCGTTTACTGGCAAATGCTCCGAGTTTTCGTTTCCTCAAAGTGAGGAAATTTGAATCGTCATTTTTATGAGGATTTGAATGTCGTCTAATCTAAAGAAATATTTCGTCATTTTTGAGCATGTGAGTACAACAATGAGATTCAGTTTCCTCAAAATCAAGATACAGAATCGTCAAAGCACTGTCGTAAAAGTGAGGATTCGCGTTTACTCAAGTCACGTGATAGTTTGACGAAACAATCCTCAAAATTAACGAAATGAGGCTTGAGGATTCATGAATCGTCAAAAATGAAAGTGCTATTTCTGAGAGTGTACCTACAGTCAAAGTCAAACTTCGTTAAAAAGGGAAATGGTTAAACCGTAATACTGATCTAACGAACTTGGGCTAGAATGTTGAACTATAATATAGTTAACCATTGCATTTTTACCTGGATTGCACTACATTCTTTATTAGAGACATAAATATTATATTAACATTACAGTCGACTTCGTTGACGCGAACTAGCTTATTACGAAATTTCGATTAAGATGAACTGAAAGCATTTCCCAGCATTATTCTTTTAAAAATCATTTTTTGTGTAACTTCATTTGTCCTACACAAATTGCTCAAGACTCATAATTTGTCTTATACTTTGCTTGCTTAGATAATCTTAAGCAGAAAGCTCATTTCCGCGGGGTTTATTTTTTTGCTAATCGTCGGTAATAAGTTAAATTCAGGTTCATAAGATAAAATCTTATTTTTTATCTCAGGTTTATACCTTTGTGATTCGGATTATATTTAAGGCTATTCTTTTAAAAACAAACTTATTCCTGAATAAGAAACCAAACCAATAGTTTTCGCAAGTTTACTCCAAACCGTTGCCATAAAGTACTCACAAATGAGTTAATGCCACCATTATGATCGGCACGTGACGCCTTATTGAGATTAAGTTAACGCATGTGACGTCGACATCAAAGTTTCATTTTTTCAAACTGTAATTTACAGCTTTATTGTTCGTTGTGGAATATTATTCCCATATTTATTGAGCAACCAGTGGCAATATCGCGGCTGCATGCGACTATCGTCTGCTACTGTTCCGCCATCTCGTTCGAAAATTGAGTAATTGTGTTCCGGAGAACTTATTCATGTGTCATGTAAGAGCTAATCGATAATCTTGTATATCTGCATCAAAAAATTTAAATGTCATGGCGCGATTGTTTTGTACACATATTCGACCTACATAAAAAAAGATGATTATCGCATATTTTCATTATAAAATGTCACGCAAACAAACGTTACATTATATTGGCTGATTAATTGTGATATAATACGGCAATCAACTAAAATATAATGGGAAGGTTTCACATGATGTAACGCTCGGGTTTTGATTTCCCCGTACTGCGATTTCATTGGTTGCTTCGGTTTCGCTCTCAATGTCCGATATAGATGAAAAGAAACTTTTTTTTTACAAAACGTTTGTTTGCGCTTTATCATATAGGCTTCGAATAAACTGATTTTAAATAAATAAAAAATAGTAATAAATAAATATGTATATATAAATAATATGTATATATATGTATATATATGTAATAATACTATGTATATATATGTATAAATAAATAAATATGTAATAAAAAATAGATATTCGACAGAGGACCAACGATCTATAATATATACTGGATAGACTGCTCCCGGTGTTAACTGTTGAAGGATCTCAAAAAGTGCTCCCTTTATGGCTCCACAAAAATGGCGGGCGATTTGATATTTCAAATTCTTAGAGGTCAACATTTACCCGGATTAGTAGTTTGAAGGTAACGGTGAATTTTCAGCAAATTATATTGATGGAAAACAATGATTTAAGTGTTATTTACATTAAGCATAGATTTGATATTTCAGGTTATTAAAAAACATTTTCGCCAGCATCTTACATCAGTTTGTAAAAATTAAGCATATTATGCTATCTCTAGAAAGTGCGAAGTTATTTAAACCAACATTTTTCAAGTTAAAATTGAATTTCGCTTGTTTTTTTTATTTAAATTCCTGTTGTACAGCCTTCTAGGGTGCTTCTCGTTCCTTGCTATCGAAGCAAACTCCATATAAAAATAAAACTTAAATTATGCTTTTCGATCGACATAATTTGCTGGAAAACACTAAAAATAATCAAGCATATTTCCAATGATTCAAAACTAGAACTACTTTGACCAGCGTCATTGATAACGCAGACCTTGATTCAAGATCATCAAGAACATTCTCCAAATAAAAGAAATGTCATTGTCAACCCATAACTAAAATAGATCCGGACAAAAAGAACTCGTCCTCTAAACCACAATCTGCAGAACAAAGCGGACAATGAAGGATCGCTGGAATAGTAATTGAAACCAGGATTCGTTACAGATATTTTCAAAAATTACGAGTCATGTGTGGGAGCGCAAGGCTATATTGGTTGCAGACATTGTTAGGGGAACAGTGCAAGTAAAAGGTCGCCGTGCGATTGTCATCATATTGAAACATTGGAATACATACTTGTAGTGAATGGGGTTGTAGTTTTGCAAGGACAATGGAGCGATTAACAAGGCAGGGCTTGATTAAGACCGCACATAGAGATTAATCAACCTCCAAATAAATAATACTTTGTTTATTTGGTTGGATTAACGTCACAATTGAGCACAAGCCAGGTATGAATTCTCTTTTTCGAACAATATAGAGAGGAAAAGCCGTCAATATTTCCTTTTACAAGCCATTTTGAATCGAAAAAAATTTCTAAAACATCTTGGTAAATATATTAAACTGTATGTGTATAGGTTTAAAAGCAGTGAGTCTGACTTCTTTCGAATGCGATTAAATATAGTCCGTATAGATGTATTATTGTTAGCATTTACATTGGTAACATTTGCATATTTTCGCATAAAAGAAACATCAAAATTAATTTTTTAAATACTAGGGGGCAAAGCCCCCTGCTCGCTACCGCTCACCAACCCACGAGAATTGCTACGCAATACTCCTATTTGTTTGCTCCTATTTGTTTGTACTCCTATTTGTTGCAAACAAACATGCAAGACTAATAGGAGGATACTGCCAATGCAGTAATGCTCATCTATACAACCTGCATTGAATAAAACATGCTTCCTGCTCATTAAACTTCAAGAATTACTGAACTACATTCAATATACTACATTTTAATAAATAAATAAAGTATCCATAATTAAATTTATCTATACTATTCAACAAATTCATTTAGCGTAGCTTCTACGATTTCTTCCACGTTGGCGACTTCTTTGGCTATCGTTAAGACCTCGCAGATTCTGTTGAACGGAAGAATTTCTATTCTCCATCATTAAAAATATCTGTTAAGCAGCCGATGCAACATTATGCAAAGAAAAATAACAGTTACTTGTGAAATTTAAATTTAATTTATTCTTTCTTAGTTATTAATATCTATGATATAATGCCCGGTCTCGATTTGGAGTTTTGAATTTCGTTAAATATATACTTTTTTGAAAGTAATCGCGATTGAGCTGCATAATGGCAGTGTTTGTAGATGTATCTATTTTGTCGTCAAGTTATTACCAAATGCGTGCTAATGGGCTAAATGTTTCGTTATCATTTGTATTTTGGTTGTTTGAAAGTTCAAGAGCAGTATGAAGGATTGTTTATTGCACTCTTCATTTTCTCGCCTAATATGTTGTCCGAATGCTCGAAATAGTATTTTTTTTTAAATCCAGAATAGAAATTTTGACGTGAAATAACATTATATAATAAAATTATGGTTCATTTTGAATTTATTAGGAAAATTGATGACAGTAAGTCCATATTGAGGAGCATTTTTGTGATGTGAGGATGTGCAGTTTATAGTGTTGTAGATGAACAGGATTTTATGCTTTACAATGAACGGGAACAAATACATAAGCTTATTAACCTATAGCAGATTAAATGACATACTTGGATCGTTTTGATATTCTTTTTGTCCGTGCTAAGAACGGGTATTTATTTGCTAGTTTCAAATAAACGTATTTTCCCTCTTTTATATTCGTTGTGATAATTTTAAGCCGCACATAAAACCCTATTTTGCAACTAACCAGCTATCTTTTCTCGAAGTGGGAGAATACTGTGTCAGGGGCGGCAAATTGATCATAGCCTACAGACGGCATATCTGTAAATCCGCCCCTGTGGGGCTCCCTAAAACCATGAGCCCAAGGCCCGGGCTTAGGCGATGTTGATGCAGTGAATCCTAAATGCAGTGAATCCTCTCCTTCTCCAATGAATATCTTATTTTTAAAATATCCCTTCAAAAAGTATTTGCCTGCTTGAAAAATGAACCAAAATAGTTTAAATCAGTTTGTTGAACTGTTAAAAGGGGATAAAAATACTTGTTCAATGAAATAGGGGCGATTTATTAAGTCAACGTGTAAAAATATCAAGTCCCTTTATCATGAGTTTAAAATGAACGAAATAATTTTCAAAAAACAATCGCGCCGCTCGCTTCACTTCAAATACACTTGTAGCAGAATTACTATTATTTCAGGAAGAGCGAACTATCGTTTTCAGTATCCTGCAACGGAAATCCACTCATGGGCATCGAACGAACCCGTGTTTTGCAGACGATTTTGGGATTGGCTATTTTCAAATATCGTTTGATCATTAACGGCAGAGGGAGATAATAGAGGAAACAATTGAAGCGTCTGTTTCAAAAGCCAGTCAAGCACTAAGAGAATTCAGTAAATGTGAAGGTGTTTTTTTTTAAGTAAACATTTTAATTGGAAAATAACGGGTCAAAGTATCCTACTTTGTATTTTGTTTTGGTAGAACACGAGGTAGAATATCAAATGACTATCATACCTCTAAGAACTATATCTCTCAAAAGAAAGTTTTCTGTCTAAAAATTATTCATTATTTCTGTATGGTTTTGATTTTGGAGTAGCAGGTTCTTTGTAACTTGAATTTTTCTTGGCTTTTGAATTATTAGTTTTCTTCTGTGGGAGTGGCGCAGGCATAAGATCACTTATGGAGGATTCTCCGGGACGGTGGTCATTTGAACTACTAAGTATAGGCATTAAAAAATTATTCTTCTGAGATGCTATGCGGTCATAGGTCTCAGAGTTCTGGGCATTTGATTTTACAACTTTCTTGTGACTTTCGGTTTTGGCGGAGACTTAAATTTAGAAGTAACTATCGATGCAGTACTTTCGACGTGACACGAGTCAATATCCACATTTAAATTTCTTGTAACCCTGTTTAGTGAAATCTCCGATTCGTCACTTGGATAGGGATAGCCATATATAGTGAAATGATAGCGATACAGTTTTAAATAAGCGTTGACGAATCGTTAAAAAGAGCCAGAACTCAGCGCCATAGTCGGAAAGATGTTGTCTCCAGCTATCTGGCATCGGTAGCGTTTTCTTCATATAGAGTAATCCATTTAGTATATATTATAGATCGTTGCAGAGGACAGACGAATATTTTACTTAATATTAAATACTTCGTTACAAAAAGTTAAAATTATATCGACATTTTAATTTCCGAGGCTCAGTAACCTTTTTCTAGAGTGCTAGGATATATACGCTGTCTTTCCGATGAGAACTCTAAATATCACCAAACGTATAAAAGATATGGTTCTTCCATCACAAAAGCAACTTCTGATAGCTTCAGGAGTCATAACATTTTCATAAGTCTCAGAGTTTTGGGTATTTGATTTTACAACTTTCTTGTGACTTTCGGTTTTGTGAAGTAAACGTTTTAATTGGGAAATAACGGATCAAAGTATCCTACTTTGTATTTTGTTTTGGTAGAACACGAGGTAGAATATCAAATGACTATCATACCTCTAGGAACTATACCTCTCAAAAGAAAGTTTTCCGTTTAAAATTTATTCATTATTTCTGTATGGTTTTGATTATTTTGATTTTGGAGTAGCAGGTTCTTTGTAACTTGAATTTTTCTTGGCTTTTGAATTTTTAGTTTTCTTCTGTTGGAGTGGCGCAGGCATAAGATCACTTTTGTAGGATTCTCCGGGACGGTGGTCATTTGTACTAGTAGGTCTAGGCATGAAAGAGTTAATCTTCTGGGATGCTATGCGGTCATTATAGGTATCAGAGTTCTGGGTATTTGATTTTATAAGATTTCTGGTGACTTTCGGTTTTGGCGGAGACTTAAATTTAGCAGTAACTATCGATGCAGTACTTTCGACGTGACACGAGTCAATGTCCACATTTAAATTTCTTGTAACCCTGTTTAGTGAAAGCTCCAATTCGTCTAAAATTTATTCATTATTTCTGTATGGTTTTGATTATTTTGATTTTGAAGTAGCAGGTTCTTTGTAACTTGAATTTTTCTTGGCTTTTGAATTATTAGTTTTCTTCTGTGGGAGTGGCGCAGGCATAAGATCACTTATGGAGGATTCTCCGGGACGGTGGTCATTTGAACTACTAAGTATAGGCATAATAGAGTTATTCTTCTGAGATGCTATGCGGTCATAGGGTCAGAGTTCTGGGTATTTGATTTTACAACTTTCATGTGACTTTCGGTTTTGGCGGAACTTAATTTAACAGTAACTATCGATGCAGTACTTTCGACGTGATACGAGTCAATGTCCACATTTAAATTTCTTGTAACCCTGTTTAGTGAAAGCTCCGATTCGTCACTTGGATAGGGATAGCCATATAGTGAAATGATAGCGATACAGTTTTAAATAAGCGTTGACGAATCGTTAAAAAGAGCCAGAACTCAGCGCCATAGTCGGAAAGATGTTGTCTCCAGCTATCTGGCATCGGTAGCGTTTTCTTCATAGAGTAATCCATTTAGTATATATTATAGATCGTTGCAGAGGACAGACGAATATTTTACTTAATTATTAAATACTTTGTTACAAAAGTTAAAAATTATATCAGCATTTTAATTGTCGTGGCTCAGTAACCTTTCTCTAGAGGGCTGGGATATATACGCTGTCTTTCCGATGAGAACTCTAAATATCACCAAACGTATAAAAGATGTGGTTCTTCCATCACAAAAGCAACTTCTGATAGCTTCAGGAGTCATAACATCTTCAGTTACGAGCATGTTGATTGCTCGGCCGTACACGTTGCTTGTCTAACTCCGTAGATATATGTTGATTTGGTTTGCAGAACATGTCAACACGCTCATCCTCCAGATGTTGATTGTTTTCATTCAGAGTTTAAGACAAATTCACAAAGGCAGCCCACATTGGAAGAGCTATTCGATGCTTCGAAGCTGAAAAATTTCTTCATAAATGCATATACTAATAAATATGGAGTCACTGAGGTTTGTGTTATTATATCAGTTTCCGCCCACTACAATTTAATATATCAATGTAATATTTTCTTGTTTTCAATTTTTCAGCACAAATGTTATTGTTTTCAAGTTTAACGATATGATTCTCTTTTAGGCGCAGCGCACTGGCTTTTCATCGGCTGAGTCCTATTAGATCGAGGTTCCTTTAAACATCGTTTAACCATCGTGTGGGTGGTCGTCCTCTACGTCTAGTGTTTTATTGATTATACTAACCTGAATTGACACCGGAATTATGCATGGTTTCGATTGTTTTGATTTTGGAGTAGCAGGTTCTTTATAACTTGAATTTTTCTTAGCTTTTGAATTATTAGTTTTCTTCTGTGGGAGTGGCTCAGGCATAGGATCACTTTTGGAGGATTTTCCGGGACGGTGGTCATTTGAACTACTAGCTATATGTTTGAAAGAGTTATTCTTCTGGGATGCTATGCGTTCATTATAGGTCTCAGAGTTCTGGGTATTTGATTTTACAAGATTTCTGGTGACTTTCGGGTTTGGCGAAGACCTAAATTCAGCAGTAAATGTCGATGCAGTCTTTCGACGTGACACGAGTTAATGTCCACATTTAAATTTCTTGCAACCCTGTTCAGTGAAAGCACCGATTCGTCACTTGGATAGGGACTAGCAATAGCGAAATGATAGCGATACAGTTTTAAATAAGCGTTGGCGAATTATTAAAAAGAGCCAGAACTCAGTGCCATAGTTGGAAAAATGTTGTCTCCAGGTATCTGGCATCGGTAGCGTTCTCTAGATATTGAGTAATCCATTTAGTATGTATTATACATCGTCGCAGAGGACAGGCGAAAATTTTACTTAATATTAAATACTTTGCAACAAAAAGTTAAAATTATATCAACATTTTAATTGCCGTGGCTCAGTAACCTTTCTCTAGAGTGCTAGGATATACGCTGTCTTTCCGATGAGAACTCTAAATATCACCAAACGTATACAAGATATGGTTCTTCCATTACAAAAACAACTTCTGATCGCTTCAGGAGTCATAACCTTTTTCAGTTAACGAGCATGTTGTGTTGATTGCTCGGCCGTACACGTTGCGTGTCTAACTCCATAGATATACGAGGCGTGTTTTTTAAGTAAGTACCGTTATGCCACACAGAGGGCGCGGCGCTGCGATCGGCGTTCTGCGCATGCGCACTGTGTACCTACATCTCTTGTCTACTCACTGACGATATTGCAATCCGATTTGTCATTGTTTTACGTTTTCTGCTGAGTGTTTAAAATGTCTCCGATAACCGTGAGTCCCGCCGACTGTGAAGTACGGTCTGTTATAAGATTTCTTAGTGCTAAAGGCCTAAAATCAATCGATATTCATCGTGAGATCTGTGCAGTTTACGGACAAGACATTATGAGTGATGGAATGGTAAAGCGTCTGTTTTCTCTCACCTTATTGTCCACTTGCTGCACCAAAATTTCATTAACGACTGAAGGACGCCCACTCCGTTGTTCATCATGAACATTCGTGCGGCCTTCTTTAAATGATCTCACCCACTTTCTTACCATTCCATCACTCAAAATGTCTTGTCCGTAAACTGCACAGATCTGATGAATATCGAATGAATCGAATATCGTATCGATGAATATCGATTGATTTTAGGCCTTTAGCACTAAGAAATCTTATAACAGACCGTACTTCACAGTCGGCGGGACTCACGATTATCGGAGACATTTTAAACACTCAGCAGAAAACGTAAAACAATGACAAATCGGATTGCAATATCGTCAGTGAGTAGACAAGAGATGTAGGTACACAGTGCGCATGCGCAGAACGCCGATCGCAGCGCCGCGCCCTCTGTGTGGCACAACGGTACTTACTTAAAAAACACGCCTCGTATGTTGATTTGGTTTGCGAAACATGTCAACACACTCATCCTCCAGGTGTTGATTGTTTTCATCCAGAGTTTAAGACAAAATCACAAAGGCAGCCCACATTGGAAGAGCTATTCGATGCCTCGAAGCTGAAAAATGTCTTCATAAATGCATATACTAATAATATGGAGTCACTGAGGTTTGTGTTTATTATATCATTTTCTGCCTACTACAATTTAATATATATATTTTTTTTCAATTTTTCAGCACAAATGTTATTGTTTTCAAGTTTAACGATATGGTATTCCCTTTTATATTTGTTCAGTTATAAATATCAATAAAAAAACACAATTTAAGTGTCGTATTATGCTTGTTGCATTCACTTTTCCGTAATTGGGCGTAATTACCCTTCTCTCCCCTACGTGTTCTTATAAAACATATTTCAACACAGTATACCTGATTTGATTGCTTATGTGTGTCGGTATCAGTTATCTTTTCGGATAGTTTAAAACATTTTCAGAAAAAAGGTAATTTTTATGCATTCTTCTTATTCTAATTCTTCATAAGCTCAACAGCCTTTTGCAGGCCAAGGCTGACTCGCTGATCCTCCTCCAGTTGGCCCTATTCAGGCGCAATGGCTTCCCTTCCGCTGACTCCTATTAGATCGGGGTTCCTTTAAACATCGTTTAACCATCGTGTGGGTGGTCGTCCTCTACGTCTAGTGTTTTATGGATTATACTAACCTGAATTGACACCGGAATTATGTATGGTTTTGATTGTTTTGATTTTGGAGTAGCAGGTTCTTTGTAACTTGAATTTTTCTTGGCTTTTGAATTATTAGTTTTCTTCTGTGGGAGTGGCGCAGGCATAAGATCACTTTTGGAGGATTTTCCGGGACGGTGGTCATTCGAACTACTAGCTATATGTATGAAAGAGTTATTCTACTGGGATGCTATGCGGTCATTATAGGTTTCAGAGTTCTGGGTATTTGATATTACAAGATTTCTGGTGACTTTCGGTTTTGGCGAAGACTTAAATTCAGCAGTAAATATCGATGCAATCTTTCGACGTGACACGAGTTAATGTCCACATTTAAATTTCTTGCAACCCTTTTCAGTGAAAGCTCCGATTCGACACTTGGATAGGGACTAGCCACTGATAGCGATACAGTTTTAAATAAGCGTTGACGAATCGTTAAAAAAAGAGAAAAAACTCAGCAGCTTAGCTGGAAAAATGTTGTCTCCAGGTGTCTGGCATCGGTAGCGTTTTCTTCATATTGAGTAATCCTAGTATATATTATACATCGTTGCAGAGGACAGACGAATATTTTACTTAATTATTAAATACTTTGTTACAAAAAGTTAAAATTATATCACCATTTTAATTGCCGTGGCTCAGTAACCTTTCTCTAGAGTGCTAGGATATATACGCTGTCTTTCCGATGAGAACTCTAAATATCACCCAACGTATACAAGATATGGTTCTTCCATCACAAAAAAAAACTTCTAATCGCTTCAGGAGTCACAACATTTTTCAGTTAACGAGCATGTTGATTGCTCGGCCGTACACGTTGCGTGTCTAACTCCATTGATATATGTTGATTTGGTTTGCAGAACATGTCAACACGCTCATCCTCCAGATGTTGATTGTTTTCATCCAGAGTTTAAGGCAAATTCACAAAGGCAGCCCACATTGGAAGAGCTATTCGATGCTTCGAAGCTGGAAAATTTCTTCATAAATGCATATACTAATAATATGGAGTCACTGAGGTGTGTGTTTATTATATCAGTTTCCTCCTACTACAATTTAATATATCAATGTAATATTTTCTTGTTTTCAATTTTTCAGCATAAATGTTATTGTTTTCAAGTTTAACGATATGGTAATCTCCTTTATATTTGTTCAGTTATTAATATCAATAAAAAAAAACACAATTTAAGTGTCGTATTATGCTTGTTGCATTCACTTTTCCGTAAGTGGGCGTAATTACCCTTCTCTCCCCTACGTGTTCTTATAAAACATATTTCAACAAAGTATACTTGATTTGATTGCTTATGTGTGTCGGTATCAGTTATCTTTTCGAATAGTTTAAAACATTTTCAGAAATAAGGTAATTTTTATGGATTCTTGTTATTCTTATTTTTCATAAGCTCAACAGCCTTTTGCAGGCCAAGGCTGACTCGCTGATTCTCCTCCAGTTGGCCCTATTCAGGCGCTATGGCTTTCCTTCGGCTGACTCCTATTAGATAGAGGTTCCTTTAAACATCGTTTAACCATCGTGTGTGTGGTCGTCCTCTACGTCTAGTGTTTTATGGATTATACTAACCTGAATTGACACCGGAATTATGTATGGTTTTGATTTTGGAGTGGCAGGTTCTTTGTAACTTGAATTTTTCTTGGCTTTTAAATTATTAGTTTTCTTCTGTGGGAGTGGCGCAGGCATAAGATCACTTTTGGAGGATTTTCCGGGACGGTGGTCATTTGAACTACTAGCTATATGTATGATAGAGTTATTCTACTGGGATGCTATGCGGTCATTATAGGTTTCAGAGTTCTGGGTATTTGATATTACAAGATTTCTGGTGACTTTCGGTTTTGGCGAAGACTTAAATTCAGCAGTAAATATCGATGCAATCTTTCGACGTGACACGAGTTAATGTCCACATTTAAATTTCTTGCAACCCTTTTCAGTGAAAGCTCCGATTCGACACTTGGATATAGGGACTAGCCATAGCGAAATGATAGCGATACAGTTTTAAATAAGCGTTGCCGAATTGTTAAAAAGAGCCAGAACTCAGCGCCATAGTTTGAAAAATGTTGTCTCCAGGTATCTGGCATCGGTACAGTTTTCTTCACATTGAGTAGTCCATTTAGTACATATTATAGATCGTCGTAGAGGACTCACGAATATTTTACTTAATTATTAAACACTTTGTTACAAAAATTATATCAACATTTTAATTGCCGTGGCTCAGTAACCTTTTTCTAGAGTGCTGGGATATATATGCTGTCTTTCCGATGAGAACTCTCAATATCACTAAACGTATAAAAGATATGGTTCTTCCATCACAAAAGCAACTTCTGATAGCTTCAGGAGTCATAACATTTTCAGTTAATGAGCATGTTGGTTGCTCGGCCGCACTCGTTGCGTGTCTTACTCCATATGCATATGTTGATTCGGTTTGCAGAACATGTCAACACGCTCATCCTCCAGTTGTTAATTGTTTTCATCCAGAGTTTAAGATAAATTCACAAAGGCTAACCCCCATTGGAAGAGCTATTCGATGTCTCGAAGCTGAAAAATTTCTTTATAAATGCGTAGACTAATATTATGGAGTCACTGAGATTTGTGTTTATTATATCAGTTTCCGCCCTCGCCTTATAACTTTTTATATTGATGGAATAACATTCTGTATGCTTGGTTGATAGCATTCGGTCTGTACCAAAAGTCCTTGAACAGATGAAGCTACCATAGGGTTTAAAAATAAGAGGGACATACTTGGTGTGAAATAAAGTGAACCCGTCAGAAAATCGCCACGTTAACCCTAATACTCCCAAGCAAACTGTTCATTCAACCCAGGGCCGGATTTCAAGATTTGCCGCTTGTAGGCTTCGATCGATTTGTCGCCCCTTTCACAATATTCTCCCCGTTCGAGGAAATATAGCATGGTAAGCTGCAAAATATTGTTGTAAGAGCAGTTTCAAATTATCACAGCGAATATGAAAGAGGGAAACTAGGTTTATTTGATATACAACTTTTAGTGGAAATCTAGTGGACTTCTAGTGAAAATATGGAAATAGAAGATAGGATATTTTCATTTTCTGGTAACTGATCACTTTTTTTGTCTACATATTATAATCATCTATACAAAAAAAAGTATGCATAATGCTGCTTTAATTTAATTTATTTTAAAATTTGCCGCCCCCAAAAATTCGACGATATAGGCTACAGCCTACTGCTTATTTAGAAATCCGGAAATGGTTCTATCTTAAATGCATCATTTTATTATTTAAAAAGCATTGATTAAAAATCAAAAAATGACTTTTAGTTCAGTTGTAGAATGTGACCACAGTATCTGTATTTACACAAGATGGTAGTAATTTTCTTTCAAAGGTTCGAAAAATGCGCTACAGAGAGTTGTAAGAAGTTGTAATTTTAAAAATTAAAAAGTCAAAAATTGTAAGAAAACTCATATTAGCGAATACCGAAACATAAGTAATTCCAGACAAAAAATGAAAACAAGTCTGCTAAAACTGTTGCCATTCACGAAGTGAAAAACCTTAAATATTTTTGTATTACATTTGTCATTCTGTAAAATAGGTATTCCATTTCACTATTTCCAAATTATTAAAGTTGTAGGTCTATTTGGATTTTCAGTTAGCACCATCTCATATCAATTTATACAACCAACTACACTCTTAAAACAAAAGAGTGAAATCCACTCCAGTTGGAGAAGTGTATTTTCGACACTGGAAAGGAATGAATATTAACTCAGACTGAGTTAAAATCACTCGTTTCGAGTGATCCTGTCGGAGGTTTAACACACGAAGGATCCACTCCAAAAGGAGAAGTGCATTTTCCAGACTGGAGGAGTGAAAATTAATCAGACTGAGTTAAAATCGCTCGTTCGTTTTAAGAGTGTATTTAATTCATTCCCCTATAACCCTTTCACCTGCAACAAGCGGGGAATGGAACAACCTGAACCACCCCCAACATTCGATGACCACATTCTCTCCAGACGATGACCGCATTCCACTACGGCGGCCATTGTCCATCCCGCTTTCCTTTTCGAACGCGCATCCGCAGCAAGTACAATGGCCACTGTGGTCAGCGGCACGGATAAAAACAGTTGCCCAATAAATAGATTTCGGAAGGCACCGCTACTTTTATTCTGTTAGATTGAAATAGTTTATGCCTTTAACCCTGTAATGCGTAATGCATGATTTTTTTTTCATCCCGAAAAAATACATTTGTATCTTTAATACTCATGCATTATGGAAAAAATACTGAAAAAAAATTAATAATAAGCTGCATTGGAATTTAAATAATTTCAATATTTAAAATTTTTGCCATATGGTAAAAACCAAATACAAAATTCCATATTTGATAAGAATGATTAGGAAACTACGAAATATATTTTAAAACAACCCTCTTGAACTATAATTATTTTTTCAAAACTATTTATTTGTATTTAGTACTAAAATTATTAAACTTTGAATACACTTTTAGTACTGTCATCATGAGGGTTATTAGTAACTAAAACTTCAAAATGGAATGAAATAGTTGAAAAAAAAAAAGATTTTGTTGAGATGGAGCTCTACTTTAATAGAATAAAGTGGATTGTGTTACTTGTTGCTATAAGGTAACAGTATGCATTAGAGGGTTAACCAGCTATGAGGTTCTCACCTCTGGGGTATCTCTCAATTAAGTAGAAGGGCTGGGGAGCCCAGTCGGTTAAGCACTCGCTTAGCATGCGGAAGGTCCCAGGTTCGGGTCCGGGCATCGCCAAAATTGCTGCCGACCTATAAACGGCCCGTGCAGCCAAAAATGTCCGACGAATAATACCCCGTGTAAGGGAGTGCATGTTAAATATCCTTCAAAGTCCTAACGCTGCGTACGATGTCGCCCTTAACGGTTGCGTTGGGTGCCTACTCAGGTGTTGGCTAGTCACCTGACTGTGGTTCTAAAATACGACGCCCGTCGCCAATAGCCCTCGTGTAGCTCTAGTGCGACGATAATTCAAACCAAACCTCAATTAAGTAGCTAAGTTAAGTAAGTACCTTTTACCAAATACTTAACGAGACCGACTGACGTCGGGTTTACAAACCAAAGTACTTCTGTGCTAATCCAATGGAAAAAAAAAATTTCTGAGCCACATTTCTCCAGCTGCATTGAATATTTTTACAAATGGAATATTCGACATGATTAATGTAGCAGACTTACAGGTCTCTATATTCCACATTTTGAAACTGGTTTGAATGTTTTGTTGTTTAAAAAAATTCGATCATATTTCAAAAAGTTGGATTTATAGACACCTGTAAGTCAGCTACAAGGCATCGAAGGCCACAGTGCTCCAAACACTTTACGTTCTTCGAATTAAAAGGTTAATAAAATGGTTCGTAAAAGTGGCACATAAAATTAAAGACGGTTAGATATGTAATTCGGAGAAATTAGAAGCCTTATTTATCATCACAGGGTGATGCTAAAAGTTTCCCGTGAATATAACATATGCTGAATTTTTTGTGTGGTACCACCGATAACGTTGGCTTCACTGGCATTGTTTGGATGCACCCCTGTTTAACCCTTTCAGTCCCATTGATGCCATTTGGCATCATCATGTCTCTGATCATAATTTTAAAAAAAATAGCTCTGACATCTATTCTGATAAATGAAAAAATATTTTTAAATAGAGAAAAGTTTGAAGAATCGAATGATGTGCTTTTTGATATTATAAATGGCTATAGACGATCAGAATTCTTTTTTTTTTCGAAAATGTGATGCCGAAATGTCATTGGGACTGAAAGGGTTAAATGCTCTATTATTCTATAAAGTTGTACGTGTTAGGTTAGGTTTGAATTATCGTCGCACTAGAGCTACACGAGGGCTATTGGCGACGGGCGTCGTATTTTAGAACCACTGTCAGGTGACGAGCCAACACCTGAATAGGCACCCAACGCAACCGTTAAGGGCGTCAGGACTTTGAAAGAATTTAACGTGCACTCCCTTACACGGGGTATTATTCGTCGGACATTTTTGGCTGCACGGGCCGTTTATAGGTAGGCAGCTATTTTGGCGATGCCCGGACCCGAACCTGGGACCTTCCGCATGCTAAGCGAGTGCTTAACCGACTGGGCTCCCCAGCCCCCCTAAAGTTGTACATGTGACTCTGTACGTAGTGAACATATCAATTTGCTGGAAAACAAACATTACAACACTGTTATGTAAAATAGAAAATAACAGCAATATGTGGTGTAATTTTACAGATATTTTGCTACATGGTAGCGTATTCAAAAACTACATCACTGTTGAGACGCGTTTTCTCTTGGGAAAAGAAATTGAAATCGTTTTCCTTGACAACCTTCTTGCATCAATCATTCCGTACCCAGGCGAAGAGAAATGTGCTAATAAGATACAGTAACGGCCTGTCCTGCTTAGTTAAATACAGATGTAACTTATTTTTGAATTAAAAGTGCGTTGCAGATAGTAAAATCTTTTAATTAATAATTAAAGTCATATTAAAAATCATCAATTAATAAAATTAATAATTTAATCATTAGTATAATAATTCAAATATTAACTAAAAAGATCGTTTTTATAAAAATGGGTTTGATGTTGACTTTGAAATTGAAATGTCTAAAGTATAGACAAAAATTAGTTTTGATACAGTTCGAACTGCTGAAACCGAATAAAAAAATTAAAAGACCCTTTCACAGTTGTCTTAAATTCCAAAAGGAATGTTAAAAAATTTCTTCCAATTTTTAAATCAATACTGTGCAATCTTTTCATTTTATAACATTTATTGAAAAACATATCTAAGAAGATAATCAGATAATAATTATTTTAAATAAAATTTATATGTAATACTTTGAAGAATTATTTTATAAGCACACGACAACACAAAATTGAAGAGACATAAGTTGAAACTCTGAATTGGTTGATAGAAACTTCAAATAAGAGTTCATTCTGGACGTAAATGACAGTTAAATTTTTCACAAACTTAACTCCATCGTTACATTTCTCGCCTTATACGAGAGAGAGAACGCGTGTGAATTTTGAAACTACAACCGGTATCGCAACTGTTTTGCCGTTTTATATTTATTTTATTTATTTATTTGAGACAAAACAGACCTTTCGGTCCCATTACCATTATTATATACCATGAAAGGATGCCAAAAGAGCAATAGAATATTTATTTTGTAGCCTTTGGCAACAATATTTACCAATGTAGAACAACTCAGTCTAAAAAATATATTTTGGACTTTTTTGGGTAAGACATATATGTATTTCAAATCTTGTTATATGTGTGTTGCGCTGAAACGAAGTAAAGACATTCCGTCATTAGTTAGTGTACTCTATAACCTTATCTACTCATGCTTTACAAAGCTTTTTATGTCAACATTTATATAAGTATGACCAGTGAGTGAACAGGCCCCAGTGAATAAACATTTGGTAAATATAATTAAAAAATAAGGATTGAAAATCATTCCACTAGGTGGATTGGCAACACTGACTTCCTCCCATGTAGTCGGAAGCTATCTGACATATGGTTGGTTGTCCAGGTAATTATATCCTGGTGTTCATTCACTGGCGAACGCAGCGCCTGAAACGTTCATTCACTGGTTAGTCTACCCTAGCTGATGTTTTAAAAGCGAGTAATTTAATACCGTATCGGATAACACTACGAAGGGGCATGCTCAACATCGTGAGTGGCAACAGTTCGTGTGGTATTGTTTTCATTTTTGGGTCCTTCTGGAATTGCATTTGTTTGAACAATACAATATTTTCTTACCTTACCAAAATGAATGTTGTTAACAAACTTTTCTTTTAGTGGAACTAAATCTTTTCTGTGTTCTTGTATCACGTTAATATTGCTGTCCCACAATCCCGCTTAATTTATCTGCATAAAGCAATTTATAATCTAAACCAGGGGTTCCCAACCGGTGGTACGCGGAAAAATTTCAGGTGGTACGCGTGTGTCATGTGAGCAATATGATGGTATTAATAGCTTCTATACGAATGAGCAGTGAGCTCGTTAACAAATTACTACTTTAAAACATTAACATTATTTTAAAGAGAAATCTTTAATCAAAATCTGGATCGGAAGTAAAACCTAGCACCCTTTGAGCTTCCTGCAAGCTCTGCTCTTTTTGATGCCATTTGTTAAGAGTTGCTTGCGTGAGAGTTGATTTTCTGAACTCTTGTATTAAAAAATGAACATAGAAGGAGATAAGTGTTGAATAGACTTAAGAGTGAAATAATAAGTCATATTATTCCTAATGTTGATATTCAAGTCACTGGCAAACAATAAGTTTCGAACTAAAGACTTTAAAAGTATATTTTGTCTGATGATTATTTTTTTTATGAATTTCTACTATATTTTTATTTGCTTGTTTTTAAAAATATGGGTGATATATAAAACTGTAATACTATTTTAATCTTTTTATTTCTCCTTTATTGTAAGCATGTTATATTTCTCATGTATTTAATTCAAAGAGCCCTTGAAAACTTTTAGAAGGGTTAAATATTATACGTTTACTAAAATATTTGGGTTTGGTGGTACGCCAAAATTTCTCCCAAAGTCAAATGGGAAGCAGGTTGGGAATCCCTGATCTCAACCGAAGTTTTCCACCAACATTGACATTTTGGTAATGCTTTTTATACTTGAAATTTAATCGAATTATAACCGATAAAGTTTAACCCTTTCAGTCCCAAAAATTTACTACACTACAGAAACATCTGATATTCACAAAATAAGCTTATTTTAGGTCAAATATGCGAATTCGATAAGAAAAAAATTCATTTAAATTTTTTATATGGTTTTTGAAACAATGCCAAAATTTTTTAACTGTGGAAAACAACAAAATAAATATATATATACATTACCTAAAAACGCTTCGAGTTATATATTTTAAGGTATCTGACCATATTATTAAAAAAATTTAGTAATTATTTTAACCGAAATGGTTTAAATTGTGTTTTAAATATGTGGAACTGAAGTGAACTTATCAAAAATCAGGAGAAACGCTTGTTTACTATTTTTTAAATAAAAAAAAAAGTAGTTCTGACTTCTATTGAGATTAATGTAAAATATTGTCTGATAGAACAAAGTATGAGGAATCGAATGATGTGCGTTTGGATGTCATAACGGGACATAAAAATTTTGAAAAAAATATTGAAAGTGATGATGCCAAATGGCATCACTGGGACTGAAAGGGTTAATAAATAAATAACAAAAATACCCCTCACGGCGCAAAATATGCCAAAAGTAGACTTGCAGACAGATCAGATTGACGACCCTATCACACATGGCCAGTCATGCAATTTGATTTTTATGACGGTTTCGTGCGACGAGTAGCGTACACTCTGCCAAGATGCAGTTGTTTTTAGTTTTGATTCGAAAGGTTGGTTACGATAATCATCTATATCAGATCGAAATCGAAGGTGAACCGGTAGGCAATTTTTTTTTCCTGAAAAAGCAGATGAAACTTGTAGCTAGGTAAAAAAAAGATTTTGTTGTATTTAATCATCGTCGCACTAGACCTACACGAGGGCTATTGGCGACACGTGTCATAACTTAGGAAAGTCAATAAAGAAATAATAATAAAATAAATCTTGCGGTGATTCTGTGGCCTAAAGTCTGATGACTAATTAATTTATGTTATTATGGACGCTTAGTTCGGAAAAAAATAGTGAATAAATGAAATTAAAACGCGTCTCGATTTTTCATCAATGAACTGAAAAAGCGATTTTAGCATATTTTTGTGGCACTTTTTGCATTTAGTAGTAATTTTGTTATTTTTAAAATTATTCTTATCTTAATATTCATCTGCTATGGATATACATAAAAGGTCTCAAATTTTCCATTTAACGATTCCAGAACTAACAAAACAATAGTTTTTATTTATCTATTTTACATTTATAAAACTAAAGGTGACATAAGCTTAAAAAAGGGGCAAATACTTAATTAATATTTTTAACAGTCAAAATAATATAAACTATAATATATTTAAGAAAACTACGTTTTAATATGACTTTAAGATCTGATATATAATAGATAACTCGTCTACGGTACTATAAACTTAGATGTGGTTTGGAATTATGCAAATATTTCTTATCTGGAAAACACACCAAATCGTTTTCAATGTTGATCTAAATTGTCACGTAATGCCAATTCTTATTACCGCCTTCAATTTCAGCACGACTTTGCAAAGTGATAGAATCACGAAACCGCAAACCCGACTTCTCTGTCAAAACAATGATCTTTATAGAGCATCGTGTATTTGGTAGGTTTAAAGGATAACCGAATCAAGTCCTTAAATACGAGTATGTACACTCTTAAAACAAAAGAGTGAAATCCACTCCAGTTGGAGAAGTGCATTTTCGACCCTGGAAAGGATTGAATATTAACTCAGACTGAGTTAAAATCACTCGTTTGGAGTGATCCTGTTGTAGGCTTAACACACATAGAATCCACTCCTTCCGGGTAAGTGCATTTTCCAGACTGGAAGAGTGAAATTAACTCAGTCTGAGTGAAAATCGCTCGTTCGTTTTAAGAGTGTATAAGATGGTCGGCAGGCATGTGATACAATTAGGTGGTATGTAAAAGATCCCTTGAGTACCCAATTGGCTTGGGTTCTCTCGGGAAAATTAAATATCGGCATACTTTAACATCCATAGAGAGCTCATATTCAATTCTAATCTGAGAGTCAAAATTTTTTAGTAAGAGCCTCATTGATGGTGCCATAAAAAATGTCTCTCAGTATTGGGGTATATGTCGAGTTTGCGAAGGCTAAGCCGCCAAAAAAGTCAAATATTCAAGCGTGTAATGTCTTAAATTTTTAAGTTAGCTTGAGACCCTGATGCATAGGAGCCTTTGGCATGGCCTTTTTCACGGCAATTTAGAAGCACGTTTTTTATTATCTGGGAATCAATTCTGGGACAAATGAAGTGACTTGAGTTATTCTCGCTCAAATTTCTCCCTCCCACGTTTGACATAAGGAGCATTGTAACCACCAGCAGCTGCGATTCCGGTACAAAAAAATTCACTTGTTCCATTGTTCGATTCGAGTGTCGCTTTACATTTATTCGATTGCAACAAGCGAAGGAAATACGTTCCTAAGGAATAAAATGTTCGGATTGGAATGGAATTCAGATTAGTAGGAAAGTTGATTAGGTAAATTAGACGTGTGTTTAATTGTTGGAAAGTTTCGAATGGATGTCAAAACGAACAGTAGAAATGTTCCAAAATACAATTGTTAACTTTTTGCTGTCGTTATTGTTTGATATCAACAATTAATATATCTTTCATTTAAAATGACTTTAAGTCACGAAGGATCAAATGCATAGTGTAAAATCCAATTTAAATGTCCTAAATATTTCGTTTTCCTCTGAGAATAAAATGCGTTTTAGAATTTTGTTACCCTTTATGTATAGTTTCCGCAATTAACTTATTGTATTAGATTGAAGGAAAAACATGAAATCACGATTTCACAGACTTTTTCTATAATTTTCAAATTTCTATAAAGATATACTGTGCTACCAAATTTGCAATTGCTTCAAAATATTATACTTAATGGTTTCAACTCGATGTAATTGGGGAACAGCGTTTTCTAGATACTATACGTTAGTTAACTCTTTATCTGTCGCCGAATAACATGTCTGCAACAAAAGCATTGGCCCAAATGTTTACATAAATTACAAGATAAATTTTTAATCTTGTCGACAATTTTCTCAATGGAGCATCGATGCAAAAAAAGAAGATCGATTTTCAGTAGATTAATTTTTTCCAATTGAGCCACATTTATTAACTTTTTCAGTCCCAAAAATTTACTACACAACAGAAACATCTGATATTCACAAAATAAGCTTATTTTACGTCAAAAATAAGAGTTCCATAAGTAAGAAACATTCATTTTAGTTTTTATATGGCTTTTGAAATATTGCTAAAATTTTTTAACTGTGGAAAACAACAAAATAAAAAATATATATTACCTAAAAATACTTCGAGTTATATATTTTACGATATCTGACCATATTATAAAATTTTTTTAGTAATTATTTAAACCGAAATAGTTTAAATTGTGTTTTAAATAATAGGAATAGAAGTGAACTTTTCAAAAATCAGGTGAAACGCTTGTTAGCTATTTTCTTAATAAAAAAAAAATAGTACTTCTGACTTCTATTAAGATTAATGCAAAATATTGTCTAATAAAAAATAGAACCAAGTGTGAAGAATCGAATGATATGTGTTTGGATGTCAAAACGGACATAAACATTTGGGAAAAAATATTGAATGGGATGATGCCAAATGGCATCACTGGAGGGACCTGAAAGGGTTAAAAAAAATGATTTATGAAATTTTGTTTTACAAAATTCAATCTTTAAGAGGACTCCCTTGAAATTCCACATCTTGAAAATCGTAATGTTATTCCTATGGAAAACATTCGCAAGTCAATTATCGCCACAATTTTAATAAAAGGTGACTAGTTTCTTGTATCATTGTAAAGAACGAAAGGAACTAAAAGGCTAAAATTAATTTGTTTTGTGAAAATCACTTATTTAGTATTTTTAATAATTTTCTGAAGTTAGTGAAAAATGGAGTAAGCATTAAGTTCTAATTTTAAAAAATTATTAAAAATACTAAATAAGTGATTTTCACTAAACAAATTAATTTTAGCCTTTTAGTCCCTTTCGTTCTTTACAATGATACAAGAAACTAGTAAAGTTTTAATAAAATTGTGGCGGTAATTGACTTGCGAATATTCTCCATAGGAATAACATTACGATTTTCAAGATGTGAAATCCCAAGGGAGTCCTCTTAACGCAATACTTCTAAACGGTATTCTACTTGTGTGGTTTTCGAAATTCAAAACCCATCTACGTTTCTCGATGATTTTTTTAGGAATGTAAATATTTTCTGTTCGTCCCACAGACATTTCCGACCATCCCACAGCCGATCTCCCGTCGACCAATGAGAGCCGGCGGTCACAAGTTCATCTAGCAGACGATTTTTGAGGCCGCTCCCCACCCACGAGGGGCCCAGCAGCCACCTTGCACCTCAACTCATGTTAAAACAAATTGATGGAAAACAACTCCATTTAAAGAAAGTTCTTTTTTCTAAAGAAAAGTATAATGCATTGGCTTCGACACTACGTTTGCAACGTAAAAGTGGAAGAATTTTCATAGAAAAGTCTCACAAACAAGTGGGATACGTCTTATTAAAGCAAAAAATCAGGCAATTCTATAACCCCAAATTAATAAAAAAAATTACTTGGAAGTATATTTTAAATTTTAATTACTAAAAATTTAATCTGCATTGAAATAACATGGAAATTCCAATTTTATTCGATATTTCCACTTCGTCGAACGCACGAGAAACTTAATTTAAACTAAAAATAAAACTTTTAAAGAAATATTTAATGTGATATAAATCTGTTTGAAATAATGTCATAGTATTTATCACAATAGAATTTTTTATGGTTCATTATGCTTGAGAAAGATTCATAACGTAACTTCTAACTTTGCATTAAAAAATGAAAAGTTTCGCTTTTATTTTTGAATCATTAAGCATCAATTTTAGTAATTATTTATTCTTCGAACTGTTAATTAATTTAACAAACAATTAATAATATCAACTAAATTTTCAACCAAAAAAAAGTTAATGGAAATGGGAAATTTAGGCGACTAAAAGATAACGGGCTATCTTTTGGGTCTTGTAACGATTAGCGGGACCTGATGCTTATTATAGAATTTTTTTTTATTAAAAAAAAAACGGAATTTCACTATATATATATGCTTTTTTGCACAAAGATCATCGAACCCGTAGCATCGTTTCCTGTTTCCTGAATTCCAATTGGTTGTCTTTCCGTGCATGTTGCACGTCACCGCCGCTGGCCATTGGTCAATTTAATTACGTACGTTTGACTTTTCCCGTTGCCAAATTTATATTTATAAATAAAAATATATGTATGGAAAGAGAATAGCTGTGTGATTTGCTTTGATAAGCACGCTATCGAAATAAAATGTTTTCTTTATAGTAAAATCTGCTACGGGCAGGTAAACTGCAGTATTTAGACATTTAGACTAATCACTAATGACACCAGCATTTGAAATTGGGCAAAGGAATTTCGGAAAAGTCTGTGCGACTTAGACTTGCGTGTTTCTACCGGAGTTTTGCGATTTTATGGAATCACAATGCTTTCGTTATTTTAGGATAACTGGAGCTCCAAAATTTAAGAAATTATAATTCTCAATGCAGCGTTTTGCTAAGTTTGTGAATATTACGGTCCTTTTTTTTTTAAAGTTTTTTTTTTAAGTTTTATTGACAATCACTACAATTTGGGGATTTTACAATGTACCCAATTCGGAGATTTTGTGAGATTCACCGGTTTCGAAATGTGTAGATATATATAGAGATATTTTAGGACTGACGAATTTTTAAGATTATACGATCACTGCGATGGTTTAAAAAATGTAGGATCGTTGAAGATCTGGTCTTAAGATTCTCTTATTTTCTCCACAAAGTACCAGGCAGCAAAGCAACATATGATTTTCTCAAAAACTTTATTATCTCGTCCGACAGGTATTGGGAACTCGCGTATCAAATTTGAAGTCCGTATTTCTTTTAGTTCGAGCTGAAGAGTGGTTTCAGACAGACAGACGGACCAGTGTTCGAAAACCACTCTTTTAGAATCAGCACCTGCCCGAAACGTGTAGAAAACCTAACATTTCCATTCCTGATTTTTGACTCTATCGCAATACTTTCATTACCTTGTATATTATATTAGGTGGTTTAAAGTAAAAACAACCACTCTGAACACACAAAAAAAAAAATCACCGAATTTCACCTAAATTGAATAACGCGACCTTTATTCCAATAACAAAAAGAAAATCGAATTTAATCAAATGTGTGATACTAGGCCATCTAAATTACCCAGAAGCAAATTTTCAAACGATTACACAATTAACACTAATTGCCGCCTATAAGAACGGACCCGTTACTCTTAAATCTTAATAGTCGCTTGTAAATAGAGGCACCGTCACACTTCGTTTTCGAGGGCGAAATTAATTTCAAGAACCAGTTCATATATTTCTTAAGTATCGTCTGTGGGAAAGGATTATGAATGTTATATTAGATAACAACTGGATGTTTCTTATCGGGTATTTTTTTTTTCATGAATAAAAATGCTTAAAATCAAAAAGGGGAAACTTTACTACTTTTCAAAGGGGAGGGAATAATCTAATTGTTGACACAAAATACTCTGTCAACTTAAAACCAAACACCATTTTCATTGAATTTTACCAAAATCAATTATCGATACCGCGACCTTTATTCCGATAGCAAAATAAAAAAAAATCGAATTTAATCAAAAGTGTGATACTAGGCCATCTCAAATCACCCAGAAGCAAATTTTCAGACGTTAACACAATTAACACTAATTGCCGCCTATAAGAACGGACCCGTTATTGTTAATGGGCGCTTGTAAATGGAGGCCCCCGTCACACTTCGTTACAGACGGGCGAAATTAATTTCGAGAACCCGTTCTATATTTCTTAAGTATCGTCTGCGGGAAAGGATTATGAATGTTGTATTAGATAATAGATAGTAACTAGATGTTTCTTATCGGTTATGTTTTTCCTGAATAAAAATACGATGTTGTTTAGTATACAATATCTATGGGTTTTTTACGAATATTTTTTCCAACGGTAGGTGAGGATAGGGGTACGTTCATAAATTACGTCACACAAAATTGCGACTTTTTTGACCACTCTCCCATTTCACAACAATCGCTCGAGAAACTTTAATTTCCTTCAAAAAATTATTTTTGGACCAAAATCAGTTTGAAAGGACGTCAAAAATAATTCACAGAGAGATTCTTTGATTGTACGTTGATAGATATGAAATGTATTTTGCTTCTATTTAAAAGAGGAAAATATTACATAGTTATTCTTTGAAGCAGCAATTCATTTAGCAGTTAATATGAAATGATTAAAGAATTTTTGAAATAAAATAAAGAAAACCAGCCAAATTTGGCGTGCAATGTTTAATATAGAATTATTACTGGGTTTGACGCCTTTTTTCAACACAAAATGTGATGTGGAAGCTGGTAAAGGAAAGATTCTGTTCGAAACTTGTGTGATGAAAGAAAAAAAATTGATGAAGAAAATAAAAAGAATGACTGAAAAAATAACGAAAATAAGAACGCAACTTATCTTCCAAAACAACGAATGTTGTATTTCTTGCACAAGATTATAGGTTTTTTTAAAAAATGTTATTGTGTATAATATTTCGTTGGCCAGCTTTTTCTTGTTCGAAAAAGATGTTCCTTTCTAGAGTTGGCCCCGTTTTTAGAAAAAATCAAGGTCAGCGGTCCCGATCGAGCAAGTGGTTCCAAAACATTCGAAAGCAAATTCGAATAAGCCCTGAAGGCGGTGTTGGAATTACGGTTTCTCTTGACACGTTCTCATTTCGGACGATAATGCATTCAAATCACACTAAATGTTTTTTTTTTCGCGTTTTGTTTAAGCTATTTCGGTGTTAAGCTAAATTCGGTGTTAGTAAGCACGTGTTAATATGCAATTTTTCGAAGGATCAAAGTTCTATTTTAAACTATAAAATTTCGCATATATTTTTGCACGTTGTTGTTGTTACTAGAAATAATTCAAAATTAACTATTACTTTTCCATATTTCTTTTGAAAGCTTTTTACACATTTTTAGAATCTTTGTACAGATTTTAAACATTATCTTTAAAATATTACTAAAATTAAAGCAAAAGAAATTTTAAACTGAAAAATTGATTTTATTCTTGAAATATTTGATGAATTTTTTCGAACTAGATTTATTAAAATAAATATCCCGTATTTCTAACTCCATATAATGCAATGTTTTACATTTATAAATTTCTCTTGTATAACATTATCGTTTAACAAATATTATTATTATAAATACTACTCGTCAATAAATATTATTTGAATGTACCGGCCATTGAGATAATACCAACTTGTATAATTGCATTTCAAGATAAGCATAATGTTTTAAAATTAGCGTAAAATTTTGTTATACTACTTATATTTGAAATTAATAATGTTTAAATAAATTTAAATTTCAATAAGATTGGATTTTGTGCCTTTTATTTAATATAATTTATACAAAAATTGTTTAAGTATGAGGGTGTATTTTCCTAAAATATATTTTAGATTTTTAAATGTCAATGCAAAGCAATTTTTCTAGAAAGTTAAACACATAAGAATAAATGCTTAGTGAAATCATATTATGAATTTTTTTTATCGATTGTATGCGACTAAATACTTCAGAAACTTACGACAACATTAATCGCATTTTATCTATTTTACAGCTGTAAAAATAAAGTTCTGAAGTACTTTTTTTTAAAGAACTAATTGTATTACTATCTGTGCTAACTTTGGGTAACATTTATAAGTATTAAAATAAATTATGTTATAATAATTATTGTATTGTCAAATTTTTGAATTATTTTCTTCAATTAATTATACAATATTTGTACATGGAAATACGTATCAAGCTATTATACAATAACAACACATGGAAAATACAGCAAGGTAGTCATTCTTTAATGAATGGTGTTATATATTGTAAAATAGCCTAATATTATTGTAAATTGTTTTTTCTGTTAAAGTAAGGATGCACTAAAATTCCTCAATATTAAGATATCTTTACAGATTTAAAAGAAAATTCAATCGATGTAGCTGATCAGTCTGAAGATGTTCAGCTACAATTATCATTTGTATAAATTTTTCATTGAAGCAATGATTTGAAACATAAAACTTCAGACTTTTCTCCCGGACATTTTCTCTTTTAGAATAACGTTATTATTTACGTAGAGTGAGATATTACCGATCATATTAAAAATCAATAGATTCAACTTTCACAATACTTCTTGTAAACAACAAACTTATTACACCCAGAAAAACTATTTTAAAATACTGAAACAAAAAAAAAAACACCCCTATTAAAATAAAAAGTGAATTAAACAGACATAAATCATGCCAGACAACTTTAAAATAATAAAAAGAAAATAACTCACCAATTTTTTTCGCCAGGAAAGCAAAATAACCAATGTTACGTATCCATGCGCGCGTGTGTGTATGTGTCGCGTAGCCCGTTGTTTTGATTATGTTCTGTTGTTTCGAACACAGCTGTTCGAATGTTCTCCGCGTGGGCAGGTGGCGCGTCGATCGGCGGCACACCTGTCCGGATAAGGGGGACACCGGAAAAGGAAATTCAGGTTAGAGGGGGGGGGGGGGGGTATAGCCGTGAAAAGGTGAAACTGAAGCAAGCAGGCATGGTTATGGAAGGGTTTCATCTATCGTCTGTCTGTTCGAAAAGTTTAACCCTCTAGTGCATGAATTTTTATTTTCACCCCAAAAAATATATATATGTATCTTTAATACTCACACATTATGGGAAAAATACTAAAAAAATTTAACTGCATTAAAATTTAAATCGTTTCAATTTTTAAAAATTTTTCCACACGACAAAAACCAACTCCAAAATTCCAATTTTGATAATAATGACTAGAAAACTACTAAAAATATTTCAAAATAACCCTTTTTAACTATGATTAATTTTTCAAAACAATTTATTAGTATTTAGTACTAATATTATTATTCTTTGAATACTGCCAAAAACGTAATTTCACAAAAGTTAATAACCTCACTCTTTAATTTTGAATACACTTTTACTACTGTCATCTATGAGGATTATTAGTAACTAAAACTTTAAAATGAAATGTAATGAATGAAAAAAACACAGATTTGTCTAGGAGGAGCTCTATTTAAGAGAATAAAGTGGATTATGTTACTTGTTACCAAACGGTAACAGTATGCATTAGAGTGTTAATGGAATGAGTTCGGTGTTTGGTTTGTATCGATGAAGTGTGTGACGTGGTTGACCAGGCATTGAACATTGCTTCGATGAAAAATTTATACGCCACATAATTGAAGCTCAACAATACAACCGACAGTTTTTTTCCTTTGATATTTATAAATTAATTTAGCTTAATGTTTTAATTTTCTGTCATTTTAGCGCTTCTAACTGAAAAATTTAATAACCTTTTGCAAAACAACGAAATGGATTTTGATGGTAAAACTTTAGAACTTTCACCGCAGGCAATCAGGTTGGAAGCATTTCTAAGTCGTATTGGTTATCATTTAAAAGTTAAAGCAGAAGGTCCTCTGGCCCTGGCCTGTTGTTGGTCGACAATTTTTGTATTTCTTCTCGGAAAAACAATTATAATTGTAACAGTAACTGTTACTTAGAACCACTTACAAAGTTTTATATGTCTAAGGGTAAAAAACCCATCAAAAACATAATTTAGTTGGAGTTTAGTTTTTAATTTTTTTTCGCCTTCATTTTCTTTGGCAAGTTTAAGTTATTATATTATTCATCATTTTTTTAAATTTATTTGCAGTTCGAAAAATAATTGTGTGACACTGATTGAGCCAAATCCTATAATACGTTCCGGCAACTTTGGCGGAGCTAATTCCTTAAATGATGCGAACTTTATATTCTTTAGTAAGCATCTGCACAAAAATTGTAAAAAACGATAGTTTTCAAATATTCGGTAATTACAAAGCATGAAACAGCTCCAAATCGCACAACCAAATGTTGAAATATCAATTAAAACTAACCAGTGTTTTAAGCAAAGAAAATGATACGTAATGCCGTTTTCTTAGTAAAAAAAATAATGAACAATCAAAGAATCACATTGTGCTACATTTAAAGACGTCTTCTAAACTTATTTACGTGACACAAGTAAATTTCTCTCTAGATATTAAAAGTTGCTAATGCTTTTGTCGATGAAGCAACAGCAATTTAATTGACTAAAAATTAAACTTCAACGCTAATTAAATGGGTAATTCGTTGACAAACAGGTAGACAGATGGCCGTCCGGACTTATACAGACAGACGGACAAAAGTATGAAATAGGGGTAGGTCTCTTATTCAACAAAAAACAAATAAAGGTATCTAAATAAGAATTTTTAAGATCCGATTGGATAGAGCCCATTTTGGCAGGAGTTTTTGGATTTATATATTGGCAAGTCTATACCTACATTTTTGCCTTTGCGTACTGTACTTTTTAGCTTCCACTCTACGCTTATAACGCAAAAAGTGGAAGATTCAGCTCCCCCCCCCCCCCCCCCCCCTCTCACTTTAATAGCCCTAACTACAAATCCTACAGGCAAGTGTGGTGCGCCAAAAATTTCAGCGCTTTGAAATTAGAAGACATTGAAAATCTTAGAAAAATTTGGAATTTCAAGTACTTCAATGATTAAAATAAACGGCCAAATTTAATGCTCGTTTAAAAATCATATCAAGTCAATTTTATTCGAATCGCCATTTCATTTACCACCATTGCCATTTACAACAATCGTTCAAGAAACGTTATTTCTTTAAAATTATTTACTGTGATAATATATTTTTATGGTTTTTGAAAATCACACTGTTGATAGATTATTTGAAGTTTATATATTTCTTACAGGTTGTTGTATTGTTCTTTTTGAAATTTATAAATTTTTGCTCGAAAAATAAAAATATAGATTAAATAATTTTTTTAGAAATAATTTTACTCGAGTACCCCTCCCTTGCTGTGCGCCTGAGTCGAATACAAGTCAATCAAATTGACAAGCACTGAAGCAAAGGGATTTTCCAATTAAAAATTATTCAATAGGGCAAAATATATAAAACGGTAGTGCTGCCATCTACAAGCCTCAAAAGAAAATTAAGACTTACCCGACTCAAAAATAAATTCAAAACGATGGTGCTGCTATCTACAATTGGAGAAAAATAGCAATAAATCAGAACTAATAACATAGAATAATAATAAATAGAAATGAAGGTATGGTAATCAAGTTCATTCCCTGAATTGTTGAAAACGGCTTTACGATTAAAAAAAATCATAATATACATTAACTGAAACCATGCATGTTAAGAGGGCTTCCATCAATCACGTGATGCGATTTTGTCGATTTTCTTTTGAATAGTTTTTTTTTTAATCTCCAACATTTTGAAACATTACAAATAAACAACATTATATATATAACCTTGTTACATTTGGCCTAACTTAGGCCGAGAAATATAGTTTACTGGAATTTTACTATATTTTCTAGCTATTATACGTTAATTTTTTGCCGTAAAAAATACGTGACATATGACGCACAGAAGCACCAATAAAGGAAGAGAAAATTAAGAAAAAAACATTATTTTCATTCTCCTGGAACTGTTGCCACTCAAGACGTGAAACATGCCATTGTGTTGTATTATTTTTTATGGTGTTTGGGTCAAAAATGTCAATTTTCTGTTTCACTTTTAATTTTAATCTGCATATATATATAGCTTTAATTTAAGACCAAGTGTATCGATTTCTTTTTAGTATTTTTCGTTTTATAAGCATTTTTCATAAACTCTGGTAGCAGTTCTTACCTGTACATTAATTTTTTTTGTTGTGTTTCCTGAAATATAAGGTTTTTCAACTGTTAGGAACAGTTTTCTCAGGAACTATAAAAGATATCAACATGTTTTGTTTTATTATTTCTTCCCCATTAGTAGCTCTTTGATTTAAACTGAGGGATTTTTAATATATCTTTGCTAAAAAAAAAAGTTATAAAACTTTAAAGCGGATTCTTAGGGGATTTTTTTTCCATATTTAAAAAAAATTACACTGCGAAATATACTCAGTTTAAATCAATGTATGTAAGGAATAAACTAAAAAAATAAATAATTATAATGATATCCCATATAGTCCTGAGATAAATGTTCCTAAAGTTAGTAAAATTAATATTGGTCGAGATAGAACCATTCGATTAACTTTAACCTAATTCCCGTTTCATGATTCAAAAGAATTTTTTAGAAAAAATATAGATGATGATATCGGCATGTTGATGTCCGTTCGTTTGGCCGTACCCTCCCCCCTTCCAAAACTGGTTCTATCCGTCGGATCTTATTTTTTGTTAGAGAGTTATGATATTAATGACCGATCTTTTATACTTTTTGTTCGTCTTTCCCATAGAGATCTTAATTAAAGTATTGGAGTGGAAGATCACGTGACCTCCACAGCTAACGGCTGGACGAGCATGGAGGCCGTTATATTGTCAAATTTGGAAGGTTGTGGGGCCAGTGTTGCCAGCACTTTAAGTAGAAAAAATGTTGCGAAAAATTAAAATTTAATTCTAAAATTATCAAAAAATACCATACAAATAATAGCTGCATTTTTGCAGTATTTTTAGTGGCTTATAAATAACTTGAAACGCTTTTCTAGTAGTTATATATATTTTTTTGTAATTTTAGAATTAAATTTTATTTTTCGCAGTATTCTTTTACTTAATGTGGCGGCAAGATCGGAAAGTTGCCAGTATTGCCATCACATTAAGAAAAAGAATACTGCGAAAAAATAAAATTTAATTCTTTAGTTCCAAAAAAATAATTATAAAAATACTAGAAAAGCTTTTCAAGTTTTTAAAAAGCCAATAAAAGTATTCCAAAATGCAGCTTTTACGGTATTTTTTTGGTAATTTTAGAATTAAATTTTTTTTTCGTTACATTTTTTCTGCTTAAAGAAATGGCCACCACTGGCTCCATAACCTTCCAAATTTGACAACATGGCGGCCTCCCATGCTCGTCCAGCCGTTAGCAGTGGAGGTCACGTGATCTCCACTCTAATACTTTAATTAAGATCTCTATGGTCTTTCCTTACAGCTGGACGGACATCTGCCTACCTGTGTGTCGACTGCATTCCCATTTGATTAACATTGAAAGATTTTTTTTTCATTTAAATCGCTGTTGCCAAATCATTATTAGCAAAAGAAACTTTGTTTAAGGGGGTTCAGTATGTTGTATATCGGTAATGTTAAATTGGCCAATTTCAATGTACCTTTTCACAATAACTACTGATCAGATTATCTTAAAATTTTCTGTGTGTATTATACCAACCTTATATATTAATCTCAGGTTAAAAGTTTTTTTTTTAAATAACTGTTAGATTTTTTAAAAATAAAATAAGTTTTAAAGTACCCAAAAAATCATGAAATTTCTCACTTTTTTGCCCCATAAAATTTTTTTCACTTTAGTTTTATTAAAATTCATAACCTCAGATTAATCTATACTATGTATTACATCATATAAAAAAAGTTTACGAGAAAACGTAGCATAGTTTTTGAGAAAAGGTACATCGAAGTTCAAAAAATCAAGTTCTGAGAAAAACGCGTTTAAAGTTTTTATTGTTAACCCTTTTCCTTACGAAGACATGACATTAAAATGATTTTTAATGTCAAAAATAGTTTTCCAATCGTCTTGATACTTTGTGAAATTATTAATAAAGGTTGTAATGGTATTTTAAGCCAATAATTTTTGTTTTGATTTTTTCCACGATTTGAGGGTATTGAACCAACTTAAATAAAATACATATTTGGAGGATAAATTATTTTGTCACATTAATCAGTTTGGAATGGCGTCAAAATATTAGTCAAAGTAATAAAGTATGTCTCTATGTTGTTCCCAAGCTAAGAAAGCAGAACCCTGTGTTAAGTTTTTTTTTCATAAAATGTTTTTTAAAGTAAATAAATGTTTTAAACGTTTAGTTTTTAACTAAATGTTTGTATTTGGCGATTATTTCCAAGATGCATGAAATCTTATGTGGGAGTGGTTCTAGGTTGACGTTACTGTTACAAACCTGTTCCGATAATAATTTCAGTGAGTATTTAAGTAACTGGAAAGTAGGCTATTTATAGTTCTTTTAGAATTTCTATTTCTGTAACCATGACATATAAAAATTTGCTACTTTGTTGGAATTGCAGTGGCATTGAGAAGTGTCATCCAAAAATTCTTTTATGATAACATGTTACAAATAGATTTTGAGTTAGCTATTAATCTTTTCTTATGTGACGCCTGTCAACGGCTTTTCTGCCATCAGTTGAGAGTGCGATCCAGTGCGAAAATCTTCGAAATTAGCCTCGTTAGAGTTGTCTAAACTCTGTATATCTAGAATGCGAACATCGAATACATTTACCTCCCCTATCGCAGTCTGCGGTTTTTCTTCGAAACTACGTGATCGTGTTTTCCCCCCACCCTACCTGGGTTTGAACTGTTCGGATTCTTAACCTCACAACAGAACCTCAAACTCGTTAGATTTAGA
The DNA here is from genome assembly GCA_023701765.1 of Hylyphantes graminicola. Lineage (NCBI taxonomy): Eukaryota > Metazoa > Arthropoda > Arachnida > Araneae > Linyphiidae > Hylyphantes > Hylyphantes graminicola. Next base: position 10,677,582 of record CM043112.1, read on the forward strand.
AAAGCGATGCTCCCTCCGTTTCCTAGAAAACCAAGCGAAGGGATGGGGAAGAAAGCCTTTTCGAGGCTCTTATTCTACATTGACAAGAAATAGATTAGATAAGGGTTTCAAAAATTTCAAGGCATTTCTGAGTCGGAATTTGTTGGCATAGAGGGCAGCACTGAGTAATTTTGATTTGTTGATGGTTAGTAGACATAAAATTTCAGGTTTGTGTGCTTGGTCAGAGATCCGATAATAAACCTTTGTCACGTAAGACAGACACACCCACATAAGTGGCATATGCTGCCATCTATCGCCACCTCTGCAATTAAGACATGCCCCTGAGTGAGAGGGAAATAGTCTCCAGGGACCTGCACCCGTGTGAAGCCGCACCATGACCGCTCACAGGACTTTCGGACCCACATATTTAACCAGCACGTACGTCGCATATACTCGGGGGGTCTTCAGCTGTATCGGGACTCGATCGCGGGACCTTCTGATTCCGAGACCGAGGCCAACCACAGGCTATCCACGGCCCGTATCTTTGATTGTAGTCTAGTGTAATCTTTTTCGGCTGCCTATTTCTAGCCTCCTTTAGGAGCTTTAACGCCTCTTTGATTAGTAATTGGTAATTTAATCGTATTACGCTGTCCATTTCTAGCCTCCTTTAGAAGCTTTAACATAGCCAATTAAGCCTCGTAATTTAGAACCCTGGTCAAGTGACGTGGTCGGATCTGAGCGGATACCCAGCGAAACATCGAGTGACATCGTACGCTAACGCCGCCGGTACGTTGGACTCCACACATTTAACGAGAACGTCTGTCCCAGTGTACTCGAGTATTTTATTTGGATTTTGGCTGCATATTCCCGACTATAGGGAAGCAGTGACTGCCACCGGAATCGAATAGCGTCAACTACGCTTGCGATGATCTGGTTATAAAGAGCGTTCAACGCTGTACCAACCTGGGACCCCCCACCCACCCATAATTGGTTCTTTTGTAAATGTTTGTGAAGATAGTCGTTTTCAGTTTTCAAATTTATAAACAATTATTTTATTGTAGCAGAATTTTTTAATGGGTATGTTTCACGTATTCATTAGCTACTGCTCCAGTATGCTTTCAGGTAGACAGACGGACCAATGGCCAGAGAAACCCCTTTCTCAGAGACAGCACCTTCCAAAACGTGTAGAAAACACCAATATTCATTTTGGATTTTCGTTCATATCGCAATACTTTCATGACCTTAACTTTCATATTGAATTGGGTAATTGAAAGCAAAATGAACCTAAACTATCATATTCATAATTCAGTGTCATTTCCGGTTTACAAAAAAAAAAGCGCAATGTCGTTGAGTCAAATTTGCATGACAAGAGCAAGTTTGCTGTTGTATTGTTTGGCTCTGCAAAGCGCATTGATAATATATTACAACCACCGAACTGAACTGAAACTTTGGAAATAACATCCCATGAAAGGAGCTGGTGAAGCCTATTTTTTGATCACTTGGCGACAGCTTTAGGAAGAATATGTGCCACATTTGGCTAAATTCGCCAATCACAAAATGACACTTGACTTAACAGTTTGCATTGGATGTTATCGCACAAGCCTAATCGCTCGCCACATATTCTCCTTAAAGCTGTCGCCAAGTGACCCAAAAATAGGCTTCACCAGCTTTTCATGGGATGCTCCTTCCAGAGTTTCAGTTCAGCTCAGTGATTACAACCATAGGCGCGTTTACATGAGCCATCGAATCCACGGATGGACGAGCAAACTCAGCAATTTTTCCCTCTCTCGGGGATTTTCTCCCAGACAGAATTAGAATTGCAGAGTTCATTGGGGGGGGGGGGGGGGAGGGTTCACAAACCCTCCAATGAAGGAGGGTTTGATATTTCATACCATGGATTCGGTCACAGACTATCATTTGGGCTAGAAATCCTGCTCGACCTCTTTTTCCCCTAATGGGGATTTCGGCATTCAATGGATATTCGATGGCTCATGTAAACGCGCCTCATGAGGAATGCATTAAAGAAATACGTGGTAGATTCTAGTTCAAAATGAATCGTTAATTTGTGATAATATTCCGTAGAAATAATAGTGGTTATACTCAGGGCCCGACTTATTACTTTAGGGGTTCTGGGTTCCAGCAAATTTGGGGGCCCCCAAACGTACCTCCATGAAATATTTGTGCGTATCTTTTCTACATTTTTAGTGTACATCACAAAAAGTTGCCGTCGTTTTTATGTGGAATTCATGCTGTAGTGAAGTGACTTTCATAAAATTAATACTTTTCCAAAAATTGACTTTCATATGTGAACTGAAGTGATTAAACGAATGCATCAAAAATTCGTGGTTGCCCATAGAGTTAGGAAGGAGGAGTAAAGGGGGCTATCAGTTTAAATGGTTTGAAGTAGATCTGTCAGGTTTTTCGAGCTACTGCTCATAACAAACCGGCACTGAGGTATCCCAAGATGCCTTTAGCGGTTTTTGAGCTACTGCGCATAACATAGTAGCCGAAACTATGGAAACTGGCACTGAGGTATCCCAAGATGTACCGCTCTAGCCTGCTTCTTTTGTGCGTTACTGCGCACATATATGGGCCGCTTTATTCTCTTTCCTAACTCCATGTGGTTGCCTTGTTCAGGGAATTGTCAGATTTTTTTTTCGAAATAAAAACTGTAATATAATTTTGGCTAGGTCAGAAGTCTTCTATGTTTTATTATTTTGTTTAGTTTTGTAAATATAAATAATTCGTCCTGAAGGGAGAGCAGTTTACTCAACACAAAATAGTATACAATGCTCAGCCTCCCTGAAATTTATAATTTTTTGTGAATTGATTCATTATGAGTTTAAACACTATTTCATAGTTAACTTCTCATGAAGTTATATAATTCTTTTTGCATACTTCATATTGAAATGTTAAGTTAGTAAGCAGTTATATCGAGCATAAATGTTCCTGAGGAAAATTTGCCCCCCCCCCCTCCAATTTTAAGTTGGGGCCCGTTTGCCCTGCAGGAAATCAGGCCCTGATGGTTATGCTAAAGGCCGAATGGTGTAACTCACAAGGGTGGAATACTTCCAAGACAATTTATAATTTTTAAAAGGGAAAGTGTGTCAACCGCTTTTGTTCCCTCTTGTGAAAACTGTTTATTAATGGGAAAATAGGCGAACAAGAGATAAAAACCAGAACCACGCTCGTAAACAGTACAAATAACATAAAAAACGCGTTCTATGCATATATTATGTCCTAGAAAATCGACCTGAAAATTAACCAATTTTGCTGGTAACTCATTGATTCATAGATCATCAAAAAAATGTTCGATGACTTCCACTTGTTCTAGAATCATTGATATTTAGAACACTGGGAGGTTTTATTCTTCCTCTTTAAAATTCATTAAAGAATGCAAAAAAAATGGAAAGTAGCTGTGATTTCGTTCCTACCGGGTTAAAAATTCGTTCTAAATATCCGATTTTAAACTTCTTTTTTTTTCAAAAGGTCTGACATGGGAGACCTATCTTTTACATTATTTTTATCCGGCGGTCTGAACACTTTCCCTCCTATTTCTCCGTCCGTCTATTAATTGTGTGTTGCAACTTCTATTCTTATCCGCCGGATTTAAACAATTCTTGATTTTATTGTTCTAAAATTATGACATCAAATACCTCCTTTATACTTTTATGTCCATCTGTCTGTCTATCCGTATTATATGAATATCTATAGTTATTCATTGCAGGAAAGTATGTGCTATTATATATATATATATATATTATTGTGCTATTATAGAATTTCTTTTTACAAATCCGTCATCATATTCTAAAATAGCGTCACCATGATGAAATTCAAGCGAATTTAGTAATCCATTCAAATCTTTTTCTTTTGTCATTCATGATAGGATCTTGAAATTGTCGAGAAAGTTGCAACTTCCGTTTCTGGTACAGCTTTGCAAACAACTGAGAATGTTAGAGTCATTCTACAATATGAATTTATACTAAAGTTTCATTTGATTTTATGCAGAAATTTCGCTTTGTATTATTGATTAATTGGAGTAATAACTCTTCTTCACAAACGTAAGTATATTCTTCAATATAACTCTTCGACTCTGTAATTTTTTATTTTTAGTCTTCTTTCCTTTCTTTCTATTTCTAAAGAATAAAAGAAGTTCAAAAGTTGTTTTCTTTTTAATTCCAAAGATAAATGAGGCTTAATTCAAAAGAATTACAAAGAAGTTTAATTTTAAGGAATTAAAAAGAAATTTTTAATTCTAACGAAGTTTAATTTTATGGAATTCTAACGAAGTTTAATTGTAAGGAATTAAAAAGAAGTTTAATTTTAAAGAATGAAAAAGATATTTAGTTCTAAAGATTTAAAAGGAAGTTTAATTCAAAGGCTTAAAAAGAAGTTCAATTCTAAAGAATTTTAAAAAAATGCAAAGTTGTTATTGACATTGCTGATATTTCCGTCTCTCCGTCAGTATACCCTTTTTAAATTCTGTTTCAACCGTTTCATAATATTTTTTTAGAAAGATATAACATCAGAGACCGATATTTTATAATTTTTGTTCGGTACGCTCTTTTGTTCGTCTGTCCTTTATAAGTCGGTCGGTTAAAATATCAGTTATTACAGTCCGAATTTTAATTTTTTTTATTTAGATTGTATGACATCAGAAACATTTCCTTTTGTTCACCGCTATACGCTTTTAAGTCCGTCTGCACATGTGTCCGATTGTGCATTGATTGCCTCTTTTAATTATAAAAAGCCAATTTCTACTTACGACTTACGTTTTTTTAATTGCCAAATTTAATTTTAAAATGATTTGATGTTGTTTTTTTTTTTTTGCAATTGTAAGATAAGGGGGTGTTGTGCATTTGACATCTCCAAAATTTTCTTAACTTGAATATTAAGGCTAACTTCAATTATCTTATTTTATGCTTATTTAAATTTTTATCGTATGGTTTATCACACATATTTTTTTCATGGTTCTAGTTGTATTTTATTATATTTTTACTTAATTTTTAAAAAATAATGAAACTGAGGTTTAAAGGTACAACATATAGTTGTACCTTATGGGTTGTTGTACCTTTGCATATAGTTTATAAATCATTTGAAATTCAGGGAAAATTTACAAAGGAGGAAGATAATTAGGAACAGATTAGTTTAGGTTAACAAAATTCTAATTTTTTTAATTTCATTCACATTATTTATTCATATTTTAAGTTCATTAGAATTATCCACAAAAGGAGAACAAAAATATTGTTTAGAATCGAATAGTCAAGAATGTTAGTAGGAGGTATATATTAGATGGTAGTGACATTCTATTCTATTTTGAATATTCTTAAGTGGAATATATTTTTAACCCGTCACCTGACTGTCAGGTTTTTCGCCAACACATATAATTTTGCAAACATCTTAAATTTAATAATTTTGTTGAATTTTAAAATTTAAAACATGGAGGGGCAATTTATAAGCCTCTACTGCAAAAGTATATGTTTTTTTTAAAAGAAATAAATTATTAGTTAATTTTTTTTAATTAAAGCTCATGTAGTGAAGAAAAGTTTACACTTCAGTTAATTCGGTTATCCCCCAAAGGGTTAAAAAAAATATGCAATTTTTTTATTCTTTATGGGCAATTTAAGTCAAAAATACTAACTAATTTTACAATTTAAGTTGTAGTAGTAACACATCAAAGTTGAAAAATTCACTCAGAAATGTTGTTCCTTTGACCTGGTCAAAGGAACATGGTCAGAGGTACAACAACATGGGAATGCAAATTAAAAAAGCTTGCTACAGTTTGAGGGTTAGAATAACCATTTTCAAAAGCTCCACAATATTTTCTAAAGTGTATAGCTACTATGTCAAATGATTTCTATCAACAAAAAGATAACACAAAAAAAATTATTGGGCGGCAAAATGTTATGAATAAAATACTTACATTTTTAGGATTGAATTAGATTCTTATATTAACTAAACTATTAGTCAGACATAAATAGTGTAATTGACTTTAATTTAGCTTGTTTAGAGTACTTTAACTTTTGGAATGACTTTTTTTGTTGAGAAATCAGTACTTTTCCTGCTAGAAGGGAAAAAAACCAAAAAGGGGGAAAATTTCAGTTTTTTTTTTCAATTTTTTCGATTTTTTTAATGTTCCCATGCTTTAATTTGTTCACAAAGTTGATATTCGGATTCAGCACCCTCAAAAATATATAAAACCGTTGAGAAAACAATTTCTTCAAAATCAGTTTAATTTAGTAATTATAAGAAGATGGGAAAAAAATATTTCTGGACATCAAGTACATTTTATGGCCCAACTATTTTTTACCCTTTTATATTCTAAATATTTGCAATAGCTTTCATATTAAAATATTTAAAGACACATAATTCGAATTAAAACTTTTATCGTGGTATAAATGATTTAAACAGTAACTCAAAAACTTTAACATTATCTAGTTTTTTTCTTATAAATATAGAAAATGCTAGTGATTGAATTAGATAACAGTTCAGGTGACCAAAGATGGCCGCATTTGGTCAAACATTTCCGAATAATTACAGCTGCTTACTATTTTTGATGTGTTCGAAAAGGTATGTCCCTTTTCGACACTACTATTTCAAAACAGTGTCTGCTCAGAACACTAAAATGAGTGTTCACAAATTCTAAGTGTCCTCTCAGGGCACGGCATCCGTCTGTCGGCGTAATTCGGCATCCATCTTCTTTATACAACGTAGGGTACGCAGGACATCATATAATATTTTTATGCTTTTTCTGTTTCCTAGATTTTTTAAAACTTCTTGTTATCTTTCGTTTAAAATGTATTTTGTTAGATACATAAATTTCATATGGTTCATGTATTGCGATATTGACAACTCTTTACGCTCAATGTTTTTAAAAACTGTTTTACCTTTCATTGATGATGTTCCTGTATTGAATAAAATTAATTAGTAAAATATATCTTTTATTTTGTTATTGTCTTAAGTTGGAACTTTAAATATCTTCACATAACGTATGTATCTTCTTTTAACTATTATGCCCCATAATACATAAGCTAATGATTAATAATGAATTAGCTCTGTTGAATAAATACTCGGCTTAAATATAATAATATGAGATAGATTGGAATCTTAACTTAGTTGGTTGATATACATATATTTTCAGGCTTGTGTGCTTGCTCAGAGAGCCGCTTATAAACCTTCATCTTAACTTAAGGGGGTATGGGACACTTTCAACTTTTTTCTTTAATATTGTAGATATCAATATAATTTTTTTTCCATAAATGTATACTAAATATACTTACACTTTTAGACAGTCAGAGGTTTAAAATAATCATTATTTATTTTTTAAAAAAATAAAATGTGTCAAAAAGTGATGTCTCTTATTTTTGTTATAAGTCAAAAACTTATTTATTGGCAAACAAATATTTAGCATTTTTATAAACAGAAAAATGTATTTAACAAACTGTCTTTACCGATTTTTCATATTTGCCATAGTTTTTTTTAAAAAAATTATTGAAGTTTTTTTTAATAATTTCACAGGTTCACTTTTTTTATTAAAATTAATAAATAAAAAAATAAACTACTTACAACTAATCCCTAAAGACAAATTAAAGATATATGTTTGAAAAATATGAGTAAAAAATTTTGACACTCTATGGTCAGTAGATTTTGAGTTATATCAATTTAAAGTCAAAAAATCATCGAAAACACGATCAAGGAGAAAAACAGCTTTGAAGTTTATCACTTTCCTTACTGAAGCACTCCAAACCGACCGACCAACTAAGGATTCGATAACGTTATTCCTATCTAATATTACGAGGAAGCAAATATTATAAACGTGGTTGGCCAACACAGATGTCATGACATAAAAAACTACACATCTCACGTTCTACTGCAGATATAAATAAAATTTTTGTTTTAAATTATTCTAAAATATTTGTGTTATTTTTTTTGATAATAATAATGTTTTTGATTTTTTTGAAGATTTTGTGTCCCATACCCCCTTAATGAGAGTTTATTATAGCTTTTATTCATTGAATAAAAACTCATAAAAATAATACAGTTATTATATAGATAGGGATACTTACAAAAAAAAAAACCTTTTTAAAAACATGCTATTCAGCCGGGCAGGGTCCAAAATTAAAGGTCTTCAAAAATAAATTTAGTCTGTTATCACGACTATTTTTTTTAAATGTCACTACAAATTTAGTGATTTGGAAATACCTTGTTGAAAACAATCTTCGTCGATCTTGAATTTGTCAAAATTGCCTGTTGTGATTCTAAAATAGCAAAACTCCAGGGTAAAATACATACAATTGCATAAGAATAGTTTTTTTCTCAATAAATATTTTTTTTTTCAAAAATTATCTTGGATAATGTGCATTTGCTCCTATAGTTTTTAAAGTTGGCAGCACACATGGCTTGTAAATTTGTTCATCTAATTTCTAACACTGAGCCGGAGAAATTTGGCTTAGAAAATATATTCTCCCCATCGGATTAACCAAGAGGCACTTTGGTTTGGTACCTATTAACCCTTTTGCCCCGAATTTCGTTTTAATGTTAATTATTTGTCTTTGAACCTTTTAATGATAGCTGCAATTAATTAGAATATAAAAAGGTAAAAAATAGTTGGGATATAAAATGTACTTTATGTCCCGAATTTATTTTCTTTTCCCCCTTTTTTTTTACTTACTAAATAATAAAAAATAAGATATACTGATAAATTATACTGACTAAAATGACATTTTGTTGAATGAATATGTGTTATATATACCTTTTTGGTCTTTAATATGAGAAAACTACGCACTGCATTGAAAAAATCCCCATTGCTATATAGTTTTTCTCGCAAGAGCAATGAAAAGTAAAAACGGCCTTTAAGTTGTAAAGTACCGTCTGGACATCACGAGTTGGCGCAAGATAAAGTTAAAGTTTTTGGAAGAATTTACTTGTAGATTTTAAAGCGCTGAAACCGAATAGGATTTCAATAAAAACGCTTTATCTTTCTCCCTTTTCGCTAGATTGAGCAAGGAAAAGTGAAACAGCGGCTTTTTAAGTGGCTCTTGGAGTACCGTCAGTACATAAAGGGTTAAAATATAATCTAACTCTGTGTTTCAGCAGCACAGTTTCAATGCTCGCCGCAGTTTGGATAGCGGCGTTCGCAGTGTCCTGCGCATGCGCTCAAGACACTGAATTACTTCTTGTGCAGATGGTAAGTGCATTTTCAGTAAATTAATGGGTTCGGTTGTTTCAGATGACGTACTCTTTCTCTCTCTTTTTTTACTTCCTGCAATTTCATTGGTTGTTTTGATTTTATTATTTGCATTGTATGTAAATGGTCCCACGTTCGAGCCCGAGGAATCCATATAGAGGCTTGTTTTATGTTACCACATGCACCACTCCACATATACGTACATGCTGGATTACTATTGCAAAAAAAAAAAAAACCCTTTCTAGTTCATAAACTTAAAATCAAAGGCAGAGTGAACTAAGAACTGTCCTGTATAGCATAAGCTGTTACTCAAAGTCTTCCAGTGTTAATTAAATATGTTTTCCAGTGCTAAATATACTTTCAAATCGTTAGGCAGTGTATGCGATTACTTTTCTGCAGTGGGAAGGTAAACTGCAGTAACCTCAACAATGAATCGAACGATTTTTGTTCTGAAATAATTAGTCTTTAAGTATATTTTCTTACAGGTTAAGATGACAAGTGCTTACAACAACGGTGCAAGTCTTTAGTCCAAATTATGCAGTTATATAATATATTTTCCTGCAGGTTAAGTTATTTAGTGCGTACAGCAATGGTCCAAGTCATTGGCCACATACTACAGTGTACCTGGCCCCATGGCAGTTTTTTCTTCTGGTTTAGTTATTTTTCCTTTCCTATTCCAGATATACCGACATGGCGCCCGTGCTCCCATCATTCCTTACCCCACAGACCCGAACCCGCCCGAGAGTTGGCCCGAAGGATTCGGAACACTCACAAAGGTAAGCACTAGGAGGGACAAAATTTCGTTTAGTCCTTCTATAGTCCTATCACTTGTATGCATCTAAGACATGTGTTTTAGACGTGTCCAAACTATCACATGTAAACCGAAAATGGGTAAGAGAGATTTTAGTTTAAAGTAGAGTTACTTGTTTGGTGATTCATAGCTTTTGCGGCGCATATTTCTTTAACCCTCTAATGCACGAATTTTTTTTTCGTCCCGAAAAATATATTTGTATCTCTTATGCTCATACATTATGGGAAACATACGAAAAAAATTAAATGCATCGGAATTTAAGTAATTTCTATTTTTTAAATTGTTGCCAAGCGGAAACTCCATGCATTAAGCACTGAATAGATGCTTAAAGTCCGGGGTACTAATATATATTTTTATTCAAAATATTACCTTTTTTTACTTAACCTAAAGAACTTTTTTTATATTTCTAATAAATTATACATAAAAATAAAGCATATTGATAATTTTATTATTATATAATAAGTTGCAGAGGCACACAGATACATAGTTTTAGGTATAAAATCTTTAATGAAAAACATTTATAACAAACAAAAAGAGTATTAATATTTAGTACAATTAGATTTTTCTCAAACAAGAAAATTAGTAATAAAAATAAATTTGAATAGTAGTTACTTTAAAAACAAAATTAATGTACAAATAGTAGGTATTTATGAATAAAAATATGCAAAAAGTCATTTTTAAACAGAATTTTTTTAATGGCTGAATGATACGACATAAAACAGTTATTTTTACTCTTAAAACAAAGTGGTATCAAACATTTTAAACACTGAACTTTTGTGAATCCTTTAATGAGATACACACACATAAGCAAACAAAACTTGTGATGTTGCCAAACGGCAACACATGTAAAAACCACCGACAAACTTCCAATTTTGATAAGAATGATTAGAAAACTACTAAATATAGTTTAAAATAACCCTCTTGAACTATAATATTTTTTCAAAGCAATTTATTTGTATTTAATACTAATATTATTACTTTGAATACTGCCAAGCACGTAAATTCACAACAGTTAGAAACTTCACTTTTTAATTTTCAATACACTCTTACTACTGTCATTTATGAGGGTTATTATTAACTAAAACTTCAAAATGGAATGTAATGGATGAAACAAAAAAAAAACACGAATTTGTCGAGAGGGAGCTCTACTTTAATAGAATAAAGTGGATTATGTAACTTGTTGCCAAACGGCAACAATATGCATTTGAGGGTTAAAGTTTAGAAACAGTTTACCAAATGAAGGACAGTTCAAACTTGCATCGGGTGCACTACAAGTAAGAAAAGAAACGCATTGCATTTGGTAAGGGCCATAAGCTATTAACTCTAATCCACCTTTCACCAATAACCCAGATGTAGTTTGAGTGTGACACATTATTTCCAACCAAACTAATCCAACAATCCCCTATGCTCGCCAAAGACCAAGGGATTGGCAACCCTGCCTCCCTTAGGTTATCTACCTTTTTCAAAGTGGACTGTTAAACAATCAAAATATGTAGGATGCTAAAAAGTGACGGGCGTACTATATGAGTCCCATTTATAAGTTTGTTGTTATTGCTTACGTGTGCATCCAGGGTATAACCTGGAAGGCAGAAAAGGTGCAGTGGCTTCCATTGCAACAAGGCTTTGAGCCCCATGAGGTTGTTAGTCTGACTTCAGCTCCGAGGTTGTGCCACCATATCAATTTAGGCACGGTTCTGTTCGAAGGATCTTTTTCTCCTTACAACCTTCATCCATGGCACTACGCCGTGACTTCCTACAGGACTTTCGGAACCAGAGATTTAACGAGCACGTTCTCCGCATGTACTCAGGACAACACAATGTCCATGCATTTTCAGAGATTCGACCCAGGGCCCACTCGAATGACAAGCGAGGATCGAAACATACCAGTTCAGTTTATGAAGTTAAGGTTTCCTATTGCACGAAGAAGAGGCTTAAGAAACTCTTTGTTTACAAAATGTTTAATACATGTAAAATAAGTCGGCAGGATATACTTTGGTGTAGTTGTCTTTTTTATTTAACAGTTAGACATCGGAAGATGATTAATTGGTCGTTTAAAGTCGACGAGAGAGTGTGAGACGGAATGATGTACGAAAATGGCGAGGAATGTCGAGCTCTCTTTCACTGATCAATCAGAGTTACAATTATTCATGAAAAGAGATGTAAGTTTAAGATGACTCAGCAAAGTTTCTGTGGGAACGATTGATCTAGGCGACAGTTTGTTGCCGACAATGCGTGGTTGGGATATTAAAGTACTAAGTGATATTAAGGATATGTGAAAAAGGTAATTTTAGGAAATTAAGTTTAATTGAGGTCAAATTTAATAGATTTTGAGGGGGTTACGTTATAATATGTCATTCATAATACTTTTTATTCATTTTGCAGCTCGGAAAGCGGCAGCATTATGTGCTGGGAAAATACTTACGTTCATTCTACTCCGGATTTGTAACTTCAGACCCAAAAGAAGTAAGTTACACTGTAAAAAAGAAACCGGGCTACTGCCCCCAAATTTTATTACCTCCTTAATTTTAGTTTTTATTATGTTGAAAGCTTTAGAGCTCTAAAACTTCAGAAAATTTTAAAATTTTCCAAGACTTCACTTTGTTGTTAGCTTGACTTTGACTTAAACAATGACCTAGCTTGATTGGTGAAATCGATATTGATAAAAGACAATAAAATAGCAAAATAGCGGTAGCAAAAAATTACACATCGGCCAACTTGTACCATAATTACAGGCAACCATACGAAAAAAAATCCGTGAAAGGGCCACAAAATTTGATGGGCCTATAGTTGGAGTTTTCCTAGATCAGGCCCTGGTTATGAGCTAAGAAAAACTGTAACTTTTACTTCACGTGTCTCAGAATTTAAAAGAAGGGCACCTAGGAGAAACTTTAAAAAATATGTGGCAGCACACCACACGCACTATCCACGCTAGATGGCGCTGAATTACTCTTACGTTACCACTAGTCAATTAGATTATAATAGTTGGTACATGTATTTCCGGCTGCGTGATTGATCAGAAACCCACTTATAACCCTTCGTCAAGTAATACACACACAGACAGAATTTTTACTGACACACAGAGAGAAATTACACCCAGGGCGAAGGCGGAAATCGAACCCGCACCCGATGCAGTGCGCAGATTGTTAGCGTAACTCCACCTTGAGGATTCTTTAGGGGACAATGGGTTGTCAAGGCTGGGAGTTATGGGCTGAGCAAATATGTGCATAGATCAAAACCAGGTCACTTCATACCTCTTCAACTGGTGTTTTTGTTCTCGTGTCCATGGACAGTGTGATAGAGAGACTAGATGGCTTCAAAAGCGTTGACAATATAGTCTCTGCCATCAGTATCGGTTCATCCCAGCTGTATAGGATCTCCGCAGTGAGTCCCTCAGTGAAACCATGCCAATCTTCAAGACACTCACCGTAATAGCTGGGCATTCCAAACAGTGGTTGGGCGTGAGCTGGACTTTGGGCAGTTTTTGCAAGGGTTCTTGTTTTGTATGGATGAATCTCCATGCCTCTAAAATGCTCAGTTCTAAGCCTGGCAATAGCGGATTTAATATATATTTCTGGGGCAATCATATTCTGTTAGAGGTTCTTCAAATTTCAAATTTGTGTTTCAGCTCATGGTGAACAGCACTGAGTACGACCGTTGCATACGCAGCGCCCTCTCCAATCTGGCATCGTTCTACGCCCCAACGGAGGAGTTTACTATCGAGGAAGGATTGCCCTGGCAGCCCATAGCCGTGTACTACAGGGACTCGGCATCAGACAGGGTAGGTTACCAAGGTGTCAAGGCACGGTCAACTTAAACAACAAGGCCTGAGAAGCTTTCCCAAACATGAGAGTAAACGGAAATATTTGACGTCACTGTTCCGAGTGCCGAACCTTGCGAAACTAGTTCAGACTCATTCGAAACCCTAAAAATGTGGTCAGCCATGAACGAGTGGTTCCGAACAGGTTTCGAGACAGGTGCTTTTCCTCTTCGGAACAACGCATTCGGAAAGGACGTCAAACTTTCTGACCCCGGGCGTGTTTGGGAAAGCTTCTTTGGCCTAAAGCCCATTTCACACCTGCACAACTACTTGCAATTCCGTTGCAACTGCAACTCATATCTTGTGGTAACCTGGGTTTTCAGGTTTCCTCTTTTTTCAGTTTCATCTTTTTGTAAACAAACTTTAATCAAACCATAGGCATCGCTTGCCGTGAAGATGAATTTTGGAATTTTACTTACGACAATTTTACGAGTGCACCATGAATATCGATAATCCAGTAAAACATAAAATCTACGACATAGTTTTTACCTTAAAAGCCGGGTCCATTGACAACTGATTATTAAATGTGAGAAACGTCTATGTCGTACAAGTGTCGTCCTGTTAACTATTTAATGAATATTCACCAATATGGGATTCTGGAGCAATATGTATCACGTATTCGCAATATATCATGTTTCATGATTTTTCTCCGTCATCGATGTCCGTTTTTGCATGGAGTTGCATGGTCTTTTTTAGGCCGTAGCTGTGTAGTAGGTTTAATGTTTTACTGGATTATCGATAATCATGGCACACTCATGAAATTATAGTAAGTAAAAGTCCAAAATTTATCTCCACTACGGAGATGCATGGAATGGAATGCAAATGAAGGGATAAAAAGTTTTATCCCTCTGATTTCTTTTTTAGTAAGTGTTGCTTACATTACTCGTGTCCTTACGTATTGGGGATCTTACGGTATTAAATTTGTTGATTTGGAAAGTTGTTGTACAAAGTTACATTGAAAAAAACCGTCTTGTCCTTAGCAATTGTCCACCAGTATACTTACATGAGAAGGGGATTACTACAATCTTGAGTAAATTCATAAAGCCTACATCTGCAGAAACAATTACTTTTTTTTATCAAGGCTTTTTAAAAATAAAATGATGTGTTTGTAAATGCTCCTGTTTTTTTACCATTTCATTCTGGATGCATAATAAATCTTTTTAAAAATTTTTAGATTTACAGAATAAAAAATGAAAAGTTGAGACTGAAAGATAATAAAAGTACTCAAAGTGCTCCCCATATTGTTTTAAGCAGTGTATTGCACTAACATAAAATACAACTAAAAGATTTTGTTAAATAACCCATAAGCTTTATCTAAACGAATCTCATAACAGCTAAGATCTCGTAATTTTTTTTTTTCAAAAAGAGATTATCATGTTTCCTGTAATATTTCTCAAGATTGCTCAAATATCCTGTTGCGTGGGTCTTGAAGATGGGTAAATGTCAATGTCATATATAAATGTTCTAAAATTTGAACTGTCGGTGAGTGAGTTTACAAAAGTTGAACAAAAGAATTTTTTAAATTTTTTTTGACGTTCAGTTGTGTTGTTGCTTATCTCCTTGGTTTAGTAGAGTTAAACCAGGTCTATGATGTTTGTAACTCGTAAAAATTCCAGGATCAAGACTGGATTTTCATACATATCGTGTCTGAAAAGTCCCAGACTTATGATTAAGTTTTGACGTTCTAAACAGGAAACGCTTTGATTCATTAAAAACCATTTTGAGAATGTCATTGATACTTTTCTTACAAATTAAAAACTTAATGCGATTCCCATTTCTCCGATTGTATCGAATATTTTTTTCAAACTTTTTTATGTGATAAAAGTAGATGACTTAAAGGTTCCGACAATCTCACTTTTTGAAATTTGTTCGAATACTTTTTTTAATTACCAATAAATAAAATATTCGAAGTAATTAAAAAAAAACGGAATTATAGAGACCTGTAAATTGTTTCAAGGATCATTTAAAAAAACCGCTTGTTCCTAATATTCAATACAGCTGGAGAAATGTGTCTGAGAAAAAAAAAATCCTCCATTGGATCCACACTGAGGTACTTTGGTTTGAAGACCCGCGGTCTAGCGGGCTCAATTGCCCTTACACGTAAAGGATTCTCACAAATATAAAAACCTCTGACCCACACAAATTAGTAATATTCATTGCTTTTGATTTATATTCTTGTTTCAGTATCTGGCTATGGGAAGCAAATGCCCTAGGTTTTTTGAAATACAAGATCAACGATTCAACTCAACCGAATTCATGAGCGTAGTTGAAAGCCACCGTGTATGTATTCAGTTCATTTAATCTGTTATGTAATTTTTTATGGCAGCTATCACTCTTAAAAATGAATTCGCTGTTTTTTTAAACATAAGTTGTGTGTTTACTAGAAAGTCATCGCTCGATATCTCTTCGACTGGAAATTACAACAATTTTGCAAAAAGAACAACTTAAAAATAACTTAACTGTAATAACCTTTTGCGGCCTGGCGTCCCCATTTGGGGACATTTTTTAAAACCTCCCCACAAACAATTAAGACGTTAATTAAATCCGAAATTGAGTCCGATAGAAGAAGACCCAAATATCAGTTTCCAGCCTTTGATTGCAGGTATCAGTCATTTATTTCGATTAAAAAATGAAGTAGAACGAGTTTCAATAAGATATTAGAGTTCTTAAAACATTATTTTAAGTTTTTTTCTTCAAACTTTTCAAAAAGTTCTTTTAGTAGTTCATTTTAAAAGCATTTTGCATTAAAAACAATGTTAAAATAATCTGTTAACTACAAATAGGCGATACGGTCTTTTTTGTTGCATTTATAGCACATAAAATGTGTATTTTTAGAATTTAAGACTTATCCATAAGTAGCTATTAAACATATTTTTTTTATTTCCATGAAAAACATACTTTTTAGCATATATTTGTATGAAAAGTATGTTTAGATTAAAAATATACTTGTAGGAATTTGCTCGGATCTTAAGAGGTTAAGAGGGACTGTCCGTAGTTTTGAAATGATAACGTTTGCAAAAGAATCGCTTTGCATCCCATTTTCACCATGAATAGGTATCATCATAGCATAAATTTAAAACAAAATTGAAAAGAAAACAAAATAACTCTTAAGCAAGATAATATTATATGTGGCACTGATGTTATTGCTAATTCTAAACGTCATTATATGGCAATGATATGAAACTTGGATAAGCATAATTATAATGCCAAAGCTATGCGAAATTTAGAAATTAGAAGTTACAAATTATGTAGACGTAGAGCATTGACTTACTTGACTTTTTATTTCTCTCATTTCGCTGATTTTGTGAAATTCTCGTAACCACAATTCATAAGGTTTACCTTACAAAGACTTATTTTACAATAGTGAAACAAATGTTTTGCTTACGTTTGAAAGAGGCATCATGGAGATAGTTTTCTAGCAAAAAACGTTCATCAAAAATATTTATTTTTCAAAGCTATGCGAAATTTAGAGTTATAAATTTATTGAAAATTCTAAATTTCAATTTTATTTCAGAAATTTAAATGTATTGATTATTTTATTGATTATTTATAGATTATTTTATTTAAGAAATTTAAATTTATTGCATTTCTAACCCATTTGTGAATGCCATTACCACCTTAATTGCCGAATAAATAAATTGTACTAAAATTTAGATTTTTATTTCGTGTAACTTCATTCTTTTTGTTTATTTATACAAACTTAAACTTCAAAAAACAAACAAGCTTTTTATATTTTAGCTATTGTTCGTAAATGGGTTAAAGTACAAATATATGACTGAAAAAAATGCCAATCTAAAATTTTTTTTCTACCTAACAATGCATATAAATGATCGTATATATTAAGACTTACAAAGGATTAAAGCTGTTTATTTATATTTTCAGGAAATGATCGAAGCAGTGATGCATCACGGGGGCGTTCCTGATTGGCAGTGGGCGTGTCTACTACAGGACACTGTGCTCGCGGAGGTGCATTCTTTTAACTAATGATGTGTTCAGTGTTTCCGAGATTTAAATATGTACTCAAATTCTAATAATTATTCCCGTTATATTATCCTAAAGCAGTGTTTCTCAACATGTGGATCACGACCCATTAGTTTAGCCCTAGTAAGTAGGGAAATTCTTAAAGGAATCACTGACCGATTTTGTAGAAGTGGCCAAAACGCTCCCTATTAGTACGGTGCAATTAGACCCGAACCCGCCAAAATAAAAGTTTCATTCCAGATCCAAATTGTTCTATACACCCTACATATTGGTTGGTAAAAAGTCTCATCATTTTGAGCGTCGGGTTTGGTGGTAGGGGGGTTAAAGTTCAAAAATTGGTAGTTTTTTCAGTTTTTCTTGAATATTTCGAAAAACATGCGATTTAGAGAAAAAAAGTTCAATTATAAAAATATTCTACATTAAATTACAAACAAAATGACCATTCACATTATTGTTGTAAAGTGAATGGTTCAAGAGTTACAACGGGTTAAAAGTAGCATTTTGGTCAACTTTTTCAGATTTTTAGCAAAAATATGAAATTTTCAATGTGAAATGTTTTGGATTGTGTTTTGTAAAAGAAAATATGTACTTTAGTGACTGATGGTATGCTAGTGATAAGCCCTTGAAGAAAGGGCAACCTCACCACTTTCTCAAGGGCTGCAGTGGGAGGGGGGGTGTAGAGCAATCAACTTGAACAGTGAATGCATAGGCTGTTTTGCAGTAGACTTCTAGTAAAACTGGCAGCGAAAGCAATCTAGATCTTCAGTATCCTTGGCTCGATCCAAACATTGCAATAGACCAAGGTTTTCCAGCGTCAGTCACTGCAGTGGGGTCAGCTTTAGTGTCTTTGAAGACTAGAAGTTTTGTACGAAGAGCGTTGTTGACTCGCACTTTCCTATACGACGCAATTTTCCCCTTATAAATAGCTTATACAGTGTCACATCCTGTGAAGGCGTATATCGGTAAGAGTACATCTTTCAGGCTACATTACAATGGACCTCTGTTCGCAGTGCTAGGCTTACTGAGCCCGTCTACAAATGTCAAAAGTACACCTTGCATGTCCCCAATGCCTTTCTGAAAATCTGAAATAATATATTATTTCCTGTTCAATGCTTTTCTTTGGTACTATCAATTTTAATTTGTTCTCTGAGGGATGCGTGGACATTCAATAAAACTAGTAAGTCAGTGTCGTCGTGGTTTGTATGTATACTGTAAAGAGATAAATAAGGCTCATTTTGTTTTTAGAGTTAGCTAGAAATTCACTTTGATTGATATTTACACGGATTAAGTCCTACTTTCACCTCAATGTTCGTAGATGAAAGTGATATGCGTAAATGTTCATCTTGTGTGTTTCCTTGGTGGTATCCATCAAAAATAACAGCTGCTGGCCTATGACGAGAAGTTTTAGTTATGTAGTTTGTGCATTACTTGCAAATCTGTTTGAAGGTAGCTGGACCACACGATGAAGGAGATGACCTCCATCAATGATGTCGGACATTTTCTTTGAATTTGGGATTATTGAGGTTTCATTTGAATCAGGAAACAAAACTTGAAGATTTGCTTTCGTTTCCTTATCAAGTTAGATTCTTCGAAGAGGGATGGAGGATAAGCATATCCTAGCTAACATTTAAAAATTTTCTTTAAGTCTCTCATTACTTCTTACTTTCACACCATCCGTAAAAGAGTGTTAGGGCTCACACATTACAGCAGGGGTTCCCAACCTTTTTGCACCTGCGTACCACTTGGCTTTTTGAGAAATTTTGTTGTACCACCAGACCTAAATATTTTAATAAGCGTATAATAATTACTCTTCTTAAAGTGTTCAAAAGATTTTTGGGTAAAATTCATGAAAAACTTCGTATTTAATGGTTAGATATTTGTTTATTTATAACATGCTTATAATAAGGGAGAAATAAAAGAGATTAAAATGTTATTAATTAAAAGTTTTGTTTATTACCCATAGGTCTAAAATTTGATGCGTGCTCTCTGCACATGCGTACAGAAGCTATTGATAGCCTCATGTTGCTCACATCACTCACGCGTACCACCTGAAATATTCCTACGTACCACCATTGGTACGCGTACCACCGGTTGGGAACCCCTGCATTACAGTATTGTTATAAATTGTTATAGACTTGGTTATCGAGGGACTTAATAGATAACTTTCTTTTTAAGTATATGTCATTGAATGTTTTGCTCTCAATCTTTTTCGACGCTAATGTTCCAATATCAAATGTTTTATCACAGTTGATGTTTTCGTCGCATGGCATTTCCATTCAGTTTCTCCAACCAGGTTTACATTCTTCTCAGTGTCTTTCTTTCCAACCAAGTAGCACGTATCCGCTCTTAATTCTTGTGCTCCCTTACGAAATGACTCGTTACTTGTGAGTGCTAGCGGTGTGTTGAGTCTGCTCCCGAACTTATTGTACAAAAATGTAACAGTTTGTAAATATTGGCTGAAGCATTAAGTTTAATAAATTATCCGAAAACGCTACCACTTGACAATATCGTTACACGACGCGACGGCCGACAGTACAGAGGGAAGGGGGCAGATGTTAGATGCGTATTAGGTGGCTTATTGCTAATTAATTTGTTTTGTACGCAGTCTCGGTATTTTTACAATTCTAACAGTCTGTGGTGCTTCTTATCCTCTATTAGACTAAATAATAATGCAACAATATTTCTTTTAAATAAAGTTTGTGTTTAGATTGTAGTTAAATGTCTTTTTTACCAAAAATCTGAAAAAGTTCACCAAAATGCTACTTTTGACCCGTTGTACCTCTAGAACCGTCGGCTTTCGCTGTCAGTTTTAATAGAAGACTACTGCAAAACAGCCTATATGCACTCTTAAAACAAACACTCCCAATTTACCTCAGTCTGAGTGGATTTCACTCCTCCAGACTGGAAAATGCACTTCTCCTTTTGGAGTGGATCCTTTGTGTGTTAAACCTTAGACAGGATCACTCCAAACGAGTGATTTTAACTCAGTCTGAGAAAATATGCATGCCTTTAGGGTGTCGAAAATGCACTTCTCCAACTGGAGTGGATTTCACTCTTTTGTTTTAAGGAATACATTCACTGTTCAAGTTGATTGCTCTACCCCCCCCCCCCCCACTGCAGCCCTTGAGAAGGTGTTGAGGTTGCCCTTTCTTCAAGGGGCTTATCACTAGCATGATATCGGTCACTGAAGTACATATTTTCTTTTAAAAAACACAATCCAAAAGATTTCACATTGAAAATTTCATATATTTGCTAAAAATCTGAAAAAGTTGACCAAAATGCTACTTTTAACCCGTTGTAACTCTTGAACCGTTCACTTTACAACAATAATGTGAATGGTAATTTTGTTTGTAATTTAATGTAGAATATTTTTGTAATTGAAATTGAACTTTTTTCTCTAAATTGCATGTTTTTCGAAATATTCAAGAAAAACTGAAAAAACTACCAATTTTTGAACTTTAACCCCCCTCCCCCCCAAACCCGACGCTCAAAAAATGGTGAGACTTTTTACCAAACAATATGTAGGCTGTATAGAACAATTTGGACCTGGAATGAAACTTTTACTTTGGATGTCCGGGTTAGGCCTTTTTTTGGACTAATTGCACCGTACTACTATACAGTATGCGTCTTAAAATGGGACATATGGATATGAAGGAAGTGGGGGTAACGAACACTGGACAGCAAAATCAGAAGACACGACTACGCGACAATAATTAGTTTAAGTTTATAGTTAAACAATGTAATGTACACTCTTAACACAAAAGAGTGAAATCCACTCCACACAAAAGAGTGAGGATCCACAGTGGGAGAAGTGCATTTTCGACACTGGAAAGGAGTGAATATTAACTCAGACTGAGAAATCACTCGTTTAGAGTGATGGCTGTCGGACTTTACCACACAAAGGATCCACTCCTCTGGAAGAAGTGCATTTTCCAGACTGGAGGAGTGAAATTAACTCAGACTGTGTGTGTGTGTGTGAGTTAAATTCACTCGTTTGTTTTAAGAGTGTAGCTTCGTTAATCATTCGCTGATGACTCAAGCATTTTTCCATCGAAAGTTTTTAAAAATCTGTTTTGTTTTTTCCTCCTTTAAGTTACACAAGTTTTCTGTTTTAGGCGCTAGTGTCTTAAAAAATCTCTGTGTATTTTAAATTTGGCTTTATCGCAAGCAGAGAAATTGCTTGAAATTATTTGTAATTTTTATTCCTTCTTTTAATTTCCTAACAGTGCTGTGAGAAACTAGCTTATTTTTCATTTATAGCAGATAGCGCTTAAATCTCGCGATTTTATAAGTTTCCAGAACATTTAGGATTATTACTAGAGAAAAGCTTTTAATTTGCAGAGTTACCGAGTTTCTAACTAAAACCAACAGTTTCCCATTTACAAATCGGTTATGAAATTTAATTTTTGCAACTGAGAATGACCTTGTGAGATAATTTATTTTTTATTATGGATGGTCGGTTAACAGAGACTAACGGATAAAAGAGAGACGGATAATCGAGGTTCTCTACTGTATCTATATTTTTGGGGTTGTTTTCAGAAAGTGCACGGGCTGATCGTGCCGGAGTGGCTGGACCCGTGGTGGGAGGAGCTCACCGAGTTGACCGAGTATGCCTTCTTCTATCTCTTCAACACTCCCCAACAGAAGAGGATCAGGGCGGGTGAGTTTGAGTTGAACGTTCCCGACTGTCTATATTTCCAGCCACTGCACAGAGCTGTAGCTGCCTTAGTACCCATAGTCCTTCAAAATGAGCTGGGTAGTAGGAGTAGCTTAACCCTTTAACCTCGAAACCGGCCCAGGACGGCTCTACCAGCAAACATCGGGAAGGCCGGTTTCGGCCGTTTCGTTTCACAAATAGGGGTGTTGGGTATGTTAAAAATTAAGCGTGCTGTGGGAAAAAAAAGTATCCGCTAGTGATCATTTCGGTCGTTAGTCATCCTATATAATCGGACCTTTTTGACTTTGTATAAAAATAACATTCTGAGTTAATTGCATGACACAAAATTTGCATAAGGGGCCGTCTTCATATTAAAAATGTTACTAACTTTAAAATTTCCAATAGCAACACCCCTTTTTGAGTCCATATTTCTAATCTATGACGTATTTTAATACGAAATGCCAAATTTTGTTAGTTTTTAAGCATTATTAGGGAAGTTAGAGACGTGCAAAGTTTAGGTCCCATAATGTTAAATGAGTTGCACATAAAAAACTATCCCAATCTATAAATAATTAAGATAATGAAACGATTTTTTTACTGAAATGAAATTATAACAACCCAAACAAAATGCATTCAATATTGGGGTATTTAAAACAATTTTTATCTTTTAAAATAATTATTATTTTAATTTTTAAAAAAATTATGAATAGAAACCCCTTAATATTTTTACAGAAATATATTTAAGACAGGAAGTTTAAGCGAAATCCCAATTTTTAATTTCTTTTATTCATAATTTGCTGAGTAAATCACAAAATACTTTTCAATTGCGCTTCAGGGGACTGTGTATAAGATTATATATGAACTTGATAAACAAATACGGCTTTGGAAAGGAAGATAAACATCATTAAACCAACAACCTTGAGATGGTCCCCCAGAGGATATCAAGTGATTCGATTTAATAACTCGTTAAATATTCATCCATATGTAACAAAAACTAAGATTTAGGGGTTTTCGAGGATGCTTAACGTTTCTAAATTATCAAATATGGGTGTTACTATTGGAAATTTCAAAGTTGTTAACATTTTTAATATGAAGACCTCCCCTTATGTAAATTTGGTTTCATGCAATCAACTTAGAATGTTATTTATTCACAAAGTCAACGAGGTCCGATTCCATAGGATGACTAACGGCTGAAATAATCACTTGGGTATTTTTTGATACAGGACGATTCCATTTCGCTTTTTTCCTGCCTAGAAAAACTCGTATTTCGGGGATGAGAAATTCTCCTACCTTGTGAGGTTAAAGGGTTAAGGGGTCATAGGAGTCTTAAAAATGTGCAAAGAAGATACTACAAAGCATAGTTTGATCTTTCATGTCATTTTTGAGCTACTTAATGTATAAGTATAATTTTTTATATGTAACTAGCAGTATGGTCCCGCCTTACTGGGAACCCGTTAACTTCGCATTGCTTCCTTTTAGAGGCATACTTACCTTATGAAAATACACTCAAAATTAAAACAAAATTAAATTCGTGTTTTCGCATGCGCACCTAAAAGAGCAAACACTAATAGAGGATGAAGCAACCCTAGGGCGAGCGCATATCTCAATCAAACTAATAGAGGATGAAGCAGCCCTAGGGCGAGCGCATATCTCAATCAAACTAATAGAGGATGAAGCAGCCCTAGGGCGAGCGCATATCTCAATCAAACTATTAGAGGATGGCGTCAAGCCCCCGTTTCGGCCCGGACCATGTATTTTCAAGCCCTGTTATGGTCCCGCAATCCCACGTGGATGACGTTTCTTTGAAACTAATTATATTAATTAAAAATTTCAATCAAATATGAAAAATCTAAGCCTCAGGTGCACACGTAGGTATTAAAAGGAATCTATATTAAAAATTTCGAATTTTTTAGAGCAGTCTGAGTAGGTCTTTTGCGATCCACAGACACACACACAGACAGACACACAGACTCTTTCTTTTATTATTATAGATTCTACAAGATTTATTTATTATAAAACAAGTTTTAAAATTTATGAAACTTTAGCCAAAACTAAAATAAATGATATTAAACATGAAGCTATTTGAACACATTGTGATTAGGCTTGCGCGGCAAATTGTGAGGTCAAAATTGAAAAAAATTACCAAGAAAATGACTTTATATTGTACAAATATGTACAAACAAAGATTTATACCTAAATTCTCAGCTCAATTTTAATTAGAAATTATTTAAAAAAAATTTTAAATCAAAATTTTTAAATTTTTATTAATTTTTTTTTTTAGAAAAAAGTTCTTAAAATAATTTCTAATTCAAATTGAGCTGAGAATTTAGGTATAAGTCTTTGTTTGTACATACATTAAAGTCATTTTCTTGGTCATTTTTTCAATTTTGACCTCACAATTTGCCGCGCAAGCCTAATCACAATGTGTTCAAATAGCTTCATGTTTAATATCATTTATTTTAGTTTTGGCTAAAGTTTCATAAATTTTAAGACTTGTTTTATAATAAATAAATCTTGTAGAATTACATATAAAAAATTATACTTATATATTGAGTAGTTAAAAAATTACATGAAAGATCAAACTATGCTTTGTAGTACCTTCTTTGCACATTTTTAAGACTCCTATGACCCCTTAAAGGAGCCTCGGAGCTTCTTGGTAGAGATGAGTTACTTCGGCTTTTATACTACTGTTTTCGTTGTTAACTTGATTACTGGTAGGAACGCTGTGGTAAATCAGCGCCATCTAACGTAGATAGATTTAACGTACACAAACCCTTCATATTTCACAAATTCTTCGTCATCATATTTTATACTTCACACTCTGTTGAGGGGAGAACCGGATTTGATCCGAGTTCCATCTTATCGAATTATTAACATCTTATTGACAGGCTCTTTGAAATCAAGCTGGTTCGGTCTATTATTTGCGTACGAAATTTGTTTTAAAGCTTAAAAATGCACGAATAAGATTTTTCTAATAATTAAGAAAACTAAATATATTTGCTGTTTTTTACATACTGTTGAAATGTTTTTTTTTCAGGGCCGATATTAGGAAAATTTATCGAAAATATGGACAACAAGATAGCAGGAATAAATGACCAAATAAAGGTTCACATGTATTCAGCTGTAAGTATTTCTTTTATTTCAAATATTTATTTCATAACATTTTAACATATATTAATATAATAATCGGTATTTTAATCGACCTAGAAAATTCGTCAATTTAGTGGTCTGAAGACATATAAACAATGACAAGCGGGTGTTGAATAAAGCAAGATGTTATGTTTACCAGGTTGAGTCAAAAGTTTTTTCGTAGTTTCAACTTCAAAAGAAATGCACAACAGTTGCACAATACTAAGGATTTATTCCTCTAAGTGCATTCCATTATGAAGTATGGTTGTTTTCCATATCTCTCTGCCAAAAGTTCAATGCCATGTTTATACCATTCGGCCGGCTTCGATGCAAAGAACTCGTGACATCCCATCTCGACATCACTCACATTATACTGAATTACAGTAATGACAGAAAGTGAGTTATGACCGAAAAAGATGAAAATCCGGCGGACCAAGGTGTGGACTGCATGCAGAATGGTTCAACACTTCGACACCATGCAGGTCTTCGAGTTTTTACTTGGTCTATCTGGCTGTGTGTGCTGGAGCGTTGTCATGTTGTAGTAGTGCACGTAATCTGCTGACTGGTGATGGATACCGGGCTTTCAGAATATCGTACATTATAGTTCCAGTTCCAATGGCTCGGACATCTTGAGCGAATGAGTGATGAGAGAGCAAAAAGGAAAATCTTTAAGGGAAAGCCAGAGGGAAGGAGGAGACCTGGACGTCCTAGGAAGAGATGGCTGGACGAGACGGAAGAAGATCTGAGAAGGATCAAAGTTCAAAATTGGAGGGTCAATAGTCAAGGAAGGAAAAAGTGTCGCCATGTGTTAAAGGAGGCCAAGGTCCTTCATGGACTGTAGTGCCGAAGAGTAAGTAAGTATAGTTCCAGTTGCTGACAAAAGAGATCAGAGTCTTTGGCACGGTCACATGGTACAAACTCAAGGTGAATCACTCCATCGACCAAATGCACAACGTGACTTTCTGTCCAAAGGGGGATATTTTATAATAAGTTTGCGTCTACTGCCCAGGATGCTGCAACTGTTTTCCCATGGCTGTATTTCATAAAAAGATAACATTTTTATTTCCAGTTACGATTCATGGCAAAATCAAAGATCTTGGGGGTTGGAGAGTAGTTCTTTATAGATCTCCACTCGCCGTTGCTGCGGGGACGGAGTCAAATCATGAGGAACTTCTTGACCGCGCCTATTCATGAGCCCCAGTTAGAGGAGGTTTCAATTGTTGGTACTTTGAGAAGAATCAAGTTCTGCTGATAATGCTTGGGGTGATGGAACTCAACTGATGGTGTTGGATAGCTTCCAGCAGAACGTCGTTATCGACAACAAATGGCCTCTCAGATCTTGGTTTATCTTCAGGGGTTGTATCACCTTCCTTGAAACGCTAAAATTGATTTTGGGCAGTGAGCTTATTCACAGAACCTAGAACCTCAAAATTAATTTCTTTCGACGCTGCTCTTGCGTTAAGAACTTCTTCAAGAAGAAACGCAAAATAACACAAATTTATAGCTTATCGTCCGTTAATTCAACGGATTGAACATCTACGCAGATGCGAGAAATCAGAGCAAATGACAACGATTATTAAGGTCAAACTATTTCCTACCATTTTAGATCGTCTGAGCAGGAACTGCAATTTGAATATGTTACCTTCAGTCCTTCCAATCGTAACGGAAAATACGAAAAAAAACACTTTTGACTCAATCTGTACTATATTTGTTATTTGCGGATTAAAGCTGTCCTTTGCTGCCTTGCTTTAGTACGTTATAAGATTTTTTTTAAAGCAAGTAAGCTGTTCGTATTCCCTTAGAGGTTGTATTAACTCCTTCCTTCACGCTCTCGTGATATTTCGGGGGCTGGAGTTTTCAGTAGTAAACCGTCAAAATGTTTAAAACTAATTTAAATCCAATTAAAATGCCAACGGGGGTATTGTTCAGTTGTGACATCCCAAAATGATTAAAATTAACTTAAATAGGATAACTGCAACAAAATTTATTTTGCAGTCACAAAATATTTGTAGAATTTAGTCGCATTTTGCGATTTGTGACCGTTCAGTTCGAACCTTGATCCAGTGCATTGTAAACTAATCCAATCTTGTAATAATTTTGTCAAATAATACAATCTTGTAATAATTTTGTAAACTAATCCAATCTTGTATAATAATTTTGCAAACTAATCCAATCTAAAATAAATTTGTAAACTAACCCAATCTTGTAGTAATAAATTCGTAAACTAATCCAATCTTGCAGTTATAAATTTGTAAACTAATCCAATATTGTAATAATTTTGTACATCCAATCTTGTCATAATTTTGTAAATCCAATCTTGTCATAATTTTGTAAATCCACTCTTGTAATAATTTTGTAAATCCAATCTTGTCATAATTTTGTAATAACTAATTCAATCTTGTTTTGATTTTGTAAACTAAGCCAAAGACCTCAATTCTCTCTCATTTCAGCACGACGCCAATCTGGTAGCTCTTCTGGAAGCCCTGGACTTATACGAACGCCGACCGCCCTTCACTGCTTGCATACTGCTCGAGTTGCACGAATTGCTGGACGGCGAGAAGGCTGTGCGTCTGCTGTTTCTCAACTCCACTACCCCTGAGGACATCAGCACCATCCACCCACATATCTTGAAGCTCCAGGTATGAAGCGTGGTGATAAAACAATCCATTGAATTTTTGGGAGGGTTGGCAAAATGTCCAACGTTTTTTGAAGTAATTGCAATGCTCTGCAAATCATGGCGACACTTTAAATGGGATTACCAGTCCCATAGAGCTAATGCATTAATTTTGGAATCACAACTTTCGCAGAAGTATTGCTCTGCCATATTAACCTTTTTTCCCCAGGTATGGGAATAAACATAACATCGAAATGAAACAAATTTGAAACGAAAATGTTATCCAGTTGTTTAGCTTTATATTTTTTGAAATTATAACATGCCAAAAATATACAGCAGATGGTGACACTAATTTAGGACTTTATCAATTAATAATTAAATAATCGGATGTCATTTCTTTGCAATTTCGTTTTAAATTGATGTTTTGATGATTCCCATACCTGTTGAAAATGGTATAACATGGCAAAGCAATTCTTCTCCAAAAGTTGTGATTTCAAAACTAATGCATTAGCTTTATGGGACTAACAGTCCCTCTTAGCATATATATTATATATATATAGTGTAGCTCTAGTTCGGAGATATTCAAACTAACCCAACCTCCGCAGGGCTGCGGCGAATTCTGCCCCCTTGAGGACTTCCGGCAGCTGACCAAGCACCTTATCCCTGATGACTGGGACAAGGAGTGCCAGACCAGCAACGAGCTGTACAACAACGAGGCGGAGTCGCTGGCCCGCCTGTTCGGCTCACACGAGTTCCAGGGCAACCAGATGCCCACGACCACGGTAGGGCCAGCATGTGGACCGTCCTCGGAGGGGGACTGCAGTGTGGACACAGAGTAGGGCCTGATCTTCCATTAGGCCTGTTAGGCAGGGCCTTATCTAGGAAAACTCTAATAACCACATGTAATATTCGTTTATTAAAATACAGGCTAGAATTAATATTTTAAAATAACTCATTTCAAAGGAACAAATATTTTTATTTTCGCTTTTAAACCAAAACAAAACATCTGCCGTTGCCAGAGTATAAGAAATTTATGTTAATTTGTTCACAACACTGATCCTACAGTCACAGTAAACTTTTGGAGCTCCTTTACGGTAAAAGTTGTGCATGATTGGCCGTAATGAGGGTGCTAGTTAGCCGATGTATCGTATTTGTACAATGTATTGTCTTCTTTATAATATCGCAGAAACCGAATCACTTATAGTTAATGTCTAAGTCTAAGTAAATCTTTAAAAAAAGTGGGGTCGTGAAAGACTTTGAAAAGTTACAGAAATTCTGGTAATCAACAGCATTTAGCTGGAAAGAAACTAATATTTAGGGGCCCCCTAAAAGACCCGAGGCCCGGGCCTAACAGGCCTTATGGTAGATCAGGCCCTGCAGTGTTAGAACCGAGCCTAGGGCCTCGAAATGCTAGGGGCTCTAAATTGAAAGTTATTATATGCTAATTTGTGTTTCTCTCTGCTATTTTAGCAAATTGTATCATTTTATAGCTTCACATTACTTTTTAAAGCTATAGAAATAAAGCATTAACAAGCTCTGCGAAATGATTTCAATTTATGCTCATTTTCATTTTTTTAAGATCTAGATTTTGATTTTGTTTCAGAAATGGACCATTGTACGAGCATTGATACACTAAAATTTCCTTAGGGGTCCCCCAAAAATGTCTGTGTCTATAGTCCTTGTTATCCTAGATCAGGCCCTGGCTGGGGGCTCTGGTCACATTGTGGAATAATCGAAAGCAAGGAGCGCATCTTTTTTTGATATGAACGTTTAATGGATGTTCCATGGATGGAATGTATTGCTTTTGAAATCACAATATCTTTGCCCAATGTTGCTTTAAGATTTATATAATTTTTTGGTATGAAAAATAGTACTCTAAGTTTGAAAGTACAGTAGTTAGTAAATAGCAATTAAATAGTAATAAACAAAATAGTAATTGAAAATACATTAACAACGATATAATTATAAAGTAAATAATAAAAACAACGAAATAGCAATGAACATAATAGTAATAACATCGAAATTGCAATAAACACAACAGTATAAACTACGAAATAGTATTAACAACGTTGTAGCAGTAAACAAAATAATAATTACAAGGAAACAAAGTAAATTTTGTAGGAAAAAATCACCTGGTTGTTTAAATTTTAAGATTTCAGGAATTTTAACCTAGTTTTTTTTTAATGCGAATTAATTTTATTTTAAAAAAATTGAAAAGTAGGTTTTGACATTCTAAAGATGTAAGTTTTTCACCACCCCCTTTCTACAATTGGTTATATCCGTCGCATAAAAAAATTTTGTTAAAAAAGAAAGGTATGACATCAGAGATCTGTCTTTCATCCTTTTGTCCGCCTTTCTGTATGTTCGGACTGACATATGTCTACCGACAGCCTATACCGATACCTTTCTAACCATACAAAGCAATATTTTGTCTTATAGTGAATTTTTAATTCTATGAGACCGGCATGAACTCTGAAACTTCATATTTCTTATAATTAATAACTCGGTGGAAAGAAAGATAACTTTCTTGAAACTACTAATCTTATGATCTTCACTTCTTCTTACCCATTTAAAGGATCAACAAATATATTATAGAAAAAAATTCTGTAAATATTTGTGAAACATTTTACTAAAAAAATAATAAAGATTGTCCTTATTTTCTTCTTTTAATTGGCTTTTGTTTGTTTTGTGTTTAAAATGATTACTGTAGCGAATAAACGCCAACTATGTTATGATCGACTCGCTTCTTGGCAATCATATAACCACCTTGTCAACTCACCACACCTGCTGTTGCCCAGGGCCCTAAAAGTTGGTTCCCCTAACCAACTTTTAGGGCCCTGGGCAACAGCAAATTTTGGGGCAAAATTTCTTAAAAATGCCTGAGATTTTTCCAGCCAAAAATACTTCAAAACGCCTGAGATTTTTTTAGATATCTTGCAGGGAAGTGAAAAAGAATATTTGCAAAGAGCCCAAATACATATGTAAGTTTGGTAAAAGTATTATATTTTTAACGTTTTTTTTAATTTCAGTTCAAAACTCCACAAGTTGTTTTGAATGTCGGAAAGGTTCTTTGTATATTTTTTTACACAATTTAGAGCCTCTTTGGAGTAGGGGTCCTGGTCTAATGCACTATAATCAAGCTCTGGCCAGAGCAACTCTACGACCTCAGTTCTGCTTTTGACCCTCTACCTAGCAATTTTGAACTCATGTTCATTGTAATTCTTATTTATATATTTTTTTTAAATTATGGTTAACATCAACATAAATAAATTCTCCAAACCAACCAACTATCCCTAACCAGCATTCCTCTTCAACTATCCTCCAACCCAACCCTCAACTCAACCATATCTTCAACGCAAAACTCGAAAGTTGGATGTAATCTGCCTTCGGCTATGGTAGCAAGAGTTGGGGTTGAAAAAGCATCTTCAACATCGTCAACTCCACACGACCTGGTTGATCCAACCTTATCGTTGAACCAATTGATGCATAGATCAATGCTTTCATCTCAGCGAAGAGTTACTGCGTCACAACAAAGATGGCGGCTCTTATGCTGTTTTTTTTTTCACTTGCTGATCTTGCTCATGTGTAGATTTAGCCAACATTGATGAACAAACATATATTAGCGCCAAACCTGATAATGAATTTCTCTTTATGACTACCCTAAAATAGGATACGCGAGCAACCGTTCTTTCAACACTGGCACAAATATTTTCAACTTCCGCGAAGTCAAAATTGAGATGAAAGTTGAACATCGAGTTGCGTTGAGAGTTGAGTTGTATGAATGAGCGTCCGTGTGATAAGCACTTAAGGGTATGGTAGCTTAAAAATATCTATACAATTCCAATAGAGGAACTTTGACCCCTGTTTTTAAATAAAGCATACGACATTCAGGGTACAAACAAAAAACATTAGGGGAAGGTGGGTCCCCTTGGACCTATTTTGACTTTTTAACTTTTAATTTCTTAATTACTTGCAAAAAGTGAATAAAAATATTTTTACTAAATACTTTATGTTGTTATATACAACATATATTTATTTTAACATGTTATTTAAATGATTTCGACTATTAAAAAATTAAATACAGAACAATGTAATTAGGACCAAGGTACACCACCGGTGGTGTACCTTGGTCCAACCGGTAGTGTACCTTGGACCAATTAGTAACAGGTGGAGCGCCTTGATTTACAGCCCGAAAACCAATATTTTTTAGCCACATAAAATTCAAAAATACATTTTACAACCTACTCTTATTTCTAGCCAAGATTGTAGTAATTGGTTATGTTAGGTCAATTAGTGTAGTAAGGGGTTTTATTGCCTTAGTTTTTTTTAGTGCCCTTTTGGATTTTTCAGCTGTAATGCGATCTTTCTCAGGTGCATCCGTTAAAATGCAGCATAAAATTAAACTGTCATTTCATGCCATAGAAAAACATTTGGCTATCTTTCTGTCATAAATTTGAAAAAACAACTCAAATATTTCCCCCTATGTTTATACAGTGGTGGAAATTGATTTATGAACTGGCAGTTTTTTAACAGTATTTCTTTATTAAATGCGTATTTATCGATTTAAATTTCATACACTATACAGGCTTTGTATTATAAATTATATCCGTAAATAAAATTGTATATAATTTCGCAAAAAAATTATTTTGTTGATATTTTAGTTTTAGTATAGGGAAATTGATTTATGAACTTTTACATTCAATCTCAATTAATAATTACTAAAACTATTTTTTTTCGTTATTGCTTCCTTGATTTGTATTTTCATAGACAACACGAAACTTTGGGTCAAGCAATTTCCAGTTTTTAATGATTAAGTCCTTCTATTCCATAACTGATAAACACTCCATTGACAATATACTCCATTTGAGTAAATTATTCATACCAATTGATCTCAGACATTATTCTTTGGGTTTAAGTCATGGCTATTGTCAGTATGATCTAAATGAACAACGTTTTGTACATTAAACCAGTCTACAATTTCGTTTGAAATGTGGATACTTGCATTATCATGCATAAAAATATAATCAAAAGTATACTTTTGCCACGCAAAAAGGAATCAAAGAATTTTTTTAGAACTAATCTGCAATAAAGTGATGTTTGTCAGCCCTTTAGAAACAAAACCTTGTTTCTTCAATCATAAGATATCGTTGCCCAAACCATCAAACTTCCACCACTAACATTTCCGCGAAGACAGATCTTGGTTATCTTCGAAGATCCTTTCAACAACAGTTTAAACCATCACGTCCATCCAAATTGAATTTTTTTTCATCAGCAAATTTCACTTTTTTCCCATTTCTCTCAATACACCCCCACCCAATCCATTTTCATGTAGTTATGACCATATTTTAATAGCCTGTTTTATGGTGAAGAGGCAGCTTTGGACCAGCGTTCATTTTGGAACATTTCAAGTTCGACGACGATATCAATATTTGTCCTACTCTTCTGGGAGTTACAGGAAGTGATAGTTCATAACAAATTCGTCCTGTAATGCACAAATGCAGCCACAAATGGTAACTTTTTGGGATGCAAGTCCAATAATCGTGCTTTTGTGCCTCGTCCCACGAGGGTTACACCTTTTTTATTGATGGTTTTTGCCCCAGTCAGAATGATTATTCAAATATTTATGCATTATATTTATTGATCGTATAATTAATATGCTGATTTCTCTTACAGATTTGTTACAATATTATATAAGGGTCATTTTTTACCTTTTTGGCTTCAGGCAGTCCCGCAAGCTTTCCTATTTAATAAAATGTGAATAAAACAGATAAATTTCAACAAAGTTGGCCTTAATCTTATTTATAAGCAATGCTAGTAAGCTCCCGTGAAGTTCAAATTAAGAACTAGTTAAAATATTTGGTACCTGGGTTCAAAATAAATTTGAGTTCATAAATCAATTTCCACCATTTGACATGCTTAAAAACTAAAAATGGATATATTTTTATTTAATATAATTTTTTGAAAAAAATTATGTGTGAAAATCCTTTACTATACTCTGAATATACAACACACAAAGTTCGAATTGTGAGCACTTAATACAAAGCGATATCTGGTGAAAAGAATGTTAGTTCATAAATCAATTTCCACCACTGTACAACTAGGCCTAAACGTAAAAAGGATGTTCTGCTTAGATATTCATTATAAAAAAACATATTTTTAGATGTGCATGCAATAATTATTTTCTATATTATATCAATATGGTTAAAATTTTATAGGCGTACCATAAATCTAAATAATTAACTACAGAAAAATTATTTATCACACCATATAAAAATTTCTTAAAAATTTCCATTCTACATAATTTTACAAATCAGGGTTGCATATTAATAGCTTAAAATACTTAATTTTTCAAAGGAAAAAATTTACTTGAATTTTATAAAGGGATTTTAACAATCTGAAGCACGTAAGACCTATAGTAGTGTACCTTGGACTGGTCCAAGGTACACCGATTGTATTAGGTTCGAGGTACACCACTTAGATATTAAAAACAAAATAGTTAATCACCCATGTTAAGGTTAGACTTAACTTAATTTCAAGCGCACTGTTTTATAGCTAAAACTTTGCTTTATATTACATAACCATCGTTTCTAAATAAACACTACATCTTTGAGTATAAAATACACTAAAGTAGCTGACAAAAATTTACTTTTGAACTGTGAAATTAGTTTTTCGAAACCTCTTTAATAAATTGACCTTTTAAACAAACAGATAGAACTTCACTGAGACCCCTGGAAGCAAATACTTTAACTGCATTTGGTGTTGTTCCAATATCTAAGCAAATCGAGCTAAAATCACCATAGGTTCGAGGTACACATATGTCCAAGGTACACCACTTACCCCTATTTTACTTTTCTGGTTAACAATTTTAACCTGTTAACAAAGACAGTTATAGCATTTGTTACAATAATATCTTTTTAAACATTGGAGCGAATTATTGGTGATGAGTTAAAAAAAAATCAGAGCATATATAGGTTAAAATTATCTTAATGAATTAAAAGTTGGAAGAGCATTTCGGTAGAAACAGCCATTAAACTTTTCATAAACTTTTGAAGCCGTGTAATCGTTTTTCAAAGAAAAAATTTCAGTAAATCTTCTTTCAAATACAAACATTGCAAAAAGAAGCTGTTGTTTTTACAGATAACAACTGTCAACTGAAATGTCATTTAGAAACTGTTTTTTTACCTGTAATTTTAATAGGGAGAAATTTTTAGTTTAGCAGAAAACACTGTTCAGTTTTCTAAATTATTACCTGTTAGTTTAACATTTATTCCTTGTTGAAATTGCAGATTTAAGAGCACGTCTATCTTAGATTACTCGGGGACACCCCCACGATTTTTAAAAGGATTTTCTTAAAGCACAAATTTGTATATAGCATAGCTGTGATACGAACCACAAACTCGGTGAGAAACCAGTTGATGAATAACTTGCATTTTGACGAACACACTGGGTCTATCGGACTAACTGTATCAATGTCGAAAGTATTGGTTCTACACATGGTGACATTATAGACGTAAATTGAACGAGCCTTGTTGTCGAAGATCCCTGTTGTTAGAAATTGTTTTTCAAAACAGTTGCCAAGCGGATTTAAAACAGTTGTTTGTCACAGCTGGTACGGTGATATGGTTTTTAAAAACTGTTGTTTAACTATATTATAGCATTGACAGGGATAAATAACAGTTTTTTACAGTACAATTACAGAACTTCTGTGAAAGAACGTGCTAAAGGACATTTTTGAAAAAAAAATAGATTTTATGTCAATGAACATATTACTTCCTTTAACGATATCCAGTTTCCCCTTTTTGCCTTTTTCATAAAATTCAGGTTTAGTATATTTTTTTAAGCTTTACAAGTACCATTTTCAACAAATCGGAGTGGAAAACTTTTTTTTTTCAAACGGAAAACTTTACAACTAATTTTGTCATCTCCACCTTTTTGTCACTTAATACGTTCTTCCAGTAAGCATTTCAATTATATTTAAATTTTTTGAAAATATTTGCCAATCAGCCCTTCCATTGTTTCAAATATCAATTGAGCGTTACTTTCCTTTGTCTCCTGCCATTCATCATTGACAAATACATATACAGTTTTTTTTTTAATTTTTTTCAAAATTTTTGCAAATCAGCCATTCCATTGTTTCAAATACCAGCTGAGCGTTACTTTCCTTAGTCTCCTTCCATTCTTCAGATTCCAAGACGTCTCGAGCGTTTGTAACAATGAAATCCTTTGCACTGGATTTCAAATCTTCGTCCTGGTGCAGGTCTGCAAGAACCAGAATACGGCATACATTTGAAGTGTTTAGACACCGCTTCAGACGATTTGAACAAATTATACGTAACGCTTTTATGCCGTATTTGCCTGCGGCGTAGAATAGCTTTCGAACAGCGGAACTGTCGATCTCATCGAGAGTGCTGGTGTAAAGGAATTTCAACATCTTGGAAACCGTGTCATCTTCCAAGTCTTCTATTACGATCTCGCCAGTTTGACGCTCTTTCGTGTCGTTCTCAAACATGGCACTGAACACCTTTGATTGGGCGCACAGAATGGCTCTGTGAGCGGGAAATTGACAGTTGGGAGTACAAACTCTTACATCGCTTAATTTTTTCTCTGTGTAAAAATTACTCAAATTTTCGTTCCAAATTTCTTGTCCATCTAAAACAAGGTTTGACTTGGCAGATTTCAGTTGAAGATCTTCAGTTTTACCATACTCAATCATTTCTAGTTCATTGTTTGTAGAAAATGAGATTTCCCATCGCAGGGTCAGTTTACCATTCGGCAAATAGAATGTATTACTTTCACATAATTTATGCTCCTTAAGGATTGGGTAAAAATGGATTTCTCCATTTCTGAAATTGTGGAATAAATGTTTACCTCCAGCTGTCCGGGTGAAACATCCAACCATATCTAAAATATATACGTCGCATTTCATAAAAGTATTATTTCTCATATCTGGAATTTCTACTCCAAAATGTAAGACTTCCTTACCGTATATTTTTCTGTTCGAAATGTGTAATTTTAATTTTGGTACTGCTAATTTGAAACTGGAACTTCAGTTTCGAATTTGTCCTCAAGATCCTGGCTTTTAAGTACTATGTCACTCACAATCCAAGTGTAATTTACTATTATGGCTTGTACTTTTGTATGAGCATAATACTGTTCGGGTACTGGATCAACACCTTCCTCCTGGTCCTTTTCTTCCACCCATATTCTGCATCCAAGGGTTAAAGTGTCATTCTCCAAAAATCTGCCTTTGCCATGAAGCATGTTTATAGATAAAAATCTAGAATCTTTTGCCCAATACTGAGCTTCATCATACTTCCTCTCAAATGTCTCCATAAATCCAGTTAGACTGCGAATGGAAAAAGTATAATTACAATGTGGAATCAGTATATCTCTGCGCAAAACTAATTTCATGTAACCATTATTCCTGTTTATTCTTGGGTAAAGTTTTAAATGCCACTTAACACTTTTTATATACTCGGATTTAAACTCTGGACTAGATAAGAACTCGTCATTTTTCAGCGTGCAATAGCTAAAGTTCTGAATGGACCATGTAAATGTACATCCGTTTGACACTTCTACATCCTCGTCACAACTCTCCGAGGAAGACATTTTAAAAAGAAACGATTGCTTGTAATCACAGTCAGGGCCGTAACTTATAGGGGGGGAAGGGGGGGAGCCTCCCCCCCCAATAATTTCACAAAGGGCGCCATTTTGGGCGCCGTCAGGCGCCCAAAAAGGCGCCCCCTTTAACTTTTTTAACAATTAACTTTTTAACAGTTATTTAACAATAATACGTAATTGTTAATTTATTTTCCTTCAGTAGCTTTTCAGAGGGGCTATTTTCGCCCAAAATGGCATCACGTGAATGGCGCCCTTCTGAAGATTTTATAAAAAAAATAACAGAAGCTTAAACTGGTATAAAGAACATACTGGTATTTTTATTTAAAAAAATAACGGAAATCTTTCAACCCCCTCCTAAAAAAAGCTTTTTTCTCTCTCAACAGAAGACTGAGCACCTTTCCCTGGGTCACTCTCTGGGGGGGGGGGGGGGGTCCAATTATGTACCCTTATTTTATAACCCCCTTTAGCTAGTCAAGCACGCATTCTGAGTATGGGATTTCGTAAGACTTTCTTTGAACGGTGACGATTGGGATCATTCGAACTTGGGTTCGTCCAGACAAATTGTAGAGTCGATGTTTTAGGTTATAAAATGTGGCTGGTCGGCTTGCTCTTTCATGCACTTCTAAAGAGGTTCCAGTAGCATTTTTGAAGAGGTTAGATGATGCAGCGGAATACTTATTTTACTTTTTAGAAATTTTTTAAATAGTATTTTTAAGATCAGATATATTTTATCCACAGTTTTCTAATTTTTATTTTTTATATAGCACGTTTTTCTTATATTTCTAATTTTGCAAAACCTATAGTTTCATATATTTTTTAATGTATCTTTCAAAACTGAAACTGCATTGTCCTTTGGAAATATGGTAAGAAACTGTTATTAATGTGTACAAAATTTATTGATATTATTTTCAAACCTTCTTTTTCATTTGATAATGTATCAATTTAACGAGTTACATTCAGAGCATTTTTAATATCAAGATAAGTAATTTGAAATTAAGTCACTGGGAAGCAATGGAAGAAAATTTATAAAAATAACTTAACATATATAACTCCACTAATTTTTTTTAAATATATTTTGAAATTGATATTTTTTATTTTCTCTAAAAATACAATTTTATTCGCCTTCTACGTGCGCTTCGAAATATTAAAAAAAAAATTAATTTTCGATTTAATGGAATATCCATATGGCTAGCTGATTGTTGGGATGAAGCATAATGCATAAAAATTACATTTAAAAAAAAGGGGGACGGATTAGGAATGTCCAAAATTTCCACTTGCGCGAGGAGATGTCGTTCTGTGCTGTGGGGTGTCTCTTGAAGGGTCCTTTTTTTGGTGGCGACCACTGATTACGGGACAATGGGCTTTATCTTTGTCTGTCTGCGCACAAGTATGTGGCTTGTTTTCACATTCCTAGTAAAAGATATCCTTTAGGGGAAAGGGGGGACTGTATCTTCGAACCAAAAGGCCACCCAAATAGAAGCCATAAACTCACGGGGGTCCAATTTGATCACTCTTCTTGCCCTCTGGTGGGAAAAAAGAGTCAGCCTATGTCCGATATGGTCAGTTGTAAAATAAAATTGTCGTTGGCTGTTCTTATACGTAGCTATTGATGTATGGAATGTTTATTTTGTTTTCTTTGCACAAGGATTTAAGGTAGGCTTTTTAACGTATTTACGTGTTGTTTATGGGAGAAAGCTAATTTTATCCACTTTTTCTCTTGCCTTTCCAATGCTTATAATTTTCGAAACCGTCGGTATTTCGTAATAAGTCCAGAATCAAAATTAAGTGTTCCTTTTAAAATAATATTTTTACTTTCGTTGGGAATAAAAATTAGGTAAGAAATTACTATTTATTCATTTTATTATCATTATACAAGTCACTTATTAAATGTATCATTTTAGGGAGTTAAATTGTATCAATTTTTTTTTAAATATGTACTTGTATATAAAAATAATCGAAATGAGAGAATAAAGAAAACTCATTTTATAATAAAAAAAAATAGGAAATGACGAATGTAACTTTTACAATTAAATTGCGTGCAAAGCTACTTTTCGATAATTTTATGAAGCAATAATAATGTGGGTTTTTTTTTCACAATTGTATAGATATGTATATGTATTGTTACTAGAAAATTTGTATAAAGGATAAGTTAATTTGGAATCTAACTCGTTTCTATCGAATTCTCTATTGCAAGGTACTTTTAAAAAGTCAATAATTTGTATGTTTAAATTTATCATAACTAATTCAGTGTTGTTATTTTAAATTAGGTTCATTCATTTTTACCTAATTTACAAATTAATTGTTAAACAATTAAACTAGTCATTAATAATTATTTAATTTGGAATTAAAAAATTATTTCGTCAGTAATTAATAATGATGTAATTAGTAATTAACAATGATGGAATTAGTAATTAATAATTATGAAATTAGTAATTAATAATGATGCAAGTAGTTAATAATTATTTAATTTTTAATTAAAAATGGTTCAATTAGTAATTAATAACAATTAGTTACTTTGATTAGAAAGTTAAATTAATGCATAAGTACTAATTAATGTAATTACCCGTTAATAATGATTCGTAACTGACTCCTAAAAAATGTAAGAGGGCGCCAAAACGTGGTCCTCCCCCCCCAATAAAATGTCCAAGTTACGGCCCTGATCACAGTGCTACGAGCCTTCACTCACAACAGTCGGAAAATTGCACAGCAATTCTTCTATCGTGACACCACACCTAAAAATTGGAAAAATAACGTGACACACAATATTTGCGCAGAAAGGAAGAAATATTGCACGTTGTCATAGATATTCCGATAAGCTAGAAGAAAACATTGGATAGTCAGTGGAATAGAATAATGGTAAGGGGGGAAGCAACACGTTGAATAACGTTGGATTAATCGATATCCTAGCCTTATTATGAAATAAATATAAGTAATATGTAGTTAAAAGCCGTGCACTAGTTACGTACTTGTACAGTGTACACTGTCTTTTAAATGTAAGATTTGTTTATAAATAAAGCTGATTAATAACGAATTATTAAATTGATGTCTTAATTTTTTTAAATATGTTTCGGTATATTTTGTAGGTATGTTTAGGATTTGATTTTGAACGAACCTTTTTTATTTCTAAAATACAAAAAAAAAATCTAAAAAAATAAAAAATGTTGAACATCCTCATTAAGGGCGAATGAGCCCACTGGACCACGGGTTTCTAAACCACAGTGCCTCAGTGTTAATCCAATGGGCAAATAATTATTTTCTAAGTCACAATTCTCGGGCTGTATTGAATATTTTTACGAAAGGTTTTTTAAAATGATAAACGTAGACAACTTACAGGTCTCCAAAATCCCTCTTTTTTAAATTTGCTTGGAATATTTTGTGTAAAACTATTTATTGAATATTTAAAAAAAAATATTCAACTTAATTTTTTTTTTAAAAATGCACTGTCAGAATTTGTAATTCAGCTACATTTATCATTAAAATGAAGTTTGTAAAAATATTCAATACTGCCTTAGAAATGTGGCTTGATTTTTTTTTTCTCCTTTGGATTAACACTGAGGTACTTAGATTTGGAGACTCGCGGTCTAGTAGGGTCATTTCTCCTTGAGACCATTTTCGACATCTCGTGCTTCTGTATTACAGTTTTAAAAATGAAACAAACGAAACAATTGGTTTAAAATTTATTATTTTTATATAATACAATAACATTTATTACATAATACAATCTATCCGATGGCTTTCCCTTTACAAAATCCAATCTCTGCCTCGTTCACGAACGGGTCCGGTGTAAGAACATAGGAATCGAGAGAATGGGTAACGAATACTGGGAGTAACAAGGTTAAGAACTTCCTAATCAAGATGTTCGTTCATTCCGAAAATATAACATTGGAAAAGACTTGTCGATTTATTCTCATGTACGCTTTGGCGATCGTTTAAACTAAAATCTTCTTTCTGTACCTAAAACGTCAGAGATTTGTTTTTGAACAAGCAGTGTCGCTTCATAGTTATGCTTATGAGTATCCCCTACGTGCATACTGATTGGTTAACAAAGCATTAACGATTGTCTCGCAAGGTGGGTTAAACTGGGCATACATGGAGGGACGGGACATGTGAACCTTTGACAATCATCGCCACTCTTCCAACAAAGCGTTACTGAAAGCATTTTCATTCGTCAGTGATTGGTTTGACATGTCACGTAGTAACAGAGCCAATAACTGATGAATGAAAATGCGTAGAATAGTGGCTCTGTTTGTCGAAAGTTCACAAGTCCTGTCTCTCCGTGAATGGGTATCTTTAGAGAAATGTAAAAGACATCATCCAAGGATAAAGTAGTACTACGTTATCCTTTTGGATAAATTGATTGGAAAACATTTAAATAGAGCTGCCTGTACAGGTCCGTCACTTGGTAGGTGTGATTTTACTTGTGTTAGCGTGAATCAAAAGCGTATTTGAATACTTTGAAAAATAATATTTTTAATAAACATCAATGCATGTAAATGTGTCTTTTATTTTTCTGATTATAGTTTAGATAAGCTAGTTGTTACTCCATTTAAGGACTATTTCTCATAATTTAAGATAACAATGCAAATCAGGGAAATTATAAAGATTTATATCGTTCCATTGGTTTATGTTAAAAAATGCGATTTCGATTATGTATCACGATTTCCCTGAGTGAAATCATGAAACAATTAAAAGACAAGCTTTAATCGAATATTCATGATATAAAAACCTTTTTTATAAGAATCATATTTTCTAGTATCAATCGAATTAAAACAAGCTCTTTAGTGGATGGATATACATTAATTAATTTCCGTTTGGAATTGACTGTCAAGTAACAACTATGTGAATCTGAATGATGGGAAGTATGGCAGAGGCGAGTAAAACTATATAATTGCTTAGAAAAAAATAATAATGAAATACAATAGAACAATCAAATAATACTATCAATTTGTTTTGGTTAAAGGACAAGCAATTTTCTCTTCTTTAACAGCTAAAATGTTATAAACTAACAAATTATTTCAATAATTCCAACAGCTTAACAACTTAACAATAAAATTGTGTATCCACATATGTTTACAAATTTATTGATGAGCTAACATTTAACATTGAAAGTCGTTTTAAATGGTTGGGACAGCAGAAGATCAATTATTTTTAAAAGCACCTTGGAGCGTCAAGATAAATCATATGTCTTGGTAATAATAATAAAAAAAGATGCAGTCCAGCTTCATCGTTGACAATTTCACATCAAAAGTCATTAAAAAAATCTGCGCTTTAACAGTTTCAATTCATTGAGTTAGATGGATACAGGTATAAGTCTAAATTTGAACACATTTAAAGTAGTACAAGAAGAGTCGTCTAGTTTGAGAACCACTCACTATGCATCCACATTTGGCTTAATCCACACGTGTTTATGCACAGCAAAGTTGACAACATCCTGTGATGTTTTAGTATAAAAAGGGTTTAAGTCAAATGTGG
Organism: Hylyphantes graminicola; assembly: GCA_023701765.1. Lineage (NCBI taxonomy): Eukaryota > Metazoa > Arthropoda > Arachnida > Araneae > Linyphiidae > Hylyphantes > Hylyphantes graminicola. The sequence continues at coordinate 10,720,850 of CM043112.1, forward strand.
ACTTATCTGGTTTTGAAACTAGACGACCTAAATGTGGTGAAATAGAATAGAAATATAATAACACCATATAAATGGAGGTTAGAAAACAACATTTTATTACAACGTAAGCGAATAAGTGGAAAAGTTCAACAGCATAGAACAGTTGTTAGCAATTAGAAGGGAGTTGTTGAATTTATAATATTTTTTAGACACTGTTTGGGAATATGGTTTGGATCAATATATTCGTCGTGTGTCTTTGGCCTATTGTCGGTCATCAATGTTTGTATTTGTAAAGGGATATATTTAATTGCTGTTTTGTTCATGTGATCAGCAGCAATATACTTAACTTATGAGGCCAGAGAAAGCTCTCCGGGACTGAGCGTTATCCGTACACTCTTAAAACGAACGAGCGATTTTAACTCAGTCTGAGTTAATTTTCACTCCTCCAGTCTAGAAAATGCACTTCTTCTACAGGAGTGGATCTATTGTGTGTTAAACCTCCGACAGGATCACTCCAAACGAGTGATTTTAACTCAGTCTGAGTTAATATTTACTCCTTTCCAGTGTCGAAAATGTACTTCTCCTACTGGAGTGGATTTCACTTTTTTGTTTTAAGAGTGTACTGGCGGGAGTTTCAGCTGTTCCGAAGACGAATAGTAATCCTGCTCTCAAACCCTGTTAGGAACCCGAAAAGCATAGTCGGCTGTAGTCGGACACATTTCTTCTTCGGAATGGCCCACACTCCAGACGGGACACAGTTGAGCTCTGGTTTGTAAGAACACAAAATGAGCTGTGCATTCGAATTTCTCGCTTTCATAATGGCCCTAGTTGTCATGTGACCACCACTTCATAAATAGCGTTGATCTTGGCGTTCGTAAAAATTGAATCCGTCACGGTCTGATTGGAGCACCCAAAAAGGAAATGGCCGTTGTATTTACCCATTCGGGAAGATATAACAGTGTTTTTCGCTCACTATGCAAGCGCTGGATGAGGACGCGTCACTAGACGCGAATTCTAACAAACCACCCTAGCGAAAACGAAACGCTGATATCTCGCAGCAGGGCGTTTTCTAGCGCCTTGACGTGCGTCTTCAGTCCTTACAAACCAGGTTTTAGCTTGACGTCACGGAGAGACCCTCCGGCCTTGTAAGTTGAGATGGATTTGGATGAGTCTAACCGGTTTTACTCCGAGTTTTCGCTAATCGACGAGATCGAGAGACATCGACAGAAACAGTAGCAGTATCACTTTGGAATTGGGGGCTTGGCAGTGATCTCTACAGGATGACCTTGAAGACAATGAGGCCCAGGGCTACATTGATGACGACGATCAGGATCACGAGCTGCTGGCTGGCGAACCAATCCTGAAAAAGAAGTACAATCAAACTCGGTTAATATACTTGTAAGCAGTGGATTTTTAATATCATATAGTCTATCATATCAGAGACCTATCATATAGTCATACCATTAAAACATAAGTAAATTTTACTCACATGGCCAGGGTATAATTTAGAATAATAACAAGGGTTAGAGCAAGTAGTTTTGGCAATTTTTTAAATCAATATTCTTCTTTTAGGCAAATTTGGGGCCCCTTGAAAGTCGGGGCCTTAGGCAAGTGCCCCGTTTTCCCCGCCGTAAATCAGGCTCTGCTTGGAGGGACGCCCCATATGGTTATTGAACGACGCCAAATACAGGGGTATAAGATATTGTAATCAAACTTAAGGCGCTTTCTGACAGGTGTGAGATCCTATCCAGTGGGTTCCCGCACACGTTGACGAGTATGGTAACGAAATTGCTGACCGTTCGACAAAGGAAGGAATATGTACCAATGGTGACGTCTCAGGCGTACTTTCGTATCACCCATTCCCTGTCCTACCTCGATCAGGCTGGCTAATGCTAAGTCTATGGGGGGGGGGGGATGGCTTTTGTTCCAAAAAAAGCAAAGAAATTATAGGAATATTTTGATGCGTTTTTTTAAATTCACAAAACTCCAATAAAGGTGTGCTTTTAGAGGTTATTTTTTTAAAAACGCTATTTACTTTTTTGAATCAAAATTTTTTTCGATTAAAAAAAGTAAATAAAGTTTTTAAAAAAATAACCTCTAAAAGCACAACTTTATTGGAGTTTTATGAATCTAAAAAAAACGCATCAAAATATTCCTATAATTTCTTTGCTTTTTTTGTAACAAAAGCCATTTTTCCCCATAGACTTAGCATTAGCCAGCCCGATCGAGGTAGGACCGGGAATGCGGGTGTCCGATCCCCTTAAATCTCTTTCATTTGACCAGGGCTGCAGGACATTTTTATTATGTACAAAATGTAGTATGGCACCGGCTTCCTCCAGCCACCTCCTTGCTTGTGTGGCCCCATCAAAAGCTCTTTGATTTAAACTGCGAAATTTCAAACATCTCTGCTAAAAAAATTATATAACTTTAAGTCTGAATATTTTATGTTTTTTAATACGTGTTTTTTCAAACAATCACTGTAAAAGTATTTTTTATGCTATGAGATATCTTCAGTTTAAATCAAATAGCTAATATGTAAGAAACAACTATAGAAAAGTTCGTAATGATATCTCATACAGTTCCAGTGAAAAATATTCCTAAAGTTAGGTTTGAAATATCGTCGCACTAGAGCTACACGAGGGCTATTGGCGACGGGCGTCGTATTTTCGAACCACAGTCAGGTGACGAGTCAACACCTGAATAGGCACCCAACGCAAACGTTAAGGGCGACATCGTACGCAGCGTTAGGACTTTGAAGGATATTTAACGTGCACTCCCTTACGGGGTATTATTCGTCGGACATTTTTAGCTGCACGGGCCGTTTATAGGACGGTAGCTATTTTGGAGATGCCCGGACCCGAACCTGGGACCTTCCACATGCTAAGCGAGTGCTTAACCGACTGGGCTCCCCAGCCCCCCTAAAGTTAGGAAAATTAACATATGAGATATAGAACCATCCCCAACTCCCTTCAAAAAAATTTGGGCCCACTCACCCACACTTCTGGACTGACAAGGTACAGTAGTGGGTTGGCCCTCAGCCTCAAGGCTTCCTCCTCTTCTCGGCGCATCGCCTCGCGACGCTGCGAACTCAGCAGCGCAATCGCCTCGCGACTCAGCACACGAGGCCCGACTTCCTTGTTGATATCCGGAAGGCTGTTCTTTCTCACTGTAAAAAATAAGGGTTCTTTAATGGATCATTAAGAACTCAAAAGGACCTATTGTGGGAGATTTCTTTTCCGGGAATTGCATCGGAATTTAATAAACGTGTATCGCGACTGTGCGAACTTAGCAGCGCGATCGCTCGCGACTCAGCACACGAGGCCCGACTTCCTTGTTGATATCAGGAAGGCTGTTCTTTCTCACTGTAACAAAATGAGGTCTCTTTAGTGGATCATTACGCACTCAAAAGGAACTATAGTGTGAGATTTTGTTTTTCAGGAATTGCACTGAAAATTCATAAACGTATGTATCGCGAGTTTGGGAACTCAGCAGCGCGATCGCCTCGCGACTCAGCACACGAGGGCTGACTTCCTTGTTGATATCCGGAAGGCTTTTCGTTCGCCCTGTAAAAATAAGGTTATTTAATAGATCATTAAAAACTCAAAAAGACAAATTGTGCGAGATTTTTTTTCCAGGAATTGCATTGGAATTTCATAAGCGTATGTATCGCGACTGTGCGAACTTAGCAGAGCGATCGCTTCGGCGACTAAGCACGCTTGGGCCGATATCCGGAAAGCTGCTCTTGCACTCTAACAAAATAAGGATTCTTTAATGGATCATTATGGACTCAAAAGGACTTTTTTTCAGGTATTGCATTAAAAATTCATTAACTTATGTATCGCGACATTGCGAACTCAGCAGCGCGATCGCCTCGCGACTCAGTACACGGTAGGGCCAACTTCCTTGTTGATACAGTGCTGCACAAAAGTTTAGGCACATACCGAAGGGATAGAGATACACCGGGACGATTACCCTTGTACCAATTGTGCACAGGAGGAATGGCAAAAGCAGACCAAACAAGGCATATTTTTCGAAGTGGAATCATCCACAAACAAAATATTTGGGATGCCAATACGTGGCGGTTGGTTTGGTTTGGTTTGAATTATCGTCGCACTGGAGCTACACGAGGGCTATTGGCGACGGGCGTCGTATTTTAGAACCACAGTCAGGTGACGAGCCACACCTGAATAGGCACCCAACGCAACCGTTAATTTTTTTTACGTCTCGCGTGGCAGTTGGACTATACGCTTCATTTGTCCAGAGCATACATACCATGCGTGACAACTGGAGGCGCAGCTTCAGTCTTTTTCGTCCCGCCATACAGCGAGCCTGACCGCACCACCCCTGGTGCATCTAACGAGTCCATGACGGTCGGCAAGGTTGACCGTCTGCCAGGGGCGACTACGGGGCAGTCTTCGTCGTCTTCCATCAACGGCCGGCGGACGGGGATTCCGTAGAGGACGGAAAGTTCGGTGAGATCAACGGCGGGTTTCTTCCGTCTGGGCTTCTCCGGCAATTCCGTAGGCTGGTAGTAGTGATGTAAGTGGTCGTCGGTGACCTGCTGGATGCTCAATGCAGGCGGTTGGTACTGTCTGTGCTGTTGCTGCTGATAATAGTTCGACGGAGCCTGGTACGGAATCTGGTTCTGAATGTACGGCGATGGGTTCTGGTGATAGAGTGACGGGTTCTGCTGGTACGGCGATTGGTTGTGAGAGTAATTTGACGGATTCTGTTGATACCTCAACTGGTTCTGATGGGAGTAGGTTGACGGATTTTGCTGGTACGTCGATTGGTCCTGAGGGTAAACTGACGGACTCTGATGTTGAATTTGGGGATTCTGCTGGTATGTGAATTGGTCCTGGTGATAATTTGACGGTTGTTTTTCGTACGACGGCTGCAGGTAACTTTTCTGCTGCTGATCGTGATCGAAGGACGAGATCTGAGATGGAACGAGGCTGTGTTCGACAACGGTGGACGGACGACGTAGATGGATGGTAGAAGGCCTTCTGAGGAATCCGGCGTTAGACGGTCGGCGGTCCGGATTATTCCGGAAAAGGTCTTGGAACGCGGAGCCGGACGGAGGTGGCGGTTCCGGACTGAGAAAGTTACAGTCAAAATCCGGCTTCAAAAAGTCCGGAGTTCTGTCTTCGGTGGCACTGGAGAGCTCTGCTGAATCGCGATCGGACAGGAATTTTGGTTTTGGGAATCCTTTGGGTTCACCTGGAATAGAGGAATTATTTTAGTTTTTTGTTGGAGTTTTCTTTATGTGACCTTCTACTGATGAGTGGCTATCACATACTATGAGTGGGTATCTCATGGTATGGTCATACTACTATGGGTATATGTCTAACTACTATGAGTGGGTTTACATACTACTTTGGGTATAGTCTACTACTATGGGTGGGTATCGTCATACTACTTTGGGTATACTCTACTACTGGGAGTGGGTATCGTCATTCCACTATAATATAATCTACTACAATGAGTTGGTATCGTCAGACTACTATGGGTGTAGTCTACTACTATAAGTGGGTATCGTCAATCGGTCATACTACTTTGCTTATAGTCATACTAATATGAGTTAGTATCACATACCGACAAAAAGAAGTTATAGCTCTAAGACACTTTTAGAACTAAAAGTGATACTTGACACCCCAGGGGTTAAATGACGATGTTCTGCCAGCGGACCACTAGATCATTCACAATCCCAATATACGTCGACCCAAGGCGATTCAAAGCTTTGAGGTGCCAAATAGGGCAGCCTTTTTACCCTGGGGTGAAAAATGGTCCCCATTTGTCACCTTCAGTTTTAACAGTGTAGCTAAAAAAGCAGTTAGTCTAAAAATTATTTTTTGCATCAAATCTTTGACTCAAACATGATATAAACCACAACGTACTCATATGCTTAGTAATTATACCTCAGGATTAGTCAGTCGATATTTATCGTACTCAAGAACCGACAAAGGCTGAAAATCGGCAACTTTACTAAACACCAAAATCTAGTTCAAGTTGTTAAAAGTTAAATATTTTAAATACAACACAAAAAAACTTAAATAGCATCAAAAATGAGAATTTCAAGACGGTTCAATATTTAAATAGCACATACTCTCTCTAGCATAAATTTTCAAACAATTCAAAATAATTTTACGTTTGCGTGAATAACGACAAGGCTCTTTTAAATGAGATTAATGAAGTGACTTTCTCATTATTATTATCTTTCTTAAAGACTGACTTTTTTTTAATTGAAGGGAATTGAGGAATGTGTATAAAAATTGGTGTTCGCCTTGGAGACAGATTTTTCCGAGTTTGCTAAGAATGTGACTGATTAACATCGTTTGCATAAATCTTACAGAATGATACCGTTTTGTCTTGTAAGTTTGTGTTGTCTTAAATAAAGACATGTCTCGTCCTAAGAGCAGTTCTTTAACGCAAAATAGTACAGTGCGCAACTTATATAAAGTACAGATTTTATCGAAGTTAGCTAGCTTTTTACTCATATCCAATGCAATTAACTTTTTATATAACGGATAACTACATTAAATTAATTTTTCACACAATAATGATATTATCCGTGATGTGATGACTACTGTTTTTCCTTGCAAATAATTTTTTTTACATAATATAGACATAACTGTTTGACAAAAACTTAATTGAGAGAAGTTTTTGTTACCAGGGTAAAAGTATAAAATTCCATTTAAAATATAAGAAGAAAAAAATGCTATAATTTAATTTTTCTAGCACAATCAGCTCATTAATATTTTTCAACTTAATAAGTTACAAATATGATGAATAAACATTTTGTTAATACACTCTTAAAACAAAACACACTCTTAAAACAAAAGAGCGAAATCCACTCCAATAGGATAAGTGCATTTTCGACACTGGAAAGGAATGAACATTTACTCAGAATGAGTTAAATTCACTCGTTTGTTTTAAGAGTGAACAACTATATGTATATGGCATTTGTATAGCTAGAAGAACATATAGGTAAGTATAACTATAGTAGCAAGAACTCTTCGAAAAGAATAGCATACTTTTCTGTTACTTTCTTTAAGAGAGACTGTCATTCCATAAGAGCTAATGCATTAGTTTTGAAATCACAACTTTTCACCAGGTATGTTAATCATCATAACATCAATTAAAAAAATATTGAAAAGAAAATAACATCCGATTATTTAATTGTTAATTGATAAAGTTTTAAAATAGGATGCTAATATTAAAATAGCTGGTAAACATTTAGGGGCAATTTAAAAACTTCAAAATTATATAATTAAGTAACTAAATAACCATTTTTATTTCAAATTTGTTTAATTTCGATGTTAAGTTGATTTCCATACCTAGGGAAAAGGGCTAGCATGGTAAAACAATACTTCTGCGGAAGTTGTGATTCCAAAACTAATGCAATTAGCTCTATGGGACTGATATTAATCCTTCCTAATGTTCACCGTAGTTCCTAATACATAGTACGTACAGCTGGGAAAAAAAACGTTCCACCCTTCGTTTCTCGGCTGCTACTGGTCAAGGAACTTTATGAAAGGTGTCATTTTTCAGGAAATAGCGTAAGGAATATAGAACTGGCAACAAAGATTGCATAAGGGGTCGTCTACATATTAAAATAAGTACCAACTTGGAAAATTCCAATAGCCACACCTAATTTTTGTTACATGAAAATGTTCAGCACCTTCAAAATACCCCATGTATAAAAAAGTATTATCTAGTTTGCATTACTTGCTGAGATAAATTAAAGCATTAATTTTGAACTCGTTTAGGGGGAAATCTCTAAAGTGAAAACAGTAATGGTCGCGTCTTTTCAAAACCACAAACTAACTGGGTTAACATAATCTCGCCAACGGATGCTAGAATTTAGCCTTCTTCACAAAAATTGTGATTTTTAAATGCTTTTTTTTTATTTTGGATTTTAAAATTCAGAAATAAAATAAAGACTAGAAGATAAAAAGTTTTAATTTTAATTTAAGTCGCATAAACGGTTATTTATAACGAACAGATTTTCAAATGCAATTAGTTATAATCACATTGACAAACATGAACATGATTATTGCATTAATGTTTCACATTTTTTATGCAAATTTTTGTTTCATTCATATTACTGCAAAAAGTTTGTTTAAAATTTGTCGCCCTTTATTGGTAATATAAACCACGTATTACAAAACGAGGGTTACAACCTTAACACGATATTTAAGGAAAGCAAAATAAAATTATTCAGAATGATTTGGTAATGATTTTTAATCAAGGGGCTGTTCATAAATGATGTCACACTTTTTCTCCATATTTTTGACCCCCCCCCCCATGTCAAGTGTCACGTTCATAAAAAAAATTTGCATAGAAAAGAGGTCATGCATAGAAAGTAGGGTTTTAAGGTACTGGATTTTTAAACTATTTACATTCAACAAATGAACTTCCTCCCAGGGAGAAGACTTATGGTCATTCATTGAGATTACAGGTATATTGTTGTCATCATCCTCATGTTGTCATTTTCTGTTAATTCGGCTTGTTGCTTTTCAGTAAGCATTCCACTAGATTTTCTTTTATAAAATCCAACTAAATCGCTGTTGATCACATCGAGTTGTAGCTTTAGCTCCTCTTGAGCACGAGCTTTCTTCGCTGGTGGTTCGTTTGGGATTCGCATATCAGGTTCATCTATGACTTCTTGCAGCTTCATGGCAGTTTCTCCCAATGAAACATATGGTTTTGGATCTTTATCCATCGATTGTTTCGACCAAAAGGATATCAAAGTTCCCTTACTTTTCATTGCAAGGGCATAATATTTTCCCACGAGAGAGTTATCTTCATTTTTCAAATCATCTCCTTCGCAGAATTCCATAGTTCTACAACACTTTTTTGGCAGTGTGATGTCACACTTCTTGTAACCCCCCCCCCTTGTCACAAAGTGTCACAGCTAAGTGAACCCCCTCCCCCCCCCCTTCAAGCGTGACATCATTTATGGATGGTCCCCAAGGAAAGTGGGCACTAATAATTTTAAATAAGCAATGTGGTAACAATAAAATGTACTGAAAACCGAATTCCAATAATATTTTAGCATATATTTTTTTTTAATATTAAACTCACTTCTTGAAATTGTATCTTGTAACACATATTTAAAAACATAGTAATCGATATAATTTAAAGTTAATTCGACAAACAAAATACATTGCATGCACTTGAAATAAGAAAAGATTTTTAGATTTTTTTTCAGACATCAATAATTTGAATCCACCATTTATCAACAAATGCTTTTCAACCACCAAACGAAAGGATCGAATTCGCCAAGTAATTTTTTACACGATCCCTAAAATTCGTCTTTTTAATTTTTTTTACAATAATTCGGCAAATAATTGTTTTTGAATTAAAAAAATTGGGATTTTGGTTCTACTTGATCTACTTTATCGATTTCTGTAAAAAAAAAATTGGGGTTGCTATTCATGTTTTATTTTTTATTATTTAAATTTAAATAAAAAATATTAAAACTGAAAAATTGATGAAAAAACTTGTGTGATTTGTTTTTGGAAGATTAAGAAGTGTATAAAGAAAAAAAAACTTTCTTTAATTCCTTTTATTTGTGGAGGTATGAATAAAAGTTTATGAAACTTTTTTAACATTATGGGCGTTCAACTTTGAATGGTTATTTAGCTTAGCAAATAATGTAAAGTAAATAATTCTTTTTTATACATGGGATATTTTGAAGGTGCTGAACATTTTTATGTAAAAAAATTGGGTGTTGCCATTGGAATTTTCAAAGTTGGTACACATTTTAATATGTAGACGACCCTTTATACAATTTTTGGTGTCAGTTCTCAGTTCCTTGACACCTTTCACAAAGTTCCTTGTCCAATAGCAGCCGAGAAACGTGGGGTGGAACGTTTTTTTCCCCAGCTGTACATACAGACATACGAAAACAATTTATAAAATATATAAAGGTATCCTGATGTCACACCTTTCTAATAAAATAAAAAATAATTAAATATGACTGTTTGAATCTTTATTGACTGTTTGAATTAAACATGACTTATGTTTTCTATAAAAATGATTTTTCTTTTTGAATAGATGGGAAAATTATGACCATTGAAGTATTAAATAATGTTTGTTGTATTAATAGAAATATTTCTTACGATGTCACGCTCCCCATACTGCGATTTCATTAGTTGTTTTGTTTTCTTTGACAACGTGTTGGAACAAGACTATTAATGAAAAGATGGTAATAATAATATTCACTCTGGAATAATTTTATTAAATAAATTGGCTCTAAATGCTTGCATTTTTAAATGTTTACAAATTTAATTTCAACTCCTTTAAACAAATAGGGTTTCAAAAAATTCTAGTTATAATTCATTGAAAAGTCACGATTTCAAAATTGTTTTTCTTAAATTTTAGTTTCAAAAAAATAATATTTCTTTTCACTATTTCATTCTAGATGGGTCTATTTCATAAATTTTAGATTTTTATAATAAAAATTAGCAAGTTAGGATTAAAAGGGTTAAAAGCAGACAAATGACGAAAGAATGGGAAAAAAAAGTCCTTTCAAATTTTTTTTTAAAAAAAAGGGAAAGTAGGCTAAAATTGTAAATCTTAGTATGTAGTTTACATTTTTTAAGCCATACTAGCAACATTGAGTAAATAAAATTATACAAACATAAAAATTTAAACTATCGATTAAAGTATGTTTACAAAATAAACTAAAAGAGTTTTAATAGCAGTTGCTTTCGTAAGCATGTGAAAATTATATCAATAACAACGGATTAAAGTTCGATTTAAACTTTTTTTTTTGCCTCCAGCAGACATGACCGATAGTTAGTGAAAACACGTTTTCACAACGCAGCTTTATTTTAGAACAATGGAGGTCGCCATCTTAGATGGCTTCAATGAAGTTCGTTAAAAATTAACATTCTGCACATTTTCTGCGTATCAATGTCATATTACGCAACACAATAATAATTTATATCATTAAACTCTAAAAGACTACTATTAAACTCTAAAAACTATTATTTCATCTTAAAATAACAATTACAAATCATTTTAATTTTTTTTGTGAATAGGTTGGAAGAATATTTGAAAACGAACAACTGATGCCACTCACAGCTAAATAACCGTCATAAATATATATTTTTAAGAATATTTTTCCGGCTCATGAAGGCCCAGAGAGAGCAATAAATATTCTTTTCACTTACTTTAGAACGTTTTCTGCGACGTCCTCGTGGTGACACCATGGGACTGGAATCCTCTCACGGTTAAAGTTAAAAACAGAAAAGAGGGCCCGAAGAGAAAAGAACTTATTTTTGATCTCACCGATTTGGCAGCGGCTTCCGAACTGCACCAGCGCCCTCTTACGCGAGATAAGAGCAAACCGAGAGACGATGAATTGGCAAAGTTGTAAATGAAAATGAAAAAATGGGCGTCTCACCAAACTTTTGATTCTTGTGAAGACTCACTCTCTTCGTGCACCGTGCAACCTCTAGTCACTATTTGACTGACCCTTAGCCACACACAGCAAGTTACGACTAGAAGTTGCACCAAAATCTAGAGCTTATATGCATCTAATTAGGGGAGATAGCTCATCATTTTTTGAAGCCCTTAAATTGATAATTTTTTTTTAGTTCAGCGTGATTTTTCATTATTTGCAGGGTAAACTATAAGCCAGTTATCGACGCACAAAAATCTCAGCCCAGAACAATAGTTAGGTTAGGTTTTGAATTATCGTCGCACTAGAGCTACACGAGGGCTATTGGCGACGGGCGTCGTATTTTAGAACCACAGTCAGGTGACGAGCCAACACCTGAATAGGCACCCAACGCAACCGTTAAGGGCGACATCGTACGCAGCGTTAGGACTTTGAAGGATATTTAACTTGCACTCCCTTACACGGGGTATTATTCGTCGGACATTTTTGGCTGCACGGGCCGTTTATAGGTCGGCAGCTATTTTGGCGATGCCCGGACCCGAACCTGGGACCTTCCGCATGCTAAGCGAGTGCTTAACCGACTGAGCTCCCCAGCCCCCCAGAACAATAGAATTAATGCAGATTATTACTATATAATGCACTTGTTAGGTTACTCAGTTGCTTGGGGAAACGTATATGTTTTTCACTTGTGAAATTTTAAGTTTTTTTTTTTACAGAAAAGGTTTTACCTAAAAAACTGCCAATAAAGTATGTTTTCTCCCTTTACCATCTCACGGCTTACATGTACTGAAAACAGGTAATTTCCTCTGAAAAGACACGGTCTTCGGCAATACCGTTCTATAAAATTAATGAAAATGGCTGGGAAAATCGTACAAGTTTCTCCCCTTAGAGGGGTATATTTATTAAAGTTTACACCGCAGCACCCATTAACCCATCATACAGTCTTATTTTTAAATAATTCAATTCAAAATCAGTGTAAATTTTAGCATAATCTTCTACGACAAGATGCCATTTCATAAACTATATACTGTAATAAACAAATTGCCGGTGTTATACCAAAAATTTGAGTCCTAGCTGGCTACTAAAAATGGTGCACAATTGCATCAAACTTTTAGGCATGTAAAAACTCTTGGTAAATTTTGGTACAATCTCTAGAAATAAAGTTTGGTACTTGTGGCAAGAGGATGACCAAATTATGGCAGGTTTGGTGGTTTCACCAAAATTTGGTGATTCACGGAACAATCTTCTACTCCTAAAAATACCATATTCCATTCGAATTCACTCTTATAAACGTTATGAATTAAAGAATGTAGTTGCGATCCTCACATTCTCCAAAGTATAACTAAGATGATAAAGTCCGGGACCTGGCTCTATATTTGCGACTTCGCTTCTAATTGAATTTACCATTATCAAAGTCGCTAATCAAACCGGACTAAATATATATACCATAATTTTTTTTAAAGTTTTAGTTTGAAATATCGTCGCACTAGAGCTTCTCGAGAGCTATATATACTATATATATTAGCCATACTTTGAATAATGTGAATTTTGCAACTACATACTCCAATTAAAACAGAGTGACCAAAAAATAGGTTTATAGTTAGTTAGATAGTTATTTTGCAGCAAGAGTTATTCATACTTTTATTACTGGTTTCTTTACACACCGTCGATGCTCCTCGCTTTGATTTCCAGCCAAGGATTATACTTATAAACACCAGCACACATAATATAAAATGATTTGTGCTGGTGTTAACTGGTAGACAGTGCCGGATTTAAAGACCAAGGGCCCCTAGGTCTTTTAATGGACGCCCCCCCCCCTTTTTAATTGACTTTAATAAACATCAGAATAACACAGTATGTTAATATATTCTATAAAATTTATAAAATCACACGATTTTTAAATTTTTCGAAGATGGTTTGGCATTTTTATCTTTTTAAGGACCCCTTTCCTGACTGGGCCCCTAGGAACGAGCCTTGTAGGCTTAGGCCGAAATCCGGCACGGCTGGTAGATGGGGAATTCGAAGTTACTCTGAGTTATTTGCTTAATCCTCGAGCATTAAAGAAATAAACAGAAGCTATCTCGAAGTTTAACCAAACAAGGTCTACAAATCGTTACTCTTTGAATCATACAAGTCGCGTGCTGCTAAAATTTAGCCAACCAACATAACTAAACACGACCAAGTCAAATAACATCTTTTAAATAACCTAAACGTCTTACCAATGGTACATTTGAAGCTACACTAACTGTAAAGCTACTTTTGGACCTCCCTGTACATTAGTTTATGGTTACATTTGTGTCGAACTAGGATGAATGCTTGTTTTACGCATACTATGAAAGAAGTCTTCTTAAATATCCAACGGCGTCACGCCTCGTTAGTAATTAAAATTTCGCGGTAATTTCAGAGTTGATTAGTTTTAAAGGGCAATTCTAGATCAAATTTCTGTGTTAAACTTAGATACTCAGCTATAATCATATTAATATCCAGACTAAGTTGGATTAGGCGTTCTGCCACCGAGGTTGCCTTTGCAGTTTCTTCCCAGCTTATATAAAAGCGAATCGTGAAAAGAACAAAAAAAAATTCCCTCCCATAATTTGAACCGTTTATATAGAGCTGGAGCACTCGTTTATATAGAGCTGGAGCACTTTAAGCCTGTCGTAGTCAAAAGTCGAAATAAGGTAGCCTTGGGTGCCCGCTTAAGTCTCAACCTCATCACCTGACTGCGGTTAAAAATCACAAATTTTGTAAAAATAGACATGGTGTAACTCTAGGAACGGCTTTAATTCAATCAAATGAAACCATATACTTTCTATTGGTCAAGCTAGTTCCATAAGTTTGTTAGGAGAAGCGCCCCAAGCGAGTAAATAAGTAACTGCTTCATATTCCCATCAATGAGGGTAGAAATGCCTTTATGAATGTGTCGGTGGCGAGGGGCCAAAGTCAAGTTCAACAGAAGTTCTGCCAGAAAGTCAAACTGTTGTCGTAGAAATTTAAAAACACTCTATTCCATAAATTATGATAAAAGTCTGACACTTGAAGTTAGCAATTTATGAAGTCCTATTTGAAAATTTCTGAGGACGAACTGCTGAAGTTTTTTTTTTCCTTTTCTGTCGGGGAACAGATGGAGAGATGTATGAAATTAACTGATGGACCAATTCTCAAGAAATAATATTTAGCATCTAAACACTCCAAAATTAAAAGCCCTCCGTTCCATAAATTATGATACCAAGTCTGACACTTGGAGTTAGCAATTTATGAAGTTATAATTCAAAATGTCTATAGAAGAACTGATGAAGGGTTTTTTTCTGTTGGAAAACTGATGGTGGAAATGAAGTGAACTAATGGACCAAGCCTCAAGAAACATCAGTGAGCATCTAAAGAAGCAGAAAAGTGGCAATGGAAAATACTCCATTTTAAAAATAATGACACCAAGTCTGACACTGTGTGTCTCGAAGTTAACAATTTATGAAGTCCTATTTCAAAATTTCTGTAGAAGGACTGATGAAGTTTTTTTTTCTGTCGGGAAACTGATGGAGAGATTTATGAAATGAACTGATGGACCAAACCTCAAGAAATAATAGTGATCATCTAAACGCTTCAAAATTAAAAACACTCAATTCCATAAATTATGGTACCAATTCTGACATTGTGTGTCTTAAAGTTAGCAATTTAAGAAGTCCTATTTGAAAATTTCTGTAGTGGAACTCATGCCGGTTTTTTTTTCTGTGAAGAACTGATGGAGAGATTTATGAAATGAACTGATGAACCAATTTTCAAGAAATAGCAATGGGAATCTAAAGAAGCAGAAAAGTGGTCGTAGAAAATTAAAAACACCAACATTTTGTTAATAATTATACCACGCCTGACACTGTGTGTCTTGCAGTTAGCAATTTATGAAGAATTTGGAAGTTTCTATAGAAGAACTGATGAAGTTCGACGAAGTCAGTTGAAAGAATTGCTACAAATTAAATGTTTTTGCTATTCACTAATGTTCTTGTAAAAGTTTGTAATTCAATAAAATATTTCCGACAGAGGGAATATAAATACATCAATGGCCAAAATAAATGGATGCTTTAACGCTGTGCAACAAATAGGGTTTGCATTTTCATCTTTTTTTTTTTACATTAATTCGAACAAATCAACATAATTTTCGTAAGCTTTATAAAGAAGTGGACCAATAACATGTGAGTAATCGGTATTACTGGGGTGGTTCTTATGGTCGGATTATGCTCCATTGCTAATGATCTTTTGTCATCGACAACCTAATTAATTATAATCGGAACGCATAAAAAATATCACTTGCTTGGTAATTGGAATTCTGGAGCGAAGTTTCTGGCGACACTCTTAGCTATTTCGGCTTCGGCTCTGGCTTGCTTGGCGACAAGGTCAGCTTGTTCAGCCTTTCCACGGGCTGTCGCCGTCCTGAAATGCGCGAAGTTGGCACACAGCATTAAATTGCACATCAATTTGCATAAAATTAACACAAAATCTGTAAAGTTAATCACATAATTTAAGAATTAGTGGTAGAACGTGCTAAGTGACATTTAAAAAAAATGAGATTTTTGTGTCCATGTGTGTGTGAACGTGTTATCTCCTAATTTAAGGATAAGTTTCCCCTTTCTCATAGACTTTCCGTTATATTTATGTCGTTTGGTATTATTTTTTAGGGATCTAAGTGTAAACTTAAAACACCAAAAAGCTTATTTCCTCGTTTTCACCTTTTTGTCAGTTAGCACGTTCTTCCACTAAGCTCTTCAATATGGCTGATTGGTGAAGTGTGTAGAGTATTACTTTCTGCATGCGTATGATTTACAAACAAGATATGCAAATACATGTTAGTAACTTCATATGAGCGAGAGAATATTTTTTGAACAAAGACAATAACTTCTCAATGTAAAAATATGTTGCAACATTACTCCGTAAGAAACTGGGAGTAACGGTTGCCTCCAGGTTTACCGAGAAGTATTATACTAAAAAAATCAGAACTTCAAACCTACTGTTACTTCGGATTTTATACTGCAATTACGTACTATAATAATCAAAATGACTGGTAGTAATGTAGTAGTAATTCAGCGCCATCTAGCGTGGATGCTATTTTGAAGTTGCGCCTGTGGTATCTACTACCATATAGTATCAACAAATTATTCATTGCTGCAAGAAGTCTAATGTACCTGGATATGGCGATGTCCGCCTTCTGCAGGGCTATCTGCGAGGCCCTGTGTGCCCCGTTGACCGCCGCCTCGACGCGTTCCTTGAACTTGGGGCTGCGGAATATGCGGCGCTCGCCAGCGCCCCCTACCAGGAAGTTGTTGCGGTACTTGCCCCGCTCCACGGCCCCGTCCTGCACGGAAACACGAATAAACTTTTGGTCTGCAGATCAAATAGAGATCATACTAGAGTGGTGCAAATAAAAGTGGCCCCGCGACGGAGATAGGAATAAGATAAACTTTTTACAATGTCAAAAACCAACGCAGAAACCTTGCCCCACCGCCATTACTAGCCCATTGTGGAGTAAGTTTGGCTTGTTTTGTCATAACAGCCCTAGAATCGCTTTATTAACAATATCTTCACACCTACCTTGTATGTGGTCCTTCCGTACCCGAACCTCCTGTTATTGTGCCACTCCCCCTCGTACTTCAGCCCGTCCGAGCGCTCAGCTATCCCGAAACCGGACCTCCGGTCGTCCTTCCACTCGCCCATGTACGTCTCGATCACGTTGCCGTCCAACGGTTCGCCGCCCACGTCCGCCGTGCTGTCCACGTCGGACGTCGTCTCCTCGTCCTCGGCCCCGCTCGTGGCAGCCGCGTCGTCCTCGTAACTCGTGCGCTTCGTCTTGGGGGACAGGAGACCCTGACGAGGGAAAAGAGATAGTAGAGTTATGTAAACTTTACAATTCACGTACACTTCATGCATTTATATACATTTTACAAAGTATTCGTCAACTCCTTAATATGCTACATCAGGGGTTCCCAACCGGTGGTACGCCTACCACTGGTGGCACTCGGGAATATTTCAGGTGGTACGCGTGAGTGATGTGAGCAACTTGATTCTAGCAATAGCTTCTGTACGCATCTGCAGTGAGCACGCAAACATATTACTCATTATTTTAAAGAGAAATCTTTCATTAACATCTGGATCGCATGTAAAACCTAACACCCTTTGACCTGCTGGCAAGCTCTGCTATTTTTGATGTCATTTGTTACGAGTTACTTGTGTGATTGTGGATTTTCTGAACTTTAGTAGAAAAAAACCAGACGCAGAATAGGAGTTGAAGAGGACTTAGTGAAGATACGCTCCATTACTCCTAATAATCCTAATATTGATATTTTAATCACAGCGTAAACAACAAGATTTGCACCAAAGACTATAAAAAAGCATATTTTGTATGGTGATTAATTTTTCGCTGAGTTTGCATTATTTTTAATTTGTATGATTTTAGTCCTATAGGTAATAGTTTTAAAACTGTGATAATACCATTTTAGTTTTTTTTATTTCTCTTTTATTATAAGCATGTTAAAAAATAATCAAATATCTAACCATTAAACACGAAGTTTTCTCAGGAATTTTATTCAAAAAATCTTTGAACACTTTTAGAAGTTTAAATATTATTCTCTTATTAAAATATTTAGGTCTGGTGGTACGCCAAAATTTCTCAGATAGTCGAGTGGTACGCATGTGCAAAAAAGTTGGAAACCCCTGTGCTACATTATAAAAAATGTGTTAATTGTAATGAAAAATGCGGTTATTTTCTTTTAACAGTTTTTGTTTTCTGTAAAATGCTGCGTCATCGTTGTAACTCCTGCGCTTTGTCTTTAGGGAATGAGATAGTCAGGGCATCGCACAAAACAAACGTTGGCACTTTATATGCTACAGTGTAAAAATCTCTAAATTTTAACCGAGAAAGATAATATTTACAATAAAATACTGTTAGTTGCTTTTGACAATTTTTCCTGAAAAAATGAACTGCTTGAAGTATTTTTCTGTTGAGAGTATTAGACAGCCAAACGACTAAAGGCCTTATCACAAGAGAGCCCGTTCGTTTAGCGACGCCCCAACGCCATTTCAATAACTGTTTTTTCGAGCAGCTTTTGCTGGCTGAGTTTTTTCGAGTCGACGTGAAAAAATCCGCTACTTTTTAGTTGAGCGAACGGCTGCTCCAACTAAAAACGAAGTTCAGTCTTGACGTCATGACCGAGCCTCCTCCTTGTACCTCCTCCTCCAATACCGCGATAGTACTGCTTTTAAGTCTGATGTCACGCATGTCGTAGCCGGTCTCTGGAGGACGTGTTTGCTGTCCCAAAATTTTTTTTGACGAGCGATGTCCGTATCGTCTGATAAGGGCTTACGCATTTCAATTGTTTGTGGACCAAAACAACTAAGTTGCAAGAGCCTCGTCACTTGTGTGCTTCTTGTCCTGGGTTACAGGAGATCCTGACGAAGAGTAGGTAGTCAGTAGAATTTGTTACACGTTGCACAAAATAACAATTTATATGCTACACGGTAAAAAAAAAATCTGCTAATTTCAGACTTATTTTTGACCAAAAATGCTGTTTGTTGCTTTAACAGGTTTTCCAGCGAACTGTTTTAAGTGAAAAAAAATCTGTTTTGAGTATTAGACAGCCAAGCGACCAAGTTTTTCAATTGTTTGTGGTCTAGAACAATTTAACTGGTGCCATTCGTCTTGGGGGACAGGAGACGCTAACGAGAGAATGAGATAGTATTGCTTGTTACGCGATGCACGTCGCACTTTACGATGCACGTACACTTTGTGCATTTACATACATTTTACAAAGCACACGTCAACAATTTATGTGCAAAAACGTAAAAAAAAAATCTGTTAATTTTACAGTTAGTATTGTTAATTAAAAAAAAAAATTCCTGTAAAATGCCTTACTCGTAAGTCGTGCGCTTCGTCTTGGGGGACAAAAAACCCTGACGAGGGTTAAGAGATACTCAGTGCACAATATGCACTTTGACACTTAATATGGTACACTGCAAAAAAATCTTAATTTTAACGAAAAAAATATATTTACAGAAAAACACTGTTAGTTGTTTTGGACAATTTTTGACTTTCCGATTTACCCTTTTGGGCAAAGAGTAGTCGAGACTTAAACGGGATTGAAGAGTAGATGGAAAACACCCTTTCATCGCCGGGTTACACGTCCGCGCTGAAATCTGCTTGGCGATAAGTGGCGATCGGAACCTGCTTCTCCATTGGTTCTTCTTGCGCGGTTCAAGCGTCAGACTATTTTTTATAATTTTGATTATAGAGATAGTTCATCCGTGAGCCGCATGATAAGAACCACGGAAAAACTGGCTTCGTCCCACTACTTTAGGCTCTGACTCGCTATCTTCGCCAAGCAGACCTGATGCAGACAGACTACTATGCAATGAAGGGGTTCTTCCCCTGGACTCTTCAATTGTGAATTACCTTGAAGGGAGATCGTTTTCCTTCGGGGGCTCCCTGTGGGACCATCCCCCGCGTGTCCCTCAGCACGAACCCCCCTCTCCCCTCTTCCGGCCTCCTGTCCAGCGTGGTGACGTCACTTCCCGGGGTGGGGGACTTCCGGAGGGACTGCCTGCGCGTGTGGGCCGCCAGCCCGAAGGGTGCGCTGCTGCGGACTCCGTAACCGTGACGCATGCCCTTCACCCATTGGCCCTGGAACGTGCCTGCAAAGAAGAGAAACATATAAAGTACAGTTAAACTTGGTTACAACGACAACTTGAATGACATAAGAGTTTATTAAAAGAATGTGCTACGCAGGGCCCGATCAAGACTTTTGTGCAAGGGAAGCCTGTATTTGATTTGGGCCAACCCCCCTGCCTTTTGGGGCCCCCCGAGGCAAATACGCTTCATCAAAAGTGGCTTAACTTAAGCTTTAATGATGAATACGATTAAAAAGTACATACAATGGTAAATTTTTTTGTTTCCAGATATCCCGTATCACAAACTCGTAAGTTGAAAGGGCCCCTAAAAGTGGCTTAAAGTTTTATAAAGAATACTATAAAAATTTTACAAGCTGGGGAATCTATTTTGTTGTCCGCAGACATGGCTATCCATCCCCCCACTTGATTTATTACATTTAATAATCCACTTTGTTAATAACGTTGCTCATTTATACCGTTGTGGTCGCTTGAATGGGACCTAAACGCCCCCTCCCCTTTCCCGTCACCATGGCAACCAGACCCGCATAGTAACCCTTCTGTCGATACTCTTCTCTGGCTGTAGTCAGTAGGATTGGATTCTAAGCCATACAGCAACTCATTTGATACGCAAATGGTATCCTGCACCAATCCCACTATTTGAGCGGGATTTTTATAACTGCGTGAAACTGAAAGCGTTAAATTAAAATTTGCGCTTCTTTGGCAAAATACAGTAATGTATAAAAAATTTATGATAATACTTGGGATTTTGCTCTTTGAATATTTCGGTACAGCTCGGCTGTACTTGCTGTATACCACGAGCCGCCACTGAATTCATAGTAAAGGAGAATTATACATTTTTTTTTAAAATGTTGACATATGAAGTGTTTACATGATATTTTCTCGAGTCAGCTCAAAACTTCGTGAAGTCAGTCACAAACAACCCAAAACAAAGTATGGTTTGAGAAACGCAGGGACTGTTTTGAGATTATATACACTCTAGCCCATGACCATGATGAGTTCAACACAGTTTGGGAAATAGACACAACTGTAAAATATCGCGATGCAGTAAAAACTTTTTGTAAAGTCTGTTACTTTGTGCCGACCATTGCAAAACGTGAGGGATCCCAGTAGCCGAAACAAAATACGGCATAGCCAAGTAGAAATAATAGTTCAAAAATAAACAAGAAGCTCTGATTTAATAGTTTATTTAAATGCTTTTAAAAGTACGATTTATATTTATAAAACGTATGTAAATACAGAGAGAGAGAGAGAGAGAGAGAGAGATGGACAAAATAATCAATAGGTATCTGATGTCATACTTTTCTAAACAAAAATTAATAATGAAAATAAAAAAGTTTAGGTAAAATTCAGATAAACATGTAGGGGGGGGGGGGGGGGCATAAACAGATAGACGGATAAAAAGTATGAAAGAGAGGTCACTGCTGCTGTACCTATGTAGCCAATTTTTTTGTATTTTATCGGACGGTTAGATTAGAACTAAATGTGAAACGAACCGCATTTTCGCTAAACGGGGCAGAAAACCTATAAAAAATTGCCTATTTCCCTATTGGGTTCGTCTTCACTTGTTCTTAGTTAGTGATCCAAGTGGTTTTTTCTTAAAAAAGTTAGAATTTAAAGTTAAAGAAAGTTAATTTCTTTCCAACTAAAAATGTTAAAATACATTTAGGAGCCCAAGTCAATATGACAGAGAGGTCTTATACAAGCATTGCATACAAGTGTAGAGAAAAAAGTCTATTTCTGCGATTGATTTGTAGCACCTGTAACAATATTCTCCCCCTGCGGGAAAAGGTCGCTGGTTAGCTGTTAAATAGTGTGGTATGTGCTGTTTAAAATACACATATTATAATCATCCATAAATACATATCAAAATCATCTCTGTACCTTTACACACTAAATCGAAAGTGAAAAAGGCGAATTTTTTTAACTGCTTTACTATTTTTCTTTCGACTTCAAAATCCTGGAGGAAGGGGTGCAATTGCCCTCATTTGCTACGAAATATTAGTACTATACATTTACGGTTTACGCATTAATTGCTTTCGTTCTTAAAAATATTTCGTATATTTCTAATATTTTTTATGCCGAATGCCGCTTTAATTAGTCTTAACATTTAACGATCCAAAAAAATTGCTGCTCTAGGCTACAGCCTACTTAGCCTATTAAGAAATCCAGCCCTGGTTTCTACGTAACTCCTAATCACAAAGTTACAACACAACAGTAACAACAAAACTCTGCACTATATGGTAGTAATAGGCAAGTTTTCTTCCGGTTCAAAAAGAAAGAGGTGCCTTAAAAAAAGTAATACAAACGACCGCGTCGTGGACGATTAAATAAGCAAGAAATGTGTGCAAAGTGACACAAAGTATTGTAGGAAGTAATTATTGTAAGAAATATTGTATCGTAGGAAGTAATTATTGTAGGAGGAATATTGCACAATGACAACAGCAACAACAATTCTGCACTATGGTAACACGTGAGTTTTCTTCCAGTAGAAAAAGAATTGTTTTTAAAAATAATGCAAACGTCGTGGGCGATTAAATAAGCACGAAGTGTGTGCAAAGTGACGCAAAATATTGTAGAAAGTAATTATTGTAGATTGTAGGACGAATATTGCACAACAGTAAGCAACAAAATTCTGCACTATGGAAAAACGTGCGTTTTCTTTCTGTAAAAAAAGAATTGCTTTAAAAAATAATGCAAACGTCGTGGGCGATTAAATAAGCACGAAGTGTGTGCAAAGTGACGCAAAATATTGTAGGAAGAGGGGGAGATGGAAAGAAGAAAAAAGAAGCGTCCTTGAAAATGGAACGATGGAAGCAAGGCTGAATTCCACCACAATCCGTCTATTTCTGTATCGCTGTTTGGCAACGTCCGATCCGTCGACAGCTTAGAGTTAAGATGAAGGCGGAGATGCTTGGCGCGAAATAAAGTGAAGCCGTCAGAAAGTCGCCAAGTAACACTAGTGAGCCCAAAAGCGTAATTTAATTCTTTTTAAAGCGTTGATTAACAATCGAAAAATGACTGTTTGCCCAGTTGTTGTCTGAGCTCGAGATCTGAATTTACACAAGATTGTAGCAATTTCCTTCACAGCCACTCAGGTAAAAAATATGCATCGAAATAACAGTTTTTTATTAGATAGTTAGATATCGCCAAGTCGATGCAGAAAGCCTAGGCAAACTCGAAACTAAACTGTAGAATCTTGCTCTAAAGAGTTCGCCAAGAGTGTTCGATTGGGCTTACTACAAAACGATCGATGGCTTCACTAGGCGAAGCAAGTTTTGTATTGGTTTTCCCTCAGTAGCATCTCCATCTTCTTCCTAACTCTAAGATCGACAGGTGGCGCGCTAGTCGCACCTCAATCCGGGTTGCCAACCTTTTCCACCAAACTTCGAGTAATTAAGTAATGTTTGGGCCACAATGCACCATTGTTTGCGGAACGGAAAACGAAACTGGTTGAAGACGTGAGCTTTGTTTCCGCGATTTGTGAAAGGCGGTGTGTTTTCTTATATCGGCGAATGTATAGGAACACCATTTTATTTCAAAAGCACATTGGTACACCAAAACAATATGCATATTTGAATATGGGAGTGCTATGGGTATTTTTGACCTACTTTTCTTCTAAACAAATACGTATTGACATCTAAAGATGTCCGTCTGTCCGTCCAATCGAAACCCCTTCCTGAGAATAGGTTCTATCCGTCGGATTATAAAAATAATTTTTTTGTTAGGAAGATATGACCTCAGAGACCCATCTTTCATACTTTTCGTCCGTCTGCCAGTACGTCCGACCAGAAATCTGTCTACTATCTGTCGTCAAATTTCCCATTGAATAAGCATAGAAATTTAATTTCAAGTCTTTAAATCACTGTTGCCACATAAACAATGGCACGAGAAACTTAATTACAAATAACATTGAACAAAAAAATTATTTTTGTAAAAAATCAGTTTGGAATGACGTCATAAATAGTGTGGTACAATGTGATACTTTGATTGATCATCATTCGTTTACTAAGAAAGTGGGAGACCCTTATATTTTTGCATAAAATTCTGGAATAGTTGAATTTGGCTTTAAAATAAAGATCAAATTTTTGAGGAAGCGATTTTTTTTCTTATGTGCATAAAACTTGTGTAGAAGCGGTTCTAGGTGACAGTTATAGTTACAACTCTACTTGTTTTCCTATAAGAATTTCAGAAAATATCTAAATAATAGGAGAGTACGCTATTTTAGTTACTTCAAAACTTCTTGTTATGTTTCTTAAATAATAATCAACACTTTTTGAAGTACTAATTTAATTGATAATATATTCCCCCAACTGAGCTATTTTAGCATGCAGAGCTTTAACAAACGGTTAAGATGCTTGTTCTGTAGCAGTCTAACACTCTTTATGCGGTTAAAACAGTACATTATTACACAAAAATCTGTTTGAGAAATAGTAGTATTTTCAGTAAATGTTTTTTTTCTGTAAAATCAACATATATTTTTACAGTGTTGCACAACGTACATCATTTTATAGACAATGCTTGTAGTTTAAAAAAAATCATGCAAAGATGTCAACCTCTTACTTATAAACTAATTTGGCACTATCCTGTATAAACCGAACTGGCTGCTGCTTCAGGAAAGAAAGCCTTTTTAACGAAATTTTTATTTGGCACGTTTCAGGATTTTGTTTGTGTTTATTCCTGTGACTTCTTCTAAATTCATAAATGGCTCTATCTGTTAATTCAGGAAAAGTCAGACATTTTGACAGTGGTATGACTAATTTATCAGAGCCTATTTTTAAACTTTTTTTTTACATATTTCTGTTTTACCACTAACGAAAATTCAAGTGTTAAATTAAGGGGTCATAGGAGTCTTAAAAACGTGCAAAGAAGGTACTACAAAGCATAGTTTGATCTTTCATGTAATTTTTTAACTACTCAATATATAAGTATAATTTTTTGTTTGTAATTCTATAATATTTATTTATAATAAAACAAATTTTAAAATTTATGAAACTTTAGCCAAAACTAAAATAAATGATATTAAACATAAAGCTATTTGAACACATTGGGATTATGTTTGCGGGGCAAATTTTGTGGTCAAAATTGAAAAAATAACCAAGAAATTGAATTTATATTGTATAAATGTGTACAAACAAAGACTTATACCTAAATTCTCAGCTCAATTTTAATTAGAAATTATTTTTAAAAAAATTAAAATCAAAATTTTAATTTTTTTTTTTTGGGGGGGGGGGAAAAGTTTTTAAACTAATTTCGAATTAAAATTGAGCTGAGAATTTAGGTATAAGTTTTTGTTTGTACATATTTATACAATATAAAGTCATTTTCTTGGTCATTTTTTCAATTTTGACCTCAAAATTTGCATCGCAAACCTAATCCCAATGTGTTCAAATAGCTATGTTTAATATCATTTATTTTAGTTTTGGCTAAAGTTTCATAAATTTTAAAATTTGTTTTACTATAAATAAATCTTATAGAATTACATACAAAAAACAACACTTATATATTGAGTAGTTAAAAAATTACATGAAAGATCAAACTATGCTTTGTAGAACCTTCTTTGCACATTTTTAAGACTCCTATGACCCCTTAAAGACCATTGAGCTTCATCTCTTTTTTTTATGCTCCGCTAACACTCCACAAAACAAAGGAATCGCTGAGCAATGACCATGAAGCGCTTCGCGGCAAGAGCTGCGCTCTCTCACTGATTGCATGAAAAATAAGCTTGAAATTTATTTTTTAAAAAATGACAAATATGTTGTGAAATGGTACTTCCTGTACAGGCAATGAATGATGAAATCAGCAACTTTTCAAAGTGCAATAGAATATTATTTCTGACAACTGCCCAAACTTATTTAAATATAAAAGAGGGTCTGACAACTGCAGCACGCACTGCAAACATCCGCGTCTGCTTTTAGAGTTACGAAAAAATCGCACTCAAAGACGACATACGATATTTCCATAAGGGTAGGGTTGATACATATCTATAATAATAAAAATGAAATTTTGTATGTATGTATGTATGTATGTATGTATGTATGTCTCTCCGAAACTCACAAACTAGACATTTGTTTGACTCGTAACTTGGCACAAATGCATAGTTCATACTTGAGTTACAAAATAAGAACTTTCAGAGCTCAAAATGTTCTATTTTTAGAGAAAATTCGAATTTTCTGGAAAAACTACACCACTTTGGCTCAAATCCGATTATTTTTTTTACCTTCCTGATGCCATCAGCTGGAAAAAAATAAATAAAACTTTCAACAAAAATAAATAAAATTGAAAATGTTTATTTTATTGTGTTGCCATAACTTTCAGGAACTAAATCCATTATTTGAAAATAATTGATATGTTTCAAGTGACGTATTTGCGACAAGTCTTCATTCCTGGATTATTGTGGGTTTAGTTGATGATTTCTTCGATGAAGGTTCTGTTGATTACAAATATGCATATTCAGGCAATAAATGTGTAGTTAACCTATAAATTCTAGAGCTGCATATTAGGCCTTTATTTTCTCGCCAAATACATTGCCAATCCCGCCAAATTATTAATTAAAACTCGCCAAATGGACAAAATGTTTATTAACCATCATTTTTCAGTATTAGCTTAACGGCCATCGCACGAGCTGCATATCAGGGTTGTATGTCTTTATTTTTTCGCCAAATACGTTGCCAATCTCTCCAATTCATTAATTAAAACTCGCCAAATGAGCAAAATGTTAAGCTATTACTGAACTATGATGGTTAATAAAGGCCATCGCACTAGAGCTGCATATAAGGGTTTTATATCATTATTGTTTCGCCAAATATGTTGCCAATCTCGCCAAATTATTTATTAAAACTCGCCAAATGGGCAAAATGTTTGTAAAGCTATTACTGAACTAAGATGGTTAATAAAGGTCTTCTCACTAGAGCTGCATATTAGGATTTTATGTCTTTATTTTTTCGCCAAATACGTTGCCAATCTCGCCAGATGGGCAAAATGTTTGTTAAGCTATTACTGAACTATGATGGTTAATAAAGGCCATCGCACGAGCTGCATATTTGAGTTTTATGTCTTTTTTTTTTTGGCCAAATACGTTGCCAATCTCGCCAATTCATTAATTAAAACGCGCCAAATGAGCAAAATGTTTGTTAAGTTTTTACTGAACTATGATGGTTAACAAAGGCCATCGCACTAGAGCTGCATATCAGGGTTTTATTTATTTTTATTTTTTCACCAAATATGTTGCCAATTTCGCCAAATAATTTATTAAAACTCGCCAAATGCGCAAAATGTTTTTTAAAAATTATTTATATGCTGGTTGGTTGTGCTAAGGTCATTGTGTTAGAGCTGTATAATGGGTGTGTTTGTAGCTTTATCTATTTTTCATCAAATTATTTCCCAAAACGTGCCAAAAGAGTTAAACGATTTTATGTATTTATGAGGGAATTGTGATGACATTTATGAAGGCATTTTACACCGTATTTTTGATTTTGGAATTTTAAATATATTCATTCATACTTGAAAATACTTGAAAACGAGCGATTTCATACTTGAAAACGAGCGGGAAGAATAACTTAAATTTATGATCTTATAGCAGGTTATATGATACACGTACTTGCATCGATTTGATATTTTTTTAATCCGTGCGAAGTACGGGTATAAATTTGCTAGTTCTTAATATAATTCTACAAATTCTTGAGACAACATAAGCACGCCAGAGTAGGAGTTGATTTGAACATTTATTTTAAAAAAAACTGACTAAACGATACAAGTGTTGCCACATGGCATTGTGCAATGATTGATGATGACGTATTATACAATGATCAGTGAGTTAACACCTGAGCTGGTAATTTAGGCAACACTTGAGCTATTAATTTCACTTACCAACAACAACACATATATATTCCGGCTTGTGCGCTTGATCAGAGACCCGCTTATAAACCTTCCCCCGTCAAGTAAGACAGACAAAAAAAGAATTTTTACTCTCACAGAGAGAGAGAGAGAAATTACACCCAGGGCAAAGGCGGAATCGAACCCGCACCTGGTACAGTGCGCAGAGTGTCATAACTACTCGGCCATCCGGGCCCCATATTTCATAATGTTGCCACGATCGAAAGATCAGGCCTATTAGCTCATTAAGTTAAATCCCATTTACCAGACCTGTTTGTTTACGGTTTTTTTAATAACAGTAAACAAACAGTAACAGTAAATAAATAACCCCCACCAAAAGACTTTTTTTTAAAATTCTAAATTAATCTTATTTTTATGAATGATCCCAATAGCTGAGTTTGAACGTATTTTAAACACACGAGAGTCATTTTGTTAAATTACAGATATTCTTATAAAACTTTTTAAAATTTTGCATATTTAACAGATGATATTACTCTTTTCAGGGGCTTTTATATAAATTAATGAAGCATTTTGTAAATTTTTCTTCATTTGTTTTAATATTAAATTATCTATGAAAGAGAGATGGCTTTAAAAAATAATAGTTTCAAACAAGTATTTGAAAACACAGTTGCTAAAATATATTATTTAATTACAATTGGGTCAATCCATTACAAATCACTCAGACCTGTTGCTCGACATTTTTGATTTTCCTAATTTTTTTACCATATATTTCCTAATAGTAGGTGAGTTCAAAACCAAAGTAAAAAAAAAATGGAGTTCATAATTTTTTTTGGCGGCCATTTAAATTTTGCTTCAATGTCGATTTTCGACTGAAAACTACTTTCTCTTAAATGTATATAGCTCTGTTGATTTTATAGATATCAAGACGAAATAAAAAAAAAAGAAAATGATCAGAATGATGCTATAAACAGTTTGCCAGAGCATAATATTACCAAATTAGTGAGGAAACGGGAGATAAAAAAATTACAACTGAAAAATGAAAATTCGGTTAAAACTGGAGTTTTAGCGCTGAAAGTATGGTAAAGAAAAGAGACTCGCCTTAGATATTTTTTTCCTGGATATACCAGCTTTAGAACTAATGTTGTTGAAGTTTAAAGCTTGAGGATTTTTCTTTATTTTTTTTACTATTTTTCAAAATTGCTGAAAATTGTATTTTCGCCATTTTTAACGTAAAATATCTCAAAAAGGACTCAGTGAAAAAATTTGAAATTAATACAGGTAGTACAACTTTATGACATAAATATGTGATAAAAATTTTGCATTGTATTTCGGACTGGTTACAGAGATACAGTGCTTCAAAAATGGTCAAAAACTGCATTTTCCCACTTTTTAAGGTCAAATATCTCAAAAGGGAGTGTGTGAAAATATTTGAAATTAATACATTTATTACCTCTTTATGACATAAACATGTGACAAAAAATTTTGTACTGTATTTTGAACTGGTCCCAGAGATAGAGTTAATCAAAGTTGGGTAAAATCTGTACAACAGACCCCTCAAAATGTAACAGTTTTTAATGGTAAAATTCCGTGAATGTAATGCGAACATTTAACTGAAATATTAAACGAAATGTTCTAATCATTTAAAAAAAATTAATTTAGGCAAGATAAATTTACAAAAAAAACGCATTTCTTCCTAAATTTAAGTTTGTCTTGTCTAAATTAAATTTATTAAGTGATTAGAACATTTCAATTAATATTTCAGTTAAATATTCGCATTCCATTCACGGAATTTCACTATTGAAAGCTGTTACATTTTGAGGGGTCTGTTGCATAGTTTTTGCCCAACTTTGATGCACTGTATCTCTGGAGCCATTTCAAAATACAGTACAAAAATTTTGTCACGTTTTTATGTCATATAGAGGTACTACCTGTATTAATTTCAAATATTTTCACTCATTCTCTTTTGAAATACTCGACCTCAAAAATTGAGAAAATGCAGTTTTTGGCCATTTTTGAAGCACTGTATCTCTGGAACAAGTCCGAATTACAATACAAAAATTTTATCACTTATTTATGTCATAAAGTAGTACTAAATGTATTAATTTCAAATTTTTTCACTCGGTCCTTTTTGAGATATTTTCGTTAAAAATGGCGAAAATACGACTTTTATCGAAATTATCTAAGGCGAGTCTCTTTTTCTTTTACCCTATTTTCAGAGCTAAAACTCCCGTTTTAACCTAATTTTCTTTTTTCAGTTGTAATTTTTTAATCTCCCGTTTTCTCACTAATTTGGTAATATTTTGCGCTGGCAAACTGTTTATAGCATCATTCTGATTATTTTATTTTTTATTTCGTCTTGATATCTATAAAAAATCAACAGAGTTATATGCATTTAAGAGAAAGTAGTTTGCAGCCGAAAAAATTAAAATGGCCGCCAAAATTTGTTTTTACTTTGGCTTTGAACTCACCTAGTATTAGGGAATATATGGTAAAAAAATTACCAAAATCAAAAATGTCGAGCAACAGGTTTGGGTGATTTGTAATGGATTGACACTTTGGATTGGATTTGGACACAATGGATTGATTATGAAAAATTAAAAATTATTTATTAAAAATTTTGAATTATTATGCGTTACAACACTCCCCCATCTCCCATGGAGGAACAAGTCTGGATTACTTGAGGTCACTGTACTTGACTGTATCGTTGAAATACCTTCCCATATTAATTAAATTATAGTTTGAACCCAAATATAACAAGCGTATATATATTTTTTCAAAATAAATATTTTAATAATAAATAAAAAACATTATCCAATGTCTTTTTTTTCCATCGGTTCGCCGTCACCTGACTGTGGTTCTAAAATACGACGCCCGTCGCCAATAGCCCTCGTGTAGCTCTAGTGCGACGATAATTCAAACCAAACCAAATCCATCGGTTCGCACGTGATCACAAACACGTCGATTTGCCTGACGTCACTAGTATGTATAAACAAACCGGTGTGATGTTTTTTTTTTTGTTATAAACTGGATTTAATCTAACTTACTATTAAAATTTGAATTATATAGATAATGGATGAAGGTTCTTGGTTCTGTTCTTGTCATAGCTATACTATAGAAGACGTATTCGTGCTGGGGGAAAATTCTCTCTAAAAATCAGTGAGAAAGCTGAGTACATTGGGACAGACGTGCTCGTTAAATCTGTGGAGTCCAAAGTCTCGACGGCGTGCGTTAGCGTACGATGTCACTCGAAGTTCCGTTGGGTGCCCGCTCAGCGCTCAGGTGTCGATCTCGTCACCTGACCAGGGCTCCAAATTACGAGGCGTAATTGGCCGTGTTAAAGCGTCTAAGTGAAGCTAGAAATTGGCAGCCGTAAACTATTACATCGTTCTGCATTACATTACAAAACTTCCCTTCAGGGACATGTCTAAATTGCGGAGGTGGCGACAGATGGCAACATCTGTCATAGGTGTTTGTGTCAGGGCCGTGTGGTATGTTTTTTACATGTGATGCAAATCGTTAAATTGCCGCTCTTGATTTTTTAAAAAAAAATTTCATACTAATTATATTTTAACTAAAAAACTGAAAAATTTGCTATCCATCACCCTTATGAAAGCTATTTTTAATCATTTTTACATTATTCACAACTGTTGGGTAAAAACACATATTTCGTTTAGTTTTTTTTTTTTTAAGTTATTCAAATTATATTAAATGTTATTGATTTTACAATTGCAATAGGCACATAAAACAAAAAATACATGGGGACTTAAAAATTCAAGTTTGCAGAGAATCCCCAATTTAAAATGAGTATTTGGTAGAGTTGGGTTTATATAATGACAGAAACTATGTATTTTAGTTAAAATTGATATTTTAATGAAAATTTTTGATATTTGTAATCTTTCAAAGCCAGCGCACAGTGAGGTCTTTCATCCGAATATTTGGTCAAAAATATTTTTGAATAGAATTCGTATTATTATTATTTTTTGCTCTCGGCTTAATATTTTTTTTATCAATGAATGAAATTATTAAGCCAGATATTAAGATATGCTTATAGGCGGGACAGTGGCGCCGGAACTTATTTTTTAGAGGTATGGCAAGAAATGCCTCGAACTATTCCCCCCCCCCCCCTTCTCCTCTAGAATATTATATCATTTAACAAATAAATATTTTTTTAGGTTATCAAACAATATTTACATTTATTAGAAGTTTGATTAAATAGTTTTTTTTTCAATGCATACTATTTTCAATAACTATGTACAGTATTAAATATTAATTAAATTATGAATATTAATTAAATCGTGTAACTTATTTTTTATTATTTATTGTTAAGTAAATACTATTAAATAATAAGAACTAATTCATAAAAATAAGGACGATGTAAAGATTATAAATATACAAAAAGTGTGACAATTTAAGTTATTTGTATGGTTAAGTTATTAGTTATTTAATATGTAATAAATGTATTTGATTGAATGTATAAGTTTTGGTTGACATTCTATAACAATTTCCAAAGCAAGTACAACTATCATTTCGAAAGAATTTTTTAAAAAAATTATTGCAATAAATCGGGAAAAGTACCTGCTATGTGCAGTTCAAATATAAAATAATCATTTCTAATTTTTTGAACATAATGAAAAGTTTAAAATCTTTGAATTTAAAGTTCAGTGTTAGGATTACAAGTAAACGACGTATTTTAAAAAAAATAAATAGTATCTAATTAAACTGGCGTATTTTTAAGAATTTTTACACTGAACGAACATTTTTATAACAGTAGTTAAGGAGGTGGGGGAGAGGGAATTAATAGTATAACAACTCGTTTCAATTAATTTCGCAAGGTAGAAGAAAATTTTCTTTTCACCAATTAACCCAATTTTATTAGAAGGCTGGGTGAGTTTGAATTATCGTCGCACTAGAGCTACACTAGGGCTATTGGAAGCGGTCGTCGTAATTTAGAACCACAGTCAAGTGACGAGCCGACACATGAGTGAAATTATAGAAGAAAAAAAAAGATTTTTTTTATCCGTACGTGCATCTATTACACCAAAAAAAAACACAATTAAAAAGACCAAATGAAGATATGGTATAGTTCTGGCGCATAAAAAATCTTTCTTTTATAACATTATTACTTTACAAAAACAAAAATTACTTTGTTTTAAGTTTTGCTATAAACTGATTTGAAAAGTCCCAGTTTAGTTTTAAAAATCTTAGCATATATTCTATTCACATTTAAGGCATCAGTAACCATTGTTAAGCCAAAATTTAAAGCAAACATTTTTAAATGTCTAGTAATTACTGGACAAATTATCAAGAAAAAAACAATTATTTAAATTCTTAAAAAGTGCGTTTTTACACTATTGACTCAAAAAGTCAAATCCCTCTTAATTTGACAATTCTTAAATTTATTTCAACAACTATAGATTTATCACAAAAAAAAAAACATATTTGACACACTGACATAAAATTGAGGGCATTGTCATTTTTTTTAATGTGATATGCTACATAATATTAGCATTTTCAAACTGAAAATTTTTTTAGAACATTTTTAAATCATTACTTTATTGGTAAACAAAAATGCTTATTCTGAAATAAGTCCTAAAAATTGCAAACTTAAATTATATAAAAGTAGAAGATTTGATTTTAAACACAAGAATTAAAAAGTGATTATCTCTATAATTCCAATAGATGAAGTCGTAATCTCACGCAAAATTGTTTATTAAAATTATACAGTTAATTGAAAAATTATATTTTTGAAAATACTATAAACTTTGTAGATATAATAATATTTTCTTACCTTATTATCAATGAATAACGTCCGTAGTTTCCATTTCGAGTGACATTTGAATAACAAACTATATAAAAAAAATAATTGGAAAACAATGGCTAATATATCAGTTAGCTCTTTTAAGCACTGCGTAAAGATTTTTTTTATGGTTGGAAAAATAAAAATAAGTATCCCTCATGCCGCTTTAGTTGAGGTGGGACATAAGTTGGGGCTTGCATTGGCTTGTAGCACTGAAACTTCTTCGGACAAGCAGGAGCAAAGAGAAAAGCATAAATGTACAACAAAGAGTCAACGTCCAATTATCCCGTACCGTTGCAGCCCCCGCGTGGTCACTATTTTTTATTGCCTAAAAAAATTTCTGCCATGACTGAACAATCTACACATCAGTCTAGACGTCCTCAGTCCCTATTGTATTTGTCCTTTCCTGTAAGGCGTTATACGATCCCAATCGCCAGCTTTCAAAGGCAGCGAAATTTCTACCACGACACCGTTCTTTTACCCACGGGCATAAAAGGGGGGTGAGTATGAGGACATTCTTGGACCTTAGGACCACCCGGCGGATAGCTTGGGGCAAAGAGTGATGTGAGTGCGATGCTGTCTTGAAAAATGCCAAAGCTGTTTTGTCGTCGGTGAGGGTACAATGTTACATTGATATTCGCTACTTTTTTAAATTACTATTTCGGATGTGCTTATGCAAAAGTTATGCCCCGAAATCATCATTTTTAATGGGGGGGGGGGGGGGAGGGAAGGACAGCTTTGCCAAATCTTATAAATCTTATTTTAAAAATATTCTTTAAGAAAAATACGTTCATCTATATATGATACAAAATTACTGAATTTAAGGTAGACGAATACCCAAAATTCCCCAATGTTCTAAAATTTTTACTATTACTTTAATCTTTTCCAAATTTGGCATAGTGATTTCAAATATAGTGAACAATGCTATTTAGGCAAATTTTTTTTATTTAAATACAATTTATTTATGTTAAACAGTGTTTTTCAACTAAAAAAAGGTTTACGTTAACAAGTCTGCCACATTGAATTGTCCCCCTATACGCATTAATTATGTGTTAAGTTCTTCGTTTTGAACTGACACATGCAATGACCCTCTAGATTTACATACAAATTACAAGAAAAGAAGTTTTTGAGAAAAATGTTATGAATTAACTAAAAAATTATTTTTTTACGATTAATTTACACTTGGACATTAAAAAAAAAAAACTACTATATTTACACCAGATGTTAGAGGTTTATAGCACAGATATATATTGAAATAGCATCTGTTGCTAGAAGTGTTAGCGTAAACCCTTTTTTTTTTAGTTGAAAATACCGTTTAAAATAATTCAATTATATTTAAATAAAAAAATTCATACATAGCATTGTTCATTATATTTGAAATCGCTATAGGAAATCTCTATGCCTTCACATTTCCAAATCGCTATGGAAAAGATTATAATAGTAAACATTTTAGAATTTAGGGTATTCGCCTACCATAATTAAATAGAAGTAAAATAATCAAACTCTATTTTCTAAAGCAGCTAATATACAGCTGTTATATAAAACATAAGTAAAATGTCATAACACTTACTTTTACAGAGGAAATCAAAGTACATATCGAACTCTTATAAGTTTTGTTATATCTTAATGCAAATAAAGTCACCCTCCTCCCTTTAAAAACCAACTGCTGTGTAGAACTATTTCGGATATTCATTAGAATAAGAATTGCCGCTCTTTTTCTTCCTACATTTGAAGATTTAGAAGTATTAATTTCACACAGATGTAGTAAATACTAAGTTAATTTTTTACGCAATATTTAAAAAAAAATGGGTTAGAATCTCGAATTTTGCCGCCCCCTACTCAATTGCCGCCTGATGCGGCCGCCTCTCTGCATCATAGCACCACACGGCCCTGGTTTGTGTGTGTCTTGTGTTGTCCTACTTGACGATGGTTTTATTAGCGGGTCCTTGCGACCAAGCACACAAGCCTGAAAATATATGTCTGCCAACCAACCAACCAACATTACAAAAAAAAGCTAAACACGACGTCATTTGTTATGCCAAAAGGTGGTTTGACGGAAGTGACGCAGTACTAGTTTTAAAAATGAATCTTAAAAAAGTTAGGTTACGTTTGAATTATCGTCGCACTAGAGCTACACGAAGCCCGCGAAGGTGTTCCCACTTTGTAGTAGTGCGGTTGTGAAAATAGGATATTCTAGTCCGCTACTTT
The DNA here is from genome assembly GCA_023701765.1 of Hylyphantes graminicola. Lineage (NCBI taxonomy): Eukaryota > Metazoa > Arthropoda > Arachnida > Araneae > Linyphiidae > Hylyphantes > Hylyphantes graminicola. The sequence goes on from CM043112.1 coordinate 10,756,747, forward strand.
TAGCAATGAAGAACTCGAACTCTAAATAATCACTTGAAAGTATTCAAACTCAACTTCTTAAAATATTCAAAACTCACTAAAAAATGACAACTTTTATTCTCCAACACATTTTAACAACTGACAAGTTACAAGATATAACATTTTTACAACTTTCACTTTAAGCGATGCCAAGAACTAAAACATTATAAAACAGTTGGTAGGAGAGCGTTAGTGAACTTGCTCTACCTATTTTTCTAGGCTTTGACGCAACATCCTCCCACCTAAGTTAAGACTTTAACTTATTAAAATTTTGAACACATTTTCCTAAAAAAAAGATTACATACTACTAAAACTTTCAAATCTAAATGATTAAAATTACAAGCCAAGTCTTTTTGGAGTTTGAATTACTCTTCCGTATCTAGTTGTCACAGTACGTGGAATAGAGTTTACATCACTCACAATCGGTGCCTTGGACACTTTAGAATGATCTTTCACCACTTTCATTTTGTCTCTGATATTTTCACCAAACTCAGAAGTGATCTCCAGAGGGAAAAGCCTCTGAATTGGTCTTAGCATTTGACCGGTAGATGTTTGTAACCGCACTAGTCTAACGATCCCCTCTTTACCAGGGAGTACCTCCACTACTCGGCCAAGTGGCCAGTTGATTCTCTTAGTGTTGTCACTTCCTATCAACACTACATCTCCTACAGATACACTCGATATTCTCTTTCTCTCTGATCTTTGAATTAAAGCTCCCAAGTACTCAGATCGAAATCGTTTCCTCAAATCACCTTGTAGATTTCTTCGGTATATCAACCTCTTGTTAAGGCTCTGGTGATCAACTTCTCCAATATCAGGAACACCTGAGGTTTTCAAGTCTTGGAAAAACAAGTTAGGACTTAAAGGTATAAGCTCGCTTTCATTCTCTGACACATATGTTAAGGGGCGTGAGTTCACAATTGATTCGCAATCACAGATAATGGTCACCAACTCTTCATAACTTAATGAAGCGCGACCCAAAACACTTTTCAACAACTTCTTCAAAACTCCTATCAATCTCTCCCAAAACCCACCCCACCAGGCAGCGGTGGGCGGATTGATTTTCCACTGGATTGGAAACAAAGAAGTGTCAGCAGTGATTTTATTCCAGTCTAGATTTTTCAAAAGACGAGCGGCACCCACAAAATTGGTCCCATTATCGCAATAAATAACTTTACAGCGTCCTCGGCGTGCGACAAATCGTCTCAAGGCTAATAAAAAGGACTCAGTGGAGAGTGATGTAACCAGTTCAAAATGCACTGCTCTGTATATCGCACAAGTAAAGATGCAAATCCATGCCTTCTTTTCATCCCTTAAATACAATTGACCAGCCATATCTATACCACAAATTTCAAAAACAGCTGCATCCTTCACTCTATTCTCAGGAAGAGGTGCTGAAGATGTATCAAGATTCTTCGCTGAGAACCTCCTGCACTTGATGCACTTACGCACAATCGACCTAACAGCTCTCCTCCCATTAATGATCCAGTATTTCTCTCTAAGAAGATTCAGCAGCATTTGTGTACCAGCATGTTGCATTTTCACATGATAATGAAATATTAGTCGCTTTACAACTTCATGTTCTGATGGAAGTACAGCTGGGCTTCTGAACTCTTCAGTATCCTCACGGAAAATGAGCTTGGTTTTCAATCTGATGATATTTTTCTCATCCTTAAAGGTTTTTAAGGTTTTCAATTTTTCTTCCTCACACATAAAAGAATCTTCTTGGATCATTTTTACTATTCTTCTCTCAGCCTCAGAAATTTCTTCAGGTTTAAGACAACCTCTCTCTTTCTCACTTTTTGGTGAACGGCAATTATGGACGAAACGCAGAATCCAGGCTATGAGATTCACAATCTGGCCATATCTTGAGAAGTAGCTGTAGTACCAGTCTCTGGAAGTTGTAGATGCAACCAAGCAACTTGAAGATGCTACCCCCTTTTTCCTCTCTTTGAAAACTTCACTCTCATTAGCAACAACTTCGGCCCATGGCCACTCCTCCTTGGGTAAATACAGCCAACTTGGTCCCTCGTGCCATCTTAACTTAAATAGATGTTGAGCTGAACAGCCCCTGCTAGGTAGATCAGCAGGATTCACCGACCCGGGTACATGCCTCCAAGACTTCGCATCTGTTAGTTCTCTAATCTCTTTTACTCGGTTTTGAACAAATGCTGACCACTGCTCACGTCTCGTTATCCAAGCCAGTACGGTAGTCGAGTCCGTCCAAAAGTAACTTGCATCACAGCTCATCTCAGGCAAGATGTTGGAGGATAGGCGAGAAGCTATTGTAGCCGCTAATAGCTCTAGTCGGGTTATGGTAGTTTCCTCCTTCCCGGTTGGTGCAACTCTACTCCTTGCTTGTAGCAGGCGGACTCTAACTGCTCCCGGTGTTTCAGTCCTCACAAAAGCAACTACAGCATAGGCTTGCTTACTCGCATCACAAAAGAAATGGATAGTACAATTTTCTACGTTATTTCCTCCAAAGTATCTTGGGATGCATATTGAATTCAGGAAAACACTATCAGCCACCCATTTTAGAAAGTCTTTCTTTGTCTCTAGATCTACTTCATCGTCCCAGCTTAAATTCATTTTCCACAACTTTTGCAGCAGGAGCTTGGGAATGAGAGTGACCGGGCATGTAATTCCAATGGGATCGAACACTCTGTGAGCCGCTGACAAAATTGTTCGTTTCGTCACTTTATCAAAACACAACTCTTTCAAGCCTGTAGTATTTACACGCAAAGTGTCAGATTTTCTGTCCCAAGTTATACCTAACACATTTGAATCAACTGGAGACTCTGTTTTGGGATTAGTATGCTCCCACCCTCTAAGTAGAAATTTTCTGCTTGCCATCACTTCAGTTGACACTCTCATAAAATGATCAAGCTCTTCTCTATCTGCAACGCTTGTTACGCAATTATCCACATAAAAGCTGAGCAACAGCTTTTCAATAGTTTCTCTTTGATAATGGCTTTCTCCACAAGCAATTTTGTTCAAGACGTCATGTAAGGTAAGTTGGATCGTAGATGCCAGCAGAAATGGGCTGCATGATACTCCGAATACCACCCGGCAATGCCTGTAGGTCTTCAACTCTCCACAACTGTCCCTCCACAAAAATCTTAGAAAATCACGATCCGAAGGTGTGACGGAAATCTGAAGAAATGCCTTCGAAATGTCAGATATAACACCTATCTCCTTTTCACGAAAACGCAGCAAAATGTTTGGGATTAACTCGATCATATTTGGTCCTTTCTCCAGGCAATCGTTAAGGCTTGGGAAACCCTTGACCTTCGCTGACGCATCAAACACGGGTCTGATACGTGTAGTGCTATTTTCCTTCACGACTGCACGATGGGGCAAGTAATGAACTGGAACCTGCTCACAGCTTGTGACTTCTTCTATAATTCCATCATTACACCAGCCTTTTAAAACTGCTTCATAATCTTCATATAAAAAATCTGTCTTCAGACGACGCACTGTTGTCTCCAGCCTCTTCAATGCCAACTCATAATTGTCTGGAAGCGCAGCATGATCCTCTAACCATGGTAGATGTACCACAAACCGGTCCTCCCTAACTTCCACTGTACTCAGAAAGTGTTCTTTTGTTGCTTCTTGTAGTTGAAGTTGACTCTTTTTAGCTGATGGGTCCGAGATGCCAAGGATATCTAAAGACCACAAATCTGCAACTGATACTACTCTTGAAAGCATAGAAGTCACGACCAAGGATGCGCTTCCATCCATAGAAGACTGTGGCACTCTACCCATGACCGTCCACCCCAATCTTGTGTGTACAGCTGCTAATCCACAGGGTAATAATTTATGACCGGCTGTCAACAGTTTCCCCGCCACATCTGCACCAATGAGGACTTCGATTGGACCTTGACAATCATTCACAGGAACTACACCACACCGAGCAAACTCTTGCAGGATAGTCTTGTCGACTAATGGAGGTACCGACTCGCATATGACTGGTTGATTCAGCACTTTGAAATTGCAGTGGTAGGTATCATCAACACTTGATAAGTACAAAGTAAAAACATCATGCTTGCACACATCTGTGTTCTTGCCACCAAAAAGAGAATGCTGCAAGAACTCAAATCCCTCTGGTTGGTAAGCCATTTCTTCAGCAGTGTCTCGTAACAAATATGATCGCTGTGATCCAGAGTCGATGATAGCTCTTGCTGTACGTCTTTTACCATTTCCTCTGATAATAACCTTCAAGGTTTGCAAAGCAACACTTGGCTTACTACAAAAACTGGCCAGGACTTGATCTTTCTCTGCTGAAACTACCACCGGCTTGTTTTCGGATACACTATTCTTCTCAGTCAATTCAGTTTTCCACTGCATACTCCTACATAGTAATATGTTGTGTTTCTTGCCGCAACATAAGCAACTGGTCTTCATAAAACACTTTTTAACTGAATGATTAGGCTTCAGGCACAGAAAACAGCTTCGCGATTGTTGAACTAGCTCTTCTCTTTCTTTTAACTTCATTTTCCTAGCTTTTAAACAATCTGCAGATGGATGAGGAAGGGAACAAAAAATACACTTCTTTGGAACTTGTGATGCAGTGAAAAGGTCTGTAGCACTTGGTAGTTCTTTTACACGATCAGATTGTCTACCTCTCTCCCTTTCTGGGTTGTAGGTAGCCCTAGAATAACCTCTTCCTGGATCTCTCGATTTATGTTGGGTTAGACTGTATGAAGCTAATTCTATACGTTCTTCTGCTTCGACTTCACTTTGCAAGAATTCTAGAATACACTCCAGCTCACTCTTTTCTCCTTGACTAGGAACAGAATCTTCTAGAACTCGTCGATTCACAGCTCTGTAGCGTTCCCATGCGATCAAAATCTCTTCTGGCAATGACGATTCAACAAGTGGAAAAAGCATAGCTGCATATTTTTCACTGGTGACTCCCAGCAACTCTAATGAACGCAGTTTAGACACTAGGCTGTCATACAATTTTCTCAAGGAAAACTTAGCTACGTTCTGTCTTTGCAATACCAACGATAGCAGGTCTCTAACGTAAACTTGTATGAGTAATTCTTCTCTTCCGAAGCGGGCTTTCAACTGGTTCAATGCCTTCTCTTAACTCTGACCACCTGGAGGGAAACTTTTCAGGAGTTCATCTGCGGGACTGCCTTCCTTCATAGTTTGAGCCAGGTATGCAAACTTGTCGTGGAGATCAAGGTTGGGGTCTTTATCTACCTTCTCAAACTGTCCCCAAAAATTCAGATAATTTCGGACATCTCCGTCGAATGTAGGCAGCTTAATTGTTGGGTAGCGTAAGGCATTCTGTGATTGACCGGAAACTGGAGCGTATTCATCTAGGACAGGGTTGGTTTTACTAACTTGTTCCAAGGTCAGCTTTTCTAGCTTCTTCTTGAATACTCGTGCTCGGTCGAGGTACGCCTCCATTTCGTCAAGTTCTTTCTCAAGCTTTGTTTCGTCGGTTTCTTCGAAAACATGCTTCTTACAGCTTTCTTCACATGCCAACATCAGCTTTGCCTTCTCTTCAATGACTTGCAGCTTTTCAACTCTCTCATCAAGTCCCAGGTCTTTCGAAACTTTTTCAAACTCGTTACACGCCTTCGTAAACATTCTTCTATATTGCGTACGTTCACGTTTCAAGTCCTCCATTCTCAAAGTTCAGTTCTGACTTCGAATCAGCAATGTGAAAATAGGATATTCTAGTCCGCTACTTTTAGCAATGAAGAACTCGAACTCTAAATAATCACTTGAAAGTATTCAAACTCAACTTCTTAAAATATTCAAAACTCACTAAAAAATGACAACTTTTATTCTCCAACACATTTTAACAACTGACAAGTTACAAGATATAACATTTTTACAACTTTCACTTTAAGCGATGCCAAGAACTAAAACATTATAAAACAGTTGGTAGGAGAGCGTTAGTGAACTTGCTCTACCTATTTTTCTAGGCTTTGACGCAACAGCGGTGGCTTGCGCGTGTTGTGGATCCCGAGAGCTACGCCGGCGGTAGCTTAGCTACTGGCAGGGTCAATGCCGGTCAGGTCGGAGGGGAGACACCAGACCAAGAGGAACACCCTGGTCCTCCAGGTTGGGGGTTGAGCGATGGGCTAATCACCCATCTTAGTAAAAAAAAAACCTGATTACGGAAACCTTAAGCTTAGATTACAAACTACTCATGGCGGAAGGTGCAGAGACTTGCGAGATCCCAGAAGACGGCCATCTGGCCTGGTCTACCGAGGATACTACGCATATGATGCGTCAGGGGGAAAGCCCTAGGGAGCCTCTGAGGCGGATGAAGTCAATGCCCAAGCCGAAAGAATGGATGGGCGAGCTGGTCAGAAGCAAGAGCTGCTGCACAAAATCGCAGGAGTTGGCGTAAAAAGCTTAAGGCCTTATGTGCCACAGGGCACGAAGAGGACTAAGTGTAAGTGTAAGAGCTACACGAGGGCTATTGGCGACGGGCGTCGTATTTTAGAACCACAGTCAATATCTTAAAAACCAGAAATGCTTGACTTTAAGGGGGTGCTTAATCGATTAAAAATGTATTTGAAAATCGCTGTAATTGTCAATTAGACCAGATAATCGAGGTTTAACTGTATTTGTGTATATGAGAGGGAAGAGGTTCATCGAAAGCGTTCACGTAGCCAGGTGTGAGGATTAAAAGAGTGATCTGGCCCAGTTCCAGGCAACCTTGGGGAGCCCCGTGCAAAGAACCCGAGATTGCATCCCATTGTTCCTCGTAAACATGCGATTGGCGCCCTCTTACGGAGGGATGAATACGGAGATGATTGGCGCAAAAAATATCGAAGCTAGTCCGAAGGTCGCCAAGTGAGGCGAATGAAAGGCCTATAGTAAGGCCATAGGCCAAAGTCCTAAAGACCATACCCGTGCAGCCAAAAATGTCCGACGAATAATACCCCGTGTAAGGGAGTGCACGTTAAATATCCTTCAAAGACCTAACGCTGCGTACGATGTCGCCCTTAACGGTTGCGTTGGGTGCCTATTCAGGTGTTGGCTCGTCACCTGACTGTGGTTCTAAAATACGACGCCCGTCGCCAATAGCCCTCGTGCAGCTCTAGTGCGACGTTAATTCAAACATAACCCAACCTAAAGGCCATAGCCTGGAAGGAAAAAGGGGTGAAGTAGCATCAGCTGACACAAGGCTTTGAGTACCCGTGAGAGGGTGGATGTCTGACTTCTATACTCAGAGAGGGCGCCACCTCCTTTATTTAGACACATCACTGGTGGGCAGAGGCATTTTTCTCCAGACAACCTACACCCATGATATTGCGCTATGTCCTCCCACAGCAGTTTCGGACCCACAGATTTAACGAGCCCGTTCTCCGCATGTACTCAGGACAACACATATATCCAAGTCTTATCCGGGATTCGAACCCAGGCCCACTCGCTTGACAAGCGAAAGTCGAAATCACCAAACTGCTGTGATACGCCCAAATTAGAATCACTGGATATTGGTTCTGACATAGTAATGAAAACCCGGGAGGAAGGGCAACCAGCGTTCACAAACTTCATTTAGCATATTTGAGCATGTTGGATTGCAAATGACCTGGAGAGGGCACTAGTTGTCTGCAGAAGTGAAAATAAACGTTTGCCAACTCCTTAAAACTAACAGGTTGTGTGTTCTGATGTTATGTTATATAGGTCGAATTATCGTCGCACTAGAGCTACGCGAGGACTATTTACCACGGGAAAACAACAGTCAAATGACGAGCCGACACTAGGTAGGCACCCAACACATATTTTGAGGACGCGCGAGCGACAGAACTTTCTAGCATATTTAACTTGCACTCCCTCTGAAACGGGTTTTGTTGGGCAATTTTTGACTGCACGGGTAGTTTATAGGTAGCCAGTTATTTTGGCAATGCCTGGACCCGGACTTGGGACCCTTCGCATGCAAGGCGAACGCGTGGGGTGAATGTTCGGTAATCGTTAGCATAAGTATCCATAGACTGAGTTATCAACAAAAAAAAAAAAAACATAATATCACGAGATATCTTAGAAATATTAGTAATTTACTTCAACTGTGTTAAATTTATATCTTTGTATAAACCATACTATACCAAAACCGACCTTAAGTTTGCAGCAGAGAAATGTACTACGCGGAGGAATTGCGTAAACGACGCGGCTGGTGCCGAAGCTTCGCCTGCTCCGATTGGTTGATAATTTTACCCTGATATTCGTGCGCCCTGTTACGTCAAAATCGAAGGAAAAAAATAATTCAAATAACACTCTAGCCGAAGCTAAACTAATAAAAATAATAAATTTATGTCTTGAAATAACAAATAAATTTGTTTATTGAATGTTAAATACCTTTTTGTATTCGATTCTCACTCTCAAAAATTAGAACTATTTACCCTCTTTCTCGAGAACATTTGTATACTGCAAACTTATGGTCGGTTTTAGCATAGCGTATCAATATCAGGTTTCCTGGAAATAGTTACGAAATGAAATTCACCAAGCGTCTTCTAGAATCTAGATGTTAATTTGGGCTTATTATAAAAGTAATAAATGGCTTCACTTGGCGATTGGTTTTTCCGTTGATTTTTAAACAGGCGACATGTTCGTCTTATTCCTCTTTTCCTTCACTCTTATCCCGAAATACTCTGATTTCTCGAGAGAGTTTAGCTGTTGATTACGGGATTGTGAATGAGAGGTAAATATCAAAGAGGGCCCGGTTTGATGTAATCTACCACTTTATTTTGTAGAACTATGTGCAAACTGCGAGGAAACGGAAATGTTTCACGTTGAGAGTGGCAACATGGTCACAGTGGATTTGTTTTCAGTTTTGGAATTACATTAGTTTTGAAAAATATAAAATACATTTTTTTCTCCCTTACTGTACCGAAGATTGTGTACAAACTTCTCTTTCAGTAGATCTTAAGCTTTTCTCTCTTCGAAAATCCCGTTAAATCGCTGTCCCATAATTCTCCTTAATTTCTCCGCATGAGTCAAAATTCATCTAAACCAAAGTTTGCCAACAACATTAACATTTTGGTAGTGCTTTGCATACATAGAGATCTTAATTAAAGTATTAGAGTGGAGATCACGTGACCTATCTATGCTAACGACGGGACGAGCATGGGGGCCGCCATCTTAGAGTTCGGGACTAACTTTTTTAGGTAGAAAGTGCTTAGAAAAAAAAAATCTAAAATATTAAAAAAAAATACCATAAAAATACTTGCTGCATTTTGGAATATTTTTAGTGACTTTAAAAGAACTTGAAACGCCTTTATAGTATTTTTATAACATTTATTTTGTAATTTTAGAATTAAATTTTATTTTTCGCGTATTCTTCTTCTTAATGTGGCGGCGATGGCTGCAAGTTGCCAGTGTTGCCATCACATGAAGAAAAAGAATGCTAGCAAAAAATAAAATTTAATTCTAAAATTACAAAATAAATATTATAAAAATACTAGAAAAGCGTTTCAAGTTATTTTAAAGTCACTAAAAATATTCCAAAATGCAGCAAGTATTTTTATGGTATTTTTTTAACATTTTAGAATTAAATTTATTTTTTTCTAAGCACTTTCTACCTAAAAAAGTTGGTCCCGAACTCTAAGATGGCGGCGCCCATGCTCGTCCCGTCGTTAGCATAGATAGGTCACGTGATCTCCACTCTAATACTTTAATTAAGATCTTTATGTTTGCATACTTCAAATTTAATCGCATTGAAAATAAAAGATAAAGTTTAGTTTTAGAAATAGCGAGAATAAAAACAAATTTCACGTAAAGAACTATAAATATAAGCAGGAGAAGAAAAACTCTCATTTTGAAAGTGAAATCGAAACAACCAATGAAATCACAAGAGTGCTAAAATGAAAACAGGAGACTTAAATCGTCTAAAACCAAAGAGTCTTATTTTTAAAAGGATGGTAGGTAGGTGGGTACATGTATTTTCCGGTTTGTGTGCTTGATCAGAGACCAGCTCCACTAGGCCACCCGTTCCCCTTAATAAAGGTTTTGGGAAATCTATGATATAACGCTTACGAATGCTTATTTAAAGTTTCTGATTGAATAGAAATAGCAGCTTGTTTATGTGTCATAAGAAAAAAAGCGAGTGAGGAAGACGTAATAGGGAACTTGACTGTATCGCTAAAATACCTTCCAGTATTAAATTAATTATAGTGTGAACCCAAAAATAACAAACGTAGGGGAGCCTGGGTACGGTTGTGACAGTTTTCGGGTAATCACTTATAAATTCGTTAGTATGCCGATTAGCTGGATGAAAGTTGCATTAATAGTAAAGTGCAACACTTGTCTACGTATAAATAAAAAATTGCGTCCCTAAGTACAATATTTAGGTTGTAAGAGCAAATTAGAAAAAAGAGGAAGTAGTGTCACAACCGACCCCACCCTGGGGTCGGTTGTGACAGAGTCAAAAAAGACGCCAAAATGGTATCAAATCACTCTTTTTGCATCATCTTTAGAAACTATAAATTCAATATTTATAATAATAACATATAATTCATCATTCAATTAATAAATTTAATAATTATTAATTAATGTATAATTATTAATGAAAACTCTTCATATTATCACTATCATCAAAAAAGTTAACTAAATAATTGTAATTATACATTGCTGTAACCATGTCAAATACAAAACAAATAAATAACAATGCGTTTTTAAAAAAAAAAATGCACAAAATATCTCATCTACATAAAAAAAAATATACATGTTCTTATATAACACAAATAAATCTTTTTGAGTTCCACCTGTTTCGTCAACAATGTATATATCCTGTGGCTCATAGGTGTGTATGTACATAACAATTTGCATGTTGTCATAAAAATATTGTACATTTGAAGCTTTTATCGATGCAAATGTATCGTAATTAATTAGTTGATTTTTCGCAGCTCTTCGTAATGAAATCCCGCGTTTTACTTCTATAAAAGCTTCTTCATATTTCCTTAGGTCACACTGTGCCCTTTCTGCCTTCCTCAGGCGTTTTATAGGCATCTAAAAGAAAAATAAATACATTTTACTGTGTTGTCACAACCGTACCCAGCCTACTCTTTTGCAAAAAAACAATCGCCATGACAATACAAAATAATTTACATTCAAAGTAATCACTGGTATTTCATTATTAAAGTCTAACTTATAACGAGGAAAAAACTCATTGCTCTATCTGTACACATATAATAACAAACAGTTATGAAAAGAAATGGAATAAAAATACTTACTTTTGAGTTTTTTGACGGTGAAAAATTAACCGAGGCCTCTGGTAGGGTTAATGTCGTGCGATGACTGATGGTATACTGTGGAACATGTTCAGGCAGACAAGCTGCTTCCTTACCCCTTACACCCAACCCGGTATTCCTTATGGTTTCGCTAATATGGCCGACTGTCACAACCGTACCCTGGCACAACCGTACCCAGTCTACCCTACATATTTTTTGCAACATATATCTTTAAATAATGAAAATAAAAATCATTTTAAAAGTGCCTTTTTTCAGTAGGTAAGTCACGTGATCACAAACACGTTGATCTGGCTGACGTCACTAGTATATATAAACAAAGCGGTGTGATGTTTTTTTGCTTGCAATTAAACTGGTTTTAACCCGGCAGCACTCGCCTGGGGTCTAATGGACCCCAAATAGATTAAATACACTCTAAGATCTAAAACTCTGATTGGATTACCATTATAAGGATTTTCTATATTGAAATTGATATCGACACTAACTCCCCCAATTGTGTCTAAGAGAACTAATGTAATGGTTTACGCGGCTTCCTTTTTCTAGCCTCCCTTCGGAGCTTTAGCACAGTTGCGGTTCAGTTTGATGTTTAACTATCTAGCTATAAAAAAATTGCAAATAATCTATGTTTTTTTTTGTAGTTTTTTCAAACAAAAACAACAAAAAAAAAATGAATTATGAAAATTAAATGATGATTTCATAGTCGAAAAGTTAATCACTGAAACAAATCTGGTTATTGGTTTTCAGTTCATTGATTAGTGACAGTTGATGAGTTATTCGATCGGAAAAGGCCAGGAACAGTTCCTCGTACTTTTGCGACTTAGCTGTCGTGTAGACAGCTTAGTTAGCGACAGTTTAGTAAGTGACGTTAGCGCTAAGATCGAAAATTTTAATTATCCATTCAAATCTGACGTATTATAGTACATTTCGAAGAAACAGAGCTGCAATCTGAAAGTTTAATTATGTCAAGCACAAATCAATCGTTAACAGTGTATTAGTTCCGTTCGACACTTAGGAGGCGCTAGGCATCAGATTGAGTTCCCGATCTAGAAGGATCTTAGTCTATGCTAAGTAAGCGCGAGTGCTGCCGGGTTAATCTAATTTACCATTTAAATAAGAATTGTATAGATAGTTGAAGTGGTTTTACAGAAGCGGATAGTTCAAATTTATTTAAAGTAGATACCAAAATGGTGTTTTAAAGTTTGTTTATAGTTACTAATGACGTCATAGATACCACGTGACAGTCAATAAGCGTTTTCGGGCGGGATTTTTCGTCCAAATTTTAAAAGTCCTCCTCCCCCCCCCCCCCCTTTTTATGGGGTATTTGAAAAAAAAACAAGAAAAAATATAGGTCGAATATTTTTGGCATAAGAATATTTTTAAGACATTTATTCTTTTTAGCCAAGTACCCTATTGAAATGTTAGAAGGGAAAAAAAAGGGGGGGGGGGGAGGACGTACAAATCTCCCAACTTCTTGTTCTTTATCTCGTTTTAGAACTATAAATCCCCTCCTCTAAAATTTATTGGTCATTCTAAAACACGCTACAATTTTAACTTTTTATACATGTGTGTTTTGAAACACTTAAAATTTAGATTCAAATGTTTTTCTCAGAAAAAAAGTATATATAATAGTAACTACACTCTCAGAAATAACACTTTCATTTTTGACGATTCATGAATCCTCAAGCCTCATTTCGTAAATATCGAGGATTGTTTCGTCAACGTCAAACTACCACGGGTCTTTTGAGTAAACGCGAATCCTCACTTTTACGATCGTGATTTGACGATTCTGTAATCTTGATTTTGAGGAAACTGAATCTCATTGTTGGACTCACGTGTTAAAAAAATGAAGAAATATTTCTTTAGATTAGACGACATTCAAATCCTCATAAAAATGACGATTAAAATTTCCTCACTTTGAGGAAACGAAAACTCGGAGCATTTGCCAGTAATGGAATCGTCAAAATTAAGGAAAATTTCGTCGTTTTTCAGCATTCATTTTTAAGAGTGTAAAACACTTAAAAAGCAAAAAAAAAACCTGTAAAACCTCAAAATACTCGTAGAAGGGGAAAAACCCAACAACTAGAAATGAAAGATAAAAAGAAGAAAATAAAAAAAAAATGATTATTAAAAAAGAGCTAAACCCACATCCCCGTTCAAAAATTCACACAAAGTTACAATATATTTCCAAAACAACCAATTTGTTATTACAAAATAAAACATATCATATGATAACATGCAATTTTGATCTATACAATATAATACTATTTTTAATATGAACAGCACAAACCGCAAAAAAAGATGACGATAATTAGAAATAAAAAACTTTAAATACACACTACATCTCGATCTAAAAGGAGCTACGAACATCAAATTTTGTACACGAGTACAGTACCTGACAATATTTTTAAAAAGGTGTGTATTCTATACTTTAATGCTTTTACTACTTTTAAAGCTAATTCTTAAGTTTAAAAGTACCTTTTTTAAACATGTTTTTAAAAATGCGCCAAAAAAATTAAGTTAAAAAAATATTGTCAAAAGTTGAAAAAGATTTTTCGAAAGGTCATCAAAACAGCTTTGAAATAATTTTGAAAAGTTTTTTTTTTTTTAATTTTAAGCAAAATAAATCAGTTTTTTTAGTTCAAATAGTTAACACGAGGTAAAGTTAGCTACTGTACTTAAAATGATCTAAGAACACTGATTCAACAATGCAAATGACTCAATAATTATTTATGCAATAAGTGTGAAAAAATTAATACTTTTTAAAACTAGTGAAATTTGGTTTAAGAGGGAGGAAAGAGCAAGCGAAAGTGAAATAATGATACGCATGGATATCATAGGTAAAGTATTAGATTGGCAGACAAGTGACCTCCAATGCTAACCACGAGACCAGAATTTCGAGCATGGAGACCAGAATTTAAGCGCAAACTGACCAGTGTTGCCACTACTTTAAGGAGAAAAGTACTACCAAAAATACGATTTAATTCTAAAATTACAAAAAATACCATAAAAATACAAGAATAGGGTTAAACGTTTTTTTTTTTTTTTTTTTTTTTTTTTTGTAAGTCACTAAAGATTCCAAAATGCAGCTAGTATTTTTTGTGATTTTAAAATAAGATGGTATTTTTCGTAGTAATTTTCTCCATAAAGTGGTGGCAATACTGGCCTATTTGCACTGAAATTCTGGTCTCCATGCGCGTCGTTAGCATTGGAGGTCTCGTGATCTGTCAATCTAATACTTTTACTATGATATTGATGATGATACATACGTGTTTTAAAAAGTTGTGTTTTCACATGTGATGCTAACACTATCGTTTATAATTACTTGAAAAAAGTCAGACATGATTAGTTCAAAAATAATTCACGTGCATCATGTTTTTATTAGGTAAAGCATTTCTATAAATCTCTGGAGCTACAAAAGGAAAACTAATTTTTAGTTTAAAGTCACACATTTGAACATATATTTTTTTAAAAATCCGAATCAGAATATAAGTTTTTTGCCTCAAGAAGAGATAGAAATACAGCATCAGTGGTCCCAATATAGGACTAGAGTGCCAAACACAAGCAATAACAGTGGTTCCAGTATTACTATTAAACATGAATATTATGAAATAAAAATTTTACTTTAAATATTAGCATCTTATGCAAAGAGTAAAAAAAAGTACTTTTAGACTGAATTTAAAAAGTCTAACTTTTTGCTCCCGTCTGATATCAAAATCTGGCTATTTGGCTACTCGGATTTTCCGCAAAAAACTGAAACGGTTGTTCGTTTGCAGTCTAGTATTTTACTTGATTAAAAACAGAAAAATAAAACCGTTTTTTTTTTTTTTTTTTTAAACTTAAAACAGTTAATTTTTCCCGATAGTAACTGTTGAAAGCAAAAAGTAAACAGTATTTTTATGTAAGTATATGTTTCTTTCTGTAAATTTCACAGACATTTTTTCCTACAGGTAAGGCAAATAAAAGTGCCCGCGGTCTAGAGATAGGAATATGTTGAAATGCTTGGAGAGAAACACTCTTGAAGCCGCCTGAAACCTGTTTTTGCATTGGTTGGATCGGATTAGTTTCACATTGGAGCTACTCATAGGCTAGTGGCGAGTTCAGATCTTAGTTCGTATTGTATGAAGACGTCCCATAATGCAAATTTTGTGCCTTGCAATCAATTTAGAATGCTTTGCATTAACAAAAACAAAAAGGTCCGATTGTCTAGGATAAATAACGACCGAAGTAATCACTAGTGGTAACTTTTCTTGATCAGCTCTACAAACCTCGGTTATATTTCATTTCAACTAGCTTCTCAAACCATAGCGCAGTTGCCGGCAAATAAGTCGCCAAGCGTTTGTTTGGGCTTAATATTGAAGCGATCAATAGCTTCAGTTATCAAACCTGTTTCTGTATTGGTTTTTGACTTTGAAACATTTCTGTCGTATTCTTATCAATACGTTGGGGCCACTTTCATTTGCCTCACCCTGTACAGTTTACATGCTTCACTGGAGTGGGCGGGTAAACTGCCGTAGCCAAAACAATGAATTGGACCATTTTAGTTCTGAAATTAGTTAGCTCTAGATAATTCTGAAATAATCTGAATTAGTATTTTTTTTCCGGTGTTTTCTTATCGGTAGTACCAAATGAATGTTTGCAACAATGATCCAAGTCATTTGGCTATTTTTTGGCGTTTACCTGTCCACGGCAGTTCAGCATGCAGCACACGTCCACTCACCTCCGTCCGCGTACGTCTCCGACCCGTACCCGTCCTGCAGTCCTCCCGACCACGTCCCGTCATACTTGGCCGCGCTGGAAACACACTGCCTCGACCCGTACCGTCCTTTCAGTCCGTCCGTCCACTCCCCCCGGTACAGCCACCTCCCGCGCGTCTCGGCGCCGAACCCGTGCCTCTTGCCCTCCAGCCACTGGCCGCCGTACTCCGCGGTGCCGCGCGCGTACACCCCGAGCGTCTCGAAGCCGTCCGCCCATGCGCCGCAGTACGCCCCCTCGCCCTTGGGGCCCGTGCACACGCCGTGGCCGTGCGCCCGGCCGGCCGCCCAGCCGCCCGCGTAGGTCCCGCCGTCGTCGAAGTCGAAGCGGCCCCCGCTCAGCTGGTGCTGGGAGCTCATGGCTCAGCAGCATCCTTTCCCGCCTACGGCCCGTGCTGCCAGCGAGACGACTGGGGCTATTTTTAGGGCGGTCCGACGCGCGAGGCGGAGGGCTTTTTTTAAACGAGGGGGATGCTTGCTTCGAGAGAGAGAGAGACATCTAGTGGAAAGGGGACGTTTTTTGGCCTACATTTAAAGATGAAGAACATTGGGGCTGACTGATTTCTTCCCTCTTTTATAGTTTTAACGCGCCAAAATGGCAAATAGCAAACGTACGTCCAAGGAGACAGGATGCTTTCTTGAAGAGACATCTATTGGAAGCGGACGTTTTCTTCCACTGTATTTCCAGTTAAAGAATGTTCAGCCTACCTATTTACTTCTCTTTTGTACAGTTTTTAAGCATGCAAAATGACAAACCAATTCTGAGGTACATCCAACTTTAACAAAAAGGGGGACGCTTTCTGTGAGAGATATATCTAGTGGAAAAGGGATCAGGCTGCCTGTTTCCTTCCTCCTTTTACAGTTAACGCAAAATGACACACAGTCGATGTACGTCCAACAGTGAGAGACGGGCTGGAGGTGGATGCTTTCTTTGAGAGAGAGAGAGGGAAAGGAACGGTTTTTGGCCGACAGTTCCAGTTGAAGAGTATTCAGACTGCCTCTCTCTTTTACAGTTTTAACGAAGCCAAAATGACAAACAACTGATAGGGGGTGCTTTCTTGAAGAGACGTTTTTCGGCCTATATTTCCAGTTGAAGAATATATTTAGGCTGCCTGCTTCCTTTTCGCTTTTACAGTTTTAACGCAGCCAAAATGACAAACAGTCGACGTACGTCCAACATAGAGAAGCGGGTAAGGGGATGCTTTCTTATAGAGAGAAACATCTAGTGACAAAAGGACGTGGTTGGTTGGTAGACATATATTTTCAAGCTTGTGTGCTTGATCAGAGCACTGATCAGAGGCCCGCTTATAAGCCTTCGTCAAGTAAGACAGACACAACACACACACGTGACAGTTGATGTTGCTGATAACTATCTCGCGCCACCTCCACAATTTATACATGTCCCTGAAGAGGAGCCAAGTGACGTTTTTAGGCCTACATTTGGTATGGTATGGTGTAAACAAATATATTCCAGCTTGTGCGCTTGTTCAGAGAACCGCTTATATAAGCTTTCGTCAAGTGGAACAGACACAGAAAGAATTTTTACAAGCACAAGAGACACACAAAGAAAGGACAACACAAACACATAGACAAATAACAACATTTATTGACAGTCACAAACATCCATGCCTGACCGGGATTCGAGCCCGACCTTAGCAGCTCCAAAGCATCCTAACGATTGCGCCACCGGGGCGACAGGCCTACATTTCCCGTTGAAGAATATTCAGGATGCCTATTTTCTTCTTTTTGATAATTTTAACGCAGCTAAAATAGTGATACCTTTGCCAATAAACGACATTCAAACCAGAGACATAACATAGAGTGGACTGCGCATTGGCAAACCTAAAGTGTCCTAAACATCTAACTTACACAGTCACATGACTGTGTCGCTTTTGGCTCGCATCTATGGCGAGTTTACCATTTGGCGAGTTTTTCCACAACGACCTGAACACAGAGGCCGACAATCTAATGTTATGATAAAGAAGCTTTTAAAGGAGCAAGGATGAATCGCTAGTATTTTAAGATCTTGTTAATAGATATCAGATTATTTCTTTGATTTTGTGCCTCTATTTAAGATTACTTGAACAATTGAATGTGGACTCTTTTTTAAAAATTAATTTAAAAGAACATTAGTAGGTTTATGTAGAGTGTTGCTGTAATATAAGTTGGTTATTTTGACATGGTGAATATTTTCAATTCTCTATAACTTTCGTTCTAACGGACCGATTTAAAAAAGAAAAAAAATCAAATATATTTTTTTGAAATATTGCTTCTTCCTTTATTTCACCTGTAATAAATCAACTTTCTAAAACACATCAATCTATTCCAAATTCAACAAATGCTCTACTTTTCAGACCATTAACTTAATTGACTTGGCCCAAAATATTTATTATAATTAGAGTTCTAACAACGTTGATTTAATCATGAATATGATTCTTCAGTATAAAAGAGCTTTTAGAATAAATTCCCTCGATAGAAATTATAGTTTATGAAGAACACACAATTACTAAAAGTATGCAGAACTAAACAAATTTTACCCGTGAAAGTGTGACTAATCCTTTTTTATACCCCTCTTTACAATTAGGAATTCACAAGCATTTGGCATCTTGCACAAAACGTTCCTGAATTAAGAGTACAACATTCACGATTGTTAACATGCTCAGAGATTAAAAGAATGTAATTAAATATTTATTATAAAAGCCAAAAGAGAAAAATACCAACAATGCTAAAAAAAATCGTCTGCAAAAACATTAAAAAAATCAAGCTGCCGTGGCCCGTGATTGGTAGAAACCCACGTGACTTGGATGTTGATGGTAGTCTCCACTTCGGTTTGCTAGCTGATATTCAGGTCTTGCGACAATTTGGAATAGTTCGTAAAGAAACGGTAGCGTTAAGTTGCCATATGTAGCAACCTTTCCCCTCTTGGCGATTTATGATGTTTAGGACATAATGCTAATCTGCAAGGGATGGCGGTTTTTTAGAAAAAACCGGTTTTCCATTTTCCATCGTTTTTCTCTGAAAAACCGGTTTTCGGTTCCGAAGGGCCTCATACAAAAAAACCGGTTTTCAGTCAAAACCGGGACCACCGATTTTTTGAATACTGGTTTTGGTTTTCCATCCCTAAGCTGCTTTACTATGAATGCGCAGTCCACTCTATGTTATGTCTCTGATTCAAACCTCAAGGAGAGAGAGAAACACTTTCGGAAGACACATTTTCCTTCCCCCCTCACAGCTTTAATGCAGCCAAAATGACCAAAAGCGACGAACGTTCAACATTTCTTAACTGCATGCACCGAGGGCTTATTTTAATAAGGGCAGGAGGGGGATGCTTTCTTGGAGGGAGGGAAAGAGAGAGACATGTAGTGGTAAACGGACGTTTTTTAGCCTATATTTCCTGAAGGGTATTTAGACTGCATGTTTCTTTCTTTTGCTGTTTTTAAGTAACCGAAGACAATATGCTTCCTTGGAGAGACATCCAGTGGAAATTGATGTTTATTTGGTCTACATGTAATTTCCGGCTTATGAGCTCGATCTGAGACCCGATTATAAACCTTCGTCATGTAAGACTGACGCCGACAGAATTTTCACCTGCACTGAGAGAGAGAAAGTACACCTAGGGGGAAGGCAAGAATCGAACAATGCGTAGACTGTTAGCTTAATGGACTGCGATCAAACCCACAAGGCCACCCGGGCCCCATTTTTGGCCTTCATGTGGTTGGTTGGTTGGTAGACATATATTTTCAGGCTTGAGTGCTTCGACCAGCTTATAAACCTTCATCAAGTTAGACTAGACACACCACACACTTACGTGACAGATGCTGTCATCTATCGCCACCTTCGCATTTTAGACGTGTCGCTGAAAGAGAGGGAAATAATCTCCAAGGATCTGCACACATAGGAAACTGCGCTGCGCAATGACCACCCACAGGACTTTCGGACCCACAGATTAAACGGGCACGTATACTCCGCATATATACTCTGTGGGTCTTGTCTTCAGTGGTACCGGGACATTATCACGGGACCTTCCGATCCCGTGATCTTAACCACTAAGGCTTCCCACAGCCAATGCCAATGCATGCATTTCCAGTTGAATAATATCCAGGTACCAGGCTGCTTGTTTCCTTACTCCCTTTACAGCTTTAACGCAGCTAAAATCAGACAAACAGCCGACGTACGTTAAAACTTCTAACAGGAAGGTGGAGGGGGATACTTTCTTGAAGACATCTAGTGGAAAAGGGACGGGTTTTTTTCTACATTTTCAGTTGAAGAATATTTAAGCTGCCTTTTCCTTCTCTCTAGGTTTTCACCAAAAGTCTCTATCCTGGGTATGCAAAGCAATTTGAGAATGAAGGATTCTTTCTTTTTAGAGGGCTTTCTATTTTGCAACCATAGGGAATAGGGGTCTAGCTCAGACATGGTGGGAAAAGGACGTTTTGGCCTACATTTCCAGTTGTAGAATATTCAAGGTTTTTCCAACAGCCGCCATAATGGGAATGCAATGCAATTTGATTATGAGGTTGGAGAGGTCGTCTAGCCTGTAATCATAGGGAATTAAGGGTCGAGTCTAGACATAGTAGCACAGGATGTTTTGCCTATGCTTTAAATTCAGAAAGGACATCTAGTGCGAACAGCAATATTTTGACCTGTATTTCAAGTTGAAGAATGTTCAGGTTGTTTATTTCCTTGCTTCCTGACAGTTTTAATGCAGCTAAACTAGTTCCATTACTATAACCTCTAAGGATATTCCAATCTCGACCTCAGGACCAAGGACCACTGCTATGTGACCTGGGATAATTATTGGACTTAGTTTTTAATCTGTTCTGCACAGTATTTAGCCTATCTACGAGGGTAAATTGTGGGCAATGATGAGTACTACAGATATTGTGTATGGGGGCAATTATTGAACACTATATGGCTGCTGTAAAAAATATATAAGTGAAATCTAGTAAGAATTACCAAACATTCTAATTTTTAACAAAGCTTTTTGTTAATTTCTTCTTTGTTCAAACACAAGCAATTGACACATTTTTGGTTTTCTAGATACAATAAATTATGATTTATTAGGATTGTTGGACCCCTGCCCAATAATTACCCGGGGTCACCTTAATCACTGAGTTATTACAGCAATCTTTGATGAGAAATACAAATACATTTTTAGAAGATTTCACGTTTTTTGGCATACATACTAATTTTTGGATTTCGGCTAATCATTTTAGTTGCGTGAGTCACCAAAGTATGTTGTTTAAATTGTAACATGGGGAAATATTTGAAATTTATCCATCTATGAAATGCCTTTTCACCCCTTTCAAGCCAAATCTATGCAAGTACATGCTACTTTAAAAAGTTTGAGGGAAAATAACCTTCTCTAAAAGACAATAATTCAGAACAATCACACAACAAAGCCCTTTATAATTGGCAAAAACATTCGAAATTACCTTCAGAACTCAAAGAATTGGGGGCGCTGGATCATCCCCTGGGGTGTTGTCATCCGGCAAAAGTAAAATGATCACCCACTTCGAACGAGGTTATGGTTGTCTTCTAAGAGATTCGCGCCAAACAATGAGAGTTGTGGAACGTTCTTCTATCGGAAGGAACAATGACCGGTAATCCTAACAAAGAGGTGTTGATGAAAGTAAAATGCCAATTAGCGAATGGTCACTTTGTTTCAAATAATAGAAAGTGTTTGGCCCTTTAACATAGGGTTAAGAAGAAGATGGAGATGCTGTCGGGCAAAAACCAATACAAAAGCTGGTTCGCCAAGGGAAGCCAACGATCGCTTTGAAGTAAGCCCAAGCAAACGCTTTTGGCGAACTTTTTGGCGTGATTCTACAGTGAAATTTGCATAGGATTACTACAGATACATATACTAGGCTACTTTAGACTGTAATAAAAACTAGAGTCACGTCACATTTTTCTTACAAGTAAAG
Organism: Hylyphantes graminicola; assembly: GCA_023701765.1. Classification (NCBI taxonomy): domain Eukaryota; kingdom Metazoa; phylum Arthropoda; class Arachnida; order Araneae; family Linyphiidae; genus Hylyphantes; species Hylyphantes graminicola. The sequence continues at coordinate 10,778,656 of CM043112.1, forward strand.
GATAATACTATCATTCTTGACCAACCTTGGTGGGCCTCTGGCCTGTTGTTGGTCGACAATTTTTGTACTTGTATTTGTATCATCTAGTGGAAATTCCGATCTCGTTCTACAGCCTATAACTGCGCAAACAGTCATTTTATGATTTTTAATCAATGCTTTTTAAAAAATAAAATGATGCGTTTAGTATTACATTGAACTAAACGTTGAGTGAGTGATTTGTTTGGGCTTACCAAGGTTGCCTGGCGATTTTCTGACAGCTTCACTTTTTTTCTCGCCAAGCGTCTCCATCTTTTTCATAACTCTATGGCCCGTAAAGAGAACACTGCTGGCCGTGGGCATGTAAACTGCAGTAATTACAGCAATGAGTTGGACCATTTTCGCTCTGAAATAATCAGTCTGTTTCCTTATGTTTTCTTATAGGTTAGAGTAATTAAGTGCTTGCAACAATGGCCCAAGTCATAAGGCTACTTACTGCAATCTACGACTGGGCCAGTGGATGTCTGCTAAATACGGATTTATTATAAAAGACGATCATGGAGAAATTCTTTATGTTAATTCGTTTCAGGGCCTTTCAAACCTCCATTTTTGCAGTAATCCAGTTCAGAACGGAAATGTTTCTTTTATATGAATAGCCGATTTAGAAATAAGATCCTTTATTTTAGCGCGTATTGTTTTCTTAGTTATATATAAACGTACGGCCTAATTTGGAATCAGTTCTATAAATTGTTCCTGCCGTAAATTAATACTCTCTTGAGGAATTAATACTCGTTAGGGACGATGCATTATCAAGTGGTAAGAAACTTTCATTACTATCTTAATTTTTTATTTATTTAAGTAGCAGGCCTATGAAATTTAAATTCCATGTACAGCTGTGGAAATAAAAAAGTACTCACTTGAGGTAATTTTGGCCGCTATTCATCCTATAGAATCGGACCTTTTTGACTTTGTGAAAAAATTACATTATAAGTGGATTACATGACACACAATTTGCATAATGGGCCGTCTTCATATTAAAAATGTTACGAACTTTGAAATTTCCAATGGCAACACCCAATTTTAATAACTTAGAAATGCTAAGCACTCTTGAAAACCCTTGAATCTAAGTTTTTGTTACATTTGGATGAATATTTGACGAGTTATTCAATCAAATCACTTGTGGACCTTTTGGGGACCATCTCTAAAATGACAAGCAAGCATGCATACAAGGCCGTCTTTATTTATCAATTACACATGTAATCTTATACACAGTACCCAAAGGGCAATTAAAAAGTATTTTGTGATTTACACAGCAAATTATGAATAAAAAAATTTTAAAAATTGGGATTTCGCTTAAACTTCCTGTCTTAAATTTATTTCTGTAAAAATATTAAGGGGTTCCTATTCATATTTTTTTCAAAAAATTATTTAAAAATATAAAAACTGTTTTAAATACTCCAATATTGAATGCATTTTGTTTGGGTTATTATAATTTCTTTTCAGTAAAAAATTCGTTTCATTATCTTAAATATTTATAGATTGGGATAGTTTTTTATGTGCAACTCATTTAACATTACGACCCCTAATTTTTGCACGTCTCTAACTCCATTATTAATGCTTAAATACTTACAAAACTTGGTATTTAGTGTTAAAATATGTCATAGATGTGAAATATGGACTCAAAAAGGGGTGTTGCTATTGAAAATTTCGAAGTTTGTATTGTTTTTAATATGAAGGCGGCCCCTTATGCAAACTTTTGAGAATAATATTTGGTTACAAAGTCAAAAAGGTTCGATTCTATCGGATGACTAACGGCCGAAATAATCACTAGTGGGTACTTTTTTATTTCCACAGCTGTACCACTACTGTAGTTCATTTGGAGTAGCCGTAACTAGGGTGAGTCCTTGTGCGAACTTTAACCCTTAAGACTTAATTGTAATTATTTGCTAAATTTAATTATAAATGTGAACTTTTAATTTTATTTATTTTAAAGCTATGGCTATCTGTGCAATTAATAATTATTTATTTCGGTAATAAAATAACCGGAACAGAAAATGCACTTTTTGATGAATGTTTTATTTTTTTACTCCGTTTTATTTGCAACGACATTTTGTTGAATTAATATGATTTATCATTTTAGTATTTAATGTTTCGAAACTGAATACTGCATTAAAAAATCCCCAATACCATCTATTTTCCCTTAAAAGAGCAATGAAAAGTATATTTGAAATGGGATGTATAAGTGCTGTCAGGGCAATACGATATAGCGCTGGTATAGCAGAAGTTAAATTTTTGTGAAAAATAATTTCACCTTTGTAAACTAAAATCTCTTAAAACCGCAACAATTCAAATTTCAATAAAAAAAAAATCTACCTTGCCCCTATTGCTCCAAATCACCAATAAAAAGTAAAACAGAGGTATAAGAAGAAATTCATTTTTTTTTTTTCTATATTTATGCATTGTGAGAGGCGTGGCACCCCACTCAGCCGAATGGGACTCAGCCGAAACCGCAAAAGGTAGCCAATTTGGTGAAAAAGTGGGGTTGTGCTTGGCGAAGAGATCCCCCTCTGCTGATAACAGTTTGTGGTTGCTTTTCTCCTGCCAAAGCGTTGGCGATAAGAATTCAACCGAATGGTGCATGCGAAGCCAAATATGAGGTTAAATTTGGACAATTGGTGAACGCTCCCTGCTCATGATGTAATTACGAATACAATGCGATCTCCATGCAGACCAGGAGTCATAAAAAAGACCCCTCGTTCTAAGAACTCTGGCGGGTCACTCCTGTTTCAGGCGACAAATATAATCAGACAACAGACAAGGATTTTGTTCGATGGATTGAACTTGTTCTCAATGTCTGTACCAAATAAATTTACAAAATAATGTTCAAATAGAGTTATGTTGAAGGATCAATATAAATATTTTATTTAGTAATTAGTATTTTACTTTAAGCAAAAAAATGAATGCAAGTAGATAAATAGTTAATAATTTTATCACGATTAATATATATACATATTGTTTAAAATTTAAGTTATGTTTCCTTACTTCCGTACCGTTAATTATCAGCATATCGCTAAACATCAACACATTAAATATATATAGTTTTAGAAGTTTTTATACACGTGACGAAAGACATAGTTATTACTTTAAAATATCTTATAACTTGTCAGCTGTTAACCCTGATAATTGATTTTTTTTGTCATAACATACACTCTTAAAACAAACGAGCTATTTTAACTCGGTCTGAGTTAATTTTCACTCCTCCAGTGTCGAAAATGCACTTCCCCTATAGGAGTGGATACTTTATTTGTTAAACCTCCGACAGGATCACTCCAAACGAGTGATTTTAACTCAGTCTGAGTTAATATTCACTCCTTTCCAGTGTCGAAAATGCACTTCTCTTACAGGAGTGGATTTCACTCTTTTGTTTTAAGAGTGTAACTTATGCTTTGCTCAGGCTTTTTAAGTCCTCAAAATTCTTTATTTGCTGTAAAAGACAAACTTTCATATTATGTGTTCAATTTGGGTAGCATGGTTATTTTTACTATTTAAACAATTCTGTCTAACAGATTTTGATATCATAATTTAAATAGTATTAAGTTCATATGTCAATATTTCATTTATTTGAAAGCGCCACGCCAGCCCGAAGCGCTGTGTTAAGGCATCATTTCACCGTAGATACCTTCGCATGTTCTGTTTCCGTCTAAAACATCTTATTAACGGCCCGTTTCAAACACACCATCTCGTCAATAAACGCCGTGCATGTGTGGCTGATGCACGTTAAATCTGTTGACTTTCAAAGTTCTGACACCATGCACGACGTCGCTATAAGCTTGCGTGGAGTTCAAACTTTGTTCAGGTGAATTCCTCATATGTTCCGTGTTTAAAACTTATGGAGTTTGTCGCCCATATCCCCTGTGTAGCTTTAGGACGATATGAATCCCATTATCTCTACGTTTGTAAATCGTTAAACATCAACATATTAAACATACATATATAGTTTTAGAAGTTTTTATATACGTGACGAACGACAATTGGGTGTTTGCTGAATTAAAGTCGCACTAAAACTACAAGAGGAATGAATTGAATTGGCCACGGGCCTCATATTTAATCAGTGTCAAGTGACGAGGCCGAAACCCGAACTGGCACTTAGGTAGCCGTATTGCGACTTCTTACGCGGCGTCAGAACTTAGGACTACGGTAGATTTAACGTGCACCAGTCCAATATACACGGCGTAATTTAATGAGATTTTTTTTTGTAAAGCACGACCTGTTTATAGGATTTCTATGGCGGGGACAGAAACCGGAACGTATTATCACTGCAATGGCAAGGCATCTTAACTGACCGCGCCATCCCGGCCCCCTACAAAAATTTCACTAATATTAAATTTACTCGACCTTCTAATGCATTCTAATTAACAAGCCGATGATATCAAAAGAAGATGCTTTTAAGGGGTGGGGGACTGGGGGTGCTAGGAGTAAAGACATTTTTAATCGCAAAAATATACATGTGTACATTGAAGCACACTCATGTCTGCTTAATATAAGGTATATCATATATACAAATCATACATCTAAATTCAAACAAATTTTTGAAATATTTACAAAAACGTCCTGGTATTTTAATGATATTTGACCAATACTCGGCTTTTATAATTGCCCCTTTCTGAATTACATCATTTAAGAATTTATTGTGCACAAAAGGGGGCTGGGGAGCCCAGTTGGTTAAGCACTCGCTTAGCATGCGGAAGGTCCCAGGTTCGGGTCCGGGCATCGCCAAAATAGCTGCCGACCTATAAACGGCCCTTGCAGCCAAAAATGTCCGACGAATAATATCTCGTGTAAGGGAGTGCACGTTAAATATCCTTCAAAGTCCTAACGCTGCGTACGATGTCGCCCTTAATGGTTGCGTTGGGTGCCTATTCAGGTGTTGGCTCGCCACTTGACTGTGGTTCTAAAAATACGACGCCCGTCGCCAATAGCCCTCGTGTGGCTCTAGTGCGACGATAATTCAAACCTAACCTATTGTGCACAAAAACACCATTTCTATTATACCAAACCATTCCAAATGAATTGAAATTTTTTACTATATGTCAACCATATTTATATGCTTGTTTTCAATGCCGTTACCTAGCTTATGAAAAAATTGAAGAATAATTTCTATATATACAGAGCTATATTAACATTAAGAATCAATATTAATATTTAATTTATTATTAGTATCTTACATTTGTATTAACTGAAAGTAAGTAGAGAAATAAATAATTTAGGCACGATTGATTGTACGTTTCCTTCATAATTTTAATTACGTTTCTTTACTTCTACTTAGTTTATTATTATTTTAAAACATTACGACTTCTCATCTGTTTTCGCTGATAATTGTTTGGCTCCGTGCGAATAATTTTGTCATTATCATAAATTTTGGTTGTTTATACCTTAATAAAACTATGGTTTGGGGATAATTTTAGCCTTTTCAGTGCTCAAAATTCTTTATTTGTTGTAAATGATTAACACTGTCAAATTATATGTTCATTTTAGGTCTAAATTTAAAAAAATCGACAATGAACAATTTAAGACCACATATAGAAATGACATAGCTTGTATAAATGACAAAAATATATCTGATAATTTGAATTCTATAAATTCTAGATTCAAATGTTGCAAAAATTGATTTACTTCCAAAATATGTACAGTATTTTTTTTGCTTGATTCTATCTTTATTTTCATCACTAGACTTCAAAAATGTATTTTTTGGGCACATGTATTTTTAATGACAGTCTCAGTTCCATAGAGTTTCTATTTTTTCCCTTATTAGTTATTTAAATTATTTATTAGGCCCAGTGACTTAGTGGTAGTGCTTTGCATTGCCCCGCCACAAGTTCGGGGATCGAATCCCGGATTGGGCGAGATTGACCTATCCTTTCATCCTTTAAATGGGTTGATAACATGGGTACCAAGCATTCTGGGAACTAAACACTGGAGGTTTCACGTGAGGCTGACCACCTTACCAGGTGGCACGACTTGGCCCACTTAGCCCACTCCATGCGCCGAGGAGAGACTTCTATTAATTTTTAATAGATGATATGTACTCTTTAATTAATGTGTGTTATTAGATGTCAAATCAACCAATTTTCTTAACCTTGACATTTCAAAAGTAGATATGGCTTGATATATCTAGGTAAAACTAGGTGGCAAAACGCAGTGTCTAATTTTCCACAAATTATTTTTAAGGTACTCGCATATTTCAAGTAAGACAACATCATTCTTCTTTTATTCCTGGATTTCAATTTCGTTGATTGGTAGTGTTGCGTGGTAAGCGCCGCTCATTACATTAGTAAGATGCCACGTGAACACAATGCTCCAATCGAGACCATATTTTTTATTCCTTTGGAACTGTTGCCACTCAAGGCGTGAAACATGCTCCATTGACTGTCAAAAAGTCTGATATTGGCCTAATTCGACAACACTATGATCTCTTTAAACAGCTGTAGAAAATTTTACTGTTTTTTTTAACCGATGACAAACGTAAATTTTTTTTAGAAAAACAAGTTTAAAATTACCAAACAACCACTCTCAAATATCTATATTTGTTTCACTGATTGTAATTAACTATCAATATGCTACATTTCATAATACGAGGATAGCTTTCAATAGATGATAAATAGCTATAGTTGCCCAACATCAAGAATATTTAAAGTCATTTTAAAATGGATTAACGTGTATGGTACCAAATTGCAACAGTATGATGCACTAATGGGCTACACTTGAAGTTTATTAATACACATCGCTAAAAATAATGCAATTTACTATTTAAAACAGGGTTAAAAAAACAGGTTAAAAAAAACGTTTTTGCATTTAGTTTTTTTTTTTATTTAAACCAGGTTTTTTCAAAAAAAATTTCCAGTATTTAACTAGTTTATGTATTTGCAGGACTCAAATGATGTTTACATTAATTTCAAACTTTATTTTATGGTTTACTTCACTAACAAGATCCCCATATATTTCTTAAATTTGATATTTTATAAAAAAAACTAATTTTTGGGCACAATATACTCCAATTATTTCCACATATTCATTAATAACAGCCGTTAAAATTTGTAATGGATGTCAATTAAACCATTCATAGTATTATCACCTTAATTGAAATAACTAAAGTAATAATGAAGTAATAATTCCAAACTTTTTAGATACAATTTATTATGATCAAGGACCACTACAATTCAACATTTTAAACAAAAAATTTGTAGCTTTTTTGATTCCAGACTCATTATCAATTTAGACTGCACTAGACCAAAAGAGGAAAGATTGAGCTCAACGTTAGCTGTTGTTGCCTTAGCAGTCAGGATGAGACTAAAAACGTTTCTGTTAAACTTTTTTATATCAACTGCTTTGCCTACACTAATATATTGCCAACACTTCTTTTACATAATCACTCTCAAAAAGAAAATTTCTGAAAGTCACTACAAGCTCTAGCAGGATATTTCATAACAAGAGTAACACCGAAGAGTTGTTAGGGAATCTGTGCTTTGCATATTTTAATGCTTCTGCTAAAACAATTTGGGAAAAAAAACCATCTTTGGTTTTATTGAAAAAAATAAACATTTGGTTTAAACCATGCCAACCCCGGTTTAAAATATGTTTAATTTGAGTATTTTTTTATCAGCAAGTCACAAAAAGGATAGAAATAATCATTTAATTATCGGTTTTTAGCTCTAGACAATATTATCAGCATCATTATGCGCTATAGTATACTAGACGGAGTAATAATCAAAATAAATTTAAGTACAACTTCGCTACGTTTTAATATTAACATGTTTAAACTACCTGCTGATTTTGCAACAATAAATATGCGGTATGCGCTTAAATCGTCTCGTAGTAGGATATTTGTTTCGGAAAAACGAAATGTTTCTATTCAATTAATAAATCTTATTTTGTTTTTAACATTTTCGAGTCCTCAACAAATAAAATATTGTCTTAAAAATAATGAGAATAATAATTTTGAAAGTGATATTTAAACACTATTCGAAGAAGTTATGATATTTTTCTTTTTCAGATACCAACAGCTTTCTAAATAGAGACACGATATTGGTCATCTTTCGACTAATGTAAACAATTCATTATTTATTATTAAAAAGTCTTTTTTTTTGTTTAAACTTTTGTTTTTGGAAAGGTTAATTTCCAAAAGTTTAGTAGATCACCCCTTCATCATGAAACCCCATGCCTGCCTCTTATTGTTATGAAAAAACAAGGTTCAGGGTTCACATAAACCAATATCTAAATTAATCACGTAAGAAGTAAAACTAAATTGTGCATTTAAATTATAGCTGCTCGGCTAATACAAAAACAAATTGTTGATAATTAGGTGACGAGCTTAGCAAAATATAACGTATTGGCCACTAATTCGACATTAATTAAACTAAAAATGAGAAGCATTTATTTGTACAGACATGGCTAATTTCGAGTTTTAGCAACCGAATTGCTTTACTTTGAACACTGGACACTAAAAGCCCCCCGCAAAGCCAATCCATCATTGTGACAGCCCCGCTCTCTTCAGTAACAATCTCAGCAACTATCTCCGGAGGGGCCGTATACGTAGGATTCTTTTCTTAAACTCAATTGCTATTTTAGAGCGATAAACCAGCCAAATTGTTAGCCATCCTGAAGGTCAGGATAGGAAAAGAAAAATCTATGTTGAAAACATTATCGCTATAATGGTGAATATGTTGCCATGAAATTTGGCGAGATTTTGCGGTTTAGGGCATTCGGCTGAGTGGCATTCGGCTGAGTGGACTGTAACCGTGAGAGGCCATGTGCGAAGTCATCTTTAAGCATCTCACATTAGCAAGGGAGATCAGATCTTGCGTCGGTATAAGGATTTGCGTAGCATATATTTTGGAAATGCTATTCATTAATATTTTCCATCTTCAGTTTAAACTGCCTGTTTTTTATTTGTTATGCAATGATTTAGATTGTAGATGGTTTGAAATAGTACAGACTACACTTATAAGTTTAATATCCAGTATTTTTATTAAAAACTCCAACTTATTTCTAATTTATAACTTTAGTCCTCATTTTAAAAATTCCAATTGTGATGGAAGATATTTAAAATTTAGTTTTCTACACATAGCTGACAAGCTTAAAGCCTGCTTTTCAAAAATAATTAATAATTTCTAAACTCCTCGGCGCAACAGCTTATTAGTGGACCAAGGCCTGCCGTGCCCATTTCAACTTCGCTCTGGGGTGCTAGGCATATGTCCCGGTAAGGTAGTCAGCATCGCGCGGAACCCCCAGTGTTTAGTTCCCAAGCATGCCCATTTTATCGACCCACTAAACTCTAAAGGAATGAAAGGATGGAATTAATAATCCCAAACACAAGAAGGGTTTGCAGACAAAATGTCGCCGAACCTAATGTTGCGGACAAAATGTCGCCGGACAGAATATCGAATGGACATAATCTCGCTTACTACAAAAATCCAATAGATTATGATTGTAATTTTTGGTAAGAGGGGGGGGGGGTAAGCTTGTACGTAATGCATCGAATCATTTATTAATTAGTAGGTGATGGAATTTAAATTGGAATTCTTATAAAGAAAATTTTATTTTAACGAGTTATTTATTTGGGGTACAATGGATAATTGAAATATTTCTTAACTTTGTAAATTAGTAATTCTTTCATAAAAATCACGAACTTTGGTATGATTAGTTACTTTTTCTAACCCTTTAACATTTTTATTTTAAATATGAGGGTTGTAACCATTTAAGCTTGAATTTCAAGGTGGTTTTGAATTGTTGAAATAGTATTACGTTTTCAACTAATTTTATTATTTCAAATTGGGCTTCTAGCTAAATGAAATTTTAAGCAACTAAATACTTGTCAACTTTTTTTTATTGAGACGTACATATTCAAAATTTTTAAATATTGCATTTAACTTAAATGTTTAAAAAAATCATATTTACTTTGAGTTATAAAAATTAAGTTCAATCATCCAACCTTAACTACTTATCGATCCAAATTATTAAATATAAGAGCAGTACAATGCCATTTTACCCTTTAACCCTCTCTCATAGTCAAACACCATAAAATAAACTTAATTTTACTAAACGAGATATTTTATCCTGCGACATTTTGTTCCATTACACCTTATGACTATAGTAGTTCATATAATATATAGCTAGTTACTATATTAGCTATTCTACACATGGGATGTAGTAAGTTTAGCTAGTACATTTTTATAATTTCTTTATCCTCATAATTCTTTTAAATTCCAGATCTTGATAATGGCGACACTGGTGCTTGGCATCATGTGCTCAGTCTACCATCCTCATCATCACCACGATCACCACAAGCACCATTATCATCATCACCATGATCATCACAAGCATCACCATTACGCAGATTACCCTTACTACTACTACCTGAAGGATCCCCATCACCACCACCACCATCATAAGGGATATCCTTATTACTACGACCACTATCACCACAAGCACCATCATGGTCACCATTATTATCCTTATGGCAAACATTACCACCATCATCATTAAATGCTTAGTAGGAAGTTTAGCTTGTGTAGTTGTTTTGAATAAATATTGTGTGAATCTCTCTCTCTCTTAAATGATTTATTGGTGTTTCATATCATATTGCATTTTCATTTGGCTAGTATGAACTACTATAGTAATAGGGTGTAATGGGATAAAATGTCGTGGCCAAAATGTCGCAGCATAAAATATCACGTATATTAAAACTAAATAGATTTAAAGGATTTTAAGTTCTTTGGCAGTGCGTTTCTAATTGAATATTAAATAAGCACCACAATCGTAAGCGACATCCTTGTTACTACGACCACTATCACCATAATGGTCAAAATTATTATCCTTATAACAAGCATTACCATTATCATCATAATGACGTGCTTAGTGGAAAGTTCAAGTGGTGTAGTTGTTTTGAATGAATTTTGGTGTGCTCTCCTTAAATGTTATATTGGTGTTTGATATATAGGTTCGAACCTGGGACCTTTCGCACGCAAGTCAAGCGCCTAACCGACAGGGCTACCTTAGACTACCTAACACCCTTCCTAAACGGCAAGTTTCAACTTACAGTGGAACCTCGATTATCCGTCCCTCTTTTATCCGGAACTCTCTGTTAACCGACCGTCCCTAAGCCCTAAATCAACATCGAAAAATTTTCGAAAATAATGTCATTCCCCGTTGTTTTCAAAAAAAAAAAAAAAAAAAACTAACAAAGAAATTTTCGGCGATTCTAAAGTGAGCCAGCTTTCGCGATTCAAAAATCGAAAATCTCCGGATATTCTGAAGATATTCTGAAATCCGAATTCTCCGGAGATTCTTTAATCGGCAGATTCCTGCGTTTATTAAAACTGGGAAACTAGTTATTTTACTATAGAAAAACTTCGGTAAATCAAAAAAGTAGCAGTAAATTTTTAACAATCCAAAATTTTTGAAAAAAATCCCGGAATCGTCTAAAATCGTGATACTACAAGTGATATCTACAGCCAAAACAAAAAGATTTGATATCCGCGGACTTTCGGCAGTCGTCCGTACTATAAAGTCCCAATCAGATAGGATAATCGAGGTACTGCTGTATTTTAAAAATCACAAATTCTGGTGCTCAAAATAAGCATTAACTAAAAAAAGTTGAGATAGTAATATAAAATTAAAAAATTTGAAAGGATTAAAACCCTTTGTTTCAACAATCAATAACTTTTTTTATTAAACATTTTTCCAAAAGCAGAACAAAAATACAAATCTTTATAAGTTTCAATTGATTTCAAGCCTCTTTGGCACAACATTAAATGCAGCTAAATACTTTCTTTTCTTCGTCAATTAATAGTTAAATTATAATATTAAATTGAACATTAAAACGTTCATAATACTTATTCTATACAGACTCAACATTACAGTACATATTTAATAAAAACTGGCAATATTTAATTCTATTCCATATCTATGGAATGTAATCGTATAGAATCTGTATTAATAACTAACTTGTTTTTAATACATTAACTTTTAATTCTGTGCAGTAAATGACACATTTATCAATTGCAGTTTAATGAGAAGTGTTTGCTTTATCGTTTAATGCTACACACTCATTTAGAACCTATTACTAGGTTTAACACGTTCTAGATCAAGACTATAAATCTTATTCTATTTTACTTAATAAAACAAAAGACAAAAAAAGGCCTTAAAATAAATATTGGCTTTGGATGTAGCTATTTTTTTTAAATAATAAAAAAAGTTGTAACTATTAACTAATTTAAAAATAAAGTTAAAATTGCAATGAAAATATCCGCACACATTTTAGCTACTATAACAACTGTTGAATTCGAGTTTGTATAATTAACAATAAAATAAATATTTTCTATAAGGCATTAAGAAAATACATAATAAATTTTATAAATGGAAATATAATATGTATTGGAATATTTCCATACAAATACAACCATAAAATTTGTACTTTGATAACATTACATTCACAAAATATTGCAAACCAACTAAAAAAGATAAAAGTATAAGCATCATTTAAATAAAGAATTGCAGTTAACTCAGTGCAATAACTCAGAATTGCCACTAAAACTAGAAGATCTTGATATACTAAATGAAGAGTAAAGGGGAAAAACTTCATTACATGGTGAATCTTCCTGTATGCTCCTGTGCACGATGGACATTGGCGACATATAACAGTTTCTTCGCTTGCGGTACAAACATGTGACTCTGTTAACTGATATCTGAAGCGAATCAGGATTGCCAAGAGAGAAAGACAAAGTGAGTAACCAGTTTCCCTACACCAGCTAAGGCGATGACTCGCTATTGTTGCCAAATAGTCCTGATACAGACAGATTCCTGTGCAATGAAGTTCTTTTTTCTCTATACTCTTCAAATATTTTATGTGCTTCCAAATTTACAATATATAATTTACCCTTATAACTATTACAAAAATTATATTCAATATAGTGAAACAAAGTACCAAGTTAATTTTATACAACTAATCTTCTCAGGTTATTGTATTGAATAATATAAATTTTAGAATAATTATAATATGACTTAATAATTTTAAAAAATCATAACACAACAAAATCTAATCTTAAGTCAGGAACAGGAGAGAGATATGACTGATTGCAAATGAAAACAGCAACTTTGACTTTTACAGAATAAACACTTTCCACTGGTTATTTTATGCCAGGAATTCCAATATCTCCTTGTGGGTGGCAACCCAGTTAACTTTATTTGATACAATAATAAACTATTAACCATTTTTTGCCCCAATGCAAAAAAGAGGACATTTTGATAGCAAGGTTTGGTAGCCATAGAGTACATTGGAAGACAATTTAAATGCTTACACTGATTTAGCACTTCATTTATTTAAATTATCTCCAAAAAAGAAAAGCTTATCTTTATTGGAGATAGCACCAGAGTATTGCATTCGTTATAAGCACAGCATATGTTTGATAAAGTTTTGATGCTATAAAATTCTTTAATAAGTGAATTCTAATGACAAACATATGAATGTATAACTTAAAATAACTTATTACTACCTAATTAAGCAATAAACTATATTAAATATATTTGGGTAAAGCTTGATTTCAAAAATGTCAATATTTGGAAACAAAAATACAAAACTAAAAATTTTAAATAAAAATATATTAAAGAGCTGAAGAACTTCCTGAAAATATTTTATTAATTACTGTAGAAAATTGGAATGTTGCAACATAAACAATTAAAGCAAACAGAAGCAAACTTTCACAGAAGCAGAATGCATAAAACTTGACTGAAACAATGAGATTCTTCATACTTATAACAATTTATATAAGTGATAAAAATTACTATTCTCGTGTTGTATATATATCATGGATATGACAATATTGTATACAATATATGTCATGGATTTACATAAATGCATGTTCATAAATAGCAAATATAATAAACACTAATGTTAATATATTAACGAAAATACCAATAGACTAGATACATATATTCTTTAAAAATTAATTATAATTTTATAGCTTACATATTCATAACAAATATTTTATAACAAAGGAATAAAATGAAATATCCTTTTAACCACAGTAGAACCTTAATTTAAAAAATACTAAACTGCAACTCAGTTTAAGTTGTGTAGGTTAAGGGGGAATGGGCGTGCAGGACCGGGGATCTCCAAACTCAAGTGCCTCAATGTTAATCCAATGGGAAAAAATTATTTTCTTTGCCACATTTCTCTGGCTGTATTGAATATTTTTACAAGCAGATTTTTTTTATGTGATAAATGTAGCTGACTTACAGGTCTCTATCTTCCCACTTTTTGAAATTAGTACGAATATTTTTTTTAATATTCAATAAATTATTTTACACAAAATATTCGAAGCAATTTCAAAAAGTGGGAAGATAGAGACCTGTAAGTCAGCTACATTTATCACACAAAAAAATCTGATTGTAAAAATATTCAATACAGCTGGAGAAATGTGGCAAAGAAAATAATTTTTTCCCATTGGATTAACATTGAGGCACTTGAGTTTGGAGACCCCCGGTCCTGCACGCCCATTCCCCCTTAGGCTGCTCATCACCCCCATTCCCCGTCCTCCTTCAATCGAGCTTGCTATTGGTAAGTCTATGGGGAAAAAATAGTTTTTATTCCAAAAAAAGCAAAGAAATTATATGAATATTTTGATGCGTTTTTTTTTTAATTCATAGAACTCCAATAAAGTTGTGCTGTTAGAAGTTATTTTTTTAAAAACGTTATTTACTTTTTTTAATCTAATTTTTTTTCTATTAACAAAAGGTAAATAACATTTTTTAAAAAATAACCTTTAAAAGCACAACTTTATTGGAGTTTTATGAATTAAAAAAAAACGCATCAAAATATTACTATAATTTCTTTGGAAAAAAAAACATTTTCCCCCATAGACTTACCATTAGCAAGCCCGATTGAAGGAGGACGGGGAATGGGGGTGATGAGCAGCCTTAAGGGAAGTTAGATTGTCGTTATGCTAGAGCTACACGATAAATTTAGAACCACGGTCAGGTGGCGAGCCAACACCTAAGTAGACACACAACACAACAATTAAGGACGAAATCATTGTGACTTTTAAAGGTGACATTCTATGCAACTTTGAACCATATTTAACAGCACTCACTCTACACAGGATAATATTGATGAGACTTATTTGGCTGCTCAGACCATTTATAGATCAGCAGTTGTTTTGGCAATGCCCAGACACAAACCTGGGACCTTTTTTATACATACAATTCAAGCGCCTTACCAATCAGGATTTAAAGCTCTATGTCAGATTAAGTGTAAATAACATTTAAAATCATTATATTTTTTTTATTACTTAATACCAAAAATTTATACAGGAACAAAAGAAAAAAAATTGATATCGCACCACACGCAGAAAAGTGACCTTTTGTCAAAAAGTTAGTTTTTCTGAAAAATCGTCTGAAGTTTATTTTCCCCTTGCATATCATTATAGAAAAAATAAGGATCCACTAACTGGATGATAAATATTCGACCAATCAATTTAAGGTTTGCTCTAATTGCTACACATTTTAATTTCAAACATTTTAGCATTAATAACTTGAAAAGTCACATTTGTCTGGTAGGTCATTTTTCAGTGTATGATGCGATATGTTATGAAGAGCTGTTGGAGTACAGTGAAACTAAAACTGCACAAAAAAAAATTACAAAGTGTTTCAGACATTTTGTTTTACAAAGAGGTTCTACTGTGTTAAAAATAAAAAAGTAATCAAGTATTTTTTGCACCATACAGGTTTTTCCCCCCTGAGTTCTTGATTTAAGGGTTCAACTTTAGATAACACAACTAGAACAAGAAAAATCTAAAAACTTAAAAGTAATATTTTTTAAAAAAAATTTAAAAACTTAACAATTCCAAGAGAGATACAATGATTTCAATTAATGAAATGCTTTTCAATGGATATACTGGAACATTATGAAACATTTTAATATAATTTCACCAAGAAAAACAATTAAAACACTGCAGCACATAACAAAGAGATTCATTTAACAACTGGCATAGAAATAGTCTGCAAAAGACTCCCCCAAACTCTTATACATGGAAAGATCAGGATTGCCACTGTTTAGAAATTTCAAAACTCTGCAACTATAAATTCCAGACTCATAAAACATTAATAATTTTGTAGACAAATTTTTATTTTAAATATTTAAAAAAATTTCTTCAATATCTAAAAAAAAGTCATGTTTTATAAGTTTGGTTTAAATAATAGGGTAACCACATGTTTTTGAAACCACAAGTTGGAATGTTTTCAAAACCAAATGCGTCAGATATATAGGAGCAAAATCAAGTTTGATCAAATATTTAGTTTTAAGGTTTAGTTAAAACACAATAAATTCTTCAGAAATCAATGTAAACACAGTAAAGTTGAATAATTTCACTGATAATTCTGTCTTGCAACAATTTCCCACAGCTCTACCAAATTTCAAAACTACAGTGACAATCCTCTTATTTAAAGCAGACAACACTTTCATAAACTCTTGTGCACATAGACATTTGATATTCGTTGCTTATAGAGGGTATAATGTATACTGCTCTTGTAGTAAAAACTCTAGGACAAACAACACAAGTTATTATCTCAAACATACATATAAAATTTAGCCTATAACAAATTCACCAGACTTAACTACAGTGTAAAAAGGAACAGTATTCTTACATATAATTTCAGTCCACTGATTCATATATTTTTTATATTGTGTTATGGTAGTTTTACAATTGTATGCATGCTGGTTTAAAACTGTTGAAAATGCCTCAAATTATTTTTATGAAATAAATTTCATTTTAATAAATTTTATATTGCGAAATTGTAAGGATTTAGCAATAGTTTAACAACGTTAAGTATTAAGTACAACTTAAACTAAAAATTGAAAGCGTTATTTAGTAAAAATAAGGGTCATTTGAATATAAAAACAGATGTCAAACATTAAAAATAGCACAGGTACTTTATTTTTTTAAAAAAAGTATTAAATTTTTTTTAACATTATAGAAAGATGACTCAAAAACTTTTAATTTTACAAAGAAAAACAGAAAAAATTACAAGAAATTCACATCATTACACGCTACTGAAATCTAACCATTAAGGAGATACTGATCCTTTTTTACACCTCACATCTAATATCCAACTAGAGATGTACCAAAAATAAACTCTAGAAACCTTGAGTAATACATTTCGGTGTGTGAATAAACATCTGAAACCCAACACAACGATCAAGATTGTTGAAATCTCTAACCCAGCTGGCATTCACAGATTTCTCGATCATTTAGAGACTGTGGTGGACGATAGTTGCAGTTAACCAGACACTGGGATCCATCTGTAGTGTGATTGCAAGGCTTTTTCATTTGACGGAAACAGTTTAGCTGGAAAGAAAATTAAGTACTAAGTAAGTATAAATAAGTTTCAAGAGAGAAGCATTTTATTAACGAAGTACACCAAAGTATTTTAATTATAATTAAGGCATTTGCATGACAAATGAAATATTTACATAAATTTTCTTCAGTGAATTTGGTTTAATATTATGAATTAAAAATAAACTTCAAAGAATTTTTTTAAAAAAAAGATTCAATGTACTTCTTTTTTTAAAAAGTTAAATATCTTTTTAATATAATGTTTTCAAGTCATAGTTTTTTTTTGTTCAGTTAAGAAATAAATACAGCTAACAATAATAAGTAAATTTACACACAAGAAAGTCAATATAACTATTTTATTTGTCATGTAACTCGGAACCCCAAGGATTGTTGGGGTTGAATGCAAATCTAGGGTCAACCGGCCAATTGTCAATGGAAAAAAACCATTTAAAAATTCAGTTATCCCATATGAAAAACATTAAAAAGTATGATTTAACCCCAAATCCCTCTATACTATTTTTTATTTAGGTTATTTGCATTAGTTCATTTAGCATTTAGGGAATTCGCCAGACCAACCAGATATCATAACATCTTTGTAATTTCAAAGTAACAAAATAACTAAAGGTCGGATAAACGGATATTTGTCCTGAAATAGAAAAAACACTACTCCGTTACTATGCTGCAAACTAGAATACGAGGCCTGAGGTTAGGTGGCCTGATTTGTTGTGAACTATAAAAATAACAGACATTACTGCGATTTCACAAAAATTACGTCGTATTGAAGTTTGGTTGAACGATCAGTCTTCAAGTAAAACAATATTATAAAAATAACAAGAGGCTGTGCTCAGAAATTACAAATATTGACTTTAATAA
The DNA here is from genome assembly GCA_023701765.1 of Hylyphantes graminicola. NCBI lineage: Eukaryota > Metazoa > Arthropoda > Arachnida > Araneae > Linyphiidae > Hylyphantes > Hylyphantes graminicola. Next base: position 10,796,892 of record CM043112.1, read on the forward strand.
AAATGGCATTTAGAATGAAACCCAGATTTCCGAAGAGATGTGAAACACCCTGAATTAATCAAAAATTTCACCAACGTTTTAATGAGATTGAGGGGGTGTATAAATATTACAAATTAAGTTTGTCCACTAAATTTGAATTGGTAGATTTAAAAAAAAATCAAAACCAATTTTTTTACCTGGTCCAGAGATATAGTTATTGGGTTTTTGAATAAAATCCAAGTGACACTCTCGTAGCAGGGAGGAGTAGTTAAGGATCCTGGATAAGTCCAGTACGACTGGTCACCTAAGAGAAAAGTTTATATTAAATTTACTTTACTGTCATGGCCATCTTGTATTATTTATTTTTCAAAAAAAAGAGTCTTGCTTATTTTGTATTTATTTGCATGGGATTAAAACAATTCTCTTATGGTCTTTGCTGCACTTATTTTCTTGTTTTTGATTAAAAAAAAGAACAATAAATGAATTGAAAAATGAACATTACAATGAAAAATAATCCTGCATAGCCTGCCTATGAGTTTTAACTTCACCTCCTGCATCCCAAAAATTGTTATGTAAATTACTTTAGTATTTAATGCTGAAACTCATATTATGTGTCAATAAAAATATATATTATAACTAGTTTTTATATTAGTTTACTGTACTATGTATTACCATTCTTAAAGTACATAATAGAAATTCAAATTAATATATATTATATATTAGAAACCTCCAAAATTCCCAGATTTTTAGATTTCTCGTAAATTTATGGAATATTTAGTACAAAGAAATAATAAACAGTTAAGCGACATAGATCTGGAATTAAAGTTTATGAGCAAAATACTATAAAAATGCTGTGCTAATTTACAAAACATTAACAAATGAATACAACATTACAATGTGTTACGACAACCAATACCAGCAGGAAGTAGATCATACATACTTTAAAATGAGATAAGATTTGAATTGTAGCTACCGCAAGATTCACTAATGCCAGCTCATTTATAAAAAGCTATTTGAAAAACAATTGTAAAATTCTATAATTTTGATGCCAGCAGATGCAAGAATGTAATATCGTTATACATTTTAAAAAGCGGAAAATTTTAAAGACAACTGCGTATATCATCTTTTAAAGCAGTATGATGGACAAGGACGTATCAAAATTTCTTGAAATTTCGGAAAAGGAATCCCTAAAAGAACCCAACTCTTGTAATGAAGTTTAAGTTGTGGGCAAGAAACATGATATTTCCGTGCGCCACATCGTCCTGAAGTTAAATGAAATAAATCTACTGTGTACAGAATTATTACAGAAGATTTGAATTTAAAAGCTTTTAAGAAAAAATGGTTCCTAAATACAAAAAAGATCAAAAAGAATGAGCAAAGAAGAACTGCTTAAACATTTATCGGATATTGATTCCATCTGGATCTGGACTGACACTCATCTTTGAAGACGAGTTATTTCATGTATGAACCCAATGTTGCTGGTAGTAGTAAGTACTGTATTTCTGCTTCATCGGATTCTATTTTGTAGAATATGGAATCAAACTTAAAGAGAAAAACGCCAGAAAATTGATAGTGTGGCACGCCATAGATGAGGATGGGAATGTACCCAAACTGGTGCTCTATGAGGGAACTGTGAATGGTAAAATTTACTTGCGACTATGAATAAACAGAGTACTGATACCCTTCATCCTCCAACATCTTGGAAGGAAGATCTTTTGTTTTGGTCCGATATGACTAACAGTCACAACTTGAAAGAAGTGATTGAGTATCTAAGAAACCAAGATATTGATTTCATGCCTAAAAAGGTCAATGTGCCCAAGTTCCGAAAAGTAAGAGGGATATAAAAATTCTGGGGACTTATAAAATGTTAATTTTCCTAAGAGAAAAAGGAGCCAAAAAATTAGCCCAATTCAAGAGAGTATATCATTGTCTCCTTAAATCAGTATGGGAAGAAACTGTGCAAAATGCCATAACGACGGCTAGAAGAAATCTTCGCACAATGGCACTTATAGGTGTGTATTTTTCAATTTAAAGAATTAAAAGTAATAAATTTTTTTTGTCAATTTGATGCAAGTAGCATTCATATAAGTAATATTTTGTTGAAGTAAAAAGAAAATCAAGTTGTCTCATTCTTATCACGGACACGCTTTAGTACCAAAGACTACCAAGTACAAATAAAAATGAAGAGCCTGCGTTATTAAGCATAGCATACTAATATTGCAGTCTTTTTTTAAGTGTTACACTAAGCACTATGTAAATACTAGAGTACGAATAAAATATAAAACCTGCATTAGGATATGTAGCATACCAATATGAGTGTCATGATAAAATAGAAATACAATCACTGTAATAAGCTATATATAAATGCATGGTGAAAGTAAGAATATAGATATTAAGAAAACTATACAAATTTTATATTATAAAGAGTAGTTTACCAACGTTTTGTGCTATTAAAATCTCAGATTATGGGTAGTTAACCAATGTTTTGTGATAAGAATTAAAAAAAGTCAAAAAACATCTTACCCGGAAACATATTAACAAGGTCGATGTCAACTGGCAGTTCAACTCTTTGGTCCATTTCTGAAATTTCTGAAAGAACATCACATAATTTTTGTAACTCCGAATTCTCCTCTCCCTCCTAAAAAATAGAAATGGCAATTATAATTTAACATTAATATTACAGTAACATTTAAAAAAAAAGTTCTTCATAGACTTAAAATATTATACAGCTTTTGTTGCAAAATAAAATTGTACTAGGTTACAGCAACATTTAAGGACTTAGTAATTACGACATTAGAAATAAACAATTCAGAAATAATCGTCTATAGCCATTTATGATATCAAAAAGCACATCGTTAGATTCTTCAAACTTTTTTCCCCTATTAGAAAATATTTTTTATTAAACCCAATAAATGTCAGCCATATTAGTTTTTTAAAAATTATTATCAGAAACATGATGATGCCAAATGGTTTCACTGTAATTGAAAGGGTTAAAGAATATATAAACTACTTGTTGTAAAAAAAAATTATGAACTATTGAATAATTGCTCAAAGTTAGGTCCATAAAACTCAGCAAGAAAAATACCATTAACTTACTACATAACCCATTATTAAAAAAATATGTCCATCTGGAACAAACCACAAACCAACATAATAAATAATCCCAAATTATAAAACGAAAACACTAAAAATACTTTGATTTACTTTTGATTTTTTTACTAATTATATGTATGTGATTTCCATATAAAATGCATTTTGAATACAACACACCTTTTTTTTTTAATCAAAAATGTTTTATGTTTAGATAGCCAATATAAAAGAAAATCCCTTCAACCCAAATGTAAAAATATTAATGCAAAAATAAGTAATTAAATTTAAATTAATTAAGCATAACATTAAAAATGGGGTGGTTTCACGGAGGATCTGGCAATAGCTCTGCCGTCTCGTTTTCTTTTCTCTCGAATTACTTTTGTGTTGGTTGGTAGAGATAATCAGTTTTGTGTGCTGATCAAGCACACTAAACTAAATATAGGTCTACCAACCAACCAAAACAAAACTAATTTGAGAAAAAGGAAAACAAGACCGCTGAGCTATTGCCAGATCCTCCATGAAACATTTCCATTTATTGAATTGTTGGGTTTCGAACTTGTTGGGATTATGTCCGGAACTTCATAAAAATGTGAATGAACAATACATAAATTCATTTTTAATTATTCCTTGATTGCTTTTAGCTTAAAGTTAAAAAAAAAATTCTAACGAAAGCCAACATCAAAACCAACAAACCTCATAAGGCCATATTCACAGGAGAGAAAATGAAGGGATTAAAAAATACAATTATTTTTAATTATAAATAGCACAAATAAATATTTTTTTTAACCTCAAGTAGCACTCCAATGACAGTGAGTCCCAGGGGAGACTTAAGAGCCTCAGCACAAGTTGAGTACTTATCCTTGTTCCAATGGACGAAATGAAGCTGTAATGCATAATGAATAAACAAAAATCAATGACTAATTTTGTACATTGCTTAAGTCATCATTAAAAAAATGCTTAAATAACGATCTTAAGGGGGCTATGGAAGCGAATCTCCAAATCAAAATATCTGTTATTAAACCAATGGGGAATAAAATCTAACCCAAATTACTCGGGTGTATAAGATATTTTTACAAACTGATTTATTATATCATAAATGCAGCTATACCTTGTCTATTCAGACTGTGAGCCTCAAAAAGACTTTCTTCCCCCATCCCTTCGATTGGTTTTCGAGGAAACGGGGGAAGCATCCCTTTTGTAAATCTAACGCGTTTGAGGTTTTGTTGTGAGGTCAACAATCTGAACAGTTCAAACCCCAGTAGGTTTTGGAAAAACACGCTCACACTGTTTTGAAAAAAAAAAAAACCACAGGCAGGGATGTACCCGGAAAATGCTTTTGCAGCTTGCATTCTGGATATACAAGGTATAGTTAATATGACTCTGAAATTCGGCTTTGTGGATTAGGTTGTTTGGACACCCGCTCCCATTCCCCCCAAATATTACGGAATCTAACACTACAGAACCTTAGATATGACAAAATGCTTTTTGTTAATTTCAACAGCCTTGATGATTTTATTTTCAGTCAATGTTTGAAGTGCAAATGATAATAAGCATATTTTTATGAATAGAAGTTTAATATATTAAAACTAAAATGGTTGAGCATCTAAATAATTACATAATTTTACTTATATTGCCTGCACATAGCACATGTTTATTTACAGTAATTCTCAGTAAAAATTCAAACTACTTATAATATCTGGAATGATACCAAGATCTAAATTTTTTTTTAACAGATATGATCCATCATGAATCATCTGGCATGCTCAAATACCAAATTTTCTTTCTCGATAACTTTTTTTTTTTTAATTGAAATGATTTTTTTAATGAACATACAGTAAGTATAGAAAAGGAAAAATAAAAAAAATGTATAGATAATTTTATCAGAGTTCATATTGGCAAAGAAAAAAATACAAATTTGTTATTTAAATATTTCTAGCATTGTACTGTATCACTAATACATACAGAAGACGCCTCTTAATGAGATCACGGTTAATGTCATCAATCGTTTAATGTTATCAAAATCACTTAGTCCCGTCCTCTTATATCAAAATACATTGAAAAATCATCGTTTATTGTTATCAGTTTATATCTAAATTTTATTTTCCTGAAATCAATAAAAACAAGAAGGAATTTGTTTTAAAAAGTGTTTCCTGAAACTTACCAAAAGTCCAAACGGGGCTCGTATTTTGGGGGTGGGGGGATAGTGGACAGAAAAAAGAAACTCAGCATGAATTTTCGCTTTACCATAGTTGATGGTTTGGGAGGTTTGTAACCTGGTTTGTTTTTTACAATGGAAAGAAGGAAACGGAGAGATCTTACTGTGAAAGAAAAGGTAGACATTTTAAATCGTTATGATAAATTGTTGATGATCCTTTGAATGATTTTTGTAATTGATCTTTTTCAGTTAATAATTAACCTTTTGTATTGTTTTCTGCAGTTCATCCCTAAATATGCGAGTATACTAACTTAACTAGCAATTCTTTTTGTTTAGTGTGCATTAATTTCTATTAAATACTGTAGAGTTATAGCAACAACACCTAATTTCAAAATAATTTTTATTTCAATACATATTTAAAAAAATAATTTTTTAGTTTAAACTTTTTTTGTCGGGTATTGTAATCAATCGGTTACTGTTATCAAATCAAGTTCGCCCCGATGTGATCATATTAAGCGGCGTTTACTGTATCTCAATTTCACCAAAATCTGTATAAACTTAAAGTAAAAAAAAAACTTTTTTAACAAACAAACAATTTCTCTGTTGATATTGTGTGGCACCACTATCACTTACTTCTCCAGCGTAAGATTTTCCGTCCACAGTGTGCTCAGATCCAACTGTTTCAGTCTCTCCCCAGTGACAGTGGAACTGCACTGGCTCATAGGAGTCACTCAGTGGACCCCCAGATACCTCTGAAAACAAGAAATAGATTTTTAAAGGTTAGGTTAGTTTGAATTATCATCGCACTAGAGCTACACAAGGGCTATAAGGGTCGTAATTTAGAACCACAGTTAAGTGAAGAGCCAACACCTGAGTAGGCACCCAACGCAACCGTTTAGAGCAACATCGTATGCAGGGTTGGGACTTTGGAGCATATATAAAGTGCACTGCCTCCACACGGGGTATTATTAGTCAGACATTTTTTGGTTGCACAAGCTGTTTATAAGGTCAGCAGTTATTTTGGCATTGCCAGTATCCGAGACTGGTACCTTTCACATGCAAGGCAAACGCCTTAACCGACTGGGCTCCCAGCCCTTATTACCTGTGAAAAAGATTGTACTTGTAGAAAAAAAAGTTAGCCTTGCTTAGTAAGAAGAGGGGACCAGGGCTGCATTTAAAGATACCTTAAGGGGGAATAACGCCGAATGAACCCTAGTCTCCAAACCAAAGTGCATCTGTGTTAATCTAAAGGGGGGAATGATTTTCTAACCCACATTTTTCCGGCTATATTGAATATTTTTAGCAAACGTTTTTTTTTTTTTTTTAATAATAAATGTAGCTGACTTATTGGGATGTATAATCCCTTTATTAGAAATTGGTACTTGGTTCATATATATATTTTTAATTCTCCATAAATAATTTTACACAAAATATTCAAACTTCAAACAGTGAGCCATGTAAGTCAGCTACGTTTATTAGTATGAAAAACTAATCAATACAGCCAGAGCAATTAAGTTTTGAAAAATATTTTTCTCCATTGTATTAACTCAGAGACAAGACTTGGGTTATAAAAAGCTGACTTCTGGTGTCACCTTAAGTATAAAATTTTAAGACGTGCAATTAATTGCAGAAGAAACTAAGGGTGTAACACTAAACGATTTTTAATTATCACTCAATAAATACATTTCAAAGTAGTTACCCAACTTACAGTAGTTACAACAACAGTTATATACCCAACGGGTCTCCAAACTAACGTGCCTCAGTGTTAATCCGATTGATTTTTTTTTTCTGATCCATGTTTCTTCGGTTGTATAGATTTTTTTTAAAAAAAAAAACTGTTTTTAAAATGATAAATGCAGATAACTCACAGGTCTCTATAAACTTGAAAAATTGCTTCGAATATTTTGTAATTGAAATTGAAATTAAAAAAAATATATTTGAAACAATTTTATAAAAAAGTGGGAACGTTGGGACCTGTAAGTCAGCTACATTTATCACACATAAAAAAAACTGTTTGTAAAAATGTTCTATACAGCAGGAGAAATGTGGCTAAAAAAAATAATTTTTTCTTCGTTTGATTAACATACTTTGGTTTGAAGACCCGCGGTCCGCCAATAGCCACCCGGACCTCAACGTTTTAACTCACCCGAATCCGCGCCGTTCATGTCGACTCGCCATCCGCACCCTGTGTTAATGATGGACTTGCAAACCCCGGTTCCGTACTTGTACGTCAAGGGCGGGTCGTACGTTCTGGGCTGCACAATGGAAGACACGATGTCGATCGGGGACTGGCTGCTGCCCCCGGCATCGGGATACAGGAGTGGCCATGTGTCCGGACCTGCAAAGATTTGGCGTGATTTAGCTGGACAATCAAACTCGGTTACAACGACCACGTTTTACAACGACAACTCGGTTGTAACGCAATAAATGTCCAGTACCTTGAACTGATCATAACCCTTAACGTTATAATACAATCGTGCTTTTAACGAATTTTTTTTTAAAAATTTACTCCTTGGTTATAATGCTAAAACATAAGTTGATCTATCAAAAATGACTTCTCAACCCTTTCAGTCCCAGTGAGGACATTTGGCATCATCATGTTTCTGATCTTAATTTTTTTAAAAATAATATAGCTGACATCTATGGGGGACATTCACGCCATATCCACCTGAGCTTCAATTCCAAACCGCTGTATGAAAAAAAGCGGTTAGACAGGTTTGAGTAGTAGGAAGACATAAGCAAGTGTTTCGATAGCTGTATAGGATAACATTAGCACGTGGGTCAAGAGCTGATGCATAACAAACCGCGTGACGTCACATGAATGTTCCCCTTGATACAATAAATGGCTAGAGCAATCAGAAAAAAAATTATAAAATGATGATGCCAAATTATCATTGCGACTGAAAGGGTTAAAGAATTTTTTAAAAATCAATTTCACTTTTTGAATGACTTTTATAATATTTGCCAAATTATATCACAAGTCGCAAGAAGTAGGAACTAAACTACTATTAATAGCACACAGGGTTAAAATTATTTCAATGGATGAATTTTTCTAACTACATTTCGAAGTTTTAACACAAAAAAACTAATGCTAAATTTTAAATCTTGTTCAATAGTGTTGTTTCAGGTAACGAAATTTCTTTAGATTTCATTCTTACTCGTATTGTGATATTAGTTATTCTAATAGGTTTTTGTTCCCACGCGCCATAAATCCACCAAATGAGGCTTGAGAAAGAATTTATTTTCTTTAAAATTTATGTTGCCACACAAGCCGATTAAATTAACTATTTTGCCGCTGAGTAGACACATGAGCTAGTACCTAAGTAACATGAGCTACCATTCTATCAAGGTTGTTAAGACAATCATTTTTCTACTTATAGTAGGAAATTGCCATTACCATGTTTAATTATCATTTTAAAAACCTATAAAGATTATTTTTGAAAGTAATTATTGGTAAGTTAACACCTTTAAATAACACCCTTCTAGCGTACATATATTTCTTCGCTACACTCCTTTTTCAAATTCTGAAATGCATTCTATAAAGATAAATAGAAAGAAATAACTAAATTCAGGCCGCCCCACCTAAAGCCATAAAGGCATAATTTATTTTTGCCAGGAGAGCATAACAACTGCAAAAATGTCATTTATATGTCCATGCAATTTCAATTCCTGTATTTGCCGGAAACTATATTTATTTTTAATTAAAAAACGTACAAGCTAAACTTGAAAGTTTTTACTTTTACCTATTGTGCATGTAATGTATGATGCTACAGGGTCTAGAAAAAAAAAACCCTCTGATTTGGAAAATTACGATGGAAAACGAGTTTTTTTAGTTACATATTTTGTCTATAATTTTTTTATTTTAAATAATTAACGATATTATCGAAATGGTGGCTATGAGGGCAATGACAGGTCAAAATCGCTTAATAAAATTATCTGCATCCTTTCCCCAACGATAGGATTTGCACACAAGCATCAGTGATAAACTGCTGTGGAGCTCCTGAAGGAATGTAGAATTTTAAAGGAAAGCCATTTAAAAAAAAAATAATTATTTTTTATTTAGAGATTAAGACAGGTCATTGCCATTTAAAAAACATTTCGGCTACTTCTAGAATATCATTACTTCCCATGTTATCGAGAGAAAAGTGCCACCTATCGACAAAATAAACTAAAATATATTCATGACCATTAAAAATTCATTATGTGTCCCCTAAAAATATGCCACAAACATATTGTTTTCATTGCTAACCATTTTCTTGATAATAAATTTTCAAATCAGGGAGTGCCTCTTTTCTTCAGCTGTGTCATATTATTATGGTTTTATCCATATAATTATTATAAACGGTCATATTTGGACTAAAGCTTCTCTAGCTCAGAGGCGAGGGCACATAATTTAAAGAAAAAGAAAATCAAAGCAGAGAAGCAAGAATAAAAAATCATCCTCCGAACAATGGAGCGAGGAATTATCCAAGAAGAAAGCGCACAGCCATCACTTTTTTAGCGCTGACTAATCTTGTTAGGGACTTTTTCTTTTATTTATATATTTTTCTTGTCTCCTTCACCTGTCAATGTTCTATTCCTTTTTGGCAGGTTGTCACGCAGCATGGAAGCTTTCTAACTCCTTCGGGTATTCAATTATGTACTGAAAGGCCGGCCTGTCTAAGGTAAGAGTTACAGTATGATTTGAAGGAGATTTTTGTATGCACTGCCTTATGAGAGAATGTGGCCCTTTACAGTTAAATTTCAGGAATGTGATTTGATAATGTGATATCAAAATAGAGTGAATACCAAAAAATTATTTTTTAAAAAACTGATTAAATAGAAATACGATGTATATTAGAAAATTAGACACTGCATCAATATCTTCATTTCTTACCATCTGTAGAGATCAATTAATTTAAATTCCGAAAAAAAAATCAAACTATTTTAATTCAATAAATAAAACAAAATAATGATCTTCAAATAACAATCCTACAAATTAAACTGACGTGCTCTTACTTGCTTATATTTAGTTTTCGTTCACGCTGATAATGCGCTTAAATTTTTTTAAATATAAATTGAAATAAAAAGTATAAATTCTAATCTTACAATGCTAATCCCATGGATAAATCGGCTCATGTTTTGCAATCCTACACTCGTTCGGGTTTGAATTTCTAAAAATCGCTTCTCAAACGACGCCTACGATATAAAGAGAATATTTTCCTAAAATTTGGTAGTAGTACCTCCAGTAGTTTGGGCTGGGCGTTGATACGTGAGTGAGTGAGTCAGTCAGGACTTTGCCTTTTTTATTTAGATAAAAAAAATCTTTTTTTTTTTAAATAGACAACTTTCAAAACGAATGTAAATGAATTATTTTAAATACCTTAGAAAGAGGACAAATAAATGTTGATAAAAAATAAGGAGTTTAAAAATAAACGAAAGTTATAATAATAATAAATATATTATAAAATAAAGCTACAAAAATAGCTAATAAAATAGCTAAAAAAAACACAATAATAACGCTTTAGTTATTACTGGCCTTCAAAAATATTGGCAAATCATTGACGTAACTGAAAAGAAAACTATTTCAAGGACTCATAGTACCCTTACCACAATTAATGGAGATGGTTGCACCATTGCACGATACTAAAAACTCTTATTTCATTGCTCACTTTGATTATTACTTTTTTTTATTAAAAAAAAACCACAGTAATCCACTCTTTACCATAAAGAATTCATAGAATTCATGCAAGAACTATCAAAAGTCATTAAAAAAACAATTTGAGCAAATAAAAAAGTTTCACAATAGACAATTAAGCCAGAGACATGTACGTATAAAATTAGTTAGCGTATCATTAAAGGTAAGAAGGCAGACACACACACAATTCTATACTAAACTATTGTTCTTCGAGAAGCACCCATAATGGGAAAATTAAAGAAATAACAATGTTTTATTTTCGTATGCTCTAAGAAGTGAATATCAAAATGTATTTATGCCATGGTGTTATTGAGATTTGAATAAATATATCCCATCTAAAGGAATTTAACCCTTAACAATAGGATAGTTTTCAATAAACGGTCGTAAAAGTGCAAATTTTTTAATCCCCCAAATTATATAAAAAAAATATGTGCATGAACAATATATAAATTCATTTTTAAATTTTCATTTTTTTTTTAGCTTGAATTTTTTTAATTATATTTCTAGGAAAAGCCAACAACTTTACCCGTCATTTTTACGGGAGCGAGAAGAAAGGAGTTAAAGGGACGACACATTGTTATTACGCTTAAAATACATAACGTGTTGCCTTTACAAGTATAAGAACCCAATACGATTGGATTGGTAGCATCAACTTCCAAAACAAGTTAACGGTTTAAAAAGTCATTTCCGGAAAAGAATTACGCCATTGAATCGTCCACGTAGAGTGTTTACTTTACGCAAAGTTCCATGCTGCAACTTCAAAAATGTCCTGTGTAAAAATCTTTAATTTTTTTTAAATAGACGCACTTATGAGTAGCTCAAATCAGTAGCGCTAACGCACCCTAAATTAAAAGGAAGGGAAGGACTACCTCATCTTCAGGATGGATGGATGTTTAAATTTAATGGAGCAAGGGCATCTAAGGCCATACTGCGCCAAACACTGGTTTTTTTATTTAAAATGTTCGTTAAAATGTTTCGTAAAATTGAGACATGACATTTAAAAACAGACATCTAAATCAAAAGATAAAAATCCAATATCAACTATTATAGAACACAAGGCATGGGGGAGAGATAAAGTGTGATGGATACACTCTTAAAACAAACTAGCGATTTTAACTCAGTCTGAGTTCATTTTCACTCCTATCCAGTGTCGAAAATGCACTTCCCCTATAGGAGTGGATTTCACTCTTTTGTTTTAAGAGTGTAGATGAGTTTAAAATGTTAAAGCTTACTCAGTGTAAAAGCCGGACAATCAACTAAAACTATAAACGCTTATCTTCAGGATATTGTTCCCCATCCTAAATGGTGATGCGCCATCTCATATGGTGATGTTCTGTCGACGAAGTTTGTCGTAAAAATAAAAACCAACTGTTCACTACGAATAAGCACAGTTTCTGTTACCAGATCCCTATAACTACTCCGGCAATTACTCTAACGAACAAGGAAGCAGCGGTGCTGCTATGATTCTTCTTAATGAAGATGCTCCACGCAATATAGAACGCTAAAATATCACGAATTTAACGACTCATCAAAGACCTGCACATTAACAGAAAAAAGACCGATATCTTAACATGTTGCATAGCAATATAATGTATCAATAAATGTAGGGCTCAGAATGCAAGTGAAACAAGTTAACTTTTTGTCATTTTCATTTCGAGTTATCAGCACAATTGCATACAGGGTTGGGTTTTCCCATCTAAAACTAACATTTCCCATCTCAGCGGGGAAAACTGGTAAAACAGAGTAAAAGTGGGAAATACCTTTCTTTCTGGGATATACATTATGTAAGAAATTCCTTTTAATTAATTAAAAAGTTTTATAAAAGTAAGATTTTATATCTAGATTAGAGATAACTCAATTATTTACCTTATACAATATTTTATTGAATATTTACCGAAGAAAATATTTTAATAATTATTAATGTTTAAGCAGGTGTGAACAATTAAATGAAAAACAAAATAAAAATACATGATTATAAAATTACCATAGATGTAAAAAAATTAAGGAAGATTTGTCAATTTTTTAAAAACATTAAGTACATGATAAATATTTATTAAAACAATTAAAATAATTAAATAATTTTAAGTAATCCCATTAAATAAAATTTAGTGGTTAGTTTTTGTTTCGATAATTACGTTTCTCCCAGGCGGGAAAATATAATTTTTCCGGGGACGGTACATACTAGTTTTTTCCCATGGTATTAATGTGTGTGTGTGTGGGGGGGGGGGGCATGCCAACCCTAATTGCAATGTAGAATTTCAATACTTCAATGCAATAATGTGAGAAGAAAAATCCTAGTACAGAATACAGATAATATCCCCAAAAGGAAACAGCATTAAAAAATTAAGAGGTGATTCTGATAAAAAGTTTTAAGGGGGAATGGGAGCGCTGGACACAAGTCTCCAAAGCAAAGTGCATCAGTGTAAATCCAATAGAGAAAAAACTATTTTCTCTGTAACATTTCCCCGGCTGTATTTAATATTTTTATAAACGGATTTTTTGTATGATATTATGATAAATTAGCTGACTTATGGGTCCCGACATTCCCACTTTTTGAAATGGGTTCGAATGTTTTTTTTTTTTAATTTTTAATAAATAATTTTACAAAAAGTATACGAAGAAATTTAAAAAAAAAAACAATTTAAAAAAAAAAAGGAATTAGAAACCCGTAAGTTATCAACATTTATTATTTAACAATAACCGTTAGTAAAAACATTCAATACAGCCGGAGAAATGTGGCAGAGAAAATAGATTCCCCCCCCCCCTCCCCCACCATTGGATTAACACTGAGGCACTTGAGTTTAGAGACCCGTGGTTCAGCGCGCCCATTTTCCCTTAATTTCAAACCTCTGTAGCATAAAGAAGCTATTTATAGACTTGGTTCATTTGTGTTCTAAGCGCTCTCCAAACATAAACCCTTTTTCTACTAAGCTAAAGGGATGGTAATGAGGAAAGGGGAAAATGGAACCTTTTAGTGAAACGGAAATTGTTATTCCAATGAACTGCAACAGACGCCATTATTATCCTTATCGTATTAGAAGTTCAAATAAGGCGGATGATAACAAACAAACAGTAAGAAAGTAGTCGGAATAAATCCTCTATATCCGAAATTGTTAAACAGATATTTAAAAAAAAAAAACAATAATAAAATGTTGTTGTTTAACAATTTCAGTCCCAGTGATGCCATTTGGCACCATCACTTCTAATATATTTTTTTAATGTTTATTTCCAGTTACGACATCCAAACACACATCATTCGATTCTTCACACTTTGTTCTATCAGACAATATTTTACATTAATCCTAATAGAAGTCAGAATTACTATTTTTTTTATTTAGAAAATAGCTAACAAGCGTTTCACTTGATTTTTGAAAAGTTCACTTCAGTTCCACAAATTTAAAACACAATTTAAACTATTTCGGTTTTAAATAACTACTAATTTTTTTTTAAATAATGTGGTCAGATACCTTAAAATATATAACACTAAGTGTTTTTTAGGTAATACATATATTTTTATTTTGTTGTTTTCCACAGTTAAAAATTTTTGGCATTATTTCAAAAACCATATCAAAAATTAAAATGAATTTTTTTTCTTATGGAACTCTTATTTTAGACAAAAAATAAGCGTATTTTGTGAATATCAGATGTTTCTGTAGTGTAGTAAATTTTTGGGACTGAAAGGGTTAAGTATGCAACTAGCTCTATATCCATGGTAAATACCATGGTAAAAACCGGTATTTACCGTTTTGGGAAAGTTATGTTTTTCACTCTTGGGAAAAACTCAATAATTGAAAGAATTAGTTACTAAATGTTATTTAATTGGACACATTAAAATAATTTTAATAAATATTTATCATGGACTTAATATTTTTAAAAATAGACGAAACATCCTTAGTTATTTTACATCTATAGTAACAAAATAATCATAAACTCTTGGTTATTATTCTTTGAGTGTTTCCATAAACATAAATTTATTAGAGCATAGTCTGTGGAATATGTTCATTCAAATATTTTATAGGGTAAATAATTATTAAATTATGTGAACTAAATCTAGGGGGAAAAATCAAAGGACTTTACTAGGCTTTAGCAAACTACAATGGCTATATTAGGGATAATAGGGAGCAAAACGCAAAAAGAGTTCCATCACCCCAGACAGTGACATAATTGCAATCACAGCCAGAATACTAAAATTAGGATGCCAACAAAAAAGAAAAACTGATGAATACATTTAAAAAACTTTTTAATTAAAAGGAATTTTCAAGATAGATATGAGAAAAAATTGTATTTTCTTGTTTTTTTTCTGAAAATAAAAGAGGTAATTCCCAGTTTCCTCCGGTATTTACCATTTCCGCAATTCGTAGATATTAAGAATTCAAAAATAATAAAATGGGTCGATGGAAATTTTAACTTTTTCGCTCCAGAGGTCACATATGAAGAGTACACGGGAAAACCGATTGATTTTGCAGAGAAGTTTTCTAAGCAGGCCACTTTGGTGATGATAGCGAGTAATCGCCTAAACTTGTGTAAGGAAACCAGTTCCTACCACAGAGATCATATTTAAAGTAATAGAGTGGCAGATCACGTGACCTAATACTTTACCACCCTAATACTTTAACTACTATCTCTGTGGTTCCTAGCTACCAAGATTCAGGCGATTGACATTCCCGACACTTCGAACAAGAGAAGAAGAAAGAGAGAAATGTTTCTGCCGCCAATGTCAGCCAAGCAGAAAAAGCGGGCGTCCGCCTAATAAATCAATCGGTTCTTCCCGTGTACCTTCATATACGTGTAGCTTTGTAGAATTCACTTAACAACATTTCTATTAAAAACTAGAATGTTAAGGCTTTTGTAAAATACCAATACCAAAGCAGCTGATTTATTAATTTTATCAACAATGACGTAGCAGATTTTCAAGGTTTTGCAGTTTTTCAGCGGAAAAATTTATAAGACATTTTGCATTAAAAGAAATGTTGTAATAATGTAATGTATTAATTGCAAAAAAAAACCCTGCTAACAGAGCTTGTTTTTCTTATTCATATCACAACGAAAGTAAGCCATTTAACCCTTTCAGTCCCAGTGATGCCATTTGGCATCATCACCTTCAATATTTTTTTCAAAATTTTTATGTCCCGTTATGACATCCAAACACACATAATTCGATTCTTCACATTTTGTTCTATCAGACAATATTTTACATTAATCTCAATAGAAGTCAGAACTACTATTTTTTTATTTAGAAAATAGTCAACAAGCGTTTCTCCTGATTTTTGATAAGTTCACTTCAGTTCCACATATTTAAAACACAATTTAAACTATTTCGGTTAAAATAATTACTAAATTTTTTTTAATAATATGGTCAGATACCTTGAAATACATAACTTGAAGTGTTTTTAGGTAATATATATATTTTTATTTTGTTGTTTTCCACAGTTAAAAAATTTTGGCATTGTTTCAAAAACCATATAAAAAATTTAAATTAATTTTTTTTTCTTATGGAATTCGCATATTTGTCCTAAAATAAGCTTATTTTGTGAATATCAGATGTTTCTGTTGTGTAGTAAATTTTTGGGACTGAAAGGGTTAAAACCTCAAATACCACTAAATGGACGGGCCTTTTATCAAATGTTAAACGTTTATTTTTTTTTTTTCTAAAATTACTAACAAAGCATACTTTTAAATATATAATATTTGAAAAATGTATATTTAAAGAAATAATGTGTTTTTGTGAGTAAAGAGATTTTATTATTATTGCTGGTATTATTACTGTTTTTTTCTTTGCTGATTCAATTATTATTAATTATTTGAACCGTATTGTTGGGGGATTGATAACGAAAAAAATTTCTAAATGCTAATTTTTGCTTTTTAAGGATAAACAAAATTCGGCCCGTTAAAAATGAGATCCGATTAAACATAGTTCGCTTAAGGCAGGCGAATACCCAAAATTCCACAAAAATTCTAAAATTTTTACTATTAATTTAATTTTTTCCAAATTTGGCATAGTGATTTCAAATATAATGAATACTACTATTTAGGAATTTTTTTTTAATTTAAACATAATTTATTTTAAATGGTGTTTTTCTACTAAAAAAAAAGTTTACGCTAACAAGCCTACCACATTGAATGTTCATCCTATAAACATTAATTATGTGTTAAATTCGTCGTTTTGAACTGATGCATGCAATGACTCTCTAGAGTGTTACATACAAATTACAAGAAAAGAAGTTATTAAGAAAAATGTTATAAATTAACCACAAAAAAAAGGATTTTTTTCGATTAACTTACACTTGGACATTAAAAAAATAACTACTATATTTACATGAGATGTTAGAGGTTCATGGCACAGATATATATTAAACTAGCATCTGTAAAAAATTTCAGGTAAATTAATGTAAAACTTTTTATGCTAGAAGTGTTGGCTCAAACCACTTTTTTTAGTTGAAAAACACCGTTAAAAATAAATCAATTATATTTAAATAAAAAAAATTGCCCAAAAAGCATTGTTTATTATATTTGAAATCACTATGCCAAATTTGGAAAAGATTAAGCCAATAGTAAAAATTTTAGAATTTTGGGTATTCGCCTACCTTAAGAGGGAGCCTACCCTATAAGGATTAAAATCTTAGGTTATATATATTTTACGTTTTCATTGCAGATTTTCGCACTATTTCATATTCCACTTACAGATCTTCTACACACAAGCAAGGTCACCACTGCCCTCTGTGTCAACACAATGAAAATTCCCAGTACATTTGTCACCAATAAATAGAACGACAGAAGAGTTCGTACATCCTCAGCCAGTAGCGTACATGTACGCCAATGAAAAATAAAGCGACGGAGCATCCCGTATCATTAGATAGGATGACAGCTGTCAAATAAAACACATGTGGGATGCAATTGGATCTGTATTTCGAGACCCGTGAAGAAATGCAGACATATTCCAGCCAGGAATATTAATAGTTGAGTTGGTTTAACCCTCTAATGCATGAATTTTTATTTTCACCCCAAAAAATATCTATGTATCTTTAATACTCATCCATTATGGAAAAAAAACTGAAAAAAAAATTTAACTGCATAAGAATTTATTTAAAGAATTTCCATATGACAAAAACCAACTACAAAATTCTAATTCTGATAATAATGACTAGAAAACTAATAAATATATTTTAAAATAACCCTTTTTAAATATAATTAAATTTTCAAAACAATTTATTTGTATTTAGTACTAATATTATTATACTTTAAATACTCCCAAAAACCTAATTTCCCAACAGTTAATAACCTCACTCTTAAATTTTGAATACACTTTTACTACTGTCATCTATGAGGATTATTAGTAACTAAAACTTCAAAATGGAATGTAATATGAAAAAAACACCACAAATTTGTCGAAAGGGAGCTCTAATGTAAAAGAATAAAGTGGAATATGTTACTTGTTGCCAAAAGGCAACAGTATGCATTAGAGGGTTAAGGCACTGTTCATAGATTAGGTAAGGTTTGAATTATCGTCGAACTGGAGCTACACGAGGGCTAATGGCGAGGGGAAGAGGGGGGCTATTTTAGAACCACAGTCAAGTGACGAGCCGACACCTGGATAGGCACCCAACACAACCATTAATTGCGACATCGTACGCAGCGTTAGGACTTTGAAGGATATTTAACGTGCACCTAATCTACACGGGGTATTATTCGTCGGACATTTTTGGCTGCACGGGCCGTGTTTTGGTCGGGAGCTATTTTGGCGATGCCCAGACCCGAACCTGGGACCTTTCACATGCTAGGGGAACGCCTGAACCTACTGGGCACCCCAGCCCCTTATTGTTGATAGATACTTGTCATTTTTATGGTGGTTGGTAAGACCATTCAGGACGGTGAAGACATAAGGACAGCGAAGCATGAAAAAAAAAAGACTTATTAGAAAAGTTGAATAAATATTTGCAGATTTTTTAATGAGAAAAGATCCCACTTAAATTGTACTATAGGTAGGTAGAGTTTTACATTTAAAATTGCTTTTATTAAGGTCTTTAAAGACATACACAAAACTATTACTTAACAACAAGCAAAGCATGTTAAACACAAATTAATTTTATCGCACAAAAAGTTTAAATATTTTTAAAAGTCCTAATTTTTAAGCACTTCAAAAACCCCAAAGATTTATTTTTCATCGATTCCTTAGGGTTAGCCATTAAAGGCATAAAAAAAAGAAAGCGATTCAAAAGTCCTTAAAATATTTATTTTTGAAGAACTTTAAGTGTCACAGAAATCGGCAAACTCTAAACTATTATTTCACAGCAAAGCATGTTAAACACAAATTTAATAACAGAATTTTTTTTCATAACCCTAATTTTTTAAAGCACTACAAAAAGCACTTAAAATTCAGTTTTTAACCAGGTTTGGTTTGGTTTGAATTATCGTCGCACTAGAGCTACACGAGGGCTATTGGCGACGGGCGTCGTATTTTAGAACCACAGTCAGGTGACGAGCCACACCTGAATAGGCACCCAACGCAACCGTTAAGGGCGACATCGTACGCAGCGTTAGAACTTTGAAGGATATTTAACGTGCACTCCCTTACACGGGGTATTATTCGTCGGACATTTTTAGCTGCACGGACCGTTTATAGGTCGGCAGCTATTTTGGCGATGCCCGGACCCGAACCTGGGACCTTCCGCATGCTAAGCGAGTGCTTAACCGACTGGGCTCCCCAGCCCCTTTTAACCAGGCAAAACTATTATTTCGCAGCAAGCATGAAAAACACTAATTCAATCCACAACAAACACTAATTCAATGTTTTTGAAGACCATAATTTTTTTAAGCATTTCAAAAGCCATTAAAATTAATTTTTAATATGCTCCTCAAAGTCAAAAGCAAAATTAGTATTTCACAGCGAAGCATGTTAAACGCTAATTTAATAACACACCCCAAAACAAATTTAAGAATCCTATTTTTTAAAGCGCTTCAAAAGCTCTTAACATTCACTTGTTTAATTTGGCAAAACTATTATTTATACAGCAAAGCATGTTAGACACAAAATTAATCCCACAAAAAAATTGAAAGATTAGTGTCATAATTTTTTAACCACTTCAAAATCCCGCGAAATTAGTTTTTTAGTAGGGTCGTTAAGGTAAGCCCTTAATAAAATTAAGTTAAACTTGTTAAAGAAATAATAAAATGAAGCGATTTAAAAGACCCTAAAATATTTATTATTGAAAAACATTACGAGCCGCAAAAAACAATTTTATCGCTTTAATTTAAAACAATTATTTCACAACAAAACATTTAAAACACTAATTTAATCACACACATTTTTTAAAAAAAAAGCCCTAATGTTTTTATCAAGCACTTCAAAAACCCTTAAAATTCATTATTTAATAAACTAAGTATTTAATAAATAAAAATCCAAAACGCAATACAAATTTATATGCAAAACTATTATTTCACAGAAAAGCCCCATGTTATGTTAAACACTAATTCATTCAAACAATTTTGTAAAAAAAAAAATTTTAAGGGCTTTAATTTTTTAAAGCCCTTAAAATTCATTTTTTTTTACTAACGTCGTTAAGGGGCATCCCTTATACAAAAGCATACGCACCATTGTGCTGCTCGTATCCCCACTCCATGTGTGCCGAAAGGTGACCCGAAGCTCTGATCCTTCGGGTGGCGGGGCTGCTTCTCCCCATCCTCTTTTTCTCCCGCGCATCACCGACTCCCGCGCTTCGCGGCGCATGCGCACTACCCCGGTCACGTGGGGATGGGAGTATTTGGAAGGAATAGGTGTTGGGGGATGTTTTAATAAGGGGGGGTTATCATACAGAGTTTCTCAGGATTTTCCAGGCAATAATAGCGGTATTGTTTTATTTAATTGCTGAAGGCAAGGCCGGATTTCTAAATAGGCTAAGTAGGCTGTAGCCTAGAGCGGCAAAATTTTTGGAGGCGCCAAATTTATAACATAAAAAATTATTATAACGATACTAATATTTAGTAGTAAAATGACAGGTGAGGGCAATTAGACTCCCCTTGATTTGGAAATTAAAAGACAAATTGTAGAACAGTTAAAATTCACCTATTATTTCGATTTAGAGTGCACATAGATGATTTTAATTTGTAGAAAGAAAAAAATAGTGAAGAAAACTGCATATATCTGATGTCAAATCGATCGTAGCCTACAGGCGGCAAATCTTTAAATCCAGTCCTGGCTGAAGGTTACATGTTAACTTAACAGTCCCAGTAGTGATGTCAATTGGCATCATCCTGTTTCTGATTTTATTTTAAAAAAAATTATAGGGCTGACACCTATTGAAATTACATAATCAGAAATATTTTCTAATAGAAAAAGTTTGAAGTATCGAATGATGTGCTTTTTGATATCATAACTGGCTATAGACGATCAGAAAAAAATTATAAAATGATGCAAAAAAGTTTCTATTGTCACCTGGAATCCGGAAAATGGTTTTTACCGGGTTAAATATCGGAGAGTTGTCAGGTTGGTTAGTTGGATTAACGTTGCACTAGAGCCACAGTTGGCAGGTCTCTATAACTGGATGAATAACCGATGGTTCATGAAAATAAAAGTTTTTTAGAAACTAAAATAACCAATACTTCAATAACCAAAAAAAAAAAAAAATGTATGCTTATTTCAATTCATTCTTTGCAAAAATTAAAGATACTTATCATGTATTTTATCATATGAATACTTGCAAGCAGTATATGGGCATGTCTCGGGTCTTGAGTGGCAAAAGTTTCACAAGAATTAAAATAAGGTCTCGATTGGTTACTCAATGTTGCAGGGGACCACCACGCCAAAGTCAACGTCAAAGGGATTATTTACGTCACGTACGTGAAAACAAGCCAATTATGCAGTCGATTTTAAATAAAGTTTAGAATCAACAAAATTGAGTGTTTTTAATAGTAAAGCTAGCATATTTAAAAGGGTCAACAGTTTATATGCTGGCTTTTTATTAATATCAATTCGAATTCTAATATGTAATTTCAGGGACTGAGGGGTAAAAAAAACGCTCAGCTAAACCTGAATGTAACGTAAATAAAAAAAAATCCCACAGATAAGATTTTTCTAATCGGATAACTTTAAAATTATAAAAAATTTCAAGGCTTTCTTTCAAGGCGAGCAAAATAGGGTTTACAGAGTTCTCACAGAAAACTTTTAGAAAAATGTAGGGTGTTTTCAAGGCAACTAAAAAAATGGGCTCTGTAAGGGCATATTTCAAAAGTAGTGAATATCTTCATTTATGATTGGTTTTAAAATCCCACATATTGACTACATCATAAAAATGTGTGGTGTCTTACGCATTGTGTTAACGAATATTAGATATATGTACTATAAAAAGCAAAAGTTGAACTTCTGGTTTTTTAGTGGTTTTAAAAAAAATGGGGGGGGGGGGGTGTTAGGTCAGGATGAATTATCGTCGCAAACGAGACTAGGGAGGATAATAACGAGGGCTTTTGGCGACGAGCGTCATTATTTAGAATCACAGTCAAGTGACGAGTTGACACCAGAGTATGCACTCAACACATCTTTTAGAAGCGGGGACTGAGAGGCCCAGTCGGTTAGGCATTAGCCCAGCATGCGGAAGGTCCCAGGTTACCAGTGCGACGATAATTCAAACTAAACTTTTAGAAGCGCCATCTTTTGCGTAGCGTTGTGCGACGATGATTGAAAACCTAACCATTAAGAACATGCGAGTAAGAACAAACCGTTTCTCCGACACCATGATATACCTACCGTCCGAAATTGGATATCGGATCAAAACTCGGGAAGAGGAGTGGAGTGGGTTTCGATCGCAGATACGAAAATGACCTTGAAAAGACACACCGGGAAAGTTTGGTGGAGGATTCAGTCGAGGCAATCAACTGAAATGCAATAGTTATTACACACTGCCTCAAAACAATTAGGGGAACACTTTTGTACTAGTTAGTAGGAGTAGTACTTTTGTTATCCTTTCAGTCCTAACTTTTAATTTTTTTTCTAAAAACTTAATTTTTTTTTAAAAAATTATATTCATTTTTAATCGAGAGTAAAGTTAAGTGGTCAAAAACAGGGAAAAAAATCTTATATTTTTAAAACTAAAATATAAGGGCGGGGGGGGGGGGGGGTGATTGGAATCATAACTTTTGAAAAAATCATACCAATAATTTTTCAAAACTTTACTTATAAAAATTGCTAAAATAAATTTTAAGGGGGTATAGGACACAAAATCTTCAAAAAAAAAAAATTATTATCATAAAAAAATAACACAAATATTTTAGAATAATTTAAAACAAAAATTTTATTTATATCTTCAGTAGAACGTGAGATGTGTAGTTTTTTGTGTCATGACATCTGTGTTGGCCAAACACGTTTATAATCTTTGCCTCCTCGTAATATTAGATAGGAATAACGTTATCGAATCCTTAGTTGTTCGGTCGGTTTGGAGCGCTTCAGTAAGGAAAGGGATAAACTTCAAAGCTATGTTTTTCTCCTTGATCGTGTTTTCGATGATTTTTTGACTTTAAATTGATATAACTCAAAATCTACTGCCCATAGAGTGTCAAAATTTTCCACTTATATTTTTCAAACATATATCTTTACAACTAATCCCTAAAGACAAATTAAATAATTTATTTTTTTATTTATTAATTTTTATAAAAAAAAGTGAACCTGTGAAATTATTAAAGAAAACTTCAATCACTTTTTTAAAAATAACTATGGCAAACAAGAAAAATCGGTAAAAACAGTTTGTTAAATACATTTTTCTGTTTATAAAAATGCTAAATTTTTGTTTGTCAATAGATAAGTTTTTGACTTATAACAAAAATAAGAAACATCACTTTTTGACACATTTTATTTGTTTTTTAAAATAAATAATGATAATTTAAAACCTTTGACTATCTAAAAGTGTAAGTATATTTAGTATACATTTATAGAAAAAAATTATATTGATATCAGCAATATTAAAAAAAAAGTTTAAAGTGTCCCATACCCCCTTAAAGCATCTAAAAATGCAAGCAAGAACAATTTAGGATTAGTTTATTCAATATAATTGTTTTAGAGTGAATTTAATTGTACCCATTTAACTAAAATAAACAGTATTTAATTTTTCAAAAGGTATGATTTTTCCGACGATATATACGAACAACAGACTAATTAAATGCAGACGAACATTAGTTTATCTGACAGTTTTGCCATTTTTAATTAAAGTGAATAACATACAATAAACATCTTTTAATTGCCGTTGTACCATTTGATAATTAAAATGAATGACATGTAATAAACATTTTTAATTGGAGGACATTCTTCCTATTCGGAATATTTAAACTGTACACTGTAATAAATCTTTTAATTTTACAAAAAAAAATTATTTTCTTTTTTGTAAAAATAAACAGCTTTAAGTAAAAACAGTTTTTTTTTCTGTTTTTAACCTGATTTTTAAGAGAAACATTGCAACCCAAATGCTTTTAATCTGTTTGTGAAATCTGCGCGCGGAGGGTACAGTCCGGTTTTTTTTTTTTTTTAATTTTTTTATTTGACTGTTCAAAAACAGATTTTACGTTAAAATGACAAATTATTCAAAAAATTTATTTATCTTTGTAAATTTTACGCTATTTTTCTGGTACACAAGCATATTTTTTTGTATAAAAACAACACTTTTTGTTACTGTGTACAAGATTTCATAATCGGAAGACCTACACCACTTTTTTATTACATAATTGAAGAGTACAAGGGAAAAACCACTTGATTTCGTATAACGCTTTCCTCAATAGGCCTCTTTGGCAATGATAGCGAGAAATCGCCTAAACTGGTGAAGAAATCGGATACTAGCTTTGTTTTTCTTTCGCGGCAACCCTGATTCACGCCAGAGATCAGTGGAGACAAGTGACACGTTTGTACCGCGATTGAGGAACCGAAAGAAAAACCGGTTTCCTGTCGCCAATGTCCGCCAAGCAGACATATAAGGTAAGACTCCTGAAAAATCAAATGGTTCTTTCCGGGTACTCTTCAATTAGATTAAGCAATTTTGTAAATAACAAAAAATAAGAATATAAATAGAAAAATAAGGGATTTTGGAAAGAAATATATTATAGTAACACCCATTCATCGCGTACCTTTCTATGTTTTTTTAACAATGTAATGCAATTAATAAAAGAAATAAGGGTCTTGTTTAAATCATAAAAGATAGTGTTAATACGGATACCATATTTTTGATAGTTTAAGTAGAAATTTTCTTCATTCTCGTTGAAGTTTATAGACATGTATTTTAGCTCGTACTCCATTTTGAAAATTATTATAATAATCTTCAAAATAATCTGTATTTCTATTTCTGCAAGTAAATTTTTAAAAAAATAACATGAACATGCGTATATAACTTGAAGAAAAAAATCTTTGGTATTTCGCAAACAGGATCCATTAACGTATTCTTCGTATTGCTTTTTATAAATTGCGCCCAAATAACAGCCATTATTTCTCAGCGAGCGGTTCACCAACTACAAAATTACAGGGACTCACAACATTGCGATTGTGCTAAAAAAACAATAGAAAAATACTCTAAGAAGTCTTAAAAAAAAAAAAAAGGTATACGCACATTTGGATAATTTGAATTCCGGTTTGCATGGAAAATAAATTCGTTCTTCATGAACTGCTTGAGTTTATTTTGAATTAAAATAAATTCATTTTCAAAATGAAATGGCGCATTATGTTGGAATAAATGGGGGAGGGGGGGAAATGCATACACTATGCTCCCAGTAATTCCTAAATATTATTAGTCCAAAGAATATATAAATGTTTTATACATTCTTTTAAACAGACATAATTATTCTTATAAACATACTTTTCAAGATATCTTCTCAGTGATATACTTAATTATAAAAGAGGTAAAAAAAATAATTAAGTGTTATGCTATCTTTGAAACTATCCAATTAGTTCACTCCTTGAAAAATGAAAGATGCGATATTGACCATTTTTTCCTGAAAAAACAATTTGTTTTCTAAAAAACACAAAAATATTAAGTTTTTTTAATTGTACGTATTTGTTGCGCTTATTAACACTGCAGAAATAACGCAGGAAATCATTTTCATGTTGTAGGCGTTTAACTTCCCCCTTAACCTCCAATTTCCGCCCCATTTTTCCACAACCAAAGGGCGTTTCGTAATCACGCTTAGCCTACGCCCAGGGGGCTTATAAATAGACAGGGTGTCACCATCACATAAGCGGGCGTACCTCAATCGGCGCAAATATGTGAATGTTTAACGATGAAACGCGGTACTTTCAATTATCTAATATGAAATATAATGTACTGAAAGTATTGGGATGCGATCGAAAATCCAAAATGGAGATGGTGGTTTCTTCAAGTTTTGGAGGGTTCTGATTCTAAAAAAAAAAGTGTTTTCGAAAATTGGTTTTACTCTACAGCTCGAACTAAAAGAGCAGCGAAATTGAAATTTTGTATCCGAGTCCCTAGCTTCTTTTGGATGTCATAATACGGTTTTCGGTAAAGCTCTAGATTAGCGGTCGCCAGTCGCCAACTGACAACTATTACATCGAAAGTGGCTACCTAAAAATCGAACCCCAGTCGCCAAAATTGGCGATCATAATTTTTCCTTCAACAAATAATTAATACTGAAGCTGCATTTCTAAGATAATAATAATAAAACTCTCCAATTCGTTTCTGTCGGGAAGAAAGACTAATTTTTACAATGAACTTTCCCTCTTTTCATATAAAAAAATATCCGTAATAAAATTTTGTGTTATACAGCACTTCATTTTTGTCATATATACTTAAGTTTAAAACTGGCTACTAAAAATCCAATTGTGGCTACCTTTTTTTTCACTCTGGTAGCAACTGGCTACTATTAAAAATTCCCAGTCTAGAGCTTTAGTTTTCGGGAAAATAGCGCATGCGCATAATGCAATGTTGCAGGTGTACAACTTTGTCGGTTTGAAAGTAATTAAAAGTGATGCATTTTTTCGCACCCACAGTTTTTAATTGTATTGTTGACACCATTCATCTCTTATCAATAGTAACTACTATAACTAAACGGAATGTTTCTTGGTCAAATACTCGAATAAATTTAGATAAAATCCTTTAACGACGTAGTTTTGAAAGGACTAATTGCATACACATAAATTTGAAATTCCACTCAGTATTCCGATTTACGAAATCGAAAAAAGGAAACCACGCTCAGCCTTAATTAGAAATATGTACTGCCAATTATTAGCAAATGCCTGGCATTCATTTACAAGTGCAGCAAAAATAAATAATGCCCAAGTATACATTTTTCTACAAGAGTACAGAAACTATCCTAGTTGAGCTTATTCAATGTTCTCCATGTGAGAGAAGTCTAGAAATAACCTAGTTATTATTGTTTAACTTAGTTTTAATTTAAGCTTTAACTAATTAAATTAGTCTGTAACGATATACAATTTGAATGGATAGCTCGCACTTCTTTTAATTAACCAAGGCCATTGCCTAACAGTTGCATAAAAAAACAGACATTTCATAACTTCCACCTGTTGATGCACAATCCACATCTAACTACATACTACTTGAGTAATCAAACAAAAAGAGTATGCGATTCTCACAGATAATTCCAAACGGTTTTGGCCGACTACCAATTCGCTGACGTTAACATGAAAGGCGCCAAAGCTTATTTTATAAAATTGGCCGCTTTACGTTGAAGTTTTAACAAATCGCAAATTAACAGGCAACAGCTAATTTCCGTCGACTTAACTTAATTGGCCATTGTTTCTTTGTGTAGTAATAATTTTAGCTCCTAAAACATTATGGGGATACAGTTGCGGAATAGTTAGCATTTATAATACTACTTCAAGGCGCGCTGTAGCCTAAAAAATATAAATTTTAAAAAACGTTGAAAACAATTTTAAAAAATACGTTTTAATTTTTAATTCAGATAATAATCGAAAGGTATTCTTTTATGCTACAATAAAAACAGATATTCACATTGAAGAAGCATTCGAGAGTATTACGAAACGAAAAAAAAATTACAACTATGTATAAATTAAAATAATGAAGGATTCAACCCATCAATATGTTGCTACCAAATTTCCGCAATTTAAATATGCCCCTCCTGACCACCATTTGTTGCCACCACTATTTGGAGCTTTGATTTACCTTGTGGTGCGTTAAATTAATGATTTTACTTTACCACAAAATTGGGAGATACACGCTCCAAATATGTGGCAGCTAGAAAGTTAAAGGACTTCGGTGAAATCTTGCACCAAACTTTTAAACTGTGTGGTCGATAATTTTCAATTGATTGATATCGTTTTTTTTATAATAAAAAAGTGTGAGATGATTAGTGAAAAATAAATGTTGATAAAAAAGTTATTTCTCAGATGTGATGTAGAGGCGAGTAACCCTGACTTTTGTGGCATATTTGAAAGGCGGCAATTTGGCATCAAAATATTGATGCGCTATGTGTGTATTCATAATCATTTTAATTTAGAATTGTATTTTTTTTTCTGTTTTGAACTGCTCTACACTTTTAAAACAAAAGAGTGAAATCCACTCCAGTAGGAGAAGTGAATTTTCAACACTGGAAAGGAGTGAATATTGAATATTAACTCAGACTGAGTTCAAATCACTCGTTTGGAGTGATCCTGTCGCAGGTTTAACAAACAAAGGATCCACTCCTATGGGGAAAGTGCATTTTCTAGACTACAGAAGTGAAAATTAACTCAGACTGAGTTAAAATCGCTCGTTTGTTTTAAGAGTGTAGAGTGTATCTTTAATGTGAATCTGTACACACTGTGAAAAAAAAATCTGTAACCATTACAAAAAAAAAATTTGTAAAAAACTTTTCCTAGAAAATTTCTTGTAAATATTACTAAAAATAGTGCTGTAAAAACACAATATATTTTTGTTAACATTACATGTTTAGATCATGTAGATTTACAGGACTATTTTATGTATCCCACACAAGTAATGTTTCTGTAACTATACAAGAAAATTTTATGGATACTGCATTTTCCGTGCAATTGTAAAGAAAAAACAAAATGTCTGCTTTCCCGGTGTGGTATCGAACCCCGGTCTCCCGCGTGACAGACGGGGGTACTAACCACTACACTACCGAGGAATAGCAGACTTCCGAAACCCGGGATCGAACCAGGAACCTTTAGAAGTCCGATCGAACGCTCTCCCAACTGCACCATGTCGGCACACAGATATTCAGGAAATGATAAGTGAAATTCATTTGAAACAATCAACTAAGTTATAAATTTAAAATAGCGATTGGTCTTGAATCACGATCAAGGTCAGGCTTTAGTTCGTGTAGCTCTAGTGCGACGATAATTCAAACCTAACCTAACCCAACTTTAGTGGCGATGCGCGCGACATTTCATGTAGAAGAACATGATTGGCTGAAACAAATTGCAAATACTAGAAAAAAAATTGTAACTGCAGAAATGAAGATTTTTGTTCAGAATTACAAAAACTTTCTTTGTAAAATTGGTTATTTCTGTAACATTACTAAAAATTGTTCTGTACACTCTTAAAACAAACACTCCCAATTTACCTCAGTCTGAGTGGATTTCACTCCTCCAGACTGGAAAATGCACTTCTCCTTTTGGAGTGGATCCTTTGTGTGTTAAACCTCCGACAGGATCACTCCAAACGAGTGATTTTAACTCAGTCTGAGAAAATATGCATGCCTTTAGGGTGTCGAAAATGCACTTCTCCAACTGGAATGGATTTCACTCTTTTGTTTTAAGAGTGTATGTTTACAGAATTTTTTCTCAGTGCACTCTTAAAACAAACGAGCGAATTTAAATCAATCTGAGAAATGTTCACTCCTCCAGTCTTGAAAATGCACTTCTCCGAAAGGAGTGGTTCCTTTGTGTGTAAAACCTCGAACAGGATCACTCCAAACGAGTGATTTTAACTCAGTCTGAGTTAATATTCACTCCTTTCCAGTGTCGAAAATGCACTTCTCCAACTGGAGTAGATTTCACTCTTTTGTTTTAAGAGTGTATATTTTTATTGTAAGCTTTTTATCTGGCTATTATTATTATCTGAATTACAAACGTAAACTTATATTTTAAATGCCAGCGCATTTTGGATCTTGCACTAAACTTTTTAACTGTAGGGAAGGATTTATTAGGGCTTTTTGTGCACCTGAAAACAATACCTCAAATGCAGCTTAGTTCCTTTCAAATTAACGAGATTATACGATTTCCTTGCCAAGTTCTACAGCGACAGGTAGTTTGAGAGTATTTCAATTCAGCTATTTTAATAAGACGGTGGAGATCTTCTAATTAAAAGGGAATGAGCCCGCTGGACAGGGAGTCTCCAAATCAAAATGTCTCAGTGTGGATCATCTAATGAGGAAAAAATTATTTTCTACGCCACAATTCTCCGGCTGTATTAAATATTTTTACAAACGTTTTTATTATGTGATAAATGTAGCTAGATGACTTACAGGTTCCGACAATCCCACTTTTTGAAATTGGTTCGACTATTTTTTTTCAATTTCAATAAATAGTTTTACACATAATATTTGAAGCAATTTATAAAAGTGCGATTATAGAGATCTGTAAGTTATCTACATTTATTCATTAAAAAAAAAACGTTTGTAAAAAAATATTCAATACAGCTGGAGAAATGTGGCTTAGAAAATATTTTTTCCCATTGGATTAACAATGAGGCACTTCGGTTTGGAGGCCCGCGGTCCAGTGGTCTCATTTCCCCCTAAGGCCGTCAGTTTTATATTTAAATTAAGACAATTTAGCGTCTACTTCAGGTTTAAAAATGTATTTAGCCGTTAAGTAATGTAAGACAGTACTATTAAGAAAATGAAGTATATAGAGGCACATATATAGCGATTTCCGTCAGGGCAAATGGGGCCAGTGCTCAAGGCTCCCACTTCAAAAGCAACCCCAAAATTTGCTTAAAAAAAGAATGATATTGAGGGATGTGGCAAAATAAATTGCCACAAAAAAATTACTAATAAATATTACATGATTGAACCAACTGCCATTACTTTCTTCAAAAGCGAGTCACTGTAATTAATACATCCTGAAAAAGGATGAGAATAATGAAATTTAAATAAACAATATTGAAATCCTATAATGAAAAAAAAAACACGTTCATAGATATATTAATATTGTATGTTGTGAGGATTCAAATCCTTGTAAGTTGGGCCCTGTGTTTTTATTTAATCCAGTGAATTCTAACTTTCTGACTGACTCAGAAAATTTAGTAGTCGTAAGTCTCGAATGGTGCGACAATTGTCCATTTGCAGCCGAGAAACAATGGAAAAAACCGCGCCACTTATGAATTACGTCCTATTGTGAGAAACGGCGTCAGACATGCTTCTCTCGACAGTCAAAAGAACAATTTATATCGAATTACTAACAATATTTTCCATAAGCGACATTAAAAATGTGAATAAAAAAAAGATAAAATTTATAATTCAATGGGAGAAAATCACGTGCGAAAAAGAAAGAATATAGAACGCAACGACAAGAGTCAGGCGATAATTTAATATTTCGGCTTTTTGCCAGTCGTGATGAAACAATAAAAAAATATGGCGCTTGATGTGCTATACCATACAGATAGTAAAACCGTGCGGTGCGCTCTACTTGTTATACAGGGGAACAACTACGGAAAATAGGAGGCGTATTTCAGATTCAATTGGACCGATATTATTGTTTCCTATTTATGTTCAAACCCCGCAAAGGAACAAATAAGATTTGGTTTGGTTTGAATTATCGTCGCACTAGAGCTACACGAGGGCTATTGGCGAAGGGCGTCGTATTTTAGAACCACAGTCAAGTGACGAGCCGCACCTGTATATAAAATAAGACAAGTAATTACATAATAATTAAATTAACTAATCGGCTTGTTTCACGTGAGATGTGACGCAAATAAATCCTTGTTTCATTGGTCGTTTCGATGGTTTGAAGTGGACAGCTCCACTCCACCGACTATATGATTAACAGGTCGAGACATTATTTTCATACCTGTGGAACTGTTGCCACCAAAGACGTGAAGCATGTTCATAATTATTGTTAATATTAATGGGGGACACATTCACGGCCATATCCACCTGAGCTTCAATTCTAAATCGCTGTGGAAAATAAGCAGTTAGACAGGTTCGAGCAGTAGGATAACATTAGCACGTGTTTCGAGAGCTGTATAGGATGACATTAGCACGTGTTTCGGGAGCTGTAGCATAACAAACCTCGTGACATCACATGAATGTTCCCCATTGGTTATTTTCATTAAGTTAACCCTCTAATGCATAGTGTTACCGTTCGGTAACAAGTTACGTAATCCACTTTATTCTATTAAAATAGACCTCCCTCTCGACAAATTTGTGTTTTTTTTATCTATTACATTCCATTTTGAAGTTTTAGTTAATAATAACCCTCATAATTGACAGTAGTAAAAGTGTATTCAAAATTAAAAAGTGAAGTTTCTAACTGTTGTGAATTTACGTGTTTGGCAGAATTCAAAGTAATAATACTAGTACTAAATACAATTAAATTGCTTTGAAAAAAATATTATAGTTCAAGAGGGTTATTTTAAACTATATTTAGTAGTTTTCTAATCATTCTTTTCAAAATTGGTAGTTTGTAGTTGGTTTTTACATGTGTTACCGTTTGGTAACATCATGCATTAAGCACAACTTTTGTTTGCTAATTTGCGTGCATCTCTGTAACGGATTCACAAGAGTTCAGTGTTTAAAATGTTTGGTACTACTTGATTTTAAGAGTAAAAATAACTGTTTAATGTCGTATCATTCTGCCAATTAAAACAATTATGTTTAAAAACGATTTTTGTATATTTTTATTCATAAATACCTGCTATTTGAACTAAACCTGTTATTGCCTTCTATTTGTACATTAATTTTGTTTCAAAAGTAACTACTATTCATAATTATTTTAATAACTAATTTTTTCTGTTTAACAAAATCTAAATGTACTAAATATTAATACTCTTTTTTGTTTGTTATACACGTTTTCATTAAGGATTTTATACCTAAAACTATGTGTCTGTGTGCCTCTGAAACTTCTTATAGAATAATAAAATTATCAAGCTTAATTTTTAAGTATAATTTAAGAAATATAAAAAGTAAAAAAGGTAATATGAATAAAAATAAATATTCGTACCCCGAACTTTAAGGGGTCATAGGAGTCTTAAAAATGTGCAAAGAAGAAACTACAAAGCATAGTTTGATCTTTCATGTAATTTTTTAACTACTCAATATACAAGTATAATTTTTTTATATGTAATTCTACAAGATTTATTTAATATGAAACAAATTTTAAAATTTATGAAACTTTAGCCAAAACTAAAATAAATGATATTAAACATAAAGCTATTTGAACACATTGTGATTAGGCTTGCGGGGCAAATTGTGAGGTCAAAATTGAAGACATGACCAAGAAAATGACTTTATATTGTACAAATATGTACAAACAAAGACTTATACCTAAATTCTCAACTCAATTTTAATTAGAAATTATTTTTAAAATTTTTTTAAATCAAAATTTTTATTAATTTTTTTAGAAAAAAGTTCTTAAAATAATTTCTAATTAAAATTGAGCTGAGAATTTAGGTATAAGTCTTTGTTTGTACATATTTGTACAATATAAAGTCATTTTCTTGGTCATGTCTTCAATTTTGACCTCACAATTTGCCCCGCAAGCCTAATCACAATGTGTTCAAATAGCTTTATGTTTAATATCATTTATTTTAGTTTTGGCTAAAGTTTCATAAATTTTAAAATTTGTTTCATATTAAATAAATCTTTGTAGAATTACATATAAAAAATTATGCTTATGCATTGAGTAGTTAAAAAATTACATAAAAGATCAAACTATACTTTGTAGTTCCTTCTTTGCACAATTTTAAGACTCCTATGATCCCTTAAGCATCTATTCAGCGCTTAATGCATGGTGTTACCGTTTGGTAACAAATTTAAAAAGTGAAATTATTTAAATTCCAATGCATTTAATTTTTTTTCCGTATTTTTCCCGTGATGTATGAGCATTAGAGATACAAATATATTTTTTTGGGACGAAACAAAAAATTCATGCATTAGAGGGTTAACTATATGATTGCTTTAATTACATTTTTAAACATATTTTTAAAGATGTTTTTTTTTTTTTCAGATTGGATGGTGGAAAGGTTATACGTTATACGCTTGGACCTTGAACAGATTTAAGGTTAAGGTAGTTTGAATTATCGCCGCACTAGAGCCACACGAGAGCTTTTGGCGAATGAACCTTTTCTTAATAAAATCATTCGAGCAAAATTATCTGTTTTTATACAAATACTGAAGTCTATTGTAGACGTATAATTTACTTATAGTTAAAATCGGATAATCTAAATTTTGGGGTTCACAGTTTAACATTCGAATCAATCTGAATTGAGTATTTATAAAAGGCATGATATTATTTAGGTAGTCACCACCCCATAGGTTAAGCCGAAAAGAAAAAACGAAGAAAAAAGTAGTTTAAAAAAAAATATAAAAAAATACAGTTTTGGAGTACGCATACTAAGGTTTGCTAAAGAGCCGCCATCTGTTGGGAAAAAAGTTAACTATTCATTACCTACTACAAGTATTTAAGAAACCAAACAAAGCATTGAACATTTACTCGGTAAGTTACCGCGTCCTACCCCTCCTTCCAAGAAAATAAGAATTATCCAATTGCTATCAATATCTGCATTAATACATTTTTTAGAGCTAATATTTTTATTAAATTATTTTATGCAATAGATTTGCATATTCAACCCAAACAGTGACAGGTTCTTTAGCTACCAAACTTTTAAACTATTTTTTTAAATGTTTATATTATTAAAAAATAGTTACAAAAAGTATGCCTTATAGTCTTTCTCTGGATTATTATTGTGCCGAATTTTATCCAGATTTAAACAAAACCTAAGGTTTGTATTACACAGTTCGACAAAAAAAAAAGCAAGTGTTTGTCCCGAAGCTACTTTGGCGATTTTTGCTCCTTTGGAGGTCCAATAATAGAGAAATGGCATTTTTAGCCCAAGTTTAATAGGGGGATGCATCAGAGATAAAAAAACTGATTTTTTTTAACGTTTTTTCATAAAAAACGCCCTTTTTGACGTTTTTTTTGGCTACAAACAACCTGCAACTGGTTCTTACCTCTATATGGGTGTTAAATGAGTACCGATGGGTCATTTTGGAACTCAAACACCGATCCAAAATTGTCTAAATTAGCGATTTCTGGCCCAAAACGCCATTTTTTTTAATGTTATTTCATGTTTTTTCGCGTGGTTACTTTTTTGGCTACAAACAACCTGTAAACCTTCCTGCAACTGGTTCAATGGACAATTCCCGTATTTTTTAAAAACACTTCAAAACTATTTTTCTTAATAGACAAAACAACGCTGATTCCAAATATCCTGGTTACAACATCGAAAAAAATTTGTTTAATTTAATATTTAATTTTAAAAACTCGCAGAAATTAGTTCTTGTTTTAACCGTTCTGCTATTGGTTGGAGCGGTTGTGACGTCACCATTTATGTTCCCTGGATTTGTTTACTGAAGTTTACAACGGCGTGCAGACGACCTATCTAGAGTTTTCAATTGATTTCTTATTAAATTTATTTTATTTCTTAAACGTTCGGATTTTTATTCTTTATTTTTAATTTACTATTATTTTTTGCTCTAATTGTCTTTTTTCTTCAATTTATTTCGATGGAACCAGGCTTTTTCAAAGCGCAGAGCGACAACTTACCCAAAAGCTGCGTTATTATCTAACACAATTGAAGTTTTGTAAAATCATTGTATCTAAGTTTATAATTTTATTTAACAACTCAAATGCATGTACCATTTATACATTCTTTTTTTCAATTTAATTCCAATTGAAAAACCCAAAAATAACTAAATATAAGCTATTAATTAATTACTTTATGTATTTAGAACATTGATTCCAAAGCACTCGTGCTGCTATCTATTATTTAGATATTTAAACTGTCGCTTTTTACTATAACTTTTTGAACAACAAACAATTATGAAATTAATAACTCAAACATTAAAGAAAAGTAGCTGAAAACTAAAAAAAAAACTTTTGTTTCTAAACTTTTACAATGAGCTATTATCTATACTTTCTGTAAAGCAAGTTGTCTACAGCTTACGATTTAGGCGAAACAGGATCACGTTATAGCCTTTATCCATTGTTTTCTTCTTTCAGGACAACATGGAATATAAAAAAAAATATTTTCTGGGGTAGTAACCGTAGTATTATGGCACTCAGGAACTATGCAATACCGATATGACATGTTTAAATAGTTTTAGCAAACGAAACTAATTGCATCGCATTCTTCACAGTTTCACACAAATGTCAACATCAATCAGAGCAGAGCTGATCGGCCATGTCAAGTCAACGTGACTGTTTTGTAAAAGCTGACGTCACAGCGCTTCCGCGCGCTTTTGAGTGATTTTCGCGCGCTTCTCGAAAGCCCGACTTTGAAATTGAATAAAAAAATAAATACGCATCGGAAATTTTTTTTGCTTGGACTAATATTTTTTTTTCGACATCCTGCATCGAATAAAAAAATAATAAAAAAAATGGGGGAATTGTCCATTACCTCCATGGGTGTTAAGTGAGTACCGATGGGCCATTTTGTAACTCAAACACCGCTCCAAAACTGTCTAAATTAGCGATTTCTTGCCCAAAACTCCATTTTTTGATGATTTCATGTTTTTTCGCGTATGGAACTATGATCACGTATCTGGATCTGCTTTCGAGATAAATAAAATTATGAACACCGAATAAAATGATAACATTTATATAGATACGTAACAGAAGCGTAGCGTGCCTTGGCGGGGCCCTGTATAAAAATTTGTTTGGGGGCCCTTAGGAAGGGTAAAGATTTCTCACAAAGGAAAAAAATGCATAAAATTAAAAGAAATGGCAGTTTTACCATAATTTTTAATTTCAGGTATAAATTTTTTTTAAAATTTATTTTTTTCAAAATCACTTTAAATGTTTGTCAAAAGGTTTATAAGGGTTCTATAAAAACGAAAAAAAAGTTCAGCAAAGCTCATTTGTAAAAAACAAAAAATAATAACAAGAGATGGCCGTTTTTTTTTTAAAAAACACCGATGCCAAGGAAACTGGTTTAAACTGGTCTTACGAAAATAACTGTTTTTCAATGAAACCGAAATCACAAAAAACCGGTTAGTCTTAAAACTGGTTTCGCTTTTCCATCCCTAGATCATTACGACGGTAAGGACCGGGAAGTCAGGAACGGAAGGTAAGGACATTCACGCTTTTTTATGTTGAAACTAACTCCGGTTTAATAAAAATGGATCTTTTTACTTCTTGTACTCCACTTAAACATATTTATAGTAAAAAAAATCAATTATCAAGCAAAAATTAGCCTTATCTGGGAGACTGTAAGGAAAGCAATAAAGCCTCGCAGCCAATTTTACTGAGGTTTTTTTTTAAAGTTGGGCTGATTGGTGAATTTTAGCAAAAATATGTGACTACTAACTGAAATGTGAATTTTCTGCAATACAGTTTTCATGGTTGAAGAATCACTGTAGCTTAATCCAGTGGATCTCTTCACCACTTTAGGAATGAGGTCAGTGAATGTACCAAAACCCAGGGACATAGTTAGGAGACCAGAGAAACACATTATAAATATTAAAAGCCAAAATTTAATGGAATTAATTTGTTAAGCTACATAGTATTAGTTCAATTTAAAATATAAATGAACGTAATTTTTAGCTCTGAAATATGTTGGCGTGAGCCCTAAACTAAAAAAAATTGACATTTGGGACACACTACGGTAAGGATTTTTCTGCATTCTCAAATTTTTTTGGAGTTTCTGTGCTTTAAAATTCCGTTTTGCAATTATATAAGGACCAGTCTTTTAGTATAATAAGGATTTTTTTGAAAGAAATATTAATATTTTTAAGGTTATTCCCAAGGGAAATAAAATTATAAATTATGGTAGAATTGCCCAGTTATTCATCATAATTATGTATGTGTCACTTTTTCTAAAATTAAAATTAAATTTACACTCTCCTTGCCTTTTTTTCGGCAAATTGATTTATTAAATCATTTATAGATGATGATGATGACTTTATTTTTTCGAAAGTTTCTAGCTTTATGGACAACATAGTGACAGGTCTGACAGGCGTTCCTGTACCATCGAAGTTCTTAGGTAATTTTTTTTATCAGTTTCAATTCTGAAAAACTTCTTCAAGCAGTTGTGGTTGTAACTGGAAGCGTCAAGAAGAAAAAGCATGCTGTTATTACCTCGGAAAAACTGGATGCAAGACTATTAAATTTTATCAGCAATAATTCAAAGAGTTCCTTAATGGATGAATGAATATTTTGAATTTCAGATTTTATGCATGTTTTTAGAGCCTTTAATTGATCATAAGTTTAACTGAGATGTCTTTACTGTAAAAAGCCGACAGTTTTGTGCTCCTGAAGTGTTTAATATCTCTTCGTTCGAAGGAAACAGGAGTTTCTCAGGTTTAATTGTAAAATGTTGAACATACTACTCAGGTCGCAAAGGCTCTGAAATCTTTGTTCCCGCGTATATCTATGTTCCCGCAGCCCGCAATAGCCGATGTAGGGTGGTACAACTTTTGAACGCACGCTTTGCGCGGGAAAAAAATTAATTGTTTTTTTTTACTTTTGTCATTTGTGAAAAAAAAAATTGGAAGTGGGGGGGGGGGTTAATTTTTGATTACGCACGTAGGGGGCCCCCATGGCCCGGGGGCCCCGTATAATTGATACGGCTGATACGGCGGTAGCTACGCCCCTGATACGTAACACATACATAGATACGTAATCATAGCTCCATTCGCGAAAAAACATGAATTAACATCCAAAAATTGCGATTTGGGCCAGAAATCGCTAATTTAGACAGTTTTGGAGAAGTGTTAGAGTTCCAAAATGGCCCATCGGCACTCACTTAACACCCATAGAGGTAATTGAACCAGTTGCAGGAAGGTTTACAGGTTGTTTGCAGCCAAAAAGTAGCCACGCGAAAAAACATGAAATAACATTAAAAAAATGTCGTTTTGGGCCAGAAATCGCTAATTTAGACAGTTTTGGAGCGGTGTTTGAGTTCCAAAATGGCCCATCGGCACTCATTTAACACCCATATAGAGGTAAGAACCAGTTGCAGGTTGTTTGGAGCCAAAAAAGGCGTTTTTTCATGAAAAGACGTTAAAAAATCAGATTTTTGATCTCTGAGGAATCCCCCTTTTAAACTTGGGCTAAAAATGTCATTTCTCTATTATTGAACCTCCAAAGGAGCAAAAAATCGCCAAAGTAGCTTCGGGACAAACAATTGCTTTTTTTTTGTCGAACAGTGTTATCTTTTAAAGCATCTAAAAAAAGTCTATTTATATAAATTCAATATAGTTATTTCTCAGATAATTTAAATTATATTTTAACTTTATATCGATTGCATAATATTTCTAGAGATATAGGCAGCTTCAAAATTTTTACATGGAGGAACCTTATCCTTAGATTACGAGATAACCTTAAGGACAGGAAGTATATAATAAAAAAAAAATATATACAATTTTAAATATCGATAATTTATTAAAATTTAGTCATATTCAGAAGTTTGACATACAAAATTAGATGAAATTCTATGTGTTCTGATTTATCATGATTTATTTTTATTAGATTTTTGTAGTTAGTTATTAAAGTTTAATTGTTAACAAGTAGTATGTCTACTTTGAACTTAGGTTAGGTTAGTTTGAATTATCGCCGCAGTGCTGCCACTTCTTCAATGAGGAAAATACTAAGACTTTATTAAAAAAAATACCATTTAATGCTAAAATTACAAAAAAAAAAAAACATTAAAAACACTGGAAAAAAGTTTCACGTAATTTTTTATGAAGTCACCCAAAAGTAAAGCTAGTTTTTTGTAATTTTAGTATTAAATTGTATTTTTTTTATACCGCCGGTAGTATTTTTTCATTAAAGTGGCAACACTGGCACATTTGTCAAAATCAGATGATCAGCCACTCTGATACTTTTACTTTTGATCTATGAACAGAACATACAAAAGTAGCTTATGTAGCATGATGACGTAACCCCAGACTCAATACACTATCAAACCAATTTAGGTTTTAAATGGTAACTACAAACCCAATTAAGGCAATGATAACCAAAACTCCCTCAAGACCTTTTATAGTACTTACCTTTTTCATAAGGAAAGGAGTTTTGAAATGGTCACATAAGCTCTATATCATAGACACTTATAGTTACACGTTTGACACTGTTGTTTAACCTTTTGTTAAAATAATAATTAGGACTTAGGTTAGTTTGAATTATCGTCGTACTAAAGCTACACAAGGGCTATTGTGGACAGGTGATGTAATTTAAAACCACAGTCAAGTGCAGAGGTGCCGATCCCCCCCAGAGACAATGACGCACCCCCCCTAGAATTCCTTGAATCCCCCCCCCCCCAAAAAAAAAAATGCTGTCGATTTTCCAGAGGAGTACCTACCTAAGTAATTTTCACCATACTGTGAAAAATAGGAATCGTTACGATGGATACATGAAACTTATAGTAACTTGGTCCTAAGAAATAAAACCCAAGTACTGACTTAGTTCTTGAATATTTTTCTACTGATAGGTCAACGTCAACGCAGAGTTGCCCATATTGAAAAATGGAAGCACATTTTTAATAGCTTTTATAATATGGAATTACAACTTATTTTGAATTTTCCTTTAAATACATTTTCTTTACATCAAAAGCTATCGGGAATCTAAGTAATCGGTAAAAGTTCCGCTCAAAATTTATGTAATTATATATATATTTTTAATCCATAAAAATAGCCGTACACGTGATCCAATCAAAAACAGCTTCCAATTCCTTCCTCCCTTCAATTCTTAATGCAAAAAAATACACTCTTCGCTTTTTTCTATTGCAACACAATTGGCATCATTAAACAAATTAGAATTATTTTATAATTTTTACAGATATAGTTTCACTTTAAAAAGTTATTATTTTTTAATGACTGTAATTAAAATTAAAAATTTAAAAAAATCTTACCGTAAAACTTGGAACTGAACTACTTAACTAATTCAATCACACATTTGATACCAGACGACAAGTATCTTCCTACTATTTCTAAGTAAAGCAATCATTAAGTTTCTCTTCGAGTATAATTTGGCGCGAAAATGGCTTGGGCCTGAGTAGTGAGTATGTATGCTAAGTCAGATATATTATCCGAAGGTCATTCATTCAAAGAAATGTTATACAAAATTCGGAATATTTATGATTTCAGCTATAACAGCGATTAAGAAATGTTTATGAGAAATAATTGTCAGCACATTGCTTTCTTCGACGCCGGGATCTCTTAAAATAGAATTATCATTTTGCATATTGTTAAAGAGTTTTGTTGCCATTCCTTTAGTTTGAGTTTTAAGTGCTTAATTTATCAAATTAAGGGTTTCATTCAAAGAAATTACTAATAATGCAAGTTTAATTAGCCCGTTCCTTCCTTGCGGTTTAGGAGGCTACGTCTAAAGACAGCTTCAACCTCAACATGTAATTTTATAGTATTCTCCAAATAAATATCTAGAAATTGATAATAAAAATTATTAATATATCTAGTGCTTAATGAAGGGAAGGAGGAGTGGGGTAACATTTTAAAAATCTAATTTCTTGAAAGCTGATATCGAAATTCAAATTCTTGCTGGTGAAGAGGGAAATCTGGTATAAAAAAAAACTGTATGGTCCCGCCTTGCTGGCAATATCAAATATCATTAACTGCTCAGTATTTGTATCCTTTAAAATTCTTCAATATCCTTTATTTGCCTAACCTTCTGAAGGAAACCGACGTATAAACAATAAACTCGTCAAAAAGGTTTATAAGAGGGTCTCTGACCAAGCAACACAAGCCTGAAAATATATGTCTAACAACCCTAACCAACCCGTCAAATGTCTGTTTTACCAGCAACACACATAATTTTTTAAAATTTAATAATTTTATTAAATTCCAAATTTAAAGCATGGGGGAGTCCACCAAGGCTTATAACCACCTACTACAGAAATATAATTTTTTAATTGAGAAATTAAATTTACAGTTAAAATTTTAATTTAAATCACAAGCAGTGAAAACAAGTTTACATTTCTGGCAATTTGCTTTTTCAGAGGGTTAACAATAAGTTTAAAAATATTCAAATTATATAATTACGAAAATCTTACCAGAATCACTTCCATAGCACTTCAAAATAAGCTCTTAGAGTATTTATATTACAGTGCATTTTCACATCATTTAGTTTAAAATATATCAAATAGATGCTATTAATAAAGGTATCTTTGATGCTTCCCCTCCGTTTCGAAATCAACTATCTACCGAAAAACTTATAACTTATAACAGCACTTCTAAGCGGGAAAATTGCACGAATGTCATTGGTTGAAAAGAAATATGCAGGAGTCATCATTTAATCGAATTCTATATGTTGTATATGTGTTATACAGACTACAGACAGTAAGGCGGCTGCTAGTACCTACCACCCTTATTTGAAACACTTTAGGGATGGACCTCCGTTGTAAAACACCGTTTTTTCTGAAAAACCGCCATCCCTACCGTTTCTTATTTGGTTGGCGGCGAGTATAGTGCTTTGTTTCTGCTTTAGAAGTGATGGGTTGTTTATGGGTAATAAATGTCAGAAAGATTCGTTAGGATTACGCGATATTCTATTATCTATGATCTTCTTTCTGTAATGTTCTTTAGGATTTTGGTTACCATTTTTGATTTGTGAAGGTTGTGGGGGGGAGGTTATGCCCCCCCCCCTTGAAGTCGGGGGGGGGAGATGATTAAAAGTATTTGTCAGAGTGGCATCTTAGACAAAATAAACCATTTACATTGAAAATTTTCTTATTTTTTCGACCCCCCCCTAAAATTTCAATGACGCAGTCTGCGTCGCTGCCCCCCCCTGTAGGCACCCCTGGTCAAGTGACAAGCCGACACCGGAGTAGGCACCCAACACAACCGTTAAGGGAGACCTCATACACAGCGTTGGGACCTTGTAGCATATTTAATTTCCTCTACACAGGGTATTATTTGTAGAACATTTTTGGCTGCATGAGTTGTTTATGAATCGGGAGTTATTTTAGAGATGCCCGAAACTAGGTCCTTCTGCATGCAAACCGAACCCCTTAAACATAGTTATTTAAAATTTCATATTTTTGAAGAATCGTCTGCTTGAGCTTAAAAGTCAGAATAGCATATTTGAAATTGCTGTCTAAAAAGGACCCGCATGCAAAACAGACAGACTGGCTAAGGTGTGAAAATATTTTTGTTGCTGCATATAAAATAGTTAAGGTTAAAAAAAAGAGTCAAGTACACTTTTATAGCCCAACTATAATATAAAGGCCGGTCTGTTTGTTGGCGACTTTTGGCAAGCTGGAAAATAAAGTATATGGTAGAGTTGCTATACCTATCAAGTTGAATGAAATATAAAAAGAAATGTTAACTACATTTTGGAATATTTGTTGCTTGGCAACATAACAAAAATCAAGATGGGCCATCACATCATAGCTTTTCCAATAAGTAAAACAAAAATTGCAGATTTACTTCCCTCTTGGTTACGATAGTTGGGTGATGCATTTGCCCCCACTCCTTACACGCACTTTAAAAAAAAATAGTGAGAGTGTCCCCTTATTTCTAATAACATTAAAGCCTTTTTTTTAAACTAGCTGTTTTGACTTTTAACAGAAGAAAAGATATTTTTTAAACCTTTTTATACTTTTATTTGTAGGCTACTAAGTTCCTAGAGAGAGATCCTAGTTTAAAAGAATATTCAAAAGCATTACGCAAAATATGTTTGAATTCTTACATTTTTATAAAAGGTTAAGATTTCAAATTCAAAAATGTATTTGGGGGAGTAGGGTAAAGCATACTTAATAAAATGACTTTTAACAAAATAAATATTTTAATTTAGTATTTAGTTTAGTTTAAATTATTGTCGCACTATAGCTACTTGAGGGCTATTAGTGACGGGCACCGTATTTTATAACCACAGTCAAGTGACGAGCTGACACCTGAGTAAGCACCCAACTGTTAAGGGGGACATTCTACGCAGCGTTAGGACTGTAAAGGATGTTTAACCTGCATTCCCTCTACACATGGTATTATTCTTTGAACAGTTTTGGCTGCACAATCAATTATAGGTCAGCAGTTATTTTGGTGATGCCCGGACCCAAACCTGGGACATTTCGCATGGTAGGCAAATGCCCAACTGACTGGGCTCCCCAGTCCCTTTAATTTGGTTTTTTAAATAATTTCACTCGTATAACAAAAAAGGTCACACAGGTGGATATTTTGAAACCTAAACTTTTTCAGGTTAGTTCATCAAAATATGAAAATGTTGTTAAGTTATTTTAAGTAGTTTTGGGATAAACTTGCTAAAAGTTCTGACAA
Source organism: Hylyphantes graminicola (assembly GCA_023701765.1). Taxonomy (NCBI): domain Eukaryota; kingdom Metazoa; phylum Arthropoda; class Arachnida; order Araneae; family Linyphiidae; genus Hylyphantes; species Hylyphantes graminicola. Next base: position 10,841,198 of record CM043112.1, read on the forward strand.
AGGGCTGAGTTGAGGTGGACTACTCAAATCAGTTTGTAATCGATAAATAATGTGAATTTAACTTAAAAAAAGGTATATTTTTCAGATGTTATTATAAATATTTATGAAAGAAAACAATCAATATTTTACATGTATCACCCCCTTTCCCTTAACCCAAAATTTTGAAATGTAAACTTACCAGGTGTATCATAGCCCCACTCAGTGGCTCTTGGCAGGTCCGAAGGCCAAAGGCAAGCAGGTATGGAAGACGCAAAGCGATATGCATTTTTCACAACAGGGAAACTACGTTCACTACATGCAGGGAATTTAGAATAAGTACCGCTGCCCGCTTGAAGGTTAAGTCTAAAATCTACGACAAGACGACGGTATAGGTGTCGAATTGTTATAAGAGACCTCATTTTTAGTTTCAGGAATACGAGGAAAGGAGCAGAAAACCGATATTGTCATGCATTTGGAGTTTGCACACTTACTCGAGGATTCTATGTTCGAATGCTCCAATTTCGAAGGGTCTCAATAGTGATGGACAGATTCGATAAGATTTATTTGCAGTTCGAAATCGGATTTCCATATTATCGGGTTCAAGGAAAAACGTAAACAAACAAGCACGTTATTAATGTTCGCCGAGAAAGCAACTTGGCTGGAGTAGGGTTGCTGGAAGTTCAAGGCAATGACGCAATGAGGAGAATCCGAAACAAGAAATATTTCTGCTCTCTTTTAAAACTACAAATCAGCAATTTCTGTTATTTTTTTTCCTCTAAAAGTCTTAAAATAAAAAATATTCTTGGTGATGGTGATTGTAAACATTTAAAACTTTACCTCGAAAAATAAGTTGTCGTAATGTGAAGACTATGAAACATGAAATATTTATGTTATTTTTAAAAATTACAAATATACTGTAAGATTTTTTCTTTTAATTTTAAATAAAAAAATACCCCCTATCGTAAAGATTTAAAACTACACAATCCACTTTACCACCAAAAATAAGTTTAAGAACAAAATGTTGCAGATTAATAGAAATGAGATTCTGGCAAATCGCTAAGTGAAGTCGTGCTATTTGACATGCGACCTCCACTCTTTAAAAAAATATATATTAAGTGAAAAAACAAAAATGTTATATTCTTTAAATCGCAATTAAATAAAGCGAGACGCGCCAATTTCCCAGGATTTTTCCATAGAGTTTTCAGAAAAAGTTTTAAAATATTTATCGCCAAATGCATAAAATGAGTTATAGCCATTTCTGGTTACTTGACGATTGAATTGCAGCATGAAAGCGACGCATGCGCAGTTAAATACGGACTAGTTTTGAGCATTTATGAGTTGAGAAGTTACATTACTGGTTGCCTTTGGCGTCTTTTAAATTAACTAATTTTTGCAGAATTGTTTTCACGAATAATGAGGAAGGATTCTCTTATTTTATATGCAGAGTGAAAATGAAGTATTGATACTTGATTGAATAAACATTCCATCAAGCTGGAAAGTAGGTTTTGATATCCAGATTCGGTTATTAATCCATCCGATTTCACAAATATTTTTTTGAAAAAAAATTAAACCTACTTTTTTTTTGTCCATCAGTCCTTTAAAAGAAGGTCTCTGATATAATTACCATTGTATCAATCCGATTAAAAAAACCACTCCCCATTGTCCCAAAAGGGGGGATCTGTAATCAAAGTTAGTAAATTAATGGGGAACATTCATGTGACGTACGCGGTTTGTTATGCATCAGCTCGGGAAGCACGTGGTAATGTTATCCTATACAGCTATCGAAACACGTGCTTATGTTTTCCTACTACTCAAACCTGTCTAACCGCTTTTTTTCATACAGCGATTTGGAATTGAAGCTCAGGTGGATATGGCGTGAATGTCCCCCATTGTTAACATCATCCTAATTTCTGTAATAACTATTATACGTAAAATTAGGCGCGTTTACATGAGCCATCGAATCCATGGATTAAGGAGCAAACTTAGCAATTTTTTCTCCCAGACAGAACCAGAATTGCAGGGTTCATTGGGGGGGTTTCGCAACCCTCCAATGAAGAAGTGTTTGATGTTTCATATCTTGGATTCCGTTCCATCACAGACTATCGTTTGGGTTAGAAATCCGCTCGACCTCTTTTACCCCAATGGGTATTTTGGCATTCCATGGATTCGATGGCTCATGTAAACGCGCCTATTGTCTATCTGTCTTCAAGCTTTTCTGTACTTTAAGTACTAGGGCTAAGTTTTCAAACACGTTAACAGGGTTCTTATGGTTCCTTCAAAAACCTTCAAAGCCGTATTTCAGAAATTAATGGGTATGTTTCTGGTCGACTGGCAGCAGAAATGTTTTTTTCTTTTGAGCATCGATTTATTGTGAAAATCAAAGAATCACATAGCACTACATATTATGCCACCATTTTAAACTGACTTATACTACAAAAAAAAAAATAAATAATAAATCCTACAAGTATTCATTTTAAATAAAGCTTTTTTCTCATATGATTGTTGATGTGCAACAGCAACTTAAATGAAAAAAAAAATTATGCTATTGAAATGAGCAAATTGTCAATAAGTAGGTCGATAAATAAGATGTCCCCTCCGACATGTAAATCAACAAAAAATATGAAACATAGCATTAGGAAGCTATGTCCACACTACGACAATAAAAATGACTTGCGTGCGCATGGAAATGCATATACCATTTGGTCAGGCATGAGCGCGCACCTACCTCGAATGGTACAAATTGTATATGCATTTTCATGAGCGCACAATTCTTGTTATTTTTATTGTCGTAGTGTGGACATAGCATAAGAAAAAAGTTTTAAAATCTGATAAAGTTGAATTTGGATATGGGAGCACAAACGGACAGTCATCTCCGGCAAGGCAATGAATACCCATTTTCCGTTTTCTAAAAATTGTTTTGAATAGAAAAAGAAAAGTAGGTGAAAAATGTAAATAATCAAATACTTAGGCTTCAATCAATTCAATTTTTTTTATATAATGAATAATCTTAAGTGTATTTTTTTGTGTACATCAAATTGAACTTTTTTCTTTATTGGAAATTGAAAATTAAACAATGATTTTTTATATTTAATTTTTTTTCTAATAATTTATTCTAAAAAAATGTATTTATGCGTCAAAGGTAAGCCAAATGATATTAAAATCTTCTGCAATATTCAGTATCCATCAACATAACTTAAAGGTATTGCTATGTGTGCTTGTAATAACTTTATAGTTAAAAAAAATTAACAAAGAAAAAATAATTTGCTTCAAATTAAGTGCAAAATCATTTTTATTAAAGTATGTTTTTTATGTTTTGACTAGCTGTTATACCCGACGTTGCACGGGTAGAGGTGAAAAAATAATCTAATAGTCAATTTAACCATTTTTTTCTTTCATTTGAGTTACATAAGATATGAAGATTACCCAGTAATTTTCCCTTTAATTACCCATCCTGGATATAGTAATGATTAATATTAATTTCTCTCAAAATAATACCTTTTATAAGAAGCTCAAATTAAAAAGAATACATATTTAAGTAAAAAATAATCAGTAATAACTAAAAATAAGCTACTCCAGCAAACAACAAACGATTTACATTTTTATGTAGGTCAGTTCAATTCATCCATCATTTAATCTGTTATAGAATATTAAGCTTATGTTGCTGTTACCGTTCGTTATAAAGTACAGAATCCATTCACTTGTATTACCTTAAAAATTCAAAATTTAAAAAATGCTATAAAATTAACAGATAACTATTTTAAAAAAATGCTTTTTTGCACGTTTTTGTTAATAATTTGGCGAGTTTGGCAAAGTATTTGGCGAAAAAATAAAGACATGAAACCCTAATATGCATCTGTGTTCAAAAAACAACATAGTTCAGTAAAATCTTAACTATGCTTTTAAAAAATTCATAATTAAAATCATATATACACAATAAAATAGAATGGAGACTGGTAGGATTACGTAACTTGAAACATATCCAACTATTTTTTCAAATTATTAATTTTGTTTCTGAAGGCAATGAACAAATATTAAATAAATTAAACATTTTCAATTTCAATTGTTTTCTAAAAAGTTTTATTTAAATTTTTCTGCCTGATGGCATCACGAAAGAGAAAAAATGATCGGATTTGAGCGAAAGTGGTGTACTTTTCCCCTTAAAACGTTCGAAAACGATAGAAGGAATGGTCCGATTCTAAAAATTCTTAGCCTATGTTTGTTCTGGCGATGAGATGAATTTTTGTGCCAAATTTCGTGACGATCTGTTGCGTGGTTCTTAAGTTTTTGCGTCCTATACAAACAGACAAACAAACAGAAGTCGCCTTTTATGTATAACGATACAATTCAGTAATGTTGACAAACTTTTTAATTTGGTATTTATTTACCCGTCACTTCTTTAATGTTTAACTAAATATATTATAAACATCAGCTCCATGTAAATATTTTTAATTCTCTCCCAAAAGCATTTTATTCAAGGTTGATGGTCATAAAGATATGTTTTACATATAAATTATAATACAAGTTAACATATATTGTCAGCAAAAAATGATTAATAATCACAGATATTGCATCAATAAGACATAGGTATTATGTGTTAAGTTTTCAATCACAAACACAATCCTACTTAATGCTTTAAATCAGTAATAGTTTATTGATGAATTATAATGGATTTAATGAAATCAAAAGTTTTTAAATATTACCATCATAACTAAATAACTTTCAACAAATCCAGTATCAAATATCAATAGATGGACATTTTTCTTTTCATAAACTATTTTGAGAAACTTTTAACTATTTTAGTTACATACTTAGTGAGAAGTTATTACTCATGAAAGCTATTTTTAAAGACTAAAATATAAGGAATTTTACAGCTTTTGATATAAACTTACATTTTTTTTTGTTGATATATGCTAGAAAACATTTTATTTAAATTATTAATGTGATAGTTTAGAAGAATCTAGAAAAAAGGTAAAATAGACTTTTTTTAGTTTCTTAGTTAATTTTTTTTCAATCAATAAAGATGCAATAATATTTTAATTGTGTGACAGTGATTTTGCAATATTACAGGGTGTCTACAGAAAATTTGCAAGCCATTTTAGGGACTTTTAAGGGACTTTTTGGGTATTCTCTTAACAAAATTCCTGACCAAACATTTTTGACACAAAATTGACGACAAAAGTATTATGAATAACAAATATTTTATAATTATAGTGAAAAACTTTTAATTTAATTAACTATATTTGAATATAAAATAAATGTTTTAAAATGAAAATAAGGGTTTTAAAGTTTTACTAACATCAAAATGAATCTTGATCATCATTGATAATACTTACAGAACTGTTAACTATTTCTAAGCCTATAAGGTGGTTTCTTAAAAGAGTCTGATGATACATATTAAATAGTTTTGAAATGTTTATTTCTGAATTCATTATCAATTGTTATACCTAAACATAAACAAAGCCGACTCATTATACACAAAATAAAAATAATCTTTTTTGAAAAACACACATAAAGCTAATGTAGGATTTAAACACATTTTTTCATTTTCTTTTCTGTGTGATTAATTTTTTTATCTAGCTCGACCAATTCATCTTTTGCACTTTGCAAAAAAATTGAATTATAAATTAACATCTAATAATTAGATGTTAATTTATAATTCAATTTTTTTCAAATATATGCTCCACAAAAACTACCTTGAACATGATCTATTAGGAGGGTGTAAAAAAATTTATCTTTACTTTACGAGTTTTAAAAAATTAAGATGTAGATATTTTTACTACAACAAGAAAACAGTACAAAAGACATTAAAATAGTTTATGATGATTTAAAATGAGATGGTAATTCCATAATATGCATTAAGTAATGAAAGAAGAAGCAACTCAATATTAATTAGGCTAAAGTAAACGAGTTCTCTCCCCCCCAAATCATAGAGATTCATATAATCAAAGACAAATTCAATACTTCTGAGGTTGCTTAAAAAGTATAGGCCGCCTGTCACTTCTTAGCATCTCAAATATTTTGATTGTGGAAGTCTACTTTAAAAACAGCCTTAGGTAAAGCACCTGATGGATGGATGTTTGGGATTTATGGCGCAAGGGCATACTGCGCCAGGTAAAAAACCTGAAGGAGGCAAGGTTTAACATCAATTAAAGTTTGGCGAGCATTGGGGTTTGTTGGGTTAGTTTGGATTATAGTCAATTACTGACGGTTGTCATCAAATTGCATATTCATTTCTTTTCTATCTAAACTTGATCGTCAATAGATTTGCTTTTTTAGCATGTATGCATTTGTACATTCAGTATCTGCTCGGGGAATGCTATAAGTTAAAATATAACTATGCAATAATAGTTAAACAGGTGCAAGTTAGAACTGCTTCCTCCTTCAGTTGAGGAAATGCTTCTAAACCTTACAGAAATATGTAAAAGAAATGAATCGACAAAATGTAGTAACTCTGGTTTAAACCAAAATCTCCCTTGCCCATTTTCGTTTTACGAGTGATCGTTTGGACTTGTCTAAGGCACATGTCATAGATGCTAAGAAGTGAAAGGACTTTATTTCTGACGTTCCCCATAACACAAACATGGACCAGTTTATTGAAGATAACAGGGTTGATAGTTCGTAAACCATGAGCAAACTCAAACTCCTTTTTCGAAGCAAATTCAATCTTACAGGACCTATTTATTAGTCTTTCCAAGACTAAATTCTGGGATTTCATGATACCAAGAGTGGATAGCATCTTGCCTTCACATTATCTAAAACAAATAATTACTGTTATAATGATTTACTGTAAACAAAATTTTAAATGAAGTACTACAATGGTTTAATACCACATTTTACACTTTTGTTCGATCATGAACACTATTAAAAATACATTTTATTTAGAACAAATTGATAACCATGAGTTTTTAATGTTACTTTATAGTAACAAATAAATATATTAGAAAATAAGGTAGATTTATCAACGTAGAAATAGGCATTTTTAAATAAGAATAATAAAATTAAAACTGTACAAACTAAAGTTAAGAAAATTAAAACTAAAATAACATACAAAAAATGCAGTCATTCTAAAATATAATTAATCATATGGGTCATTCTCAAAAAATGTTACAAATGCTGTCCCACAGCTTTCATTGCTTGTAGTATTTTTAATTTTATTGTTACGAAATTTTCACTTGAACTGCATAAAAGAACGCACTTTTAAGTTATTGTACCCATATTTTAAAAGTACAAAAATACTAAAACAAAAGTTGGAGACTTCATTTAAAGGAGCATAGTCGGTAAATTTCACATATTCCATGACCAAAAATTAAAGAACAAGAGAAGATAATTATAACTTAAAATAAATATTTCTTAATTATTGATGCTTATGATGATTAAAAAGCATCTTAGCTATCAAATAAGCTTTTTACCACTTGTTAATTACAAAAAAGTTTTATTTTGTAGCTTAATATATGGTGTCCCACAGAATCGAAGAATTTTCTTTTGTCAACTCTGTTACCAAAATTTCACGACAAAAAATGCAAAAAATTTAATTTTTTTGCTGAAATAAGTACCACCATAAACACTTATTTCTGAAATGCATGACAATTTTCTCTTAAAATTTTAGTTTATGGAGGAAAAATATAAAAGTTTTAAAAATTAATGAGAGTGTGATTATTCAATGACTACTATGTTACCGTATTTTTATTAAACTGGAGCCTATTTAAGAATAAAGTGATAGTACAGTTTAAAGCCCTTGAGAAACTGATAACGATGAGCTAAAAACAAATTTTAAATTAGATAAACTTCATGGCAAAAAGCGATGTTAAAGTTTAAAATGTCCACTCTGTTACTGTCCACTCTGTTACTGTAGAAAAAGAACTCTTTGATGAGCGCAGTGCCCCCAATTCTTAACTACGAACTAATATGACATAAAAGTTTTGATTGTTGCTTGACATATACAGAATTTTAGATGACATGGGTACTTATTCGTAACTATCAACAATTGCGGGTCAAATATTATTGAATATTTGATTAAACAGAGGAATTTTTAATCATATAGCATTTTTTTAAACATTGTCGGAGTCTACAATTATTACGATCACTGCTCTTAATCATAATTTCTAAGACACGTAATCACACAACACAGACAAATTTTTCTTTTTTAGTAGTATGAAACGCGTGCGAATTAAAATTTGTTTTTTAGTTGATCGTATTTGCTGTTCGGTTTAATTGATTTTTGTTTTAAAACTCTTTCGCTGCATCGGTTTTTGTCGCCGCTTTATACGTAATAGCCATACTATTATTGAATCTTAAGTTATTGATGCTTTTAGTTACTATTCACAGTGAAGTATTGATATGCAAAACATTGATGCTTTTTATTTCTTTTGATAGAAAAGCCTGCGCGGACAAACGAATCGAGCTGGTAGTTAAGAATTCGGTTCATAATAATGATGCTAAAGTAACATAAATTTGCTATTAAAAGCAGAGTAATTAATATTACTTAAATTAAGGCATGTATATTGCTTATGACGAATTCATTTTAACTTAACAACTATATGCAATGAAAACATTTTGAAGTATTTAATCCTTAATGTAAAATTAATTTAGCATTTCGCAGAAAATATTTAATGAAATTTATATCTTGGTAACAGCGAAATCATTTGTTGTAAAATGAGGAAAAAATCGTCTGTCCATTCAGAACTTTTTAAAAAGTAGCCGAATATATTTAGTACTATCAAAAGAAATAATTAATTTTTAAAAAAGTAAAGCTATAAAATTATTTTTTGGAAACATTAAAAATAAAAATAATATTATTTTATATTATTAATTAAATAAGAATATAGTTATTAACACAGGTTTCAATGAAGCGATTCCTTTTGTATAAAAAAAGGAAAAAAATCGTTTGCTATTTCCAATTGTCACTGCCGCATTTTCTTTTCACCGAATGAAAAACAAAAATATGAAATTTACGTAAATATTTCGTATGTAAATTTCGACCACAACCTAAACTACTCCAACTACATTCGTTTAAAAAACTAAACTAATTAATTCCATCTTGCAAAGGATCCCGCTGCAAAGAACCAAGCAATAAGAAGTGTTGTCGTTAAACGTAGTTCAAACTAAGAAATCAGGAGCGCTGCTATCTTCAAAAATATTTAACTGAACAAAATTTATGGTATGGTTGAGAGCAATTCGAGTGTGGTGTCTATACGTATATTTTATCACGTCCGTTTCAAAACTCTCGGTATAATAGCATTGCGGTAAGTGAAAAGTTTGAATTAAAGCATAAATTATTAAAAAAAATATACAGATTTTATGTAGTTTCAATAGATAGGTGAATTCTTAATTCAATAGTAACAATTATTTTGAATAAAATCGAACTTTATTTTTTTAACATTGGAAGTTGGAATTGCAACATTTTTTGAGAATTACATTTTTATGAATTCTGGATATGGGTCATTCTAAGTCAAGCTCTTGTTAAATTAAAATAAATAATTTAGCTGTAATGTATATGTTATTAAAAAGATCAGTTTGTGTACTTGACTGGTATGATGTCTATAAAATAGTTTTGAGGGCAAACAAAAACCAACAAATCTTCCAAATATTTTAGATCAAATCCTTTTTTTATACATAAAATTAATTCAAAAAGAGAAGAATTTATTAAAAGATCTAGATATACCCATAATAAAGAAAAGTAGCAAAAAAATATTATTAAGTAAAATTATTTACTTACTAGAGATACACCAGCTAGAGTATTTCAAAACTTCAAGTCTTTTTACCAAATTCTATTATAAGTGGCCTCTCTCTTAGCATGAAGCCATTTGCAAACTTCAATGCCTCTGCAGCAGAATCTGCATCTAAAAGCAATTGAAAGTTTATAATAACTTTTAAAATATTATACAAATTATGAGCTAGTTCAGAAAAATATTTTTACGAAAATAATATCTGCAATTAGGATATGTAAAATAAATTTGAACAATTCAATTAATAATATGGACATTAATATACAGTCGAACCCCGCTATAGTGTACCCGGGATGTAATGAACCCTCGCTTATAATGAACCTTTTTAGTGGTCCCTTCCGAACTCCTATTTAACTAATGTTATTTCATATGGATATAGTGAACTACTTAGAAAATGGGAGTTCGGGTATAGTGAACTTAAATTTCCTTTCCTTATTATTTTTTGGTTCAGTTCTCCATATTTTAAGATACACTATAAACGGCAAGTGGCAGCGAGAAAGCAATCTTTAACAATGTGTCATATTTCAACCTGTCCTTCCCCTCTTATTGTACTCAAACTGGACCTGTTTAAAAGTAAACATACCTTTTCTTCCCCCCACCCCCTCTGGGTTCCAGGAACCACCCCTTCTTTTCGAACCATTATTCATATTCCACATCCCACCCATCCACACTTTCGTGGAGGGCTTGTCTTCATAGTTCGACAATACCCTTTCCTGGACGATTTGTCACGGCGTGTACGACAGTACGCACTGGTGTTGCAACTTCTTCTTCTCCGGAGTTGAATGAAGCCATTCTTCTTCCCAGCTACACATTCTTTCTTTTCAACTACCCCTTGAAAACTGGGGATAAGTGGAACTGTCTAATTGTCCAATTCACATGCACTTATCTGTTACTCTTATTTCCTTATGAACTCTAATCGTAAAAATCCAAAATTACCAACTTCTTTCACATAATGTAGGCATATAGAGGTAACAAATTAAATTCATTATTACACTTAATTATACGTATTTACATTCTTTTTGTGCCAATAATTATTTTGAGAAAAAATTAATTGATATTTTTTTGAAAATGTATTAAATAATTAAATTATTTATACAATTAATTCAAGGTATGCAAAATCATTATTATTCTTATAAAAGCGTATAAAAATATAGCGATATATAAATATATCGTGCAATACTTTATTCCAGAAAAATTGGACATAGTGAACCCTCGGATATAGTGAACCACTTGTTGGTTCCGTAGAGGGTTCACTATAGCGGGGTTCGACTGTAGTATAGTGAAGTAAATAAAAAGCATTCATTATTAAGAACTTTAAACATGAAAATATAAAGATATTTTGGACAAGAAAGTTTTATGTACAATTAGCCTAACCGCCTCTATCTACGCAAAAAATATATTAAAATGAAATATGTTCCATAACAGAATGAAGCTAATGTTCTAAGCTAATATAATAATTAAATTTAATTAAAAAAAAAGCAAATATATTTTTATGCCAGTTATTAACTAAATTCATAGATTAAATACTCGTGCAAGGTTCAGTTCTAAATAAAAGATGTTCTGAAATAACTCACTTTCCTGTTTTTGTTACTTAAAAATGTACATTTAAAAAAAATATATCAGACAGATAGACCTCGTTTTCCTACCTACTGATCCGATCTTTTAGAAATATACACAATTATAAAATATATCTAAAGACATACATTTCAAACAAAAAAGGGTTTTGAAAATTTTATGGTTAGAACACAAGCTGAAGAGAGAGAGATATAAGGACAGATTGATAGAAATCTCCACAATATAATTTTATGATTTATACTTAAAAAAAATTATTTTAGAAAAAGGCAATTAAAAAAAAACTAGCAGAAAAATTTATCTAGATTTACTGCAACTAAATAATGTAAACTTTTTCATTTTTTTTTCAAATTTAAAAACTTTAACTTATGATTTTCTCCACAAAAATCTTTAGTTACATGAAATTTGCCAATAGTTTAAAATGCTCATGATTTAGAAAATATGCTTCAATACAAAAGAAATATATTTAAAGATAAAATTGTAAGGACTTAAAAAAGTTTATTTTATCAAGCTATAATTATAACTTAAAATAATTCAAGCAGTAGTGCAATGTTTAGCTTAAAAAATAGAATTTTTTGTTCGGGCTAAGGGGTATTTTGCCAAAAGCAAATTAAGACAGTTTTTAGCATTAGCTCAAAGCTATATGGGCCAGAGAAATGCTTTTAGTTCAGCAAAATTTTGTGTTAAGTCAGTTCACCTTAAGAAGGGTTAACTGTAATTATATTAAATCAGGGGTAATTGAATTAATTATATGGAGAGATAGGGATACAATATCAGTAGCTTCTTGGTAAATTAGTCCCAATAATAAGAATACTGAAACTAATTATAGTTGAATTTACAACATTTTTTTTAAATAACTGATATGAAAAAAATTACTGATTTTTATTTGCTTAATTTTTTAAAAATGTAATTAGCTTAAATATAAAGTATGAAACTGAGAAAGGTCCTATACAAATAAAACAATTTGGTACTTTTTAAACACAATAAAAAACAAAGTCTTTTGAATGCTTCTCACTAGGGAATTTCACAAAGGCTTGTCCTTTCATCCTTCCAGTGCACAGTCGGTACTCGATGCAAGGTGAGCTGTCTTTTTCAAAGTGAGCAAAAATGGAGCGAAGCTCTTGTACAGTTATTTTGGCATGAAGATTCTTCAAATACAATGTCTGCAAATATAAAAAAGGTTACAAATAATATAACACAGAAAAATACTGTAGATAGCTAAGGTTAGTTTCAATCATAGTCACTCAAAACTACCCCTTAAAATAACAATTACACTGCCGTTTGGGCCTTTGAAGGCTTTAAATAGATATTAGTCCCAAGAAGAAAAAAAATGAGGATTTTAGGTTTAAACTTAATCCACAGGAGGGTTAGGTAGAATTATCTTCATCCTAAAGCTACACATTGGTTATTGGATCTCTTATTCAGAACCACAATCAAGTAATGAGCCAAAGCCTTTGTTGGCACCCAACACAACTGTTAAAGGTGACATCATGCACAGTGTTGGGACTAAGGAGCATATTCCATGTGCACTCCCTCTACATGTGTCATTATTCGTCTGACAATTTTGGCTACAGGTCGACAGTTATTTATGGCAATTCCCAGATTGAAAGCTAGGACCTTCTGCATGCAAGGCAAATGCCTTAACTGACTGGCCTCCTCAGTCCCTAATACAGTGGATAAAATAGAATAAAAAGCTGAGCACAAAATAGTGTAAAAATTAAAATTAAGAGCCCAATAAAATAAATTAATATTTAATAAAATTGCCAAAAAATAAAACATCCTGTTAGGAAATACTACCAGGGCATGACTTAGTTTAGATAAATCCTTATAATACAATGTACTCAAAATTTAACTTAGGTAAGCAAAGAGTAAATCCCAAGTCACTTGTTAATTTGATACATTTATTGAAACTAATTTAAAATCCTTTAAAGTAAACCCTGCAAACAGGTTTATTTAGTTAGTCATCTGGCATACATTCAAATAAAGCACTCGGTTAAGTTTCTGCGATTGAGTAATAACATTATAGTAATTGAATAAACATACTACCCAACAAATAGTTTGAAATTTCATGTAAAACATTAATAGTAAACACAGAAAAAATAAGTATTTTCAAGGTCCTTAATCCTTTGATACAGATGAATTCACCTGTCACCTTGCTGTCAGGTTTTCTAGCAACACACACAACTTTAAAAAAGTTATAAATATAATAATTTTATTAAAATTTAAAGCATTGAGGAGCCATTTATAACCATTTACTACCAAAAACATAATTTTAAAAATATTTAAGAAATTAAATGTTCAGTTTAACATTTTAATTTAAATCTCATGCAGTGAAAACAAGTTTACACTTTAGCCAATTTGCTTACCTCTTCAAACAGTTTTAAAACAATATTCTTAAATAATAAGGTACTTTTAGGGACTTATAAGGACCCTATGCATCTTAACCCTGCAATGCATGAATTTTTTTCATCAAGAAACAAGAAGTTCTTAAAGAACTAAAATAGCCTACTTTCCTGTTACTTAAATGCTTACTAAAATTCTTACCTTGAAAAAAACTAGGTTCGTAACAGTAAGTGACATCCACAACCGTTTTTCCACATTAAATTTAAAATAAATTTCACTAAACGTAGCATCTAACTAAACACAGCATCTTTCACTAAACACAGCTTTATTTGAAGTTATAAATAAATATTTAATTTTTCGTAGAACAAAAACCAAAAAACTACTCCTCAATAAACATTTACTTGCTAAATTCGGCTAGTTTCATTTATTTTATTTCGAAAATTAAATAATTATAACTTAAATTGTTTGCAAAAATTTGTATTTCAAAGAATAAATATGTAATACTAGCTGTTATACCCGACGTTGCACGGGTAGAGGTGAAAAAGTAATTTTATAGTCAATTTTACTATTTTTCCTTTCATTTGAGTTACATAAGATATGAAGATTACCCAGTAATTTTTTCCATTTAATTACCCATCTTGGATACAGTAATAAAAAATATTAATTTCAAAAATACCTTTGATAAGAAGCTCAAATTAAAGAGAATACATATTTAAGTAAAAAAAAAATAATCAGTAAGAATTAAAAATAAGCTACTCCAGCAAACAGCAAACGATTTGCATTTTTTTATAAGTTTATTTGCTTTTTAATAAGCTTATGTTGCTGATACCGTTCGTAATTAAAGTACAAAATCCCGCTACTTATATTACATCAAAAAATTCAAAATTTAAAAAATGCTATAAAATTGACAGATAATGTCGTAGTAATTTCCCGAATAAAAACATTTTAGCCCATTTGGCGTGTTTGAAAAATTTGGCGAGGAAAATATATAGCTACCATTACACCCATTCAGCTCTAGCGCAAAGACCATCGCACAACCAACCAGCTATTAAAAAAAATGCTCTTTTGCACGTTCTTTGTAATAATTTGGCGAGTTTGGCAAAGTAATTGGCGAAAGAAGGAAGACATGAAACCCTAATACGCATCTGTAGTGCAACAGTCTTCAAAAAACAACATAATTCAGTAAAAGCTTAACTATGCTTTTAAAAAATTCATAATTAAAATCATATGTACACAATACAATAACAGAATAGAGACTGGTAGTATTACGTTACTTGAAACATATCCAATTATTAATTTTGTTTCTGAAGGCAATGAACAAATATTAAATAAATTAAACATTTTCAATTTCAATTGTTTTCTAAAAAGTTTTATTTAAATTTTTCTGCCTGATGGCATCACGAAAGAGAAAAAATGATCAGATTTGGTATGTATTTGGTGGTGCATTTTTTTCCTTAAAACGTTCGAAAACGATAGAAGGAATGGTCCGATTCGAAAAATTCTTAGCCTATGTTTGTTCTGGAGATGAGATGAATTTTTGTGCCAAATTTCGTGACAATCTGTTGCGTGGTTCTTAAGTTTTTGCGTCCTATACAAACAGACAAACAGAAGTCGCCTTTTATGTATATAGATTCCTCGCTTTTAAAATAGAATGAAAACAATTTATATCAACATACAAAGATCTCATAGTGAAATATATATTTGACGTCATCTTAAATTGATCGATGTCTCAAAAATAAATTTATTTTAATTTATTGTCTAAAAGTATTAAAGTTTCTCAAGCAATTGTTGCGATGGCAATGGTGATTTAATTCTAATAAAAATGGCTTCCTATGCTTTTTAAATGAGCATTACATTTTGATGTTTTTAAATAATTGAAGTACTTCGAGTTCGAATTCTATTCTGAAATTTTCTATGTATTCTAATTTCGATGCGCTGAATGTTTTGACGTATCTCACTTGGCCATAGCATTTCTAGTTAATTTCAGCGATTTAAATGACTCGAAATTGAATTTCAATGCTAATTCAATGGGAAATTCGTCGTCAAATAGTAGATTTATGTCCGTCCTATCGTACAAACGGACGGACAAAAAGTATGAAAGTTGGGTGTCTGAGGTTATACCTTTCTTATAAAAAAAGAATTTTTAAGATCGGATTAATAGAATTGATTTTGGAAGGGGGGTACGGACAGACTGACATCGACCGCATGTCAATACCTACTTTTTTATTTTTTTTAATTCTTCGAATTAAAAAAAAAAAAAGAAAAGTAGGCTAAAAATATACATTTGTATCGCTAATACTCATACATTATGGGAAAAATACTGAAAAAAAAATTAACTGCATTGGAATTGAAATAATTTAAAATTTTAAAATTTTTGCCATATGGCAAAAAAACAACTACAAAATTTTAATGAGAATGACTAGAAAACTACTAAATATATTTTAAAATAACCCTCTTGAACTATAATTATTTTTTTGAAACAATTTATTTGTATTTAGTACTCATAATATTATACTTTGAATCCTGCCAAAGACATAGTTTCACAACAGTTAATAACTTCACTCTTTAATTTTGAATACACTTTTAACACTGTCAAATATGAGGGTTATTAGTAACTAAAACTTCAAAATGGAATGTAATAGATGACAAAAAAAAAAACAGATTTGTTGTCTACTTTAATAGATTAAAGTGGATTATGTTACCTGTTGCCAAATGGCAACAATACGCATTAGAGGGTTAATGGCATTTACTCATAACCCAGGAAATTACCTTGCTGGGAACACCCATGTTGTAGTTCCCAAATTTGGGTAGCTTCTTAATCTCTTCAACACTCAGCCGTTTTGCCGAGATTTCTTCTTTGTCCAATGGCACGGTGACATGGTGGATATTGGAGTCGAAAACAACTAAACTCGCCTCTTCTTCCTCAGAAGCAGCAGTTTCACGATGTTTGCGTTTTTTGCTAGTTTTGGCCAAGATCTTATGGGACAGGTCTTTGATGTAGCTGTAGGCATCGTCCATAGATGAGCTGCCATGCTGTGATAAAATGGAAATTAACAAGTTGGGTTATGCAATTAATATGTATACAAAAACCGACCTTAAGTTTCCAGCAGAGAAATGTACTAGGCAGAGGAAACTGCGTAAACAACGCTGCTGGCGCCGAAATATCGCCTGCTCTTATTGGTTGCTTCTTTGATCCTGATATTCGTGCGCCCTGTTACGTCAAAATCGAAGGAAAAAATAATGAAAATAACACTAACTGAAGCTAAATAATAAAAATAAAAAATTTATGTCTTGAAATAACAAATAAATTTGTCTATTGAATGGGAAATACCTTTTTGTATTCGATTCTCGCACTCGAAAATGAGAACTATTTACCCTTTTTCTTGTAGAATATTTCTATACTGCAAACTTAAGGTCGGTTTTGGTTTAGTATAATATGTTTTGTAGTTTATAACAGATTTTTCAATCTAAATTTTTGTACGCGCATGGAATTGAAGAGCTTAGTGGACAAACATGCTGGTGGCAAAAAGAAACTTAAATACGCTAAAAATGGCACTTAATAATGATAAAAATATATTTAAGTTAAAGTTTATGAAAAGGATAATCTTGTTATATTTAAAAGGAGGAAATAACATGACATGATTATTAACATAAAAATCTCAATTTTCATAAGTAAGCCAGAACTAAAGAAATATTAGTGCAATTATTTGTACTGAAAAACATGACAAAATTGCTAAATCTTCTTGAAAAATAAAGAGCATAAATTAAAACATGTTAAAAGAAAAGTAGGGATGTGGGATATTAAATCCTACCATATAACTTTTAGGTTTCAAAAGGTATTGCTGAAAAATGAAAACCGTCTTGTACAAATCAAAAATTTTAACTTAAAAAATATCTAAAGTCATGTGGAATGGAAATCAAAAGTCACGTGGCGTTTCCAACCCTTAGTTTTATAATAAAGTATACAATTAACTCTCTATAAGTTAGAAAATGGTCAAAAGTATTTTTTTTACCTGTACAAGATCTAAATTTTCAACTCAAATATTAAACTATATCGCTGTTAAAATAGTTTTAAGAGACTTCATTATATTAGAAGCAATGAAATGTCATGAATAATATGCAATGAAATTGAATAAAATCGTAACTTTGTTATAAGTTGTGAATGTTAAGATAGTCATATTTCTTAAATAGTCATGGTAACTAAAACATTATTAAAGTGAAGATTTTGTAGGACCCTGCAATTACTACACCAAATGAAGAGTCTAGTAGCAAAACTCGCTATCTCCACAGTATAACTAAGATGTAGTAATGTAATAAAGTATAATGTAATGTAAGATGTAATAAAGTATACAATTAACTCTCTGTAAGTAAGAAAATGGTCAAAAGTATTTTTTTACAGTACAAGATTCAAATTTTCAACTCAAATATTAAACTATATCGCCGTTAAAATAGTTTTAAGAGACTTCATTATATTAGAAGCAATGAAATGTCATGAATAATATGCAATGAAATTGAATAAAATCGTAACTTTGTTATAAGTTGTAAATGTTAAGATAGACATATTTCTTAAATAATCATTCATGGTAACTAAAACATTATTAAAGTGAAGATTTTGTAGGACCCTGCAATTACTACACCAAATGAAGAGTCTAGTAGCAAAACTCACTATCTCCACAGTATAACTAAGATGTAGTTTCTGGTCCTTTCAATAGCCGCTTTGTCTCGCTGAATTTACTACAGCCAAAAAGTCGCCAATGAATGGGTCGGACCCATAGAGATCATAGTTAAAATATTAGAGTGGTGGATCACGTGACCTCCAATGCTAACAACGGGACACGCATGGAGAGTAAAATTGGAAGGTTATGGGGCCAGTGTTGCCAGCACAATAAGAAAATGAATACTACAAAAAGATACCATTTAATTCTAAAATTACAAAAATAGAAAAAAATACTATAAAAATACTACAAAAGTGTTTCATGTTTTTTTAAAGTTACTAAAAATATTATAAAAGGCAGCTAGTATTTTTATGGTATTTTTTTTAAATTTCAAAATTAAATTTTATTTTTCGTAGCACTTTTCTCCTTAAAGTGTTTACAACACTGGCCTCATAACCTCCCAATTTTCCTCCCCTGGCACATCCCGTCGTTAGCATTGGAGGTTACGTGATCCGCCACTCTAACACTTTAACTATGATCTCTAAGGTCAAACCTAATATCTTAGTAACACTTTGTAGAAAGCGTACTTTGCAACAAGACCTTTTAAATACATTTTTGCTTTGAACTCACCGCAGGTTCCTGTGTGGACACCAAAGCAGCCATCCTTGTTTTTCCTTTGCATCCTGCATACAGGGTTTTCTCCACATCCAATTCATGTCTAGTAAGCTTCCTTGAGCCCTGAAAATCCTGAGGTTTTTGGAGTTCATTTTCATGGGCTCGGATCTTGGCCTCAATCTGTTGGAATCTCTCTTGCAAGACAGAAGGGTTGAGAAGGCGTTTATTACAATCCTTAAAAAAAAGGAGAAATTAGGAAAAAATAAGCTGATAGAATTATATTACAAGTCGCAATTTCTGGCAAATGGAAAACATTAATGAGGAACAGAACTTGAAAATGGATATAAGCTCTTGATAAAACAAGAATGATATAGAAAATCAACTAGGAATAACCAACTTTACTACCCTATTCACTCTAATCTTGCCAATTTGGAATAACTCTACCAAAAACAAAGAGTGCTGAAAGCAAAAATGTAGAACTGGACAATCACATAATCTGATTGTAATAAGTTTTATTGTATTAGGTAGGTTAAAACCGGTGTTACTGCAACAACGTTGTTAAAACACTGATCGAATCAGTTTTAACCTACTACCTATTTCCCAGAAAAAAATATGTACTAGAAATTTTATTTTGTATGTAAAAGTATAAAAAAGAATACCCATACATCTGCAAAACTTAATACATAAATCTTAATTTTTCATTACAAAAATTGGCACTTTAACAGATACTTATACCTCTCCCGACCTTAAGTTTGCAGTATACAAATGTTCTACGAGAAAGAGGGTAAATAGTTCTCATTTTTGAGGGCGAGAATCGAATACAAAAAGGTATTTAACATTCAATAAACAAATTTATTTGTTATTTCAAGACATAAATTTATAATTTTTATTAGTTTAGCTTCAGTTAGAGTGTTATTTTAATTATTTTTTCTTTCGATTTTGACGTTACAGGGCGCACGAATATCAGGGTCAAATTATCAACCAATCGGAGCAGGCGAAGCCTCGGCGCCGGTTGCATTGTTTATGCAAATTCCTCCGCGTAGCACATTTCTCTGCTGCAAACTTAAGGTCGGTTTTGGTATAGTAGCTTTCAAAGTCTGTAGCAATTGCCTTAAGGGAAAGGTAGGCAGGTTTCCAAATGTTCCTTTATGTGATAAATGTAGCTGCCCTACAGGGCCCTATAATTTGACTTTATAAAATTATTTTGAATATTGTGTTATGATAGAAAACATATATATTTAATAAATATAATTATATAAATTATTTATAAAAAATTTAATAACTTTTCCAATTAATTTCAAAAAGTTGCGTTATAGAGTCCTGTAAGCTAGCTACATTCATCAAATAAAAACCATTTGTAAAAATATTCAATACAGAGTAATTTTGGCTTAATTTTTTTTCGACTTGTGTTTAACACAAAGAGAAGGCCGTGGTAACGAGACCCAGCTACCGCTCTCATTCCTTTTTAATTAAGGAAAAAAAAGAGGTGAGTGTACGACATCAAGGTTCGGCTTGAATTATCGTCGCACTAGAGCTACACAAGGGCTATTGGCGACGGGCGTCGTATTTTAGAACCACAGTCAGGTGACGAGCCAACACCTGAATAGGCACCCAACGCAATCGTTAAGGGCGACATCGTACGCGGCGTTAGGACTTTGAAGGATATTTAACGTGCACTCCCTTACACGGGGTATTATTTGTCGGACATTTTTGGCTGCACAGGCCGTTTATAGGTTGGCAGCTATTTTGGCGATGCCTGGACCCGAACCTGGGACCTTCCGCATGCTAAGCGAGTGCTTAAACGACTGGGCTCTCCAGCCCCGTACGACATCAAGAATATTTCCTTCATTTCAGATCTGTGTTGCACAAACCTTTCCTCGCTTATGTGCCAGGTAGTCCCTGATTTCATCTTGGGAAAGTCCACATCTCTGGAGCTCTTGATTAACTTCCTGGTCATTCTCCAACTCTTTGAACCTATCTGGAGTGCATGTCCCCTGCACCAGATCAGTCAGCGACTTGTAAGTGCTCGGGGTAACAAAGGAACGGTGCTGGGAAAATTGCCTGAAATAAAATATATTTTAGCGAGAAAATTGCTGGAATTGATTATTTTCTGTTAAGTTAGTTTGAATTATCATAGCACTAGGGCTAATGGCGACTAGCAGCGCATATTTAAACAGCAGTCCAGTGACGAGCGACACCCAAGAAGGCGTCAAACACAACAATTAAGGGTGACGTTGTACGTAGCATTAGGACTTTGGAGCATGTATAATGTGTACTCCCTCTACACAGGGTATTATTCGTCAGACATTTTTGGCTGCACAGGCTGTTTAAAGGTTGGCAGTTATTTTGGCGATGCCCAGACCCTAACCTGGGACCTTTCACATATAAGGCAAATGCCTTAACATATAGGATAGGTTTGAATTATTGCCGCACTAGAGCTACACGAGGGCTTTTAATACCTTAGCAGACTGGGATCCCTGCCCAGTCTGCTAAGGTATTAGTTTCAGTCAGTAAGGGAACTAGTCAGTAAGGGAATTAGTTTTCTGTAAATTATAAAAAATATACAAGTTAACATTCTTGCTTGTACCAACAAGCAACCCTTCCAACCAAGCATTCATGGCATTGGCACAAAGCGCTAAAAGATTTAATTTCTTTGCAAATGAAGACAAGGCAAAGTATATGCAATTTACAAAATTTACTGAACAACTTAGTCATTTAGAAGTTGACAACCTTAAATTTGAAAAAGTAAACAGCTTAAACTATCTGGGAGTAGAAGTAAACAATAAAAATGCTCTAACACCCGAGATACATAAAAGGATCTTAGCAGCAAAACATGTTTTTATGGAGTGAAAAGCTATTTAAAATCAAGTTTTCCCCAACTACCAACCAAGCTGCTAACTTACAAAAGTCTCATTAGATCGGTCTAACTTATGCATCAGAGACTTGGGCAGTGATTCTATGCGATGAAGAGACATTGGGTATTTTTGAGGGGAATGTTTTGCGCTGCATACTCAAAGTGGTCCAAATAAATGGAATATATGCACGAGTTCATTCACCTTCAAGAAATTTAAAAAAAAACAAGATCGGGTCGCACAGAAAATCCCGGAGGGCTCCATTCCATGAGCAAGAATGTAAAACTTTTATAATAAAGTTTAGTTTAGTTTGAATTATCGTCACACTAGATTTACATGAGGGCTATTGGCGACGGGCGTTGTATTTTAGAGCCACAGTCAGGTGACGAGCCAACACCAGAATAGGCACCCAACGCAACCGTTAAGGGCAACATCGTACGCAGCGTTAGGACTTTGAAGGATATTTAACGTGCACTCCTTTACACGGGGTATTATTAGTCGGACTTATTGGCTGCACAGGCCGTTTATAGGTCGGCAGCTATTTTGGCAATGCCCGAACCTGGGACCTTCCGCATGCTGGGCGAGTGCTCAACAAATTGGGCTCCCCAGCCCCTTTTTATAATAAAGAGATTAAAATAACACTAGATATTTCAAGATTCTAAAATTAAGCATTTTTTTCCTACCAACTGAGAATCATTCCGTGCAGGAGTTCATACCGTAAGAGAACCAAGAGAGAAAAAATGATACCAGTTGCCATTGAACCACCTGAATAAGGGTGATTAATAGCCGATGAAGGGGCTTCCCCATGGCTCTTCATATGTGCATCAAATTTAAAAATGATGTTCTGTTAATAATAAAAAAAAATTTCATTCCTTTGTCTCAAAAGTTTAGACAGGCAACATTTTGAGTCACAAAATTTATCTAAAACGTTTGGTTGAAAAGAGTTGAGGTAATATCAGTTGGGCATAAATAATTAAAATTAAAAAGGATCACAAATGCAATATCTACACAATTATACATGATATAATTTTGAATTTTTATACATAGAAGTGTATTTCTTTTTTATAAAATAGAAAACACAATTTTCTGTTGATTTAAAAATATTTTGTAACATTTTTGATTCAATTTCATACTAAACCTGAAATCTAAGCATTTTAATTCTACAATGAGATATTTTTTTAATCTTAATTAAATAGTAATAGATATCTTATTTTCGTTGCGATTCATGATTTATTTTTTAATTATTTACACCTACAACTCAGTCTTATTACTACAGCTTTTTACAAGCACATTTTAAGTGAAAATTTGTGACTCAAAAAGTTTTTATTTATTTATATATATATATATATATATATATATATATATATATATATATATATATATATATATATATATATATATATATATATATATATATATATATATATATATATATATATATATAAACTTTTAAGAAATACTATACGAGCCAGTTTAACCCCACTGCCTTCGATTCTGATTTTATCAACAAAATAAAAACTGCCTCAAAATTCCATCAACTGCTTTTTTAAGGTAAAATGCATACAAGGAATATCAGGCATTGAGTACAAGGCTGAGTTACGTACACTTGACTAAATTAACTACAAATTAATATATTGGGGAGTTTTTAGAGAGCAATAAAAAGCATTTTTTTTTCTCTGGTAACCTATTCCAAAAAATGGAGCTAACGTTGCACACATACCAAACCGAATAGAGACCAGTTTTATGGTTACTGCTGAAAAAAGTTCGCCAGCTAGGACGTCCAGCGTTTGGAAAACATGATTTTCGAAATGTCGCGGAGCAATCGACTGGAATTTGAGATCAGTAAGGGTAAGTGGTGAAACACAACCTATCAGAAGCTTGACTTAAACCAAAACAATTTTTTAAATTTTTACTTGGTGAAAAGTCAACAGAGTATCGTTAGGAGTTTGGGTTTAGACAGTTTAACCCTTTCAGTCCCAGTGATGCCATTTGGCATCATCACCTTCAATATTTTTTTCAAAATTTTTATGTCCCGTTATGACACCCAAACACACATCATTCGATTCTTCATCCTTTGTTCTATCAGACAATATTTTACATTAATCTCAATAGAAGTCAGAACTACTATTTTTTCTATTTAGAAAATAGTCAACAAGCGTTTCTCCTGATTTTTGATAAGTTCACTTCAGTTCCACATATTTAAAACACAGTTTAAACTATTTCGGTTAAAATAATTACTAAACTTTTTTTAACAATATGGTCAGATACCTTAAAATATATAACTCGAAGTGTTTGGTTAATTTCCACCATCCGGCGCATTTGTCGCCAAGGGATTTGGCGTTTTTTGTAGCAAGCGACAAACAATTTTATTTGGTGATACGGCGAAAAATCTTTTCGTCCAATTGTCGGCGCTGGTAATACTTGCACGGAATTGTGGGTAAGAAGCCCGGATGATGTGCGTGCACAATGGAATTATTTTGTTCTTAATTTATTTTTTCGTCCAACTAACGACACTGTTGATACTTGCGAGCGATGAATTGTGGGTAAAGTTGCGTGCGCATCGTAAACGCGGTTACAGTTAACTATGAATATCTGGTTTTGGTTATTATATTTCGGTTATTTTTTATTCTGAATATTTTGTCGATTCGAAGAGGGCCGGTCTGCTAGCTGCCGGGGGCCCCAAACAAAATTTTATGCTTTCAACAGACTCTTCAATACTGCCTGATGTTGGATACTGATGTTTTTTTTAGAGAAAAAAAAATTGCCCGGGGCCCCAAACGGGTATTTCGGCTTTCAATGGGCCCTACAATACTGCCCGATGTTCGATACTGATGTTTTTTTAGAGAAAAAAAAATTGCCCGGGTCCCCAAACGGGTATTTAGGCTTTCAATGGGCCCTACAATACTGCCCGATGTTCGATACTGATGTTTTTTTAGAGAAAAAAAAATTGCCCGGGGCCCCAAACGGGTATTTCGGCTTTCAATGGGCCCTACAATACTGCCCGATGTTCGATACTGATGTTTTTTTAGAGAAAAAAAAATTGCCCGGGGCCCCAAATGGGTGCGTACTGGATTGCCACTCGCGTAGCTCTAAAGCGACGAAAATTAAAACGAAACTTAACTGAGTACGGGATAGCCACTTGTGTAGCTTTAGTACGGCGTTAATTCAAACCAAAGTGGATTGCCAATCGTGCAGCTCTATTGCGACGTTAATTCCAACTAGATTGGATGTTTGGGTTTGACCTGGGAGAAAAAAATGACTTCCAACTCTTCCGTAGCTTTCCGCGATCCATTAACCTTAGAGATCGATGAAAGAAACTAGGGTTGCATCGGCGTAAAGGAATCTGGCAATGATAAAGCTCGCGAATTTCGCCAAGAATTTGTTGTTTTTCGACAAGCGCCAAGCTGCACCGAATCCTGGAAATTTACCAAGTGTTTTTTATCTAATATATATACTTTTATTTTGTTGTTTTCCACAGGTAAAAAATTTTGGCATTGTTTCAAAAACCATATAAAAAATTTTAATGAAATTTTTCTTCTTATGGAATTCGTATATTTGACCTAAAATAAGCTTATTTTGTGAATATCAGATGTTTCTGTAGTGTAGTAAATTTTTGGGACTGAAAGGGTTAAAATATTGGTAGAAATTTACAGTACGGTAACCATTGGCTAACTTTCCGAAATCGCACCATAAGTCCGTATTCTGGCGACTTTGCATAACAGAAACCCAACCGAAATGAGCAAAATAACGGTCAGATAGGGTTGCCGGATTAATTCATCGTTACGAAGTCCAATCATAAGTTGAAGTCAGACAGGTTGCTACAAAAAACTATTTATTGCCAAATCTGAAAAATCGCGCCAATAGTTACCGTACAGTAAAGGTGATCCCAAATATTTATTCATTAATGATAAATTTTTTATGCACTTGTACTTAAGAACCTAAGGAATCACTTTTTTTTATGCAGTACGAGCTAGAATTTACCTTATTTTTTATAGAATACTTACTCGTTAATAGATATGTTCGTCTTTAGTTGCTTCTCTAGAATAAGTTTCATTTGTCGCTCGGCTTCTGTTTCTGCACCCAGTGAATCGGGATCTACTTCGTTGTCCAAATATCTTAATGGATTCTTTTTGTTAGCGAAATAAGCCATATTGACTATATTATAAGAAAAAAACGTAAAAACTTATGGAATTAAAACTCTTGATGAATTTAAAACAATGTTTTCCAAACTTAATAATTTTAGATACCTACTTCCAACCATAAAGTTTTCCAACCTCATTAGAGGCGCTGCAATACGCTGAAGGCCGAAAATGACGAAAAAGCGTTATGTTCCGGGCTGCAAAACTGGATATAAAACTTAAATTAACTGACAATTTTCCTTGTTTAAAGCACCTAATAATGAAGAGGATCTTAAATTTCGGCACAAGAATATCAACAGGAAGGATTGTCTGCTGAAAAGTACCGAAATGGTGATTTTTTGAAGGGGAAGTCTAATACCTCCCCTCCCTTTTCTCTTCCCTTGTTAAGTCTATGGGACAGTTTTTAATGCTCACTGACTTTTTCCTAGAGGCGCTGCGATACGCTGAAGGCCGAAAATGCACCGAACCAGTTGAGCCACTCTCTCCCATAGACATCCCGCGTTATGTCCCAACTTGTGTAAAAGGAGCTTTGGCTCATGTAAAGGCCTTTTCACACGGTATTCCTTGTGCACGGAACTTCTCGGACAGGGTTGTCCTCTTGCAAAGATTCTGACGTTACACATTCCTGGAGGAGTTGTTGTGAATGATACTTATCGCTAGTCTTGGCAAACTTTTTCAATATTTTTACAAATTTCTATCACGTGTAGAAATTGGTTGGTTGGTATAGGTATACATATATTTTCAGGCTTGTGTGCTTGGTCAGAGACTCGCTTATAATCCTTCATCATGTAAGACAGACACAACACACACACGTGACAGACGCTGCCATCTATCGCGCGACATTTCCACAATTTAGCCAAGTCCCTGAAGGGGAGGGAAATAGTCTCCAAGGACCTGTACCCGTGGGAAAATGTACAATGACCATTTTCAGGACTTTCGGTCCCAACAGATTTAACGAGCACGTACTCCGCATATTCGGTGGGTCTTCAGTGGTACCGAGAATCGATCGCGAGACCTTTTACGATAACGAGATCGAGATCTTAACCACAAGGCTCCCCACAAGCCGATTTAAGGGGTCATAGGAGTCTTAAAAATGTGCAAAGAAGGAACTACAAAACATAGTTTGATCTTTCATGTAATTTTTTAACTACTCAATATATAAGTATAATTTTTTTTATATGTAATTCTACAAGATTTATTTATTATAAAACAAGCTTTAAAATTTATGAAACTTTAGCCAAAACTAAAATAAATGATATTAAACATGAAGCTATTTGAACACAGTGTGATTAGACTTGCGCGGCAAATTGTGAGGACAAAATTGAAAAAATAACCAAGAAAATGACTTTATATTGTACGAATATGTACAAACAAAGACTTATACCTAAATTCTCAGCTCAATTTTAATTAGAAATTATTTTTTAAAAAATTGAAAATCAAAATTTTAAAAGTTTTATTAATTTTTTTAGAAAAAAGTTCTTAAAATAATTTCTAATTAAAATTGAGCTGAGAATTTAGGTATAAGTCTTTGTTTGTACATATTCGTACAATATAAAGTCATTTTCTTGGTTATTTTTTCAATTTTGTCCTCACAATTTGCCGCGCAAGTCTAATCACACTGTGTTCAAATAGCTTCATGTTTAATATCATTTATTTTAGTTTTGGCTAAAGTTTCATAAATTATAAAACTTGTTTTATAATAAATAAATCCTGTAGAATTACATATAAAAAATTATACTCATTTATTGAGTAGTTAAAAAATGGCATGAAAGATCAATCTATGCTTTGTAGTATCTTCTTTGCACATTTTTAAGACTCCTGTGACCCCTTAACAAGGAGTACTAACTACAAAAATCAACATTGGCGAGCATAAAGTAGATTTTTCTCCATTTGGCCAACTCAATTTCGCCAACAAGACGTCAGAGCTATACTTGATGCTGATTGGCTACCTATATCTCTCCGCAAAACCAGTTTACCGATTTTCGTGTCTCCACGAAAAAATTCAAAGAAAAATTCTGTACAGCGGTTCTCCATGTTATTCCTATGGAAGTTCCGTGATCAAGGTGCTTCGTGTGAAAAGGCCCTAAACGCGCCTTATGTTTGAGTCGGTTACGTTAGGTGTTAATTATCGTCGCACTACAGCTACACGAGAGCTATTGGCGAACGGTTACGAAATTGATTGAAGTTCATGGGAATCCACGGATTGAAAAATCAAACCCTTCTTGATTGGAGGTTTTGCGACAGGTTTTGCCAGGTTGGCTAAGGTTACATGCAGTTGCATGTAACCTTAGCCAATCAGGACTCGTTATTTGTTTGGCTGCATTGTGGCGCGCTAGACTTCGCCAACTGGTTGTTTATTTACTTTTTAAGTCGCCAACTTTCCTTGCTTGCAAAAAATACAAAAATCTGCGCAATTAAAAATGGGTAGTAAATGAATGGCATTATGGCAAAAGTGGAAATTGATCTTATTAAGGAAGCTCAGAAACATAAATTTCTGTTTGATGCAAATGATTCCTATAGTTTGATTCAAGTTTGCTTACAAAAAGATGACACTTGCCAAATTGTGAGATAAATAATTTTGTGTGGAAACCCGAAAAACCAGGTTACAACAAGTTGCAGTTGCAAGTAGTTGTGCAGGTGTGAAATGGGCTTAATGATAGTCTGTGGCCGAATCCATTTAATGAAACATCAAACCCTGCTTCATTGAAGGGTTTGCAAAAAAAAAACCAAATGAACCCTGCAATTCTGGTTCTGCCTGGTTGAAAATCCCTAAGAGAGAAAAATTGCGGAGTTTGCTCTTCATTCCATGGATTTGATGGCTCATGTAAACGCACCTAAAAAGACGTCAAAAGGGAACCCCTACCTAAACTCCGAACAATCATCATCCGTGCCTTCATTGGCCCCATCAGCCATCCAATCCATGGGCTGAAGAGCAACTCCGCAATTTTTCCCTCTTGGGGATTTTCGCCCATAACCGAATCGTGCTCGCATGAAAAAATCTCATGACTTGAGTGCAACTTTTTAATGCACGGTGTCCCATGGGAGTTGCGACAAGGTGTGAAATGGGCTTTAGGGTTAGAAATCCTGTTCGACTTCCTTTTCCCCTAATGGGGATTTTGGCATTCCATGGCTCATGTAAACGCGTCTTTTGTAACATCTTTGACCAGCGAGGGCCAGTCATATCAGGATAGCGTTTCGAAAAGAATTTTATAAAGGGGTTCTAGAATAGACCCCAAAAATCATAATTTGTTTCGTCTTTCAAAACAAAACTTGTTATTGCACATCCAGCAATGATAGGATTAATAATGGGGAACCCTCATGTGACGTCACGTGGTTTGTTATGCATAAGCTCGGGGAGCACGTGGTAATGTTATCCTATACAGCTATGGAAGCACGTGCTATTGTTTTCCTACTACTCAAACCTGTCCAGGGCCTGCTCTAGCAAATCTCAGACTATAGGCACAACCTATTTTGAGGGCCCCTTTACGGAAAATTTTATGTATGATTTCCAATAATGATGGTGCTATATGACCCATGTATAAAATTTTTGCTGCAATTTTATAGGCTTCCATACAAACATCGATCAAAACAATAACGTTAGGTCAATTACTCACTTAAAATTGAGCAAAAAACAAAGTGGAGTATCCAAATTTTTTTTAGTTTACTGATATTTTGGGGATTTACAGCATTTAGCATAATAGAAACTGAAATTTAGGGGCCCCTAAAATTTGGGGCCCTGAACCTGTCTAACCGCTTTTTTTCATACAGTGATTTGGAATTGAAGCTCAGGTGGATATGGCGTGAATGTTCCCCATTGGCATTAGATTATTAATATTTTTTATAAGAAAAAGTATTAATCAAAAGTGCTTGAAAAAAAAAATGGTTTAAACTTCTGTTTAATCGATGCCGAATTGTGTTTAAATTTGTTTTCTTTTACATGATCTTGGATTTTGTAATGCCCGGCCTTATATATTTTTTGGAGGAGGTTTGTGCTGAAAAGCACCATTGTAGTGTGAATAGTAACATAATGACATGAATATTTAGGGGGTCCGATACCTCAATATCGCGAAAAAATCCATTTCTTGAAAATATTTTTAAAAAATAATGTTTGGATATTTCTTAACATTTTTGAAGAAACCGCTTTCAAAAATACGCATTATTTTTTTGAGTTATGAATTTTTGAATAAGACACACTCCACTAAATGTAAACTTTAAACGCTCATATCTTTGTTCACGTTTTTTTTTCAGTTTTAAGGTTATTAAAAATGCTAAGGCTTTTTTTAAATATTATAAGTTAATTATTTTTCTTTCATACACAAATGAATATATTTTAAGCAGAAGTATGCATTTGGATTTTTGATAATGATATCTGTCACACAAATATTAAAAAAAATTCTTAAAGTTGAAATTTCCCTTCTTTCCTGCATCACTATAATTAGTATAAATTTAAATTTGGAAATGTAATTTAAAAATTAAAGGTACGGTACAGAAAAGTAGAAGTATATTATTAATAATAATAAAATATAATTTGAAAATTTTATGAAATAATTATTTCTTTGTTATAAAGTTTTTAACTTCATTAATTTCCAGTAAAGGGAATTTTAGTTCAATTGCCCAATTGGGTTTTTTCAAAACCCGGGTTATTTCGGATCGGGTAAAATCAAAACAACCCTGAATTGAAGCACGGCCCTCTAGAATTGGGAACGGGCCTGAGTGCAGAATATATTGGGCAATCTTAGTGAGCCCACAAGAGAGCATTTTCTCCCGTGAAGGAAAGTGCCGTTTTTCCTTCGTTATTTTCTACTGAAAGCTTTTTATGAAAATGATCTTTCAAATTTATTCAAACAAAATGCATACTAAATATTGATTTCAATGAATTAGATGCTAACTATTAGTGGAATTAAATTGAAAGATCAGGTAATCTACAGTTTTTTTCTTAATAACTTACGAACTTAAAATAAAGAAGTATTTAAAAAAAAACTGCATATTAAATTAGCTTACTAATCTTTAGGAAATTAGCAAGAAACATAATTTTTGAAATATTATTAGAAACATATTTTAAAAAATAAAACATTTTTTAACAGAAAATCAGAAATAAAACAAAATTTTTATAAATACAAACCTTATTACTTTACTTATTGATATTTACAATTTGATATCTTTTTCTTTTATTATTTATCGATATATTTTTACTTGAAATAGTTGACAAATTATGATTTTTTTCTCTTTACTTTTTGTAAAAAGATTTCCTTTGCTTTACTTTACAAAAGTTAGCAAGTCAGCTTACTATTTATTTTTTAATCTAGTTTACTATAGTCCCATGAAAAGATTACAATAATTATTGATAAACATTAGAAATAACTGGTAAACATTTTGTACACATTATTGTAGTCATGCTTTTATAAAAAATAACTTTTTCATCGTTTTGTACATTAAGGTTGCTTTCAGATCAGTAACTTTAAAATACCTTATCGTCATATTTTGAAATTATTGCTTCAGATAGTCACAAAAACCTAAAAAAAGAAAGAAATGGGGTTATGATGACCAGATTTAAACGACATCTTTTTTACTCGGAACACATAATCTGTAACAATACAATAATGCAATTTTATAGAGTCGAGTTTAACAACATGTGCTCAAACATTACTCTCAAATTTATACAACGGTATGTAATGGGTATTTATATTTCTCTCATCAATAACACTGTTCGACAAAAAAAAAAGCAAGTGTTTGTCCCGAAGCTACTTTGGCGATTTTTTGCTCCTTTGGTGGTCCAATAATAGAGAAATGACATTTTTAGCCCAAGTTTAATAGGGGGATTCATCTGAGATCAAAAAACTGATTTTTTAACGTTTTTTCATAAAAAACGCCTTTTTTGACGTTTTTTGGCTACAAACAACCTGCAACTGGTTCTTACCTCTATATGGGTGTTAAGTGAGTACCGATGGGTCATTTTGGAACTCAAACACCGCTCCAAAACTGTCTAAATTGGCGATTTCTGGCCAAAAACGCCATTTTTTGATGTTACATACATAGATACATATATCTATGTATGTAACATCTATCTATGTATGTTTTTTCGCGTATGGAGCTATGATTACGTATCTGGATCTGCTTTCGAGATAAATAAAATTAAATTATGAAAACCGAATAAAATGATAACATTTATATAGATACGTAACACACACATAGATACGTAATCACAGCTCCATTCGCGAAAAAACATATATCTATGTATGTAACATCTATCTATGTATGTATCTATGTATGTAACATCAAAAAATGGCGTTTTTGGCCAGAAATCGCCAATTTAGACAGTTTTGGAGCGGTGTTAGAGTTTCAAAATGGCCAATCGGTACTCACTTAACACCCATAGAGGTAATTGAACCAGTTGCAGGAAGGTTTACAGGTTGTTTGTAGCCAAAAAAGTAACCACGCGAAAAAACATGAAATATCATTTAAAAAAATGGCGTTTTGGGCCAGAAATAGCTAATTTAGACAGTTTTGGAGCGGTGTTTGAGTTCCAAAATGTCCCATCGGTACTCACTTAACACCCACATAGAGGTAAGAACCAGTTGCAGGTTGTTTGTAGCCAAAACAAACGTCAAAAAAGGCGTTTTTTTTATGAAAAAACATTAAAAAAATCAATTTTTTTTTATCTCTGATGAATCCCCCTATTAAACTTGGGCTAAAAATGTCATTTCTCTATTATTGGACCACCAAAGGAGCAAAAAATCGTCAAAGTAGCTTCGGGACAAACATTTGCTTTTTTTTTTGTCGAACAGTGTAATATATCCATGATATGTTATTTACTCGCCACATGAATAATGGGATTCCTAAAAACCGAACACCAATGATAGGCCACTATACTATAAATAGGGTCAAATCACTGAAGTTTAATCATTGGGATGTATCCATTTTGACACGCACATTATTTGAAGCAGTTGTCAGACATAAACAATACAAAATTAAATGATAAATTATACGGTTAACGAAATCACCATTTCATCCACAGTGTCATATTTTGTCATAAAGTGGTTAAATAATTTCACAGAATACTTTAGCCCAGCTTTAGTGGTAGCGGCCGAAACTAAGCCATCAGGCTTTAACTACCAAAACATGTTTTACTCATAATGTGTATACAGTTGGTAGATTCATTCACACCTTGAATTTCTTGAAAATTTAAAGATATATTAACTATTATTAATTTAAATAGCAGTTGCGCAAACCTTTCCCACGCACTATGCAATCACTGAAAACTGTAAACATTGTGGTTACTTTTGGCGAGCGAACTATTTTTCTATGCCTATGTGGCGCACGCACAAAGAGTGTGATGAGGTTCGTCGCGAGAGGGAGGCACACATCACTTCTTCTCCTGTGTGTAATGAGATCGGACGCCATAAAAGATGGCATATGTAAAATGCTGTGTGCTTTACTGTGTGTAATATGCTGTGTGCTTTACTGTGTGTAATAATCTTGAATAAAATGAGACACTTAAAACTAAAACGATCCACAAGAACAATAAACACATCAGATACCAATAAAGTGCAGACATATAATTCATGTCTTTAATGTATGCTGTATGATAGGAAGTGGATATCACAAGTTCCATGTTTTAGTTTTATTTAGCATTTAAATGTGCAAAAAATAAGCAGAGCTTTGTAAAACTGCAAATCACTCTTTAGCCAATATGTATGATTTAAAACATATTTTATTAGGAATTATTATGGTATAAACTATATTTAGATCAGATCAGAAAAAAGGACACGTCTAAAATTTATGAAGTAGCCGAATGCACCTACCGAAACATCTTTTCCTCAAAATTCAATCTGTCATTTGGCCATTCAAGAAGAAATACCTGCAACACCTGTGAGTTAGGAAACGGAATATAAATCACATAGGAAATTATCGGCAATCTTTGAATTACAAAAAATTGACCGAAAATCAGCCCAGTTAAAAACTGATGTTGCATTGTAGCGTCAACGTATTAGTCCTTGGCCCTCTACCGGCCAACTTGGAAGCAGCCCCGCAGCAGGGAATAAGAACAGAACTATTTTAGACAATCACCGAGAAAGACATAAATTTAGGTGTGGTCCTAAATGGACGAGAGGTCATCGATAAAGAACGAACTCCGGTTATTTTATTAATAATTCTAAAGTGTTTTTGTTAAATAAATAAAGCGTTAATGAAACAAATTTCTTATCTTCTAAATAAAATTATCTTCGCTACAAGTCGGATTATTTTATTGTGTTCCTGGAGTATTCTGGTTTGGTTTGAATTATCGTCGCACTAGAGCTACACGAGGGCTATTGGCGACGGGCGTCGTATTTTAGAACCACAGTCAGATGACGAGCCACACCTGAATAGGCACCCAACGCAACCGTTAAGGGCGACATCGTACCCAGCGTTAGGACTTTGAAGGATATTTAACGTGCACTCCCTTGCACGAGGTATTATTCGTCGGACATTTTTGGCTGCACGGGCCGTTTATAGGTCGGCAGCTATTTTGGCGATGCCCGGACCCGAACCTGGGACTTTGCGCATGCTAAGCGAGTGCTTAACCGACTGGGCTCCTCAGCCCCTGGAGTATTCTGGATCTTGTATGTCGTTACAAGACCTCTAAATGGTGGCAGCGGTGGGATTTTCGAGGACAACAGCATCTCGTCACTTCTTGGGGTGAGTGCCTTTTGCAAATTTTGTCTTTTGCCGGTGTCGAGAAAAAATAGTTGCATAAACTAAAATGTCAATACAAAACTGTTTATGAAATTAGTTTGGTTTTTCAAAAATAAAAACCTTTTAACTCGTAAAAAACTTAATAAGGTGTAGTTAACTCCTTGGAAATTGAGTTTTGAGTTGTTTTTGAAATGATAAACAGAAAGTTTTGTATTAATTACTCTAAAATAACTATTTATGTATGATATCAATATAAACAAATAAGCTTTTCTTGATAGGTAAAAGTAGTTAGATAGTTGTTTATAAAAATGGCTATTTGGGGAAAGTGTCGAAAAGGGGACTTATTAAACCTCGCTACGGAAATGAACATTGACATAGATGCGAATTCGACAGTTTTAACTTTGAAAGAAGCCATTAAAGCTAGTATACATTACGAAAGAATCATTTCTTCAAACTGCTGTTGAAGAAAGGAAGCAACTAGAAGAGCATCGTTTATTTCTAGAAAAGCAAGAGTCGGAAAATAAGTTTCTTCTCGAAAAATTAAGATTGGAGAAAAATGGAACAAGTGTGGCTCCAAGACATAGAGAAGACATACACCATTTGATGACTAAATACGACTCCAAATCTGATATCAGTTTGTACTTAGTCCTTTTCGAAAGAACAGCCAAGAGGATCGGACTTCCAGAAGAGCAATGGGTGTCTCACCTAACGGGACTCTTGCCAATTGAAATGGCCCAGCTCATCGCTCGGGAATCGGAAGAAACATACGAAGATTACGAGGCTATTAAGAAGGTACTTCTGAACCAATACAAACTCAGCCCAGAAAAGTTCCGTCAACTTTTTTATAATCACCATAAAGGACCAGAGGGAACTTGGAAAGACTTTTGTTTGAGCTGAAAAACTATTTCTACGAATGGATAGGAGGGTTGGAAGTGAGCAACTTTGAAGATTTGTGTAATTTGATTTTATCTGAACAAGTAAAAAGGAAAACCAGTTAGGAAATTAAAAATCATTTTGTCGATGAGTGGACCCAGATGAAAAATCCAGAGAGGGTCGCAGAAAAACTGGATGAGTATGAAAACGTAAGGCTGCTCATGAAAAAGACATTTCCAACAAAAGAAAAAACGTTCAAACCATGGAGAGGAAAAAATCAATCTGAAACAAAGGCCCCTCTAAACGAACCACGGGTTGAGAAGAATGAAAATGAAAGAAGTAAAAATAATGAAGGCTTCGAAAAACGCAGAAAACCACGATGTTTTCGTTGTAATTCTACTGAACATCTAAGACCTGACTGTCCCTTAATGAAGAAAACTGCTGGAACTTCAGACATCAATCGTCTTATAAAGAAAGGAGACGAAGACGTTATGTCACCCTATACCTTCATGGCTGAAGTCAATGGTTTCACTATGCCTATTTTGCGAGATACTGGAACCAGCATCGACGTTGTGTGCCGCAACCGCATCACTCCTGAAATGTTAACTAGAGAGAACATTTGGGTGCAACAACCGTTGGACGAATTCCCAGTATGCTTGCCGTTGGCAGAAGTGGAGCTGAAGGGAGAATTCGGACATGTCATCACAAAAGCAGCTGTCGTTCCATGCCAATTAGACAAAGGAAGATACTTGCTGGGTAATCAAACAGCAGCCTTATTAGATACAATGAAAAATGAAGATGTTCCTCACCAGATCAATGCTATAGAAACAAGAGCTCAAAGACGCAAAGCAGAACAAGAGCAAGCTGTCGAAGACATAGTTGAAGAAGTCGTGGAGGAAGAGGAAAATGAGAATGATGAAATAACAATTGAAGAAGATGATCTGTTTTCATTCCCACCTAAAGAAGATAACTATGAGGGCTTGGAAAAAGTTGGTGCATATCATTACCCAGGAAAAGGAATATGCCCACTTCTGTACGTGGACCGAAAACATTGCTTGCAGGGTAAGTAACGATGTGGCTAGTTTTCTACTTACACAAGTCGAATTCGATGAATCGTTAAAGAGCAAGATCATCTAATTATATGGTCAGACTCTTGCTCGGGCAAAAATAAAAATGTAACAGTACTATTTCTCTACCAGTACCTAATTCACAAAAGTTACATCAAAATAATTGATCACAAATTTCCTGAAGTAGGCATTCCTTTTTGAGACTTTGGAGGGACAGGTTCCTCCTAGCGTAGCTCTTGATTGACCCCAGCATGCCATCGCGGGTGCTTTGACGGTTCCGTGCCCGCCGCGGACGTAACCGCGGCTGAGTGCATTCAACGATCCTCAAGGGTTGCCTAACCTTCCCGGTTTATAGCCGTGGTTAATAGGCGAAGAGGCACTCAGTCACCCTTCTCTCACTCTATGTCTCACACCACGGGTAAGTTTTGACATAAGACCAAGTTTAAGGGGTGAAAGGCCAACGCGTTAGGCGCGTTGGTTTACAGCCTACAGTGCCCATCATTGGTGCATTAGTCGGAAACCGCTTTGCGACCCACATCCTGGTTTACATTCCAGTACTCCGGGGTGGGAAGTATTGCATGGCAGTCGTGGAGATGTCGCTTCACCTTGGTGATGCAATGGATGACGAAGGCACCAACCCCGACCCACTCTTATTTGGTATCAATGGATTCACAAAAAATATGGCAATCAATTCGACCTTCCCGAATTCGCTTAACGAAATTTACCCTGAAATTAGCGGATCACGACATACTTCTCATCTGGTCTTAGAGAATGTCGTTGGCTCCACCCCTCCGATCGCAGAGCCGCCAGATCAGCAAGATTCCAGCAACGAAAGGTGTCGCACTATTCTCAATTTGCAAAAGCAGCTTGAAGCGGGACCTACGGCTACGAAAAACTTTAAATTGTTTCTTATCCAAAACGAAGGCCTATTAAACGAATATTAAAAGGCCGTTCATAGAGAAGCATTAAAACTATGGAAGAGTCCAATCACCTTCTAAGTACAATCATCGTTGCCGATTGTCCCATCCCGGACAGCAACATCTACCACCCCCCAATGTCAATCTTAAATACCTCATCTAAGCCGTAAAACTATTCCAACCTTACTTAATACTCCCACCAAACGTAAAAATAATCAACTAGACAGCTCATCTGACGAAGAAGGTTATAAATCGCCGCCAAAAAAGCACATAGCTAGAAACATCTTTATCATAAACAAACCAGTCACGCCCACTTAAAACCAGTAAGACATTTTGACCAACATCGACACAGAAGAACCAGTTACCGAATCCACTACGCCAGTCGAAAAAATACCGACTGTTATTATCTCGGTCAAAACGGACATCGTCTCTCTTTGCCAACGTATTGAAAGTTACTGTTAAATCAAACCTGACTTTAAAACCCAAGGCGAAAACCTAAAAGTGACATTTGCTAACATCACGGAGTACCGAACTGTCACGAAACTTATGACAGAAAACAACGTTGATATTTCGTTATTTCACTAAGAAACTCCAGACCCGTAAAAGTTTGCATCAAAGGACTTCCGCGCAACTTTTCCATCGATACAATCAAGGAAGAACTGACCGCAAAAAAAACTATAACGTTCAATCTGTAGCCCGACTGCGCTGCTTTAG
Source organism: Hylyphantes graminicola (assembly GCA_023701765.1). Taxonomy (NCBI): domain Eukaryota; kingdom Metazoa; phylum Arthropoda; class Arachnida; order Araneae; family Linyphiidae; genus Hylyphantes; species Hylyphantes graminicola. Next base: position 10,879,322 of record CM043112.1, read on the forward strand.
GAATAAAACCCCTCTCCCGATATTCATGGTCACTCTAACCCTAACTCCAAACGTCGATGAAATTTATAAAATCACACGTCTCTTCTACCTTACTGTGGAAGTTGTGAAATACGAAAAAAAAAAAACGGGCCGTGTAAACCAATGCTTCCGTTGCCAGGGATTCTATCATGGTAGTTGCTCCATGAATACGCGGTGTGTCAAATGTGGAGAAAAAAAATCACGAATCAAAAACCTGCCAGAAAACTCCAGATGAAGCTCCAAAATTAATAAAACTTTCCAGATTGTTTTGGTTTCCAGAAGCAAGATATTGTCTAGTGCTTCCATGGTGTCGGAAACCACTCTGAAACGGGAAGATTAATGAAAAGTTTTTGCAGTTTGTGCCTCTCGAGTCAACGACTGGTGAGGTACTTGGAGAAACATTGTTGAAAGGGCTTGAAGAGTGCAATCTTGATATTAAAGATCCAAGAGGACAAGGATATGATGGCGCATCAGCCATGAGCGGAAAAAGTCAAAGGTGCTCAGGCTGTTATGCAGAAACGTTGCCCGAAGGCAGTATATGTACACTGCGCGTCCCACAGCCTTAACTTAGCCATTACAAATGCTGCTGAGGTCAGATCTATCAGAAATTGCTTTGGCACTACTGAAAAAGTATGGTCTTTTTTTAAAACACCGAAGAGGCAAAATGTTCTCCAGGGAAAAATTGAAACACTAGTGCCAAAATCTAAGAAACAAAAACTCAAACAGCTATGCCCAACCAGATGGGTTCAAAGGCATGATGCTGTCCTCGTCATGAAGGAGCTGTACAGCCCTATTGTTAAATACTTAGAAGACATCAGGTGTTGGGATGATAAGGACACATCTTCAGGGGCTGATGTCCTTTTGTCAGCTTTATCTCAGTCCGAGTACTTTGTAGCTCTAGTGTCAGCCAAAAAGCTACCCAGCTACACTTTGATATTATGTCAAAAGTTACAATGAAGTGATGCAGATCTCTGGGCTGCTTTGAACTATGCTGACTATGTACTTCAGAGTCTGAAGTCACTAAGAGAAAAAAGTCGATGAAGAGTTTTCAGTCTTGTTTCAAGAGTCCCAAAAAATGGCCGAATTGAATGAAACTACAATTAGTGTTCCAAGGATTATTGGGAGGCCAGACACACAGAAGCAATATCTCAGCCGAAAGCACAGAACAATTTTATCGAATTAATGCTTTCATCCCCTGGATTGATAGCTTTATTTTCTGCATCGAAGAACGCCTTTTAAAGCACAAGAACATTTTGAAAGGGTTTCTCTGCTTGCTACGTTCTCATCCAGAGAATAGTGAAGAAAGTAAAGAGGCGAAAGAGGCGTTTTCGAAGGTGATTGAAATTTATGAAGAAGATTTGGAAAACAACAGCTTAAACGTGTTGATGGCAGAACTGGAAGTTTGGCAAGCTTTTCCCCAACGAAACAACACATACGTACGCACGCACACACACACGCGCGCACGCACACACAAGACTGGATTTCATTTTTCAAAGTTGTCGATTTCATTTCTATAAATATAAGCAACTGGTTTATCTGGGATCACAATCTTTGACACCATTGGCATTAAAATAAAAACTTTCTCAAGCTCTCTACTCCTACTCAAATTTTGAAACCGTCATTTTCTTGAAAGACTTTTCAAAATTAAAAAATCAGCTAATAAAAAAAAGTATAACTTACAAATAAAAACTTTTTATATGGATTGCTTTTATGATTTTTAATTAATGCATTGAATGTAAATTATGGCATCATGATATTTCGTCACTTTTTAATTTTTTTTCAACACGGCACGTTATTCAAACTTCACGTCTTTAAATTCTACTTTAGCTGTTTATGTTTTCAAAATATCAGGCAAAAGATTTACAAAAAACCAAAATATCAGGCAGGTTAAAAAAAAACCATAAAACACAATACATTTAAAAAACAATTAGACATCCAAAATCAAACACAAGGTTTTTAAATAAAAAGTTTAAAATGATTATTAAAAGCAGCACATAACATTTAAGAACAGTGACACATTTAAATCAAAGAATAAAAGCCAATATCAACCAAAAAAGAAAACAAGGCATTATATGGGTAAAGAGTTAAAATCTGATGGATACACTGTGTGAAAAAAGTAGAAGGACAGTCATTTTTTCTACATTTTGCTTTTATTTTAAAGGATTTTGACACGATTTTATAAAGAGGTTGTTTTGTTAGTATTTTAATTTATGTTAAGTCAAAAAATTTACCCTACTACTATTTTAGGTTTAAAATTTAAAACATAACTACTTTTGGTCTGTGAAAAAAGTAGAAGGACACATCCGGAAAATCGATGTAGAAGCTATTGGAAGCCGTAAAGGTCAATGTGCTATTCTTCATTTATTGTCTTTTTATCAAGAATTCAGATTTTAGTTAGATTTGGAATGTCAAGAGGAAAACCTTTAAGTAAGTTCCAGAAGGGCCAAATATTTGCTTATAAAAATGAAGGAAAGTGTATTAGAAGGATTGCACGGCAGCTATCTATTAGTCCAAATGCTGTTTCGAACTTTATGAGAAACCCTGAAAGTAACTTAAGAAACAAAAAGACAGGAAGACCAAAAAAACTTACACAACCAAGGTAAACCAAAAATCATTCGTGAACTCAAAAATACAGGTGGTAACCTTAGTAAGGCTGCTCAATGTCAATCAGGGATTACACATGTTACTAAAAGAACTGTGTATAACTACATAAAAGGGTCAAATAAATTCCTCTTCAAAAATGGACCTCAGTTGTATTTTCTGATGAGAAAAAGTTTAACTTGAATGGCCCAGGTGGCTATCAGTACCATTGGCAATTGGCACTGTGTCGATAATGAAGAAAACACTTATTCTACTCAACAAAGAGGAGGACGTAGTGTAATGATTTGGTTAGCAGTTGGCTTTTGAGGTAGGACAAGTCTTTCTAAATAGTAGACAGAACCATGCAGATTGCATCAAAATTTTAAACTCGAATTTTCTTCCTTAGGGCACTTAGCTAGGGAGAGATTATTGGATTTTTCAGTAAGATGAAGCATCAATTCACATTGCAAATGGTGTTAAAAATTTGTTCGCAGCGAATAATATTCGCTTTTTGGAATAGCCCTCTAAGAGTCCTGATCTTAACATTGTAGAAAACATGTGGTCAATGATTGTGCGCAGTGTTTATGAGGGAGAAAAGTAGTTTGAATCTGTAGCTGAACTACATAAATAACTTTACTGTATACGAGACAATTTTTTCAAAACAGAAATTCAATTTTTGTATAGTTCGATGCCAATTAGGGTATTTGAGGTAATTCGAGCTCAATGGAAGAAAAAATAATTATTAATCAAAATTGTAGACCAAATTTTTGGAAGTGTCCTACTTTTTTCACAGATTATGACAATGTCATAACTTATTTTTTTTAATAATTGCACTTTTTTTTCCAAATGTGTACTTTTTATTTTATGTAGATACAGGTATCCCCTAGTAAAAACGCTTGATACAACATAATTATTTAAAAGTTGTTGTACGATTAATTAATCCAAAATAAACTAGTGTCCTTCTACTTATTTCACGCAGTGTAGATGGGTTTAAGATGTTAAAATATTTAAGTCTGCTCAGTGTAAAAGCCGGACAGTCCACTAAGATGTGGTGAACACTTAGTGGGGCATTACACATGACACACATGGGCTGATCTTCTGCCAGCAGAAGATGCACATGTGTGAGTCTTGTGTGCCCGATCAGGAGGCGTGCCAGCACTACCTCCTGCCTTCTGCTCGGTGATTTAAAAAATGACCAGGTTATGGATGGAGATATGCTATGAAATTTGTTTTCAGTTAAGAGGTCTCATTCGTTTTGCCAAATAATATTAATTGAATGTGCACAGGCCAGTCTGGCAACAGGCAAGTTGAGGGGGGCGCCACTGCCTTGACTAGCGGTCTTTGCAGTGCGATCCGCCTCCTCATTGCCCGGAATACCAACATGGCCTGGCACCCAGCAGAAACTAATTTTAAAACTATTGTGTTTGAGTTTTGAAAAGAGCTTTACAACTATTGAGATTAATGGGTGGGATTTATAAGAAAAATTGCAGAGGGCATCTAGGACACTTTTTGAATCGGAGTAGACAATCCATGATTTAAAGTTTTGATCTGCAATATGATGGAGGGCAAGATAAATAGAATAAATTTTTGAGGTAAAAACCCAGCATGAAGGATTAAGTGTTTCTGCTATTGTGATATCACTGAAGACTGCCGCTGAGCCAAAATGTGCATGAGACTTGGAACCATCAGTGAATACCGGTTTGAGAGAAAAATTAAAATGAATGATATTATGAATATGTACAGGTGATTCTTCCCAAGGTGAAAAGTTGTCGTTATAATAAAAAACTCTAAAATCATCAAGATTTTTCAGGAGCTCTTTGATTCGTATAGAAAAGGTTGGTATAAAGGATTTTTTATTATTAAAGAACTGTTGGCATTTTGGATTTAGAATTTGGGGATGTAAAGGGTGACTAGACTATGGTTACTTTTGATATTGAAGTAGGCAGCTAATGATAGTTTTTCCCGACGATGCTGTAGAGAAGGCTCCTGGCACAGAACGTATAGGCTTTGTACAGGAGATGTACGAAAAGCTCCAGAAGCCAATCTCAGACCCTGGTGATGAAAGGTATCTAAATACTTGAGGGCCGATTTTCTGGCAGAACCATAGGCAGCGACACCGTAATCAAGCTTCGATCGTATTAAAGCACGGTAAATCCTCAGCATAGATGTTGTATCAGCACCATATGTTGTGTTGCATAAAACATTCAATATGTTCAGCGACTTATTACATTTCTGCCGTAGCCGTTCAACTTGGACATTTACACACCAGTTCCAGAACTGCAAGAATAGACGGACCCACCAGATCCATCGGCAGATACACGCACCATCGGTAACCGTCGATCCACCCGAATAAAGACTACTTCAAAATACTTAGCAGACTATGTTAGGTTAGGTTTTAATTATCGTCACACTAGAGCTACACGAGGGCTATTTAGTAAACTATGTGGTGTGATTTCAACTTAGCCCATCTTGCCTAGGAGAGAGCTCCCGCAACTGCCACCAGTACCAACTGTGACGAAAGCTGTGTCGTCACATGGAATTTATGTGCGTGTGTCGCCCGGAAGTTTTTGATGTCAGGTCTGAAGCTAAGTGAAGACAGTTGGGTGGACTATTTTAAAAGGAACTTTCGGAAGAGGGCGAGCACTTTTTGATTGAACGTGTTGCGGAACATTTTTTGTTTAGTGTCGTGTTAAGACGACGATTTTAAGAAGCTTCAGGGTGTTGTGAAGCAAATTGCGTTTTCGTGTTTACACTTTCGTGAGTTGTTTTTTTCCACCACCTGCCCCTTTTAGGAGGTTGGGATTTTCTAGTTGTACTGGGATTTTTTATGATGTCTGAGATTGCAATACTAACATTACTGTGATATTTTTATACATGTTCTCTGTATTTAATGTGTTAAAACTTATTAAACGTTTTTCATGATAAGCCCGTTAAAGAACGGCAAGATAAATTGCAATTAGAAAAAGAACACGACGTGGAGCGAACTAAATTGGCGCAGATCGAGAAACCATTAGAGCTTGAGCATATTGGATCGGATTTGCAGTCTAAAATAACGGGAAATGTTGAGGGTTCCGGGGAAGTTGATAATGCTACTAACATAGGCTAGGTTTGAATTATCGTCGCACAAGAGGGCTATTGGCGATGGGCGTCGTATTTTAGAACCACAGTGAAGTGACCTACTAACAGAGTATTTATTAAAAAGTGTGAAAACTTTAACTATGCCGTTACCCTCGCGATCCAAGTCCTTTAAGTTTTATTTTCAATAGCTCGAGAGGGCCTTTGAGAAAAAAAAATCCCAGAATCTTTAAAGGTGGAGATATTATTAAATATTTTAGGATGGAGGGATGGATGTTTGGGTTTTATGGCGCAAGGGCATCTAAGGCCATACTGCGCCAAACACTAGGTTTTAATTTTAAAACAGGTTAAAAAAATAAATAAATAAAACACAATACTTTTAAAAAACAATTAGACATCTAAAATCAAACACAAGGTTTTTTTGTATAAAAAGTTTCAAATGATTATTAAAAGCAGCACAACATTTTAAAACAGTGACACATTTAAACCAAAGAATAAAAGCCAATATCAACCAAAAAGGAAAACAAGGCATGATATGGGGGGATGAGTTAAAAACTGATGATTAAATATTTTAGGAGAAAGAGCAAGTAACTTGACCGTTCACATGAGTGGAAGTGATATGTCCCAATATTCTAAAATTAAAGAAGCCGTTCTAAAGGAATATCAAAGCTCTCCTCAGGATGCTTTGAGTGAGTTTCGCAAGGATCAAAAACTTAAGGGCGAAACTTTTCTTTGTGTTCAATTTGCTTCCCGTTTGTGTGCCACCTTTGATTACTATTGTCAACTTCGGGAGGATAGTGATTTTAAGGGTCTGTGCGAGCTTATTGTTTCTGATAAGTTATTTAGCCCTTTGGACAGGGATCTCCAATTGCACAAAGGTATTAAGCAGGAAAACAAGTGGTTTAGGCCCCATGACATGTCTAAGTACATTGATGTCTATATATCTTCAAGTGGCAGGTGAAAAACAGAGCCTGTTCCGTACTTGCGGGCATCAGGAAATAAGGCCTTTAAGAGTAACAGATTTCAAGGTCCAAAATACGGGTCTAAATCATTTGTGGCAGTAGTTAATAAAGGTCATAAATGCATTTTATGTAAGAACTCCCATTTTTTAAATTTGTGCCAGAAATTTAAAAAGTTGTTTGTAAAAGAGCGGGTTGAGTTAGTAATGGAAAGTAAGCTATGTTTCAACTGTTTGGAATATCATAAAGTTGCCATTTGTAGGTCTAAGTTGACTTGTGGAGTTTGTAAGAAAAAACATATTTTTTTTTTTTGCATTTTACTGAGGGGTTTGATGAGAATCGTTCTTCGACAAGTGGTGAAAATATTGTCCCACCAGTTGATACTGCTTTAAATCCAAACGCTCAAGTCTGTTTCGCAGGAAAGTTACCCTGACAACCAAACTGAGGTTAAATTTTGTGCTGCTGCTAACGCTACCAAGACCGGGTCTAAAATGGTCTTGCTAAGCACGGCTACTGTTCAAATTGCGGATACGTTTGGGAGATATCACCCTGCGTGAGATAACGGAAGCCAATCGTGCTTCATCTCCAAGCCATATGCCAAGAAATTGAACCTAAAACGCAACAAAATAAGAGTCGTAGTTTCAGGACTAAATAACTACCTCACTGGTTGGCACTGCACACAAAACAACCATTGCTAATCATGATGGTAGCTTTGCAAAAATTGTAGAATTGCTTGTTGTTCCAAATATCACTGACGTAACTTGACTGTGGTTCTAAAATACGACGTCCGTCGCCAATAACCCTCGTGCAGCTCTAGTGCGACGATAATTCAAACCTAACCAAATATCACTGATTTTGCCTCTCTCTTATGATGAAGGCAGGGAGTAGACTGGGCACCTTGCCAACCATGCCTACCGGTTCAAGCCTTATCCCACTAGACCGGAAAGGCTCATTGTTTGCCAGGCTGTTGGGCAAATTACCCTCATATTAGAAATGGTATTGGGGGAGGGGTTGATGGCATAGAAACAAAGCTCATGAATAAAATGAAAAAGTTGAGGCAAGGGGGCAGCAGCTTGGAGGATCGAATGAACAAACTCCAATCAAAAGTTAATGGCCCCAAGATACCAAAATGCCCCCACCTGAACGAACCCTTAGAAAGGAGAGCTTAATTGGGCTAATTCCCATTTGCCTGGAGAAACAAGTGCCAGCAACGACGTGCATAAGGGCATACTGAAGGAAGAGGTGATGAAGCAGGTATCCCACCAAAATGCTTCCAAAATTTCATCCCTGATGAATGTTACCTATTCTATTCGTTTCGGCGGGAGCTTATTAATAGCAAGGCTACTGTGTATGAAATCATCAAAGCCGAATACCCAGCCTTGTTCCAATACCAGGAGCAGCTGCATGAGTTTTGTAAGTTCCAGAAAATGAGTTGGGATTCTTTCGGGAGCTTGAAGGAAACTGCCAAGGTCTAGACCTGATTTCAACAATATATAGACGGGCAGAGTTTGAGTTCTTTATTTTACCCATGTTGCTGAAAGAAAACCCTAATTCCTTCATCAGCATGGTATGTGAATAGCTTTTATTAACAATAACTTTCTGATTTGCTCCCACAAGCGTATATGCATAAGAATCTATTTTTATTGTATATGGAACTCAACTTTTGGGTTGCATAATGCATTTTATATTCGATTGAACGCATTCCTTTTTTTAACTCAAACTTTTAAAAAGATTTGGGTATTTTGACAATATTTAAAATTATTAATGATAAAATAAATATATAATGCAGATTTGTGCATTTATTAACATCAGTAATTGGACTACTACACCGAACACTAAGGCTGTTCCCTTTTAGCTTTTACTTTTAAAGAATGTTTAGTGGGATTTTAAACGCATAACTCTTAAATTTCTTCTACACGTTTCAAACAAGTAAATTTGTGCAACTATACGTGTAAACAACGGGCGGCTGTATTTGTCGATTTGAAGTATAGTGTTGCCACTTAACGGAACTGTTGCATGCTGCCATGTTTTGTAAAAATTTTAAAGAATATTCAAAAAAAAAAAAAACTATTGAAAATACCAAACCCCTGTTAATTCAAATTTTTTTAACATATCCTTCTGGCTAAAAATCGCGCCTCTTTGTTCTTTAATGTTGCATAGTTAATGTGATTTTTTTTTGCAGGTTTATTCTCATGGTAATACTCCAGAGGAAGTCAGCTTTCCAAAAATCTTTGGACTAGGAGAAGACTTAACTTAGTGCACAGCTTTTGATTTTTTGAGAAGGCGAAGAGATAATACTCATCAGATGTGAAGGTGTATTAAAGGCTGTTTCTGCCTTTCATTTTCTTTACATTATACACGTTATACACTAGAGAGGTAATGGGAATTGAGTAAAGTTGTTGGCAACAGGCAACTTGGTGAAAGCTTGAGTTTACTTATTTGTCTTACCTGTTATCACGTGAGTTGCCTGTATTATTTATGGATTGAATTTCCTAAAAAAAAGCCATTAACAACAATATTGTACACTAAACCTATCTTTTCCCCCAGAAATAATGTATTGCGCTTTCTTCAAAATGCTGAGCTGAAAATAAGTGGGGGACAGGTGCCTTCCAAAGTAAAAACTTAGTTGAAGAAGGATGAAAATTTGTTAAAATAATTTTAACTAAACCTTTCTAAACTAAAGTTCCTATTTTTAAGTCCTTTTCATGTTAACTTTATCCTTTATATATCCTCAATATGTTTACTTGCACAAAAGGTGGAAAAGATTTTTTTCAGTATAACTTGTATTTATTTCACGAAAAGCATGTTCAGAGCCATGAACTTTTTTTTTCACTTTGTTTGTGGATTTAAGGGTTGTCCGGTTACATGTAACACTTATAGCACTTTGCGAACCCACCTCCTTAGACATAATGAGTTAAGACCTAACGCGTAAAAAACATGAAAATGATTTGCACTGTCTGTGGGTTCAAGTGTTACTTAAGAACTAGATTTATTAGTCATTTTAAACACCACACTTCTATTTTATGCATCAATAAAAACTGTAGTCACTCATAAACTGCATTTTCCTCATTTCCTTCTCATTTAAGTCTTTCGTATCTCTGTTTCAAAGTTTCAGACATTAAATCTAACTTTTTAACATCAAATATCATAGATCAAACTAAAATTGGTTCTTTAACTGATGATCCTAATGATGTTTTTTTTACCCAATAGTTGAATGCCTTGATGAATATTCCCTTAATGCAACTTTTGATGGAAGTGTATCTTTATTCATTTTAAAAATGCCCCAAGAAAAATTTCTTCTACCCCATTCGACCGTCTCTGAAATTATTGCCAGCATGAGCCAGGTACATGAGGACAGCACTTTTATTTTTAAGCATGATGTTCTGAAACTTTTGAAAGATAACAATGTCACTGATGAGTCTTTAATAAACTCAATTTTCAATGTTCAGTTTCCAAGTAACTTAACAAAACTTAGGCTTTAAATTTTGCCCAAATGAAAAATAAATCGATGTTAGGTCTCGATTTGGTGGAAATGCATTCCCATTATTAAAAATCCCTTTTGAAAAACAGTGACCTATTAGATTTTGTCATTGATACTCAAACCCCTTCTACTGATATTATCACCGACTTCTATAAGGGTACATCCACATTTAAGAAAAACTTGTTTTCAAATTCTCCTAATATTCAAATTTTGTTATATTCTGACGAATTTGGTGTTAAAAACCCATTAAGAGCAAATCAGACGAAACATAAATTGGCAGTATTTTATTATGCTATTGGGAATTTGCCCGCAATATATCGATCATGTACTGATGATATGCAATTAGCCATTATTTGCAAAGTTGTCGATTTAAAGTTTTTTTGGGGGCTGGGTGCTGTTTTAGCTCCACTAATCAAGGATATTAAAATTATAGAATTATAATGAATTAAAATTGAGGGTATTAAACCAAATAAAAGGTGGTATTGTTTTTATTGTTGCAGACAGTCTGGGAGCTCACCAAATTGAGGGTAGCTCCAAGTGCTTTTCAGGCAATGCTGCAACTTGTAGGTTTTGCCTGGCGTCGGCATTGGAAATGAAGAATAATTTCCACGAGAATGCTTTTCCCCGACGTAACAGACTCGCGCATTGCCCTCAACTAGACATGATAAGCAGAGATCTCACGTCTAAAAGTCTGTTTATGGAGTACAGTTTGATTCCCCTCTCAATAATTTTGCTTATTTTCACACTAACCATGTTTTCTAAAGATGCAACTTGAGGGAATTGCTAGAATTGAAGTTGATTTTAAAAAATCTTATTTCTAGAAACATTTTCACCCTCAACCAATTAAAGAAAATAATTACTTTTAAATATAGCTTTAATGATTCCCCGAATAAACCAGGTCCTGTTCCAAAAAATTTCATACTAGCCCTCGTGTAGCTCTAGTGCGACAATAATTCAAACCTAACCTAACAAAAAAAAATTCATCAAAGGATTGAAACTAAATGCGTCTCAAGTGTGGAGCTTTTTGAGATTTCTTCCCTTAATGATGGGGGAATATATTTCGGAAGATGTAACTGCTTGGCACCTCTTTTTAATAGTAAAAGAAATCGTAGACATTGTTCTATCTCCCACTACTAATAGTAGATACATTTCATATTTATCTGATATCATTAACGATCATCATATGCTTCTTAAAGACATTTTCTCTGATTTCATATTTAAACCAAAACATCATTTCCTTTAATAACTTCAGGGTCAATGCGTTATAAGGCTAAGCATATTTACTTTAAACGTGTTGCTCAAAGTGCTAAAAATTTAATTAATTTGCCCTTAACTTTGGCTAAAAGGCAACAACATCTTCAATGCTATTTATTCTGCAGAGGCTGTTCGCACATTTTTTAGACGATTTTGTTTGGCGGTAATAAAAAATCGATTGCTACAAAAGAAATAATTGCAATTGTATTATGCTTTTAAAAGTCAAAATTATCGTCTGCCGCTTGAGAATTTTATTTTTATTCAAAATGTTTTTATTCAATATTTTTTAACGAAGCAGTGGTTCGAAAGCTATATTTATGCTCTTCCCGAAGAGAAGCATTCCTATTCCTTTATCCAAAAACGATGTGAGAGTCATGGTTTTGTGATATCTAAAGCGTCGATAGGTAATATCGTCAACAAGAAAGGGAACAACGTCAAATTGAAGCATCAAGTTTGACAAAAAATCCAAACAAGCACCCAAGAAAAAAACGAACATCTTCGACTATTGCAAAGGTACGTAGTTTAATGTTAAGAGAATCCCCCTAGTCAAAGGACAGTTTCAAAATCATTAAAATGCTCTGTGTCCACTGTAAAAAAAATAATAAACACTGATTTAAATCTAAAGAAAGCGAAAAAACGCAATGTGCATCGTCTTTCTCCAAAACATATTGCTTAACGCAGGACACACAGCAGAATTCTGAATGAGAAACACTCATCCAAAGTAAAATGGAAAAAAAATTGTCACAATAGATGAAACACGGGTATATTTAAAAAATTGAGGCAAAAAAAGAGCCATTTATTATCACGCTTTACCCACAGTGCCACCAATCTGTGACACTCCATCACGACAAAGCTAGCAGTCACGTCAAAATCCACAGTAAAATTTCTAAAAGAAATTTAACAAAAAAAAAACGGTATCAAGGCCGGTATAAGGCTTTGTTCAAATAGTATTTAAGCTGTTTTAAGTAGTAAAAATTTTAGAAATTGAAAAGTGCCTTTTAAATTTGTGGAATTTATCCCAGTTGTGGTCAAAGGTTAGGGTCCGAGCATCGCCAAAATAACTGCCATCCTATTAACGGCCCTTGCAACTAAAAATGTCCAACAATAATACCCCGTGTAGAGAGAGAGTGCACATAAAATATCATCCACAGTCACAATACTGCTTACAGTTTTGTTTTCGCTATCAGAGCAGTATTGTCGGGTCTATCGAAAGCCTAAACACTTGTTTGTAGAAGTAGGCAATTTTAATTTGAAAGACATTTTGCTTAGTTTTGTTTGGGTACGTCGACATTGTTTAGTTTCGTTTTAAATCAAAATACGCTCGATATCCCATTTCCTAACCCTGCTAGAAATCCACCAAGCCTTTGGCAACAGAAGCACTGTCGGATTATTATTAACCTTTAGTCCTTGTACAGATACTTTTCAAGCATGTGGCATCCTTGGCAGAATCTTGAACATAATGGGATATCCGAAGCTATATTATTTTAATCTCTAGCCAAGAGATATCGCCAAGCTCAAAAGTCACGGAGCAGGGACTAGGATTAACCCTAATCGGTATCTCGTTGTATGTAAAATATATTTTTTTACGTTTAAAACACTCATTCATTTTTATTATCGAAGAAGTTAAAAAGAAATCCTCCCACTATTATTAAACATTTCAAGATATCCAATTTTCTAGATACTTAATATGTATTTTATAATTTTTAGAAAATTCCTGAGGTCTTGCAGAATGACTGGAAGAAAGAAAAAGAAAGAACTCAAGTACTCTCCTAGAGTGGGTCGAATGGTAAATTAAAGTTGGAAGTCGATAAGTGGTGCAGAACCTGCAGCACCCGTACCTAGGCCCAAACACTCGCACCTGTGGGAGGCTACAACGTAGGAGCTCCCTTCGAAAGAATAGCGGTAGACGTCCTGGGACCCCCTTACGCATTCCAAACCAAGAAGCCACAACCGTTGCTGATGCCCTGCTGCAGGATTAGATCTGCCAGTTCGGAGTGCCACTCTTGCTGCACTCTGATCAAGGAACGAACTTCACCTACGCCGTTTTTACCGGGCTCGTGGACCTGCTCGGGGTAACGACAACTCTTACAACTCTCCTGCAACTGCAGTCAGATGGAATGGTCAAAAGACTGAACAGAACGATTTTGAACCATCTATCGCCGTTCACTCATCCCAATCAGAATGATTGGGACCAGAAGCTGCCTCTATTTCTTCTGGTCTACAGGAGCGCAGTTTGTGAGACTATCAAAATCCCAGATGCTAATTTGCCGAGAAATAATAAGACTCCCGTGCATCCTTCTATTTGACAATCGCCAGAGAGGGGATCAACATCAACACCTCATGCCTGAAGGCTATGACGCCAAGTCACATGAACTAGCATTCAAGATTGGCGACGAGGTCTGGTTTTGAAATCTGAGGCGTTGTAAAGGTCTTTCTCCAAAGCTGCAGACCTCCTGGGAAGGACCCTATACTGTGGATAAACAGTTGAACAACGTGTATAGGATCCAGAAGAAGTCTTGCAAACCAAAAGTAGAACATTGTGATAAATTGGCACCTTATAACAGCACTCATAAATAGAAGAACTTTGTTTCCTCTATTCTGGGGGTTACACTGCCCGGGACGTGCAGTCTTGGAAGAGGGGAGCAATGTTACGAATTTTGAGTAAATATTGTAAATAACTTATGATATATTTTTAGGTTCATAAATGGTAACAGCCGAAGAGTGTGAGCGTAGCTCAGATGTTTTTGAGAAATGGCGGTGTTCTAAAGTTGCAACGTTTAACTTTTAAGTGAGAGCGTCATTTGCTAAATAAAAGAATTGTTCTTGGGCGTTAAGAGGACTCGAAAAATTCATCATTATATTTTAAAGTGCCATTTTTTTACATTATCCCAGTTAATAGCAGGAGACTTACTGGTACATGTTGGGCGATAATCAAAACAAAAGATTATGGAATTTAACCCTTTCAGCCCCAGTGATGCCATTTGGCATCATCATGTTTCTGGTCATAATTTAAAAAATTAGGGCTGATATATATTGGGATTAATAAAAAATATTTTGTAATAGAAAAAAGTTTGAGGAATCAAAAGATGCTCTTTTTGATATTTTTATAGTTCATCTAAAATTTTTGTGTTTATTGCCGGATTGCATGTAAATGGCAAAGTGATGAAAAATTCTTATTGTTGAGCATCAAGAACTATATGTGTATCTATTTAAAACACATCTTTAATCTAAACATCACGTGATCAAAACAAGACGTGATCCATTATCCCCAAATTATTAAAAGTTTGGTCCACTAGTAGATTTATGGAGTGTGCGGTATGAACCAGAACATCAAGCATCTAAAGTATATGCTAATTGAAACTGTTGTAAAAAAAAACCTATAACACTTGTCATAAAATATCAGCTGCAACTGTGTGAACGGTTATTTATGAGATCTTTTGATGAGCAATTGTTTATAGGAAATGAGAAGAATATCAACATCCAATATTAGTGTTTTTTTTATGTGCATTCAAATTCAGATTTAAAAAATTTGGATGTATTTGTCGTTGAACTAATTACATTTAATGGTATAGGTCACAAACTTGTATATAGTGTTATTTCTCGTCAAAATGATGAGCTACCACTTCTGCGTCAGATAATTATCGTTGGTAATAAACATGTTTTTTGACTGTCTGTAAAATACAATTAAACATGATGATCATACAGGAGGATACCAAATTTCTGATGCAGCAGTTGCTTGTCTAGATAACTGGTTTACTCTCAGTTTAGATACCTTGTCTGGTAAGTTACCTTTAAACGTGGGGAAATCCTCCGAAAGAATTATTTATATTTTGTCAAAATTACAGTCGCAACCAGGTCTTTTACACTGCCTATTGTGTATACTTAAAGTTGTGAAACGTTGCATTCCATTATGGGTTAATATGTGTGAATTTATCCAGAGTATATTATATACTTTTTTTTTTGTCAGATACCTGCATTGATTTAATAAATTGTTACGTAAATATTGTCAGTTATTGTTTATTTTTATAAAGTAACTTAAAGTACAAACTTTTTACTTTCATTGCATACTTACAAAATGCTAAATTAGTAATGCAACATACTTTTGCATGATTAATTGAACCACATTTTGAGCAAGCATTCAAGACAAATTTTCATTTGGATAATTTTCTGGCAAAATGTGATGCAAAAGAATTATAATTTTGGTACAATTCATTATGTAAAAAAGTGTATAGCTAAATTTTCAACTTATTTAAAATTTATTTGCTATGTTTTGCCTAATATGTGGTAATGTATTTACTAAATTAATGAATATAAATTAACAAATTTTATTACACACAACAGCTACATCTTAGTAAATATAACAATGTGATAAAATTCACAAAATACTTTAGTTACGCCTTCCAAATAAATGAGTATAAATTACCAATTTTTTAGTAAACACAATAGCGTTGTATTTCGTTACGCAAAATATTTGGTAAAATTTACGAAATACTTAAGTTACACCTACCAAATCAATGAGTATAAGTTGCCAAATTGTTAGTAAACACAGTGTCTTATTTGGTAGAATTTACCAAGTGTTTTTTACTAAATCTTAATGGTAGCATTTACCAAATATTTATTTGTCCCCTGTTATACCAAATATGTTAGTTGATTTAACCAAAATTTAGTACAGATTAGCAAACTTTTTTTTTAGTGTATGTTGCACTGCATGAAGGCAAGTCGCCCTTTGGCATAACATGTAAAAACAATACTCTAAGACAATTTGAAACTGCTGCTAAGTCAAGCGGTAAAAATGTACTTTTTATACAATGTTATTAATAATCACAAAATATAATATACTTGTCTTAGTTAAAATTCATTAAAAAAATTTACAAATAGGTAATTTTCTCTGGAACCTGTCGATATTGAAGGTGCAGTAGTTCTTTTATTCCAAAAGAATATTCTCCAAACACAAGTTCAACTTCAGATGTTATATTCAATGAAACACAGGTTACATCTTCAAGTGCTGAAAAAGTAACTCCAAAAAGAGTAAAGAAGACTTAAGAGACAGAAACACCAACGAAGAAAAGAGTTAGGAAATCCTTAAACTACAATGAACATTGAGATACGAGATACTGAATAAAAGTCTCAAAAAGAACGCCTTTGGGCGAAGTATTATTTCAATTTATGAAAAAGCGGGATACTTCGACAGAAACAATTGGCTTCAGTGATCATATCACTGGAGTTCTAAAAACTACAAATATATTTATTGTAATTACTTTTTAATGTAAGGCCGACCAGCTCATGTTTATGCTGTGCGAAACTCATTTCAGGAATCTTTATATTTGGAAATGCAAATTTTCAGCTTTCATTTTAAATTAAAATTTTGCTAGGTTAGAGTAAAAGCTATTATAATCATCCTGTCCATTTTTCTGTTAAGATTTCGATGAATTAAAAAATTCAGCCCCCATTCTATTAACAAGTACTTTTAGTCATTTTATTTTTCCGGGTGGCAGAGAGGTATTTCTTCATGCTACCATGCGACAGTTTTATGGCCAATTATTTATAATTATTTATTAATTTTACTAAGTATAGTTCTTTATTTATTTTTGAACTAAGTTTGACTAATCATAGTTTTTATTCATTTTAAATTAAAAAATGTCTATTGACTATTTTTATTAACTAACTAGATATTCGTTATTTTCAATTAAAGTTATTACTAGTTTTATAACTTTGATATTTCAATTAGTTTTTTGATTCACATCCTATTCTTAATACTTTATGTGATTTTTGATTTGATTACTGCATGTGTATTAATTTAACAACTTTATCACCAGAATTTTGTTGACGTCTCTTAATGGATCACTTATGGAACCTATGGTACAATGCTCCAGAAGAGAAGCCAATTCATAGTGGTGTAAGTTTATTAATATCACATAAAAATTAGGGAGAAAATATTCAAACAATGTTTTCTCGTTCCGATGGATTTTAAGAAATAAAAAAAATACATAAAATAATGAATTTTTACATACTAATATTGTTTATACAGTTGTGTCAGAGGTTACCATAAATATCATATTAAGTAGTAGATTGTCAGATCACGTGACCTCCGATGCTAACGCCGCCGACGGGACGCGCATGGAGACCAGAAGGAGGGGCCAATGTTGCACCACTTTAAGGAAAAAAGTGCAACGAAAAAGTAAAATTAAATTCTAAAATTACAAAATATTTTGTAATAGAATAGTTTCCAACGGAAATAAAAGAAATTTGGTACACTCCTTAACAAAACGTCGCAAACAAGCGAAAAATAAACGCAAGATTACAAGTTATTAGACTTGTACCACAACAATAGGAAAAATCTCATCAAGTCGGGCCTCATTGCAAAAGGGAGATTTGCCAAGAACTTTTCTACTCTGAAGCCAGATGGTATGTGTCAAAATTTCAATACTATGATTTCACAGTTAATCAATATTATGAGTCAAGCTGCCCAAGCGTCGCATTAGCGATTTCTTTCCTACACTGTAAAAACAAGGGAGTATCATTACACTTGTTTTGGGTTTATGAAATGCTAAATAAGGTATAACTATACACGACTTGTGGTGTCAGCGCTAAAATAGGTCTTATCATTCACTCAAAATAGTTTTTATTTAAACTTTAAAAAAAAAAAAACGGTGTTAACATACAACAAGAGTGGTTGGCCAAAAGATCCACAAGTGATTCGATTGAATAACTCATCTAATATTCATTCAAATGTAATAAAAACTTAGTTTTAAGGGTTTTCGAGAGTGCTTAACATTTCTAAGTTATTAAAATTGGGTGTTGCTATTGGAAATTTCTAAGTTCGTAACATTCTTAATATGAAGACGGCCCCCTATGCAAATTTTGTGTCATGCAATTAACTCAGAACTTTAATTGTTCACAATCTGGAAAAGGTCCGATTCAATAGGGTGAATAATGGCTGAAATAATCACTAGTGGTACTTTTTTTATTTCCGCAGCTGTACATGTTTCAGTTTTAGTTTTAAAATTGCGAGATAGAAAACTCATTTTAGCGTGCATTTATTACTTTTAAATGATTGTATGTGTTTGCACTCAGTTAACCCTAAATAACAGCACGAGTTCGATTTTGATGATGATAAATCGTGTTTGAATTTTCTAAAAATGCAAAGTAAGCGGAACAATTATATATATTTTTTTATATAGATAAATTACCTACTACTGAATAATTTAACTAAAACTTCAATATCAGCAATTCTGGTTGGAACGAGAAAATTAAGGTTGTGTTTATATGTTTGTGCTAGTATATATGATTAAAGGATATTAAAACGATAGGTATAGTTACAGTATTTCCCTATAAGTCATTTAGTTTGTGGGGACATTTGGACTATTCTACGGGAGCTGGTTTCAAGCCTCACGCTTTGCGAACTTTCGTGTGAATCAGCTACTTCGGAACTTGGCAGCACTACAACATTCTTCTCTCTACCGCTTCTACGTGCGAGTCCCGTCAGAAATGGATTGCGAAAAAAGATCCAACAAACAACCAGACGACGGAGACCATAAGAAAAATGTACCTCCAATAAAAGAGGAAAGTACCGAGAGAAATCCCCAAAGCTCTGAAGAAGATCTAGTGGAGTCGACCAGGGAAAACTATGCAGATTAATGGTAAATACCGAATTCCTGATGTACCATATGGAGGATCCTTTTGGAAGAGTGAGTTATCGAAGCCGCTACAGTGGTGACCCGCACGTGATCATCACCCACTCCAATGACGCTCCTGCTACAATTCGCTCAACCACGGTTGCTCACTCGCTGCTAATGCACTCAACGCTGCACGCAACTCTCTCTCTCAACGCACAGCGAAGCAACCCGAGCACGGTTCCTTGCCGCGTTGTTTCTTGGAGGGGAGTGGTGTGGCGGTTACCAAACACATGCAACCTCAATCCTCTACAGTGGTGACCCGGAAGTGATACACGGATCACAAACCTCTTACTTTTGCACTACATAAAAAGTCAGACCCATCTTCACTTCGAGAACTCGACTTTATCGCTCAATTTTGCACAGAAATTCGACATATTACCGGCACGGACAATGTCATCGCTGACTTCTATGCCATGGCAGCCGAACAAGAAATAGACGAAGAACTGCAACTTCTCAAGAACGACCCAAACTGTTTTCTCAATCTCCAGCCCAATGAACTGAATTCCGACCAAAAGATCCTATGCGACGTCAATGGCAATACTATTCGCCCATTCGTACCCGCTAGGTTTCGTCGAACACTGTTTTCGCCTTTGCACAATTTGTCACATCCAGGCGTCCATGCCACCAAGAAGCTAGTTATGGACCGTTATGTTTGGCCCTCCATATCAAAAGACATAACCTCATGGACCCGTGGTTGTTTAGACTGCCAACGATCTAAAGTCTCCCGACATACCCATAGTTCTTTCCAGATACCTGTTCCAGCTCAGCGATTCCAGCACGTAAACATCGATTTAGTTGGACCCCCTCCACCTTCCCAGGGTTACAGTTACCTATTTACCTGTGTAGACAGATTCACAATATGGCCCGAAGCTATTCCAATGCAAGACATAACAGCCGACACCATTGCACATGCCTTCTTCACCCACTGGATCTCTCGCTTCGGAATTCCTTCTGTCATGACCACCGATCAAGGCTACAGTTCCAGTCTGCTGTATTTTCCTCTTTATCATCACTAATTGGTGTCAAACTCCTACGTACGTCCTCCTACCACCCAGCAACTAACGGCATGGTGGAGCGATTCCACCGTTCACTGAAACAATCCATAAAGTGTCAACCGTACATCACGATGGATAGAGGTCCTACCACTTATTCTTTTGGGACTTAGATTGTCCATAAAAGAAGACTTGGGATGCTCTTCGGTGGAGATGGTGTACGGATCTACCATCCTTCTACCTTCACAATTCATCTCGCCATCTCAAGATGCAGTCATCGAACCATCAGAGTTCTTACAACACCTACGCGAGCATATGCAGGAGCTGGCACCCAGACCAGCCTCTGCACATATCAAGCTCGAGCACACACCTTTCGTCAACGCAGTTCTTGGCAATTTCTCCCATGTCTTCGTGCGAAGAGAAAGGTTACATTAAGGTGTTAGATCGAACAGATAAGACCTTCGCACTCGATATCAACACCAAATGCAGCGCCATCAACATCGACTGCCTCAAACCAGCTTTCATCATCGCAGAAGGCGTAGACTTTTCTCTACCATCAGCAAAATTGCCAGTCCTAGGAGTTTCACCCCGATCGTCGAATATGCCTTGCAGTCCATCTTCCCCACAGGCTGCGTTGTCCAGTGGCGTGCCCCAAATAACAACAACACGCTCTGGTCGTCATGTGCGATTCAATCCTAGGTACCTCTGATTCATACCTGCGGTACTCGGGAGGGGGGGGGGTACTGTGGGGACATTTGGACTATTCTACGGGAGCTGATTTCAAGCCTCACGCTATGCAAACTTTCGTGTGAACCAGCTACTTCGGAACCTGGCAGCACTAGAACATTCTTATCTCTACCGCTTCTACGCACGAGCCCCGTAAGTAATGGATTGCGAAAAGAGATCCAACAAACAACCAGACGACGGAGACCATAAGAAAATGTACCTCCAAAAATGAAGGAAAGTACTGAGAGAAATCCCCAAAGCTCTGAAGAAGATCTATTAGGTCGACCAGGAACAAGTAGAGTCGACAAGGGAAAAGTATGCAGATTGATGGTAGATACTGAATTCCTGATGTACCATATGGTGGATCTTTTTGGTTAGGTTAGGTTTGAATTATCGTCGCACTAGAGCTACACGACCCTATTGGAAGATTGTGAGTTATCGAAGCTGCTACAAGTTCATTGATATCTGAATTGTTTCAGTGATTAACGTTTTGATGGTGAAAACATCATTAGACTTTCATATGATATTTTATTTACGATTCGTTTGAAAAAAAAACTATAAAATAGTTTAAATGAGATTAATCGCACATTTTTTTAGCAATATAGATAGTTGAGTAACAAATTAAACTATGTCTGGCCACCCTATTGATGTCTTTAAGTGAAGTTAAATATTTTTTTATACAACATATGTACATTATTTTCATTTTATCATTTGCAGCATGGATAAAAGTATCCTCGCTGAGTTCAACTCAAGTCGCAAATTAACTCAAGTTACAAAATTTTTTATTTTTAACAATACAAATACATCTGTTTTTCAGGATTTGTAAGAAATCAGTTTACCTCAAAAAGTGTTTTTAAAAAATAACCATTTTATCCTTTTGATTCTGAAATTAGTCACCAGAACACCCTGTTAGGTGTTTACGTACACCAAATCACTGGTGGCGCTTTATCACACCAAAAATAATGGCAGAGTTGCCATTAAATATGGTGTTTCTACACTTTGTTGCCACCATGTTTGGTGTGAAGTTACACCAAAATTATTTAAAGTGTACTTCCACTTGTAAAAAAATATCGTGAACCAGATATAACTCCTCAACGAATTGCACCTCCTGAAAGTCCTATCTACTCTCTCCGTCTTCTTCATCAGCTATTCCTCTTGTAGCTGTCGCCTCAAATGCAGTAAGCTTCCCATTATGATTACCTTCCTCCGATGCTATAGCCGAACTACGGTAAAATGAATTGTATAAAGGCTACAAATAAGATTAACTTTGGCTGCTTAAAACTTTTCCTACTATACAAGAGCATGTAAAATTAGGGAAGCGGTCAAGATTGAAATGTGCAGTTTGATTTCGTCAAATTAATAAAGCAAAAAAAAAAAACTGTCCCTAAGCGGAACAATTCCAATTGCCGACGGAGTACGATGCGATGGCACGAAGGAATTGCAAAGAATTGTCGAACACTTACTGAGTGATCCTCATCGAGCGGTTTTAAAAGCGGATAAAGCAGAAGAACAGTGGCTTAAACATTCCGATAAACGGCACAATATAACTCTGCACATTCATGGACACGACAAGAAGACTGAAAAATTATGGTGTGAGTGCCAACATTGGCTAACATAACCGGCTTTGGGCACTCCATAAAATTTCTTTGCCTAAATGTTTCTTAACTGTTTGTTGTGCAGCACACCGGTCAGATCTGGTATACACAGTTTTATAGGCAATGGTTGCAGAAGTTAAGCACTGAAGATTATGCATCAAATCAGTAGATACTTTTTATAGAACACCAGCTGCAAGAACCGATAAACTAAAAGCAATTTAAATGGAAATTGAAAACAAATTCTTGAGATATCCTGCCCATTTTGAAGTGCGCTCCGTCTAACATCTTGTTTAATTGGCAGAATGCATCCTTGCAAATTTGCCAGCGATGCGAAAGCATTGGACTGCAGTAATGGAATCCAAACACTCCAATCTGTAATCGTAAAAGTCTCATCGTAATTTAATCTTCAAAACACAATCGTAAAGCTTATTTTGAAAACAAACTTTATTCTTCCGATGTCTTAACTGAATGCAATGTTTTACTTTTTCGAAAACCTACTACAATCACGCGATATCTCACGATCTTGCAATCATCGAAATCTGATTGTTTTGGTTTGGTTTGAATTATCGTCGCACTAGAGCTAAACGAGGGCTATTGGCGACGGGCGTCGTATTATAGAACCACAGTCAGGTGACGAGCCACACCTGAATAGGCACCCAACACAACCGTTAAGGGCGACATCGTACGCAGCGTTAGGACTTTGAAGGATATTTAACGTGCACTCCCTTACACGGGGTATTATTCGTCGGACATTTTTTGGCTGCACGGGCCGTTTATAGGTCGGCAGCTATTTTGGCGATGCCCGGACCCGAACCTGGGACCTTCTGCATGCTAAGCGAGTGCTTAACCGACTGGGTCATCGAAATCTGAGTGATGCCGACAAATCGAATTGAGAAAGCAACAGCAAGAGGTTTGGCCGAAGTCTGGATTTCTGGCCGAGACAAAGAACTCCTCACAGCTTTGATGATAGATGTACTGCGAGTGATACGGAATCTACAAAAAGACTTCCAAAAGTAAATGGCCACCATATTGGACAATGGACATTGAATTGCCGAAAGCGGTAGCAGTTTCTTCAATGAATATGATGGAACAGGACCCCTTGCCAGGTGAAGAAGAGAAGCTGACTCGGATTTTTGAAGAAGACAAAGATAAGTCTAACTTCTCTGTAACAACCAGGCAGTGCAAGGAAAGTATGAGGAACGAGATTATCGTTAACACTAAAGAATTTCATTTCTCACACAGAGAGTTTCAGATGATCAAGAAAAAATTATCAAAAACTTAAAGAAGTGTTTGCACTCAAAAAGTGCTAAGGATATGATAGAATGTTAAAGAGACATTGTGTAAAATCTATTTGGAAACAGTAGTGTGCAAGAGTTCTTCAACAATGTAATTGGTCATTTCGTTTCCAACGAACTGCCACCTTCTGATTTATTAGAAGTAAGCGGGAAAACTTTTCCATTTTTTAAAAATTTCTGTTTTCAAACCAGTCTTTTCGAAACTGATTCAAACCTACTTCACAGTAACTCCCTACAGTGGTGGTCCAGAAAGAGCAGTTTCATACCACACCAACTTGAAAGGCCCGAAACAATCACGATATTTACGAGAGGCCATCAATCTTCAATTAAATCAAAACCTTGAAGACATCTTATTTTTAAATTTTACTTACATACGTTGAAATATATTTTTCATTAGTAATATAAATCATAACACATACATTTATATTTAAATTATTTTATCTCTGGTTAAATGCACGCGCTTTATGATTTGGCTCAGACATGCTCTAACTGCTCAAATCATTAACGATTAACGTCAAATGACTATAATATTAAATTATGCTCCAGAGTTTTATATCTGCGTCCTTTATTAACCTTGACATTTATGTTGAGCTGCGGTAAGTTCTTGAAAAAGGGGAAAATGTCTCCATTAATTTTATAATGGCTGTATGCTTTACTTAGTACGATGTTCAAAACGGTTTTGAACAGGTATCATAGTCCATTTCCATTGATACGTTGTACCATTGTGTGAATAGACCAATCAGTGACTTTGTACTTTTGAACTGAACACGTCAAAGGTTATACGCTATATAAACTAAGCAGTTTAACATTATCGTCCCTTATCTTTGACTCAGATGACTGAAACATTGCCTAGCATCGCATATTTTTTTCTTAAAAATTTGCACGATTTTCGTTTCGAACTGCGGAATGGAGCAGATCCCATCGCCACAAGAGATTTCATAAAAAAAAAAGGGGGGAAGCCTTCCCTGATACGAAATGGATACAAATACAGAATTCATCGGACGACGAAATGCAATATAAGATGGACTTGCACAGAAGGTGTACGTGAAGAACCGTCGGTGCTCATCCCCGCCATTTACAACTCCGAAATGTCGGAGCTCTACGACAGAGGATATGAGCTGACTGCAGAGATGCCTCCTTACTCCAACCGCAAGTCAGCACTCAGCAGCGAAAGGAGAACTGATTTTGGGACTACCCAAATTCCTGAAGGATTCCCGATGACGTGAAGCTGAGAGTTTTTGAAACTTGACTTTCAAAATATCGACGGGAAAGAGAATTCTAGTAATTGCTAGAAGGGATTCCATGTCTCTTGTGAAGAATGGGGACATATTTTTTCTTTGATGGAACATTTAAAAGCTGTCCTCGACAGTTTAGCCAACTATACACTGTGCACGTCGACTTGGGAAGTACCCAAGAAAAGACAAAAGTATTTCCAGTATTATATGCCTTGCTTCTTGACAAAAACAAGTAACTTATAAAGCCTAAGCTTATTAAATTGGACTTTGAACAAGCCGCAATCAACAGTTGTAGGCAGGAATTGAATCGGTGAGTGCAGAAACCAATTCAGTCAAAAAAAATCCGAAAACTCGTTTTCAATGAAAATAAGCATAGAAAGGCAAGATGCGTGTTGGGTGCAAAAACTACGTTAGTCTGTTGAGTAGTTCCGTAAATACAGGACGTTTGTTTCGAGTGTTGAGTGCAGAAATAGAGGAGGAATTATAACGTTTTTTCTCCCTCCTGAAAAATTTGAGATTTGTGACTCACGTTGTTTCTGCACTCACCGATTCAATTGCCTGTAGCAGAAATTCCTGGTGTGATTTCTATTTTAATCGGTGTTTATGGAGAAAAATTCAAGACCTTGGATTAGCATCTGAATATAAAAACGATGATCTCATTCGGAGTGTATGACGTATGGATCATCATTTGGGAAATCGCCCATAACGTAAGAAAACTTTCGCCATTCATCGACTATTTCGTTGATGAATGGATGGACAACCCAAACAAACCCATCAAACTGTGGAACGTCCAGGACGTTCACAGGACATAGGACAAACAATCCAGTAGAAGGCTGGAATTCGAAATTGAATTTTACAATTGGAAGGAAACAACATCTATCTATTGGTTGAAACTTTCAAACAGCAGAGCAAAGAGGTAACCCAACATTTGCTCCATAGCGATGTAGGTATTGAGTCAGTACTAAAAAGAAAGAAAATTTTTTTAATTTGACAAAAGAATCGAGGAAATATTCTGTAAATTTGTTTTACATAATGATTTGAGGAAGTAATTAAACAGCTTTGAGTAATGTTATAAGAATTGAACGAGCTTTTTTCATTGTAAATCTAAAATTATTAATTTAAGTATTATTAAGTTGTTGTTTCTTTTCAAGTCAAAATAGGTCCAAGGGAACCCACCTTCCCCTATAGCCAGTATTTTCACTTTTAGTCAATTATAGGTTGGGTAATGTTTGAATTATCGTCGCACTAGAGCTTCACGAGGGCTATTAGCGACGGGCATCGTATTTTAGAACCACAGTCAAGTGAAGAGCCGACACCTGAATAGGCAACCGTTAAGGGCGACATCGTACGCAGCGTTAGGACTTTTGAAGGATATTTAACGTGCACTCCCTTACATTTAGCATTATTCATCAGACATTTTTTGACTGCATGGGCCGTATATAGGTCGGCAGTTATTTTGGCGATGCCAGGACCCGAACCCGAGACCTTTCGCATGCTAGGCGAGTGCCTAAACGACTGGGCTCCCCACCAGCCCCTTAGTCAATTATAAAATAATTATTTAAAATAATTAAAATTGTTTATTTTTAAAAAAATTTTGTCTCATAATCAAAATTTATATTTTAAGGAATAATACATCAAAAATACTTAGTAACACTGAGGGGGGGGGGGGGGGGGATAGTTGAAATTAAAAGTTTTTTTCCTTTTAATTTATTTTTTTAACATATACATATAGTTGACTACACATGATTTTTTTATTTATCTCAATTAAGTAAATAGATAATAATGAAATGCAGATATTTAAACAAAGACAATGTCTAAAAAAGATTGAGGTGAATGCATAATAAAATGGCCGGCTCTGGTGCTGACGTGTTTTTGCTGCTCTTGAAAATTGTTGCGATAAGTTGCATACGGTTATTGAATCAAGAGGTAACGAGAGCCAAAGAGTTCGGGATACTGCCCGGAAGCATATTTTTATTCCTTACATTCAACTGACACCGTGCCAGTGACGTCACCGCGAATTCACAATGGATGCCCATGCGAACGTTTTATAAGAGTTTTACGCTTTCGTTCTTCGTGTTCGCTTTGCGTTTTTGAAAATAAGTAAATATTATTTGCACAAAGGAATTACCGAAATCTTAAATAAAAATTTGAAAAAACGCAACAAAGAAAACATTTAATTTTCAATGCAACTTGGAAGACATTTAAAAGTTAGTGCAATTTTTCTTGTAACAATTTACGATTTTACAGGGGCCTTCAAATGTAAAATACATATGCCTATTTGTATGTTTAAATAATAGAAGATGGGTACTTTTAAGATTTCTGAACGACGTAACAATATTTGTGGAAAATAAACAAAAGGTCGAATTTTAGCAGTGTTTGTTTATCATAAAACCAAATCAGCATATAGTAATAACATCATAGTACAATGCTCAAAACAATTAGGAGAATGCATAGTTTAAACTATTTCGCCAATAATGATTACTTTTGGTATCATCAGCTTCCGATTTTCCGATCAAAACAAGTGGGTCCAAATCAGGTAGTTGTCAATGAAATTGAAAATAGTTATGCCAACGTCAAACAATCTAAAACTATTCCTGATAGAGCTGCTGGAACATCTGAATAACAAGTTAAATCGTTGTGCAATTTGACTTCTAATATTGCGTATTTACGGAAACAAAGCGCACCTAATCATACCTTTTGTTTCCAGACTGAATAGTTCTACGTAGGCTATTGAGGTACAAGATTTTTTCTTTTTTGAAACTGAGTCACCTGAAGTGTATCAAAATGAAAACCAAATTCAACAGCTATTCTTCATTCCACATTGAGGTTTCGGAGAGTGATTTACATGTGTTACTCAATTATGGTATTTGGCCTAAGGGGTGTATCATATCTTAAGGCCACGATAGCTCGTTCGTTCAGCGACGTCCGTACACTGTATCAAAAACCGGTTATTCGAGCAGCATTTGCTGGCTGAGATTTTTTTTCGAGTCGACCTGAAAAAATACACCACTTTTATGCTGCTCGAACGGTTGCTCCGATCAAAACGAAGTTCAGTCGTGACATCATGGCCGAGCCTCCTCGTGTTTATTTTTTTTTTAAATGGCCCCCCAACGCGACAAGGGCGCTGTTTTAGAAAACTTTAAAAAAGAAAAATCAGCGTGGGATTTCGAAGTTGAAGCCGAATTAATCGACAGAATTGAAATGTATGCATATCTGTAGAAGTCGACCGACCCCCAATTTTAAAAAGAAAACCCTGAAACAGGGGATTTACGAAGAAATCGCCAAGGACTTGGAGGCGAAATTCCTTGGCAAGAAATTCAGTGCTTGTAAGTTGCTTTTTTATTATCATTATGCATTATGATGTGATACACATAATCAAAAAGATAACTATTTGTTGCTTTGTTATAATAAGATTTTCCAAGGTTTCTGTCAGTGTTTTTAATTATCATGCCTTTTTGGCGCCATTGCTTCAAAGAATTCGCCAAGTAGCGAGAAAAATTAAAACAACTCCTTCTGCAAAGATTAAAGCACCTGTTGATGTGTTATTTATAAATATATAGGATGTCTCTCTGCCAAGTCCCAAAGACTAACGTCAAGCGGAGCTTAAGTGGAGAACTTTCGCTCCACCCAGCTGCTACATGTGCAACATTTTTGGAGACCTGTTGAGAAGAGTGCCCCCTCACCGATTACAGTCAAAAATTATTAAATTAACAAAAGCTGCTTTGGAACATTAGGTATCAATGATGAAATAACAATTCACAGTTTATCTTGTATTATCTAATTTTTAACGAGAGCCGAATTCGTAAAGTTAAAAATGTCGCAATTATAGTTATGGAGTCGGGGGGAAAAATTTCACTTTCTACATAGTTTGCTTTGCATAAAAAAGGATTCAACTCAAGCTGAAGACTCTAGAGGAACTGTTAAATGGGAACAGTGGGTGAATAAAAGGAAGAACAGCGAAAAAAAACTACTGTTGCTGATGAAACAAGTTTCAAGTAAACATTGTCCAAAAAGAGAAAAAAGAAGGATCTATTACCGACTTGTCATAATTTTTTCAGCTTCAAGTGGAAAAATATAAAATGCATATATTTCATATTCGACAACGATCCAAAAAAAAATTCAAAGTTTCCATTTTGAGGCCTCACGCAAGTTACACTTTATACAGTTGCAATGTATGCACATGAAACAAAAATAATTTTTTCTGTTGTCCACTCTCATTTTTGAACAAGGGTTTGTAAGTGCAACATTGTCTTTTTTAAAGCTACTTATGGCAAAGGTGCGCCAGATGGCGTCGGGGCAAGCATTAAACCAAAAAGTTGAACTTGTACGAAAAACCGTCTCACTAATATGGAAATATCAGGTATTCTGGAATCCGATCAGGAAGATCTTTCGCAGATTCTCTCTGCTCTTTTTGGAACAAATCAAGTAAAAGAGTGTGTGTCTGTGATTCACCGAGTCCCTACAGGGATTGTCGTCCAAATTTGAGCTGCTGTGCAGTGGTTGCAAAAAGACAACAACATTCCAAAGCTGTGAAATGATAGGTCACAAAAAGAATATACCGGGTGTGAATAGACGAGCAGTTCTGGCCATGAGGTATACCGGTCAAGTACTTGCCGGCCTGAAAACATTCTGAGCAGTTATGAATTTGCCCAGCCCAGTTTCCCAAGTTAATGTTATAAACAACAGATTAGGTTAGGCTCTAGATAATTCAAAAGATTAGGTTAGGTTTGAATTATTGTCGCACTAGAGCTTCATGAGGGCCATTGGCGGCGAGCGTCGTATTTTAGAACCGCAGTCAAGTGACGAGCCAACACCTGAATAGGCACCCAACGCAACCGTTAAGGGCGACATCGTGCGCAGCGTTAGGACTTTGAAGGATATTTAACGTGCACTCCCTTACACGGGGTATTATTCGTCGGAAATTTTTAGCTGCACAGGCCGTTTATATGTCGGTATTTATTTTGGCGATGCCCGCACCCGAGAACCTGGGACCTTTCGCATGCTAGGCTAGTGCCTAACCGACTGAGCATGGATGTTTGTGACTGTCAATAAATGTTGTTATTTGTCTATGTGTTTGTGGCGTCTCTTTCTTTGTGTGTCTCTTGTGCTTGTGTCATTTCTGGGGCTTAGTACAATAGACTTAAAGTCGCAGTGCTTGGCGATCTTGCCCCCCACCAAGAAAGTCAAAGTCATAACCGACTGAGCTCCCCAGCCATTTATAAACAACAAAATGTGTGACACAATTTGCGATGTAGCACAAGTGTCGATGAATCAAGCTGCGACTGAAGAGCTGCAGCTTTCCAAACATGCCGAAGGCATAACTGTGAGTGGGGAGGACACTTGGAAAACGAGAGGGCACAAGTTGGGGTTGCACATTAATCGGTTGTGAGACAGGAAAGGTGATTGATACAGAAGTAATGTCTTCATTTTGTAATGGCTGCGCTTCTTACAAAGGTAAAAAGTTTGGTGTTAATTAATTATCTCAAATGGAAAGCCAAGCACCAACCGAAGTGTAAAAAGTATCACACCGGGTTCGCCTGGACGAATGGCAGGGCCCCGGTGCAAGGGAAGCCTGCCTTTGATTTGGCCCCCACCCCCGCCTAAAAGTAGATATCCCCTGCCGTGCCCCTCTGACCCAGAGAAGGGCCGGGAACCCGTAATGTATCCATGGGGGAACAACTGGGCAACATTTCCAGGCTGGCCAGCTATCTAAAAGCTTCAAACGGAAACAATATAAACAACGCAAGAAACATATGTTAGGGATAAAGTCTGTAAATATGATTCTTAAAATAGTGAAGAAAATAACAGAATCAACACAAAATCGGACCTTTGCAGGGAGGAAAGAAAGAAGAATGCAAAGGCCCAGCTAGGGAACTTCGAGGTCGCCACTCCCGTGCTCACAAGAAGTGAGCTCCCTGAGAGGCTAGGGACCTCCGGGTTGCCACACCCGTTCCCATCGAAGTGGCCGCGCCCTCTGAGGGGAAATTTAATTTTGGTAAAGGAGCGTTTTTCGTGGGAAACATAATTTTGAATAATTTATACCATTTTTTTGTAAAAAAAAATATGTGTTTTATGATTTATGTTAATTAGTGCATAGTAAATCATAAAACTAATTTTAAAAAAAGTTTAACGATTGATTAAAAAAATTTCCCTCCGAACGTAGTCCGATACCTTAACCTTAATATAAATGGTAAAATTTTAAGCTATGCTGAGGACACTGTGTTGTTATACTCCCATTCAGACCTTGACACATTAAGGGGCCATAGGAGTCTTAAAAATGTTCAAAGAAGGTACAACAAAGCATAGTTTGATCTTTCATGCAATTTTTTAACTACTCAATATACAAGTATAATATTTTTAATATGTAATTCCATAATATTTATTTAATATAAAACAAATTTTTAAAATTTATGAAACTTTTGCCAAAACTAAAATAAATGATATTGTTAGTAATTTTTCTATATTTCGATCACAGAGTTTCGAACTATTTTCTTTGGTTGTTGCTTTTGTAGGTACGAACTGCACCTATTCACTTACCTAGCACAAGATTCATTGTCAAGAAGATAATGCTATATGTAAATTAGAAGAAAAATGTAAAAGTATATATTCTGTGATATTTTCTGGAAAGTTGGTTCTCTGTTTACCAATGTTGATGTTCTTTAATAAATGATTTTTTCCATGTTAGACTTTGATAGCTTTATTGCTTCCACTGAGCATTATGTTTCTCTAATTAAATCCCCAACAGATATTAAGCATAAAGCTTTTGGAACACATTGGGATTAGGCTTGCGCGGCAAATTTTGAGGTCAAAATTGAAAATGACCTAGAAAATGACTTTATGTTGTACAAATATGTACAAACAAAGACTTATACCTAAATTATCAGCTCAATTTTAATTAGAAATTATTTTAAGAACTTAATAAGAATTTTAAAATTTCTAATTAAAATTGAGCTGGGAATTTAGGTATAAGTCTTTGTTTGTACATATTTGTACAATATAAAGTCATTTTCTTGGTCATTTGTTCAATTTTGAGTTCAAAATTTGCCGCGTAAGCCTAATCCAATAATTGTTCAAATAATTTTATGTTTAATATTATTTATTTAAATTTTGGCTAACGTTTCATAATTTTTAAAATTTGTTTTATAATAAATAAATCTTGTAGAATTACATATAAAAAATTATACTTATATATTGAGTAGTTAAAAAATTACATGAAAGATCAAACTATGCTCTGTAGTACCTTCTTTGCACATTTTTAAGACTATTATGACCCCTTAAACCTTTAATTTCAATCCAGAACACATTTGTCAGATTTTTATCATATAATCCCAGCAATACTACTCTTCATATCTATAACTCAATGTATATGTCTTTAAATATTTTGCCCTTGAGACATTTCTTTTTTAAAAAGTATGCATTATTGTGTATGAACATTCAGATAGTTGTTGGCATAAACTTTTCATGCAAATTACGCGGTGTTACGTTGTTTCGCTGTGGCGCTGCTCATGATGTAATGACTAGATTTGATTGGGTTAGGTTAGGTTTGAATAATCGTTGCACTAGAGCTACAAGAGGGCTATTGGCGACGGGCGTCGTATTTTAGAACCACAGTCAAATGACGGGGCAACACCTGCATAGGCACCCGACGCAACCTGAGAATGGGTTCATTGGTTTGTTATTGTACTTAAGCAGCCAAGGAAAGCTACTGTCACAGCTAAGGAAAACCTAGAATTCAATCTTCAAAAGGACTGTGCATTCTCAACGATATATCTGGATGTGGGGCCGAATCTTCGGATCCTTATCGCTTCTACTACTGACGGAATAAACTCATGGCTGAAGCTAAAGGATCATTTCGAGCCGCACTCAAGGGCTCGAGTCGTCAATCTACTGGATACATTCTTCTCGTGCAATTTTCAGCCCGGTGATCACATCGGACTCTTTGCAGCACGACTTCAAAAAGATTGTGATGGAATTGAAATAAGTTGGTTATCCAATTGACAATTCGTATCAAGGCTTTCAACTCACCAGGTACTTAACTTCTAATTTTCAAAATATTGTGCAGTCTATTTATCGTTGCGAAGATAAAAGGATGGATGGATGTTTAGGTTTTATGGAGCAAGGGCATCCAAGGCCATACTGCGCCAAACACTAGGTAATTATAAAAAGATTAAAATGGAACGCAAATAAAACATGTTATCTTAATTATAGCATCCTATCTTAATATAGGGGATTTGGAGGCTGTATAATCTTATTATATATATCCTATCTTAATTATAGCATCTTCAAAATTATAAATCAGTAAGTCTGACTAGATCTAAGATCTTGGCATAGTGGAATCTATTCTTAACTGATTTAGCTGTTTTTACATCAAATACATAGCATTCAATTAGTGCTTCCGTCCTACTATTTCCTGGAAGAAACTTTCTAAAATTGTACATAACTAAATTACCTATCATGTTAATATAATCAGGGAATTCAGATGGATTCAAAGGACCAGAATTGCTCTCTGTATGGGGAGAGCCCTGAGACCCATTCATCGGACCTTGGCCATGGTGCTGGGGATGGTAAGAGTGCACATGTTGATGTAGTGGCTGAAACTAAATAATAAACTACCATTAATTAAATAATAACCCTACGCTTTCACAAAAGCTTGGTATACAATTTTCTGGTATACAATTTTGATACTCGGTGCGGAATCGTATTTATGACATATACAACCATAACATCCTCTATACTTATTACTTATAATAATTAAGATATTGGCCTACTAAATCTACCCAATAAGCTACCCATTCCGCGCTAGTGAAGAGAAGCCAGAATACCATTCAAATTATTGTTGAACAATGACACCAGCCATTCCAAACCCTTCACTTGATATTAATTGAGTTTTCCGTTCACCTGTGTTTGGTTGTTTGTTTTGTCTCAATCAAGTAGATAATTAATAGCGCAAATCCACGAACCGGTCCTTGACCTAGGGAACAGAGTATTCCCCAGCAAGAAAGGTGGTAATATTTGCATCAATAATGGAGCTATGTGATTTATTGGGAATGTTCTATGTGAGTTATCTGTGAAGTGGACAGCTGAGATTGTTTCAGGTTCCAGCCTCCAAAACCCTGGTTTGGTATGGAGCTGTGGCCTGACAAAGGACCAGAATTGCTCTCTGTATGGGGAGAGCCCTGAGACCCATTCATCGGACCTTGGCCATGGTGCTGGGGATGGTAAGAGTGCACATGTGGATGTAGTGGCTGAAACTAAATAATAAACTACCATTAATTAAATAATAACCCTACGCTTTCACAAAAGCTTGGTATACAATTTTCTGGTATACAATTTAGGCAATACAATAGGCGTGCCAGCACTACCTCCTGCCTTCTGCTCGGTAATGGTGAAAATGGCCAGTTTATGGTGGGTGATATATAATGAAACTTATTTTCTGTTAGGAGGCCCCATTTGTTTTGCCAAACTATTTTGATTGCATGGGCACAAGCCAGCCTGGCATCGGGCAGATTGAGGGGGACGCCACTGTCTTGACTCGCAGTCTTTGCAGCGCGGTCCGCCTCCTCATTGCCCGGAATACCAACATGGCTCGGCACCCAGCAGAAATTAATGCTGAAGCTATTGAATTTGAGTTTAGAGAGGAGCTTTACAACTATTGAGATTAATGGATGAGATTTGTATGAAAAATTACTTAGGGCATCTAAAACACTTTTTGAGTCCGAGTAGATAATCCAGGATTTACAGTTTTGATCTGCAATATGGTGAAGGGCGAGCAAATTGTATTGAATTTCCACAAGGGCGCACTTCTTGTGATTTTTATTCTCACTAATCGGACATAGCCTACTAAAAGCTTTTTATCTACATTTTTATATCTATTTTTAGCTTCCACACAACGGGCCCGTTTACATGAGCCATCAAATCCATAGTCTGAAGAGATAACTCCGCAATTTTTCCCTCTTGAGGATTTCCGCCCCGGAATTGAAGGGTTATTCGGGGGGTATCTTCAACCCTCCAATCAAGAAGGGTTGGTGTCAATCCCATGAACTCCAACTTCAATCAGATGGCATGTTCGTGTTTTCGTATAAAGCCTTAAATAAGAGTATTTTGTGAAATGACAGTGAATTTAAATAAAATATAAATACAGTCAAATTAACGTGAACTCGGCTGAAGGTTAACTGAAAGCATAATCCCGTCTTGATAAGATTTGAAATAAGTTAAAAAGTTTGCTTAGCTTGAATCACTTTTCAGGTTTTCGACTTTATTCAAGTCTCAAAATTTTGTAGCTGGATATTTTTTGGTCTTAGTCCGTCTAAACTTTTATTTTCTTTAAAAATTAGCTTCAAAAACACCAAGTTATTAAGATGAATTTTCCACGAATTATTAAATAAAATGTTTTACTTTACATTTTAAGTGTTAAAAATGCAGTTTCAAGAAGAAAAAAATTACTTTGATGGTAAAATTATAATACTGTTTTGATTTTCATTTCAGGAGGTCGGAAAAGAAAAAAGGTTAATTTGTTAGAAGCATTGTCCAACATTGTTGATAAGGCTGTATCGGCCACGATGGAGAGAGATCACGAAAACAATTTGGAGACATTTCGGCAAAACTTTTTGCGCTCGCAAGAAAATATGCTATGTTCTCAAAAAGAACATTTTTCAAAAATCGAAGATTTTTTTAAACAGTTTAAAGATAAATAAACATATATATTGCTTATTCTTTTGACTTGATGATTTTTGGATAAAATTTCTGGCAACATCTTACACAGGCACACATAGAAAATTTGAGGAAAGAACCCAGTACCTTACCGAACTCTCTGGCAGGGACTGATTCAGAGTTACTATTTTTAATGTCATTATAGATAGTCCAATTACAGAACTATGGAGACGCGGATCTGCTTATGAGGAGTTAAGAAAAAAGTTTGACTTTCTTACGAAACTACATCATTTGGAATCAGAAGACATAGACATCCGTGAAGGAGCCAGAAACCTTATAATTTTTATCCGAGGGATTCGGATACGACTTTGGAAAACAAGTGTCTGCACCTGCAAGTTCATTTGTCATCGAATGGTGAAGTTAAAGAGTTATCGTCACTGAAGCTATACAAATACTTGTCGGAAAAAGGCTTCTTTTAGACATATATCCAAACGTAGGAATTGCTCTCCGAATGTTGCTGTGTACACCAGAGTCAAACTGCTCAGCAGAAAGGTCGTTCTCAGCCCTAAGGAGAGTAAAGAATTTTTTAAGATCCAATATAAGAGAGAACAGGCTTAACTCACTCTCAGTAATGTACATAAGAGTCCGAAATAATGCAGTCAATTGACTATGATGACGTCATTCGTTCTTTTGCACAGAAAAAAGTTCGGAGAGTCGCTGTGTACTCGCCGCTCGCCCACACACACGAGACATGCCCGGCTATGGCGACAAGCCTGCCGTCGAATCATCGGATGAGTCTTCCGTGGATGTAGATTATGAATAAAGCGCGGCGGGAGGCTAGGTGGGCCGCGAGGATGGGGGGGGGAGAGATTGTGTGCGGCGGCGACACACTTAGGAGAAGAGGGATAGGAGCGACGAAGCATGCTTCAAGGTATGTACAGGGTGAGGCAAGGTATGTACAGGGGCGGCCCCGATCTAGAGATGGGAATACGTAGAAATGCTTGGCGAGAAAAATCTTGAAGCCGCCTGAAACCTGTTTTTGCATTGGTTGGATCTGATTAGCTTCACATTAGAGCTACTCATAGACTAGTGGCGAGTTCAGATCTTGGTTCGTATTGTATGAAGAGGTCCCATAATGCAAATTTTGTGTCTTGCAATCAATTAAGAATGTTTTGTATTACCAAAAACAAAAAGGTCCGATTCTCTAGGATAAATAACCCAAATAATCACAGGTGGGAACTTTTTTGATCAGCCCTACTATACAAACCTTGTTTATATTTCATTTCAACTAGCTTTTCTAAACCTGTTTTTGTATTGGTTTTAGACTTGACAAAATTTCTGTCGAATTCTTATCTCCACTTCGGGGCCGGTTTTGTTTGCCTCACCCTGTACAAGCCAGAGATTCCACATTAGATGTAGAAGTTGACAATACTTAATGTGTAATTAACGACTTAAATCTTATCCCATTGTTTTCGTATCTTTATTGAGAAGCGAAATTCGTCCCTAAAAGCATGGTGAAATATATGTTGACAGAAACAGAAATTGTAGTGAAGATAATAAAAAAAGAAAAAGATTTGCTGATGAACAAGAAGATTATGACGATCCTATCGATGTCAATGAAGCATTTAAACAAATGTATTTTACACTGTTTTGGACTCGTCAGACTACATCGGAGGACTGATAGTAAGATTTAGGACAGCAAAAGGGCTATCAACTTTATTTAGCTTTTTACGGCAGTACCAAGAACTGAATGAAACAGATTTGACTGAAGCAGGAATTTGTTAATACTTATGCATGTAATGTCACATGAAATAAGGGAAGAAATTACATTTTTAAAATCAATTCATGAAACTAATCTTGGTCCTGGATCACAGAAACATTTACAATTTTTCTAATTTTATATAAAGTAATTTATTTTTAAAAAATATCCCCTAGCATTTGCAAAGTCTTTTACGACTATATTGTACAATCCCAGTAGTTGCTGAGGCTGAACGGTCTTTCAGTAAATTAAAAATTGTCAAGTACTTTCTCCGTTTAACAATGGGTCAAGAAAGATTAAATTGTCTTTGTATGCTGTTGATTGAATCTGAGCTTTCAAAAACTTTGAATTTCAACGATATCATTGCACAATTTGCAAGAAAAATATCCGGAAAATACAAAGTATAAACCGGACAGATTCTGAAGCTCGGGAACCTTATTGATACACAAAAGTGACCCGCTCGTGGCTAGCCTTGACTGGAAATCGGGAGTGGCCCCTAAGGCGATGGGGATCATTATGATTGGTAGTGGTATATCAACCATTGACCAAAGCAAGGTTAGGTTAGGTTTGAATTAACGTTGCACTAGAGCTACACGAGGGGTATTTGACCAAAGCGAGGAATTTCTTTTTTTTTCATTTTGAAGTGTAGTACTTTTAATATAACTTACTCCATTTTATTGCTTAAGAAAGTTTGAAAATTTAATTTATTTCTGTTCGAAGACAATACTTGTTTCTATGGATTTTTTTTAATGTAAATAAGGTTGAGTTAATGTGGGTGGAGGAAGGTGGTTACTAATGAGTTGGGGGACTAAGTTGCCAGTAAGGAGCCCATAAATCTTGACAGCGGCCCTGGCCTCATAGAATCAATGCCTCGAAGAGAATGAAGGAAGTTCTTCAATAACTATTTCTCAATCCAAAATTGACCTAGACTTGGCTAAGAATATCTTTTTCCACCACCAAATTTGGACTTCTAGAGTTAAAATAGTGTTGGATACCTTATGGAAGTCTTTGCAAAGTAAATACATGCTGCATAAAAAACATAAATCATGAACACCACTAAAACCAACAATAACAGGGAACAATGCACGATTGAAAACGTTCGGAAAGTAGTATCTCTATATTCTACTGAATATTGATTTTACAGATTCGTACACTGTGCAAGCAGAATTATAAATTGTTTATGATCAATGTGTACGTTAAAAATCTTTTAAATCAATAGTTTCAAAGTTGGAGAAATTGATGGATGGATGGATGTTTGGGTTTCATGGCGCAAGGGCATCTAAGGCCATACTGCGCCAAACACTAGTTGGAGAAATTGAAAACAGTTTCACCACATGCAAAAAAAGTTTGCTGTTTGGCTTCAACTGCCCTGTAACCGCTGTGTCGAATGAAAGGTCATTCAGCAAATTGATTTGGCTTGGTTTGAATTATCGTCGCACTAGAGCTACAGAGAGGGGCGAATTTAAAGCAAAAGCGTTTAAAGTTCTCAGTGGAATCCAAAGTCCAGTCATGTCTTGTAAAAAGAAAATGTTAAGGTAACTTTATTCAATGTATTGGTTGTTATTCTAAGGAAATATAATTTCTGGACGTACATGTAAATTTATGTTAATAAAATCAATTACAATTATTGCACTTTCGCATTTCATAACATTGGTGTGGTCAATTGGTCATTTTAGAATATCAATAAATAATTATAACGATAGATTATTATAGTTAAGTTTTATACTATAACTGGCTTAATAAACCAGTGTTGCATGGGTGGACACTTTACAACAATGACTTGTATATTATGAAATTTTTTACTTAGTGCCAATAATCGCTCCAACAGACAGAATACACATCCACTGGACAGGTCCAGAATTTTTAGGTTCTATGTCTTTAAAAGATGGAATTTGTCATAATTTACAAAATGAAGCTAGGGAGATACTGTTTTTAAGGTGATTGGTATCAATACTTCATGGTCTACTCCAGTAGTATATTTTTTGACCCATAGTTGCTCTTTGGACAAAAAGGTCTCTCTGTAAAGCTCTCTTGA
The DNA here is from genome assembly GCA_023701765.1 of Hylyphantes graminicola. Classification (NCBI taxonomy): domain Eukaryota; kingdom Metazoa; phylum Arthropoda; class Arachnida; order Araneae; family Linyphiidae; genus Hylyphantes; species Hylyphantes graminicola. Next base: position 10,918,652 of record CM043112.1, read on the forward strand.
AAACTCGGGACCCCCATGTGGCATCAATAACCTTTGATGGTACATCTACAAACATTCGTATGGCGCAATTGTTGGGAGCGAGCTTCACAGGGAAATGAAAACTTAAAAGAAAAATGAGAATAATTTACAAAATTTCTAAGGAAGAACTTTCAACAACTCTCAAAGAACTTATTTCTTTGTTTAAAAACTCCATTGAACAGTTTACGAAGCATGTAGGCAATATAATGCACCAATTTACCGTTTTTTTCAATTTTAAGTCATCATTGCAGCCTGGGCAAGCCATAATATACATTGACTTTAGTGAAAACTTTAACTGCAAGTATAATGAAGAAGTGCAGTCTTTTCACTTTGAAGTGTCTCGGAGGAAAATAACTCTTCACACCTGAAGTTTGTACCACAAGTGTTCGGAAAAAAACTGAAAGCTTTATTTTTTGCACAGTTTCAGATAGTTTGGAACTAACTCCTTTGCAGTATGGGCTCACTTAAAGCCTTGTGGCTATTGTGGCAAAGTGCAATGCAAGGTTGGGAGGTGCACAGAGACTTATTGGAACTGGATACTCCCATTATGAATCATATGTTGATTTTTTGCTTGGTGAAATTCCAGCACTGCTGCCACTGAATAGAAGGAACATGTCAGGAGCATTAATTATTGATGCAAACAGCGGCATTAATGAAGAATCACCAAGAGCAGGAATGGCTGCTAAAACAGGAAGGCCTTTGTTGACCACAAATTGCGAAATCTGTTCGCAGAAATGGGGACCTTCCTCCTGTCATCCAAAATCAAGTGGAGCCAGCCATACTCCCTGTTAAAAGAGAGTACAATGCTCTTGAAGATAATGGTGGTGCCCGAGTAAAACATTGACATTATATTTAACTCCTTATTCTGCAGAACAGCTCAAATATTAAGAACATGATATGTTGATGGGCAAAATATACAGGGGAAAGCTTAAGTAACACAAGCAATAAATCAAACTGTGGTGGCATTGAAAGGTTGACAACTATCTTCAACAACACATGTAACGTTAGGTTAGGTTTGAATTATCGTCGCACTAGAGCTACATGAGGTATAATTCATCGGACATTTTTGGCTGCACGAGCCGTCAGTAAATTTATGAAACAATTTACAAGAAAAAATGTCCGAATGGACTTAATTCATTCATAGCACATCAAGAATTGGGTTTTTTCTACTCCAAACCTCAAGTTGCACTAAATCGACATGCCTCATTCAATGTTAACTTTTTTAAAAATTTCCTTGCACAACATACTTTTATATTCATTAAAAGAATATGTTAAAGGAATGGATATATGCATAGGATTTCTTTTGAGAGTGACGACATTAAACCAATATCACTTTTTGTTTCATTTTATTTAAAGGTTATAATCGGGGATTGTTGTATCTTGTTAAGCACAGAGTTAATTTTGAAAGGTAACTTTCCAATCCCGAGTTAAAATGATATTTATCTCTTAAACTCAACATAATTACAACTAAACTCTATGCTAAAAATGTACCATTCTGTAAATTATTTTATTAAAAAAAATTAAGGTTCTCGATGCAGATTTTTTTAAAAAATTGGAATCTTCAGACATTTTTTTAAATGACAGATCGTAATTGTCCCAACTGACTGTGTTTAATAAATTGAATGAATGATCTATATAAATTCGTTTTTATATTTTATACAATAAAAAACTGGTTTAAACCAAAAACCCAGGTTTTTTTAACCCTGTAAAATGCGTTGATTAGCCTTCAATGCCTTATTAGGGTGATTCAATGCTTTATAATTCGGGTACTACTGTATATAATTCTGTATCTATGCAATGCCTGCTATCATTTTGTATATTTCTTCTGTCCCTTCATGAATTGTTACAAACTTTTACTACAAGTTAGTTTACCATTTTAATTTACGAGATTATAATTATTGAATACTTGGATGTAATATTCATTTATGAAGTTTAGATTCTATGTGGTGGATTTTTTTGGGGAAAATTCTATGGCGATTATCCCCTGCAACTGTTTGCAAATCGATTCTGTGCTAACTGACGAGACAGGAAAGCCAGTATGTGGCAGTTGTTGGTGGTCATCCGTCAAATCAGTTTCCAAGTTGGCACAGACTCGAGCAAGTCCAAATGTTGAGACTTAGAAGCTTTTCAACGTAAAATTAGTTAGAGATTACGGTAAGATAGTATTACTACTAGCTATGAGCCATTTAAATGCACATTAACTTTGCAATTATTTAATAGTACATAGTGATGTGAAAGGCCCAGGCATTCATAAGTTGTGGCAAATTCCCACCAGAGGCACACGACAACACTAACCATGCTTTGCTTCAGTATGACTAGCGATAGTGTACATTTGTGGTTCTAGTTATTTATACCCTGTTTTGTTTGTTTAGGGTTTGTTTCTGGCAGTTATTAGTGTCTCTGTGAAACACTATACAAAGAGAATTCTGCCCAGAATGGTCTCCGCTTCACTTTCGGCAAAATATAACTGGAAGGGGTCGCAGGGCATGAAGCTGCCATTTTTTCAATTGGCGAATATTTTGCAGCTCACTATGCATGTAATGTATAATTAATGTGTTTCATATTTGCACAAGCATGTTAACTGTTGTACCTATATAACTTACAGTACCCGAGATGGATGAATCCAAGTATATTGTCGGTTTATAGTATTAGCATATAAATTTACAGTATACTAGTGGTGTTTCTTTATAAAGCTGGCAACAGCTAGGGCATTTGCTCCGTCTCATTTTTGTTCCACCTTGAAGCCAATTTCCATATCCAAAGAGTTCATCTGGATTAGATTGTATCCAGAATTCGTGCTGGTGGTATCAGAGAGAGGAGGCGACTGGTCTCCGATTTCATTACACCCTGCAACCGATTTGTTGTTAGGAAACGGACAGAATCACTGAAGTGTGAATGCTGCAGAATATGCGATTCTTCCCATTTTTAAATATACATTAATTTCCTTTAAAACAAGAAATGGCTTAATACACCCTTCAATAGATGTCTTAACAATATGCAAGACACCTGAAGCCATGTTTTGACAAAATATGAATGCAATACATTTGAAGAAACCAATGCCCTTACTTCAAACCAAATTGTTCACTTTATGGCCGATATTAAATGAAAGTCTATCTGAACAGCTATACTAGCATTCTTTTGACCATGGACCACTAGAAAACCACAGTGCAAATCTCATACAAGCAGTGGTCAACAGGTATTTATTGTTTTACCAGTGCTGGGGGGGGGGGGAATAAACACATAAATCCTATTAAATAAAAATACTTAAATGTATGATAAAGATAAAAATGCTTTTTCGAAATAAGTTTTTTTTTCTAATCATTCAAATCGAAAAATGTTGCCATTGATCTAGTTATCACATGCACATCTTATATGCCAAAGTAATACTGTACGATTATAATATAATTTACCCACACCGGTAAAATTGGAGTTCTGTGTTTCACTTAAGACAACTAAAGGCAAATATAATACATGTATGTATATTACTTGTGTGTAATTACAACATCAATAATAGAATGTTCTAAATTATGTATTCATACCTCGAGCAACCAACTCTGGCCTATTTTAGGCCAATTCAGTTTATTTGGTAGAGTACACCTTCGTAATAAGGTTGTATCATGGGCTAACAAAACCCCAAGTTTTAAATCTTCAAAAGATTTTGGTACCGAGCTCGAAAGTGTTGCCAGCAATGGAATTCTAATTAATCAAGTAAATTGAAACGCAAATCAGAAATTCATTGAATGCGATGCCTCTGCTAGGTTCATTGCATGCATAAAAGAGCATGCAGGCTATTATGGATGTGGAAAATGCACACAAATTGACTAATTGATAAATAATCGCATGTGTTTTCCAAAGACGGATGCACCCTTGAGGCTCTGGAAGAACACCATATTAAAAAGTCTATCCTCTTGGAAATTCCAAACTTTGGTTTGGTGTCTGGTGTTCCTTTTGAATGTATGTATTTAGAATGCTTAGGCATATAGAAGCATTTGATGAAAAGGGACAGAAGCTGTCCGTCGCCCTTCAACAGCCAAGACTGAAGGATGGAGCAGTTCCTGTTCTATTCCCTGGATGTCCCAAGTACCTATCCAAAGATAAAGTTCATTATCGGTGTCCTGATGCCAAAAAAGAAATAGAAAACAGACAATTGGCATTAGCTATTCAAGCAAGCCTCAAAGAGAAAGAACTTTATGAGAGCAAATACATCTCCAAAAACTGGAATGAACTTATTTTATGCTTGGAAAATTTGTCTGTCCCAAGTTATTGGACAGTTCTGAAAACTGAAGACTCCATAATCTTCATGCATCTAAACATGACACCATATCCTGCACTTTCTAAATCTATTGTCATTGATAAGAAGTGCAGTGTTAAGGTTTTTGTTGACAAAGTGCCATTAAAAAAAGTTGGTAAGTTAACTTTACCTTTAACTTGTGCAGATATTAATGATATTGAATATATTTTGAATGTGACCGAAAATATTGATTCTTCGAAACCAAATGATGCAATAGCTTTTATATATGATTGTCTTGTTTCTCATATAGATGTCTGCCATAGTAAAAAAAGGTTTTAACATTTATTTTGGAGCAACTAAAACTTATTCAACTTTAAAAAAACACATTTAGGTATTCCTCTTTTTTAATTTTATGTGCATTGATGTTTTCAATTTCGCCCCATAATTACAGATTTCTAAGAAGCAGTGCCTTTGTAATACTTCCTCATCCTAACACTTTATATAAAGTCCCTATGTTCAAAATTTAATGTAAATCCAAAAGATGACTAATTTATCATACATCACTACAAAGTTTGTTAATTTAACAGACAAAGATAAAAAAAAAGTTGTGATAATGTTAGATGAAATACATTTGAAACCTTTTTTGAATTATAAAGGGGGAGATATCCTTCCTGTAACATGGAAAAAGCAGCAACAACAGCATTTGTTTTCATGCTACAGAGTTTAACCTCGTCATATAAAGATGTTGTTCAGATTTTTCCAATCACCAAAATCACTGATTAATTTGTGGATAAGGGGAGACTTAACATACTATATGAACTACGGAGATGTCAGCCGAGCTTTGCCCTGCCCAGACCTTTACTGGTTAAAAGCTACAGAGTTCAGGCAATTACTGCTTTACACAGGCCCTGTGGCATAAGATAACCTCAAGCAGCCCCGTTACGAGCATTTTTTTGATGTCATGTAGCAACTACAATTTTAGCCAGTAACAACTACCATTTGGCATTCAACTCCTATGCAGATTATCTCCTCAAATATTTTGCAATGGTATTTATCAACTTGTATAGTGAGCATATTTATACAATATTCATAGATTGGTGCACCTGGCTTCAGCATCCTCAAATTTATTCCATTGGATAATTTCAGTGCTTTCGGGTTTGAGAATCATTTGCAGCAATTAAAAAAATTAATTAGAAAAGCTGACAAACTACTAAAATAAATCTATAATAGATTGAAGGAAATGGCCCCTACAAGTAAAATAATCATTGCAATCAATGACACAGAAAATTTCAATTTGAGATGTAATCGATGGCTGTGTTGGTCCACAGTTCCAAAAAAATATTTTTAACAATTTTACATTAACAATTGCTAAAGCCAAATAATTGTGGAAATTCCACTGTGCATTATAAGGTAAAATTATGTTTTTAACAATACTTGTTCATAAATATAGTGCAGTAATCCATTTGATTTGCATTTTATTTCAGTTTTATAAAGTGTTACGAAAAGGATAAATGAGGACTTTTCCCTCGTGGCAAGTGGGACTACCTTGACAATACAGTTCTATTGACAGTATTATTAATTTTGTCTATTTTTTCTCATTATGTATTTATTCGCATTGAATCTATAAAACCTCTTTATCAGATTCATATACGTTGCATATCTGTGCCTAAGACACAGGCGGTTTTTAATGTAAAACTTTCTTATATTAGGTTCAAAATTGTTCTTGCACATGTGTTGCCGGAGCATCTCCTGGGAGCTGCAAGCACATTTTTGCTGTTTTGTATGCTCTAGAAGAATACAGCCTGTTAGAACTTTATAGTGCACCAAATGAAAAGCTTCAAGCCTAGCATCAACCGACTAAGGTAGTAACTAGCAGCCAAGAACTATTTAAAAGCATTCCTCAAGGAGGCAGTAGAAGATGTATCCATTAATTTTTCTTTCAGGGTGTGTTATTTATAATTAATATAATCTTTAATATAAACCTTTAATATATTATATTGTAATTGGCAAGTTTAAATGAAGGGGGCACCCAGGTTCGAACCTGGGACTTCTCAATCTGCAGTCGAATGCTCTACCACAGAGTAAAACAAAAAAATTAAATTAACGATACGTTTTGAAACGCACTCTTCTTATTTTAACTGCATAGATTAAATTCATTCAAACAAAAAGCATCATTCTCCGTTGTATGCCAACAATTAGTTTTTTTTATTTAAGATTATAAAAATAATTAAGTTTTGCACTCACATTAATATTTCTTTTAGGGCGTGTAATTTATAATTAATCTTTACAATATAATATATTAAAGGTTTATATTAATCTGCAGAAGCTCAATATAGCCTTGCAATTTGAGATTTCTCTTTATCCTCATTTCATTCTCCGTATGCCAGGAGATGAGTCATGTTTATATCATTCTTTATCAACTGGTGTATGGCAACTTAAGATTATGGGCGAATAATCACATTGTAACAAATTGGGAACGACTTGGGTATTTACGTGTGACCAAAAAGGTGAACAGTACAATGACAGTCAATCTTACAATTGGCTCCTCAGCCGAATTGATGGCGGCAGCAGAAATTTTTCCTTTCACATTTGAGGTATAACCGGAAGGGAAACTGAAATCTAGATTGGAAGGCAGCAATAGAGGACCTGCTAGGCGTCTATGTTTCACTGGGATGGATGTTCTGGGCCACTATGAAGTGTTTTTACCAGTGGAAAGCACTACTTCCGACAATTTATTGGCACAAAATCTTCCAATTGGCGAGAGGGCTGGGGATCCCAGTCGGTTAAGCACTCGCTTAGCATGCGGAAGGTCCCAGGTTAGGGTCTGGGCATCGCCAAAATAGCTGCCGACCTATAAACGGCCCGTGTAGCCCAAAACTGTCCGACGAATAATACCCCGTGTAAGGGAGTGCACGTTAAATATCCTTCAAAGTCCTAACGCTGCGTACGATGTCGCCCTTAACGGTTGCGTTGGGTGCCTATTCAGGTGTGGCTCGTCACCTGACTGTGGTTCTAAAATACGACGCCCGTCGCCAATAGCCCTCGTGTAGCTCTAGTGCGACGATAATTCAAACCAAACCAATCCAATTGGCGAGATGGTTGAGCAGCTCTTTAACCCCGAGGGACACATCAACAAGGTCCAGGAGGGCAAGTCGAAATTATCTGAATGATCGCTTAAACACCGCCAAAGAAACAGCCAAAACACGAATGTGACGCATTGTCAGAAATATAGCCATTCAAAGATTCCACACAAATATATGGTTAGGTTAGGTTTGAATTATCGTCGCACTAGAGCTACACGAGGGCTATTGGCGACGGGCGTCGTATTTTAGAACCACACAAATATATGATGTGGGTCATCAAGTTGCACAAAAACAAAGGAGAGAAAAAGAATTTTTTTAAAAAAACTGAGAAATAAACTGTCAAAAATAAGACAAAAATTAAGGTAGGCGACAAAGAAACGCCAGACACAGGAAATATTGGAACGTAATGATTCCACACAAACTAATGATGTGGGTCTGATGATTCCACACAAATTTATGATGTGTGTCTTTCAGATAATTCCACACAAATTTCTGATGCAGGTAATAACATGTTAGAAAAACAAAGATCTTGAAAAGAATAAAGCAAAACTCAAGGCAAGGGCAGTTTAAAATTGGTCAACTTTCAACATCTAATTTTTGCACTAATAATGTAAATGAAGAAACCAACATGGAAATTGCTCAAGCTGTAGATGATTTTGTAGAAGAAATTGTAAATGATAGTATCATCCGGAAAAAACGTGTCACTAAGAAGACAGCGGCTGGTAACATAACAAGTGGTGCTTATGGAAATGTTAAGAAGTCTGCCATGGACGAATTAAAAGTTAAACATGTGCATTGTGTGGCACTGTTCGTTTTACTGAACTGAAGGGATTATCTGTGTACAGTTGCTGCCACGGTGGCCAGGTAAAACTTCCCCGCTTCACGAGTATCCTCTTAACCCGTAACTGGTAATATCCGTCTGATAGACGGATAGCTTTAAATAGTAATAGACGGAATTATTTAGTTATAGACGGATAGTTTACAAAACTCTTAGTCTGATAGACGGATGTTACTGGGAGTGTTTGTCAGCGAGATGTTACCAGTTACGGGTTAAGCTGCAGTTTAGATTAGTTTAGGTTTGAATTATCGTCGCACTACGGCTACACAAGAGCTGAAGGATTTGTTGACTGCACAAGCGGAGATGCACAGCATTTTCAGCCCACCTAGAAGAAGTCCACTTATTAAATTACAAGGGCAGGTCTATCACTATGCCACGACGCCCCTTAAAAATGAGGGGGATAACACACCCAGAAATGGACAAATCTACATATACGACATAGTCAGATCGCCAAACCACGATTTTTAGCCGAACCCTGCACTGAGAGGTAAGTTTTTTTTAATTGACGATTCTTATATATTCGAGGACGTAGATTACGAATATGGAAGGTAATTTTGATACCCTTGAGCATTTTCAGTTATTCAAGATGGGGTCTCCGCCATCTTGAAATTTGGGTACGGAAGTTTTCCCACGAGCCTATAAATCTACGCAATGGTTTGGACTTTCGAGATCTCGTTGAGCGGCAGCATTTCAAGAACATGGGATCAAAGGTCAATAAACATTCAGGAAATTGAGCAAGAAATACAGTATAGAAACACCAGAAGTGGTACGTACCTATTATTAGAAAACTGCAGGGTGGGACTTAAATAGGAGAGAAAGAAATTAGTCACATACTTTTTCTTAAATGCTTATAATCGAGACATTCACACTGTACATTTCTGTGTTTTTATGCATTGTGCCTGTTTATCCATTATGCAGTTTATTATACTGTGCGTCAATTTTCGATAGATCTGTTGATTTAAAATGATAGTACTGGAACATTGCTTCAGATAGAGGTATGATTTTTATTAGTTAAGCTCTGCTATTTTGATAATGGAGATTCAGCAATGTTTCTTCCAATGGAAAAGAAATACAGGTGTCATCAAACAAACACTGAAAAGCTTATTGCAGTGCATAAACCCTTAGATCCTGAACACAATTTTGATTCTACAAAAACTGTACTTCTGGACAACTTTTGCCCATTGGTGTGCCTGGAAATATTGCACTAGCTCCACCTGAAAGCTTGAAATTGATTAAGTGGTCATGTGATAGTGAAACACCATGTCGCACTAAAAGATGTGGTTGTGTGAACAGTGGCTTATTGTACAGTATTTTGTGTCTGTGTGCAAAATGGATGTCTGAACTTCAATAACCAAGTGAAATTTGCTAATGGACGTGGAATGAATTTAATTTTTATTTGGAAGACTCTTAATTTCTACCGAGTCGAAGCTCATTATACTATAATCTGCTTTAATAAATATATTTAAATATATCTTATATAAGTGTTAATCTCAAATGTTGTATGCTTAAATTTCATACCATGTTTTTTTTTTATACTGTTCGAATTTGTATTGAAATTGTATGCCTGAATTTTATATCCTTACTTTGAATTTAATGTATTTCCTCTGTATAGTATCTATAAGTCTTTTTTATACTTCATACTACCACATTTTTTTTATTCTACTTACTCAAATTTTTGGGCCAATCACTCGCCTAAAATAACGGTAAAAAATCCAAGATTTAAAAATTCAAGATGGTAGAGACGCCATCTTTAATAACTAAAAGTGTGCTCAAGGGTACCAAAAAAGTACCTTCCAGATTCGTAACCTACACCCTCGAATGTATACGAATCGTCAATAAAAAAACTTAACCTCTTAGTGCAGGGTTCCCCTCCCTCCCTTGTGACCCGGTTAATAATGATGAAGCAGCTTCAAGGAGGTGCGTATAGATTTGGATCGAACTGATTTGAGCAAATGAATTGAAAGATTGATGTTTGAAATAAATCCATATGAAAAAAAAAGTATAAGATGCTACGCGACATGACTATCAATGGAGAGACATATGACGTTTCCGGATTTGTTTCCACACGTCGATTTTGGATGGTCCTACAATATGAAAACGACAAAAGGGGGAAAAAAATTCTCCTGTGCAGTATTATGGTCAGCACTTGACTCTAAGTCCCGATGAACCTTTCATCCCTTGTTGTTGCGGGACGATTGACACAGCAGTATATAATTAACTGCTACGTTTCAGTCGAGCAACAGCGTCTAGATTATATTCGATATAATCAAAGTACATTACGTACCAAGTCTTATCAAGGGATAGTAGACTGTGTTGAATGCATCAGATGAGGTTTGACTTGGTAGGGCAGTGATTCTTCCTGCAACCTATATAGGTTCTCCAAGATGTTTGCAGCAACTTTATCAAGACTTAATGACCATTTGTCAAAAGATAGGAAGACCAGATTTCTTTATTACAATGACATGCAATCCCAGGTGGACTGAAATAACTTGCGTGTTAAAGAAATATTTCATCAAAGGTAAGTCAACGATATACGCATTTGATGGAGAAGAATGTACTGGGACCCATTGTAAAATACGTAAATACAATTGAATTCCAGAAATGCGGTCTTCCTCATATCTTAGCGGCTCTCCGCACCGACTGCAAACTCCTCCAGCTTAAAGATGTGGACAGATTCATCACAGCAGAATTGAGCGATACAGATTCATCTCTTCGTTACTACCAGTTATGCCACATGATGCATGGTCCTCATGTGTATGGATTGCCGTGTTGGGACACAGAGAGGAAGGTGTGTTACAAGAATTTCCCAAAATCATTTTGCGAAGAGACAACACACATTAGATGCATGCCTACCATGCGAGGCACAATGGGATGGTGCACTATGTGGACAACAGAATGGTTATGCCGCACAACCCATACCTCTTAAAAAGATACGATTGCCACCTGAATGTCGAGTATTATTCTTCTGAAATGGCGATAAAATAAATCCACAAGTATGTTCACAAAGGTCAGGATCGGGCTAGAATGGAAATGAAAAGTGAGGAAAGGAACAAGGTAAAGAAGTCTGTGGACAGTTGTTATGTAGGGCCAATGGAAGCTGCTTGGATGTTAAACGAACTACCCTTGCACAATAGGAGTCACAGTGTAATAAGGCTTCTTGTACATTTGGACGGCCAGCAGTATGTTGCATTCCAAGAAGGACAAGAAGACTGTGCTTAAAGACCCGAAGACCATGTTGCTTGGATGGTTTGATCTCAACAAGCAAGATTCCTCTGCAAGACACGATCCTAATGGCAATTTGCACAACAGTTACTCTGGCAAAAGACAAGAAATGGGTTACTCATATACAAGAAATGCTAAAGTAGTTGGACGCCTCGTGTCTTACCCAGGGATTCTGAAAGGTTTCATTTGAAGTTAAATCTCAACAGAATTCATGGTGCCACCTGTTATGAAGATCCAAGAACGCATGAAAACGTTCAGAGAAGCTGTGATTGCCATGCGATCAACAGAGTGCTCCAATGAAGCGATTGCTGTATTGGAAGAACCAGTGAAGACATTGATGCCTAAGCAGATGAGATATTATGCTTACTACTTAATTGAGGATGAACCTTCAGATGCCAGACAACTGTGGGAACATTTTGAACTGGAGACGATAGATTTTGGAGGCACAAGCACAGAGGCTCTTTGCAACATTGAAGCCATGCTAAACTCTGAGAACAGGACTTGTGAAGATTTTGGACTCGACAAACCAGATATTTTCACTGCTCCGGTCAACTGCATTGATATCGGAAGCCATTCACAAAAATGCCACGAAATAGAGGGAAAGTTTAATGAGGACCAGCTTGGCGTTTACAACAGGGCTTTGGGAGAATTTCAGGTGTCAACAGCCCGCTCGGTGCTTTTTCATTGATGGTCCGGGTGGAACTGGCAAAACCTTTCTATACACTGGAATTTATCAGACTCCTGGCCAAGAACAAGAAAACTACATGCATTGCTTGGACTGGAATTACTTCGATTTGTCTGCTACGCAGGACAACATCACATTGTTTCTTCAACTTGCCTATTCAACTAACCGAGGAAGGCATTTGCTTTACAAAGCCTCGCGACAAGCGCCACGAGTCCATGCTACAGGAAGTCGATGTCTTCATATGGGACGAAGCATGATACCCAGAAAAGCTCAGGAGATCATTGATCGTACTCTGAAGGATGTGATGAATAATAGCCTGAATTTCATCAGAAAAACAATGCTTAAAGATTTTGGGCAGGCTTTGCCATTACTTAAAAAAGCCACCAGAAGTCGAATTGTCTGGGAGTGCATCAAATATCCTCATACTTTGGAAAATCTTTGAAATTCATCACCTCTAAGTAAACATGCGGGTGGCAAACGGAGCAAGACACTTTGCTGACTAGTTGTTGCAGTTTGGCAATGGGGAACTTCCTGTGGAAGTGTGCAGATTTGGCGGCTTTGTTTTTTGAAGACATGTCGAATGATCGCATAGACTTATATTAGCCCCTCATCAGAATGATGAAGTAAATTGTATGAATGAAAAGATACTGTCCAAAAAACCAGGAGAGCAAAAAATTAGTTACAGTATAGACAAGGCAACTTTAAGTGGAATCGGTAAAAGTGACGCAAGAGAAGACAATTTTGCGATACTCTGATGAATATCTTCATTTACTTACACTGCCCGGTTAGGTTAGAAAGTTGGATGCATTGTAATGCTATCAGAAATCTATTGCACAGCCGACAGGCTATGCAATGGAACACGTTTATTGGTTCTAAAAATTCAAACAAGAGTATTGATTTTGAAAATAAATACAAGAGACAAAAAGGGGACTGTACTTATACCTAGGATCCAGCTCAACACAAGTTGTGATTCACAATTACCATTTGTTATATACAGAAGACAGATCCCTGTTTGCCTTGCATTCGCCCTAACTATAAACAAATCCCAAGGGCAGACCTTTCAACGAGTAAGCATTTATATTGATCGTCCTATCTTTGCACGTGGACAGTTGTATGTAGCTCTCTCAAGATGTGTGTTGCTAGGAAACATCAAGATTTTTGTTACAGAAGGATAAAGTGTTAAGTATATAGTGTATAAAGAAATAGTAGTGAATTTATTTACATTGAAGCTTGTTACACTCCTTAATAAAGTTTACGTATTGGTTAGTTGTATTTGCTTTGCCGTCCTATGTTTGCCTTTATTAATTGTTTAAATCCTATCTTTTCAGGTAGAGATAAAGATCTTTTCAGGTTTTAAAACAAAAGCAAAACAAAAATATTTGGATCTATTGTGTAGTTGTGGTCCCAGTCTCCAACGTGGGACCTTATGCATGAAGGCGAACGGCTCAAATGATCGGGTGCACAAGCACCAAGTTCACTATGTTTTTTTGGTTACATTTCAAAAACCATTATTGCCATTTATTTTTCTGTTCTCCAAACTGAGACCTAACACATGAAAGGTGAACGCCTCAACTGATCGGGTGCAAAAGCCACAAGAGAACTTTTTTTTTTTTGGGTTTAAGTTTAAAACCAAGACGAGTACAGAACCGACTGGGCTCTCCAGCCCCCTTAAATTCATTAAAACAACAGTGGGTTCGTTTACTAAGATGATTGGAATACTTATTTATTTAGCTTGCATTTTCTTAAGGAAAATCTTAAGATTGTTTAGAGCATATATAGGATTTAGTATAAGAGATTTGGCAAGAAATGCACATCGCGGAATGGAACATGGGGTTTACAATGGCATGAACTTGCCCTTATTGTTAGCTATTGTTTTATTGGCAGTGATAACCCCAGTAGTCAGACTGTTACGAAAATGCCATTATACATTCTGATATTGAGGTACGTGAAAGAACCCTGTCAGGTGAAAAGGCATGCAAAATAACAACGGCGGAAATTACTTTAAATAATATAGGTTACGAAACATGCCTAATGTTGCAATCCAAGGAAAAGGAAAGTTTGCTGTTCTGGCGCGCCTAGTAACAAATTGAACAGCCAATTGCTGTAGAGAGTGCCGGGCCTACCCCCCACGGAGAAAAAAGTGACGATTCATTCGATTGTTGTTTTTTTCGTTCGTATAATTGGAAATAAAAATCGCTTCGTCCACATCCTTGAAATTAGTATTATTTATTCGTTTTGATTTGTGAACTTATTGAACCAGCTTGAACTTGAACTGAAATGTTGAATTAAACATTTGCTTCATCTAAAAATAAATTTTTTGGGAGTAGACTGTCCGTTTCAAACTGAAAGACAAACTTCACATTCCCTGTACAGGAGAGGCATTTGTCGCAGATTTCGTGTGAGCGAGTATTTTGCTTGGTTACAAGCAGATACCGAATTCATCAAAATGACGCTTCGAGGCAGAGACACCGTAGAGTCACGACTTCCTAGGAGTAGTATCTTGCGAGCTATTGACGGTGGGGCATGGCTGCTTTAACGTGCTTACAACTGAACATAACGCTGTGAAAGACTCGATCTACACTTTGTCGGGCATACGGATTGTGGTTTTGGGTGCCTTCAACCAGCCTGATCTACACATCACGGAGTCCTTCGTGCAGCGTGTGGGGAGCCCACATGAAGTGTACATAACAAGGACTTTGCACCGAAATGAACCACATGCCGGAACCTTGGGTGAAGTACAGGCCAACATTAGCTATACAAGGCAATTCATCTTTGACCGTCATGACAACTTATGACTTGTACAAGGATACTCTACGCTGTCTCCGGCATGAACCACATGCCGGAACCTTGGGTGAAGTACAGGCCAACATTAGCTATACAAGGCAATTCATCTTTGACCGTCATGACAACTTATGACTTGTACGAGGATACTCTACGCTGTCAACATTGCAGATATGCCATCACTATGTGCCTTCAAAGTATAATGTACAAAAAAATAATTATTGTATCAATTGCATTAACCTAAATTAATCATTATTACCTATTAAAAGAACTATTGTTATGTAGTAGACAATTGTTCCAGATGATTGAGCATTTGGGAAACTCTGTGAATCGGTAAGTTAATGAATAATTTTTTTTAATTCGCAATGTGGTGTCATTACTAAGAGGTTACTTTGGCGGAGGAATTGTGAGCAATTAATATTGTTAATTATTAGATGCAACAACAAAAATAACAGGGAATTGACTTATAATTCGCCACAGTTGCTTACATGGTCCTAGTCCATGGAATTTGTAATCTTGAACTGATGTAACTCGCCAATAATGTTAGCTATTATATGTGTATTTATTGTTGACTGATCAAGGGAGTCCGATGGGTCATGATGTAGGGAGATTGCAGGGAGAGCAGCCAAATTTTTGAAAAATAGTAGTAAAAATAGGAGTATTATCTTAAAAAAAATAGGAACATAAACCTACCAAAAAAGGAAAAAATAGGAATAACTTGACTTTTTTGTTATAACAAACTGTATATATTCCAAGGCTGCATACGCGCGATGTCCCCTTAACGGTTGCTTTGGATGCCTACTCAGGTCGCAGATAGCTTCTAAATTAAGATGCCCAACGTTCGTAAGTCAACAAGTTCGAGTACAATATTTGCAGGTCCCAGCACATCTTCATGATCCAGTGCAACATCTGCAGGTCCCAGTACAACACCAGCAAATCCAAGCGCATCAAAGGAGAGCTGTGAATTAGTACCAACCAGTATTTTGAATTCTCCTTTCAAAGATTTAAAATCTGCAATATTACTTACTTTGTACCCTCCACAATCGGATGCAACAAAACTAGCTATGAAAAATGCAACCAAGAAGCGGAAAAAGGTTCAGAAGAAATCGGGAGAAATTCTTACGGAAAAAGATGTTGTTGAAAGATTACTACAAGAAGAACAAGACAGACAGGCAAAGAAAAGAAAATTAACCTAATCATAATCTTCAGGGAAAAACAAACTAGAAGACAACATAATCTACACATCTAATGCAGAAGACTTCATCTAGACCAGAAGACGTCCAAACTTTAAATGCAGTTACACCAGAAGACGTCAAGACCGGTTCATGGGTGGTGGTAGAATACGCTGGCAAAAGGTCAATTTCTCAGTTCTTTGGACAAATTACTAACGATAATGATGTTGATGAAACATATGAAGTAAAATTCTTGGCGAAATCAGGACAAAAATACATCTTCCCTGAAAAGGATGACATTGACATGGTTGAGGTTGATAGCATTGTAAAACTGTTGCCAGAGCCCAGATTTACAGAACAGACAGAATATATGTATACCCACATACTACTCACTTTAACCCGGCAAGAAAACAATTGCCTAATTAAGGTAAGCAATTTTCAATATATTTGAAAGTTATATTTTTTCCTCTTTTCCATGTTAAAATCAAATACCAACTAAAAACAGGTGTATTTAATACCCAAATTACCCCACCTGATCCTATGCAGCTACAAGTCCTTGATTTTACCATGCTACCAAAGATATCGATGACCGAAGAGGCCAACAAATGAATGCCCGGCCACGCGACCTGCCAGTGCCCTATAAGTTTAGTAAGCAATATATCTGAAGGATATAGAGGGAGGGTGTCTGATAACACTATTGAAGACAAAATATAAAGACAAAGTGCCTTGCGATTCCCAAGTAATAAATGACAGAGGCTTTAAACATTCTGGCAGACTGCTTTCTTAAAAAAGATGTTCGATGCAGCATTTCAATGAGAAGCTCTTGTCCAAATTGCTGCGAATGTTTTTTGGATGGATGTTCGGGTTTAATAGCGTAAAGGCAGCTAGAGCCATACTGAGCCAAACACTAGGTTATTCTAAAAGATTACAATGGTACATGAAAATTATACAGATTGTTTAAAGTCTAAATCAACCACTAGTTTTGGTTTACTTTAGTTTGAATTATCATTCCACTAGGAGGCTATTGGCGTTGTATTTTAGAACCACAGTCAAGTGACGAGCCGACACCCGCGCAGGCACTTAACACAACCATTAAGGGCGACATCGTTCGCAGGGTTGGGACTCCCTATACACGGGGTATTATTCGACAAAAATTTTTGGCTGCATGGGCCGTTAATAGGTTGGAAATTATTTTGACAATGCTCGGACCCAAACCCAGGACCTTTCGCATTCAAGACGAGTGTCTAATCGACTGGAGATGTCGGATCACGTGACCATGTTTATGAGTTCGTGGCGTGTGGGAGTTTCCACTTTCGCTCGCTCTTGCTTCGCCCGCGGTGTTTGAAAGTTCGGAGGAACTTCATTAGTTTATTTTTTCAAGATGAAGTAACTTGCTCGCTCAATCAATAAACACTATCTTTATTTACTTATTTTCAAATTTAGTAAGACTGTTTTGTTTATTTCCTCTACTATCATTTGTCTGCAGTGTATGTTTTTAAAGAAGATTTTTTATTCAAGTTTTGGTCAGCTGTTTATCTGCTTATTATTTATTCCAAAGTTATTTTTCCATCCACTGCTATTATAAGGAACCATGATAAAGAGGCTATTAGTAGGCAAGTATAAACATGCTCTTGCGCCATTGTAAAGCCTTAGAAGCTGCTTGAACCAGGATTGAACCAAAAAACAGAAGACATTCTGCGAAGAGGATATGCAAGTAAAATTTATATGATTAAGATTTATTTTATTCACAATTTTAAACAAATTTTCGGAGTTTATAAAAGTTGACATTTTTAGGAAAAATATCTGTTAACTACAAGCATGTTGTTCAAGCTAAGTCATTCCAAGAAAACAAAGCTTGTGAAAAATTCCAGTTCTGAAGCTCAAGAAACTGTTTAGTTTTTGTTTGAACTATCCTCGCACTGACGGGCGTCGTAATCTGAAGAAACTGAAAGCAAATAAAATTTGCAACATAAAAAATATAGTGACTTGAAGCAACTATGTTTTGTCTTGGGTTTTTCAAAATCGTGTCTGTACGAGGAAGAGTCACTTGGTCGCAGTATGAAAGCAAACACAACAGTCCGTACCTAATGTCCAGACAAAGAGGAACGAACGAAAAATTCAATTGGAACAAGACATTCTTGATGCAGTAAGATCATGTGCAAATTCCTATAAAACTGCATGTCACTCAAAATAGATTTAAAAACAAGACAATATGAAGTTTATACATTAAATCTGTTTCTATCACAATGTACATTTTCAATGCAAATGAGCCTTTTCTCAAAATCTACTCACTATTTTGCTTCATTGAAATTTTTTGTCCATATGTATATTGTAAAAAAATTTTATATAATTTTTTGCTTTTACAGGGATGTTCGAGATCAATATTGATTAATGTAAACAAACAATGTTTTTAGGAATGATTAAATAATGGGAAGTGTCAAATCGAACATTTTTGATAGAATAGAAAATGAAAACTTTTTTATCTTATAATTACTAAAACAAATTGCAGAAATATCATCTAAAGCACTATAGTCTCTGCTAAAGTATGCAAATACTCAGCTAACACGCAACAAGATTGGATTTATACCATTCAGCTGCAATGTTAAGACTACAGTCAATAGTTTCAGTTACTTTTAAATTGTCAGAAACACAACTTTAAAACAAAACGGTTACCCTTCCTTAAAAGAAATAAACTTCCAAGACTGCAGTTTGCGAAAACAAAAAGGACATGGTAGAAAAAAAGATCGAATAATCAGAATAATAGAAATTGCCGCCATCGTTGAAGAAGAAGACAAGACAGGCCTAGGCCAGTGATGGGTCGGTCCGGAGACCGGAATGAACGGATCCGAAAGAACGGGTCCTCAAAAGAAACGAATCGATCCGGTCCACTGTTTCAAAAGGAACGTGTCCATCGTTCCAACTGCATAATTTCGAAATTTGTGCGAACTTTTTCTTTCTTTTAATTTAAAAAAATGTAGAATTTACAAATTTTATAAAACTTGGAATTTTGCCTGAAATTGGATTAAAGAACTCCATCTTACCGGTTTAAGAGGACTCCCTTCCCTTGAAATTCCCCATCTTGAAAATCGTAATGTTATTCCTATGGAAAACATTCGCAAGTCAATTACCGCCACAATTTTAATAAAAGGTTACTAGTTTCTTGTATCATTGTAAAGAACGAAAGGAACTAAAAGGCTAAAATTAATTTGTTTTTTAAAAATCACATATTTAGTATTTTTAATAATTTTTTGAAGTTAGTAAAAAATGGAGTAAGCATAAGTTATAATTTTTTTTAAAAATATTAAAAATACTAAATACGTGATTTTCACAAAACAAATTAATTTTAGCCTTTTAGTCCCTTTCGTTCTTTACAATGGTACAAGAAACTAGGAACCTTTTAATAAAATTGTTGCGGTATTAATTGACTTGCGAATGTTTTCCATAGAAATAACATTACGATTTTCAAGATGTGAAATTCCCAAGGGTGTCCTCTTAAATATGAATACACCCCGGGTTTTGAGAGTCAGACTTCCTCAACTAGATTTTAATTATGTTTCCGAATTAAATTTAATTGATGTTTACAAATCTTAAGAAATGAAGATATGACGCATTAATATTTTCAGCACAAGTAAGGAATTTGTACTTCACAAAACTTTTCCAACCGTACAAGAGGATGAATGCTTTGTTTTCTGATATTAACATGGCTTAATGGCCGATTGAATTTTGGCATATGGCGGCCTTTGATGAAGTTGAACATTTAACGTAGAGCAGCTCTTCCCATCCAGTTGTATGGGTTTAGGTTGCCGCCTCGGTGGCACACTCGTTAGGATTCTAGCCTTTGGAGCTGCTGAGGTTAGGTTTCATAGTTTTCAATAGGTGAACAACCTCCTCTTTAGAAAAATCACACTCGATACATATCTGTTCTTCATTACTTTCCCTGAAACATGAACATTTTTAAAATCTTTATTAAAAACACTATCAAAAAAGTCATTCAAAAGATTTGCCATTTTCATGTCGTCATGGATTAACTGCCCTTGACTACCTTTAAATGGTCAAATAGAGTTACCCTGCTTTACATTACCTCTCGCATAAGCGAAAAAATCTTTAGGGTTATTCTTAATATCAATAGCGAGATTCTCCTCTAATGCAGATTTATGTTGCCTACTCATATTATTAAACTCTCTCCTAGCAACTCTGTAAGCTTCCTGATCAGCTTCTCTACCAGATTGTTTAGCAATTTTGTAATCCTTCTGCTTTAACCTAAGGGACTTTTTAATATATCCTTCGAAAACCACATAGGATACAATTTCCTTTGGGAACTTTTATTCTTGAATTTAACATGTTTTTTCACAACATCATTTAGTTTAACCTTAAACTCATCTCATAGTTCAAAAGTATGGGTACCCACCAGCCCTTTATCAAAAGCTAATGCAACATCCTGTCTCAGGTTGTTGAAATTAACATCTCTGAAACATGGAACGACTCTTACACTATTATTCTGTATGACCTGAAAAATAATATCAAATTTAATACTATTATGATCACTCTCCCCTAAGTGATCACTGACAATAATGTTCTGCACTCTATCTTCACAACTGCTCAAAACTAAATCCAAAATAGCATTACCTCTAGTACACTCCTTTGCTAACTGGTACAAAAAAACAATCATCTAAGACCTCAAGAAAATCTAAACCCTGACCTGACAATTAGTAATCACATTATATTGTCCCAGTTAATGTTTGGAAAATTGAAATCCCCCATAATCACAACTTCATTTTTTGTGACAAATCTCTCTTATGAGGTTATACAGTACGGTATCTTGCTCCACATTACTGTTGGGTGGTCGATACACATTACCTACAACCAGATGATTACCATTACCATTAGTCAACTTAACCCATACAGAGTCATACCTTGAGAGTCACTCTTGAAGTTTAACTCAATGTAATTTTTCCACATTTACTCGAACCATTGCCCCCGTTACTATTACCTATTCCCGAATTCCCCACTATGGCCTTCACCCTATGCCACTCCTCCTCCAAACATACCTAGTTTTTTTAAGCAAGAGTGTTCATTACAAGCCTGCTTACCTCATTTACCCCTCTAGTGCTCTCTGTCTCTTGCCATCCACTCAACTTGGCAACCTTAAGAATCTCAACTTCATAAAAAAAGAATACAAAACACAAAACATAAGCTTTTCTAAAACAAAACCAACCTAGTTCCTGGTCAAATGCACTGAAAATCCGCGCAATGTTTTTATTCTGTCTGCCTTTTCAGAAAGCACGTTCTACCAGAGACATAACATAGAGTGGACTGCGCATTGGCAAACCTAAAGTGTCCTAAACATCTAACTTACACAGTCACATGACTGTGTCGCGTTTGGCTCGCATCTATGGCGAGTTTACCATTTGGCGAGTTTTTCCACAACGACCTGAACACAGAGGCCGACAATCTAATGTTATGATAAAGAAGCTTGGAAAGGAGCAAGGATGAATCGCTAGTATTTTAAGATCCTCTGAAGATTATTTCTTTGATTTTGTGCGCCTATTTAAGATTACTTGATCTATTGAGGGTGGACTCTATTAAAAATTAATTTAAAAGAACATTAGTAGGTTTATGTAGAGTGTTGCTGTAATATGGTGTATAAGTTGGTATTGACATGGTGAATATTTTCTGCCGTCTCTATAACTTTCGTTCTAACGGTCCGATTTTTTTAAAAAAATCAAATATATATATATTTTTTGAAATATTGCTTCTTCCTTTATTTAAAAAAAGTCAAATATATATATTTTGAAATATTGCTTCTTCCTTTATTTCATCTGGAATAAATCAACTTTCTAAAACACATCAACATATTCCAAATTCAACAAATGCTCTACTTTTTAAATATAAATAACTCAAAAACTACGATTGCAAAAACAGGTTTCGTTTTGACCAAATTGTAAAAAAAAAATATTCTACTTCTAAGCTGTCAATGTTCAGACCATTAGTTTAATTGACTTGGCCCAAAATATTTATTATAATTAGAGTTCTAACAGCGTTGATTTAATCGTGAATATGATTCTTCAGTATAAAAGAGCTTTTAGAATAAATTCCCTCGATAGAAATTATAGTTTATGACGAACACACAATTACTAAAAGTATGCAGAACTAAATAAATTTTACCCGTGAAAGTGTGACTAATCCTTTTTTATACCCCTCTTTACAATTAGGAATTCACAAGCATTTGGCATCTTGCATAAAACGTTACTGAATTAAGAGTACAACATTCACGATTGTTAACATGCTCAGAGATTTAAAGAATGTAATTAAATATTTATTATTTAAGCCAAAAGAGAAAAATTCCAACAATGCTCAAAAAATCGTCTGCAAAAACATTAAAAAAAATTCAAGCTGCCGTGATTGGTAGAAACCCACGTGACTGATGGTAGTCTCCTCTTCGGTTTGCTAGCTGATATTCAGGTCTTGCGACAATTTGGAATAGTTCGTAACGAAATGGTAGCGTTAAGTTGCCATATGTAGCAACCTTTCCCCTCTTGGCGATTTATGATGTTTAGGACACAATGCTAATCTGCAAGGGCTAGCGGTTTTTTAGAAAAAACTGGTTTTCCATTTTCCATCGGTTTTTCCCTAAAAAACCGGTTTTCGGTACCGTAGGGCCTCATACAAAAAAACCGGTTTTCAATCAAAACCGGGACCACCGGTTTTTTGAAAACCGGTTTTGGTTTTCCATCCCTAAGCTGCTTTACTATGAATGCGCAGTCCACTCTATGTTATGTCTCTGCGTTCTACTTGCGGACGTAGCACTGCGCTTTCCCTATTGGGCAGACCAAACAGATCCTCTAGACGCATGCGTTTGAAAAAACAAGTTGGTTTGTAACAGAATCTGTCACTTACACCCAGCGGAGAAAGTGGGAAAAAAATAACTGAGGGGATGCCTTCAATTAGAATGCCATGCCCATCCCTACCTCTATGGATAATGTATTTGAGAGATATAAGAAGTGGGGGGATGGATAGCCATTTTCTTGAAAAGTGGGGTGACGCGTCACCCCGTGTCTACCCGCACTTTCAGCACTGCTTACACCGCTTCCACACAACATTTACGCAGAATATTAAACACGCTACAACACCTCAGAAACAAATTCGCCAAGCAGGGCCTTAAGCTAGTTTTAATTCAAACTTTTATAAGTCAAAATTAATAATTTTCTTTAATCTTCTTCTGCAGATTTGAAAATTAATCTTTATCGTTTGCCAATTTTTTTTGAAGTTCGAATGATAATGATATATTTTATAAATTACTACTTTTTTGCAGCCGCAAATATACATTTCGAAAAATAAATTTGTGAAATTGTTGCTATAAAATAAAAGCTAAACTAGAATTTTTTATGCATCTTTCTTCATTCATATATAATGAATCTTCAAAATAACTTTATTGTGCAATTAAAACAATCCAAATTGAATTATATCACAAAAATAAATATTTTTTCAATAATTTTATTCTTATTTTTAATAAAGTTTCACGGACGTTTGATGTAATGGCAACAGTGAAAATATTGAATAAAAATGGAATTCGCATGTTAGTTCAATGTAGATTAAATTTTTAGTTATTTAAATTTTAAATGAACTTCTTATTCAATTTTTTTAATGAAATATGGAATGTAGCCTAAACTGATTTTTTGCTTTAAAATGACGTGTCCCTCTTGTTTGTGAGACTTGCGGTTCGTTCTGTGAAAGTGGGTGATAGACGGACGGACTGAACGATTATAAAATCTTCCACTTTTTACGTTATAAACGTAGTGTGGAAGCTAAAAAATGGACATAGCCATACAAAAATTATTTTATTAAAAAATATTTCAATTAAAAATTATTTTATTAAAAAATATTTCAATTAAAAATTATTTTATTAAAAAATTATTTTAACTACAAACTATTTTAATTTAAGATTATTTTAATAAAAAACAATTTTAATGAAAACTATTTTAATTATGAATTATTATTAAATACTATTTTAATTATGAATAAATGTTATTAAGAACTATTTTAAATAAGAATTATATTAATTTAATATTTTATTGAAAAATATAAATAATTTTTTTATAGTTGCGCCCCAGCTTGACAAAATCGGAATCAAATAGGAAACTTTGTATGTGTGAGGCTTGAGGGTGCTTCTCTCCTTTTTCTAAACCTTGCAAATTATCTTTTAAAAAAGGTAAAATGTAGAACATGGAAGTCATTTTCGAACAAACACAGCAAACACGAGACACTCAATGAAAAGCAACACACTTCTACTGAATGGCGTTTGTTTATGCCCAGATGTGCCCAACAGTCATATTGACGTCACACTTCAACGGCTTTTGAAACAGTGGACCGGACCGATTCGTTCCTTTTGAGGATCCGTTCCTATAGACCCGTTCATTCCCAACCGACCCATCACTATTTTATTTCTGGTTCTACTGACTACTCCCTCCATACCAGACCAGTCCATACCCTCCATAACAGACCAGTCCATTCGTTTTCGTTAAGAAGGGGTAAAACGGTAAAGGTATAAGGTAACGGCGCAGATAAGTTAACTTTGTTTTTGTATTATAGAAATTGGTTAGTAGTCCTGATGCATTTGCGATTTGAAAACACTTCTTCAGTGAAATTGTTTCCACTTACTAGTGATATAATTAGTTTAGATGTTTTTAAAATATAGTCCGATTCTGAAGAAATAAAGCAGTGTTTGCTTTGATTTAGTTGTGTTTTTGAATTCTTAAATGATTTTAGATGTTACATAAGCTGCTCTAGCACTTTCACCACGAGCATTTTCTGTGGATTATCGTAATCATAAAGTTGAAAGGTTCGGTCTATTTATGTGTTTCGTTTTTCATCCTTAAGTCTACAAAATGTAGATTAATCATTAATTCATACGTGAAGATTTGAACAACTCGGATGTTTACAGGAAAATCTTATCTTGTTGAATGTTTCATCGAAATGTTTGATTTATCTTTATTAACCTTCAAAGCACCGATTTTTTTCTTGTAAAAATGTATAACTTGCCTAAAATGCTGCAGTCTCAATATCGCATCAAAATGGTAAAACCAATCGCGGTGCATGTTTGTTGAGTATTAGCGTACTTGACAGAGATTACAGTTGCTTTTAGAATCTATGTTGTTTGCTTTTAGACTGGATATTTATTTTGCACTTTAACATAAATTGTTGGTATTCTTTTTTCAAAAAGAAACTTGTTTATATGACATGGTTTACAATGCATGTGAAAGTGGTGTTGGTTGTAGACTATTTCCTTGGTCCAAACCTAAATTGCAAACATATTGTGGTAAAGTCAACCTTGCTCATGTAATGTCTGGTTTGAATGAAAGAATTCTGTTATTTCTGTAAAAAAAAAGTAGATAAGCTAAAGTGGCTCAAGTCTTATTACATGTTGGTTAAGTATTTACATACTTGGCAGGGGCTGTTACATGCTTTAACGACTTGGTTAGACTACTGATTATTCACTTGTCTGAACTCCAATTGCCTAAATTATTATCGTATTGGTATTGATCTAATGTCTTGTTTTTTCGTTTTTCTTATTTTAAATCTAACTTGCCCAAAGTGACTAAGTCTTAACATTGCAACAGAATGGTTAAACCTATCTTGTTGCATGTTGGCCGAGTATTCACATACTTAGAAGAGACGTTCACTGCAAGAGTTGCTGTAATTACGCATTAAACAGTAGCAGATGCCACAGCCGGTTTGAATTGTGTGTGGTTCTAAAATACGATGCCCTTTGCCAATAGAACTGGTGTTGCTCTAGTGCGACTATTGAAACTTAACCAATTTGAATTATGGTTAATTTCCATCATCAGGTGCCTTTGTCGCCAAGCGATTTGGCGTTTTTTGTAGCAAGCGATTAACAATTTTTTTTGGTGATACGGCGAAAAATCTTTTCGTCCAATTGTCGGCGCTGGTATAATACTTGCACGGAATTGTGGGTAAGAAGCCCAGATGATGTGCGCGCACAATGGAATTATTTTGTTCTTAATTTATTTTTTCGTCCAACTAACGACGCTGTTGATACTTGCGAGCGATGAATTGTGGGTAAAGTTGCGCGCTCATCGTAATCGCGGTTACGGTTAACTCTGAATATCTGGTTTTGGTTATTATATTTCGGTTATTTTTTATTCTGAATATTTTGTCGATTTGAAGAGGGCCGGTCTGCTAGCTGCCGGGGGCCCCAAACAAAATTTTATGCTTTCAACAGACTCTTCAATACTGCCTGATGTTGGATACTGATGTTTTTTTAGAGAAAAAAAAATTGCCCGCGGCCCCAAACGGGTATTTAGGCTTTCAATGGGCCCTACAATACTGCCCGATGTTGGATACTGATGTTTTTTTCGAGAAAAAAAAATTGCCCGGGGCCCCAAACGAGTATTTAGGCTTTCAATGGGCCCTACAATACTGCCCGATGTTGGATACTGATGTTTTTTTAGAGAAAAAAAATTGCCCGGGGCCCCAAACGAGTGTTTAGGCTTTCAATGGGCCCTACAATACTGCCCGATGTTGGATACTGATGTTTTTTTAGAGAAAAAAAATTGCCCGGGGCCCCAAAAGGGTGCGTACAGAATTGCCACTCGTGTAGCTCTAAAGCGACGAAAATTCAAAAGAAACTAAACTGCGTACGGGATAGCCACTTGTGTAGCTTTAGTACGGCGTTAATTCAAACCAAAGTGGATTGCCAATCGTGCAGCTCTATTGCGACGTTAATTCCAACTAGACTGGATGTTTGGGTTTGACCTGGGAGAAAAAAATAACTTCCAACTCTCCCGTAGCTTTCCGCGATCCATTAACCTTAGAGATCAGTGAAAGAAACTAGGGTTGCATCGGCGTAATGGAATCTGGCAATGATAAAGCTCGCGAATTTCGCCAAGAATTTGTTGTTTTTCGACAAGCGCCAAGCTGCACCGAATTCTTGAAATTTACCTGAATTATTGTCACTTGGGGTATTAACATGAGGGCGTTTTAATTTAGAGCCATTGTCAAGTGAGAAGCAGACACCTGAGTAGGCATCTGTTATGATCAATATTTGTTTTCTATGATGTGGCAACAGTGCATGTAAGATGTTTACCGGAATAAATATGGCTGACCGCGTTACAAACTACTTGTGTCATAAATTCAATACATTTTTTTTTTACAATAACATTATGTACACTAGTTACAAGTAGTCCGTTTCTTTATTTAAGAAGAAAGAAACCAAGTGTGGCTTCTGATGTCCGGCATATTGTAAATTTCTTCTCCTCCTGGCTTATAAAATGATCCTGTGCCTTCTCAACTAAGCTCTGCATACTTTTTGAACTCTTCAGCCAATTGCACGTTTAAATGGGTGCTGCCTGATACTAGGATGGCCTTTAAAGCCTCGTCCAAAGTTTTATGAGTGCTTGTGTCCTTTTGTTTAACCTTTTTCTTCCTCTTCTGGCCTTTTGTTTAGTTATCCCTTCTCTTAGGTTTTTAAGTTCTCAAAGTGAACCAATGGTCCCACCATCTTCGGCCTTGACTTTTTCAGCGTGTCCTTAATCTGCTTCCCACAAGCGAATATCTCACAACTCGCTGGAGCTCCCAATGCCGATGATACGGAATTTCTTTGGTATAACAATGTATCGGGAGTTTTCATAGCATTTTGAAATGCTGCGAGAAAAGGGAACCATAGAGACTTAGGTTGTTGTTCATTGAAGATTTTAGAGATTTCGGCTTCTACTGTTGCAGCAACTGGTGTCCACGTGTCTTCAGTAAGTATGAGTGCACCTGTAACATTCGGTACCAATTTGTAGACTCTGTAAGTTCCAACTGTGGTTGAATCTTTCGAGTTAGCAATGTATTGTGTAATGCAAGACAAAACTATGTGGCAGTTATGATCAATGGTGAAATCCACAGCCCCAGCTATAGATTTGGCAGTAGTTTGGAGCCCTGTATAGAGTTAAGAAAGCGTCGTGGCATCTTCTTGGAAAGGTTTCAACTTGTTAATGCCTACTCCTTCTGTCTCCATAATCGTGGGTATCTAGTTTCAAATAGTTTATATCTGCCTGTTATTACTACTCATTGATCAACTGAGAAAAACAGAGATATCAAAGAAATCAGTCACATTCTGTCCTGAAACGAAGATTGACAATCCACCAGAAAATGCAGAAGAACCTACCCATTCCAGTTGGTTAACTTTGCCACAACACTCCCATACAATGCCTCAACACTCGACTCCACCTAGAATGCTACCTGGTGGACAACATCTGTTGACTTCATTTCTTCTCCGATCAACACGTCAGCGAAGGAGACCAGATTATTTGAATGACTATGACACTAACTAAATTCTAAATTATGTATTTCAATAAGCGTGGGAGAATTGTTATGATCATTATTTGTTTTCTATGATGTGGCAACAGTGCATGTAAGATGTTTACCGGAATAAATATGGCTGACCGCGTTACAAACTACTTGTGTCATAAATTCAATACATTTTTTTACAAATAACAAAGACATTTTAATTAAGACATTTTAGCATCTTATGCATATTTTAAAGTAATATTCTTTGCGGCATCAGGACTTGATAACACTGCATATTCAATGTGCCTTCCCTTTACAAAGGATATTATTCGTTGGACATTTTGAGGCTGCACCGGCCAATTGTTGGCAGTTGTTTTGGCAATGTCCTTTCACGAACCTGGGACTTTTTGCATGCAAGGCCAACCTGGATGG
Source organism: Hylyphantes graminicola (assembly GCA_023701765.1). NCBI lineage: Eukaryota > Metazoa > Arthropoda > Arachnida > Araneae > Linyphiidae > Hylyphantes > Hylyphantes graminicola. Next base: position 10,947,405 of record CM043112.1, read on the forward strand.
CTGGGGTCCATCCATGGTTTTTACAGGGTTTCTTTTTTTGTGAATCAATTTTGTGAACACCTTATTTTCGTAATTTTTTTGCGTAACATTTCAAAACTGTGTGATTGTACACAACTTTTTAAAAATGAATTACTTTCAAAAGTATATTACTTTCAGCATTTAGAAATCGAAAATAATGCGTTTGATTTGAATAAAAATTACTGATTATGAAAGATAATGAGGTATTTTAATACATCAGAAAGTTTGAGTTTTTTTTAGAAACCTAATTATTCATGTTGCAATTAATTACAATTAAGGAAGGGTATTCGCCTCTGTATTCCATTCCGCTGAATGAAACTCCAGGGCGTCAAGGAAATAGAACTGGCGGTATCCACAATACAGGGCACTTCGACATTGTTAGAGGGCTGAGTGATGTTTATTTTTAAACTGTCCCAGGTTAAAAATTAATTGTTACATTGTATTAAATTTTTGTTATTGTGTAGTTTTATTTTTGGTATGCTTGAGGTGCCTGTTACGTCATTTAAAAACGCTTTTTTAGTTGCCTGGGTTTACATTTCCTGAGTGAACGGGCATTCACTTCTATTGTTCCAAAAGCTATTTAGTTTTTTAATCAGGTTCGAAAATTGCGTAGAATATTCTATAATAGAACTCTTTGATTCTTTTTATTTTTGACATTCCAAAAGTCAAGTAACAAAGACTACTTTCGATTTATACAAAAACAAGCATGCCGCTATTAGCGACTATACAAACATCCGGTTTCTCCGTTGCTAACCGGGAGTACGCAATACTGAGTTCATTACATCTATAATGAAATGCATTAATAATGCTCCTTGCAACTGGCATTGGCGACTTGGGGCATTAGGGAGTGTTACTCTCGTTTGTTGGTAATGTGTGTGATGTTTGAGTTGTATCTCAATACTCATATTTTAGTCGATTTGCTTGATAACTTGGATTTCTAAAATTGATGGGCCGTGCGTTGGTTATATTGTGGGTTATAATATGATCTAGGCCAAAACTGATAAAAGTTTCGGGGTCAGAAAATTAAGCTATTGAAAATAGCTCTCTTGACACGGCCTAGTCATCATGACCGAATTTGAAATCCTAACCTTAGACAAGATAAAGTAAAAATAGACCTTTGGAAAAGAATTCCATACTTGGTCATTTTCAACAAGACCTCGAATTTCAGAAATAATCAGTTTGTTCTTCTGTTAAATTTTTAAGATAATTCTTATGCGGTCTAAAACTTCACATTCAACAACTATTTTTCTTCTTAGCTTTGGCCACCATCAATACATTTACAAACTTGTTACTCTTTTCTACCAATAACCATAGACTGTATCATCATGGATTCCTGGTTGCTTAAAAAAAGCTTATTTGTCGACTTTGTAAGCAACTAAAATTTTAACTTTTAACATACCCGTTTCGTTTAAATTCTTGGCTTCCTTTTTACATCCTATAAGCCTTTTAAGAGTTCACCTCCTGAAAATAAATTAAGAAAAGTGAGATTTGAGAATTACAGGGAATTCAACTTTCAGTTTGGGGCTGGTGAGCCTAGTAGTTGGTTTAGGCTTTCGCCTAACCACGGGTTAACCATTGGGAATAGCTGAAGGGTCCAGATCTTTAATAGCTAACTCTGGAACACAGCATCCAGTGATGATTACATATGCAATATCAAGAAGATACAGCTGAAATAATTGCTATTGTAATTATATATTAATAATTTTATATTTAATCAATGGCTTTGCTTTAAACAGTTACATTGTACAAAAAAATATGCGAATACAACCACATGGACTGAAATAGGTTTGTTTGAAGGATTCCATCTTGTGAACCTTATCTGCACATTCGGATTGTTTCCGAGGATGCTAACATGATTATGTATATAAGTTAGTAAAAGGTATGAACTGTATCTTAGACCCATTCAGTATGACTTGCGGCTTTACGCTTTGTGTAATGATAAGATAAATAGGCCATCAAAACCAGGCATGTTTTGGGTAAGTAAACATAAGTGTTTATGCTTCTCTAAGAAAATAAAATCTCCTGTCCGAAGTTGGTAACAGCATTAGGACCAGCATGGCACAGAATATGAATTCTGTGCCATCAAAGTAATGGGCTATAGGCGAATTTACTTCATGATATTCTGAGTCTTGTGTTTCAAACTCGAAAAAGATATGCATACTATCACAGTTCAAAACAAGTTTATTTGTCATGAAACAATGATGTTCAGATATACATTTACAAAACTTTTACAATTAAGGCATTTAGCAAGACCGCAGATAGGAGGACTGGACCTGTTCTCGCATCTTTTTGACTAATGAAACAATCAAAAGACGTACGATTTATGATATTTCTTTCAATCGGTAAGCTGCTCCAATTGAAAATTTACTGAGAAGCAAGTGGGACACATAGTATTTGGGCAGCGATGATCTCTTTTTTTTTTGTTGTAACCTATTTCACAAGACTCACAGTAGTTAGCATGTCCGAGAAAGACGTTTATTTTTTCCATTGCTTGATAGTGCTGTTCTTGTTGATTGAAGTTTTTGACAAAATGTTGATGTTCGTTTTCCCATGGTGGTGAGAAACACCTATGACTCGCACAAAAAAAAACAATACGATGAAGGTAGTGAAGATTAATTCAAATATTAATTACTACAACCAAAAATCTTATAAAAGGTATTCTCCAAAACACAACATTTTCGTTTTTCCTAGTTTTTTTCAACAACCCCACACGACACAGCCACAGTTAGTTTTTTTTCTTCTTTCACAGTTAATGAGACGCTCGTTGCGCCCTCTGGCGTTCCCAGATGGATTGGATAAGGTCTGATCTTTACAGTAATCATTTGTCATTTTTAATGACAAAAACTTTGGAACGACTTTCTTGTTCATAACAGATTTCGTAATCTTTTTGAATTTATCATCAAAGGTTTTTTAAAAGTACTTAGTGCTAAATAGAAAATAGATGTTCGACCACTTTCACAGCTGTCAGCCTCTTGAATTTTTCAAGTTCTTCATATAAGAACAATGCTGGATACTCATTAATTATATCACTTCTTGGAACTTTTGCGTTTTTCTCATTGAAACAAATACGTTACCAGCAGTAATGTTGAGATTTTGTTTCGATCCTGGCTTGAATGTTCTTTTTCACACTCGTCACTCATAATTTTTCTGTGCACTTCCTGGCTTTAATATGTTAGGAGTTGCCCAATTTAGTTCACCTCTCTTTGGGTTGATGTTTTCAAATTTGGGCACCTTCTTACCTTCAACTCTGCCAGTATTTCAGTTAAGCCCTACTTCTAGTCTCGAATGGCCTTATGACTGTGGTTTTAAAATACGACGCGGGGGGTGGGGAGCCCAGTCGGTTAAGCACTCGCTTAGCATGCGGAAGGATCCAGGTTCGGGTCCGGGCATCGCCAAAAAACAGTTGTCGACCTATAAAACGGCCCGTGCAGCCAAAAATGTCCGAATAATACCCCGAGTAAGGGAGTGCACGCTAAATATCCTTCAAAGTCCTAACGCTGCGTACGATGTCGTCCTTAACGGTTGCGTTGGGTGCCTATTCAGGTGTTGGCTCGTCACCTGACTGTGGTTCTAAAATATGACGCCCGTCGCCAATAGCCCTTGTGTAGCTCTAGTGCGACGATATTTCAAAACTTACCTAAAAACGAATCGCCTTACCTTATCCTTTTGATTTTATTGAGCATTTTAATATCAAGCCCATTGATTCCTCCTCCAATTCTGTTTCGAAGATGGGGATATCAAGAGGCTACCTCCCCGCAAACTTCGATTCTTGCACTCTTATTTGGAAACTTGCACTCTTTTTCGGAAACGGCTTATATTGGTGCGCATAGGTGGTCTTGGAAGTTTTCCTTCATCTTGGGAAAGAATCCTTCTGTTGGAAAGGGCGTCTAGCAACTTCTTCAAAATGAAGATAGTGTACAGTTGTCCACTGTTGACATCTCAGTGACACAACTGGTAGTATGTTAGCAGAGTCTTGTGTTGATTGAATGGGCTCTTCGAAAGTCAAATTTTGAAGTACTTCCTGACTACCATTCAGTGTATTTTCTTTTAAAAGACATACTTTTACTTTTTCCTTATCAGCTACTTCATTTAAATTTTTTTACATCAACAATCTACTGGAAATCTGTATTTATATTTTTTAGGAAGTATGTACTTGACTATAGGTTAAAAGACTGTTCAACATTCGGGGGCAATTCTTCTCAAAACTTCAAAATCTTCAACTTAGTCGACTCTAAGAAGTGTATCGCCTCCTTCATCTGTAAAAATAAAATCAAGCTAAAACAAAGGGAAAAATATTGACAATAATTAATAATTTTCACCCCCTCCCTCATTCTATTTAACTGCTCTCTGGATCTCTTTCCTAAGGCCTTATTTAATATGCTGTTTTTTCTCTTTGAATCTAATAGGATCAGAAAAAGATAAATGTTGACACCAAAGTTTTTGGTCAGAAAAATTATCGTGCTGGTATTTATTTGGTCTAGGATAGTCACAAACGTTTTAACTTTGAAATTTTGTTTGGCATCAAATACAACTTGATTCTGCAAGTTTTCATGTGTTTTTCTTTTGGATTATCAGTATTTTTTTTAGGGAACTCGTTTTCTATAATGATGCCATTGAAGGAATGCTTATTTTCTTTGATTTTCTTATCAAATTCAAATATATCTGTCATCTTTCAAGATTCCTTGCTTGTGTATAACCCAGATATTTTTTTTGTTGTATAGCCTTCTAGTGTGACTATAATTCAAACCTAACCAAATTTTTTTGTTGGAAAAAAATGGTTAAAAAAAGCAAAACTCGCTCCCTCAAAGTATGTTGTAACAAGCAACCGTATAATGGTCGGTACATGGTATGCACTCGACTAAATAACTGTAATATAGATAATCCAATAATGGTGTGGGATAATGGATATAGATAGTCTGATAATGGTGTGGCGACTTTGAAAATCACTAAGCGCATTATTGCTGTCATCATTGCAAAAATTGATTGGCTAGGGATTTTAGCTCTTTTACGAGATGTGGTTTGTCAATTGATGTGTTTAACTGGCATATCGTTTCTAAGGCATTCACATTATTTAGTATGCCGTTTTTTTTTTATCTCATTGAATCTTTTAGGATCAAAACACGTTAAATCCTGATAACAAAGTTTTTTTATTAGATAATTTGTTATCATGCTTATATTGAGGACTTCTTCATTGGCATACTTTAGGTTGCTAACTATGTGAGCAAAAATCAAAATTTTCTTTCTGAAATTAAAAAAAAAAATCCAATAAGGATTTCAAAAGACACACCTGTTAGCAATTCCAAGTAGCATTTATCAGGTAAAGAACTGTGACCCACTAGTCTGTCAGCATAATTGTCTCTTTTTCAAACATTTTATTCAATAAGCAATTTGCTTCATGAGTAGTTTCTAACTTTTGGGTGCTGTCTGTAAGAGTTCTGCTAGTGTTCTTTTGGTTGGCATAGCAGAGGAGATCAATTTCTTCAGCAGACTGTAAATTGGTGCACCGACTGTTGTGCTAAGATTACATTTCCTTCAAAACTATAGGTTGTAAAAATTGAAAAACAACCGAAGGCGATCATGAAAACGTTTAATAAGTTTTAACACATTAAATACAGTAAACATGTATAAAAATATCACAGTAATATTAGTATTGTAATCTCAGAGACATCATAAAAATCCCAGTAAACTAGAAGATCCCAACCTCCCGAAAGGGGCAGGTGGTGGAAAAAAACAACTTACTAAAGTGTAAACACGAACATGAAATCTGCTGCACAAAACAGCGGCCTGAAGCTTCTTAAAACAGTCTTCTTAACACAGCACTAGAAAAACATGTTCCGCAACACTCCATGAGAAAACCAAGCAAAAAAAAGTGGTCGCCCACTTCAGAAATTTCCTTTTAAATAGTCCACTCAACTGTCTTCACTTAGTTTCGGACCTGAGATCAAAGCTTCTGGGTGACACACAATGAGAAATCGCTCGGTATATTCACTCCTCCTTTGTAGTCAGAATTGTTTCAGCGTATACTGAATAGTAGCTGGCATTGTCCATCACAGTAAAACTTGGTGTTTCCAGCTGTGTTATCTAATCCAGGAACGATTTCCCAAAAAATTGTCTTCATTCTTCTCTTGATGATAGCCCACTCTTATTTTGACAAAAAATCAATTAAGCCGATTGAATAAAAGGAGCAGTATGGCTATTCGGCTTTTCAAAGACAGTGTACATTCAACATTGGCAGCTTTTGTTTTGCTGGCTCCCAAACAGGTTTTCGTAACTGTAGTCTGAGCAGAAACTCCACACGCTGTAGCTGTTGCAGTTTGAGTACAGGAAAACAGTTCCTTGACTGTAGTATCTGGATTGGATTCGACCAGTTCTTTTAAATACTTGTAAACATGGTAAATTGAATTCTTGGATTGACTTTGAATATCTGGACTAGTCATGGTTGCAAAAGTTTCATAGTATATACAAAATCAGAAGCTAAAATACTCTTGCTTCTAACATTCTACAGAAACTAATTTTTACTCAACAAATAGAAACAGAAACAATGTGTGGTTTATGGGTAAATGCCAAAAAAATTAGCATTAATAAAGTAAGAACACAGCTGTGATATTGGTATATGACGTCACACAGTCGTGACTTATATTATTGTCTGTAAAGAAGGCCTTGTCTGTCCCAAGGCCTAAAAACCGCATAAAAAGCATTGCAGGAGATATCATCGAATAAAGGTTACTTTTCACTTGCGTCGAGGCACATACGCGAAAAACTAACCACGTTTACACAAGGCCGACAGAACCAAAATTTTTGCCTGGAGCGTGAAGGAGGCCAACAATGAATAATGGAACCATGTTAAACAACATTACACAGTGTTCTTTTTTTAGCAATTAAGCAAACACGACCCACATGTTCAAGTTGGTGATCAAGACTTAGTTTCAATCACATGTTGAACAGACAGCCACCCATCATTAGTAAAGAAGTGCTTAATTTCGTCAAGATTCACAAAGCTTTCCAAGTAAGATGAAGAAATCTTGGTGGGGTCGACTTCAACATATTCTTCAATAAACTTGCTTCTCTTCAAAGTCCCAGCTACCAGACAAACCACTTTAGTATCACAATCTGCCTTTTAGCTCGAGGAATGGGTAAAGGGAAGAGAGCGACAACCCAATTATTGTAGTGCCAAGACCTAAAATAATAGCAATCAGAATAAATAAACTAAAATATGTGGTCTGCTGTGGTCACAGTTCCGCACATTGCACCAAAACATTGAGAGAAATTCCATGTGTCTCCGAACTGTTTAGTGACAATTTCCCACTCTTCTTCAGAAGGAGTCTGTAAAAAAAATTCTTTAAGACAGTGATATTTTGCCCACTTCCCCGCTCTCCTGGGGGAAGTTAATGAAACGCCAATAACTAATGTATTATAGATATTATCTGCGCAAGACTATAGTAATAATGCTGTATATAAGGATCTGAAAGTGGGTGAAGGACCTGACCTTTGTGGAGGATCTATTGGTTGGTAAGCCCATGGTTCTTAGTCTTGAAGATAAGCTTGTAGGGCTTGGGGAGCTCCCCCACATCAAGGGTTTCGACAGCTGTATCCAAGCTTCCAAACTTCCTGTGATTGATGGACTTGAAGAACTCCCACAGCATCCGCTCCGATGCAGTGCATGATGAGTGCTCTGTTGGACAGAGCAGCGTTGCTAAAGCGAGGCTATTGTCCTTCAGCAGCATCATCGATGAGGATGTCCAGCTCGTTCTGCAAGTTGAAAGCCTCTGATGTCGATAGCAAACTCTCCGGGAAACCTTCCAGAATGATCGCCATCTTCTTTGTGGCAGCAGCTTCTGCAAAGGATCCCTTTGACTGTTCCAGGTTGGGCCGCTTTACAGGTGATGGTGTCGAAGCAGAGTTCGTGGGCTTTCGCGGGCGCTTCTGCCCACGGAACCTTTTCTTTTCATCCATCTTAGGATCTGTAACCGACACAGAAACATTAGAACCTGGCCCCAAAGGGGCCAGGAACAGAGTGCTGGGACCCGAAAGGTCTCCAGCACGGTATGGGGTGTTGGTGGGCAGGTCCGAGGACTGACCATCTGACTTAACAGCAGAGTCAATGGATTCATGCTTGATTGGTGTAGAGCTTGAGAGCTCGGTTGAGTCGGTTCCAGATTTGCTCAAGGTGTCTGACGGTTCATTATTATTTATTTATATTTTTACCCATAATATTTTAACTGGGAGCAATTATCCGTCACTGCCTATCTGAGCTCTCAGAAGTAGGACCTGAAGGCTACTTATAACGGAGGGTCTCCACTCCCCCCGAAGTTGACTGTTAGAGACACGACCCCTGTGCCCTGAGCACTCCATGTGCCAGATACTTCAGCACGGCCATTGCAAGCCCAAAAAGCCAGCGCATAGTGGCAGTTTCTCTGATGTTTAGGTCTGTTGGCAAAAAGATGCTAGCACCTTATTGGGGTGCCAGTCAACCCGCCAGCACGAATGCCAACAGCAGCTGCACCCGCAGGACCGCACTTCTAACACTGGCCAATTGGACTCGCCTTCAGCAAGGATCCGCCTCCAAGGTGAATTTAGGCATCCTCCTCATTTGGTCCTGCATTGGCACCATCCAGGCTTTGGGACCGGCATAGGGGCAAGGCAACGCCTGCAGCACCAGTAGGGACGGACGACCTATGGCTGAATTATTATTACTCATTTAGCACCAGCCAGGAAGCACGTGTAGCTCAGTTCATTTAATTACAGAATAAATCTTGCCTTTTTCTGTAGGAGAATCAGCTGATGTTGTTGCAAAGTCCATTGGTTGAACCTTGGTGGGTACTGTAGAAGCATTTTTCAAATGCTTTGAGCTCTTATGTCGTTTCAGGTTGAACTTTGAACTGAACCCTTTGTCACAGATGAACTTTTCAAATTCTGAAATTGCCATTTCTAATATCTGTTTTCAACTACTGGACAGTCTTTGAATATTAGTCTTCTAAGGCGATAAAAATCATTGTTTTCTCAACCTTTCTTAATTATGGGTGTGTAATTTGTAAGAAATAAAGTATTAATTGAATAATTAACTCATTAAAATTATTATTTTCCTAACCTTCATGCTGTTTAGAATAATATTTTGATTCACTTAAAATTAGAAATAGCAAATTTCATTAAAACTCAGAATATACTGTATCTTTTTAGAAGGAAAATCATTAGCTGATGTTGATTCAGAGTCTACATGTAGAATATTGGTTGGTACTGTAGAAATATCTTCTAAGGAAACTCTTCATATTTGACTGAATTACATTTAATTAAAATAGCGAAACGATAAAATGTTTATTAGAGTTTTAATAATGCTTCCAATAACGAAATATCTTAGGAGTGCTACTTTTATATGTAAACCTGCATTAATTCCATAAAAGATAATTTTAGAAAAAAAATAAAAAATTGAAACAATTACATTATCATTATTAGTTACATTACATTATCACATACATTATTAGTTTTGCTAAATTAGTTTACTCTCCATGAATAATAACCAATTACATTATAAAAGTTTACATTCATAATAATCGAATGTAATACTCTTACATTTATTTTTCTTATGTCGTTCCAAGCTGAAATTTGAACTGAACTCTTTATCACATATTACACAGCTAAACTTATTAATCTCTTGACATATCAGAATAGGAAACACCTTCAAGCGAGTCATGCATGAAATAACAGGTCATATGCTGAAATTCCATGAAAATGTTTTAAGTCGTTAAATACACATTTCTCTTTAATGACAGTCTGAGTGTAAACCCCATAAATTTAAATGGGCATCGTATTCATAATTGTCTACAGTTCGTAAAATACCGGCATCTTCTCTTACCATCACTTAAGATGTTCTCTATGTGCAATGAAAAAATTACCTAATTAAAAAAAATGCCCGAAACGACTCAACAAAGCCTAAAATAGATAGCTGACCTAAATTATCTCCCAAAATTGCAGCAAGATAAAATACTTGTTTTGTTGCCTATGGTAATGTTGATTCCGTTTTCTTCTAAATCCTTTAATTCATTTAGTAAAATACCAAATGTAGCCTTGTTTCCAAATAAAGGACCTATGAGGCAAGAACAATATTTATAAGCTGATAAAGGCAATGAGAAGGAAAGCAACGTACAGATACATCGACGGCTCCTAACTAATATACGAATGCCTGCATGGCTACCCAATACATTACCAGTCTTAAAATCATCAGAATAAAGAAAAAGAGGAATCAGTCAATTGTGACGCGTTCACAGAAGCAATTTTTTCCCATACTGATCCATCTAAAATACTACTGTAACAATCGGTGTTAATGTTTCAAGTAAAGTAATTTTGAGCTGCAGTTAGTACACCTGGAATTTGAAACAAGTTTTCAAACAAGACTTTTAACGGAATTAACTGATCGTTGCATGGTACAGTTTCAAGTATTCCATGTATTGGATCATTTCTGCTTCCAATTGCATACGAAGCAAGTGTCACAAATAATCCTAAAACTTAAAGAAAAAACGACGCCCGTCGCCAATAGCCCTCGTGGTTCATCTCTAGTGCGACGATAATTCACACCTAACCTAGCCTAAAACTTTAAGGAACTGTAAACGTTTATATTACGAAAAGATACAATTTACGAAATAGGTCAGTCCCAACAGCGGAGATGAGTTCCGTTCTACAACCGCCCATCGTCAGGCGGCTGGACAATCTAACAAAAGCTTTACAAGATTAATGGAGAAAAATTATTTAATTAGTTATTTGACGTGTTTAAGAGAATTACCTTGTCGGAAGTTAGTATGTAAAAGATTTAATAATCACGGTGATCTTATAATGAAAGCGATAAATTAACAATTTTTAGGCATAATTACTAAACTACATAAGGACTTATTTGATGATAGAATTATTTTTATATAATATTGTAAATCATATTTGGAGAGTTCGATGGATCGGGGCTGGGATTCATCATCTGTCAAGCCGTTGCAACCGGTTAGAGGAGGGCGACCGCCGGGGACGCCCGCGAGGCTGGCGCAGAAAGGGCTGGTGGGGGGCAGCTGGTAGATCCACGGGAACAGGTGGCTGCCATGGTGGGGTGGCCGGTGGGCACTGAACAGGTGGCTGCCATGGTGGGGTGGCCGGTGGGCACTGAACAGATGGCTGTCATGGTGGGGTGGCCGGTGGGCACTGAACAGGAGGCGTGTCCGGTGGGTGGGCCTCACCTCGGGTATCTCCGTGTGCGGGTGCAGCGGAAATACTGGCAGCCATGGGGGAGATTCGGGCAGCCATTGTGGAGGTGGAGGCATCTGGGGTGGATGCTGTTCTGGTGGCGACGGTGAGCGTCTGGGACGGGATCTTAGGCTCGGGTCGATTGACGGCTTCCTCTCGGGGGAACGGTCGTCCGCGGGTCAATTGATTTCTTACAATAATTTTTAGAAATGTGTTACAGGACAAAAATACAACAACATGCATGCTGCAGACAGGACATTTGGACACATTTATCACTCTCCAACTTTATAAATACTTTATTAAAACATTTGAAACTGTATAAATTAGAAGTTAATCATCTTAAGTTTAATCAAGCATTACCAAAATTATTCCCAAATGGATATTAAATATATAACAAACTTTAGCATCTGTTGCGTGCAGGTCATGGAAAAACAGAAAATTATTAAAAGCTGTAGAAATAATTTTATTTCCTTGAAGTACTGCACTACATATAAAACGAATTAAATATTTTCATTTATCAACTAATGTAGTACAAACAACAGTTATTTAAAAAAATGAGTTCAGAATGCTTTAATTATATTTAAACGTTTGCAACGTCCTGTCCACAACACTTATACAGACAGGACAAAGTTTGCTTCTACTTATTGATCTCCAATAACTATTCTTGATGATAGTAACCTTCTTTGCAAGCACTAGTGGTCCTGGGTCACACGGAAGTGGTGAGGTATGATCTTTCCGGTATTATTTCAAACTGTGGATCCTGCAGAGTTTTAAATTTTTGGATAGTGGCCAGAAAAGAAATTTTACTTGGATCTGTCCCTCTTCTTTAATGAGCTTAATAATTTGACCAGGCCGCCAGTAACTGACAAAGAGCACTGGTATCCATTGTCCTTCACCCGACTCTTGACTTGGTAGGCTATCTTTCGATTCTTCGCAGTCAGACTCTGTATCTGATTGCATATTGTCTGTGCAGTAGATATTAACTTGCTTCATGAATTGCGGTTTAGAGAAGTGTGAATTTTTCTGAGTTTTGCACCTTGTTCGCGTTCCAGAGATTGGTTTGATATAGATCAACCCATGGGTTTGCGGGATGGCATGCTAGATGCATACCTTTCAATGCCGCTTGCAGCTATATTATCAATGTCTGTTTTTTCTACAAAAGCACAGTTGTTTTGGTATTGAGAGCAATAGCTGCTTCACTAAACTCATTGGTTACAATAACTTTTGTGTGGATTTGTGTTCTTCTAGGTAGTCTTTTAAATTGACCCCCAACACCGTCAACTGGTCCTTTTTCATGGGCAGTTTCAAAAAATGCTCGCGGGTAGCGATCCCTATAGCTGTCATTAGAATCTGTTTGATGGAGAAATTTATTATGCAAGTTCAGATGTGTCATTCATTCACCGCTTTTGACTCTTTATTTTCCTATAAATATCACTATCCTTTTCCCATTGCGCATTCTTGAATTTGAATCTTCTTCCAGAAAGGATACTTCTTTATTTTTAAGTTCGTTGCTTACAACAAAACCATTACGTTTTATTCGCTCATAATTGAAATACTTTCCTAGCCAATTTGCTCGCACCTGTTTCGGTGATAAGAAGGCCCTAGTACTTTGTATTTTTTAAAACTTAAGCTTTTAATCACCTTAGTAAATGTCTGTCAACATTTTTCCTCTGGAAGATCATTATAACCTATTATAATTTACATTAAAATCATCAAAAGTGGTTAAAAATACCTTCTAAGATCATATTGATTACGTTCTGTCGGTGGGAATAAGGGGGTGTGGAATTGTCGAATTTTTCTTCTGGAAGACCATTATAACCTTATTGAAGCTTTTTATTCAAGACTTCTCCTTTTAAAAATTTCAGATTAACCTCTCACTGACAAATTTCTCGTGTAGCTCTAGTGCGACAATAATTCAAACCAAACCAAACGTATCCCATGTCACAGATCACTCTGCCTGATGGGATAGATGGTGGCTTCACTGAATTTTCAGATTCAATTGGCAATTAAAGGCTATTGCAGTATCAGGACATGAAACATTATAGGGTTTATCTGAATATGAAGTCAGAAAACTGGCATAATTCATCTTCATTTATGGAAGAGTCCTTGTGGACATTTGGAGTTGATGGATAAAGATTGTGGCTGAATTTGTTGGTATGGTCTACTGAAGTTGATGAACATGGTATTTCACAAATTTCCCCTAGAAGAGATAATGCCTGGAGACATAGAACTTCCATCGTCAAGCACTTAAGTAGATTCAAAACATTCTTTTCCAGTAGTAATGTAACTAAAAGAGAAAGAACAAAGATAAGCTTCTACACTTTTGCATGCAAGTTTTTCATTCATATTTAAAAACCTCACCTTAGCTCATCCTCCATATCATGCCTTATTTTCCTTTTTAGTTGATACTGGCTTTTATTCTTTGATTTGAGATGTTATTGTTTTTATATGTTGTGTATCACTTTTATTCATTTTTTGTTGTTGATCTAAATGTCTAAACTTTTTGTTTTAAAACTTGTTTTGTAGTGTAAAGTGTACCTTTTAAAAATATTTTAAACCATTTTTATACACTGCTCAAAACAATTAGGGGAGCACATGTTTTAAACCCTTTCGCTCCCAATGATTCCATTGGGAATCATCAGCTTGTGATTTTTTCTGACTAAGTTAAATTCGCAACTTATGTATCGTTAGATACATCATTATATGGAAGAATAACGTATTTTGAAGAATTTAATATATATTTTTTAATATTAATGAAAATATGAAAAATATGGTAAAATAAATTTCACTTTAAAACTGTTTTAGAAAATAAATTGACCCTAAATTTTTCATGCTTGCATTTTTTAGATGTTTAAACAAAAAAAGTTTTTAAAAAATTATTGTTCCATTTCCCCCCTTTAAATTTAAATATTAAAAACTTAAGATTTTTTCTCCTGTTTTTTACTATTTCATTTCGAATGCACAGTGAACATATTTAACAAATTTCAGATTTATGGGATAAAAATTAAAAAGTTGGGAGTGAAGTTAAAGTTGGAATTAAAAAGTGCTCCCCTAATTGTTTTGAGCAGTGTATAAGACCTAGTGTTTGGCACAGGTATGGCCTTACTTGCCTTTGCGCCATCCATAAAACCCAAACATCCATCCATCCTTAACCAATGAAATAGGCGTAGTATTGTGTAGAATTCGATATTTTTGCCTTAAAACTCCAATAACTCATTCAACATGAATGGGGAGCCCTTGTTTAGCTCTAGTGCAACGATTATTCAAAACTAAACTCAACATGGATGCACATATGTGCCAATGCCCTTGTTTTTTCAACATCAAAAGTGGAAAGTTGCTTTTTCCTTTGGTAAAAGCAAGAACTTTGTTCTCGGCACAATATAATTTTACTTCACTACTTACATCAAAGTCTTTATCTGCAAGAATTAGGTCCCCAGGCTACAAGTTTTCCAAAATTCCGCTGTTTGGACAACAAGTTATAACTGGGTCAACGTCCATAGCCAGAGGAGATATATGAAATACTGCCCTGAGGAGTAATCCCGATTGGGTATTTAACAGTGTTATGATGTTTGTGATGGGAATAAGTCTGGGTAGCTGCAAGGACTTTTGGCTGCTTTTGTGTAAAAATTTCAAAGCAGTCCATAATTATAGTTGCTATGCGCCCAAATGCTTCCAAAAAGGCTGCAGTTCTCAGTTGCAAATTGAATGAGATAAGTTATGAATAGGACACTGGCCATAAATCTTTAATTATAAGTGGTTTTGGTTTCAGATTCAGTCAGTAGAAGAGGCTAGTGGTTATACTACGTCATCCAAAGTAAAACTGCTACAATCACAAAAGTGTTTACTCAATGTGACATTTTATAGTTTTGAAGTCTAAAAGGGCCGGATATCCGGCCCAAAGTTTGGCCGGATATTCGGTATCCGGCCAAAATGGTATCCGTTGCATCACTATGCAGAACTATGAATTTATTCAAGGCGAAATCGGATTTCGATGTGAATGAAAGTTATACTATATAAAATTATTTAACAAAGCAATTATAATTTACAAAACACACATTGTGAAACTTAAAAATAGTTTATTTTTACAAAAAAAAAACATACCATCATTTTTTCAGAGTATATAATTTTCTCTTTAGTTTTGCAATTATCACTTGACGTGGAAGCTTCACATGTGCTTCTATCTTTTTTCATATTAAATATATCATTTCTTTTCTTGCAATAATTTTTCAGAAAATTTTTGGTTGATGACCAAATAATTTTTGAAATTATGTCATCAGAACTATAACCATTTAAGCAACTTTCTTCTTCAATTAGTTCTATATTTAAAACGCAATTGTAAGTTTGAGAACAAGCAATATTTCTCTGTTCTGGTTCTTTCAAAAACGTTTTTCAAATTGTGTGCATAATATATAAACTGTTAAATATTTTAGATATACAATATCTACGTTTGAATAGCATAAACTACCTCTACCTAAATTGTTTAGGTACTGATATTCCTCGTCTAGATGTACATATGCACTGTCGGATACATATGGCTCAACTAGTGAACATTTGTAAAACTTTAAAAGGCTATGGACACAATACCTTGCAGTGCATGTTATAACAGGGTATATATCAATGTTCCAAGTAGTGCTCATCAGTAATGATGATGACATGACAAGAGCTTCATTCGACAACAAGGTCCATTATTCAAAAACCGGATTAAAATTATATGTAGTTGCATCAAAATCCTTCTTATTAGGAGGTATTTTTAAAATAGAATGTGCTCTCAACTTACATTCAGCTTCATACAGCTGCCGAGCACTTATGTTGCATTGGCTCACATAGCTGACGATACAAACCAAACCGAGTTTCCAAGTCCATCGGTTTGAAATTACCCAGTCTAGATATAATGCAATTTTAATTCTGATGTGCAATATGACTCGAGTTCCAACAAACAATGAGTGATTTTGTTTTTCAAAATTTGATGGTTGGAGAGATTTGAAGTTTAGGAAGCCAAATTTTGCTAATTATTGTGATTCTAAATTATACGTAGTTTTTAGTGTAGACCATGCAGCAGTTTTAAAAGTGACTGCAGAAGTATCAGGAAAAGGCGGGTTAAGCATGAACTTATCTGGACCTGTTTGGTAAAACCAGTTATTCTTTATCCGTTTCAAAAGGTGTACAGTATGAGCTAGACAAAATAGAGGAAGAGATGGATCACATTTTTGTAGGTAGACATTACTCAATTTAGGAGGATCAGAAATCACACAAAATACAAAATAGCCAATCTCTTCCAAACACCTCATAATTCTATCGGTTATCCCAAACAAATCTTATGCTTTAATTGTTTTTGCATAAGATTATCATATAATGAATTATAATTATGCAAGAAATTTTTTGACGGGGATTACTATTATATGGTTTGCAGGGAAATTTATTAAACAATTAAAAGGGTATTTAAATAGCATGAACGATAAACTAAAATAAACAACAATAGAAAGACAAAGCTTGCGACCGGGTATGCTAATGCAAGCACAACAAGCCAAGTTAAAACTATTATTCATGCAAAAGTTAAGATAGAAATTCTCCAGTTAACGGCAGCCCTTATGACTTTATGAGGCGAATCCTTTGATCCTAGAAGTCGGCAGAGGAAAATACTATACATTGAAATTGAAAGTTAAACTTGAAACTGAAGATTTTAAATTGACGCTGAACTTTAAAATTGACATTGATGATTAAAATTTAAACTAGGGCATTAAACTGACACTGATGTTATAAAAATTAACCCTGAACGTGGGTGTTCCATGGCCGATTTATATCGGTTGCCAACGACCTATGTAATACGCCAACAAGATCTTGCAGGGGCCAACACTATCGATTCCTTTTATTTCTTCACCTCACCTTTTAATATTGATTTATAAATTCCTTGGCAATATTATTTCTTATGGGTATCAAGAGTTTAAATATTGTTGATATCAGTGCCTCTAGCAACTAGTTTGACGTTTGAGGCAGCCCCTACTCCGTCTGTTGCACCTGTTCCATGGCCCTCTTCCGAAAAATGCCAATGAAAGCCATTGAGGTTCAGGTTTTTAATGGAGAAATTTGACTGACAAAACAAACATTTTCCGATTGCGATACTGATAACTTAAACTAGGTCCATCGTTTAAATGTGGTTGCAGATCGGCGCGTTTTTCTGAGGAGTTAGGCCTGCGGTCTCTTCTGACAATGTACAAAATTACTTACTTTTCATAACAGCACCTTCATTGTACAAATCTATAGCGTGTAGCGATATCTGTTCCTTTGATCCCCCAAAGTGAAAAGATTGAATTTTTCGCTGAATTTCATGTTGTAATTTTCTGAAAAGTCAATGTGTAACAGTGTTCATTCTGCTTCAATTTTTTTTAAATTTGTTTTACGGCAGAATATTCATGTTTCATATTATTTAAGATTTGCATTTAAATTTTCACATACGGCAGCATTTGTATGGGTGTTTTTTTTTTAGACAAGACAATTTTATTCTTGCGAGCTCTGCTGGAATCATAATTCCATACGAAGCTTCGGCCTCGTGCCTTTTATGAATGTCTGCGTTATCCAAAAGAAACTGATACTCTCTAAAAAAAGCTTTATGTTCTGTATTTATCTTCTGGGTCCTAAGAGTTGCAACAGTTTGGGACCTTTTGATGAAATATTTTCGGTAAATGCCACCTTCATGTCTACTGATGTTTAATCGTAGGAATTCATCCAGTAGTTCTTGGGTGCATCGAAAAAAATTAGATATTTATCCACGATGTCATCTATTTATATATTTTCACTGATTTCTTTCCTACGAAAGGAATATGTCAAAGCCATCAAATTAGCGATTTTACGTTGGTCCTGATTTGTAATGCTTGAGACGTGGCACCTCAGTAACGAAACCAAGAGGCTTTAGCGCCACTCCCGAGAAGGGTACCCCCCGCACAGCCATAGTCCAAAAGCCACCCACAACCATCGGAAGGGGAGGAGCACCAGAGGAAACCCCCAATGTGCAGCCCGCAACCCGGGACACCACTTAACATATTTCAAAAAACATTACAAGAGCTGAGTGCCGGAAATGTGGACTAAATGGGCATATTGCTCATTTTTGCAATCGAAGCAAGATTGAGAAAACGATAGCCCAATGAGCAGTCCAGGAAGTTTCAAGCAAGACAGAAGAGTCCAGCATTTATTCAACAAGAGCGCGTTCTTCAGAAGTCAACTATACTGGCAAGGAACAGATTTGTGTTAAAATTAATGGAAGAAAATGTGTCATGGAAGTTGATAGTGGATCCGAATATTCCATAACTTCAGAATCTACGTTCAATCGCCTATTGGTTAGCAAACCAAAGTTTCACTGTGATCTAGTGCGCCTTCGAGATTTTCAAAAACGGAAAATCGTGCTGTCAGGTTCGTGCAAGGTAACGGTGTAACAGTCCCAAAACTGTTTTCTTTTTCTTTTCTCCGTCAAATCTTTTTTGCCACTGAATGGAGACTCTTTTTATTATCCCGGCAATTTTCCATCTTTTTCATGACTATGGCAATCCCACCAGCCACAACGATCTTCAAAAGTGTCCGGATATTTGGATACAATTTTCATTGCTATTACTCTGAGGTTCTTTCGACCTGACTATTCATCTATTTTTGAAATTTGTGCTGTCACAACCCTTATGTCAGCCATCGACTTCTTTGCAATTGTTGTTTTTGCGCACATGCAGTTAGCAGTTCTTTTGAAAAAGATCTCCATGAGATTTCAAAATTTTCAGACCTATCAGACTTGGCTCCCATTTTAATTGGAGCAGAAGGCCATATGATTAATAATTTCTTTTGTGGAAATAATTGGGTTTGATGATGAGTTTGACATCAAATTTTGATTATTAATCATTAGAAGAAATTTTGTTTATTTTTATTGGACGTAAAACACCTTCTAAATATTTTTCTTCCACAATTGACTAAATCTTATACACAGTCCACACACACTTCTTTTGATTGATCATCCACTTTTTGAACTATGTTGTCATGAATATTTGGTAAGGCACGTCTCTCTAAATATTCCATTTCGATCCCACGCCTCAACAAATTTTTCATTTCGGCCTCTACAACACAATTAAATCCACATTATTTCATTTCAGCTAGCAAAAAGAGAAAACAAATTTAATTTGATAAAACATTCAAAATATAACAGCAATGAATAATACCATGTAAATGTTACCAGGTAAATTTTACGTGAAGTTGTCAACAATTGCAAGTTTTAGGGGAACCAAAAGGTACATACCATTCTTAAAAACACAAAGGAAATAATCCTGCAAATTCTTCGCAGGAACACATTTAACTTAGTTGTTTTTATTATTGAACTTGGGGAAAAAAAGTCCTGGTGCAATATAATATTGCAGAAGTAAAATATTCACAATAAAAAAATTCTTCCTCTGCAATTAAAATAAAATTTCACCAAGATATATTTTGTTCTAATTTTAAAAAAATAAGTAGCATAATTTTTTGTAGCATATGTCATGTAAAGTAATGTATATTTTCTAAAAGGAAAGAAAGGATACGTTAAATAACAAATGAGGGGTTCTGCATTTTCAAGCTGTAAAAAGGACCCTTTTAATTTACCATACACTCAGCAAGCGTTTGCTGTGTAGCTGTAGTGTTATATCATTACAATTATTAATTTGTAATTAAAACATTATAAACAAAATTGGTAAAATAAATGTGCAAGTTTCATCTAAGGAGAATTCATTTCGGCCCATCCTCATTTTAAACTGAAATGTAAATTCTAAATAAGATTTACTTCCGAGAATAATGGATACAAAGTGCAAACAATGACCAACTCTTTTCTTGAATGATTTTGAAGAGTATGTACCTTTTCACACAATCTTGTGGCTACCAACAATATTCGTCATCTTTTTAGTGCAACCAATTCGTGGGTATAACTGCAATCGACTTTTCAACAGTACATTGTATTATACAATATGGAAATTTTGAGCTGAAAAGTAATACAATCTGTTTTACAGTCAAATTAATACACTTATTGCAAATGGTGAAAGCACATCATGCGATTTGGCAGTTGGGTTTGAAAGATTCAAAATTTTATTTCAGTCAAACGGGAAGGTTGGTTGGGTGGTGCAGCTGGTTTATTGCACCGCTTAGGTGGTGCATCCCATTATTGCACCGCTGATGCGAGCTTATACCAGGCGTAGTCTTACTTGTGTGAGGAGGAAAGTTGATACCCAGGTAGCTCAGCGATATCGGCCGATGCCGGAAACAAGAGCTCATCAATATCGGCCAATCTCGGCTCATACCCATCGCATTGGGCCAGCCTTGCCTTCATTTTTGTTGTTTGGCAAAGGTTGGTTAGAGAAGTTGTGAAAGTTTCAAGGTCGTTTGCAAGGGTGTTTTCGACGGTTTGGTAGATTTCTTTCCGAATATTCAAAATTTGAAGTTGGAGGGCTCCCTAATGCTCTAGACTGGTAATTTTTAATAGTAGCCAGTGGCTACTAGAATGAAAAAAAAATGGTAGCCACATTTGGTTTTTTAGTAGCCAGTTTCAAATTTATTATATACAACAAAAATAAACTGCGATTTTTCACAAAGCACAATTTTATTAAAGACATTTTTGATGTGAAAAGATTGACAGTAAAAAAAGGATCATACCAAATATGTAAGCATTATGTGATTGGCCATTATTAAAAAGAGAAAATTAATTTATACTATATTAGTTTCGGAGAATTCGATTCGCCACGATTGTTCATGAAAGTTTCTCATCATAATTGTTTAAAGGAATAGTTGAGATCTTAATCAGCTGTAAATCAATCACTTGTAAATTGCCGCAATCGTAAAGCAAGATTTACAAATCAAATTTGCATTTATGATTTTCGTCGCCCAGCTCCATTTACTTCACACGAAGGCCAATTTAGTGATGTCACACAAAACGCCGGCCAATGATGAGGGAAAATTTTCACAGATAAGCAACAACTGTCATCAAGTCTTTCCTGCTGACAGAATCGAATCTGAGCGTTTTATTATTATTTTAGAAATGCAACTTCAGTATTAATTATTTGTTAAACAAAAATTAAAAATTATGATCGCCTCTTTTGGCGACTGGGGTTCGATTTTTAGGTAGCCACTTTTGATGTAATAGTCTCCAGTTGGCGACTGGCGACCGCTAATCTAGAGCTTTAGGGCTCCCACAGCTTTTTCAACTGCACAGTTCATTTCGTTCCAAATATCTAAGGAGTTTGAATTAGGGGATTAAAGAGCCCAAGAGAAGGATTTCTTCCCCTCGTTTTGCCTGAATCTATTCCTAGTTTCTGCGAAAGATAGATTATTCAGCTCCTTCGATTCAAGAAATTTCGCCTCGTGGGAGCAGCAGTTTTGGGCATTGACAGGGTTTGTCAAAGAACTGATTGATTTTATTAAGTTCAATTTAATTTTTTGAAAGGTCTGTTTTTGCCGAATTGAAATTTTTATTGGGTCCGAAAACCGGCTAAGGCAAAAAAATCATGTGAATCTTTGTATGGGAGAAGTATCGCTTTCATGTCTACAGCTACAATGTTGTAAACGAAAAACTTTGTCGTCAAATTTTCTACATGTAAATAATTGATATCGGAGAGTTCAACTGGGTATTCGTATCATTGCCTTTAGAGATTGCATGTGATTTTCGAAAGGGAATGCACTGAATGTGTGTAATGGACAAAATGCTAGTGCATTATCAGGCAGGTGCAGTAACGAGTGCACATTATACCCCTGGAAATCTTTTCCATAGAGGGTCACAGAACTTTCCACGAAAGATATCAAGCGTTTTGGCCAAATGTTTTTTTCAAATGCATCTGAATTTAACACATACACTCCAAAAAATAAGCACATAAAATGGTCATAATAGTCTTCTGACAATATGTCCTTAGTTTGCAGTTTTGTAGTCCTTAGTTTGTGTATGTAGTTTTATGAAAGTAGTCAAGCAAATGACTCCTCCTTTCAATTAATCCCAAAAGATTTTCAACTTCTTGGACCTCATTAAATTGCAAAGACATTTCAAATAACTTGCGTCACTCCTTATCAAATTTTTGAAGCAAAATGTTTATGTAAATAGCTCCTGTTAGGTTATTCAAGTTAAATTTGAAAGATTCGTGTTGCTATTGGGCTACTAACGGGTCATTGGTCTCTTAATAGACTTCTGGGCATAATGGGTGTAAAAGATGACCCTCTCTGTTAGGTCAAGGAAAGTTTGTAATGTTCTCTGCGAGTTGGGGAATGAGTGGGAACTATGTTCTTTATGTATTTGTAGACAATTTTTAGCTAATGCTTCTGTATTCAGTTAGAAATATTTGCTAATGCTTCCATTCATTTCATCTCTGTTGGGTGCATTATTCTTGTGCAGTTTATAAAATTATAACGAGAAACTAAAATGGGATTTGTGGTTACTTCACTGATAATATTGTTTAGATAGAGATATTTAGAGTAATTTTATTCTTAACCAACCAATACTTTTAATAGAGTAAATTATTCTATAAGCTCTTTTATAAATCAGGGATTATTTCTTTGATAAAAAAAAAATTCCATTGAAAATATATAATCACTCAAAATGATACACAATTTGGTTCTTTTATTTTCTTTTGGCATAGGACACGTGGATTTTGCCAATTATGCTTCTTAAAATGAAATCTGGCTTTTGTTTCAGTATTTTTTTTATTTTTAATACATTATTACGATAACGTCTTTTATGGTGTTCAATTTGAAAATTAGGTAACAATAAAACTAATAATCTGATCAGGGAGAAAAGTATTAAGGGGACTCAATACCACAACTTTTTTTTTATTTACAGCTTTTTGATCAAATATTTCTTGGATTTCTATGTGAAATAACACATAAAAACACCATTAAAAATTATCTCTTAAATATAAGGTTTTTCTGAAGTTAAGAACATTTTTCTCAAAAACTATAAAAGATATCCCAACAAAAACATCTCTGTAAAAGAGGGCCAAGTTCTTACAAAAAAAGGTCTGGCCTACAAAAGAAGTGAAATCAACAAAAAGACCAAGTTCAATGGAATTTGCTGAGTTAAAGTTCTAGAAAAAATTAAGCCTGGACAACCAAAGATTTGAAAACAAAAAAGGATCAAGTTCAATAGAAGTTGATGAGGTTATAAACCCCAAAACATTTTGTTTTAAGATGCAGCTTAGGTCTAACACATTCTTACTAGCTGTTTGTGTAACTTGGCCAATACGCATCGTGAATATGGAGTTGAACCCTTCGTACCTGGTTGAATTTCACCTCGGGGCGTTTGAGTAAGTCTGTATTTGATTTATCCTCAGTTAAGTGGTGAATGACACGCACCTCTCGGGTGGAAAGGGGTAAAATAGTATTCGTACCACATGCGTTGGCGTTGCAGGTAAATAATAAAAATAAAAACGTTTGCTTTTGTTGCCAGGATTACCATCACACTTAGTTGGTGATACTTATCTGAATGAACATTTAGCTGTTTGCAACTGTTGAAGCGTTTTAATAAGGTAATCGTTCTATTTCCTTCAAAGAAAGTAAGAAAGAGTAATCAAAGCTCCATATATTATAGTATAGCTTAGCGGTTTTACTACAAGATTCAAGCATTGGGAAACGAGATGCTACATTTACTTACGTGATCTAAAGAAATGCTCCAAGCTCCATCGACTATTGTATTGATCTTTTTAAAATTTTTAAAACATTTTTTTAAATTTTATTTTACTTGATTATCAATAAGGTTTCAGCTGAATAAGGAGAAGGACATGTTTTTTCAATTGCAAATAGCATTTATTAATATAAAAACACTAACAGAAATGTAATAATCTCGAACATATATATATATACATAAAACTACATAATACAAACTAACTAAATGTGTCAACTTTATAGTTCATTATTAAAACACCACAGCACATTATTGTTCTATAGATATACAACACATAGCCATCACCACGCAGAATACCACTAGGATTAACCATTTGATTAACTATTGATAAATCAAATACAGACTTACTCAAACGCCCCGAGGTGAAATTCAACCAGGTACGAAGGGTTCAACTCCATATTCACGATGCGTATTGGCCAAGTTACACAAACAGCTAGTAAGAATGTGTTAGACCTAAGCTGCATCTTAAAACAAAATGTTTTGGGGTTTATAACCTCATCAACTTCTATTGAACTTGATCCTTTTTTGTTTTCAAATCTTTGGTTGTCCAGGCTTAATTTTTTCTAGAACTTTAACTCAGCAAATTCCATTGAACTTGGTCTTTTTGTTGATTTCACTTCTTTTGTAGGCCAGACCTTTTTTTGTAAGAACTTGGCCCTCTTTTACAGAGATGTTTTTGTTGGGATTTCACTTCTTTTTGTAAGTGGGAACACACAGTGAAGTATAATGAATAATGTGTTTAGTGAATAGGCAGTATCCTAATAAAATAAACATAGGATGGAGATTTACACTGCGGCGAGTACAATATTTACAATTCCTGTTTAAAAGAAATATATATTGGTGGCAACAAGCAGTAAAAATAGTTTATAACTTTTTAAGTATATTTTGTAACAACAATTGAATTAACGTCGCACTAGAGCTGAAACCAAACAATATCTATAGTGAAATTATTTCCTGTTCTGACTGCTTTTTAAACAAGAAGTTCTAAAAGAACTAAAATATCCTACTGATGTCCTGTCACTTTAATACTCACCGAAATTCTTAGAGAATAACAAGTAGGTTTGTAATAGTAACTGTCACCTGGAACGGCTTCCACACAAAATTTATACACCTTAGAAAAAAATAGCCAAACACAACATTTAGTTGTAATTTAAACTTTTATAAGCATGCCTTTCCAACAAAAAAAAAAGAATTTTTAAAAGTGGACGATTAGAACTGAAAGAATGACAGACTGTTTTATAAAGGACAGACGGACAGAAAAAAGTACAGACAAAAAATCAAAAAGTTTGAAATATAGGTGTTTGATGTCATACCTTTCGAACAAAAAAATAATTTTTAAAATCGAGCGGTTAGAACCGAAAATATGACAGACCTTCTTATAAAGGACAGATTGACAGACGGACAGAAAAACGTACCGAAAGACGGACACAAAGTATGAAATATGATGCCATAACTTTATAAAAAAAAGTTTTTTTAAAATCAGACGATTAGAACCGAAATTATGACAGACCGTCTTATAAAGGACAGACGGACAGAAAAACGTACAGAAAAAAATCAAAAAGTTTGAAATATAGGTGTTTGATGTCATACCTTTCTAACAAAAAATAATTTTCAAAATCGGGCGGTTAGAACCGAAATATGACAGAAATTCTTATAAAGGACAGATTGACAGACGGACAGAAAAACGTACCGACAGATGGACACAAAGTATGAAATATGAAGCCATACATTTATAAAAAAAAAGTTTTTTAAAATCGGACGATTAGAACCGAAATTATGACAGACCGTCTTATAAAGAACAGACGGACGAAAAAGCGTACAGACGGACGGACAAAAAGTATAAAACATAGGTCAAGCCTTTGATATATGTCATTTCTTTCTAACAAAAAAAAATATTTTTTTAAATCCGATGGTACTGTTTGAAAGATTCTGTTCAAGAAATCGTCACTTGACCACGATTTAAAAAATACGAGAATCGCTGCCAATAACCCTTATGTAGCTCTAGTACAACGTCACTGCAAGCAAAATCCTTAAAAAAAACATTTGCCCGTTGTGAAGCATTGGTTCCAACCATTACTCATATGTAGCCCTTGTGCGATGTTAATCCTACCTCCAAACAACCAATGGCTCTTTATAAAACATGGTGCTGGTTGCCAGCTCAGGTTGACACATTAAATTAGTAATATCGTGTGCTAAATCCCACACATGAAAACCTTTAACGTATCTGAAGGCAAATAACTATTTGAATTGTTGGCGACGACGTTTAATCGCCGCTGGTATATCAGCGTATGGAGAGCATTGCAACTGCTTATGAAAAAGGGCGCCAATCAGTTTACGCATAACCCCGGGTAAAATCTTCGAATTTCGGATTTTTCCTGTTATATGCATGCTCTATTCTATAAGTGTTCCAATTTTCGTAACTCCATAACAAGCCGTTGTACCTAAACATTATGATCGCCCGTCAGTCAGTGAGTGAGTCAGTGAGGGACATATTTGTCGTTTTTCTGGTTCATTTATCTCTGGCTTATATGAATTTCGAACGCTGGAAAATTTTTTCTAGGTTAAGTGTCACTAGGACACCCAGAAAAAAGTCTAAACTCGAATCTATAGTGCGTAGAAGAAAAGAACTGGGTCTCCAAAATTATGCCGAAATGGTCCCAGTAAAGGATAGTCAGTGCCGCCTTCGTTATGAACTTGGCGATGCACTGCCGTGCATCCAGATCAACATGTTTTGTTTTATTATTTCTTCCCCATCAATAGAATACAGAGGAACTGAGGTTATTTCACAGTATTTATAAAAAAAAACTTTTATAATACATATTTTAAAAAAAATCACTAAGCCTGCAAAAAAATCCAATTTAAAGTTATATAATTTTTTTTAGCAGAGATATTTAAAATTCCTCAGTTTAAACCAAAGAGCTATATTTAAGGAACAAACTATACAAAATTTACAATGATATCTCATGGTTACTGAGAAAAATGTTCCTAAAGTTAGTAAAATTAACATGGGTAGTATAGAACTACCCGACTTCCCTTAAATTATTTTAAATAAAATAATTAATATGTGTAGATAAAGCACCTTATCGTAAAAAAGCTGAATTATCTCCTGAAAAAGTCTGTAAACACGTTTGTTGCGTAATTAAATCGTTTCTGGTTGTCTCTTTCTAGCATCCTTAAAAAACATTTTGATAAAATAAAAATAAAGCAACCAAACTCAATGTTTTTTGAGGTCATTGACCAGTGCCAGTAGACTGTCAAAGAAAATTGGGATAAACTGGATCATTAGGTTTTGGTTTTCAGTACTACAATCTGACAAATACAAATAACTTCTAAAAAAAAGCAATTGCGCATTTGAAATTTTGAAAACAATTTTAGGAGATTTCAAAAATTAATTTCAGCCGATAAAAACTTAAATTTTGCCGTTTCTGTGGTACTGAGTCCCCTTAAGAAATAAATGGGAAAATAGGTAATTTAAAACCATTCATTTACTATGAGGTTTCTTGTAGAAATTCCACCAATATTGTTGCGAATGTTTGAAATGAAGTTGTCATCATCATCATCTGGGATCGCAGATTCCATAAAATCTCCCAAGTTGATGGCACCCTCAGGGGGCCCACTTCGGTGGGTACGGGTGTGGCAATCCCGAGGTCTCTAGCCTCTCAGGGAGCTCACTTCTTGTGAGCACGGGAGTGGCGACCCCGAGGTTCCCTAGCTGGGCCTTTGCATTCTTCTGTCTTTCCTCCCTGCAAAGGTCCAGTTTTGTGTTGATTTCAGTTTTCTTTACTGTTTTTATCTTAGTTGCAGAAGAATTTCTTTGTTTTGGAATTGTTCCCCAACCTATTTTCTTGCGCTATTTATTTTGGCAGAGTTTGATTTTTTTATACTCTTTTATATAATTCTAGTTTTATTTATATATTCAAAATACCCAGTGAACTGCTTTGCTTTGGACCTTTAAATATTTATTTTTTATTATTTCATTGTTGTCGGACACTTCCGACCAGCACGTTTGCCGTGTGCTGCGACCGACTGAACCGGGGGAAAGTGGAGTCCTGGGGTTCCTGCAGTGGCCTCCCATAGGACAGGTGTTAGTTTCCTGAGGCCACTGTTGCGTGCCCTTTGGTCCATGCTTCACTGGTTGACGGGTGCCAGGGGGGAGCCCGCCCCTGGCAATCGGCTCGCCTAATGGCACTGCTGTCCGGCGTTTGAGCTGCCGGACACCACTGCCATTTGGATTTTCGCTCCGGAAAAGGGTTAGTTTTGCGGCTAGGGGTGCCCAGTGCGGATCCACACCCCGAACCCGTAACGCTATGTCCCCGTAGTACTGCCTAGGGACACTGCCAAAGGCTGGGCTTATGTTTTTTATTTGCGACAGTTCGCACCCTTATTATTTTAAGTTGCCCAGAGCTGGTAAGCCCCTGCCGTATCCCGGCCACTCCGGCGTAACTGCAGTAGGTGGGTGAGAAAGGGTAACCGGAGCTACCTGTGGACTACGGGAATGAACCCCTTCTCTATTTATTATGGCTCTTAATCAAAGCCCTGGCGGTGGGTTAAGTCCGCCACCCCTAACACCAGAACCTGAAAAGAACAAACCTATAACAGACATAAATAAATTATATCCAAAATTTCTTGTTATTAGTTCAGAATCCCAACTGTTATCAAAAATCTCGCCATTCGCTATACAGAAAGGACTTCTAGGAATAGGAGGAAACCCGAAATCAGTAAAAAAACTAAAATCTGGAGATCTGCTTATTGAAACTAGTTCCCATTTACAATCAAAATCTTTCCTAATTTCAAAACAGTTATGCAATATCCCGATTACAGTTACACCCCACAATACCTTGAACTCTTGCCGTGGCGTAATTTCTGAAAACGATCTACTCAATGTTCCAGAACAAGAAATATTAGAAGGATTAAATGACCAAAATGTTACCCAAGTAAAAAGAATAACTATTAGAAAAGGAAATGACATAGTAAATACTCAGCATATCATATTGACTTTTGGCTCGCCCAACTTACCGAAACACATAATAGCTGGTTATTTAAACTGCCCTGTCCGTCCCTATATCCCGAACCCTTTGCGCTGCTTTCACTGCCAAAGGTATGGCCATACTAAAGCCACATGCAGGTCTCCAGATGAATACTGTTCAAACTGCTCTGCCAAAGGCCATTCTTTCTCTTCTTGCCAGCTTCCACCAAAGTGTCTAAACTGTGAAGGCGACCACGCTGCCAACTTTAGGGGTTGTCCTAGGTGGAAGGAAGAGAAAGAGATTCAATACATCAAAGTCACTAAAAATTTATCCTACCAAGAAGCCCGAAACCAAGTTAAAATAACCCTGCCTAAACCTAATATATCCTATGCATCTGCCACTAAAGTCACCACATCCTCAATAGCAATCCAGTGTGATATGCATAGAGAACAATACATCCAGGACGCTAAACCCACTAACACAATAGCAATAACAACTTCTGGTACTAAAAGTAATACATCATCCTCCAGTTCACAAACTCATAATACTACAGTAAAATCCAGCACACTAAAACCTTCAAGATTTAGCAAATCCCCAGTTACAGTTAAACGCTTAGAAAAACCGTCCAAGAAACAAAAAACAAAAACAAGAAGTAGATCTTTAAATACAAAAACTATTAACTCTGACTCGTCAGAGTCTCCCGACATGGATGTTGAGACGGGAATGGAGGCACCACAACATCTGATGCCTCGAGAAAAGTCGGTGAAGCAACATCCAACGATTAGCTTCCCATAATGGCCCGAATTACATCGTGGAATTGTCGTGGTTTCCACCACAATAAAGACAGTGTCAAAGAAATCATGGATAAATATGCACCTGACGTAGTCTGCCTGCAGGAAACATTCTTAAAACCAGGCAATATTACAAAATTGACATCCTGTGAAATTTTGAGAAAAGACTACTCAGACGGTGGAAGGGCTTGTGGTGGGGTTGCAATCGTGTATTCTAACCGATTGCCCACCAGTGTTTTGAATATCAATACTACCCTTCAAGCCATTGCCATTCAAATTCAACTTTCCCACCTTGTTACCATCTGTTGCATATACTTACCACCAAACCATGTTGTTAATGTAGGAGATTTGGAAGATCTAGTTAAACAACTGCCTGCCCCATTTTTTATCATGGGTGATTTTAATGGCCACCACCCAATGTGGGGCAGTAGTGAACATAACAGCCGAGGATCAATAGTTGAACAGCTGATACACGGGCGAAATTTGTTTCTGCTAAATGACGGAAGTCCTACTCTATTCCACCTGCCTTCAAGGACATTCCATGCTGTCGACCTCGCCATTTGCTCTCTTTCACTCTCATTTGACTGGTCTTTCAGGGTTGGAAGTGACCTGTATGACAGTGATCACTTTCCAATCATTTTAACATCGAGGAGCCCACCACCTCAATGCGGAAGACCAAAACAATTTAAATTTAATAAAGCGAATTGGGATCTTTTTACGACCCACGCTGAATTGACGGATGATATGGTTGAAACTGGTGATATAGACTCGGCTGTTAATGTCATTGCTGAAACTATATTAAATGCTGCGGGTCTAGCCATTCCCATGACCCAAGGCAGACTTCCAAGATCTCCAAAGCCTTGGTGGAACCACGACTGCTCACAGGCTGAAAAGCAAAAAAAGCGAGCTTGGGGTATTTTTCGTCGCTATCCTACGTTGTTATCCCTATTGCTAAGCCAGGAAAAGACCCTCAAGATGCTGGTAATTACCGTCCCATTGCCTTGACCAGTTGCCTGTGCAAGCTAATGGAACGGATGGTCAATGCCCGCCTTGTCTATTGCTTGGAAGAAAAAGGTGCCTTATCTCCTTTTCAGAGTGGTTTCCGGCACCATAGAAGCACCATAGACAATATCCTGCTTTTGGAAACCTCCATTCGTGAAGCCTTTGTTCGAAATCAGCACCTCGTGTCCATATTTTTTGACATGGAGAAGGCTTATGATCGGACATGGAGGTACGGAATTCTGAAAGACCTATACCATCTTGGGTTTCGTGGTAATTTACCAGTCTTTATTCAGAATTTCCTTAAGACCCGTGTTTTTCAAGTTCGTGTCGGATCCACTCTGTCTCGAGACTTCTACCAATTAGAAGGTGTCCCTCAAGGCAGTGTCCTCAGCGTGGTGTTGTTCATTCTGAAGATCAATGATATAGTAAGGCAGCTTCCACCAACTGTCAATGGCACTTTGTTTGTAGATGACTTTCAGATCTCCTGTGCTTCGACTAACATGAGTACAGTAGAGAGACAGCTGCAGATTGCAATCCGCAAGATCACGGATTGGACCAATCAGAATGGTTTCGTTATTTCTAACCAGAAAACAATCTGTATGCATTTCTGCCGGAAGCGTGGGCTGCATCCTGACCCAGAAATTACATTAAATGGTGTGGCTCTGCCTGTTAGATCGGAGGCAAGGTTTCTGGGCATTATTTTTGACAGGAAGCTCACCTTCTTGCCACACATTCAACATCTACGGCAGAAATGCAATAAGTCGCTGAACATACTGAAAGTTTTATGTAACACTACCTATGGTGCTGATACAACATCTATGCTGAGGATTTACCGTGCTTTAGTTCGATCCAAGCTTGATTACGGTGTAGCTGCCTATGGTTCTGCCAGAAAATCGGCCCTCAAGTATTTAGACACCATTCATCACCAGGGTCTGAGATTGGCTTCTGGGGCTTTCCGTACATCTCCTGTACAAAGCCTTTACGTTCTGTGCCAGGAGCCATCTCTGCAACATCGTCGGGAAAAACTATCATTAGCTGCATATTTTAATATAAAAAGTAATCATAAACACCCTTTATATTCACAAATTTTAAACCCAAAATTCCAGCAGTTCTTTTTAAACAAAAAATCATTCATTCCGACCTTCTCTCTCCGTATTAAAGAGCTCTTAGATGACCTTGATCTTGATGATTTTAGAGTTTTTAATTTTAACGATAATTTTTCACCTTGGGAAGAATCACCTGTACATATTCATAATATCATTCATTTTAAAAAGTCATCAATGCCTGACTCTGCTTTTGTAAAGATTTTTAATGAGCATCGCTTTTTTAATTTTTCTCTCAAACCGGTATTCACTGATGGCTCCAAGTCTCATGCACATGTTGGCTCAGCGGCAGTCTTTAGTGATATCACAATAGCAGAAACACTTAATCTTTTATGCTCGGTTTTTACCTCAGAAATTTATTCTATTTATCTTGCCCTCCATCATATTGCAGATCGAAACTTTAAATCATGGATTATCTACTCAGATTCAAAAAGTGTCCTAGATGCCCTCTGCAATTTTTCTTATAAATCCCACCCATTAATCTCAATAGTTGTTAAGCTCCTTTCTAAACTCAAACACAATAGTTTTAAAATTAGTTTCTGCTGGGTGCCAAGCCATGTTGGTATTCCGGGCAATGAGGAGGCGGATCGCGCTGCAAAGACTGCTAGTCAAAGCAGTGGCGCCCCCCTCAACTTGCCTGATGCCAAGCTGGCTTGTGCACATTCAATTAATATTATTTGGCAAAACGAATGGGACCTCTTAACTGAAAACAAATTTCATAGCATATCTCCATCCATAACCTGGTCATTTTTACCATCGCCGAGCAGAAGGCAGGAGGTAGTGCTGGCACGCCTCCTGATCGGGCACACAAGACTCACGCATGTGCATCTTTTGCTGGCAGCTGATCAGCCCATGTGTGTCATGTGTGATGTCCCGCTAAGTGTTCACCACATCTTAGTACACTGTCCGGCTTTTACACTGAGCAGACTTAAATATTTTAACATCTTAAACCCATCTATCCATCAGATTTTAGCTCATCCCCCATATCATGCCTTGTTTTCTTTTTTGGTTGATATTGGCTTTTATTCTTTGATTTAAATGTGTCACTGTTCTTAAATGTTATGTGCTGCTTTTAATAATCATTGAACACTTTTTGTTTTAAAAACCTTGCGTTTGATTTTGGACGTTTAAATGTATTATGTTTTTTTTAAACTTGTTTTAAAAGTAAAACCTAGTGTTTGGCGCAGTATGGCCTTAGATGCCCTTGCGCCATAAAACCCAAACATCCAATCCAACCCAAGTTGATGGCAATATTGTGCAATACAGCTGTGGCTACTACAATAGTCATAGTAGTCTCTAGCTTGTAGCGTAAGCTAGTCTGCAAGCACCCAAATCTCTTCTTCCATAGATCACACTCGTTTAAGAGACAATTTCTCTGTCTAACATTAAATTATTTTAAATATGATATTATTCCGAGTTAAAAAAAAAACCAGATATAGCAGTTTACCAGCAATGTCTTGCAATATTTCTAATCTAGAAAAGCGGGTTTCCAGCAATGCCATTCTATATTTCTAATATAAATTGTAAGAATTGATAACCTTCTCTGACTACTGTTGGTTGGGTTTAAAAAGGGAGTCGTCAAATAAGTCCGCAGAGGGTAGCCGCTGTCCCAAGCACTTGGAAGTTGGGTGGTACTTCTGTCTCCAAGACAGCTCTTAGGTACGAGTTGTCGAAGGTAGTGGAGTCGTGGGCACTTCCAGGTCACCGTACAGCCAAAGAGCGTATTCTAAGATCAGTATTGCTCGATGACTGTACGTTTAGTGAGAAATCCCCTTGTCGAATGCGGAAGGTTTCCGCACGATGCCCTCCAGGACTAAGAATTAGAAAATGGGTGACACAAATTATACGCAAATACCTACAAATTATAGTATTTCTGGCTTATCTAAGGGAGAAAAAGAATTTCACAAAGAAAAATTGCCCAAGTCAAAATCTTAACTAGTTTTCCTGACTAAATTATTACTTTTTTTCTTAACTAATAGCAAAAATTACTTTGCTTTCATGTTTCAATTTTGTTCTGATAACATACTAAGAAAAAAAATGCAAGATCTTTAGAATATATAAAATATAAATTTGTGTTTACAGCATCAATATGATTATTGTGAGGTGTATTAACTGTGTTAATAATAGTTTTTTGTTAAGAATTCTGGAAATTAGCTTATATCAACTAAAAATCCTCCTCGTCAAGTTGAAAATTAATCGATTTGCTGAATTGAACACCAATAAAAGACTACTTCCTTGGCCGATTGACAGAATATTGAATGAGCTAGTACAACAACCAAATTTTGTTTCTAGTTGTGTTAAGATTCTTTCTCTTTTCGATTTCTTATCTAATACTTAAAAAATTATTACGTTCTTGTATTAGGCTTTACTAGTTCAAACAACAAAGTTTGGTTGGAAAAATAAGTTTATTTTAGCTACCCAAGAGCAAGTTGAGAACACAACCCTATAGCTTAGAGCATTTTTTCAACTAGCTATAAACACGGAAAAATCCTAGGTTATGGCCCAACGACTTTTTCGTTGGTCGCCAAATTTGACTACATCGTCGGGGAAGGGCGGTGATGTAATAGAGGAAAATACGAATCGAGACTTATTATAACAAAAATAATCGATAATCATCTGTAATAAAACCGTAAAATATGCGGATGTAACCATAGAGACCGTTGGAAGATAGTGGAACGAATTATTTATACCCCTTTTGAATGTCGCTAAATTTTCCCAAAGTCTCTGGACCATAGACTAGAAAACGAATGAAATATAATAATAATAAAACCCAAACATCCATCCTTTTGCATTTCTAGGTCCGATTGCGGTAGTTTTATGAAAATCGACCTAATCTCCGCCACACATATCGACACATTTTTGATGGTTCGGCTGATTGCTGGCTGACTTGAGCCTTGTAAATTGCCGATGAATAGCTGTCCATTTCCACTTACGAAAAACCTCAGAGCAATTAATACTTGCTGTGCGGCCGAAAGAGCGCGATTTCTATTTGTACCACTTTACAATTTCGGCTCAAGCAGAGTTATGTGCTGCACTGTCTCTATTCGGAAACGATACCTTTCAAAAAAGTCTTCAGCGTCCAATGTATTCAAAACATCATTTCTTTCCACCTCCATTCGATTTCGTCTTTCAATGTATTGCAGATTTTTCAAATCGTCAATCATCCTCATCAAAGGACTGGTGACAAAGGTGAATACGACCGTTAAAGGACTCGTCCAACATGGTGATTTGGTTGTTGAATGCACTTGTCACAACCACAGTAGCCATTGTATCCTTTTACATGTGACTTTGCTGGGGTTTGACAAATAAATGATTGAACATTAATTTTAAGTGATTTGCCCTTGAAGTGCAATCCATCTTTAATCAACTCACCTAGTTTCTTCACTGGTGGTGCTAAGTAGTCTTCAATAGGTGGCCTAGCTGTACCAAAAAAAATATGGAAACTATAAAAGGAGTTGAATCAATTGTTTGTTTATGTTTGCTAAAATTGGCCAACATTGTTTTTTCGAGCTTTTTGAAACTGTCAGCCCGTCAATGTTAAAATTTAAACTTAATGAATCTACTTCTATATCAGTAGTTTCCATGGCATTCAAAATTTCCTTTCGTAAACCAAAGTTAATTCTCCTTCGCCGATTAATATCAACTTGGTCAGGTGTCTTAAGTAAAGTAACCACAATGTGTTAATCATGGGTGCCATTTTTTGGTCAGATGACTATCAAAGTACCACCTTTTAAAAAAAAAAATCCTAATAGATTCTTCTTCATCGGAAATATCCGAATAACATTCTTCGCTCTCAATATCGTATCCATCATATATAACATCCCCTTCAAGATCTGCAATCGCATCCATCTCAGGGGGAAAGAGTTGTAAATGAATTGTCAGCAGATATTAAATCAGGGAAACTACTATCCATTTCAACTGAAAATGGGTGAACTGACAGAAGACGTAAATATACTTTCATGGGGGAATATACTAGAATCCTCCAAACTTTGACATTTAACATTTAATTCTAGTTCTTTTTTCTCACTTTTCAAATCTTTAAGAAGTTTGCGACGCTTTTGCTTTACACTCCTAAAAAAAAGGTTCACATTTTGTAATTAGGTACTGTTTTACAAGGTACTCCTAAAGGATATCTGAATTCTTTATTTGTGTCAGGTGGATACAAGAATTATCTAATTGATAACATGCTATCTATAGAGTTTAAAATAAATTTTTAAGACACTTGTGGAATAAGCTTTAAATTTGAGGATATGGAAAAACTGATTCAAGTTATTTAAAATCGGCGTTTAACTTTTTCAGCAATTTAGTTAATCCTCTAACTAATTTTAAATTTCAATAGAGAATACGCTCCAACATTTTATTACTCAATTTTGTCTTTCAATCTATTCATAATTGTTGTGAATAGTAGCTTTTACCTTCTTCATCTGATGGTGTTATTACCGCTTGATTGTTCTGCAGCTTTTATTTTTTTTTGGAAGTTGGGGCTTTGGCACATGATACTGGAGTAGAAGCTGATTCAGAAATGTTCTCAGAAACTTCATTTTTTTTTTTTTTTAAATCACACTCATCTTTATGTTGATTCCCAATATACTTTCTCTTTTTACTGTTTCGTTTCAAACGCGAAGAAGAACCCATTTTATCAAGTAAAATAGAGACGAAAAGCAGCGGATAATTAAGAAAAGCGACTAGATTGTTTTTAGATGTGCTTCTACAAAAAAAAAAAAAAAAATCACAAGTCAAAAACTAAGCTATGTATTTTAACAATCTTGGTATCATCAGGAAGTTAGTTAAACAGACCATATTTTACACAAATTTTAAAAATTTGTATTTGGAATGTATTTTAACAATCTTGGTATCATCAGGAAGTTAGTTAAACAGACCATATTTTACACAAATTTTAAAAATTTGTATTTGGATTTGTAAGTCGTTTTTCACTTTCTGTAAGGTGTACGTGTACCTTAATAAGCCATCAGAGATAAATGTATGTAAAAGTAGCAAAACTTCATTGCCACACCACCCTTTTAAATAAATCATGAAGAACGTCAACTACCAAGTTATCTGTGGAATGCCAGCAATTAAATCATTAAAAGGGACAACTTCCTTTTACACCTACACAAAGTATCTGCTGCCTCTTGTACATGCTGATCGTGTAAATCATTGGTTCTTAATGAACCAGATACTTCTTGAGTCATTTTATGCACAACATGTTTATTGTTTATGTACCATACAGATTTTTCAACAATAATTTGCACTGAAGCTTTACCACCTCAAAAATTTATTACGGCCCAAATTATCCTCTGAAACTTGCCATAAAACTACCTTGTATGTCTTTTCTCCATATGAAATCCCTTCATCTAAATATGTAATTACTGAATACAAAATCTTTTCATACCCATAATTTGCAACATCAAATGCATAGTGAATATTAACTATAAATATCGAATCTAAAGATGACTGAAAGGTTACTGGGGGGGGGGGGCAAGCCTTTAATAGTGAAATAGAGATTGACAAGCTCAACTATATCAGTTTGCTTTGGGTGCCTATTCAGGTGTAGACTCGTCACTTGACTATGGTTCTAAAATACGACGCCCTTCGCCAAAAGCCCTCGTGTTGCTCTAGTGCAACGATAATTCAAACCTAACCTAATCAACTATATCAATGTAGAGATCTATTACGATGCTATCTAAAGAAGTAAATATAGAGTTTCCAAAATAATACAACCCATCATGAATACTTCTTAAACAATGGTCTCTAGTAGTTTTTGTTAATTTATATTCCTCAAGTAAGTCAGAAAACCCATCTATCAATACAATGTGTCAGCATATCAACAATTGAAATGTTCTGACATTTATCCTGTTTAAGAACTTGAAGTGGGATTCCATTTCTAATCTTTTGCTCATACCTAGTACCCAGCACAATTGAGGTGGGTTGTAAATATCGGCGATTTTCTTTAAAAAAAAAAGTTAAAGTTTATATTTAGTATCTAAGTTTCCCATAATCATCAAATTTTTGTTGCGATTCTGCATCTCTTTTATCTATTTGTTTATCTTGAATGAACCTCATTGTTTCATACTTTTAATACTGCCGTAGCATCAGAAATCAATTCAGAAGTACTCTTAATTGATGATACAATGAATACTTATTGATGTTGCTGGAAGTACATGTGTTTTACTGCAATAGTTCAAAACACTTGCCTGGAAATCCATTTTTTAAAAATATTATCATGTCGGTCTTGTATATTAGATAGAACTTTATTAACCGCATCACTTGCTCGAACAATCATAGACATTGTTTCTCCTGCAACAAGTTTTAAAATAATATCCAAGCCATACTTTACTGCAAAAGTGTTTTCATTATTTTATGTGGACAAGTGAGAGTTCCATATAGCAGCTTTTATACTGTATTTTTATCTGTGCTAAAGTTAAATATTCTTATAGAAAATGTTTTATAGAAATGTTATGAGATCATAAAAGTGTTGCAATGGTGACGAATGGTGTCTTCAATTTCAGCTGCAATTGTTTCATCAACCTCCTCAACTGCTGCTGGAGCTATAGCTATTCATTGATATCAAGTTGAGAAGAAATACTGGGATAAATAGAAGTTTCATTTTGGTGACATCTGTTTAACTGCCTTTTATAATTAAATAATTTACTAAACTTTTGGTTGCATGAGTTATGATAGCAATTATACAATTTTATTGATGGAGAATGATTCCTAAGACGATCAGAAATCATCAGAACTCTGGAACACACTATGGCCCAATAAACAAAACATTTTCAGTTGCTTAAAGGGATAAAATTTGGCAGTAAATTATATATGTTTTCAAAGTTTATGAAAGATATTGCTTCATTTAAAATTTACATTATCAAAGAAACAGGGTATACACTCCATTTTAAGGCAGTATAAACACTGGTATGATCATTGACTAGTAAGTCGATGCATCTCAAATAACATAAGTTTATACATTTTAAAGATCAGGCAAGATCAATAAAGGATGTAAAAACACCAACAACTGAAAATCCTTGCCAAAAAAAAGGGAAAACATCAAAAATTGACAAATTGCTTAAACGAAAGTAATGGGAACTAACATACTCGTAAAATTAAATCCTGCCATATTCTATCTATATCTATTAAAACCAGAGGGCATTTCAAAACATACATTTATAAGGCTGACATTTCAAATTTAAGCACAAAAGTTCAGCTTTAAGCCGATATAAACAGACGGTTTTTTTTAAAACTCAATCACACAAGATGGTAATTGTTTTACCCTCTCACACTGATAGAAACTCTCGTTTAAAAAATGCCATACATTTTGGCAATAAGGTGTAAATTGAAGTTTAAGAACAAAATAAAGCATGAATCTACTGCCTTTAACAGCGAACTTGTCTCAATACATTTGTCCTCCTGGATGACAAATGTTTGGGTTGGCTGGAACTTTTCACCAATGGCCAGGATAAATGGCTGTGTTCTTTCCAAACCAAGAGTTCTCCCTTCCTTCTTAAGTTATCATTTCCAGCTCCTACCAATAACAAATAATTTTTTAAGTAAGAACTGCATTAATACTAAGAAGTGCGAATGATTTACAAAATTTTAAAACACGTACGGACACCACTCTTTCATACCAACTTGCTAGTTGGAAATGGACATCGATAAGTGTTTGGAAAAACCGTTCACAATTGAATACATTTCTATAATGTCATATTTAATATCTAATAAATATTCTAGATAATAAAAATAATAAATTTATTACTTTACACACTTTTAATATATATGTTTATGACATTTTAGTCATTGTAAAGAAAAAAGATTTTTTTTTAATCTTTTAATCATTAACACCAATCACAGCCGACTTACAAAAATATATGAACTGATAAAGAAAAACAATTTTCCTTTGAAAATAGCTTTGCAGTAATTATTTTGCTTCCTTTCTACCCATTTAAAATGTCATTCCGTCACGCTTGGAATTGCCCTTTAAAGCAATATTAAAGTGTTGTAAGGTTAATTTAATACTTTTAAAAATATACAAGTACATACCGAAATAAATTGAAAAAAAAATGGTCTTCGAAATTGGTTGGCCGGATCCTCTTATTTTAATGCCTTTCTGCACAATCATGATGCCTTGAGGCAATAAAAGGTGCACATAACATACTTCTAAACAAAATAAATACGTACTTCAAGTTGAAAATTTAACAAGGAAACAAACAAATAAAACATACTAGGAAAGCTTTTTTAAAGTTCATTTTTACTTTGTTTAAATTTAAATACAGTTCGAGTTTTCTGTATTTAGTAAACAAAGGGCACATTTGCGCAATTTTTCGTGTGTGTCTTATTATAAATAATGCTTGTAAACATACAAAAATTAGTTGCATTTATGTGAATTGTATGTTTTTCTATTTATGCTAGGAATGTACACCGAATACCTAATTTGGCCGAATACAGAATATTCGGCCTACCTAAACCTATTTTTAGGGGCTGGGGAGCCTAGTCGGTTAAGCACTCGCTTAGCATGCTGCATGCGGAAGGTCCCAGGTTCGGGCACCGCCAAAATAGCTGCCGACCTATAAACGGCCCGTGCAGCCAAAAATGTCCGACGAATAATACCCCGTTTAAGGGAGTGCAGGTTAAATATCCTTCAAAAGTCCTAACGCTGCGTACGATGTCGCCCTTAACGGTTGCGTTGGCTCGTCATCTAACTGTGGTTTTAAAATACGACGCCCGTCGTCAATAGTCCTCGTGTAGCTCTAGTGCGACGATAATTCAAACCTAACCTATTTCTTTTAGATCTAAGTAAGTTGTTGTTATGTATTTATGTGTGATTTTGTACTTATTATTCATCAATTTACAATTAAAAAAATATATAATTATTAAAATTTTAATTAAAGCAACATATTTTAAAGTAGATTTCGTTTGTTATTAAAACAAACCTTTTAGAAAATGTTACTTGATAAAATTACAGCACAAAAACAGAAGCAGGTGGATCCGGTAGAATGAAAATGAGATAAATAAAATAAAACCATGGCTGACAATACTATTATACTACAGGGTGTCCTAAAAGTTCCCGTACTCCAATTTAAAAAAAATCATTATCCGAGTTTAATTTTTTCAAATATTGAATTTTATCGTCTGCTTATTATTTCTTCAAATCTTTTGTTTTTATTGTTTGGTCTTTTTCGCTCTCAAGTTGTGTTTTAACAAAATTCCATGTAATTTTGTTCTTTATTGCAACATGACTTTATCACGCATTCAGAGTATTGTGTGCAGTATCACATAAAGGGATTATTGGGCCTCTGTTTTTCGAGTCAATTGTTGATTGAACGGTATACATAGAACTTATCCAACAATTTGTTGCATTATTATTGAATAAACGTGATTCTTGGTTCCAACTAGC
This sequence comes from Hylyphantes graminicola, assembly GCA_023701765.1. NCBI lineage: Eukaryota > Metazoa > Arthropoda > Arachnida > Araneae > Linyphiidae > Hylyphantes > Hylyphantes graminicola. The sequence continues at coordinate 10,988,546 of CM043112.1, forward strand.
CCGTGCAACATTCCATACAAGTAATAAAAGAAATTTGAAAGAATTAAAGTTTCACCATTCGGCTAAATAGTAAAGCTATTCGTCCACAATTTTCATGAAGATTACGCAAGGAGAGAGAAGTCCCAAGGGGTCAAAGGCTCTCTCAATCTGCGACATAACCTCTCTTTTCGTATAGTTGTCCTTTGTATTAATTGATGGAACTGCGAATTTGAATTCGTCTGAGTTGGGACCACTTGACTCAAAGCACACTGCAGTCACTGTCATCAAGATGATCTACGTCTGTTTCCTGTGAATCATGAGGAAGGTCTTTGAATATAGACGGGTCACTGGACTTGCAAAGGTGAGGTTTCTGCCTTAGAAAATTCATCATTTCAGAGGCTCGGTGATTAGCCTTACTGCTTCTTCTGACGAGTCTGCACCACTCAATAGATCGTCGGCATGTAATTGATTGAGTGTGGCCCGAAAAGCAGCTGGGAAACTATATCTTTCATCGATGGCGAACTGACGCAAAGTTCTTGTTGGCAGGAATAGAGCTGAAGCTGCTCCATAGGTCAGAGTGACCAGATGATATTCTTGAACTGGTTCTGAATTCGAGTTTCTCCAGAGGATGCGTTGCCAGTCGGCATCCTCTGGGTGAATTCTTATCTGCCGGAACCTCTTGGCAATGTCCGCACAGACAGCGACTCGATGGGTTCTGAACTGGAGTAGGATAGAGAATAGTTCTGGCTGTGTTCGAGGCCCAACCATGAGCGGATCACTTAGTGATTCTCCAGAATATATTTTATTTGAGTTATCGAATACTACGCGTAACTTTGTTGTTTTTGAAGAGTCACGTATGACAGCATGATGCGGTAGCTAGTACGAATTAGTTCTTTTGGATGTGTGCAACAGGTAACGGCTGCAGGTGTTTCATAAATTTGATACTGATGGTTCTAAGTCTCTCTCGCATGTTGGGTCTGCAGCAGTTTTTCATGACATAACAATAGCAGATACACTTAATCCTTCTTGCTCGGTTTTTACTTCAGAAATATATTCAATTTATCTCGCCCTCCATCACATAGCAGATCAAAATTTTAAATCGTGGATAATCTATTCAGATTCAAAAAGTGTTTTAGATGCCCTCAGTAACTTCTCATATAAATCCCACCCATTAATCTCAGTAGTTGTGAAGCTTCTTTTTAAACTCAAACACAGTAGTTTTAAAATTAGTTTCTGCTGGGTGCTGAGCCATGTTGGCATTCCGGGCAATGAGGAGGCGGACCGCGCTGCAAAGATTGCTAGTCTAGGGAGCGGCGCCCCCCTCAATTTGCCCGATGCCATTCTGGCTTGTGCACATGCAATCACAATAGTGTGGCAAAAAGAATGGGACCTGCAAACTGAAATAAGTTTCATAATCTAACTCTATCAATAACCTGGCCATTTACACCATTACCGAGCAGAAGGCAGGAGGTAGTGCTGGCACGCCTCCTGATTGGGCATACGAGACTCACACATGTGTATCTTCTGCTGGCAGAAGATCGGCCCATCTGTGTCATGTGTGATGTCCCGCTAAGTGTTCACCACATTTTAGTCGATTGCCCAGCTTTAACTCTGAGCAGGCTTAAATATTTTAACATTCTAAATCCATCTATTCATGATATTCTCTTTCACCCCTCATATCATGCCTCATTTTCCTTTTCAGTTGATATTGGATTTTATTCTTTGATTTAGTGTAATTTTTAAATGTCATGTGTATTTAAAGTACCATTTTAGCTTTTTATTAAAACGTGTTTTTCTTGCGTTCCATTTTAATGTTTTTAGAACTACCTAGTGTTTGGCGCAGCATGGCCTTGGATGCCCTTGCGCCATAAAACCTAAACATCCATCCATCCCAGAACTTATGAATAATATAGTCTGAAACTAACTCACTTTTATTTACATAAAGAGAATCTTGTTTTCTGGAATTGGCACTACCACCTGCCGCGTTCTGAGTGAATCGCGAACGGTTTACCTTTGCCAAATGAGAGCGTTTATCCCTGTAGGAAAGGCAAGGTGAGGTCAACTCCGAGAAGGATATCTACCGGACTACTAACGTGGAAGTTTGGACCGGCCAGTTTCATATCTGACAATTGGTCGAGTTACAAAGTTACTTTAGAAGATATCGCAATTAGAAAAACTTAACTGCAAATGTAAGATTAAAAAATTACCTAATTAAGAATAATTCAACATTGGACGAATTTAATCATATATTTATGATTAAAGTCAGAAGAGAAAAAAATAGAAATGTAGGGGAAAAAGTCGTCCGCAAAAACATTTTTAAAAAATGCCATGCGGCTGGATGCTAGAAACCCATGTGACTTGGGAATGTGTGAGTCGCCATTCCGGTTTGCCAGCCTTCTCTAATCTGGGTTTTAGGTCTGGCGACAATTGGCATAGTTCTAACGAGATGTCAGCGATAAGTTGCCATACGTTGCATCCTTCCTCCTCTTGGCGATTTTCATGTTTGCTGTGTTTTTAGAACCTAATTGACTATTGAATGAGCAGTCCATTCTATTTATGTCGCTGCATAGAGCCAAACATCCATCTAATTAAGAAAACCAGTGAGATTGTTGTGCTTTATGGCTCATAGACAGTTTCTGAATGTTTGGTTCAATGTTTTTAAATACTTTAAGACGCAGGTCTCCTCTTTCTACGATTTGGAGTCGACATCTCTTTTTTGAAATTTGTTCAGCACACCTTTCTCACAAAGTCAAGAAGAAAAAATGATATCAATCATTTCTTTAAGATCAACCACAATCCTGGATAGCAACAATTGAACTCGTATTAGTTTGAAGTCTAAATTCTGTGAGACGACATTGTGAAAGTTGGCTTTCATAGTTTCATTTATTGAGAGTTCTATCAATTCCTCCTGAAAATCGGTCTCTGCTTTTTCGATATTCATAAATGGGTTCAAGATCCAACGGGGGATTTCCATTGCTGAAATATAATTAAAACGCTAAGAAAAATCCTCCTGCACTGACTCAAGGTGTTGACAGTAAACGAGTTTTTCATCAAATGGTATTTTATTGCCGTTTTGTAGCACAAGCTCATTTAAGATTGGGAAGTGGCTAAATTTATTTCTACCAAAATTCTGCTGCCATAAAAGGAGTTTTTTTTTTTTCAGGAGACAGAAATGACAGATTTTGCTTTGATTAAATTCAGATCTTCACCTTGAAGTTGCAAATTCGCAAAATTAAATTTTGCAAATAAATCCATCATATAAGCAATACCAATCTTAAACTGGAGCAGTCTCTTTTAAAACTACATCTTTCTCTTTAGAAATTCTAGAACCGAGTCGAAAAGATTACAGAACCCATTGAGGCAGGCTCGCCAATAGCCTTCGTGTTGCTCTAGTGCGACGAAAAAAACCTTGTGTTTGATTTTAGATGTTTAATTATTTTTTAAATGTATTGTTTTATTTTTTTTGTTTTTTTTAACCTATTTTAAAATTAAAACCTAGTGTTTGGCGCAGTATGGCCTTAGATGCCCTTGTGCCATAAAACCCAAACATCCATCCATCCATCTAGTGCGACGATAATTCAAACCTATTGAGGCAGGCATCTTTGGAGAGCCAGCGAGCCTCGGTGTGTAAAAGCAAGTTATTAAATTCTAAACAAGAGAATGACTGGTTCGGGTTAGAAGGTATGGACTGCATAAACACAACACAAGAAACTGTGGCAAGAATCTTCACGGAATAACAGCGTTTATTGAAAACAGGTAACTTGGAAAGATGACTAGGTTTAACACAGACTGAAGAACAGGAATCTTAAGTTGAATAATGAAACTTGAACGAAATGTGAAAGAAAAAAAAACAACCAAGTTAACAATTCATGAACTTCTCATATTATACGCAGATAACAGTTACAATTGCAGCTCAAGGGAACTTCCGCGTGATGACAGTAAGTTGGACTTTCACATGATAGATTAAACATCCTCCGGCCCCTTAAACTGCCGTTTCGAGAAATTCAAATTACTTCAATAAAGAGAACCACAATTAAAGCACAATATTTAAGTTAACAAAATTTTACAGGGAAGTAGCATTTCTTTTGAAAAATCATCTGGTGGTTTTTAGGGTTACAACACGCACCAGAGCATAACTTGGTTACGGGGGATTTGCTGGATTCTTCTCTTTTTTTGCGTTGGGTGCCTATTCAGGTGTGGTTCGTCTTTTGATTGTGGTTCTAAAATACGACGCCCTTCGCCAATAGCCCTCGTGTAGCTCTAGTGCGACAATAATTCAAACTTATCCTAATCCTAACCTAATCTTCTCTTTTCTATTTCCTTACCCACAGCTTCGTCTCTGCCTTCAGATAAAACTGACAGTCATCTTCGTCATTCCCAATAACTTTCCAGTGCTGCTTAGCTAATTGTTGTGCCACCTGTATTTAAGATTCCATAGTTGCAGCACAGCATTTTTCTGGAAGTAGCGATTGCTTATTAAAATAGTTATCCGGATTAAAAATAGTTATCCTGTAGTAACTTTCTGTGTGTGATGTTTCGATGTTGGGTCTAAGCGTTTGTCTCGTTTTTTGCAATTCTTTTCATACAAATGTTTCCTCCAAAAGCTTCACATATTTCTTTTGTAAACAATGCGCTAAATTCCAAATCAGCCTCTTTTACGATTTTAAGTGTTTGGATGACATCTTTTAATACTTCATCGGCTTGTAGTACTTCTACCGCGTTTCCTTTTGTTAGAGTCGGCTTAGAGGCAATGTTTCACTTAAAACATTTGAAAGGCACATAAGAGTTATTATAAACTCGCTGTTTGTAATAGCACACAACAACGTTCTAGCTATTAATGCTTGACCTATCAGAACTTGAATGTGGGCATTCTTGTATTTCTTCCAGACTTGTAACGATTTTCTCGATAATTTTCAGAAATGAAGTTACCGATAAGTGGTGTTCCACCCATCTCGTTTCACAGAGTGAAACAAGCTGACCACATAAGTGTTTCTTGCGAATAGCATTTCTTTTAGGACTGGCTTTAAAAAAGGAAACCACTTCCTTCATGATGCCAACTAAATTTCGGACCAATTGAATTGTACATCAGATCACTCTGAAGTAGACAAATTTAATGAGTGATTTAAACAAGGTGCTCTCTCTCTGCATTCTTACATTCTTTTTTTATTTCTGACGTCATTACAGTGCACCCATCTTTAGAAATACCAACGCACTTGGATCGGTCTTTTAAGGCAGTTAAAACGGTTTTTCCGAGTTTCACACCTGTCATCTTGACTTTATTTTCTTCGTCTGCTTTATTGTCACCCACTTCATTTTCGGAGGAAGCCTCGCTTTCTGAAATTTTTGACCTTTTGAATAGAGAACTGAATTATTCGCGTGGATTTATGATTTCTAAAAAGTCCTCTAATGTTGTTATAATGAACATATCTCACAGATATAGACATTTGGAATATGTGGCTAATGTCTGTTGTATCATCGGAACCGATGCTGTAGATCCCATTTTGACCCAATCGGCGAAGCATCACAAATATCATTTCTTCTCCACAGCAATCAATTAATTCATTTTGAATGGTTTTAGTTAAGAAATTCTTTGAACCATCATTATTGCATTGAGCTGTTAGGTTAATTTCTCCACACTCTTCTATGCGAAACTTCATCGACTCTTTGAAATTGCATTATTTTCGATATCAAAAACAGGACAATCATCGCGATGCCCTCTGAAAGAATATTTTGCCTTCCGTAATACATTTTGAACGGAAATAGCAGTTTTTTTTCCGATTGCTCTCTTTTCCCTGTAGGTATCAACTTGATTTTCAATTGACCTTTTCGGGTTGTTGAAAGTGACCAAAAAATCATTGGCACTTTCCATTGCCTGCTGATGGTATACTATTTTTGCGTGTTTTTCTAGGTTCCCATCTTTTCCTAGAAGCTTTGCAAACTTGGTTAGTGGTTGAGTCATCAAGGAATTTAGCTTCATTCCAACATCGTGTCCACCACAATTACTCGGTATAAAGAAAGAACATACTTTGCAAAATAATCCTTTCCTTGGTGGTGACAAAACTAACCACGATTTATATATATTTCTAAATGTTCTTTCTTTACAAAACGCCTTTCGGTTTTTCCGAATTTAGTACGAGTCGATAATGGATAGGCAAATGTAACAGAAGTTTCCCAGTGATCCTGCAATAGGTTAGCAAGAACTTTGTCTGTCGGCTTGGTGCCAATGTGAATTCCCACGTCATTGTCGTCACTACCAAAAGTTGCAGTTTCAGTCGGAATTGAAGCTGAGCTGCTGGGGCTCTAGTTAGGTCTTCGGGAACTTGCGATATTGAGTCAATGTGTTGTTGGTGCTAGTTGTGGTGTAATTATGTTTTCCCTTCCCCGTTTTCTTTTTTTACTTCTCCAACATCAACTGTTTTGTCCACAGTGTCCAACTTTTCTTCATCTCCTTCTTCTGAACTTTTTTCAGACTCGTCAGTGGAGGACGGAAGTGCAACTTCAGAATCTTCTAAAAGCATCATGTTCTTCATTTGCTGTTGTTTGGCAAGGAATTTTTTGTTTCTCTCAGATTTTTTTTCTTATTTTATGGCAAGTATTTTATCTATTCCAGCCATTGATCCGCATCTCCCCTTTTTTCTCCGTAATAACAAGAATTCCTTATCTTCTTTTAAAACTGATGTCATTGACAGTGCATTTGCATGTGCAATATCAAAAAGATCTCCAAGCTTGGAGACAAAAGCTACCTCCTTAGCACTCTGAGTTATTGAAATCCGTGCTTTGTTTTTTTTAAAAGAAGTTTCCATTCTTCAAATAACTTTTCAAGCTTGATTTGAAGATGCTGTGGCTCTCTCATAGGAATTCTAGCTTTTCGCCAAAATACGGCTATATCTTAAATGGTAACAGAAGATGCTTGCTTGATGGTCTCTTTCATTTCAAGATGGCGATGTAAAAAAAAATAATCCGAGAACCATTCCTATGGATGGCAACTTGCTGCAATTTAATTCAGAAATTGTATCATCAAGAAGATAGACTTGAGTTCACAATCTTGTTGCTTTAGCCATTTTTCGTTAGTAATATATACAAAATATTTAAAATCAAAATTATTAAACTTTAGACAATTATAAACAGACACCGGCATTTAGCTCAATTTTTCATGACATTGCGTACATTTATCATGTACATTAAAACTTTGCTATCATTGAGCTACCTCTAAACATTGTTCAATTGTGCTAATATTTTGCCTGATATATTGTTCCTTTTTGCAAGAAAATAAAAGATTGTGAGAAGATTATATTTCAATAGTTAAAAGATAAGATATAAAAACAATTGCAAGGGGATTCCCAATAGGAGAGCTAGAGCATTTAATGCAGTGACGGGTTAAATCAAATGATACCTGGTCAGTATAAGTTTCAGTGCTGGAAGCATGCGATAAGAGTAGCCGACATCTTTGGGTGAGGAATCGGCTGCCGGTCTGAGCTTGGAGGGGGCTAGCATCTCTGAGATGGACACTCATCGGAGAAGCTTGTAGTTCTTAGGGATGCTGTAGAAGACTGGAACTTACGGATGGAGTGGTAGGCTCTCGGTTGTAGAGGAGAGCCGAGTCCCGCTATATTGAAGCGGACAGCGGATACGCACTCCGGAAGGTGCCGGCAGGAAGAGAAAGGGATACCCGATCTCAGATGAGGCTTGGGTGTAGAAGAAAAGTCAATGATCTTCTTCCCCCTTAGGGGTTCCATGCTACTTACTTGCCTGTCACTCAGAGGGACTTCGAGAGTTCTCATTCGTTTGGGAGGGTCTTCAAGCCTTGTTCTGTCCACATAATTTCTCCAGCTCACCAGTGCTAAATCTTTGACCTTGGGCTTCCTATTTTCAGTGCATGTCTTGGGGCTATCAAGCAAGTGAGCTCTGGATGTTAGATTGGAATGCTATTCTGACACCCGGTAATTCAGCTGAAATAAACACTGTAGTGTTCGAAGAATCATCTGGCTGTATTTCCGCCCTTCAAGTTTCCAAATCCTGGCTTTGCTTTTCTGCAATTAATCCAAGCTTTTTCTTAAATTCTTCCTGAACATTTTTTTGTTGTTGTTCTGCAACCACTTGCTTTGCCTCGTTTCCACGCGTTTGCCAAGTTTTTAAGGTTAATTTATATGAGATGAAGTAAGCACTCAAATAACCTTATCCATCCATGCAAGATAGATAGCCCAAACTCCATTTTAGATTCATCTGTTTTTGTAGATGATACTAGTTGGAGAACATTGAAGTCTTTTGAAGTTAAATTGCTAAGACAGCATTTTGTGTAGAACTATTATGTGTAACAAAATTGCAAATTTTGCCATGAACCATAGTGAAAAATAATTTATCGTCAATTTGAATAGGTACTGACATTATCAAGGGAACATTTTTAGGTTTCAATTCTTTAATTTGATCTTCTATAATCTCTTTCTGAAAGAACTTGTTCTTAAGTTTCCTTGGCAAATACGAATGTTATGTATCTGCAGTAACGTAACGAAGACGTTCGGGGTTTTTTTCTCCATAAAATATGTTCTACACGCAAAAAACTGTCTGGTACGTACAAACGAAAATTGAGTTCTCCCAACCAAACTGTTCGGTTGCTATAGGACTGACAGGACTGTCTATTTGCAGGAACCAAACACGTTTGGTTACAGTTCCTTGTAAGTTTTATTTATTTATTCATCTAATTTAATGCCTTAAAGTAATTAATTAAATTCATTAATTTAATGCATTTAAACATATAAGTATACAATCGCACAATATTTTAATGTAACACTGCAGTTAAATTTTTAATTAAAGCAACTACAGACAATATTTTATGTGAGGAAATTCTTGACATGAACTGTCTAATTTTCTTTGGTTGGGTTTTGGCTTGTAGTATTGTCGGAGTGGTACCAGCAATGCGATGAACGCTGGCGGCTGGAGGAACGCTGACGATTGTTTCCTCTCCATGAATCCCTCGGCCTGCTCCGGGAACGAGTCTCAAGATGATCTAGTCTGGCCGTTATCTCCATCAGCATGGAGCGCAGTGATGGTTCTTCCAGTGACCCGGTCTGTTGGGGAACTTGGTTTACTGGTCCCTTGATCTCGTGTACTGCCACTCCACCTGCTAACGACATGATGCCATCTGCTATTTCAGCCAGCTTTTCTAACCTGTCGTTGGAAATGGCCAAAATCTGTTGGACATGAGGCGGGAGGCGTTGCATAAACAGGGTCTTCAAAAGATCTTCAGCCATTGTGCCAGCTTTTCCTTTCATCTCCAGAAGTAGTCTTGAAGGTTTCTTATCGCCCAGTTGCATCCCGGAGATCAGGTCCCGAAGCTGCTCCTCCTTTGTGTCGGCGTACTGGTTGCACAATCGATCTCGAATGGTCGTATAAGGGTTTTCAGTTGGAATATTCATGACGAGGTCGCCGACGATGGCAAGCTCCTCGGGTTGCAGGGCGGACACCACATGATGAAATTTTGTCAATTCCACGGTGACTCCGGCTAGAATGAACTGGCTTTCCATGATTGTATCCAGAGTAATTCCTTAATAACACTAACTGTTTAATACATGATTATAAATTACAAGTTGTTTACAATATTAAGATTTTAAATTGGAGAAAGGTTTAGGAAAATAAAGATGCAGTAGCAGCAACACAAGTTCGAAGGAGCCGGGGAGGATCTGCCTCGAGACGAGTTGTTGTTCTCCTTCCTCTCCTCCTGCTGCCAGATTCCTGGCACTGGCTTGCCTATGTGCTGGCCTGTTGTGACGTCACCACCACTAACACAAAGAGCAGTGGCAGACGCCACAGGCTCAAAAGTACTGGTCTCGAGGTCAAGCTCCTGAGAAAATTCAGAAAAGGGACTATCTGTCCAAAGAGTAGAAGGCACAGAATTCACACACTCTACAGAGCCTTCAAAAAGCACCACTGAATTCTGCAAGGCAAAAGTCGAAAAAAATTAGAGCATAAAAAGAATTCACTATTTTAAAAAATAATAGGGCTCGACCGATGGCACTTTTCAGCCGATGTCGATTGTTCAAAGTTCAATCGGCCGATGGAAAAATTAAACAAAATTTGGACATTCTATGCAACCATTGTTGTCATACCAATTATTGTCATATTTTTTTAAAAAAAGAAATGTCTTTTAATCTGATTTTTTACAAATATACTTTTCCTATGTTTAAAAGTATGTATTATATTATTGCCTTACGAGGACTCTAGTGCGTTTTTATGTTAAAAAGCAACCTTCATCTTTATTACGGAGGATCGGCAATTATGTATTATTGGTAATGTTTTAGAATTTACAAAGACAATAACCAGTTTTAAACTTACAAATTCTGGTAGCATGGTAGCAACATTAGAACATGGCATTTGTGGACACAATACAAATATATTACCTCAGATTTCCAATTAGCATAGTTATGCTTAAATTTAGAATATGGACCTCCTTTATTGGCGAATAAGCTTTTAATTGTCTCATCAGTTAAAAAACTGAAGCATTCGTCGTCTATTTCTTCATCTAGATGAAGAACACAAATTTCCACAAAATTCTAAGGTCTTGTTGATGTTAACCTGACGGAACATCTTTTCTACGTCACTTGAGACATATGCATATTTTCGAAATCTTATATTATATCGAATAAATCAAGTTGGACGGTACCTCCTTTCAACAAAATGTCTTTCAAAGAGTTCCCGTTTCTACTTTGCACGGGACATCAAAACAACACGCAGCTTCGTAATTTTGGATTCAAGGCGACACACTGGATGATGAGGAATGTCATTTTGAGACTTTGATTCATCACTCGCCGCTCGTTCCATATGGCCAAAGTCTCTATGTTCTTCTATAAATGGAAAGTATTTTTCCTTGATATCAGGATCCCTTCACTTCCGAATTCCCTAAAACTTCTTTCTATAAAAATCACACCAGGATCCATAATTATTTTGACCCTTAAAGTATAAAGCATAGTTTGGCAAAACGTTATCACCAGGACCAACTAGATAGAAATCAAAAATCGTTTTTTTTTTAAACTTGCCGTTCACTTGGTAGTACCATTTCATAATTTAAAAATCATTTAATAAAACTTAATATTATATGAGTAATATAAACATACAAAATAAAAATGGGACCCGGAGTGCAAAATGCCGATCCCAAACTTAGGCAAGGCCAAAATGATAAAACTAAAGGATACAATAACAAATAAATTTGCATCAGGAAACATCCAAATCCAGGGACCACTTGTGTCCCTATAGGATCAAAAAAGGTTAATACATATAGAAACGGCACCCCAGATCTCATCCGAAGACTTGAAAAAAAAATATATATAATTTTCAATGCTAGTACCGCAGTATGGCCTTAGATGCCCTTGCGCCATAAAACCCAAACATCCAATCCAATCCATTCAATACTAGTACAAAAATAATGATACAAATACCTGAATAAAGAATTAGTTAATTGGAATTATATTTAAAATGTTAGGGAATTTATGACAAAAGTATTTCTAATCAATAATAAACGTTAATTCGGATTAAATCAGTATCCTGAAAATATCAAGAAAATCGAAGACATGAACCATCACTTCCTTATTCAATTTTGCCTAGCTTAAAAAAAAAACTTAACTACTTGCCGCAACAAAAAATACATACCCTTTCGGTAGCTCCTTGATCCCTCGGGAGGAATAATCCTGCATCACATGAACCCTGTCGGTATGGATCCGGAGTTTGAAGAGCCTCGTACCCAGACAATTCTTGATGTTCTAAATAAGAGCCGGCAGAATCCGTAAAATAATCAAAAGTAAAATATATTACAAAGGGTTTTTTTTCTCTTTTTTTTTCAAGAGAAAGCAACGCTAATCTGATGGAAATAATTCTGTTGAGAAATCTATTTCACCAAGTACAATTGGCTCCATTTCGGGATCAGACTAATAGAAAAATATCTATTAATTCTAACTTCTTCACTGGCCACATTTTTTGTAAAATATTTGGACAATTCTGTTTCGCAGGGCTATAACAAGTTTGTCTTATAAAAAAAAATCAAAAACGCAGGATTTATTTTTGTTTTTAAAAGAAAGTTTATTTAAAAAAAATTCTCACCCCAAAAAGTAAACAGAACTTTCTCGCTCACTTGAGATAATTCTGCCGATATCAAGTACCTGAACCCCTAATTTCACCTCCTGAGATCAATTCCGCGAAAATCTAATATCATTCCTCTGTATGTTCTTTTCCAATGATCACTGATGACCCGCATCCTGTACAAAATTATGTCTTAAGAGTTTAAGCCTATATTGGTGCATCCCGTTACAGCCTGTGGGCAACAAATCTGGAAAGCACTTTGTTTCTGGCTCCAGATCCCTGTCATCTATGCATTTGACATCTACTTTCAAGAGTTGATATAGTTCAAAAGCAGATTTATTGATCTTGTCTACTATCAGCATATGATCATAAATAAAGACATATATAAAGCATAAATATCGACATAATTAAAGCATATTTTGGCAAAACGTTATCAACAGGACCAACTAGATATAAATCAAAAATCGGTTTTTAATCTTACCGTTTACTGGGTAGTACCATTTCATAATTTAAAAATCATTTTATAAAACTTAATATTATATGAGTAATATAAACATGTCAAAATAAAAATATGAGACCCGGAGTGCAAAATACCGATCCTAAACTTAGGCAATGCCAAAATGATAAAAACTAAAGGATACAATAACAAATAAATTTGAATCATGAAACATCCAAATCCAGGATCCACTTGTGTCCCTCAAATAGGATCAAAAAGGTTAGTATTTATAGAAACGGCACCCCGGATCTCATCCAAAGACTTGAAAACAAAAAATATAATTTTCAATACTAGTACAAAAATGATACAAATACCTGAATTTTAAAGAATCAGTTAATTGGAATTACATTTAAAATGTTAGGGAATTTGTGACAAAAGTATTTCTAATCAATAATAAACGTTAATTCGGATTAAATCAGTATCCTGAAAATATCAAGAAAATCGAAGACATGAACCTTCACTTCCTTATTCAATTTTGCCTAGCTTAAAAAAAAACTTTTAACTACTTGCCGCAACATAATATACATACCCTTTCGGTAGCTCCCTGGTCCCTCGGGAAGAATAATCCTGCATCACATGAACCATGTCGGTATGGATCCGGAGTTTGAAGAGGCTCGTAACCAGACAATTCTCTTTTTTTTCAAGAGAAAGCAACGCTAATCTGATGAAAATAATTCTGTGGAGAAATCTATTTCACCAAGTACAATTGGCTCCATTTCGGGATCAGACTAATAGAAAAATATCTATTAATTCTAACTTCTTCACTGGCCACATTTTTTGTAAAATATTTGGACAATTCTGTTTCGCAGGGCTATAACAAGTTTGTCTTATAAAAAAAAATCAAAAACGCAGGATTTTTTGTTTTTTAAAAGAAAGTTTACTTTTTGGGGTGAGAATGTTTTTTAAATAAACAGAAAGAAACACACTTGAGATTATTCTGCTGATATCGAGTACTTCCGCTGAACCCCTAATTTCACCTCCTGAGATCAATTCCGCGAAAAACTAATATCATTCATCTGTATGGTCTTTTCCAATGATCACTGATGACCCGCATCCTGTACAAAATTATGTCTTAAGGGTTTAAGCCTATATTGGTGCATCCCATTACAGCCTGTGTTCAACAAATCTGGAAAGCACTTGGTTTCTAGCTCCAGATCCCTGTCATCTATGCATTTGACATCTACTTTCAAGAGTTGATATAGTTCAAAAGCAGATTTATTAATCTTGTCTACTATCGGCATCTGATCATAAATAAAGACATATAATAAAGCATAAATATAGACATAATTCAAGCATATTTTGGCAAAACGTTATCACCAGGACCAACTAGATATAAATCAAAAATCGGTTTTTTAATCTTACCGTTTACTGGGTAGTACCATTTCATAATTTAAAAATCTTTTTATAAAACTTACTATTATATGCGTAATATAAACATGTCAAAATAAAAATATGAGACCCGGAGTGCAAAATACCGATCCTAAACTTAGGCAAGGCCAAAATGATAAAAACTAAAGGATACAATAACAAATAAATTTGAATCATGAAACATCCAAATCCAGGAACCACTTGTGTCCCTATAGGATCAAAAAGGTTAATATTTATAGAAACGGCACCCCGGATCTCATCCAAAGACTTGAAAACTAAAAATGTAATATTTTCAATACTAGTATAAAAATAATGATACAAATACCAGAATTTTAAAGAATAAATTATTTGGAATATATGTTTTAAATGTTAGGGAATTTTGAACAGAAATATTTCTAATCAATAATAAACGTTAATTCAGATTAAATCAGTATCGTGAAAATATCAAGAAAATCGAAGACATGAACCATCCCGCCCTTATTCTATTTTGCCTTGCTTAAAAAATAACTCTTAACTACTTGCCGCAACATAATATACATACCCTTTCGGTAGCTCCCTGGTCCCTCGGGAAGAATAATCCTGCATCACATGAACCGTGTCGGTATGGATCCGGAGTTTGAAGAGGCTCGTACCCAGACAATTCTTGATGCTCTGAATAAGAGCCTGATGAAAATAATACTGTGGAGAAATCTATTTCACCAAGTACAATTGGCTCTATTTCGGGATCAGACTAATAGAAAAATATCTAATAATTCTAACTTCTTCACTGGCCGCATTTTTTGTAAAATATTTGGACAATTCTGTTTCGCAGGGCTATAATAAGTTTTTCTTATAAAAAAAAATCAAAAACGCAGAATTTATTTTTGTTTTTTAAAAGAAAGTTTATTTAAAAAAAATTCTCACCCCAAAAAGTAAACAGAACTTTCTCGCACACTTGAGATAATTCTGCCGATATCAAGTACTTCCGCTGAACCCCTAATTTCACCTCCTAACGCTGCGTACGATGTCGCCATTAACGGTTGCGTTGGGTGCCTATTCAGGTGTTGGCTCGTCACCTGACTGTGGTTCTAAAATACGACGCCCGTCGCCAATAGCCCTCGTGCAGCTCTAGTGCGACGATAATTCAAAAAACCTAACATAATTTCACCTCCTGAGATCCATTCCGCGAAAAACTAATCATTCCTCTGTATGTTCTTTTCCAATGATCACTGATGACCCGCATCCTGAACAAAATTATGTCTTAAGGGTTTAAGCCAAGATTGGTGCATCCCGTTACAGCCTGTGGGCAACAAATCTGGAAAGCTCTTTGTTTCTAGCTAACTCTTAACTACTTGCCGCAACAAAATATACATACCCTTTCGGTAGCTCCCTTGTCCTTGAGGAATAATCCTGCATCACATGAACCATGTCGGTATGGATCCGGAGTTTGAAGAGGCTCAAGTATTCAAACACTCTTTTCTGATCGGTGTTCATCAAGTGTGCCAGGACTTCAAGGTCCTCCTTCTCGTTTGCAAGAGCATTTCGGAACTCGACCATGGCCGCAGCACCTTCTATTTTGTTCGTTCTTGGAAAGTCGTACAACCTGCTATTTGGTTTCAGGTTCCTTCGACAGTAAATCGAGGTTGCCTCCGTAAGAACTGTCAAGTTTCCGTTGTGGTACGAGGAAATCCAAACCGACAAATTCTTGCTTTCCCCGTTGGGATCTTTTTCGTGCGCATGCAGTAGCTGTTGTGAAAGTGTGTCTGGAAACACCTCACTCGTTCGTGCAATTTCGGAAACAGTTCATCTGGCAGTGCACATGTTACATTCTTCGATATAAATTCTGCTATATCCTCGTTCAATGACACTCCTATTACAGGGAATATCTAACCCACAACAGAATATGGGACTGGGGGACCCAGTCGGTTAAGCACTTGCTTAGCATGCGGATGGTCCGGAGTTTGAAGAGGCTCGTACCCAGACGATTCTTGATGCTCTGAATAAAAGCCGGCAGAGACCGCTTTTGGTGTCCCAGGATCTAAAAATATGCATTTGGTAAAAAAGATTCTATTATACAATGACTACTCTAAAAATTATAGCCGGTATGACTGCCCCTAGTGCTATAAAAAAATTAGAACTTATATGCTGAAAGTAAAGACCTAACTCTTTCGCGTTTGGGTCGTTCACGAAATCTAGTTTTTCCACGGGAAATATGCATTTTAAACACAATATTTTTACCTCTTACTGGACATTTATCCTGAAAAAGACCATAATTTAAACTTTTAAAACACTTAACGTTCGCAAAACGGCCACCCCTGTAATTATTTCCCTAGCTAGAAGCAAAAGCACCAGGAATGTCATGACTTGTTACTTTATTACAATTTACTAAACGTCCTTCTTCAGCTGGAATTGACTGGGAAACTTTTTCCGAAGTAAACTGCTTATCTACTAATTGATACAACTGTTGAACAATTAAGTCAAAACGAGAAGGTAATTTAGCAATAATTTTGAATGCTACATGTATATCAACAATTTCACTTTCTAGATTCTGTAGCTGTCTAACAAGGTTTTGCCTCGTGTAGCTCTAGTGCGACGATAATTTAAACCCAACAAGGTTTTGCAGTCTTGCTAGGTAGATTGGTCACCCTGGCTGTGGTTCTAAAATACGACGCCCGTCGCCAATAGCCCTCGTGTAGCTCTAGTGCGACGATAATTCTAACCTAACCTAGGTAGATTGAAACAGTTTAACTAGGTTTCATGCGGTCACTAAGAAACCCAGTAAAAAGCCTACCGACTAAAGCTTTTGACGAGGGCTCGAAGTTATTCTCGATTAAATCAGTATCCTGAAAATATCAAGAAAATCGAAGACATGAACCATCACTTCCTTATTCAATTTTGCCTAGCTTAAAAAAAAAACTTAACTACTTGCCGCAACAAAATATACATACCCTTTCGGTAGCTCCCTTGTCCTTGAGGAATAATCCTGCATCACATGAACCATGTCGGTATGGATCCGGAGTTTGAAGAGGCTCAAGTATTCAAACACTCTTTTCTGATCGGTGTTCATCAAGTGTGCCAGGACTTCAAGGTCCTCCTTCTCGTTTGCAAGAGCATTTCGGAACTCGACCATGGCCGCAGCACCTTCTATTTTGTTCGTTCTTGGAAAGTCGTACAACCTGCTATTTGGTTTCAGGTTCCTTCGACAGTAAATCGAGGTTGCCTCCGTAAGAACTGTCAAGTTTCCGTTGTGGTACGAGGAAATCCAAACCGACAAATTCTTGCTTTCCCCGTTGGGATCTTTTTCGTGCGCATGCAGTAGCTGTTGTGAAAGTGTGTCTGGAAACACCTCACTCGTTCGTGCAATTTCGGAAACAGTTCATCTGGCAGTGCACATGTTACATTCTTCGATATAAATTCTGCTATATCCTCGTTCAATGACACTCCTATTACAGGGAATATCTAACCCACAACAGAATATGGGACTGGGGGACCCAGTCGGTTAAGCACTTGCTTAGCATGCGGATGGTCCGGAGTTTGAAGAGGCTCGTACCCAGACGATTCTTGATGCTCTGAATAAAAGCCGGCAGAGACCGCTTTTGGTGTCCCAGGATCTAAAAATATGCATTTGGTAAAAAAGATTCTATTATACAATGACTACTCTAAAAATTATAGCCGGTATGACTGCCCCTAGTGCTATAAAAAAATTAGAACTTATATGCTGAAAGTAAAGACCTAACTCTTTCGCGTTTGGGTCGTTCACGAAATCTAGTTTTTCCACGGGAAATATGCATTTTAAACACAATATTTTTACCTCTTACTGGACATTTATCCTGAAAAAGACCATAATTTAAACTTTTAAAACACTTAACGTTCGCAAAACGGCCACCCCTGTAATTATTTCCCTAGCTAGAAGCAAAAGCACCAGGAATGTCATGACTTGTTACTTTATTACAATTTACTAAACGTCCTTCTTCAGCTGGAATTGACTGGGAAACTTTTTCCGAAGTAAACTGCTTATCTACTAATTGATACAACTGTTGAACAATTAAGTCAAAACGAGAAGGTAATTTAGCAATAATTTTGAATGCTACATGTATATCAACAATTTCACTTTCTAGATTCTGTAGCTGTCTAACAAGGTTTTGCCTCGTGTAGCTCTAGTGCGACGATAATTTAAACCCAACAAGGTTTTGCAGTCTTGCTAGGTAGATTGGTCACCCTGGCTGTGGTTCTAAAATACGACGCCCGTCGCCAATAGCCCTCGTGTAGCTCTAGTGCGACGATAATTCTAACCTAACCTAGGTAGATTGAAACAGTTTAACTAGGTTTCATGCGGTCACTAAGAAACCCAGTAAAAAGCCTACCGACTAAAGCTTTTGACGAGGGCTCGAAGTTATTCTCGATTAAATCAGTATCCTGAAAATATCAAGAAAATCGAAGACATGAACCATCACTTCCTTATTCAATTTTGCCTAGCTTAAAAAAAAAACTTAACTACTTGCCGCAACAAAAAATACATACCCTTTCGGTAGCTCCTTGGTCCCTCGGGAGGAATAATCCTGCATCACATGAACCCTGTCGGTATGGATCCGGAGTTTGAAGAGGCTCGTACCCAGACAATTCTTGATGTTCTGAATAAGAGCCGGCAGAATCCGTAAAATAATTAAAAGTAAAATATATTACAAAGGGTTTTTTTTCTCTTTTTTTTCAAGAGAAAGCAACGCTAATCTGATGGAAATAATTCTGTTGAGAAATCTATTTCACCAAGTACAATTGGCTCCATTTCGGGATCAGACTAATAGAAAAATATCTATTAATTCTAACTTCTTCACTGGCCACATTTTTTGTAAAATATTTAGACAATTCTGTTTCGCAGGGCTATAATAAGTTTGTCTTATAAAAAAAGTTAAAAACTCAGAATTTATTTTTGTTTTTTAAAAGAAAGTTTATTTAAAAAAAATTCTCACCCCAAAAAGTAAACAGAACTTTCTCGCACACTTGAGATAATTCTGCCGATATCAAGTACTTCCGCTGAACCCATAATTTCACCTCCTGAGATCAATTCCGCGAAAAACTAATATCATTCCTCTGTATGTTCTTTTCCAATGAGGGGCTGGGGAGCCCAGTCGGTTAAGCACTCGCTTAGCATGCGGAAGGTCCCAGGTTCGAGTCCGGGCATCGCCGAAATAGCTGCCGACCTATAAAACGGCCCGTGCAGCCAAAAATGTCCGACGAATAATACCCCGTGTAAGGGAGTGCACGTTAAATATCCTTCAAAGTCCTAACGCTGCGTACGATGTCGCCCTTAACGGTTGCGTTGGGTGCCTATTCAGATGTTGGCTCGTCACCTGACTGTGGTTCTAAAATACGACGCCCGTCGCCAATAGCCCTCGTGTAGCTCTAGTGCGACGATAATTCAAACCAAACCAAACCAAATCTTTTCCAATGATCACTGATGACCCGCATCCTGTACAAAATTATGTCTTAAGGGTTTAAGCCTATATTGGTGCATCCCATTACAGCCTGTGTTCAACAAATCTGGAAAGCACTTTGTTTCTAGCTCCAGATCCCTGTCATCTATGCATTTGACATCTACTTTCAAGAGTTGATATAGTTCAAAAGCAGATTTATTGATCTTGTCTACTATCAGCATCTGATCATAAATAAAGACATATGTAAAGCATAAATATCGACATATATAAAGCATATTTTGGCAAAACGTTATCACCAGGACCAACTAGATAGAAATCAAAAATCGTTTTTTTTAAACTTGCCGTTCACTTGGTAGTACCATTTCATAATTTAAAAATCATTTTATAAAACTTACTATTATATGCGTAATATAAACATGTCAAAATAAAAATATGAGACCCGGAGTGCAAAATACCGATCCTAAACTTAGGCAAGGCCAAAATGATAAAAACTAAAGGATACAATAACAAATAAATTTGAATCATGAAACATCCAAATCCAGGAACCACTTGTGTCCCTATAGGATCAAAAAGGTTAATATTTATAGAAACGGCACCCCGGATCTCATCCAAAGACTTGAAAACTAAAAATGTAATATTTTCAATACTAGTATAAAAATAATGATACAAATACCAGAATTTTAAAGAATAAATTATTTGGAATTATGTTTTAAATGTTAGGGAATTTTGAACAGAAATATTTCTAATCAATAATAAACGTTAATTCAGATTAAATCAGTATCGGGAAAATATCGAGAAAATCGAAGACATGAACCATCACGCCCTTATTCTATTTTGCCTTGCCTAAAAAATAACTCTTAACTACTTGCCGCAACATAATATACATACCCTTTCGGTAGCTCCCTGGTGCCTCGGGAAGAATAATCCTGCATCACATGAACCATGTCGGTATGGATCCGGAGTTTGAAGAGGCTCGTACCCAGACAATTCTTGATGCTCTGAATAAGAGCCTGATGAAAATAATACTGTGGAGAAATCTATTTCACCAAGTACAATTGGCTCTATTTCGGGATCAGACTAATAGAAAAATATCTAATAATTCTAACTTCTTCACTGGCCACATTTTTTGTAAAATATTTGGACAATTCTGTTTCGCAGGGCTATAATAAGTTTGTCCTATAAAAAATCAAAAACGCAGAATTTATTTTTGTTTTTTAAAAGAAAGTTTATTTAAAAAAAATTCTCACCCCAAAAAGTAAACAGAACTTTCTCGCACACTTGAGATAATTCTGCCGATATCAAGTACTTCCGCTGAACCCCTAATTTCACCTCCTAACGCTGCGTACGATGTCGCCCTTAACGGTTGCGTTGGGTGCCTATTCAGGTGTTGGCTCGTCACCTGACTGTGGTTCTAAAATACGACGCCCGTCGCCAATAGCCCTCGTGCAGCTCTAGTGCGACGATAATTCAAAAAACCTAACATAATTTCACCTCCTGAGATCAATTCCGCGAAAAACTAATATCATTCCTCTGTATGTTCTTTTCCAATGATCACTGATGACCCGCATCCTGAACAAAATTATGTCTTAAGGGTTTAAGCCAAGATTGGTGCATCCCGTTACAGCCAGTGGGCAACAAATCTGGAAAGCTCTTTGTTTCTAGCTAACTCTTAACTACTTGCCGCAACAAAATATACATACCCTTTCGGTAGCTCCCTGGTCCTTGAGGAATAATCCTGCATCACATGAACCATGTTGGTATGGATCCGGAGTTTGAAGAGGCTCAAGTATTCAAACACTCTTTTCTGATCGGTGTTCATCAAGTGTGCCAGGACTTCAAGGTCCTCCTTCTCGTTTGCAAGAGCATTTCGGAACTCGACCATGGCCGCAGCACCTTCTATTTTGTTCGTTCTTGGAAAGTCGTACAACCTGCTATTTGGTTTCAGGTTCCTTCGACAGTAAATCGAGGTTGCCTCCGTAAGAACTGTCAAGTTTCCGTTGTGGTACGAGGAAATCCAAACCGACAAATTCTTGCTTTCCCCGTTGGGATCTTTTTCGTGCGCATGCAGTAGCTGTTGTGAAAGTGTGTCTGGAAACACCTCACTCGTTCGTGCAATTTCGGAAACAGTTCATCTGGCAGTGCACATGTTACATTCTTCGATATAAATTCTGCTATATCCTCGTTCAATGACACTCCTATTACAGGGAATATCTAACCCACAACAGAATATGGGACTGGGGGACCCAGTCGGTTAAGCACTTGCTTAGCATGCGGATGGTCCGGAGTTTGAAGAGGCTCGTACCCAGACGATTCTTGATGCTCTGAATAAGAGCCGGCAGAGACCGCTTTTGGTGTCCCAGGATCTAAAAATATGCATTTGGTAAAAAAGATTCTATTATACAATGACTACTCTAAAAATTATAGCCGGTATGACTGCCCCTAGTGCTATAAAAAATTAGAACTTATATGCTGAAAGTAAAGACCTAACTCTTTCGCGTTTGGGTCGTTCACGAAATCTAGTCTTTCCACGGGAAATATGCAATTCAAACACAATATTTTTACCGCTTACTGGACATTTATCCTGAAAAAGACCATAATTTAAACTTTTAAAACACTTAACGTTCGCAAAACGGCCACCCCTGTAATTATTTCCCTAGCTAGAAGCAAAAGCACCAGGAATGTCATGACTTGTTACTTTATTACAATTTACTAAACGTCCTTCTTCAGCTGGAATTGACTGGGAAACTTTTTCCGAAGTAAACTGCTTATCTACTAATTGATACAACTGTTGAACAATTAAGTCAAAACGAGAAGGTAATTTAGCAATAATTTTGAATCCTACATGTATATCAACAATTTCACTTTCTAGATTCTGTAGCTGTCTAACAAGGTTTTGCCTCGTGTAGCTCTAGTGCGACGATAATTTAAACCTAACAAGGTTTTGCAGTCTTGCTAGGTAGATTGGTCACCCTGACTGTGGTTCTAAAATACGACGCCCGTCGCCAATAGCCCTCGTGTAGCTCTAGTGCGACGATAATTCTTACCTAACCTAGGTAGATTGAAACAGTTTAACTAGGTTTCATGCGGTCACTAAGAAACTCAGTAAAAAGCCTACCGACTAAAGCTTTTGACGAGGGCTCGAAGTTATTCTCCAGAGTGGTCCAAGCCTTCTGAGGGTCGAGTTCAATTATCCGCTTGATTGGAGGTGCAAGTCCACGGTAAATCGTCAAATGGCCTTGTCCTTCCGCCTCTGGTTCTCCGATAGGGTTCTGGCAGGTTCTGTTGCAGCAGGACCCTCGGGGGGCCTACTTTGGTGGATACGGGTGTGGCAATCCCGAGGTCCCTACTTCTTGTGAGCTCGGGAGTGGAGACCCCGAGGTCCCTAGCTGGGCCTTTGCATTTTTCGTGCTTTGTTTATTTTGGCTCAGTTTAATTTTTTATTCTCTTTTGCTTATTTTATATTTCTATTTTAATTTACGTTTTTAAAATACCGAGTGAACTGGGCCTTTAAATATGTTTTTTATTATTTCATTGTTGTCGGACATTACCGACCAGCACGTTTGCCGTGTTCTGCGACCGACTGAACCGGGGGAAAGTGGAGTCCTGAGGTTCCTGCAGTGGCCTCCCATAGGACAGGTGTTAGTTTCCTTTGGCAACTGTTGCGTGCCCTTTGGTCCATGCTTCACTGGTTGACAGGCGCCAGGGGGGAAGCCCGCCCCTGGCAATCCAACCAAGTGTCAATTTCCCTGCCCAAACGTAACATTTCATATGCCTCTGCGACTAAAGTTACTACATCATCAATAGCCATCCAATGCAATATGTCTAAAGAGCAAGAAACAAAATCTATCAACACTCTACCTCCATCAACTTCTGGTTTAAAAAAATAATAAAGCTTCCAGCTCACAAACTCATAATACCAGGGTTGGAAAAAAAAACCAGTTAAAAAAAAAACCGGTATTTTTTTTGTTTAAACCTGTTTTTTTTGTTTAAACAAGGTTTTTTTTTCAAACACTTTTCTGTTACTTAACTATTTTGTATTTGCAGGACTCTATGTTTATATATATTTCAAACTTTATTTTAAGGTTTACTTTACTAATAGGATCCCCATATATCATTTTAATTTAATTCTTATTTAATTAAAAACTAATTTTGGGGCAAATTATAATCCAATTATTTTCAATTTCCACATTGTCTTACATTACTATTAGAGCGTTAAAAGTTAAAATTTGTGATTTATGTCAATTAAACCATTCGCAGTATTATAACCTTAATTGAAATAACTAAAGTAATAATGAAGTTATGATTCCAAACTCCTCTGATGCAATTTATTATCATCAAGGATTACTACAATTCAACATTTTAAGCAAAAAAAATAGCTTTGCAGCTATTTCGGTCCCAAGGTTATTACTTAATTTAGACTACACTAGACCAAAAGAGAAAAAAATGCGCTCAACATTAGCTGTTGTTGCTTTAGCAGACAGAATGCGTTCAACTTCACTAAAAACGTTATTATTAAACTTTTTTTATATCTACTCTTTGGCCTCTCCATCACTCTCTCAATCGCTTTCAAAAAGATATTTCTGAAAGGGGAAGCTCTTGGCACAATATTTCATGACAAGAGCAACCAAAAGAGTTATTAGGGAACCTGTGTTTTGCATATTAATACTTCTTTCTTTTCCTCAGCCGACAGTTCAAAATCATCTTCTTTGGTCTTCGGATCAAGTAAATACGTCAGAATATGTGCCGGTGTTATTGCTATTTTGTAGGGTTTGTCCATTTTTTAACACATCCTTTACTTACGGATCAATCCTGCAGAGTCTTTCGGAATTGTTTAAAAATGTAGACAGTTTCTCCAATGGCACAATTCTTACCCTGAAGTTTGTCTAAAGCTACAGCTATTAGCTTTAGTTGCTGCAAATAATGCTCTGCATTTCTTTTCAAAGAAATGTTTGAGACTAAGTTTTGGACTTGGTTGTCTATCATTTCTTTATTACTTTCACATATTTATACAAGCATCGCCCAAGACTTAAGATAATTTTCCAAAGCATCTGCAAAAGAATTCCACTTTTTTTCACTTTACATTTAAAATCGGATGCACTTTTCTTTGTTGCATTTATAGCAAGGTCATGCAAGTTTTCGGCTGTATGAGCCGTATCAAATGTGTCGCAAGTGTCTGTTAAAAACGTGTTCCCATCCCGTGTTGTCTAAGTCATTGGTTCATTGTGAACATTTGTCCAACCATCTAATCCTAATGTTATTATTTCATTATTCAAGATATCAGCACATTTTCTTTTTCCTTTAAGTAAGTGACATCTAGCAAATCTCCGCCAACCTGTTTCCGCGATGGTGGACAGTATCCTGGACAAAGGTTATGCACTAGTTTCACAAACTCAGGATGCTAAAAATGCCCTAATGATGAGTTTGTAGCATACACAAACCTTGTTTCATCAAAAGCTAGTTTTTGTGATGCAGTTGACTTGATAAAGAAATGACAGCACTCTGGACTCCTTTGTTCCCTCTTTATCGAAGTTGTAGAACTTTAAGTACTCAGCAGAGAAATATCTGCAACAATTTAAGCATTATTTAAGGAGTTATAAACACAATATAGCATACATTAAATACCAAATACGGACTATAATTTGGTAACATTTTATTTAAATTAAACAGTTATATTTTCTGTACAACAACATTTCTATTTAGAGTCATTTGTTGTTGACTCATCTTAATGCATTATAACATTCTAACCTCGCAATTCTAATAATTTCATTAACAACCAATTTAACGGGACATGAATTCCTGAAAACAAAACTAACTCTTTCAGTGTTAACCTATGGAGAAATTGGATAAAAAATTTCATGACGATGCAAATGTTAATTATCAAAATGCCCAATATTTAATATTCAAATGCTCAATTAAATGACTTCTGTTCTCTAATATGTTATTAACCTTTCGTATTGTATTATATAATAAATAAAAAGCAAAATATTAATAATAATGAGTAACATTTAATATATATGAAACGAAATTCCATTCCTTCATGGTATGACTTGAACAAATGAAATATATCCAGTAAGAACTTTGCTATTTTCTGGTTGTAACCCAACTTGTGAATCAGCATACTGTAAGCGCTGAAAATTTCTAAGAGTAAGTTGACATTTCTAGCCTTAAAAGGCTCGAGGGCATTTTGGATTGCTTCCTTACGTATTTGGATTTTCTTGTATGACTCTACTCCTCGATCGATTTTCTGGGACAGCTCGAGGGTTCTTTCATCTACGTCAAAGACATATTCATTTTCAGTGTAACTAGTGCAATCTCGGTCTAGGAAGATCAGTTCTTTGAAGTTTGGAATTGTATTCATCTGGATTTGCCCTGCTGAGAATCTTTTCATTCTTTTTTGTGTGAAAGGCTATTTTAATGGATCTAAAAAATAATTGAACAATTTAAGGAATTTCAGAAGGTTCATCAGCATGAAAAATAGGAACTTCAACTTTATCGTATAATCCCAAAAATACTATTAGACTTGCCACAATATGTTTTGCATTAGAGACTTTTTTTTGTCTGGACACTTATTGCAACAGCTTGAGTTCCTATAACCTCAATTTCTGCTGATGCCCCTGGATATTCAGCGTGATAGATGGCATGTTCATTTCTTATAGTTTTTTTTTTGTGGTTTAACATATGGGAAGTCATCTGTTTGTTTTTTTCTTTCTGTAGAGGGTCAGCACTTGAATTTCTTTTCCTGTGTTTATGTTTAAAAGTTCTTTTAGTTTTTCATCATCTGTCATGGGGGCTGGGGAGCCTAGTCGGTTAAGACCTCGCTTAGCATGCGGAAGGTCCCAGGTTCGAGACCGGGCATCGCCAAAATAGCTGCCGACCTATAAACGGCCCGTGCAGCCAAAAATGTCCGACGAATAATACCCCGTGTAAAGGAGTGCACGTTAAATATCCTTCAAAGTCCTAACGCTGCGTACGATGTCGCCCTTAACGGTTGCGTTGGGTGCCCATTCAGGTGTTGGCTCGTCACCTGACTGTGGTTCTAAAATACGACGCCTGTCGCCAATAGCCCTCGTGTAGCTCTAGTGCGACGATAATTCAAACCAAACCATCTGTCATACTGTATGCGCACCAATGTGGATTTATTCTAAGTGCAGCTTTCTCAATGGGAGAGATTTTAGTCAAACCTTTGGTGATAGAAATGCTAAAACAATCATTACTTGGAAATAGCACATTAGAAGAAATATTATTGACTCGAGAATCATATAGTGATATGGTCATGTCTGTTTTGCATATTAAATTTAATTTTCGAAAATCACAGCAAAACCGGGTTTTATTGGATTCATTTTTCTTTTGTACTAACGTAACGGAAGCACTGTAAGCAGAATGGCTTGGTTTTGATAATATTATGTTTTAACATTTCGTCAACTTGTTTTTGAATTTCATTTTCATTAATTGGGGATGTACGATAAGATCTTAAACTTTTGGGTAAATCAGACGTTGAGTATATGCGTTGGGTTCCATATTAATGGTTCCCACGTCATAACGGTTTTTAGCAAAAATATTTTTAAATTTTTGTAACAAGTCAGACACCCGTAGATCATTGTTGACAAACTGATACATTTGGATATGAACAATTTGTAAGGGTTGTGCCATGTTGGGAATTTCTTTGGTATAACAATCAAAATTTTATATTTGGCACATTCTGGTAATCCTAATATTATATATGGCAATTCTGTGTGTATAATATACAAAGTAATGGCTTCGGTTATATTTCCAATTTTAAGTCATACAATCTCATCCCTTAATATCAATAGTTGTAAAGCTCCTTCAAAAGCTCAAAAACAATAGTTTTCAAATTAGTTTCTGCTGGGTGCCAAGCCATGTTGGTATTCCGGGCAATGAGGAGGCAGACCGCGCTGCAAAGACTGCTAGTCAAAGCAGCGGCGCCCCCCTCAATCTGCCCGATGCCAAGCTGGCTTGTGCACATTCAATTAAAATAGTATGGCAAAATGAATGGGACCTCCAAACAGAAAATAAATTTCATAACATATCACCTTCCATAACCTGGCCATCTTCACCATTACCGAGCAGAAGGCAGGAGGTAGTGCTGGCACGCCTCCTGATTGGGCACACAAGACTAACTCATGTACATCTTCTGCTGGCGGAACATCATCCCATATGTATTATGTGTGATGTGTTATTAAGTGTTTACCATATTTTAGCGGAATGTCCATCTTTTACACTAAGCAGACTTAAACATTTTAACAAATTCAACCCATCTATCCATGACATTTTATCTCGTCCCCCATATCATGACTTGTTTTCCTTTTTATTTGAGATTGGCTTTTATTCTGTGATTTAAATTTGTCAATGTTTTTAAATGTTATGTACTGCTTTTAATAACCATTCAAACCTTTTATTTGAAAATCCTTGTGTTTGATTTTGGATGTTGAATTGTTCTTAAATGTATTGTGTAACTTTTATGGATTATTTTAACTTTTTTAAAAATATACCTAGTGTTTGGCGCAGTATGGCCTTGGATGCCCTTGCGCCATAATACCCAAACATCCATCCATCCAATTTTAAGAGTTAATTTACACGTTTGTCAATTTTAAAGTGTCCGTCTGCCTGTTTTACAAACAGGGAAGGTGTATTTTGCCACACCAGGGCGCCAAGGAAATAGTACTTGCAGTATCCAAAATACAGGGCATGTCGACATTGGAATTGTTTCGATTAAAGTTATTTTGTATTTGTCCCGGGACTACGAGTTGTCATTGTGAACTGTCGTTGTTTGGTGTATTTGGAGTGTCGTTTGGCATCACTTCTTCAGTGGTGCGATTCTCTCTGGCAAAAGGGCATTCATGTATCCAATGGAATGCATTGACAAAGCCTTGTGCCTGGCACTGGCGGCAAGCAGTATTCCTTTGGTTTCTAAATTGTGTTGGCTGTGGATTTTGAGGATATTGGGGATTGTATGGCCTAGGTTGAAACTGAAAATAATTTCGAGACCGAAAATTAGGTTGGCCGAAGTAATTCATTTGGTAAGGCCTGGTTGGCCGACTATTTGTGGCTTGTTGAGTACTGGGCCGACTGTTTTGTTGTTGAAAGTTTCGATATGGAGGAGTTTCTTGTTGGGGTTGGACTTTGATAAGTTTATTGGCTATTTCCAGCCAAGCGGGTAAGGATTCAGGGGCAAATATTATTAAGCCGGTTCGTATTCTGGGAGGCATTGTGGATGTTAAACCTTCCAGAATAATTTGGGTAGTTAACCCTAACTGACGGCCCATTTTAACTTTTTTGTGAAAATAATCGTTTATATTATAATTGTATTTGAACTGAATTTGGGTGAAATCATGGAACGTAGAACATGTAGGTTCTAAGAACTGTTCCAACAATATTTCTTCTAACTTGGGCCATGAGGTGACTTTAAGACAAGAACTTATATATAGGTTTAGGGCGGTGCCCTTTAAATTTGATCCAATGTTTTTAACTTTTTCCTCATCACTTAAACTACTGATACTATTGAAATACTCAAGCCATGATTTTATTTCCATCCCTGATGAGGGATCAAAAGGAATTACTTGGGTTTCCAAATTACTAGTTCTTGGTTGGGTTAAAGTGGCCTGAGCCTCGTTAAGCTTAATTACACTTTCTTCATTATGGATTACATTATCTTTATTAGTACTATTATCAGATTGGTCTTTGTTTTGTACTTGTTCAGCTAATTTATCACCTTGTGTATTCATGGTAATATCTTTGCCTGATCTTGAGAGCATTACTGCATTGCACTTTTAAAGTTACATTAGTCTATTTTAAAACAATTATTTGTCTTTTTCAATTATTATTATGAATATATTGTAATAAGAACATGGCAAGCAAATCTAAAATATTTGGAAACCTATTGCAAAGAGGCATTGCAAGAGCTGTCAAAAACTAAAAGTAAATATATCATTGGCGGCAATTTGGCTTCTGGAAAACTGATTTGGCTTCTTAACTTGGCGCGTTTGGCGCCATTTTTCCTGGCAACCACAACACAACACACGGCCACACTGGAATGTCAACACCTCGAAAGACACTTTTTGTCTTCGGGGCTGGCGATCTGGTTTCTACGCAGAGGGTGTCCGATGGTTGGGGTTTGTTGACCAGCGCGGCTAGAGGGAAGCCGGCAGACCACTGCAGGCAAGGGGCATCGGGGCGTGGTCGGTCTTCGAGAGCACTGGTCTGTAGCGAGTGATCGTCCGATGACAGGGCGATGCGAAGACAGGGAAACGCCGGATGATTAGGGGCTGGGGAGCCCAGTCGGTTAAGCACTCGCTTAGCATGCGGAAGGTCCCAGGTTCGGGTCCGGGCATCGGCAAAATAGCTGCCGACCTATAAACGGCCCGTGCCGCCAAAAATGTCCGACGAATAATACCCCGTGTAAGGGAGTGCACGTTAAATATCCTTCAAAGTCCTAACGCTGCGTACGATGTCGCCCTTAACGGTTGCGTTGGGTGCCTATTCAGGTGTGGTTCTAAAATACGACGCCCGTCGCCAATAGCCCTCGTGTAGCTCTAGTGCTACGATAATTCAAACCAAACAGGATGATTTGACGGGGATGGCCTGGAGGCTGGTCAGCAGGCCGCTGAACTTGACGGGTACCGGACGCCGGAAGGTGTGGCACGGAGGGATGAGGAATGAACGTTCAGCCACTGCTTGGTGTAGGCAGAGAGCGACCTTGCGTGGGCGGCAGGTGCTGGACGGGAGCGACGGGGAATCATCCCGTCGAGGGACAGCTGCTGTAAAGTTAATGGCGAGGTAGATGGAGAACCAGAAGGCCGGGGCTGGGTGGACGGTTGCGGAAGTCGTATAAGGTGGCTGGGCTGCTGCGGACGGGCTATGACGCAGTTCTCCTGTTCATGGCCGGGGTAGAGCTTTGAGTTCGGCAATTTCGAAAACTAAATTTTTAAGAGGATTTCGCGCATGCAGGTTTAATATCCTGTCGACTAATTGTAACATGTTAAGTTACAATCAGTCAAGACAGGTTGAAAATAAAGGTTTTATTGGTATAGGCGAAGAGCCCAATTTTTGACGTGGTGCTACATTGAAATTAGATTCGGAAGTGCGCATTCAAAAAGAGCTGTGTTGCTTCAGTGGCGGTCACGTGGTTATCGAAAGATATGGAACATTCTATATGATGAGTCAATATCTTGTGTTAGGGGGCTCTAGATGGTAGACCACGCTGGTCGACTTATCAAGTAACTGCGCATTTAAAATTATGCAATCAGAGGGTTCAAGGATTAAGCCGGAGCGCGGATAAACTAATGAGACAAAGTTGTATCGGGGATTAAGGAAATATGGGATATTTAAATCGAAGAAAATAATTAATAGGACTTAGGATTAAAGAAGAAATTATTAAGAAGAAAATAATTAATAGGACTAAGTATTGGGTTTGAGAATTTCCTCTCATATATATTTAAAAATAGTTTTGTTGCTCGGGATTCGTCATCCTATGAAGCTGCAATGGGCTGTTAGTGAGCAATCTAAGTTCTAAGATTTATTCTAAAAGTGGAAGATATCCTTGCTAACTGTAACTAATAACAAACATCATATTTTTGGCCAAAATATTAAAATAAAGCGTTTATATTATTAAGTGTGAAAGGGTTATTATTAAAAAAATTAAAGCAATGCTGAAATTTAAAAAAAAATATTACACTTAAAATAAGGGTTGCATGAATATATCTGTTGTGGAATCAAATACAATTTAAATCCTAGTATTTAACGGGCTAAAGAAACGTAGCTAAAAATTTTAAATTTGGCTTTTTAATGTTAAAGTATAGTACTTGATCGATCCACTCACTTTTGGTGCATTCAAAATGTATAATCCTTACGTCGGTAGTTGGTTCAACTTTTACAAACTTTATTGTCTAAAATACGGCGCCCGTCGCCAATAGCCCTCATGTAGCTCTAGTGCGACGTTAATTCAAACCAAACCAAACAAACTTTATTGTTTACAATTTGGATAAAACACTTCTTTCTTCTGAGCTTCATGTGGGATTATCCTTATTATTTTTAGCGATCGGTTAACAAAATCGGTTCAAATATTACCATTCTTAAGTTGCTATAATAAGACGAAACTTCCTTCCAAATGAAACTTTTCATCCATTCTCATAATTTGTTATACAATTATTTCTTTAGATATTGTGGAGAAGAAATTTAATATGTTTAAAGGGGCATATTTAATGTTTTGAGGGGCAACATAACGAATGCAAATTAGGTCTTGATTGATTACCGTGTCATACCACCTATCACCGAATCTACCAATGGTGTGCATTAATAGTTTAAGGCAAGTGAAACATGACAATCATAAGCGACATTAAAAGCGAATTGGGCTAATATTGTTTCCAAACACATCAGAAGAAACTGTGTAAGCATTTTTATTAAACAGATTATCTATGCAATATTGTATAAAACCAGCGGGTGACCGAGCTCTGCTCGGAGAAAGCAGGTATCGAAGCTAACTCGAAGATTTAAATTTTCAATTGTGATTTATCAAAACAATACATGCCATAAGAAAATTTGTGAAACTATTGGTGAAAAGATAACCGGTTAAAATGCACCATTGTAAACTATTGTAAACTAAGTTTAGAGTTTGGAAAGGGAACTATTCTATACAAAGGTAAAGTTTTAAAAGTCATTGGAAATAAAATATATTTGATAACAAAAAATTATACAATTAAAGAAATGGTTCAAAGTGTGCAGTGTAAAGATTGAAGTGTGTTGTAGTTCAATATTTTTGACACATTTATTTAGAAAAACCAAACATTTATACATGCATAAGAAATATATTATAAACCTATAACAGCATAAACATAATAAACATTAATCATCGATTGCGAAATCTTCCATGTTGTCCAGGTAGTTTCTTGAAATAGTGATTCTTAAAATAATGTTGCTAAATATTTATATATAAATGCTAAAATAATAAACTTACCTTTTTAAATAAGCAGTTGTCGCATCTGCAGAGTAAATTTAAAATTCCTCAATAGTTGACTTTACTCCTTGGAATGAATTTATATTTTTACGTAGAAAAGAAAAAGGCAACCAATATTTTTTTTACGTAATGAAATGTTTTTAATTGATTATTTGATTTTTAAACGTTGTGGTTAAGCACACAATAAAAGTATAAAAAAAGATATAGAAAATCTTTATTGAAGTAGCGACATGGTAGCGACCACAAAAAAAGAATAACGAAATTTTCACTGTTAAGATTTAGAATAAGGACTAAAATCGTCTGCTGATTAGAACTAATAAGATATTCATGTTGCCATTTCTGTAAAACTCATTTAAGTTTAAAGCAAGGTTGAATTTATTTAAATTTGAAAAATTAAAATCTTAACTAAACATTTATAGCTTAAATATGCATATTTGCAATCAACAGAACCATCGATGAAGAAATCATCAACTAAACCCACAATAAATCCTGGAATGAAGACTGGACGAAATACGTCACTTGAAACATCAATTATTTTAAAATAATGAACGTTGTTTCTGAAGGGTAATGGCAACACAATTAAATAAAAATTTTCAATTTTATTTATTTTCGTTGAAAGTTTTATTTAACTTTTTAGAAGATGGCATCAGGAAAGTAGCCATTATGGCGAACTAATAAAGTTTGAAAATATCCTATCTGTAACTCCGAACTGCTTGACCGTAGCACTTCAAAACCGGCGCTAATAGATTCGTCTTGGCCAAAAACCCCAGACCCCCAAGTTTGCCGGAGTTTATTAATTCTGGTGCGATTTTCGACTTTCCAAGAATTCCTCGTATTAGAGTATAAGATATATTGCGAGTAATACAATATTATATGCAATATGATACATATATATAAACTTGATTACTATTTATACTATATTACATACTTTATGCTACAATTTATACAACATAATTCTCCAAAGACTTAGGTTACCAAGTCGATGTGAACATTGAAATCGATGTTTCTTTTCCAAAGTAACCAGACATTCTCGATGGGGTTCAGATCAGCTTCATTACTGGGCCAAACCATTTCAAAAATGTTGTTATCTTCTACCTAATTTTTATCACTTTGCTTGTATGCATTGAACATTTGTCCTAAAAAGTGAAAGTCATGTTATGTTAAAATTACCAAAATGAAGCCCAATTCTTGGTTCAATGTTTCCTGAAGATTTATTTTTTACGAAATTAATTGTAAACAATAACATTGTATGCATTTTATTCTCTTCAAGGCATTTATTACTAATTTCCCTGTTAACTCTTTGAAAAATAAATATAAACAACATAAAAAAGAAATATTGTCTGAAAATTTTGAATTCTTAAAAATTCTTCGAAAATAATTTATTTAGAATAATTAAACCGCTGTTGAATAAATACTCTCGGGTGTTATATAGTGGTATTTTAGATATTTTTGAAAAAAATATATAAAATATTATTTAAATTGTCTGGAATTTAAAGAATTTGTCAAATCAAATGCATATATTAATTTAAAAAGATGGCAATATGCCTAAATGGTGTGAACCATAAACACAACTATATTGTTTTACAGATTTTTTTTACAAAAAGTATTGAAATATAAATTATAATACAAAATAATTCTGTAATTAAAGGGTTGCGTTGGGTGCCTATTCAGGCGTTGGCTCGTCACCTGACTGGTTCTAAAATAAGACACCCGTCGCCAATAGCCCTCGTGTAGCTCTAGTGCGACGAAATTCAAGCCTAACCTAACACATAATTAAAGGTTTTTAATTTAAATACCTTTTGTAGTATAAAACAGCCCTCGGATACCAATCGTCCAATATAATTGGCATTAGAACATCCTCCAAAATACCTACATACTGAGTAGAAGTTTGATTGTCATCAATCAGATGAAGGTCAGCACTGCCTTTTGACGATATGCAACTCCACACCGGAATTCAAAATCTGCTACTTCGGGTTGTTTTCCGTACATACTGCGGCTCATATCTTGAATTGGCTGGTCTATATACATTTACCGTTCCATTTTTTGTAGACTGCACGCAGCTTTCGTAGGTGAATACCACATCGCTCCACTGTGCTGCAGTCCAGTTTTCATGGTCTTTGGCAAATTGTAGTCTCTACATTCTCTGTTGCTCGGTAAGCAAAGGCTTTGGAGTAGCTCTTCTACAATATAGGCCGGCCTCACGCAATGTTCTTTGTATTGTTCGAGTCGAAATCTGGAGAAAATAAACATTGTTATTAATTATAAAGAGGGAATGGGAGCAATGTTCGGGTCTCCAAACTGAATTCGGGGCTGGGGAGCCCAGTCGGTTAGGCACTCGCCTAGCATGCGGAAGGTCCCAGGTTCGGGTCCGGGCATCGCCAAGAAAACTGCCACCTATAAACGGCCCGTGCAGCCCAAAAATGTCCGACGAATAATACCCCGTGTAGGGGAGTGCACGTTAAATATCCTTCAAAGTCCTAACGCTGCGTACGATGTCGCCCTTAACGGTTGCGTTGGGTGCCTATTCAGGTGTTTCTCGTCACCTGACTGTGGTTCTAAAATACCACGCCCGTCGCCAATAGCCCTCGTGTAGCTCTAGTGCGACGATAATTCAAACCTATCCTATCCAAACTGAATTCTAAAGGCGAATTACAACGGCAGTCTTCTTTTTCTATTATAAATGTAGCAAAAGTTAGTTTGAATATATATATTTAATTTTCAATAAATAATTCTTCAAGAATTTTTTAAAACCAATTTCAAGTGAAATTATAGAACTCTTGAAACTAGCTGCATTTGTAATTTAAAAACAGTTTGCAAAAATATTCAATACCGGAGTAATTTGGCTTAGAATTCTTTCTCTTTCATAGGATTGACATGGAAAGAAGACTTTGGTTTAGAGACTCTACTCCCATTCCGAACTAAGCAGGGGGGAAAATATACAGAAATATATATGACAAATTTGCTTAACCAACATATTTAATGTAATTTTAAATATAATAATTTTAACTTTAAAGGATAAAATTAGTTATTTTAAAATAACCAAACAGTGACCGTTGTACTGTGATAATGAATCTTATTTTCGTGAGTTTTACTACATTTAATGAAATATTATTTTTTATACTCCTAAAACGTTTGTTAGTTACTCACATTTAACTGCAACTCGTTTTTTATTTGTTTGGAGTTCAGATAGGGGTTAACAACAGAGACTCCAACTGTTTCTATTGCTTCGTTATTTGTCAATGCTAGCTCCCGTCTCCTAGTCGCAACGACCGCTCCCTTCTTTCCGATCCACACAATTCGTGTCACGATACCTTAAAATTATTTATAATAAAAATCAGTTGTGTAATAAAAGTTAAGTTCGAATTTTCTATACATTTCCAAACATAAGAAATTAAAACATTAGCAATTTCCCTGTTTCGATTTTTTTTTATATCTGCGGGTAACTTACTATATTCGTCAAGTAAAATAGTTTATCGTTGAGGAGAGCAATGAATATCAGTTTGAAAATAAAACAAATACATCATGAATGAACAATTATTGCTAATGAAAATTAATTTTAATTGTTTAAATTTTTTTAATCACATACAGTAGGACATCGATTATCCGATCTAGTTGGGACTAGAGGTAGGTCGGATAGTCGAAAATGTTCATTAACTAATAAAACTTATGGTACAGTGGAGGATAACTTTCCAATTCGTCCAATCCAACAGTTTATTTTTGTGGAGAGTAAGAAATATAATATTAGTTTGAAAATAGAACAATACGCAACTTTTTTTTTTCTATACGAAGATGGATATTAACAAAATAAACAATGAAGGTGTTGTCGAAACTCGAGAATAAAAAACTTTGGTTGTTATTAAACATGTTGCTTATTCAAAATCAAATTTGAAATTGGGTGTTATTCCCTACTTTCAGTTCATTTTTTTTACAACTAATATAAAAAAAAATTGTAAATAGAAATAAAAAGATTGTCCTATCATATTCATCTTTTTTTTAAATAGTAATTGTTAAAACCGAGTCAATTGAATTATATTTTTGAAAGTGAAAAATAAATGTAAATGGTTTGGTTTGGTTTGAATTATCGTCGCACTAGAGCTACACGAGGGCTATTGGCGACGGGCGTCGTATTTTAGAACCACAGTCAAGTGACGAGCCACACCTGAATAGGCACCCAACGCAACCGTTAAGGGCGACATCGTACGCAGCGTTAGGACTTTGAAGGATATTTTACGTGCACTCCCTTACACGGGGTATTATTCGTCGGACATTTTTGGCTGCACGGGCCGTTTATAGGTCGGCAGCTATTTTGGCGATGCCCGGACCCGAACCTGGGACCTTCCGCATGCTAAGCGAGTGCTTAACCGACTGGGCTCCCCAGCCCCCTTAAATGTAAATGATAAATAACTATAAAAATCAGTTGTTTTTATGTTCGCGTGTGAAAGTTACTACAAACAAAGCACTGAATACAAAAATAAAGAGGTAGAGTTCCGAACTTACTTCTCTCTGATTTTTGATATCGTTGAATGTCTCATTGCAGACTGCATTAGGAGTTGATGCTGATGGTATAGGATTTATGAAGGATGTTGATGACGTAGGAGGCTCGATTGGAGTGTCTTCAGATAGTGACAATGGTTTGGGTTTTTGGATTCCCAAAAGAGATTTTTGCAGCTTGCTGTTTAAATTTAAAACCTCATCAAATTTTGTTTTTGGAGGTTTTCGTACTTAGTTTTTAAGTCAGTTTTTTTGTTTTAAGAATTTTATTTAATTTTTTTAGTTCCAAAATCTGTTCATTATGAATTTTAAGTGGTATAATACCCTCATAACCACTATCACTAGTTGAAAACACAGAAGATGCTTTTCTTTTTAAGTTATCTGTATACATCTTCTTCCCTTCTTCTATCACTTCAGCTATTTTCTTTTTCTTTAAAAAAATATTCCAACTTTAAAATTGAATACTTTTAAATTATTAATTTTTGAACCATATTTAGAAAAATTAGAATAACTAAGGACAAGTTACAGTTTGCGTCATTCAGCCAACATCTTTTTTTTGGTAAGCAATAATGTCAGTTTATAGTAAAAATGTATACATAAACACTCAAAGGTCTAGTATATTAGGTTAATTTATTCATAAAATGTATTTAGATGGTGAGCTAGTTAAAAAGAAATCACCAAAAGTTCATTACGAATTGTTTATCACACTAGATTTAGGCCTAACCTTGAAAAACAAAGAATACACCTAACCAGCAATTCTCAAAATATTGGCGTAATAGTAGCCGGGAAGAGGGGAAGAAATTCTTCGATTTTTTAACTCCTTTTCATTATCGATAGTTAAAATTCTACCTTGCATCCTTGGTATTGTTGCAGGATCATCACCCTCAATTGGACTCCAAAAGACTTCGTACCTCTTTTTACCGTCAAAATCTTTTACAAAATTTGATGAGACGATCGCCTTTTCTCCATCACATAAATACTTCACGTGACAAAACATTTTAAATAGTATGAAAAATAAAAATTTAAGGAATTACAGATTTTAAAATTAAAATACAGCGCCGCGATGGATGCTGAAGCTTGTTGTTGTATTTAAAAGCTTTTTAGGCTACCTGTTCGAAGCATTGTCATAAAGCTAAATTAACACAGCCAAGACACAACGCGTAATTAAAATTATATAATAAAAAAAATTAAAAATATATATAGATATAGATAGATAGAGATATATAGATATAGCTGTATAGATATAGCTATATATGTATAGAAGCTATATATATAGCATTTTTAGGAAAATTGTCAGATTTACCTACATATCCTTGAACTGTGAAATAATGAATAATTAGGATTTATATACAATTATTGTTATGAAAAAAATCTTATCGACATGTACTGGGCAGGATTTGAAGACTTGCCGCCAGTAGGCTACGATCGATTTGCCACCCCCTGTCACAATTTTCTCTCTCTATATAGCTGGTTAGCTGCAAAACAAGGTGGCAAAGCAAGGTGTTTAAAATTATCACAACGAATATAAGAGAAAAAAATGTTTATTCATCATTTTATCGCAATACGGTTAAGAGCAATACCTCTTGCTTTTAGGGCTATTATGGAAAACTTATGTACAGCTGAATTTTCATGATGACATGCACGCATTTCTCCGTTTTTCCAATCGTTAAAACCATCTTTTGCGTCAAATTGAGAATTATGGTTAGTGTTAAATGCTAAACATGTTCCACAAAATATTGAACCTTTACTTTCCGAAAAAATCATCCAACTCCTATTCACCATTCTTTTAATTTTCTTTCAAATAAAAATTTCGGAAGAAATCGGGTTTGATGTTTGTATGTTTTTGTACTCTTTGTAAAATCACATGACAAGTTTTGATCAAAACCATGTTTTGCTATTAAATCTCGTGTTATATCATTTAATACCCAAAAAGCAGGATCCTTGTTTAAAAATAAATTATTTTCTTCTTGCTCTCCCAATGCATCTGATGAGCTTACATTGCATATATATTTTCGTTCTACTTCTTCTAAAACCACGAAATCTTAAAAGCTCTTGAAACTTGAGACTCAAAAAGAACACCTTGATCAGTCGTAATTACCAGTGGAATCCCGTAGCGAGCAATTCAGTTCTTCAACAAGGCTTCAGCAACCGTCTCAGCTCGAATATCCGTTAAAGGTATAGCTTCAACCCGCCGCGTATAGCGATCAATTATGGTGAGGCAATATCGAAATCCTTCTGATAATGGCAAAAGACCAATCAGATCTAGGTTGATGTTTTGAAAGCGTTGTCTAACTGTAGGAAATTCTTGTAATGGAGAATGAACATGATTAGAAATTTTAGATTTCTGACATTTCAAAATTTTTTTGGTCTAATTAAGAATGTTTTTACAGATTGAAGGCCAAATGAACTTTGATTTAGCTAATCGAACAGTTGCTTTAATACCGGGATGTGAAAGGTTGTGAATACTTTGGAAAACTGCTTTTCTAAAATTATCTGGAACAAATGGTCATTTAATTTTAGTGGTAGTATCACAATATAACGAGCGACTGGAACCCAAAATTTTAATAAGTTCGATCTTAAATGAAGAGTTTCGTGAAGCCATCAACTCCTCACCGCTCTCCTGTGCCTCGGCCGAAGACTCGAAATCTACTTGGGGCGAGATTAATATCTCTTCCAATCTTGACGGTGCATCAGCCACGATGTTGTCCTTTCCTTAAGTGTGTTGAATTTCTAGCGTGAACTGACTGATGTTGCCCAAATGCCTTTGTTGGCGAGGGGATGCTTTCTCTAATTTTTGTTGAAATGCATACACCAGCGGTTTGTGATCAGTAAATAAAGTAAATTCACGACCCTCCAACAGATACCGGAAATGCTTAATAGACGAATATGCTGCTAGCAGTTCGCAGTCGTTTATTTATTTTATTTATTTGGAAAAACACACACTACAGATAAAAATCCATTTATAGTGGTTGTATAAGAAAAAGAAAAAACACATATCAAACACAAAAATAACACCGCAAATACACTTAAAAAATACATACACTAAAAAGACATACAATCATTTAAAATTTCGAATGCATGTAGCTTTAAAAACTTTAATAAATATCAAGATCATTGGAGAACTTATTGTATAATTTATAAAATTTATATAAATAAAAATGTTCAATGATATTTGATTTTGTAAAAACATTGACAAATAAACAATGATTTCTTAAAAATATACAAGGAACAGAAAAATGGACATAATTAAAAATATCAACACAATCTATTTCATTATGGAAAACTTTATAAAAAACAACAACACATAAAAGATTACGACGAGATTTAAGGGTTGGAACATCAAAGGTATCCCTTAAGTAGGTAGAAGAAATGAATTGAAAACTCATGTGATGCATGGGTGTGATAATGCTTAAAATATAAATAACGAAGGAACTTATTTGGAATTTGTTCAAGAATCAAACTTTTATTGTTATAGTAGGGATCCCAAATCATTGAACAATGATCTAAATTTGATCGGATATAGCTGAAATATAAAGTTTTCAGGGTTTTCTGACTGCTAACGAAGATTCAGTGACATTCACATGCTCAGTATTTTTAAAAAGAAATTCATCCATAATGGTATTGTAAAGCCTACCTTTTCTAAATGATGAATTGTAAACTTTTTTCTTCATAAGCAGTAATATATTGATCTAGGGACTTTAACATATATTTTTTATGCCATGACCATCTATGATCAAGACAGTTTCGGAAGCGTCTCGTTCATTGAATAAATTAAAGTCAGGTTTGGTGCAATATGTTGAAACATCGCTTTTATAAGATTCAGAAATGACTTGATCCGAGTCGGATAAACAAAAACTTTCATCGTTACAAAAAATTTATTGGAACAGACTTTATTAAGCAATAATATATATATTTTCGAAAATGATCTGTATCAAAATCATTTGTTAAACTATGACCATGTAATAATTGGTGAACTTAGTAACAAATCAATACACCACAACTGATATTATCTTTTTGAAGAATGTGAGGAGGCCATATCATTTTCCAACCCTGTAAATCAGTACAATCTTTTAAACAAGTTCTAAAAATCTCTAAGCAGGACATGTGGATAATGGTGGAAGTCACGGGGTCATTAAGTTCAATGGATTTGCAATTTTGTTTAATAACAATTAAAATCCAATGATTCGATATACATATGGATAAAATAAAATGGGCTTGGTCAGATTAATGTACCTAGTTGTTCTTTTAACAATTCAGGGTGGTAACAGAATCTGGAAATCAGGGAATTCTCAGGGAACTTTTTAATTCTGGAAATATCAGGGAATTCTCATGGAATTCTTCAAATTTTACAAAATATCATTGAATTTTTTTCATTTTGGATCATTAAACAGCGGGTTTAGGTTCTTGTGATCACTATTAAAGAAACTTTGTGATAATTATTATTATTATAGTGGACTATTAAAAGACACTTAATCAAACAATTCAGAATCAACCAAAGTTATACTTTCAGCTGCATCTTCTGCTGAGACTAACTGATAACAATTATTTGCAGGACTTTTAAGTAGATGCCGAACTAACATTGAATGAAATTTATGAATATGCTTGCATAAATTTGATTTTGCAGGGCAATGGTCTTCTATAGGGCAATTCTTACAATTCTGTTGAATTATATACTGTTTACCTTTAGTTGATTGGGATTTTACCACCCAACTTCCATCACAAGAAACAATATCTTCATCAGGTATTTTACTCCCACAAGAATGTGCATCTTCTGAAACCTTGCTAAAATGTGAAGCCCAAGGTATATTGTTTAGAACTTTTTACAAACGTTTTAAATATCGATCATTTTCCATGTCGAGCAATTTGAAAAGCAATTTGTCTAAGCGCCGATTGTACTTGCCCTCACAATAAACTCTCTTCAAAAGACTATGAAAGGATTCGCAATAGTTGTAATATTAGTATACGTCAAAGTTCTAAAATATCCTGCCCATAATTCTGGTCTATTATAATAATGATTTACGAAATATTCTTGGAAAATCATGCATTCACTGGAGGAACTTAAAAACTCTTCCAATAGATAATAGAAAACATTACTGTCTTTTGTGTACATCAATCTCACTAATCTCGCACGGACCTCTTTATAAAAGTTATAGATCTTTAAATGCACAAAATCTAAAGTCACACTTCTACAAAGCAATCGAAGTAACCATACACACCGCTTAGGGGCAGGGCCATCTTGAATAGGGATCGGGCCTGAGTGCAGATAATATTGCGCAATCATAGCGGGCCCACAAGA
The DNA here is from genome assembly GCA_023701765.1 of Hylyphantes graminicola. Taxonomy (NCBI): domain Eukaryota; kingdom Metazoa; phylum Arthropoda; class Arachnida; order Araneae; family Linyphiidae; genus Hylyphantes; species Hylyphantes graminicola. The sequence goes on from CM043112.1 coordinate 11,030,623, forward strand.
GAGCATTTTCTCCCGTGAAGGAAAGTGCTGTTTTACCTTCGTTACTTTCTACCGAAAGTTTTTTATACATCGTGAAAATGATCTTTCAAATTTATTCAAATAAATTGTAGACTAAATATTGATTTCAATTAATTAGATGCTAAATATTAGTGCATTTAAACTGAAAGATTAGGTAATCTACATGTGTTTTTAATAACTTACGAACGAAGTATTTAAAAGAAAGCTGCATATTAAATTATCTTACTAATCTTTAAGAGATTAGTAAGAAGCATATAATTTTTGAAATATTATTAGAAACATATTTAAAAAAATAAAATATTTTTTAACAGAAAATCAGAAATAAAACTTAAATTTTAATAAACACTAACCTTATTTACAAATTTAGATCTTTTTCTTTTATTATTCATATATATTTTTTTACTTGAAATAGTTGACAAATAATGATTTTTTTTCTCTTTCTTTTTGTAAAAGGTTTTCCTTTGCTTTACAACAGCAAGTCAGCTTACTATTTTTTTTCATATAGTTTACTATAGTCACATGAAAAGATTAGAAAAAAAAAAATATTTATCATTTTTAACAGAACTTTAAAGAAATCAAAAATCAAACAACCACAATTTTAGAAAACAAACATTTTATTCATCAATATTTACAATTAGAATTTGATATCTTTTTTCGCTATTTGAAACAGATGACAATTTACTTTTTTGTTTAGTTCCTTAACTTCTTAATAAAAATTCATCCTTCACCCTTCCTCATTACAATAATTATTGCTAAACATTAGAAATAACTGGCAAACATTTTGTACACATTATTGTAGTCATGCTTTTACAAAAAATAATTTTTCCATCGTTTTGTACATTAAGGTTGTTTTCAGATCAGTACTTGAAAAGAATTAATCTTCATATTTTGAAATTATTGCTTCAGATAGTCACAAAAACCTAAAAAAAAGAAATGGGGTTATTATGACCAGATTTAATTGACATCTTTTCTACCCACAACACATAATCTGTAACAATACAATAATGCAATTTCATAGAGTCGAACATAAAAAAAAATGCCCCAACATTCCTCTCAAATTTATACATCGGTATGTAATGGGTATTTATATTTCCCTCATCAATAATATATATGCTTGATATGTTATTCACTCGCCACTTGAATAATGGGATTCCTAAAAACCGAACACCAATGATAGGCCACTATACTATAAATAGGGTCAAATCACAGAATTTCGGTCAGCGGGATGTATCCCTTTTAATCATAAAAAAAACCCATTTTGACATGCACATTATTTGAAGCGGTTGTCATACATAAACAATACATATCAAAATTAAATGATACGGTTAACGAAATCATCATTTCATCCACATGTCATATTTTGTTATAGAGTGGTTAAATAATTTCACAGACTACTTCAGCCCAGCTTTAGTGGCAGCCGCCGAAACTCAGCCATTTGGCATTAACTACCAAAACATGTTTTACTCATCATGTGCATACAGTTGGAAGATTCATTCACAGTAAATGGAATAGTTAATAATTTAAAAAAGAACGCATTTACCTTGAACTTAACTAGATATATATATATTGACTATTACTAATTTAATTAGCAGTAGCTCAAACTTTCTTACGCACCCTGCAATCACTGAAAACTGTAAACATATCAAATACCAATAAAGTGCAGACAGATACAGTCAAACCTCGATAACTCGACTTCCTACAAGTCGAATAATCAGCTAACTCGAACTTTTAATCAGGTCCCGAATCATGTCTATACTTTTCTTTAAAAAACTGTCTCAATAACTCGAAGTTAACATCTTCTAAGTCAAAGTTTTTGTCATAGATTTCACATGTTAAAAGACACATTCAGTTAAAAATTAAATTTCAATTCAAATTAATCAGCATGTTGTATCCATGTCTGCGAATGCCAACAACCTTATAAAATACAATTACACTCAACAAGAAATCTTTTTTTAAATGAAATTTACATGGAGTTTTAATAAACATTTTGACCCCAATCTTCACTTGTTGTTTATATGGACTATTAAATAATTGAAATGTGTATAGCTATAGTTTTATGGCCCATATCAAACCACTTAAACCATGTCTGCCCATCTTAAGTGACAGTAGAGAGAAATAGAATGTAACTTCTGTAACTCGAACTTTGGATAAGTGGAATATTTTTGGGGATCTCCAGGGACTTATAGTTATAGAGTGTTTACTGTATAATTTATGTCTTCCACTTCAATTCTTTAATAAGTTATGCACACTGTATGATAAAAAATGGATATCACAAGTTCCATGTTTTAGTTTTATTTTGCATTTAAGTGGGTAAAAAATATATTGTAAAACTGCAAAGCACTTTTAAGCCAATATGTATGATTTAAAACAGTTTCATAGTGAACAATAATGACATACTTTCAATTCGACCTTTCAGTTAGTGTACACAATTTTTAAATGACTGAAGAGTTAAGTATTAAAAAGTTAAATGCAGAATACAAAGAGTATAATATTGAAGTTCTATGCACAATGTGTCTGATATATATATTTTTTAAAATACAAGTCAACTAAATTACTATATCAATATATTGAACATGAATGTAAACAAGAATCTCTATCCAAATTTTAAAACACTTAAAAAGCAAAATAAACATGCAATACCTCAAAATTAAGGACAAATAGTCAAGGAACACATATTTTCATTTAATTATACGGTATTATTTTCATGGGTTAGTTAGTATATAATATAAAATAATCACAAATGAATGTTTGTTTACTTTTTTTTTATCCCGTTCGCAAAAGCATTCTAACTCGTTTCAAATCAAAATTATGCTGCCATATTTTAAGATAAATCCCAACTTGATAAAAAAAGAACAAAAAACATAATTAAGCACAAAACAAAAGCGTTTCTATAACAAAATCAACCAGCTTTGTTCAACAAAGCTCGTTAACGTTAACACTAACACACACTCAATGCTTAAAGAAAGTCATAAATACAGTCATATAATTAGAACATAAAGAGATAAAAACTTTCAAGAAGTTACCTGTAGGTAAATTTGAAGATATTTCCTTGTTTAATAAAAAATTATCAACACAAAATGAAACGTTTAAGTTCACAACAATCCACATCATACACGCTCGCTACGACGCTACGATTTTGGGCCCACTAGTATTGCGCAATATCTCCGGTGGCAACCTGCAGTTAGGCCCGTTCCCTATTCAAGATGGCCCTGTTAGGGGCCACTTGAGAGACATCAGTAGAACAGCCTTCTGCCCGTTCAGGGTTCTGCGGAAATGGAGCAGGGACAGGTACACCTAGAGGCACAAATCCAGGAGGGGGCTAGATGGTAGAAACCAGGGGATTGAAATTAGATAGAACATAAAAGTTATAGATCGATAAATGCACAAAATCTAAAGGCATACTTCTGCAAGGCAATCGGAGGAACAATACGCACTGCTTAGGAACCTGGGGAATGGAGCATTGACAGGCATACCTGGAGGTACAAACCCAGGAGGGGACTTGACTGTAGAAACCACATGGCTGAAAGTAAAATGAGCATTATTTAACCCTTTCGCTACGAAGGATTTTTGTTTCCTCGCAATATGTGCTAGGAATATCATTATCGAATCATGAGTCGGACGGCCGTCGTGGGCCGTTTCAGTTGTGAAAGGGTTAAAGATAAATTTTAACCTTACGGTGCTGCTTGGCGAAACTTGGAGTTTTCCGTTGCTAGATTCCTTCACACCGATGCAGAAACCCTAGTATCTTTTGACAAAACAAACCAGACTCAGGACTTAATTATGATTTTGTTAACACAACCCAAACTCGTTTGAGGTCCCGGGCAATTTTTTTTTCTCTAAAAAAAAAAACATCAGTATTGAACTTGGGGCTATATTATAGGGAAGGGACCATCAAAAGCCTACATACTCGTTTGGGGCTTTGGACCGAAGCAAAATCGAAAAATTAAGTTTGTTTAGTGAACAAAACCAAAAAAAGTTAGTCTTGTTTCATGAACAAAACTACCCAAAATTAAGTTTTGTTAACAAAACTAACTCAATGCAACTTTGTTTTTGGTGGGTCTTTTTTAAATTTATGGATCAAACCCGAAGGTTCGATCCATTGCAAGAACTCAAGCAAATTTTTCATTTGGAATATTAAACCTTCAAGAGAATTGGAAAGAAATTACACTACTTACCATGCACCTTCCTTGAGGAAAGGGGAAGCCTTTTCTGAAGCATGGCATAGGTGGTTTTGAAACTGCCAGCTGAGCACTAATCAGTCTATTTAAGGGGTCATAGGAGTCTTAAAAATGTGCAAAGAAGGTACTACAAAGTATAGTTTGATCTTTTGTTTGTTTGATAAGTTTGATCTTTCATATAATTTTTTAACTACTCAATATATAAATATAATTTTTTATATGTAATTTTATTTAATAAGATATTTTATTTTGTAAGATTTATTTAATATTAAACAAATTTTAAAATTTATGAAACTTTAGCCAAAACTTAAATAAATGATATTAAACATAAAGCTATTTGAACACATTGGGATTAGGCTTGCGCGGCAAATTTTGAGGTAAAAATTGAAAAAATGTCCAAGAAAATGACTTTATATTGTACAAACGAGAATTATACCTAAATTCTCAGCTCAATTTTAATTAGAAATTTTAAGAACTTTTTTCTAAAAAAAAATAAAAATTTTGATTTATTTTTTAAAAAATAATTTCCAATTAAAATTGAGCTGAGAATTTAGGTATAAGTATTTGTACATATTTGTACAATATAAAGTCATTTTTTCAATTTTGACCTCAAAATTTGCCGCGCAAGCCTAATCCCAATGTGTTCAAATAGCTTTAAGTTTAATATCATTTATTTTAGTTTTGGCTAAAGTTTCATAAATTTTAAAATTTGTTTTATATTAAATAAATCTTGTAGAATTACATATAAAAAAAATTATACTTATAAATTGAGTAGTTAAAAAATAAATGAAAGATCAAACTCTGCTTTGTAGTACCTTCTTTGCACATTTTTAAGACTCCTTTGACCCCTTAAGGTATACGTATACCTTTTACAACTTTTTTTTATTTTCTTATGAAAAAAATTAAAATTTATACCATAAATAAGGTACCCATAGTCTAAGCGTTTTATGTTAAAAAAATTACAAAAATCAATTAATTACTTAGTTAGCAATTAGTACGTTAATTAACCTAATTTTTGATTTTAAATTATGCAAATTCTATTATACTTGGTGAGCTAATTCTTTTTGGAATATGTTTATTAAACCTTTTTTAATGCTTTGTACCTCATTCAAGTTCTTTGTTTAAATAGAACATATTATATGAATTTTTATCCCGGAACACTAAAAAAAGACAAATTTACCCAACACTTTTTATAGTTGAAAGCTTCTAACAAGTTTATTTACAAACACAAACAAAAGTCTGAGGTACAAAAATGTTCCAAACATTTCTGATTACAAAGTTGAAAACCAATTAAAAAAAATTAAATAGAACTTGAGATATCACTGTTTAAGTGAAGTGTAAATGCAGAAAAAAAAAATTCTTCGGAAAATGAACTCAAAGTTTTCAACACATATTTTTTTTAGGAAGTTGTTCATTTCAAAAGGGTTGAAGCATTATTGTTTCAAAATTTGATGTTAACCATCAGTCCATACATAAAAATTATTGTAATTTGCTTATTTATGTTAATAAAAGGACAGAAAATTATTGAACAGCACAAAGAAGGAGGGTTTGCTGGCTTAAGTGTGGGTGTAAGTGGATTCTCATATTGGTATTGTATGGGTCTATCCTATAATATGAATCGACCCTTCAAAAATTGTTTACATGTTTGTATAAAAATAGCCAACAAACGTAAATGAAGGATGGGGAAAATGATGGGTTTGTTCAAACGTTGTGTTTACCTATTTTTCAGAGGGCACCTCCTCTATGGGGGCACATAGAAAGACGGAAAATCTCCAGCACCATAAGTTGGACCTTCTTTGCAAATCTTGTCAGAGTTGCTCTTCTTGACGCCTCGGATATGTTTGCGCCTCATTTTTCTTGCAGGAGTTGAATGACGAGCACATTCCAATATTCTGGTTTTGTCTCGCTTGGCAATGCCTTCCACCATGAAATGTCCAGGGGTGATGCTCAGGCGCTTCATGACTTCCAGTTCAACTTTATTTCCAGAATAAAAGTGGATTACCGCATCGTAGGTTGACAACTTCAATACATGGATGCCAGCAAACTTAATTTTAGGGCATCGCTTCCAAATGGCCCCATGGAAGCTCTCATTCGCGTTCTGTGTCATCCCGTGTAAACACTTGGCAAGCATTTTTTCATCTGTCAGCCGTTCGTAAACAGGCTTGATATGCTTCAATGTCTCTCTTCAAAATCTCTCCGGTGTTGATGGATATTGTGGTGATGGCGCCGTTGAGGGAGCTGTATCCTCTCCTGTGCCAGGTCCCATCGACGGAAAAGCCACACTCCGTAGTCTGGGTAACATCCTTCACACGATGAGACGCCATCCGCATCACTTCGTCAGCAAGCTGTTGCACCACCAACAAAATCTTCCTTGCACCTGCATTGTAGGCAGATTGGTTTGGTGGAGGAGGCAGGTTCATCACGGACATGAAGGTTGATGCTTCTCGGTGACCACATCCAAGCTGTCGCATGGGCATATATCATCCTTCGATTTACATCTGGTGCTAGTCCGGTCTTTTTGTTGACGGAATGTGATCCTCGCTTTGGTACTCACAGTTGTAGCATAATATGAAAAACTCGGTGTACCCACCATTCCTGGACTCAGTGTCTTCGTATACAAACAAGGTTTTCGAAGTACAATGTGGACAGTCAAAACTGCTGACCAAACTGGTTAAACAGTTCATATCCACACAAAAATTCTTCCCATCATGGTCTTTGGGCTTGACTTGAGCTTGATTGCTTCGAAGTTTTCTTTCCGAGGCGGATTCAGTGGTTACTGTTGCCGGTGGAACATCTTCAGTTTGAGTTTCAACACCAATTTCTTCAGCAGCAGTTTCATTTCTTTCAATATTATTATTGGAATTATGCTGGCTACCATGATATTTTCTTCTTTTACTCCCTCTTCCAGACGCTGAACCCCTATTTTTAACACGGAATATCAATTTTCGAGAGAAAAAAACGTGTAGTTGATTCGCGTTTATTAAAACAAAAAAACTCAACTTACAATTATGATTACAGTTAACTAACTTACCTGACAATTTACAAAATAATGTATTTTTGATTTATAAAAATTAATAATGTATTTCTAAAACGTTTTAAGTGGTTCTAAAATACGACGCCCGTCGCCAATAGCCCTCGTGTAGCTCTAGTGCGACGATAATTCAAACCTAATCTAATCTTAAACGTTTTAATTTCAAAACTGAAACTTAAAAAAAAATAGCACTAAGCCTAACTTCCATGAAACCGAAACTAAACCATTTTTCAGAAATGCTTGCACGAAAATATCTGTAGATCAAAAACTATTGCATGGATTTTTATGATTTTGGTACCATTAGAAAGCTGGATAAACAGAACATATTTATCAAAAAAAATTGCAATTTTTAGTCATTTTGCACTTTTTCAAAGGTGTACGTATACCTCAAGGTAAATACAAATTCCCTTGCAAGCCGGTTATGTCCGGCCTTCCTGAGGTGCAGTCCATCATGTCCCAGCAGTAGATCCGGACACAGGTAAAAAGTAAACACTGCACCTGAACATAATAACATGAATTCGAGATTAGCATTCGATTTTCTCGTTAATCTGAGGCAGCTCTTTATTAAACAAATATCGTTACTTAAAACAATTCTCACAAAAATTTTGAGAACGAGGCAAAATTCCAGATATCATAACCCTAACATCATTGTTAACGTATCTAATTTCGTCAAACAAATGCCCAAATTTATCCAATATAGGACCAACGCCATCACTTAGAACGTTGTTGGTTCCAACATGGACCAGTATGTAATTAAGAGGGCATTTGTAAAACGAAATCTTCTCCGTTAACCCCTCAATTCGAATTCCTGGGAAAGGATTAATTATCACATTATGACTTTTCAATCCATTCACCAAGTAAATCTCCATGTACTTGATGATAGAATCTCCAATTACCAAAATATTAATTCGAAAATATAATTATCTTGACATCAGTCAAATTTCCTGCACTTTTTTTCTTCATTCCATCGATTCCATCCAAGAGCAAACACAAGATTGCTTAATATTCGCCGACAACAATTTGGAAGTTGCAGTTAAAAGCGCAATCTCAAAGTTAAATTTAAATAAATTTAAAATTATGATTTAAAATTTGTTAATTCTTTTTAAAATGTTTGTGAGACAAATGACAGCTTAAATAATATCTCAGTAAATCTGTACACAAAATCAGTATTATGTTTAAAAAATTTTGCTAGTGTGTTACAAACCAGTAAGTAAATTTTGCAATCAAATATTGGTCATGAGCATATCCAAAGTTCCTATATAGTGCATACCTCGTAGGGTGGAATGTGGAGCCCGATGGCCGAGTGGATTGGATTGCAGGTCATAAGTACACTACACTACAGTACTGGGGTGTACTTCCTTTCTCGGTATCAAAATTATAAATTAACTAGCATTTTTTCCACACTATTCGGGCTCCGTAGTGAGTCATGGCGGCCGATGGCAGCTCAGTACGAGTCGTTACTCTACCCTACTACAAAACTTTGGTGTGTGGAACAAGTGTACGTTAAATATCCTGCAATGTCACGCATAGGGTACCTACATAGGGGATTTCATAGGGTACCTACTCATGTATCTACTCGTAACTTGACTGTGATTCTAAATATCGACTTCTGTTTACAATAGCCTTCGTGTGTAACGATAATTCAAAATAACCCTAACCCATACAACTGGATGGGCATAGCTATCCTTCGTTAAATTTTCAACTTCGCCAAAAGGCGCCAAGCCAAAAGTGAAACTTCCTTTATATCTCAGCCGGACCATGTGATGTTTGTAAACATCAATTAAATTCAATAATATAATTGCAATCAAATTGAGGAAATCTGTTGCACCTTTAAAAAAATCAAGATTCAAAATCATCGAATAAAATAAAATGACATTCAAATAACAATCGTACAAATTAAATCCACATGAGGCTGGGGAGCTTAGTCAGTTAGGCATTCCCCTTGCATGCGGAAGGTCCCAGATTCGGGTACGGGCATTGCACACTATGCACTGCACATTAATGCAATGTGAAGCTCTCCATCATGATGACTCCATTAATGAAGTGAAGCTCTCCACCATGTAAACTATAGCTGCTTTTTTTCCTAATCTTTTTCGTACAAGTTAGGAAAATCTGTTATACATGTTACATGGTTTAAGTTGATAAAAATACTTTTGCACTGTATCTCTGAAATAGCAACAGCTTTAATCTCATCATAAAAATATGGCTTACACAGCTTGACATGATTTGATAGTTTATTCTGTCCGCTAAAGTACGAAGAATGAAGCATTGAAATTGGGGTAACTAAAGCATACACATCAGTATTGTTAAGTTTTATAAAATTCCGGGATTCACAGTATATGCCATCCTTTAGTTTTATGATGTAATCATTACATTTTTTTTTATTTATGTTCTTTGACAATATGCATAACAGAATTTAATTAAAAAAAATTGGTACAGAAAGCATTTCGTGAACCAACATTTTATTTCATTAAGAGCTTTCAAATCTGAAGTTTTTGAAGCTCTTTGCACTCTTCGGTATGACATCAACTTGTCACAAAAATTCTTCTGTTACATCATACATTATAAAAGGCAATATTTTGATGCCATTTGTTGAACGGCACCTTTAGTGCCATTAACTAACTTCACCAGATAGCCGTTGCCGCATTCAAAGGTAAAGGCAGAAAACAGCAAAAGTGGGCCCCACACACTTACACATTTAGAAATGTGCACAAGCAAATGAACATTAAATTTCATATGAATTTTGCCATATAAATCTTCAAATTCAGAAACAAAAGAACAAATTAAGGAATCCGCTTTATCTGCCTCAGACTAGGATATAACTCTTTGCAACAACAAGTAAATAGCAGATGACAATTGTGCAAAATGTCTAACATACTTGGCTGGCAAAATATTGTCCAAGCAAGGCACACAATAGAACAATAGCCAAGACCTCTACTCATTGGCCTTCCAGTGAACCATATCTGATAATGGTCGAGGCCTTCTGGAAATGGTTTGAGAAGGAGTTATTGATGTAAATCGCCTATCCACTTCTCTTCGTTTTGTTTCCGGCAAGAAATAATCTTCGGTGTGATTGGAAGGCGATACCCACATGAAACAAAGTTTCACCACACCAAGTAATACGCAGTGCATATAATCGATGGGGAAGCCATAAACCATATCGAAGTATGGCAGCACACAAAAAGGTGAAAGGCCTTTTACTCCTCTTACAATAGTGTAAGTTTCCTCTGCTTGTAGCATGTCCTCCCTCGTGTCTTTATTCTTTCTTCAAGAATATATAATATTGGTGGGACACCGAATTTGATTTCCTTCGACAAGTTCCCGAGGATGATAACAATATGGACAACCATAATTCCCTTTGAATTGCTTTGTGTTCTGCAGTTGGGGCTTAGCAACATAGCATTTTTTTTATTATGTGTTGCTGACTATTTCTTTTGATGTTTTGATTGCCCCAATTTATACCGTATTAACTCAAATCAAGAGCCTTATTTTTTTAAAAAAAAAAAGGTTAGGTTTGAATTATCGACGCACTAGAGCTACATGAGGGCTATTGGCGACGGGCGTCGCATTTTAGAACCGCAGTCAGGTGACTAGCCAACACCTGAATAGGCACCCAACGCAACCGTTAAGGGCGACATCGTACGCAGCGTTAGGACTTTGAAGGATATTTAACGTGCACTCCCTAACGCGGGGTACTATTCGTCGGATATTTTTGGCGTTTATAGGTCGGCAGCTATTTTGGCGATGCCCGGACCCGAACCTGGGACCTTCCGCATGCTAAGCGAGTGCTTAACCCACTGGGCTCCCCAGCCCTCCATTTAAAAAAGGTTGCCATCACGGGCTCTCTCCGTCCAAATCAAAGTCCAGCAACGAGATTACTGTGAGCATAAATCTTTCGTCTAAAGGCATATCATTGAGGCGAAACTGTATTGGCCATAGAGTGTTTTCAACAAATTTATAAATTGGCGACCCATCTGTAATGAAAATGATAGATAAATCTTTTTAAGAATTAAATAAACTTTTTTTTAAAATTTTTTTTTGGAAAAGCAGTACCATCTTTCAAATCAGATCGAGTACTTGTGGTCGCAAGTAATTTCAAAGAATATAATTTTTTATCCAAGCCTAGCTCTTCAAGAATTTGTTCAATTTGTGCAGTAATAGGCATCGTTATAAAAAAAATTGCCATCATTTAAATGTTTTGGATTTACTGTTGTGCTACAGTGTTGTGCAAGACAATTTCTACAGCCCCTCAGGGGGCCCACTTCGGTGGGTACGGGTGTGGCAATCCCGAGGTCCCTAGCTTCTCAGGGAGCTCACTTCTTGTGAGCACGGGAGTGGCGACCCCGAGAATCCCTAGCTGGGCCTTTGTATTCTTCTTTCTTTCCTCCCTGCAAAGGTCCGGTTTTGTGTTGATTCTGGTTTTCTTTACTGTTTTAATCTTAGTTACAGAAGAATCTCTTAGTTTTAGAATTTATCCCTAACCTTTTTTTCTTGCGTTATTTATTTCGGCTGAGCATAATTCTTTATTCTCTTTTATATATTTCGATTTTAATTTATTTATTTATAATACCTAGTGAACTGCTTTGATTTGGACCTTTAAATATTTGTTTTTCATTATTTCATTGTTGTCGGACATTTCCGACCAGCACGTTTGCCGTGTGCTGCGACCGGCTGAACCGGAGGAAAGTGGAGTCCTGGGGTTCCTGCAGTGGCCTCCCATAGGACAGGTGTTAGTTTCCTGAGGCCACTGTTGCGTGCCCTTTGGTCCATGCTTCACTGGTTGACGGGTGCCAGGGGGGAGCCCGCCCCTGGCAATCGGCTCGCCTAATGGCACTGCTGTCCGGCGTTTGAGCTGCCGGACACCACTGCCATTTGGATTTTCGCTCCGGAAAAGGGTTAGTTTTGCGGCTAAGGGTGCCCAGTGCGGAACCACACCCCGAACCCGTAACGCTATGTCCCCGTAGTACTGCCTAGGGACCCTGCCAAAGGCTGGGCTTATGTTTTTTATTTGCGACAGTTCGCACCCTTATTATTTTTAGTTGCCCAGAGCTGGTTAGCCCCTGCCGTATCCCGGCCACTCCGGCGTAGTTGCAGTAGGTGGGTGAGAAAGGGTAACCGGAGCTACCTGTGGACTACGGGGATGAACTCCCTCTCTATTTAATATGGCTCACACTCAAAGCCCAGGCGGAGGGTCAAGTCCGCCACAAATAACACCAGACACAGATAAGTCAAAATATTTATCAGACATAAGTTCTCTCTACCCTAAATTTATTGTCCTTAGTTCAGAATCTAAACAACTATCTCAGATATCACCCTTTGCTATACAGAAAGGCCTACTCGGAATCGGAGGCAATCCTAAGACAGTTAAAAAGCTTAAATCTGGAGATCTATTAATCGAAACAACGACTTATGTACAATCAAGATCCTTTCTAAATGCTAAACTTTTGTGCAATATCCCGATCTCTGTGACACCCCACAACACCTTAAACTCTTGCCGTGGTGTAATTTCAGAAAAAGATCTGCAAAACGTTTCAGAGCAAGAGATACTGGAAGGTTTAAAACTCCAAAATGTAACGCAAGTAAAAAGAATATCAATCAAAAAAGGAAATGAAATAGTAAACACCCAACATATAATACTGACTTTTGGCTCACCCAACTTGCCTAAACAAATAAAAGCTGGTTATCTAAACTGTCCCGTCCGTCCCTATATCCCAAATCCTTTACGTTGTTTTCACTGCCAAAAATATGGTCACACCAAAGCCACATGCAGGTCTCCAGACGAATATTGCTCAAACTGTTCTGCCAAAGGCCACTCTTTCTCTTCTTGCCAGCTTCCACCAAAGTGTCTAAACTGCGAAGGCGACCACACTGCCAACTTTAGGGGTTGTCCTAGGTGGAAGGAAGAGAAAGAGATTCAATACATAAAAGTCACTAAAAATGTATCTTACCAAGAAGCCCGAAACCAAGTTAAAATAACCCTGCCTAAACCTAATCTATCCTATGCATCGGCCACTAAAGTTACAACAGCTTCAATAGCCATCCAGTGCAATATGATTATTGAAAGAAACCTGCAAGAGGCTAAATCTACAAACACAATAGCAAAAGGAACCTCTGTTACCAATAGCAATGCATCATCCTCTAGCTCACAAACTCATACAACCACTGATAAATCAAGTTCACAGAAACCTCAGCGATTTAATAAGTCACCTGTAAGAGTTAAGCGTTTAGAAAGGGCGCCTAAGAAACAAAAAACCAAAGCAAGGAGCAAATCTTTAAATACTAAAACCAACAATAGCTCAGACTCCTCCGATTCCCCAGAAATGGATGTTGAGTCAGGACTCGAGGCACCACAACATCTGATGCCTCGAGATAAATTGGTGACGAAACATCCACCAATTATTTTCCCTAAATGACCCGAATAGTCTCGTGGAATTGTCGTGGTTTCCGACCCAATGTAGACGGTGTCAAGGCAATCATGGATAAATATGCACCTGATGTAGTCTGCCTGCAGGAAACATTTCTAAAACCAGGCGATATCACAAAATTAACATCTTGTGAAATTTTAAGAAAAGACTACTCAGATGGTGGAAGGGCTTGTGGTGGAGTTGCAATCGTTTATTCAAACCGATTGCCCACCAGTGTTTTAAACATCAATACTAATCTTCAAGCCATTGCCATTCAAATTCAACTTTCCCACCTTATGACCATCTGTTGCATATATTTACCACCAAACCATGTTGTTAATATAGGAGATTTGGAAAATATAGTTCAGCAGCTGCCTGCCCCATTCTTTCTCATGGGTGATTTTAATGGCCATCACCCAATGTGGGGCAGTGGTGAACATAACAGCCGAGGATCAATAATGGAACAGCTAATACACGGGCAAATTCTGTTTCTGCTTAATGACGGAAGTCCTACTCTGTTTCATCTGCCTTCAAGGACATCCCATGCTGTCGACCTCGCCATTTGCTCTCCGTCACTCTCTTTAGACTGGTCTTTCGGGGTTGGGAGTGACCTGTATGACAGTGATCACTTTCCAATCATTTTAACATCGAGGAGCCCACCACCTCAATGCCAAAGACCAAAAAAATTTAAATTTAATGAAACAAAATGGGATATTTTTACAACCCACGCTGAGTTGACGGACGACCTGGTTGAAACAGGCGATATTGACTCGGCTGTTAATATGGTTACTGAAACTATATTAAAGGCTGCAGTTTTAGCCATACCCATGACACAAGGCAGACTTCCAAAATCTCCTAAGCCTTGGTGGAACCACGACTGCTCACAGGCTGAAAAGCAAAAAAAGCGAGCTTGGGGTATTTTCCGTCGCTATCCTACTGAGGCAAATCTTATCGTATTTAAGAGGGCTCGGTCCCAAGCCCGTAGGATCCGACGCAAAAGCCAAAGATCATCTTGGCAGCAATACCTCAATTCGATCAGGGGTCACGTAACATCAAAAACTGTTTGGAAGAAAGTAAAACGAATCTCGGGTCGTTACGCTGACTCACAGCCGCTTTCTATGCTTAAACAAAATAACATTTTATTTACTTCCCAAGAAGATATTGCAGATCGGCTCGGAGCAGCCTTTGCAGCTGTCTCCAATGGTGCTAATTACACCGCTGACTTCTTAGTAACTAAACAACAAGAGGAGCTTAAAAAGTTAAATTTTAGACCGTACCATGCCAATAGTTACAATAGTAATTTCACTCTATCTGAACTACAGTGTGCTTTAAAAAAAATGCCATTCATCAGCCCCCGGTCATGATAAAATCCATAATGATATGTTAAAACACCTAAATAGTAATTCCTTA
This sequence comes from Hylyphantes graminicola, assembly GCA_023701765.1. Classification (NCBI taxonomy): domain Eukaryota; kingdom Metazoa; phylum Arthropoda; class Arachnida; order Araneae; family Linyphiidae; genus Hylyphantes; species Hylyphantes graminicola. Next base: position 11,045,664 of record CM043112.1, read on the forward strand.
CTAGCCCTTTTACACCTTTACAATAGAATATGGAATGAGAAAGTTTTCCCGACTTCCTGGCAAAGAGCAATCGTAATCCCCATTGCTAAGCCAGGAAAGGACCCTCTAGATGCTAGCAACTACCGTCCCATTGCTCTGACCAGTTGCTTGTGCAAATTGATGGAGCGGATGGTTAATGCCCGCCTTGTATATTGTTTAGAAGAAAAAGGGGCCTTCTCCCCGTTTCAAAGTGGTTTCCGACATCATAGAAGCACCTTAGATAATATCTTGCTTCTGGAAACCTCCATTCGTGAAGCCTTTGTTCGAAATCAGCACCTCGTGTCCATATTTTTTGACATGGAAAAGGCTTATGATCGAACATGGAGGTACGGAATTCTAAAAGACCTACACCATCTCGGTCTTCGTGGTAACTTACCAGTCTTTATTCAGAACTTCCTTAAGACCCGTGTTTTTCAAGTTCGTGTCGGATCCACTATGTCTCGAGACTTTTACCAACGAGAAGGTGTCCCTCAAGGCATCGTCCTCAGCGTGGTGTTGTTTATATTAAAGATCAATGGAATAGTCGAGCAGCTTCCACCAGCTGTTAAAGGCACTTTGTTTGTGGATGATTTCCAGATCTCCTGTGCCTCGACTAACATGAGTACAGTGGAGAGACAGTTGCAGATTGCCATCCGCAAGATCACGGATTGGACTAATAATAATGGTTTCGTCATATCTAACCAGAAAACAATCTGCATGCACTTCTGCAGGAAGCGTGGGCTGCATCTCGACCCAGAAATTATTTTAAATGGTGTGGCTCTGCCTGTAAGATCAGAGGCAACATTTCTGGGTGTTATTTTTGATAGTAAGCTCACCTTCTTGCCACACATTCAACATCTACGGCAGAAGTGTAGTAAGTCCCTCAATATTTTAAAAGTACTATGTAACACAACTTATGGTGCTGATACGACATCCATGCTGAGAATTTACCGTGCTTTGATACGATCCAAGCTTGATTACGGTGTCGCTGCATATGGTTCTGCCAGACAATCGGCTCTCAAATATCTAGACACTGTTCATCATCAGGGTCTGAGGTTGGCTTCTGGGGCTTTTCGTACTTCGCCAGTACAAAGCCTTTATGTTTTATGCCAGGAGCCATCCCTGCAACATCGTCGGGAAAAACTCTCACTAGCTGCTTACTTCAATATAAAAAGCAATCACACTCACCCGTTATATCCCCAAATTCTAAACCCAAAATTCCAGCAGTTCTTCATTAATAAAAAGTCATTCATCCCAACATTCTCTATCCGTATGAAAAAACTCCTGGATATTCTTGATATAGATGATTATAGGGTCTTTAATTTTAATGATAATTTTACACCTTGGGAAGAGTCACCTGTACATATTCAAAATATTATTCATTTTAAAAAATCATCATTGCCGGACTCTGCTTTTGTGAACATTTTTAATGAGCATCGCTTTTTTAATTTTTCTTTTAAACCAGTGTTCACTGATGGTTCCAAGTCTCACGCTCATGTTGGCTCTGCAGCAGTCTTTAATGACATCACAATAGCGGAAACACTCAATCCTTCATGCTCGGTTTTCACTTCAGAAATTTATTCAATTTATCTCGCCCTTCACCATATTGCAGATCAAAACTCTAAATCTTGGATTATCTACTCAGATTCAAAAAGTGTATTAGATGCCCTGAGTAATTTTTCATATAAATCTCATCCTTTAGTTTCAATAGTTGTAAAGCTCCTCTTTAAACTCAAACACAATAGCTTCAACATTAGTTTCTGCTGGGTGCCGAGCCATGTTGGTATTCCGGGCAATGAGGAGGCGGACCGCGCTGCGAAGACTGCTAGTCAAAGCAGCGGCGCCCCCCTCAATCTGCCCGATGCCAGGCTGGCTTGTGCCCATGCAATCAAAATAGTTTGGCAAAACGAATGGAACCTCCAAACAGAAAATAAGTTTCATAAGATATCACCTTCAATAACCTGGCCATTTTTACCCTCACCGAGCAGAAGGCAGGAGGTTGTGCTAGCACGCCTCCTGATTGGGCATACGAGACTCACACATGTACACCTTCTACTGGCAGAAGATCAGCCCATATGTGTCATGTGTGATGTCCCGCTAAGTGTATACCACATTTTAGTCGACTGTCCAGCTTTAACTCTGAGCAGGCTTAAATATTTTAACATTCTAAATCCATCTATTCATGACATTCTATCTCATCCCCCATATCATGCCTTGTTTTCCTTTTTAGTTGATATTGGACTTTATTCTTTGATTTAAATATGTCACTGTTTTTAAATGTTATGTACTGCTGTTAATAACCATTTAAACATTTTATTTGAAAATTTTTGTTTTTTTAATTTTAGATGTTGAATTGTTTTTAAATGTTTTGTGTCGCTTTTATGAATTATTTTGACCAGTTTTAAAAGCAAAACCTAGTGTTTGGCGCAGTATGGCCTTAGATGCCCTTGCGCCATAAAACCCAAACACCCACCCACCACAATTTCTACAGTGGAAATGTATATCAAATTGAAACTATGAGGAGAATATTTTCCGTAGCAAGTAAATGCTTTGCGGTATAACATCAAGCCCAGAAATTTTATTTATCAAAGAAATCAGATCAACGATGGCTGTGTTTGATAAACCGTGTTTAAAAGAATAATGAAACAACATTACAAGTGCTTCAAAACGAGTTGTCTCTGCATTTAAGGATGTATTCAAAATGGTTTATCAAATGTGGATTTTTCCCCTCTACATTTTCTATAGGATCAGATAACGATGAAATTTTATCTAATAACGAACTTAGAAAATCAGAGTTACAACATTATTTGTTGTCTTCGAGGTAGAAGGAACAGTATTGATTATTGGCACTGACAAGGATTCATTCTGTCTGCGCACAGTTCTTTCTGGGATCACTGACAGAGGATCAGTTAAATACGTTTTTTTTGCACTGTGGAGCCATAATAAAGAGAAACAAAACCGATCTAAATGTCACTAGTTAATCAATAGTCACAAAAAATATATGGAAAAACAAATTTAACAGTTATAGCGAGCTCTCAGACCTGTTAAAATGTTGGTTGTGAAAAGGTAACTTAAATCCTAACTCCATGCTTAAATCGCTATGATTAAGCCTAGCGTGGCGATGTCGGGGAAAAACGTGGTAATATAAATTATCACAGAGGAACAGAATTCTACATAAAGAAAAAAAGTCAAAATTTAGCAGATTTTTGACTTGGAATAATACACTGTAAAAACATGGGAGTATTATTACACTTGTTTCGGGTTTATGAAATGCTAAATAAGGTGTAAATATACACGACTTGTGGTGTCAGCACCAAATTAAGTATTATCATTTACTCAAAATGGTTTCCATTTAAACTTAAAACAAAATTGGTGTTAACTTACACCAAGAATGGTTTAACTGTAACCTTTCGATGACATTTTGGAAATGAAGCACCAAATTACATATGTCTAAAAGCCACGGGTCAGGAAACGCTCATTGGACAATTCGAACTACGCGGGCCAGTGTTACCAGTCGCTAGATAATTTATTTTATCGCTTCATAAATCTCGCCAAATAGTTTGTGATTGCCAAGTGTTACGGTTACAGTTATTTTATATTGAGGTTTTTTTTTTCAATATTGGAAATAATAATAATAATGTATTAAAATAATAAAATGTTTGAAAAACTTAATAAATATTTTATGAATTTAACTCTTAATTTTCATTAAATTTTAAACAATTTAACAATAACACAGGGATTGCGTATTTAAAAGCGACATTTTATTTACATTTAAAATTATTTTAATCCATAAGTGTATTATGAAAAGAATATTTTCTCATTACTTTTTCTTTTTGTTCATCATAGTTAATTTTCTATCTTCGTAGCAACGCAACGACTCATTGTCCTAGACCCAATTGTGAATATAATTAACACCTGCTTAGAATAAAAACGTTGACTGTAAAGTTTTTAAAATTTGTTTTTCGTGTAGCTTAGCTTGTGTGCTTTTAATGTGTGCTTTAAAATGTTTATAAATTTGTCGTTCAATAGGGGAGAAGGGTGCATATTGTAACATGGTTTGAAATATTTTGCACATGCATGTTTGTGTCATAACCTTAAAAATGACACCTAAATTAGCTTTGGGTAATTTAAAATTACTTAAATGGGTTGTGCAAATGCTGAGTTTTAGATTCAACAAATAACCTCTTCCACATTTATTAGTCTGCCTACTCTATTAGCCTTACGCATACATTAAAATCTCTTGATGTCAATATTCATAATAATATTGCTGATATTTTGAACTTCGGCAATTTGATTCCAATAAGCCTTTGCCTCCCCTCCACTGATTTACAAATGGACCCAATACATTTATTCATAATTATCTAATAATACACAAATATGACTAACTATTAATTAATAATAACCATGTTTACCAAACATACTAAAAAAAGCAAAAACATTATTGTCTCTTCAGATGATCCGATGAACCCCATGTCCAATGTTCCCCCACTAGTCCATTTTCTATCAAATGCTATCTATCGTTTACTTATGCTATTTTATAGTTAATTTCTACATCATAAATTGAAGCTTAAAATGTGTGCTTTTAAATGTTTCTTAGCCTTTATTAGCTTTTAAATAAGAAAGCAAAAGTTTATATTGCACATTCACCTCGAAAAGGTGTTTTTTTTTTTCGCTCTATTTCTACAACTGTAATTTCTTTCTTTTTTTTCATAATAATATATGTATCCATGGTGCATTATGTGATCAACTTTGGTATAAATTATATTACATTCTGACTTTATTAAAAAAATTATTCTAGGTGGTTGGTCCAATGTGCCCATTTTGCAATTTAGGATCATGTGTAGAATTCTAATATCTTTGGTATTCTATTGGTTTTTAGCTTCAAGGGTAGGTTCAACGATTTCCTGATTAAACCATTTCATTTTTTAAATAGTCCAACTAAACTTAAAAGGTTTGGTTTAAAAAACCACTTAAGGTTTTAACTAACTGCTATGTATATCAGTATTCAAAAATTTAAGAATATGTAATGTGGGCACAAAGATGAGATAATATTACTTTTAATAATCCAACCATTTTTATTATTCATTAAATGTTTCTAAACACTTATTTTGTAAAAAAATAGAAGTGCTAAACCAATGAAAATAGTGTGGTAATGTTTAAAGAAAAACACACATTTTAATTTAGTATTTAAAATATTTATTCTTAAGGGTTATGTAAAGTTAAGAAATGGATTACATTTTCATCATAGTTGGTGTAATTTTGTTTGAAGATGTATTATTCTCAAATTGCGTAAATAATTATTATTAAGTTTAAAAGTGTGCTACAGCAATTATAAAATTTTATTCCTAATAAATATTAAATACCTACTACCTTTTTATATTTTCTTTTTATACATTTACTACAGTAGACTGATCAGAACTCATTAATTTTAACAATATTAAAACTTTTTCCATTTAGGGCATTATTTTCTCCTTTTCATTCACTTAAACGTTTTATTGTAATTTTAATGATGCAACAACTGTGAATAAAATCGTTACATTATTCATGTGCATGGCCTAAAAAAATATACATTATTCTAAAAAGCTGTAGTAGTAATTATTCATCTGTAAATGTCCTAAGGGCAGGTGGTCATTAAAAAAGTAGAGGCGGCAGAGGGTTTTGAAACATAGCTGTAAATAAAAAAAGTTTACAACCCTTTTGGAACCTGAAATTTAAAATGACCCCCCCCCCCACGAGAAACTTTTTATTTATTTAGAGTGTATTGCACAGGCATTAATTTTACCCACATTTAGCATGATCTGAATAGGTATACACTTTCAGGTCGCTGCTCGTTTGTGTGTGGATGCAGTAATTTAACTTATGTTGCTGTAAAATTCACAGAATATACATTACAAAATGTATTTAAAGTAATGTAACTGCTCAATCAAAGTGTGAGCAATTGCAAAATACTCTTTTTTCACCATAATCCTATTTTAGTATTTTTTATACATAAAAACGCAAATTTTGAGACACAGTAATAAAAAAATATTTCTTATATAATTACTGCTTTCTTGTGAGGTTGACTATTTTTAGATATTAGGTATGTAATTAAAATTTTCACCTATCAGAAAATTACTTGAACCTCATTATAAAATTGCCAGAACAATTTGTCATTACTTTCAATTATATAGAGTCTAATATTTAAGTGCATATAATTCAAGACCAACACTAAAATATTTCTCCCTTCCAAACCGTCAAAGAAAAGAAAAATAGTACAAAGTGTATATATATAATATTTTATGTCTGACACCCATTGTTAATCTGTTTAAAAAAATATTTAATTTAAAAAAATATATTTAAAAAAAAGGACAAAGTAAACTCAAAAGGTAAATCAAACAGAAAGTCATAACATAAATAATAATTAAAACAATTGTTTATTTACAGATTTAATAAGTATGATCGTTACCAGAATGTATGTGTATAGTTTCTTCATTTTTACGAACAGCATTTAAAATAGATTTTTTATAAGTGGTGGAAGGTTTTGAAATTGTATTTTTTACTTGTTTACGTTTCTTTTTTGTCGAAAATAGGAATGCCGAATCTAGGTTGTAGTTTCATTTTTTTATTTGGAGGTTCTAAGTTATTTTTTTTTACTGCACCTTCTGCAAATACTTCAATCAAATTGTCCAAAAGGGAATTCACTCGATGTTGTCTATCCTCCAAATTCTTTGGCAGTAAGGTTAACGCATACTGCATCTTGGCTTTTAATTTAGAAGTGTCGTCAGTAGGAACTATATTGCTATAATCTTTGAAGGATTTACCGTTCACAATGCTGCTCCCCGCAGGCAAAACCGTGGAGCATGTAGACGAAGATGCAATGGAAGAAAAGGTCGTATGTACAGCATGAATATGCTTGCATATATTGTATCTTACCAGATTGTCCAAACAGTTGCAAACATAGTTATGGACACAGATGCAACAATGATAGCATGTCAAATGGCAAGAATTGCAATGTATTTCTTCACTTGGTACCTTCTTTACAATGTACTTCATATCCGGACACGTTTCCGACAGCACATTCCAGCAAGAACCTGCCTCTTTGACTTCAATATCTGTCGGAGATATTGATTTGCTTTCCCTGTGCCGTTTCAAATTTTGTTGGACCTTCTTGGTGCATCCACCTTTGATCAACATTCTGAACCTGTTGAAAGTTTTGTCCCCTACCAAAGTTGCTAGATGGAACAGCAGCACATCCAGTCTCTGCCCGACGTTTCCTTTCATGTAGACGTGCTTAAGTGTCCGATGAAGCGACTCCAAATACATGTTTGTATTTATTCCCATGTGCTGTCTGTAGCAGTAAGCACACAGATGGGGCCTATTGAGGTAGAATGTCGAAAATTATACACCAAATGCTCTTGTATCTTCATCGGCTTCTAAATGCTCTTGAAATTTGGAAGCCAAAATAAAAACATCTTCTTCGGTACACTCCAATACTGCACGGGCATACTTATACACTTCCTATCTCTTTTTGCTACACTTAACTTTTGTCAAATTTTCCCTCCAACATTTATTAACATGCCAAGTACAAAGTAAGCGATTATAAGCTCCACACATTACTTTGCAGTTGCACCATATATTAAAATATACTGGAGCATCATCCGACATGAAATAATTAGTTTTAATTTGCGAAGTTTCCTTACAAATCATTTCAAAGAATGTTTCTATTTGGAACGAGTCAAGCTTGTTGGAAATACAGAATGCTACTGGAAAGCCAGAATTGAATTCATCAACCACCATTATTGTAGTTAGGTAAAAATCATACGAGTTAGTACCATGCGTGGAATCCATGCAGATTTTATTTTTGCCTGGATTGGAAAGCAGTTCACCCTGCCCTTTGGTCATGAAAATCAGCGTCACCTGACTGTGGTTCTAAAATACGACGTCCGTCGCCAATAGCCCTCGTGTAGCTCTAGTGCGACGATAATTCAAACCAAACCATGAAAATCGGCATAAAATCTTCTTCCGAAAAGCCCCCCTTCAAGTGATTTACCTTGTTCTTTAAAAACTAAGAGACTTACTTTCAAAATTACATATCCTTTTTCCACAGCTACTTTTAGCTCTTCTGAAACCCACGTTCCAGTCAAAAATCGTTGCTCTGGTGTATGATTACATGGGGTTTGCTGTAATGTCTCCGTACAAGTCCTACACAACGGGAACATAAGTTTATCTTTACACCTGTAGGGAAGAACAGGATGAAGGCCTTTTGGTGGTAATACCCTGCACTTTACGATTCCAAAGTAGCCCTCAATATCTGTCTCTCCAACAGCAGGGATCAATACCTCCGGGTGACCCACAGGATATCTTAAAAGAAAGAAAATAATTTAACATTATTGGAAAAAAAAATAATTGAAAGATTTATTAAAAAATATATAAAAAATAATAATTACCTCGAATACTTGTTGCAGTATGGGTATAGGCTGGTAAAATCTATGTATTTCGACGGACCTTCATGATACAATTTAACAGCATTTTTCTTGCCGCCAAAGAAGGCATCACGGGGATTCAGCCTGTCACAGATTTCTAAAGTGGACAGAAAGCTTTTGAGATCTGCATTATTTTTCTTTTCGGCCTTGAAATCATGTTCCCACATTTCCACCACAGTAAACTCTTGCCTTTGCAACTTTTCTGTGTTTTCTCTTGTTTTATCGTTCAGTAGCTTCATGGTGTAACTTGTCACTGGGTTTACTACGTCCGGATTGAAGCATTGAAGACAACCATGGAAGAAACAACCCTGAAAAGAATTCTACATCATAGCATACATATATTGAATTGCATATAATTTTTATTTGATGAAGGCAAGTATACATTACTCACATGAAACTGATATATTGTTCGGGTTGACTGGCAAAACCCATTTACTGATATCCCTCCGACCTTCATTTCGCCTGTTCCATTTAACACTTTAACTACGGGCGTCGACTGACCCGTAGACTAAAAATCTTCTAGACCAGCAACTTAATCTAATGCCTAGCTCTTCTAACGTGTCGAAAGCAACTAAAACACTATTAAAGGTTGATTTGTTGATTGGCATAATTGTACTTTCAATTGCAGGGCTACTGTTTCTTTGGAATGTTCTCTGTTAAAAAAAAGTTACCCACTAGTGATTATTTCAACCGTTAGTCATCCTTTTACATCGGACCTTTTTGACTATGTGAACAAAATAACATTTTGAGTTAATTGCATGACACAAAATTTGCATAAGGGACCATCTTCATATTAAAAATACGACTAACTTTAAAATTTCCAATAGCAACACCCCTTTTTTGAGTAAACATTTCAAATCTATGACATATTTTTTTACGAAATGCTAAATTTTGTTAGTTTTTAAGTATTATTAGGGAAGTTAGAGACGTGCAAAGTTCAGGTCCAATAATGTTAAATGAGTTGCACAAAAAACTATCCCAATCTATAAATAATTAAGATGATGAAACGAATTTTTTACCGAAAAGAAATTATAAAAACCCAAACAAAATGCATTCAATATTGGGGTATTTAAAACAATTTTATATTTTTAAATAATTATTATATCGTTAAAAAAATGAATATAAACCCCTTAATATTTTTACAGAAATAATATTAAAACAGGAAGTTTAGGTGTAATCCCAATTTTTTTAAATTTTTATTCATAATTTGCTGAGTAAATCACAAAATACTTTCTAATTTTCCTTTAGGGGACTGTGTATAAGATTACATGTGTAATTGATAAATAAAGACGGCCTTGCATGCATGCTTGCTTGTCATTTTAGAGATGGTCCCCAAAAGGTCTACAAGTGATTCGATTGAATAACTCGTCAAATATTCATCCAAATGTAACAAAACTTAGAAATGATAAGCACTCTTGAAAACCCTTAAATCTAAGTTATTAAAATTGGGTGTTGCTATTGGAAATTTCAATGTTCGTAATATTTTTTATATGATGATGGGCCCCTTATGCAAATTTTGTGTCACGCAATTAACTCAGAATGTTAATTGTTCACATGGTCAAAAAGGTTCGATTCTATAGGGTGACTAACGGCTGAAATAATCACTAGTGGTACTTTTTTTTTTATTTCCGCAGCTGTACCTGAACAAAACTTGAAGCATATCAAATCGAAATACTTTTAGCGTATCCTCTATTAAAAAAAGAAATGTTTTGGCTATCCTTTACTTCTTTCGGGCAATGTGTATAGATTTTCCCAATATAATAAACTAACCTTGAGTTAATGTTATTGCATTCGAGAAAGTCCTTATTGTCATGGAGATAAGACACAAGGATGTAACTCTAATACTAATGGAAGACAGATTTAATAATGGAAGTATTATTATGAGAAAGAGCTTCGATGCGATAATTTCATATTGCCGATGGGTGATTATTGTTTACGTGAGTCTCTCATGGGACATCAAAGAGAGTAGCTTTTTGTGATCTGGTTTGTTTTGGCGTGGCGCGTCAACAAGCATCCGTAAATATTGCCTAATGACAGGGCTACCTAAATCTATTGACAAAGGTACTTTTTATTGAGATAAAAGTTCAGTATTAAGTTAAAACCAAAAATTTTATTTTCTGTTTTATATCTAGAAATACTAAAATTTTTGCTTATCTAGTGGTAATTGAATTCCAAGTTGATAACATAAAATCGTTATCAAGTCTGCCGTATCAAGGTGAATTATATCACCTTGTGCATTCACTGCAACAAAATGCATGTTCAGTATTAAGTTAAAACCAAAAATTTTATTTTCTGTATTATATCTAGAAATACTAAAATTTTTGCTTACCTAGTGGTAATTGAATTCCAAGTTGCGAACATAACATTGTTACTATTTCCGTTTCAAGATCACTTTCATTCACCGCATTCACTGCAACAAAATGCATGTTCAGTATTAAGTTAAAACGGAGAGAAAATACAGCTGCGAAAAAGGGCTCACATTGTTTTTCGGCTGCTATTAAACAGTTAAAATAGAATTTTTGGAGATATTTTCATTTTTCTCAAGACGAAAAGTGTACAATTGATTTTTAAAATTTCGTTATGTTTTATTTCATTGATTGTTTTGCAGTTTAAAAATGTATGTATATTGTAATTTTTCTTAAAAATCTTAAATAGAAACCTCAATTTTTTTTTACATTAATACATTTTAAGTTTCAAACTAAGCTTAAATACCAATATTTGCTTTTGTCATCAATGATTTGTCGAGTTATTGTAAAAAAAAAACACATGAGTTATAGCTATCGTGTAGCAACTTTCATTGATAGTTTTAATCGGTTTTTGCCACCTAAAAGCGGGGTGCGTTTGTGACAATTTAAAAAAAAAAGCAGTAATTCTCATATTTTCTGCCGTGCATTCAAATTATAGGAAATACGAGTTCTTTGATGAATGACAGGTTAAATACAAATTGGTGGTGTTAAGGGAAGCCGCACCTGAACTAGACATTATTTTGAGTGACGAGAAAACGTTTTTTTACGGCATGCAAATTTAATCTATCCAGTGATTGAGATTAAGACTATTTTCACAAGTACCCAACATTTAAAATAACAAATTCTTCCAACTAATAAAACATACTCAAACCGGATTTCAGCAAAGAAACCTCAATTTGCCCTTCCCCCTTTTGAAAGCGAAAATTCTAACCTTGTAATTTGAGTTAAACTAAAAGCCAATAAAATGTATCCAAAGTGTTTGATTTTGAATATAAATTATGAATTTCTTAAAAATTTGATGAATTCATAAAATCAAAGAATTTTTTTTTAAAATTTGTACTACAAATCACGTGACTGAAAGCAGCCGGTGTATAGTAGGAACTTCCGTACTTTTGTACAGAGTAATTGCACAATCTGATCTCTCAGTAGGGGATAGATATTTAAATAGGATTTTAAAAGGAATAGATATTAACACTTTACCTACGGGCGTCGACTGACCCGTAGACTAAAAATCTTCTAGACCAGCAACTTAATCTAATGCCTAGCTCTTCTAACGTGTCGAAAGCAACTAAAACACTATTAAAGGTTGATTTGTTGATTGGCATAATTGTACTTTCAATTGTAGGACTACTGTTTCTTCGGAATGGTCTCTGTTAAAAAAAAAGTTACCCACTAGTGATTATTTCAACCGTTAGTCATCCTTTTACATCGGACCTTTTTGACTATGTGAACAAATAACATTTTGAGTTAATTGCATGACACAAAATTTGCATAAGGGTCCTTCTTAATATTAAAAATGTTACGAACTTTAAAATTTTCAATAGCAACACCCAATTTTAATTACTTAGAAATGTGAAAAACCCTCGAAAACCCCTAAATCTAAGTTTTTGTTACATTTGGATGAATATTTGACGAGTTATTCAATCGAATCACTTGTGGATCTTTGGGGGACCATGTCTAAAATGACAAGCGTAGTCAGTCTGTAGGTTTATTAATGGAGAAAAAGAAGCACAAGGTCAAATATCTTGAGGATGGGCCTACGAGGGATATAAAAGTCAATGAGTAGCTGTATATATTCAAAAATAAAGTCGAAAATAGTTGTAGTAAAAAATAGATCCCTATCGTCACTTGATAAGGGTTCCAAATTACGAGATGTCATTGGCTCTGTTAAATCTCCTAAAGGTGACTGCAAATAGGCAGCCAGAAACCATTACATTAGTTCCCTTAGACACAAAGGGGGCGCGCTAGTTTCTATGTCAATTTCAATGTAGAAATTCTCCAATGAGAGTTTGAAACTTAGAGTGTTCTTAGTCTATGGGTCAGTCGACGCCCGTAGGTAAAGTGTTAAGCTCAAAAATGAGCAGTTTTGCCGTCACGTTAGGCAGTGGCCAGCTTTAAATATTAAAAAGGTAATAATAAGCGGGGAAAAAAGAAAACCGGTATTTAGTAGATGTAGCTTGCCTATATTGTGGCTTGCAATTATTTTGTGCGCATTTAAAGAAATTGTTGTTTCTTATTATTTTATAAAAAGTTGGCGTTGGATGTGATAAAGTGCATTGGTAGATGGCTATTGTATTGTTAACCAAACATTTTATTTTCTGTATTATATCGAGAAATACTAAAATTTGTGCTTACCTAAAGGTGTTTCGATGCCAAGTTGAGGCAACGAAATTCCTCCGTCTTCGGCTGTATTTAGAGCCGTTTCGTCAATGTCTGCAACAAAAAGCATGTTCAGTATTAAGTTAAAACCAAAATTTTTATTTTCTGTTTTATATCTAGAAATACTAAAATTTTTGCTTACCTAGTGGGGATTGAATTCCACTAGTCTTAATCTCAATCTTATCGATAGTCTTAATCTCAATCGATAGTCTTAATCTCAATCACTGGATAGATTACCTAGTAATCTATCCAGTGATTGAGATTAAGACTATTTTCACAAGTACTCCCCCCCCCCAAACCCCCTTTTCCCCCCAGTATGCAATTACCCCAAAAATCAAATGTAAACAAAATATATAAAATACGTATATCAATGGCATGGCGTTTTATTTTCATTTGATCGATATCTCAATCCTTAGTAACGCGAGAAAGTCTGCGTTTTTTTTCAAGTACTTGAATTAGTACAGCCGTGGAAATAAAAAATGTACCACTAGTGAGTATTTCAGCCGTTAGTCACCCTATAGAATCGGATCTTTTTGACATTGTTAACAATTAACATTCTGAGTTAATTACATGACACAAAATTTGCATAAGGGACCATCTTCATATTAAAAATACGACTAACTTTAAAATTTCCAATAGCAACACCCCTTTTTTGAGTAAATATTTCAAATCTATGACATATTTTTTTACGAAATGCTAAATTTTGTTAGTTTTTAAGTATTATTAGGGAAGTTAGAGACGTGCAAAGTTCAGGTCCAATAATGTTAAATGAGTTGCACAAAAAACTATCCCAATCTATAAATAATTAAGATGATGAAACGAATTTTTTACCGAAAAGAAATTATAAAAACCCAAACAAAATGCATTCAATATTGGGGTATTTAAAACAATTTTATATTTTTAAATAATTATTATATCGTTAAAAAATGAATATAAACCCCTTAATATTTTTACAGAAATAATATTAAAACAGGAAGTTTAGGTGTAATCCCAATTTTTTAAAATTTTTATTCATAATTTGCTGAGTAAATCACAAAATACTTTCTAATTTTCCTTTAGGGGACTGCTCTCTTAAAAAAATGTTCGACGACTGCATACAATTTGTGTGCAATTTGCACACATATATTGTATGCTGTGGGAACCCACACAATGTATTGTAGGCTTTTCGCATACAATATTTGTATGCAATTTGCATACAAATATTTCCTTTAGGGGACTGTGTATAAGATTACATGTGTAATTGATAAATAAAGACGGCCTTGCATGCATGCTTGCTTGTCATTTTAGAGATGGTCCCCAAAAGGTCTACAAGTGATTCGATTGAATAACTCGTCAAATATTCATCCAAATGTAACAAAACTTAGAAATGATAAGCACTCTTGAAAACCTTTATCTAAGTTATTAAAATTGGGTGTTGCTATTGGAAATTTCAATGTTCGTAATATTTTTTATATGATGATGGGCCCCTTATGCAAATTTTGTGTCACGCAATTAACTCAGAATGTTAATTGTTCACATGGTCAAAAAGGTTCGATTCTATAGGGTGACTAACGGCTGAAATAATCACTAGTGGTACTTTTTTTTATTTCCGCAGCTGTACCTGAACAAAACTTGAAGCATATCAAATCGAAATACTTTTAGCGTATCCTCTATTAAAAAAAGAAATGTTTTGGCTATCCTTTACTTCTTTCGGGCAATGTGTATAGATTTTCCCAATATAATAAACTAAGCTTGAGTTAATGTTATTGCATTCGAGAAAGTCCTTATTGTCATGGAGATAAGACACAAGGATGTAACTCTAATACTAATGGAAGACAGATTTAATAATGGAAGTATTATTATGAGAAAGAGCTTCGATGCGATAATTTCATATTGCCGATGGGTAATTATTGTTTACGTGAGTCTCTCATGGGACATCAAAGAGAGTAGCTTTTTGTGATCTGGTTTGTTTTGGCGTGGCGCGTCAACAAGCATCCGTAAATATTGCCTAATGACAGGGCTACCTAAATCTATTGACAAAGGTACTTTTTATTGAGATAACTGGAACATGAAACTGACCCTACATAATCCACATTTCTCGTATTCAAAATCTGTATGCACTTAGTTATTCAATAATTTGACAAAATTAGGCATGACGGCTTTTATTAAAGTTTTGTTTTGATTTAATGCTTTTAGAAAATATATTTTATTATGTTTTCGAATCGTAAATTAAGGATAAATTGAAATATTATGCATGAAAAAGTAAAAATACAACTAAGTGTGACCTGTGAGCATTTGTCTTGTAAAATTGATGGAATCGTTTTTTTTGAGAAACCATGACATCTAGTCAAAATCCGACTTTAATGTTTTTTTCTAATCATCACTGCAATTTTGAAATCATACCAAACAGAAGTATACCATTTCCCTAACTTTTCCCGCGCCATTAGCCTGTGTGACTGCATGGCGACATTTATTCAACCAACATTAACTTATCTTACCCTTTGGGGACCTACAAAATAAATAAAAAAAGTCAATATTTTTCTTTCCTATCATCGCTAACAACCTTAAGCAAAATGAGGTGTCCACTGTTTTTTTGCTAGGTAATTTAAAAAACATCTAATTTTTACAGTACCCTATCTATTAAAATGCTGTTTTTTCCAAACTTAAATCGCTATTTATGCTGTTACGGAAACCGTACACATCTTCGTCGATCATCACCTAACCCCCAGGGTACAAAGATAGTAGTATTTTTTCCCCTCTCTAATGACCTTAAACACAATGCGTACCACCATAGTTTATTAATTTTTCTCTGATCAGTGCAAAACAGCGTTTCCCGCAGTAACATAGTAAACAGCGGTGTAGCGTGAATCCTTATCACTTCTGACGCAGGCACATAAGTTGGGGAGGCTGTCTTGGGGATGTACACCCGTAGGAAATATGATTTCAGATAAGGAAAAGCGAACCTTTAGAATCCATTATTTATATTTATTGTTCCTGCTATACCTAGGAAAACTGTTCCAGATCACTTTGACGATGTTTTGAGAGATGGCCCTTTTTGTTTGTTTTTGTTTGGATACAGGAAACGCAAAATATCCTTAGCCAATTTCATGGTTTTTCATTAGGCAGGCTTTGGCTGAATATTATAACGAAGTCAAAGTATTTTTAAAAATATTAATTAACAGCTATGGACAAATGTAAGTAGTATTCATTGCTGAAAATTGAACTCGATTGATTTGCAATAAAAAGAAAAATATTTTTGTAGACCGAAAAATAAACTAGACTAAGTGCCGAAAAATCTTGTAATAAATTCTGATGGTTTTGGTCATCGAACCAGGCAATTATATCCTTAGAATATATCTGTAAAAATATATTAATTTTCCTCTCAACTGAATTACCATGTCAATTTTTTTTTCTCCTTTTAAAAACAAGGTTATGTCCGTACTTTGTAATCACCGCCTTTTAAGATAACGTACTAAGTCACATTAAAAGTAAACAAGACGGATTACAATTTCCTTGCTTCTATCAAGAAATTTTCTTATCTCTACATAAGGCATGAGAAGGTGATGGTCGAATTTGTAATCGATATTTGGCCGTTCCAAATTACTACTGAAATCATACTTCGTTAGTTTCGGAATAACATTGAACCACAGGAGCTCTCCAAATTGTTTTCAACATTTACCTTTGTTTTTCTAAAAATCGACAAAACCATGATCGATGAATCAGGTGCCCTAATTGCTTCCAAAAACCATACATTGCACGTCATAATTATGAAGGAAATACGAATGCCTTATTTTTCTAATAAATACTTCGACATTAATTTCGTTTTTTATCCCATTTAAATCGCGAAACTCTCCAAAATGTGATTGTTGTTCATAATTAAAAGGGAAACTCAATTGCCGTATGTTCTAATGGGTTGTTCAATTTCATTTTATTCCCTGAAAAATCGATAAAAGTGTGGAATTATTCTTATAAAAACGTGTAAGTTTATCATTATTCTGTAAATCAAAATTATACAAAATCCCATAACTAGATTAGTCGAACAGACCATTTATTGGAGTTTTACTTCAAAAAATGATTAAACCTTTTTTCAAAAATATAAAAAGCATAGAAAAGAATTCGTATTTCATCATTTGTATTCAAAATGATTACTCTATTACTTAAGTTACTGTGATTAATAAGCACATGTACAAAATAAACAATCAATTTTCGCTGATAACAAGTTGAAATCAAAAAATTAAAAACCAAATTATATTAAAAACAAAGCTTTGAAATTTTCTTTTTTATCCTTTGATAAGCATTTCTGGATTTTAAACAACTCTAGTTATCAGTTAAAATGAACCAGTATCATATACACTCATCATATGCTCAAAACAATTAGGGGAGCACTTAGCGCACATTTGTTAACCCTTTCAGTTTCAGCGCTTTGTTTTTCATTCTAAAAATCTAATATTTGTGAAATAGATTCCTTATGCATCCAGAATGAAATGGTGAAAAACAGGCTGAAAAATATAATTTTTTTAACTAAAATTTAAAGGGGGGGGGGGGGGGGGATTGGAATAAAAAAATAAGAATAAATTGTAGCAATAATTTTTTCAAATTTTTATTAGCAAAAAAGAGGTAAAAACATTTTTAAACATCTGAGAATGCAAGAGTGAAGAATTTAGGGTCAATTTATTTCATAAAAAATTTTTGGGAGTCAATTTTATTTTACCATTTTTCATATTTTCATTTGATTAAAACAAACATTATTTACATCCTCAAAAGACTTGATTCTTCCATCTAACGATAAATTAGTGCAAGCTCAACTTAGTGAGAAAAAAATCGCAAGCTCATGATTCCAAATGGAAACTTTGGGGTTGAAAGAGTTTAATCCATGCGCTCCCCTAATTGTTGTGAGCAGTGTACATTAGCGCAGCTTCATTTTATCATTAAATTAGGTTCAGCTATCCTAATAATTTATATGTTGGCATTTGGTACCCTCACCCTGTTACAATTTGAACCCTGTTACATTTTAAAACCTTTCCACTTAAAGTTAGATTGATGTTACTTTTTTAAAATTTTTATTTCTTTATTCATGCATGGGTAAGGTTCTATCACACGGCGAACTCGCTATTGAACCGGTTTGTAAAGAATGAAACTTCAAACGAAACATTCACAGAAGAAAAGAATGTTATTTTTTTTTTAAAGTTATTCACTCTCGCAAAATGGAGGAATAAGGTTTTTTTTTTGTTAAGTACTGTCATTGTTTGAAACTTTCTTTGGTTCTTGTTTCATTCATAATTATTATTACTTCTTCCCTAGTTTCGAATTGCCCGTCACTGGAGATTAGATTGTCCTAATTGGGTAACGGAGTGCTTGGAAAGAAGAGACGCTCTAAAATTAAATTTGCATACGATTTAAAATACTTTCTCTTCGTGTTTACATTTTGGATGTAAATACATGTATCAAATCACCTAGTTAGTGAAAGCATTACCTTTTTTCCCCTTTTACTTTTTTTTTTAGTTCTCCCTCGGCTACGAAATCAAAGTTCGGGTTACAAGTTATAAATGGAAATTTCTTTAATTAATAAGTAAAGCTTTTTTAAATAAGGTTTCATGTTAATTCTTTTTTTCATGCCATTTTATGATTTTATATTGAATTTTTCATTCTTATAGTTTTCGCCGCTGTTTGCTTATTTTGCATGTAACATAGGTTTTATCTTTAATTCGGTCCGCACCAGCACGCAAAACTTGTACGTCATGGAATATCTCGTAGTTCCTTTTTATATGTATGCAGCGAAAGTCCCGACGATCTTGTAGTTTCCCACAACATGTACGCCATACGATTTATCAGGGCAATTTAAATACTAATACAAAATCTGGTAAATACACATGTTGGTGAGTTTTATGAAGGCTGACACAGGTTGGTGAGTTTTATGGGGCTGAAGGACTCAATATTTTTTATTCATAATCATAAAGTTGGATGACTCATGGCAGGTGAAATCAGCGAATTGGCATATCGTCAAAACGTGCGGGTTCGTACGCGAAGATTCTGCATTTCCATTCCGTAAAGTTTTTATTTTTCGATATTAGAGATAAGTGACTGTCTACGTCTACATCTAACTTTTATCTCCGGAATGGTGATAGTGTCCATATTTTGATGATCCAGTTTGCAGTATACATTTTTATCCTGTGCAATAAATCCCATTAATAAGTAGCCTGTTCTTTCAGTAATAAAAAGGCAACCCTGGTGATATTTGCACACTGTAGTGACACTTGTCCCTAAGGGGGCGTTCGTTAATCATGTGATGTGATTTTGCCGATTTTTTGATTTGAATTTTTTTTAAATAATTTTTTTAAAAAATTGATCTTAGAAATTAGGTTCAAGTCTTTGTTTGTACATTTTTGTACAATATAAAGTCGTTTCTTGGTCATTTCAATTTTGACCTCAAAATGTGAAGCGCAAGCCTTATCCCAATTTTGTCAAATTTTGTAAATAGTTTTATGTTTGTTATCATTTATCTTAGTTTTGGCTAAAGTTTCATAAATTTTAAAATTTGTTTTATAATAAATAAATCTTATAGAATTACATATAAAATATATACTGAAAAATTGAGTAGTTGAAAAATTATATGAAATTGAAAACTTTGTAGTTCCTTCTTTGCACATTTTTAAGACTCCTATGACCCCTTAATTCTTATGGCGATATATATTACAGATAAATTCACAGCACAGGGTGGAATGGTTGGGGAGCACAGTCGGTGAACAGCTTGCCATGTATATGAGATGTCCTTGGTTCGATCCCGGCTATTGCCAAGATAACTTTCTACCTATAAATGGTGTGTGCAGCCCAAAAGTCCGGCGAATGATACCAGTGCACTTTAAAATATGATCCAAAGACACAACGCCGAGTACGATGTCATGCTTTAAAAAAGTTGCGTTGGGTGACCACTCAGGTGTCGACTCGTCACTTGACTTTGGCTCTAAATTATGACGCCTGTCGCCAATAGCACTCGTGTAGCTGTAGTGCAAGGTTATTTCTATTCAACAACACATCACATGGTGATGGGACCACTTTTACCATCATACTGTGATTGTAAAGTAGAGGACTTTTTTACAGTGCTGGTAATCGGTACGAATTTTAGTGTATTCTGTTAAGTTTAAATATTAGGGAAAAAAAAGCACTTAAACAGTTATTAAAATATTTAATTAACATCATTATGCCTATGCAATTATTAGAAAGTTTTTTTATACAACTTTTATACAATTTATCACAATTGAATTTGTCATTTTTTAAAAATTTATCACAGCTTAAAATTATTTACAATTAATAATTTATTCTACAGATTGACAGCACTATATAATTTAAATTTTGATTTTAATTTTTTAAAAAATAATTTCTAATTAAAATTGAGATGAGAATTAGGTATAAGTCCTAGTTTGTACATATTTGTATAATATAAAGTCATTTTCTTGGTCATTTTTTTCAATTTTGACCTCAAAATTTGCCATGCAAGCCTAATCCCAACGTGTTCAAATAGCTTTATGCTTAATATCGTTTATTTTAGTTTTGGCTGAGGTTTCATAAATTTTGAAATTTGTTTTATATTAAATAAATCTTATAGAATTACATATAAAAAATTATACTTGTATATTGAGTAGTTAAAAAATTATATGAAAGATCAAACTATACTTTGTAGTTACCTTCTTTGCACATTTTTAGGACTCCTATGATCCCTGAACCGCCCATCCTTTCGTTCGGATTGGCTGGATTATTTTGGATTAATGTAATTGGTTTAGAGTTTAATTATAATATTTTATATACGCCCATTTAGTAGAATCATTTATTGCTTTAATAGCATCTACAAATAAAATATCGTGCAATGAAATTATAATATTTTGACGAGATTTTAAAGCAAATTTATGGAATTTGAGCATTGTTTTGATAAAAAAAGGTTATTGAAGTCATATTTTATTTTGAATTTTATATGTATTTTTATTCTAAAGAATATATTTTCAAAGGAGTTTAGTCAAAATTTGCACTCTAATCACTCAAATTAGTATTTATAGATTTTTCTTTGTTATAAAACATTTCTAGCCATATTGTTAATTAAAATATTTATAAAACGTATGTTTCTATAGTACTATTTTAATCTAACTTTAATCAGATTAAACTCTTTCAGCTGTAAGATTTTAAAACCAGGGCCATTTTAAAGTCTACATTGTAGATATTGCATTATTCTCGTACTATATAATTTATTAAAAAAAATGTGTTAAATAGATACTTGTACCTTAATAGATACTGACAGAACTTTATATCTAATTCATTTGGAATTAATAAAACAAATTAAATGCTAGGTTTCAGTGGGGCTGGAGAGCCCAGTCGGTTAAGCACTCGCTTAGCATGCGGAAGGTCCCAGGTTCGGGTCCGGGCATCGCCAAAATAGCTGCCGACCTATAAACGGCCCGTGCAGCCAAAATGTCCGACGAATAATACCCCGTGTAAGGGAGTGCACGTTAAATAACCTTCAAAGTCCTAACGCTGCGTACGATGTCGCCCTTAACGGTTGCGTTGGGTGCCTATTCAGGTGTGGCTCGTCACTTGACTGTGGTTCTAAAATACGACGCCCGTCGCCAATAGCCCTCGTGTAGCTCTAGTGCGACGGTAATTCAAAACCTAACCTAAGCTAGGTTTCAGTATGTATAAATTGTTTACTGTATTTTATACAATATTATTGAAAGCAATAATTGCTTATTAAATAAACATATTATTAATTTCATTCAATCATAATTTTAATGAATTAAATATAAATGCAACATTTAAAATAACAAATTCTTCCAACTAATAAAACCTACTCAAACCGGATTTCAGCAAAGAAACCTCAATTTGCCCTTCCCCCTTTTGAAAGCGAAAATTCTAACCTTGTAATTTGAGTTTAACTAAAAGCCAATAAAATGTATCCAAAGTGTTTGATTTTGAATATAAATTATGAATTTCTTAAAAATTTGATGAATTCATAAAATCAAAGAATTTTTTTTTAAATTTGTACTACAAATCACGTGACTGAAAGCAGCCGGTGTATAGTAGGAACTTCCGTACTTTTGTACAGAGTAATTGCACAATCTGATCTCTCAGTAGGGGATAGATATTTAAATAGGATTTTAAAAGGAATAGATATTAAGCTCAAAAATGAGCAGTTTTGCCGTCACGTGTGGCTTGTATCAAATGTAAACAAAATATATAAAATACGTATATCAATGGCATGGCGTTTTATTTTCATTTGATCGATATCTCAATCCTTAGTAACGCGAGAAAGTCTGCGTTTTTTTTCAAGTACTTGAATTAGTACAGCCGTGGAAATAAAAAATGTACCACTAGTGAGTATTTCAGCCGTTAGTCACCCTATAGAATCGGACCTTTTTGACATTGTTAACAATTAACATTCTGAGTTAATTACATGACACAAAATTTGCATAAGGGACCATCTTCATATTAAAAATACGACTAACTTTAAAATTTCCAATAGCAACACCCCTTTTTTGAGTAAATATTTCAAATCTATGACATATTTTTTTACGAAATGCTAAATTTTGTTAGTTTTTAAGTATTATTAGGGAAGTTAGAGACGTGCAAAGTTCAGGTCCAATAATGTTAAATGAGTTGCACAAAAAACTATCCCAATCTATAAATAATTAAGATGATGAAACGAATTTTTTACCGAAAAGAAATTATAAAAACCCAAACAAAATGCATTCAATATTGGGGTATTTAAAACAATTTTATATTTTTAAATAATTATTATATCGTTAAAAAAATGAATATAAACCCCTTAATATTTTTACAGAAATAATATTAAAACAGGAAGTTTAGGTGTAATCCCAATTTTTTAAAATTTTTATTCATAATTTGCTGAGTAAATCACAAAATACTTTCTAATTTTCCTTTAGGGGACTGTGTATAAGATTACATGTGTAATTGATAAATAAAGACGGCCTTGCATGCATGCTTGCTTGTCATTTTAGAGATGGTCCCCAAAAGGTCTACAAGTGATTCGATTGAATAACTCGTCAAATATTCATCCAAATGTAACAAAACTTAGAAATGATAAGCACTCTTGAAAACCCTTAAATCTAAGTTATTAAAATTGGGTGTTGCTATTGGAAATTTCAATGTTCGTAATATTTTTTATATGATGATGGGCCCCTTATGCAAATTTTGTGTCACGCAATTAACTCAGAATGTTAATTGTTCACATGGTCAAAAAGGTTCGATTCTATAGGGTGACTAACGGCTGAAATAATCACTAGTGGTACTTTTTATTTTATTTCCGCAGCTGTACCTGAACAAAACTTGAAGCATATCAAATCGAAATACTTTTAGCGTATCCTCTATTAAAAAAAGAAATGTTTTGGCTATCCTTTACTTCTTTCGGGCAATGTGTATAGATTTTCCCAATATAATAAACTAACCTTGAGTTAATGTTATTGCATTCGAGAAAGTCCTTATTGTCATGGAGATAAGACACAAGGATGTAACTCTAATACTAATGGAAGACAGATTTAATAATGGAAGTATTATTATGAGAAAGAGCTTCGATGCGATAATTTCATATTGCCGATGGGTGATTATTGTTTACGTGAGTCTCTCATGGGACATCAAAGAGAGTAGCTTTTTGTGATCTGGTTTGTTTTGGCGTGGCGCGTCAACAAGCATCCGTAAATATTGCCTAATGACAGGGCTACCTAAATCTATTGACAAAGGTACTTTTTATTGAGATAAAAGTTCAGTATAAAGTTAAAACCAAAAATTTATTTCTGTTTTATATCTAGAAATACTAAAATTTTTGCTTACCTAGTGGTAATTGAATTCCAAGTTGATAACATAAAATCGTTATCAAGTCTGCCGTATCAAGGTGAATTATATCACCTTGTGCATTCACTGCAACAAAATGCATGTTCAGTATTAAGTTAAAACCAAAAATTTTATTTTCTGTATTATATCTAGAAATACTAAAATTTTTGCTTACCTAGTGGTAATTGAATTCCAAGTTGCGAACATAACATTGTTACTATTTCCGTTTCCATTCACCGCATTCACTGCAACAAAATGCATGTTCAGTATTAAGTTAAAACGGAGAGAAAATACAGCTGCGAAAAAGGGCTCACATTGTTTTTCGGCTGCTATTAAACAGTTAAAATAGAATTTTTGGAGATATTTTCATTTTTCTCAAGACGAAAAGTGTACAATTGATTTTTAAAATTTCGTTATGTTTTATTTCATTGATTGTTTTGCAGTTTAAAAATGTATGTATATTGTAATTTTTCTTAAAAATCTTAAATAGAAACCTCAATTTTTTTTTACATTAATACATTTTAAGTTTCAAACTAAGCTTAAATACCAATATTTGCTTTTGTCATCAATGATTTGTCGAGTTATTGTAAAAAAAAAACACATGAGTTATAGCTATCGTGTAGCAACTTTCATTGATAGTTTTAATCGGTTTTTGCCACCTAAAAGCGGGGTGCGTTTGTGACAATTTAAAAAAAAAAGCAGTAATTCTCATATTTTCTGCCGTGCATTCAAATTATAGGAAATACGAGTTCTTTGATGAATGACAGGTTAAATACAAATTGGTGGTGTTAAGGGAAGCCGCACCTGAACTAGACATTATTTTGAGTGACGAGAAAACGTTTTTTTACGGCATGCAAATTTAATCTATCCAGTGATTGAGATTAAGACTATTTTCACAAGTACCCAACATTTAAAATAACAAATTCTTCCAACTAATAAAACCTACTCAAACCGGATTTCAGCAAAGAAACCTCAATTTGCCCTTCCCCCTTTTGAAAGCGAAAATTCTAACCTTGTAATTTGAGTTAAACTAAAAGCCAATAAAATGTATCCAAAGTGTTTGATTTTGAATATAAATTATGAATTTCTTAAAAATTTGATGAATTCATAAAATCAAAGAATTTTTTTTTAAATTTGTACTACAAATCACGTGACTGAAAGCAGCCGGTGTATAGTAGGAACTTCCGTACTTTTGTACAGAGTAATTGCACAATCTGATCTCTCAGTAGGGGATAGATATTTAAATAGGATTTTAAAAGGAATAGATATTAACACTTTACCTACGGGCGTCGACTGACCCGTAGACTAAAAATCTTCTAGACCAGCAACTTAATCTAATGCCTAGCTCTTCTAACGTGTCGAAAGCAACTAAAACACTATTAAAGGTTGATTTGTTGATTGGCATAATTGTACTTTCAATTGTAGGACTACTGTTTCTTCGGAATGGTCTCTGTTAAAAAAAAAGTTACCCACTAGTGATTATTTCAACCGTTAGTCATCCTTTTACATCGGACCTTTTTGACTATGTGAACAAATAACATTTTGAGTTAATTGCATGACACAAAATTTGCATAAGGGTCCTTCTTAATATTAAAAATGTTACGAACTTTAAAATTTTCAATAGCAGCACCCAATTTTAATTACTTAGAAATGTGAAAAACCCTCGAAAACCCCTAAATCTAAGTTTTTGTTACATTTGGATGAATATTTGACGAGTTATTCAATCGAATCACTTGTGGATCTTTGGGGGACCATGTCTAAAATGACAAGCGTAGTCAGTCTGTAGGTTTATTAATGGAGAAAAAGAAGCACAAGGTCAAATATCTTGAGGATGGGCCTACGAGGGATATAAAAGTCAATGAGTAGCTGTATATATTCAAAAATAAAGTCGAAAATAGTTGTAGTAAAAAATAGATCCCTATCGTCACTTGATAAGGGTTCCAAATTACGAGATGTCATTGGCTCTGTTAAATCTCCTAAAGGTGACTGCAAATAGGCAGCCAGAAACCATTACATTAGTTCCCTTAGACACAAAGGGGGCGCGCTAGTTTCTATGTCAATTTCAATGTAGAAATTCTCCAATGAGAGTTTGAAACTTAGAGTGTTCTTAGTCTATGGGTCAGTCGACGCCCGTAGGTAAAGTGTTAAGTGTTAAGGGGTCTAAGGAGTCTTAAAATGTGCATGTGCAAAGAAGAAGGAACTACAAAGCATAGTTTGATCTTTCATGTATTTTTTTAACTCAATATACAAGTATAATTTTTTTATATGTAGTTCTACAAGATTTATTTAATATGAAACAAATTTTAAAATTTATGAAACTTTAACCAAAACTAAAATAAGTGATATTAAACATAAAGCTATTTGAACACATTGTGATTAGGCTTGCGCGGCAAATTGTGAGGTCAAAATTGAAGACATGACCAAGAAAATGACTTTATATTGTACAAATATGTACAAACAAAGACTTATACCTAAATTCTCAGCTCAATTTTAATTAGAATTTAATTTAAGAACTTTTTTCTAAAAAAATTTATAAAAAATTTTGAATTTTGATTTTAAAAAATTTTAAAAATTATTTCTAATTAAAATTGAGCTGAGAATTTAGGTATAAGTTCTAGTTTGTACATATTTGTACAATATAAAGTCATTTTCTTGGTCATGTCTTCAATTTTGACCTCACAATTTGCCGCGCAAGCCTAATCACAATGTGTTCAAATAGCTTTATGTTTAATATCATTTATTTTAGTTTTGGCTAAAGTTTCATAAATTTTAAAATTTGTTTCATATTAAATAAATCTTGTAGAATTACATATAAAAAAATTATACTTGTATATTGAGTAGTTAAAAAATTACATGAAAGATCAAACTATGCTTTGTAGTTCCTTCTTTGCACATTTTTAAGACTCCTTAGACCCCTTAAGGCATGGCATATTGTTATGCTTTCTTGGTGCGCCACCCACTCTAACCACCTGATGGAGTCTCTACTGAAGTTGGTTGTGTTCATATAGCCACTAGGCATCATGGCGATCAGATTAGCAGGAATATGCTGGGAACGGAAACAGGCTATGCAGTTTGCAGCAATAGTTATATAACTGAAAATAAAAAATAATAAAACATTAAAAAA
Source organism: Hylyphantes graminicola (assembly GCA_023701765.1). NCBI lineage: Eukaryota > Metazoa > Arthropoda > Arachnida > Araneae > Linyphiidae > Hylyphantes > Hylyphantes graminicola. The sequence goes on from CM043112.1 coordinate 11,072,702, forward strand.
AATTTCATTAATATTTTGGTTAACTTCATGACTTTTCAAATTTGATTTATTACTCACCGAAAGGGATCGGCTTGAGCGGGGTATCCATGAACTGCTTCCGGAACTCCAGACAACACCGTCTCAAAATGTCTACGTCTGATCTAAAATAGTAATATAAAATCTGAAAGCAATGTTATGCAAATTAACAATGTTTTTTTAATAAAAAATTTGGTCTTACCTACAATACATCAGCATTTCCTTTTGAAAATCAAAGGGATCATTTTTTCTCTCTTCGTACCACGCGAAGAAGTTCTCCCTTGCAGTCACGGACATTGTGTCTGGGCTGTAGTATGATGCATCAGGCAATGGGCCGATGTAGTCTTGGTTTTCCGCTGTATTAAATAGATGGGGAAAATACCCCTTTGCCAACTCAGTAAATCCGAAAGTCTTCGGAAATTGGGACAAGGCCATCGGCAAAAAGTTGAAAGAATCAATGAGCTTAATACTCAAGGGTGAAAAGTCAACACACATTAACTTAGAACCTTGAGGGATGACTTTAAGTTCATGGCCCCGTTCTAAAAGCCATCTTAAGATGAACTGGCCGTCAAATCCTTTCATATTGTGGGCAATTGCTGTAAAACCCTTATGCCTTGCATCGAAAAGGAAACAGCAGAATTGATTCAATGCATCCGCGCCACGGAAAACAAATTCTTGACCATCGTGGTCCTGAGCCACAGCGTAATTAACGAAATGAATTCCCGTGTCTTGCTGTGTTTCAAAATCAAAGAATAATAAATTCTCACTTGGTTGCTTTGGGGCTATACGTGGTAAACAGCATGAATGTCCCGGGGAGACAAAAGCCTTGCACCCTTGACACTGTGTGGTGTCGCAGATATGTCTGTCCATGGGACACTTCCTCCGTTCAATAACTTTGCAACAATCCCGGCACTGGTAAAGCTGAAAAATATAAAATACAATAAATAAACCGTGCACGGATAACCATTATTCAATTTCACTATTTTATGAAAAAATCAAGTACCTTATCACAAATTCCATTCGACTTGTGGGTCCTGTAACATTGTTCTGAACGGCATAGTCTGGAACATTCGTTACACCTGAGAGGGCCGTCGTCTACGCAACCAACCTTTCGGCAAATGGGGCAGAGGGATGCGCAAAAGTGATGAGCGATGTGGTCATAGGCCCTGTTGCACTCCTCACAATTCATTAGTTGCGTTAAAACCCCTTCGGGGACCTTATCAGGTCATAGTGGTTATTGTTGAACCACAAATAGACCTTTGTTGGTCGTTCTGCACCTTTTTCTTATGTAAACAAAAAAAGATTTTTATATGTAAACAAAAAATGTACCTGATTCATATTTTCCGTTGAAATAATGACGACCTGCACGTTAAGATGACGCTCGCAAATAGCCACTTCAGTGAATCCACAGGGGCCTTCAGGAACTCCGCTCTGCGAGTGAAGTTGTATGGCCCTTCTCTTCAAAAGATCACAACGTTGATTTTTAAGAGTCCTCAGCTCAGGATCCGAGTTGTGTACTGCCAAACCAAGAAGTATGGCTGAGAAACAGCATAAGCCGCTGTCGTCCTTCGGGATTGTTAGCACTGAACCCTTTTTCAGCCTGTCAACCTCCGGATTTACCACCCGCCTATTCCTGCCACCTCCTCTTGGCCTCCTTATGATGGTCACATTGACAGAAAATCCAGCATCTAGCTTTATTTCATCCTTGGATTGTAATACTTTAGTGACAGCATTCATTATGGCGTCTACTGACATGTCTGACACTTTCATGATGAAGGTGGATATCGGCCCATCCAGAGTGTCGTCCTCCAAAATTATTCGTATCAGGTCGTGTGGGCTTAAATTTCTTGTTGTCTGGACCAACAGTCTCTCAAACAACATTCTGACAACTTCAATAGAGTTACCTAATGTTGAGTCTTGGGCCGACTCGGGTAACATGGATGGGTCAATGAGGGCAAAGTAAGTTGTCTCCTCAGCGTCATATCTTCTGTTTACTCTTCTGCTCCTTTCTTGGAGATTAATACCTCGATCCAACTGAAAAAACAAATGGCGAAACTGTTGTATGAAATTGTATGGAGTAAAATTTTTTTTTTCAAAAACTAGTAAGAACTGATACTTACTGAGACAGGGCCTACAACTGGTATCCGATCCCAGAAACCTGAAGCTTTAACTCCAGTATCCATCTGATTGACATCAGGGGGTGCGATACCATCACCGATTTGTTCTGGTAATGGGTTCTCCATAAAAAGCTGCGTCAACAGGCCAATAAACTGAAATACAGAATATAAATGGAATTAGAGGTAAAGGTACCCCGCAGTACCGTAATTAAACTTCATTCGTTAAAAAAAAAGCATGTACGTACCTCGTCATCATCATCATATAGACATGCATCCGAAACATCACCCAGTGGGTTCTCTTCAAAACAAATCGAAGCCTCACTTCGAGGTTCATCCGAAACATCAAGCTAGTAACAAAAACACAATCAGTTACATAAATTATTCAGAGTAAGTAAGGTTTAGACGCTGCAATTTCAAATGCTAAAATCATTTGAATTAGAAAAAAAAATGGCAAAGTGACGTTTAGACCTTACAATTTCAAATGCTAAAATTAAACAAATTAAGAGAAGAAAAAATGGCTAAATAATGTCTTAAAGCCTGCAATTCCAATTGCTAAAATTAGATATTACATCTGTCTATGTTAACATAAAATAACACTAAACAATATTTTAAATATTACAAGCAACGCATGCATGAAATCATAATGCAAACAACGTATTTAGAAAGGAAAACAAATAAAATAGACGCAACTTAACATAATAAATAATTATCATGTGAATACTGCAAAAAGTTATAATTAAACACGTCAGAAAATTATTAAACTGTTCCATATTCACACACATCGATGTAGAAAATGAAACATATATGAATAATCATTAAAAGTAAAATATAAGAACTAAACTAAGCGTAACGCGTGTACCTCATCTCTAATAAGAATATCTTTTGTTTTATATTTTACAAAACATATAAACTAGCACTTAATAATATATTAAACTTAACACGTGTACAAATTTTTAAATGCTAACTATTTAGAAAAGGTTGAGAAAAAAATACAGATGAAAAGGCATATTATCTCAAACACGTGGTGTTCAAAACTGATTAGCTTGAACTGAAATCTTAACTTATCCTAAGAAGACAACATTAAATGTATTATACATGGATCCATACTTGTTAAACCAATATCATTAAAGCTCGTTTTACACGTAATCTCAAATAAAAACAATTTGAACAAAATTAATTTATTTCAAATAATAACTTTACATAAACATTAAATGTAAAATTTAAGACACCAAACTAAGCGTAACACGTGTAGAGTAACACGTGTAACAATACATTTCTAGTTAACCCTAACATATGAACCAGCATTTAATAAAATAAATGTAATAATAACACGTGCACTAATCTAAAATGCATACTATTTAATAATAATTAATAATAACTTTACGCAAAAATTAAAGGTAAAATTTAAGAATACCAAAGAAACGTGTAGCAATACATTTCTAGTTAACCATAGCATATGAACCAGCATTTACTTTTCATTAACATATTTTGATCTGAAATTTACACAGAATACATATTTGCTAAAAACATAAAATAAAATAAAGCCTTCCTACGATGTAAGAAAAAGTCACATTTGTTTAAGAGCATTTCGTTAACTAAATACAATAAAATTACTAACCTCTTCAAACTTCTGCTTGGGCATCTCCTCATTTGATTTGTTGGAAGACGAAAAATATAGCCACAAACAGGAAAACGCACTTACTTAACGCAAAATACTTTTATTAAAGTATATTTTATAATATATATATTTTTTTACAATTTTTTTTAAAAAATACCACTTTTAATTTTTCCAAGAATTAAAAAAAAAATACTATGTTAAAGGTTGTACAATTTTCTTTCCAATGGTACCTTAACATTACTCAGTAAACCCTATAGAACTTGATTTTAAGACATTTAAACAAAAAACCTCATGATGAAGTAACCATATAAAAGCAATATTAACCTAAACTAAGATAAAATAATAATTAAAAAATTAAATCTGAACTCAAAAGATTAAAAATATGATTCCTGAAAGTTTTATCCAAATCAAAAATTTATCTTGTTGTGGGCCTTCTTGATTTGACATGGAATGACTCTTTTGCAGAAACAATTGTCACAAATCCAATTACAAATTAGGGAGATGAGGAAAAAATTATTGTACACTCCAGAGGGACTTGTAGTTGCAGAGTTCACTGACAAGTTAAGAGGTTTTGTTTTTTTAACTATATCTTTTCTTGGATGTTTTGTATGCCCAACAATGCCTTACAAAAAGTAACATATTAACATTCAATACAGAAAAACTAACTTATATACAATTTATATGTTTCACTTTTTTGGCTTAGGAATTGAACTTGAACTATATACTGATTTAACAAAAACAATTCACAAAGCTGTTTTCTCGACTCAAATTTTCCATATGAATAGTTAATGACATGCAAGACGTATTCGCCATTCGATATCACAAAGCATAGCTAATATCAATTATTAGACTACATAGATAATTTCTATGACATCATTTCAGGAGTTCTGTTTTCCTTTAGATTGAATGATTTCGAGAATTCATGGTTATAACAATTCACTTGGATTCTTTTTTACAGCCTCAATATATTTCCACTTAATTGGGAAGAAATGTTGATTTCTGTAGAGCACAATTTTATCTCATTGCCCTAAGGTATTGAACTCTGAGCAACTAACATAAAAAAATATAAATTTTAGGCAAAAAAAAATATTTATGGCATTGCAACAGAATATACTGAGAAAGGATTTTATGAGGTGACAGGAGTAATTTAGACCCTTAAATGCTGCCCCTGTTTGTAATCCTATTTTGTTTTCATAAAATGTTTGCAATTTTTTGAAAATATATATTATAATTTAATAAAATATTTTTAGAAATATCAAAATAACAAACCTCTGAATAAAACACATCGTTGCTGGACATTTTAAGGGATATTCTATATTGAAAACATAGAATGACGCGAACCACGTTTTCAACAATTCAATTTTGTTGATGTATCTTGAGACCCTCTTCTTTTCAATGAGCAACACTGCTTTGTCTGTCTGACCTATTAAATATTGTTTAAAAAGCACGAATAAATTAAAAGTCAAGAAAATACTGTTGCAGAAAAAACGACTTTACAATTATTTATACATGGTTTAGAATTTTTGTTTAGCTATAGCTACCAGTCTTTTAAAATATACTCTTTTACTTTTCAAAACTAAATTTTCGCATTACAGCATGGTGTTTAATTTAAAAAAAATTAGGTGAGATTAGGCAAAAATTAAAAAAACCACAAAACTTTAAAATAACATCATTTTTCATGTTAGGAGTTAACTTGTGAAAATGATAACTACTTTCAGATTAATACCCTAAGAAAACAATTCTAAATTAATCTGCAACAATATACCGCAATCATTTTTTGTATCACCACACTACAGTTTTCAAAAATAAAACTAAATATTAAAAAAAAAAGAATTAAAAAAATACCAAAGAAAACCATAAATGGTGTAACAGGGCAGGTTTCATCTTTTTCTACATCATCAGCAGATAAAAACTCCTGTAAAATAAATTATCCTAATTTTTTTTTTATAAGTCATTATTTAAATTTAGATACATAATTTGGATTTTAAGGGAAACACTTTCCAACTTATCCACACTGTCTTTAACTTAATCTGAGATTGCCAACAATTTCCAATTTATGCTACTAATTGTCAGAATAATTTAATTTTAGAAATTGCTTAATAATCTAAACAAAATGCAAACGGAGACAGATTACTATTTAAGGGTTTTTTTTTATGTGTGTAATGGTGACAAGCACTTGTACACATAAAATGTCATTTCTGAAATACCAAAATTCATAATACAAACAATGCTAGTAATTAAAAGCGTAATAAAGTAACACTTACTTCATAGACTTTAAAGAGTTCATTGCTTTCTTTGAAATAATTGAGCAATCGAACTTCGTCTTTAAAAAGGATCTGACTTCGGGTATTTTTCTTTCGAACATTGTGTCCCAATCAGCCACATATGGAGCCATCAGTTGATTAAAATGATCCAAAAGGAAACTTGCATCTTGCAGAAAGGGCCAATCCCTAATTAAACTACCAATAGGAGCGCAAGAATTAATGCTCAACCTCTGTGATGTGAATGTCAAAAACATTGCTTTTTGAGCATCTTTCAAATTAAATCTTTCTTGGTATACTCAATTTGCAACCAGCATTTTCTTTCCTCTTGAGTTTCTTTTGTCTCATTTTCTGGAAACTTATCTGGTTGCACATTTGCAATTTTTTTCATTTTTGGACCCTGCTGCACTACTTCTCGTTTTAATGAATTCCCTTTTATTCTATTCATATAATCAAATCTCACAACAAGGGACTTCAACAATGAAGCATAACTATTCCCAAACTGCTTTCCTCCAATTTCCTCCTGGAAGGCAGATGTATAATCCGAAACTAATTTAGAAGCAATAATTTCTAAATTCTTGGTACCGGGCCTTTTGTCAATTTTTGATATTTCATAACTCAATATTCTTATAACATGCATTCGTCCACTTGGATCAGGTCTAAGACCATCTTGGCATTTTTTTAATATATGGTTGGGAAACTTCTCGTAAGGAATTTTGAATTGATTTGCCCAATTTTCCAGTGGCTGTTCAACTTGATTTTCTGATGAACTTCCAGTACTTGGAAGTATTGTCATATTTGATGCTCTGCCTTTATCTTGTTCTAAGCAGGAACCTTTTTGAGGAAGTTGCACCTCATTAGGTAAAAATGTGGTGCAATTTTCTAGAAAAAGTTAAAAAAAATTATATAGAATATTAACTAACTAATAATTTTAACAATTGTAAACAGAAAGTAAATTTTAAAACTGGGCCTTCAAGCTAGATTGACTATAGTCATATTCACTAAAACAAAACAAAAATGTGATGAGTAATAAGGGAATTTTTTTATAGCCTGTGGCAGATAATTACACCCAGGCAATTACTGGATCCTCTCTCCTTTGAACCAGACTGTGGCCTCACTAACCAAGGTAAATTTTATTACCCTTAACTGTATGCAAAGGAAATGAAAATTAAGGCATAACTCAATCATCCTCTTGCCCTCAAACATTAAAAGACAAACAGTGAAACCAATCCGATACACAATATATGAAATTTCACCACCAATAATTTGATGTACAGTCAAATCTTGAAGTTGAAATAGTTTCTGGCAACCAAATTTCGTGTTAACCATCACGAAAATTTTAACTTATAATAGCAAATGTTTTAAATATTTATATTTAAAAAAAATACTATTTTTTTTATAATACTGGAAGATGCTCTTTGTTTAATTTGAGGGGAAAAAATAATAATGTATAAAAAATAAAAATTCAAATAATAAGAAAATACCAGAAATTCTGTATTTTTTCAAATAATCATCACCGATTTCATAAAAAATGTATTTAAAAAAGCTAAATTCCAGAATTTTTAGTTCATGCTAAGTGAGATCTCATATTAAGCAAATTTTTTAGCCTTATTTTAAGCCTTTGAATCGAAGCAGTCCTTCTATAGGACTGTTTCTCAGAGCAGTCCTAACTTTATTTTTTTTAGTCTGTCAGTGATATAATAATCAGTCACAAAAATTTAAATTATAAGGCTCACACACAGACATTAAGTTATTTAAAAAATACTTAAAGAAAAGTTTAATTAAAATTCAAATTAAGTTTAGAGTTTTTCAACTTACAAAAGTCATATTTCATCTTAAAATTTAAATGTCCAGTGAAAATAGTTCTGTTGAAATAAAATATAAAATAATAGGTTTTACTTTAGATTCTTAAGCAACTCCACAAATCAGAGCTTTAAATATTCAATTTTTTTAAATCTCTTATTAAAAAAATATTAAAAGGAACCTATTTTATAGGAAATAAATATTTAGATTTAAAGTCTAGCCTTAAGATAGATTAAAATGTTTTATTTTTTCTGAGCAAAACTTTAAAGCAACATTATATATTTTTATTTCTCTTTAAATAATCCCCATGTAGCTATAAAAGTTCAAAATCTGGAATGTTTAATTTATTGTAAAATAAAATTATTAAGCTTATTTTACAACGGTATTTTAATTCAAAAATATATTTGACCGCATAAATCACTATGAACTAAAGAAAGCACTTCTGTAGCTCTATGTTTTGTACTACTTGGGTACTGACTTTGTACCGTATGCGTTCAAGCAAAATTAACCCAATCTAATTCATGTTTACAGTTATTTATAGTTATTCCTTCTGTTAACTGCTGTAGCTGCATCTGTTTTAATACATCAAAACTTCTGTGACCTAACCTTTTATGCCACTTAACAATGCAGTTTTTATTTTTGCATTCAAAATTTTCTTTATTATTTGCGTTTGCACTGTTCAAACTTAAATACGATTCATTTTTACAGTCGGTTGTTTGTAATTCGTATAGCTCAGAAACAGCAAACGCTACAAACACTTCATTTTTAGTAATAACACATCGATTTTCTTTGAAATTTACCTCACAACCCTTACTTGTAACTGTTTTTAACGGAAATTAAACTTTCAGTTAACTCTTTTACACATAAAACGTTTTCTAATTCAATCGTTTGAAAATCGCCGTCTTCCTTTAAAACGTTTAAGTCACTGTTACCTATACCTTCAACTTTAAGCTTTAACCAGTTTGCTATGGTTATACTTTTAGCTACAGTTTCTTTTGATTCGCTAAAAAAACTCTTCCAGTTGTATGGCAACTTGCACCTAAATCTATGATCCATGATTTGTTTATTTTATCCACTGTTTCAGTTTGGAGCACAAATTTTTGATCATTTAACGATTAGTTTTTATTTGATTCAGAGATTTGCTTTATCGAATCAGCTTTGCAGATATTTGATCTTTTCTTAAAAGTTTTATCATTGCGAAATTTACTTTTGTGATCATCTTTATTTTTATTTGCCAATAACCAGCATTCAGATTTTGTGTGATTAGACTTTTTACAATAAACACAAAATTTTCGGATTCTTGGATTATTTTTATCGTTCACTTTCAAAGCTTGATTATGATTAGACGTAATTGTCTGTTTTGAAATGCGCCGCTCGTATTCATCAATAAGTTTAGACTTTAGGTAAGACAAGGTTAATTCCTCTTCGGTCTTGGATTCAAAACTAGTAACCAAAACTTCGTAACTTGCAGGTAAAGAACAAAGTAGAATAGCACCGATGTGCAATTCTTTTATAGATTCACCTAAATTACACTGTTAAAAATTTGGTTCGACCTTGCACCAAAATTTGGTGAATTCCAGCTGCAACCAAAGTTTGGTGCTTGGTTTTACCATTTTTTGGTGCTACCGCGGGCACCAAATTTTCGTTCGACGTTGAACCAAAACTTGGTAATACCGCGAGCGCCAAATCTTGGTTCGGCGTTGAACGAAATCTTGGTGCTGCCGCGGGAACCAACTTTTGGTTCGACGTTGAACCAAAACTTGGTGCCTGTAGTAGCACCAATAAATGGTAAAAGCAAGCACCAAATTTTGGTGTAAGGTCGAACCAAGTTTTCATACTTTTTCTACTTATAAATCTATATTCTTAAAGCAAGAATGTAAAGCTTTTAATGCACCGATTTAAACATTCTTATGTAATTATTTCTATTGTTGCATGTATGAATTTAATATTTTCGAACAACATTGTATGATACTTAATACTTTTAAATTTAATTTTGAAAAACGAACTACTGTAGGGCATAATTGGAGTTCTTTTCCAATATAATAAGTGTGTACTGAAAAGTAAACACTAAAAGGGTTTTCTTTTAATATTGTTTTCATAACTTATAGTTCTTGCTTATGAGTCTCATTAGCCTGGTTTGCCTAAGTTAAGATTTGAAAGTTTTTTTTTAAAATCATTTATAACAAATACTATTTAATTAGCTGAAGTTTAGGTAAATAATATTCTGTAAAAAAAATAAGACTCACAATCATTTAAAAACATTTTATCCAATTCAGTTTATTAATTAGGTAATACATTTTTTTAAAGTAAAAAAGGAACTCTGAATACAGACATACTTATAGTAAAAAAATTCGAATTACATTTTTTTTTAAAAAGAGGCCAAATGCTAAAAAATTAAGTACTTATAATTATCAAGTTGTAATTCCTATATTTATAAACAGATAAATTAATCATATTTATCAGGAAATAAACCATATTCACCTGTTGCTCATGCTAGGTATTGGTTCTACGAATAAATTTAGAGTAATCAAAAATTGTTTGCATCACAGGAGAAGACTCCAAACAAAATCTACATACCCGCAACAGAGGTGCCACTAAAAAATGTTAGTATTGTGACCTCCCATTTGGTGCGATTCAAGGTTATCAGCCACAATAAAGGATATTAGAAAATTTGGAATTACATTTTTAAAAAAAGGAGAGGCCTAATGCTAAAAAATTAAGTACTTAGGAATTACAACTTGATTATTACTGTACTTATAAACAGATAAAGGATATTTATCTATACATTTATTTACAGATACCACATTTACCTCCCCGTTGTCTAATAGGCAATAACCACCAATATGAAAAAGCTCATAAGACCCATAGGTGCGACAAACAAACCTAACATCATCATATTTACAAATTATTACAATAATTTTGGAAAATACAGGTTCTTCTACAAGAAAATTAGTTAAAACACACATACCAGGTTTATAAATAATTCCATTAATTTGGGCCTTTTTTGTGACAAAATAATCATTATAACTAATGAGGGCATCAGAGATATCTTGAGAATACATGTTATTGACCAGAGGTTTAGCATTAGTGATGAAATTTTTCTTACCAATGCACCTCGCAGAAGTACAATTCAGATAGCATTGCAATTGTTGATGCTTCTTAGCCATAGATAAGGGTAGGTTTTTTGAATTTTTAATGCATTGTGCAATGCGCTTGAAGTATAAATGCTTTGATTCATAGCGCATACACCAGCATACAATTAAAGCCCATTTCACACCTGCACAGCTACTTGCAACTGCAACTCGCAACTTGTGGTAACCTGGATTTTCGGGCTTCCACAAAAAATTATTCATCTCGAAATTTGGCAAGTTTCATCTTTTTGAAAGCAATTTTTAATCAAATTATGGGCATTGTTTGCATCAAACAGAAATTTATGTTTCCGAACTTCCTTAATTAGATCAATTTTCATCTTTGCCATCCATTTAATATCCATTTTTAATTGCGCAGATTTTTGCAAACGGGGAAAGTTGGCGTCTTAAAAAGTAAATAAACAACCAGTTGGCGAAGTCTAGTTCGCCACAATGCAGCCAAGGAAATCCTGAGTTCTGATTGGCTAAGGGTACATGCAACTGCGATTTTTTCGTGCTTGCAGGAAAAAATCTCACGAACTGAGTGCAACTTTTTAATGCACGGTGTCCTACGGGAGTTGCAAGTAGTTGTGACAAGGTGTGAAATGGGCTTAAGGGTCCGAATTCAAAAATAAGGTTCGGGTAATGGATGAGAAAGTGATGTTTGGGTTTTAGAGTTACTTCAGGAAATAAACATTTAAATAAATTGTGGTGGTCTCTAATAATGTCCGACAAGTAAGACACATGCCTTGGATCAATAACTGGTGCAAGAATAATGCCAACAATTTCTTAAAGCAGCAATAAAAGATCCCAAAGAGGTTCAGACTGTGGAACCTTGGATCCTATCATCAAAGGCAGTAACCGAAGCAAGCACCACACACGAGAGGAATTTAACTTTAAACCTTTAGTATAATTTTTGAGAAGTGATTGAGGTTTGTTTTCAGAATCATGAAAACCATACTTGAAAGAGTCAAGTTTGCAATTTAACTCTTGTAAAGTAAAATACTTTAAAGAAATCAATTTTTTAATGATTAACTTAAGTTCCAAAGGCACAATACCTTCAAGAAGATCATGCATTGGGTCAGGTGGTAACATGCAGCTGCTATGAAAATATGACAGGACATTGAATGGTGAATTAAATTTTATACCATATGCAGAGCTGTATGTCTGATCAAAATTTATCAGATTTATTTGTTGTTCATGCATGATCTTAGTTCTACGAATAAATTTAGAGTCATCAAAAATAGTTTGCATCTCAAGAGAAGAGGCCAAACAAAATCTACATGCTACGGAGGTGCCACTAAAACATGTATTGTAACCTCCGATTTGGTGTGACCCAAGGTTATCAGCCACAATGAAGGCTATACTGCCTTTTATCGGAGTAGGAACTCCTTCAACAAAAAAACCCTCAGTTTCCAAAATTTTTAAATCATGAATAAGCGGAGCTAGAACTGTATTAAGGCCCTCAACTGTTTTTAAGGCAGTAGCTTTACATATCACAGCAACTTGTACATCATCAATACCTGACCTCATATGGATGGGTATATTTCCTAAGGTATAATAAAACACCCCAATTTTGTGTTTAGATTGTTTTCCTCGTAAAGGATTAGTCACACAGAATTCATCAAAATATAACAGAATTTGCACATTTTGGAAAAACTTCAGAAAACATAGTATTTGCTTGAAACCTAGAGCCATCATAAACATCTTTGAGAATATTATCGTTACAAATTTGTTTACTCATAACAAAATCTAAAACATTTTGATTTTTAATAAAAGATTGAAGATTTTTTAGCAAAGGTATATATTGAAAGGATTCTTTTCTTGACAAATTGTATTGAATTGGTTCTACCATCCCTAGATTGTTAATCATATATTTTGTTTTTAAGTGATTTGAATTTAAAGTTTTGTAAGTATGTTGTAAGGGGTTGGATACACTAATATCTTTCACAGATTGAAGGGTACTGCTACATACATTGGCATCTTTTAAAGTGTTAACAACCTTAGATTTAAAAAGGGTTAGTTGATCTTCCTGCAACTGGCTTATACCTGAAATAAGCTCTGAAACAACAGTTTGAGACAAGATGAACTTTTCTTGCATTTTAACAATAAATAGTGATGCATTTCTGTTAAGATTACATGTTTGGTTTTCGATCGACAAGTCAAAGTCAGTATTTAAGTCGCACAAAGAGACACTACATGCATTGTCACTAGTAACAGGTGGAATAGATGACAGGTTGGGGACAGGATACAGGTCCTCGATAGTGAAATGTGGGTGATGCCTACTTAAATGGGAAGTAAAAGAAGAATATATTGTGTATTTTTTGGACATATTTGAATTGGGCAGTTAATGACTTTATGTTCTTTGAAATGGGATATAAACTGGGCCTTAAAGATGTAGAATACCCACATTCTGAGCAAGAAATTGTTTTATTGTTAACATTGAATATGAATTTTGTATGTTTTTCCAAATGGCACTTTAATGAAGGGTAATTTGAAAAACTTAAGGGGCAACCATCAAAACCACAGACATATTGGAAAAAAGGTTCGTGCCTATGATTGTGTTTTACATGAAAGAGATATAAATTTAAAGTAGAAAAATCTCTTCCACAATTAGAACAAGAAAACATAATTAAAATAACTCACAACTAGAACAAAGAAATTAATTCATGGATTTAAAACACTTTCTTTACATTTATACTTAAACAAAGGTATTAGCTTTGGCCATTAAGCTTTTAACTTAGGGGGGAATGCGCCCATCAACAATCTTCAAGAGGGCACATTTTACAAATGGTATTGAGGGCTTTCTTTGGGAACTCAACATTGAGAGTATAATAATAGGACATTAGCAGACACAAAGCATTAATGAACTCTTGACATGTAGAAAGTTCATGGCCCTCACAAAAAACTGTGTAGGAGCCATTGCTGACATTAACAGAAAGATGGATTTGCGGATAGGGCTCAGCAAAAAACTCAGTGTCAGGAGTATCACCTCCATCTGGCACCTGAAAGTTACCAAAATTTTTTTAAAAAATAAATTTCCCCAATGCATGGAAAAAGCAAATAATAGCTTAAAGTAAAGTGGTCTGCAAAGGCTCTACTCTACTGCAAATAAGGCAGCTCCTTTGGGGGAGGGGGAGCTAAAAATAAAATTTCCCTTCAAACAAGATATATTTATAAAATTTACCAAGGTAGTTAAGTTTTACATGTATACATAATTTCAATGAACAGCTGTTAACTAACTTTTACTGAAAGAAACTAACAATACACCTAAGTCTTGATAAATTTAAATTTTTCTGCAGATTATTAGTTTACTAATGTGTTAAAATGCAAGATTACCTAACTAAGTTGTATATTAAATAAAAAGAGAAAATTGGTTTTCCGAGAAACCATTAACTTACAATTTTAATTATAGAATCTAAATTTTCTTTTAACAAATATGGCAGGACAAATAATCCAAAGGCCACTTCAGCTTCCTTTTGCCGCAGCAGGTCCATGTTATACAGCTTGGACCCGAACAACTCAGCCTCCCGAAAAAAGACTTTTCGGATTGGTATGGCAGTTAAACGCTGAAACTCGTCCAATTGCTGTTCCAGCGTAAAAAGTATTGGATACTCTTCAATCAATTGACTGATAGGAACATTTTTATTAATCAGCTTTGTGTTCAAAAGGGTTAATTTAATGAATTCTCTTATGTCATAAAAAATATCTTTAATTTGAGCGAAACGCTCACAGTCTACTTTAAGGGAGGAGCTTTTAAGTTTAAACTCTTCAAAATGATAAATCTGAGAAAAAACTAACTCACCCTCGTTACTAAAGATAGCAAGTTGGTTGTTGCAGATTACACTAGAACTCTTGTATACGGTGTTTACTCTATCGATTTTTGCATAGAATTGTTGAAACGTTTGAGTATTCATGACAATACCCTGTATAGTGGGGTAAGCGTTCGCAGCAGGAGCGTCATCGTAAATAGTATGCTGCCTCATGTGAACAAATAGTCGAGTGTCCAATTGTTGTACCGATACAATGAATCCATAGCCTAAGTTCCATTCTTTAAGGCACACACTCTTCTTCGGGGGAGGAGACCTTTCATCTATGTATAACTTTGTTAGCCAGTCATTGTCCGGTATAAGGTCTTGAGAGGAGATTCGTCGAGAGGTACTGCTGCGCTTCGAATCTTGAGAAGAAAAACAATCTTAAAAAATGTGCGTTTCCGTGATGATATAGCAATCTTAAGAAACATAAGAGAGATTCTTAGTAGTTGTACTGAGGGGTCGGCGCTAATCTCATGATTCCAGAACTTATTAGTGGGTGGGCGTATCAGAAGAAGAGATCCACTTTTCAAGGGCGTCTGGTGGGGCGGGTGTTCTTTTCGGGTAAACTGCATCGTCCTGGTGGCTCCAAAGCTCATCGTTGGGATCACAGAGTCCGGGTCCAGGCAGGATTCGTCATCACGATGAGGTCCTATTCTGGAAAAGCCGTCCGGATAGAAGTTGAGAAACACATAATTGTATTCCTGCCCTGTCTTGTTTTCCACGTCTTTCTTAATATCCAGCAGTGTAGGGGTCCATGGAAGAGCACGTACACTAATTCCGGAAAAAGCATAGGAAAGTCCAGTGTCACCAAAGCCCAATACTTTTCGTCGAGGTGTGTAGCTTTTTCCATTGAAGCACAGGTTGAGATCTTGAAATTTGTAGTCTTGAAGTTCTCTGAAGAGTTGTTCACAGTCTACTAAACTGTAAAAGTTTGAAATAATTTCGATATCCAAATCAGCGGGGAGAGACATCGTAAAGGTCTGTAGTAGCTAATTGCTGAAGAACGAATTTTTCAAAAAGGTAGTGAAGAATGACAATGTCGAGTAATAGAATGATATTTAACCTCTCCCGAAACTGAGATATATCCATTTTCACAGCGCCCTCTATCATGCTTTTCCATTGGCTAACTATACTGATTAGACGAAATCCTGTATATCTTTGTTGTACACGTGAAACTCATGACTAGAACTTTCTGGAGAATTCAAAGCCTATCTTAATTGATAAGTGAATATACAGTCATAGATATATCTTGTCTGCACATGATTAGCAATGAGTAATCTATTTAGTAATAATTAAATTTCTGCCAGGAAAACTTTTAACTAATTATAACGCATGTCGGATTCATTTGGTCATTAATATCAAAGGTAGCTAGCTATACACCATTTTAAAAATATGTAATCAAAGATTAAATTTTAACTAGTTATAAAAAAAGTATTATATGAACAGCAAAACGAAATCCATAAGCCCTAAAATGCAAAATTTTTTGAAACCTAATAGATATAACAATATAATATGCCTCGAATATTTGAAAATAAGTTATCATTGTAAGGGAATATAAAGACTCAAATGAATATCTGTTTCAACATAGGACCTTGGAATGATTACTTCACACCTATTCTAAAAATAGAAAAAAATGCAATCGTAACTAAAATGTTAAGAATGTACATAATACTTTTAAAAAGACTTTTTAAAAAATGTTCTACTTACAAAAATATAATAATTTACCATTTTAAGAAATTGGACTTAAAATAATGAACAATTTTAAGTTCTACAGTTTAGATTTATAACAACCTCAGTAATTAATCAGTAATTAATCCACTACTTTAATGACGATTTTTTTTAATGTATTAATCATATATAGTTTACGAGGAGAGCCAGATACTATAAACACCCCCTGTAGTTAAAAATGTTTGATGTTCCCCTTCCGTGTAGCGGGAGTGCATGTTAAATATGTATCAAAGCCTAAATGCTGCCACCCTTAACAGTTGCCTACTCTGGTGCTATCGCTTAATTATAGATCTAAAAATACGATATCCGTCATATAGTACAACAATAATTCAAACCTATAAAGTCTATGTATGATTATGTAATTATAACGCTACGGTTATAAATTATTTAATTTTTACTAATGCCTTTTTCAAATATTTAAAACATCACACTGAATAAGAAATCCGTAATGATTAAAAGTATGTGTATACCTTATCAGATTGCAAATGTTCTAACTACGAACACGGAACTAACTCAGTATACATTGATAACGTTATTATTGCAATAACACTTCGTATTTAGGATCTCTTATCGTGTTGACATAATTAAAGTTGTGTTCCCGATACTCCCTTTCAAACGACTGTTAAGGACTCGTCCGATTATTGCATTGTAAACATGAAATCACATCGTGAATGAGTCGAGATTAGCCATCAAAGGTACCTACTTTAAGTCGGTTGATAGAACCTTCGAGTACCTTCGATTCTAGATGACGTGGATTTAGTTTCAGTTGATAAGTGAATATCATATAAAGACCTTTCCTGTTCGAGGGGGCTTCAGTTCACTACAAGAATTTTACTTACGATGGACTATGACGATGTAAGTATATTTTCAACAGTTAATGTACTTCTAACACTGTATTTTCCATTTTTTTTATATTTAGTTCACCTGATCATAAATATTTATTTCGTTCTAGTTATTTGACATTCCCTGGCCTCTGAGTCCAAAATCGAATATTGCCCTGGATTTAGATGTTTATAATGAGTTCCAGAAAAACATTCTGCAAACGGACGTAGTGGACCATACAAATGGAGAAGTGACGCCTTCAAAACAGGTATGATTTTATGTCTGGAAAGAATTTATATCACGTTTCAATTTATTCAACATTATTAAACGTGTTTAACAAAATTATTTAATCTTCAATCGTTTATTCGTAGAATTAAATTTTATTCTCGTTATAATTTGAATCATAAAATTTTTGTTAACATACTTTTAATTTTGATAATAATCTACAGCAGTGGTTCCCAACCTGGGGGCGATCGCCCCCAAGTGGGCGATTTGTGTTATCAAGGGGGCAACAAAGAGTTTGGGGGCGATAGAGGGGCGATGAGTATTCAAAGGGGGGGGGGGGATTATGATAATATGCTGTACCATTCTAATTTTTGATCACCTTGACAAGTTAAAAACTGACATGCTTACAAGATTTGATCAAGTTAGAAATTCGTGATTCTATTGTAGTTCCCCATTCGCATTTGAAGCTGCGGGTTGTGGATAAACTTGATAACTCCTTTCAGACGAAGTTTGTAGATCTGAAGTATGACTGTGAGGCGAAAATCATTTTCAAGCAGAGAGGTTATGTGTTAGCCTGTGTGAAACTTATTTACACTTATCCACAACTGTGGTAAAAAACCAAACTACTTTTCATCTCGTTCCCGTCAACATATTTAGTTGAAAAAGGATTTGGTTCTGTTATCATCCAGATCCTTACTAAACAAAGAAATCATTTGGAAAATTTGCCCCAAAGACTTGCGCATGAACTTGGCAAAAGATAAAATAATAAAAAAGTTTTCAACATTCAATTTTTCTTTAATTTTTTATTGTCAACTTTCTTAAATTTTGCAGAATCCAGTTAAAGATTTTAGTTATTTCACTTTTGTTCTTTAAAAAAATCTGTCAAATATAAACATTTTCTTTTTTACTTATGAGTGCCCGGATAAAGCTGCTTTGATTGTTTTTATATATGGTAATTAGTGTTTAAAATGATAAAATTGCTTTATTAGTTACACTTTAACTTAAATTATAATTGAACAAAACATGAAACTTATAAGGGGGCGATATGTGTTATCCAATCTAACAAAAGGGGCGATGGTCCAGAAAAGGTTGGGAACCACTGATCTACAGTAACTATAATTAATTTATTCAAAGCGACCTTTTGTATTTAGTACTAGTGACGCCGTATGATTTTATGTTTAGAAACAATTTATATCACGTTTCAATTTATTCAACTTTAATGAACGCGTTGTACAAAATTATTTAATCTTCAGTCGTTTATTCGTAGAATTAAATTTTATTCTTGTTATAATTTGAATCATAAAATTTTTGTTGACATACTTTTAATTTTGATAATAATCTACAGCAACTATAATTAATTTATTCAAAGCGACTCTTTTGTATTTAGTACTAGTGTCACCGTATGATTTTGTGTCTTGAAAGAATTTATATCACGTTTCAATTTATTCAACCTTATTGAACGTGTTGTACAAAATTATTTAATGTTCAATCGTTTATTCGTAAAATTAAATTTATTCTCGTTATAATTTGAATCATAAAATTACTAATATTTTGTTGACAGACTATTAATTTTGGTAATAATCTACAGTAACTGTAATTAATTTATTCAAAGCTACTCTTTTGTATTTAGTACTAATATTCTCACTCTTTATTTTTTTTAATTTTTTAAATATGATTTTATGACTGTCCTCTATGAGGGATATTAGTAACTAAAACTTCGAAATGGAATGTAGGTTAAGTCAACTTGTGATTCATAAAAATATATTTCATGATAAGTAAGATTAAAAGTTTAGACTATATAATTTATGTAAATATTCTATTTTCATGTAAGAAGAACATAACCTATGTTGACCAGAATGAACATTTGGCTATACCATCAACATCGAAGTGCAATGTCTACAGGTTAACACACAAGGTATAATATTTTTCTTCACATGTTAGATATGGATCAATGGTTTTAATTAATAAATATTTAGTAACGTTATACTTGTTGGTTAATGACAAGTTTTTAAAAATAATTAGTACTAATATTATTATTTAATGAAAGTCGTTATATAAATTTGAAACTCATGTTTGATACATGTTATTGATATAATGGTAAGTATTTCATTAATATTTTGATTCTATGCTAAATATTCATTCATTTCATTACAGAAACATGCGACTCGCCTCCCTTCCACCACTAAAGATCTTCCTGTTGGAACGACTAACCAGGATAAGTCTACACCTACACCTCTGACCGCTGGATCCATAAAGTCTACGTCTATGCAGGATAAGCCTACTCAACGCGGTACCGGATTCACACCTAACCAGGATAAGTCTACACCTATGCCGCTGGACGCTGGATCCGTTGCTGGGCCCTCTTCAGAACAGGTATTTTAGTTTATTTACATAAAATGGGTTTATTTATGTGAAAAATAGTAGTAAAAGTTTATTACTAGATAAAAAAACTCTCCGTAAAATAATAACGAAGAAAGAATATTGTAAACACGTATATATTTTAAAAAAATTATTTTAAATGAATGAGTAATTAAAGTTCTCTTTTTCTAATTTTCAGAACTCGTTCACTTGCACCATATGTAACAAGACATTCGTCCATGAGAGTAATTTAACTCGTCATACTAAAACTATCCATTTGAAATCCAATGTAAAGCAATGTACGCATTGCCACAAGGAATTTTCGAGAATCGATAAATTAAAAACCCATATATGTAAAGTAAATTCCAAATCCTTCTCTTGTAACCAATGTAACTCTACATTCAATTCTAAAAAAAATTTGAATCGTCATACCAAAAACGTTCACACGAAAGCGAATGGTGAGCAATGTCCCCACTGTAAAATTGCATTTTTTAGATCGGATAAATTAAGAACTCACGTGGAAAAATGTAAAAAGCGTAAATCTGATGATACTATTGATACAACTAGTAAGAAACCTAAATTAGATAACGACACCCGTCCTACCGACCCCCTTTCGGACATACTAATTTTTCCCTAGCAATAGTACAAATAAAGATTTAACTATTTTTTTTAACGCATCTAAAAATGAATGGCAACTAAAATTAACTGATTTTCTAAATATTAATGGAGCTGTCAAATGGTACGGTGTCGTAAAAGTTAAATTTCAAAGAAAGAGCACCGATAACAAAATTGAATACATGGATGCCTATTTCCGCCATGATTGTATAGTAACTTTAATTGAAGAAGATATCCCTAACCAAATAATTACGGCAACGCATCAAATGATGAATAATTTTGAAGCACGTGGGAGTGGGTGGGTACTAGAGGAAATTTTATACTTAGAACTTGAAATGGGTCAATATTCACCCTTAATGGCCGCAAGCTTTATCCCACTCCCAAAGCACTTAATTCATAAAAATGCCCTTATCAATATCGAAAATATTGACCAAAAATGCTTTCTTTGGAGTATACTAGCCCACTTATATCCGGCCCAAGAAAATAGCCATAAAGTAGATACTTATTCCCCTTATGAAAATGAACTAAATACATCCATGTTAACATATCCAGTTAAACTTAGTCAAATAACACCGTTTGAAAAATCCAATTCGCTCTCTGTAAACGTTTTTGGATATGAAAAAGGTCAAGTATTCCCCCTCAGAATCACGTCTCAAAGAGGTTTAAACCATATTAATTTGCTCTATTTTCAAAATGGTGATAACACCCATTATTGCCTCATTAAATCTATGAGTCGATTACTGTCCCACTTATCAAAACATAATGGTCAATCCTATTATTGTGACTATTATTTACATAGGTTTAAGAATCAATCCAACCTTATAGAGCATAAAACATATTGCTCAACTCATGCCCCACAAAAAGTTGAATACCCCACCCTAAAAGATAATATATTAAAATTCACCAAATATGAATATAAAATGAAAATGCCCTTTGTAATCTACGCAGATTTCGAATGCATATTGCAGAAAGTAGATAGTTGTCAGAATAGTGATAATCAGTCGTTTTCAAATAAGATTAATCACCATATTCCTTGTGGCTTTGCATACATTGTTATCGGACCTGACGGGAAAAGTACAAACCCTCCTGTCGTGTATCGTGGCGATAATGCAGTTGACGAATTTCTACATAGATTACGGGAAGAAGAAGCAAGCATTAACAGTATACTTTCAGTTATTAAGCTATGATCATAACCCCTTCACAAGAACGGGAATTTCAGAACAGCACCTGTCACATATGTAGGTGCTGTTTCTGCCAGCACCTGTCACATATGTAGATTGCCTTTAGGTACAGACCGTGTTAGAGACCATAATCAGATTACTGGTTTTTATAATGGACCTGCTCATAATAAATGTAATCTAAATTATAGACAGTGCAAAAAAATAGCCGTATTCCTACATAATTTGCGTGGATATGATTCTCATCTGTTAATGAGTGGGATCGGAAAATTTAAAAACAGTAAAATAACATGTATTCCAAACAATATGGAGAAATATATTACATTCTCCCTCGATAGCTTACAATTTCTGGATTCCTATCAATTTTTAAATGCTCCACTCGATACCCTTGCAAAAAATCTCGATAAATCTAAATTTAAAATTTTTAAAGAACATTTTTCAAATACTAATCATATTAATTTATTAATGAGGAAAGGTGTATACCCTTATTCCTACTTTGACAATAAAAGTAAATTTAACGACACTTGTCTCCCCCCTAAGGATGCGTTTTATAATGATTTAACTGAAACTCATATAACAGATGAGGATTATCTCCATGCAAATAATGTATGGAATACTTTAAAACTAGAAACTATGGGGGACTATCACGATTTATATGTGAAAACTGATGTTTTATTATTAGCTGACATTTTCGAAAATTTCAGATTGATGAGTATGTCAAATTACGATATTGACCCCTGTCACGTATTCACTGCAGCTGGATTGGCATGGCAGTCATGTTTGAAAATGACAAAAGTACATCTCGAACTATTAACTGATCCTGACATGTATCTATTTTTTGAAAAGTCTTTGAGAGGGGGTGTTAGTTGTATCACACATCGATGCAGTAAAGCAAATAATAAATATCTTGATGATTTTGACCCTACTCAGCCTTCTAAATGTATAATGTATCTAGATGCAAATAATTTATATGGATATGCAATGAGTCAGAAACTGCCCACTCATAATTTTAAATGGTTAACTGAAGAGGAAATTAAGAATTTAAATATTTTAAATTATGATGAAAACTCAACTAAAGGTTACATGCTAGAAGTTGATTTAAAATATCCTGAAACTATTCACGAATTACATAACGATTATCCACTGGCCCCAGAAAGTTTAACTATAAAACCCAATATGATTTCCCCTTATAGTAAAGACATTGTTCAAAAATTAAATTTAAAAATTGCCAATTCCCAAAAATTAACCCCTAATTTAAATGACAAGACAAAATATGTTGTGCACATCCGTAATTTAAAATTGTATTTGTCCCTAGGAATGGAACTAACTCATATTCATCGAGTAATTGTATTCGAACAGTCTAGCTGGTTAAAGAAATATATCGATTTTAAAACGGAAAGACGAAAAAATGCCCAAAATGCATTTGAAAAAGATTTTTATAAACTCATGAATAACAGTGTATATGGTAAAACATTGGAAAATATTCGTAACCGTATAAATGTAGAAATAGTACAAACAGAAAAATGTATGAAAAAGCTCATCGCCTCCCCAAGTTTTCATGCTTATAAAATATTTAACGATGATTTAGTCGGTGTCCACTCAAAAATTAAAACTTTTAAATTAAATAAGCCAATTTTCGTCGGTGCTTGTATATTGGACGGCTCCAAGCATTTGATACTGATTCTCTTTGCTACGAAATTGAATGTGAGGATTTCTATAAAGATATGAGTGAACAATTAAGCTATTTTGACACGTCCGATTATCCTGCAGATCATATAGCCTTTGACTTAACAAATAAAAAAGTAGTTGGGTAAATGAACGATGAAATGTCGGGTGTTATAATTATAGAGTTTATAGGGCTGAAGTCAAAAATGTATAGTATTAAAACTAAAGAGACCGTTAAAAAAACTGCCAAAGGTGTCCATAAAGTAGCGTTAAAAAATAAAATAACACATGAGGATTACAAAAAATGTCTACAAGAAAATATTCAAAGTAGAGTTCAAAGTATTAGATTCATGAGTGACTCTCATCAAATATCCTCTGTTAACCAGAATAAAATTACCCTAAACCCGTATGATGATAAACGTTTCATATTAGATGATGGATTCACAACCTTGGCACATGGCCATTTCGTCATTCCATTATTAATGGATTGGGAGTAAAAATGTATATGTGTATAAAATCTTTGAAATGTAGTCCTATTTATTATGAATTGAAATGTTTCATATGAATTGTAAAAAAAAAATGCTATTTTATATTTTTTGAGTAATTATATGTAATAAAATTCATTTTGTTTTCTTGGAAATGATACTATTGAAATATATTAAAACTATTTGATTGAAATATATGATATAAAATGTTTAATATATAATGATTTATATTTTATATAATAAATTATGAAGCTATTTGAAATGCTTATTTATGAAAATGAATTTTATTGGAAATGCATATATATGATTACCATTAATAAAAAAATTCTTTGAAAATATTATCTCATTATTTTAGATATAAGAATTATGTTGAACACAATAATAAATTCAATTATTTCAGAATCTTTAGTAAAAATAAATGTTAGTATAAAAAATTTAAGTATAAATTTAAGTGTTTTCGGAATCTTTAATAAAAATGAATTATATAATTTAAAATATCAAAATTTAAGTATTTTCTGAATCTTTAGTAAAAATAAATGTTAGTATTATATAATTTAAAATATCAAAATTTAACTATTTTCTGAATCTTTAGTAAAAATAAATGTTAGTATTATATTTACTATACACATTCTGAAACAGAATTTTAATAAGAACCAATTACTTTGTATTCATACGAGAATGATTAGAACATAATGGTTTCAACGACAGAAAAAAAATTACTTGATCTTTAGTAGAAAAATAGTTTTATATAATGTATAACATTAAATATCCTTTACCATAAATATTTATTAACTATGTTAAATAATATTTTAACACATAAACTTAATAGTCTTCCAATAAATGTTACTGAATCACTTTTAAAGTTCGACGCATAAAACTATTATTTTCTCGCAGAAATACATATTAAAATCATTTATAATCTCAACACTAGATGGCGTCACCACTTAAGATAATGATTTCCCATAATCTCAATGACAACAAAAAACCATATTTTTCATAGAAATATATATTAAAATTAATCAACGCTAGATGGCGCTCCATAATCCCTATCCGTTGCTATGACAACATAAACAACTCAACTCCACCCTACAGGGAGCAAAAATTGGGGATCAGAGGGGAGCCAAAATTGGGGATCAGGATCCCCGATCTCAGCTCCCCTCTCATTTTTACACTACTTTTGACGCACATTTGATAATGCAAAAGTTGGGTAACTTTAAAGATCACAATCTTTCAGTTATTGCAACAAATATGGAGAATTATATTTTCTTCAATCTCCAAAAGAAGCATGACGACATCCTAATCACGCTTCAATTTATTGATAGTTTGCAATTCCTCTCCACCTCTCTAGAGAAATCGGTTGAAAATTTAAGTAAGGATCAATTTCATATCCTTCATGAAAACCTATCTCACCCCCACCTCGATCTGCTCATACTTAGGGAGATGATCATCTGGCAGGAAAATTTCGAGGAGCCGCACACATTTCTACAACTGCCGCATTTCTACGCCGCGAGGAGCCGCATTTCTACAACTCTCTGACAGCACAACACAGTGAATGTAACATCAAATTCAAATTATCCAAGAAGATCCCTGTACTACTAAATAATATCATAAAAACTACTAAAAAGAACTACTAAATTAGTACCAAATTTACGGGACAAGACGAATTATATCATATATCATCGCAAATTGCAACTTTATACTTCGTTAGGACTTGAACTTAAAAAAGTTCATAAAACCCCTATGAATATATGACATCCTTCGAAAAGTTAAATGAGAAAAAATTACCACCTCCTGAAGGTTTCTACAATTCTCTGACAGCACAACACATTTCCACTGAAGAATACAATCATGCTCTTTATGTATGGAAAACATTCGATATAGAGAATCTAGGGGATTATCATGATCTTTATCTGAAGACAGACGTATTACTCTTAGCGGATGTATTCCAGAATTTTAGGAAGCTCTGTATGAAATTCTATGATTTGGATTGTGCTCATCTTATGACATCTCCGGGATTAGCATGGCAGGCTTCATTGAAGATGATGGATCAACCATTAGAGCTACTCACTGATGTAGATCAACACCTTTTCGTGGAGCGAGGAATAAGAGGAGGAATTTCGATGATATCTAAGAGATAAGCATCAGCAAATAATAAATATATGGATACTTATGATGATAGTCAAACCAGCAGCTTCATCATGTATTTGGATGCAAATAACTTATATGGTGAGTTAATTAAGAATATATTTAACCTTTTCATCTATAATTCCTTTTTTCAAATAATAATGAATTATTTTAGAAAGATTCTCATTTAACTCTTTATATGTCTTTCCTCTAGAAAATATTATTTTCTTAGATGAAGTTGAATAAACTCTACTTTCTTTTTTAGGTTGGGCAATGTCACAACCATTACCTCATTCCAATTTTGAATGGGTTGAAGTGACTCCAGAATTAGTCAAAGATATTCTAACACTACCGGAGGATAGTACTGAAGGATATATCTTAGAAGTGGACTTGGATTATCCGAATAATCTACACGATGATCACAACGATGTTCCACTTGCTCCCGAAAAGATGAAAATCGAGTTGGATGATCTTTCACCTTATGCTTATGCGAAGCGTACATTGAAAGGTAAATTCATGTCAACTACTAAATTAGTACCAAATTTACGGGACAAGACGAATTGTATCATATTTCATTGCAATTTGCAACTTTATACTTCGTTAGGACTTGAACTTAAAAAAGTTCATAAAATTATGAAATTCACACAGAAACCATGGTTGAAGACCTCTGTCCAATTCAATACAGATCAGCGAAAGTTGGCAACTTCCACTTTTGAAAAACACTTCTTTAAACTAATGAATAATTCCATTTACGGTAAAACACTGGATAATGTTAGAAACCATATAGATATTCAACTAGTAAACACGTAAATAAAATTGCATTGAGTAGCTTCGATGACAAGCGCTTTCTCTTGGATGATGGAATAAGAAGCTATGCATATGGTCATTATCGAATTAATGTAAGTATAGTTTCATTGAATAATTAATATTTAATTTTCATCTATATATGTACTTAATAAATGTTACTATCATCAGGAAATATTGAAAGAGAATGATGATGTCACATGTCTACTGTCTAGCAAGTACAGATGACATTGAGGAAAACTTACTTCTTTATATGAAAGAATGCATAAACGTGAGAGAGGAATACATTTTTATTTCATATTTTTATCATTTTCAGGAATCTGTCATGAATGAAGTGGAAAGATGCAAAGTGTGGTGATGTCATCTTCCTAAAAGATGCATTGGGTGGTGGTGGATATAGAATAATTTGTGGTATTGGAAAATTTGTGGTTTTAAGTTTTAAAGGTAATATTATGTTGCTACAAACTCCATACCACCAACTTTTAATACCACAAATTTTTAGCTTTTAAAATTTATTCCAAATTATAGTACTAAACTGAGGCGGTGTTACTTTCCTAAAAGGTGCACCGGGTATTGGTGGGACATCAAATACTTTGGCATTTAAAAATTTATTCTAAATTATGGGATAACCGATGGAAGCGTCCGGTAACCTTATGACTCAAATTTCCTGAGTTTTGAAAAAGGCTCTGCCACGCTTATCCCGGGAACGGTGAGTGGAACCCCCGGCTAATGTCCATCAATGTAAAAAAAACTAACAATTATAAAAAAATATATTTTATTTCTAATAATTCTCCCACTTTAAAGTAGGTGTTACAGGCTTTTTCTCTATTACAGGTTTTTTCTTCTTTGTTAATGGTTTTCCTTCATTTTTATTCTTTACAGTATTTCTAATAAACTGCATAAGGATATTTACTCGTAAATCCCTCAAAATATTATCGTACACATCACCATTTGATATATAGGTTCTAGGTTTATACAAGTGGGTGAAGAAATCGATAATGTTGGTGTTGGATATTTCTTCTTTATTTTCTATAAGCTGCCCTTTAGAGTTCCATGATAAAATATCAGGCTGGTTCTTGATAAGTCCTAACACATTTTCAGCTTATCCGCGCATATTCTTGGATATGGAAGATAGAATAAGGTCTTGGTAATTAACTTGAATATCTTTCTTTTCGGGTGTTGGGTCTTTCTTTTCAGGTAATAAGTCGTTCCCTTCAGGTTGTTCTTGTGGATGTTGCTCTTTCATTGGCTGATTGTACACCTGTAGATTGAGTAGTGTATGCAGTATCTCTTGATAACGGACCAGTTTCTCATGATCTGGTAAGTTACTATTTAATATTTTTATCATCAACTTATCCAGTTCGCTTATTATTAAATAGGTAATTTAAATTCATTTTCGTTGAGGTATGTTGCATGATATATGTAGTTAATAATATTTTATATGTTGTTAATAATATCTCATATGTTTACAAATTCAAATCAACTCAAATATCAATTTTTTTAGGCTACGACGACATTATACAAAAAAGAAAAGATGTTCATGGTATAGACAAACGAAAAAAGAAAAAAACAACTGACCGAGGCTTTGGAATTTCCTGCAAGCGATAGTGAAAGTATCTGTCCACAATCCTTGAGTAAGTTGGATTTATTTTGTTTAAACTATTCTTCATACAACATACCACGTGCTTAGCAATGTTTTATTATTTAGATACTGATAGCGCTGTTCCAAAAAGAAGTGCATATAGAGAAGAAAAGAAAGTGATAAACAGAAAAAACAGAGAAAAAGCATTGAAGAATCAGACCTGCGTTCGACAAACAGTGACAGCTCTCATTCGTCCAAATATGATATGATATTGGTAGAAGATCCCGACCCGAAACGTGTTTAAAGAATTTTCTCTTTATTTCGGAGATGGATTTGCCCTAAGCACACAGGAATTTCGAAAAAATGGTATATGTGTTTCAGCAGGGAAGTAAATGCTGTAATTAATAATCGGTTTAACATACCTGTTGGAAAGATGGATGGCTTGATTAAAACTGTTAAATATATGTCTGAGTATATTAAGAATTTATAAATGACTGAAAAATTGAAATTTTTTAAAATCAAACTCATTGTATTGATATTTTTTCATTACTAAAAACTTAAAATGTTTTATTTGAAAGAAAGTTCTATTAGAAATTATGTTAAATCATACAGGATGTTATTTACAAAATTATATTGATCCACTCTCAGCTAGAAGATAATCGAATAGAAATTTCTAATTTGATACAGCACAATACAATTTCTTTGAGAATTAGATTTATTTTATGTATTTGTGTGGATTTAATTAAATATGATAGCATTGAAAAGACTAAATTTAAAGTGCAAGAATTCTACTTCCCATCATTTTGTGAGAGAGTTTTGCCAGAATATCAAATTAATGAGAAAGTTGATAATGCAATTAAAAAATCGTGGCATCTATTGAAAATTTTGTGAGATTATTGTCTTCCTGGTCAATTAAATCTATAACTTGTTTAGAACAACATCTCGGAAAATATGATGCGCCTTATGGAGGTTGTAGTAACATAATATTACCTTTAAAACTTAAAAACAAAAAATGTGTGATACACAAAGTTCTGACCAAAAGTGATGCTTTTACTTTGTTTTATGTGGACCATTCAGAATCAGTAATAATAAAAATGTCTATTCTTACACAAAATACTTAAAATATTGAATTATAAGTTTTTAGTGTTTCCACAGTTAAAATGAGCCAAATATCTACTCTTGAAAAAAAATAACCTTAAAATAAATATTTGGTCTTATGAAAATAATTTGTTCCCGATGTACGTAAGCAGAAATCAGG
This sequence comes from Hylyphantes graminicola, assembly GCA_023701765.1. Lineage (NCBI taxonomy): Eukaryota > Metazoa > Arthropoda > Arachnida > Araneae > Linyphiidae > Hylyphantes > Hylyphantes graminicola. The sequence continues at coordinate 11,102,303 of CM043112.1, forward strand.
TGTATACAGAAATACATATGCTGCTCTTCAAAAAACATTGTTTTTGTATTTCCAACTTTAATAGATTAATGTGTACAAATTATAACTTGAATCAGCATTGTAAAAACTGTAAAACGAGTTTTAAAAGATTAGAAACACTAAAATCCCTTGAAATGTTTTGTTTAGATAATTAACCCGAACGAACAAAATTACCCCAAAAAAAGGAGAATTTTTTCTAAAATTTACTTCCTATCATAAAATGTTAAAAACTCCATTTGTTATTTATGCTGATTTTGAATCTCTTATCCCACCTATTAGTACAACATTCCCCAATCAAAATACTAGTTATAGCGTGAAAACCCAACAACAATATGCTCTTTTTGTCATCAGCGCTGACAAGAAATTAATTTTTCATATATATATTGTCTTGGTTTAGATTGTAATGAACATTTTCTTATGACTTTGCAAAGTATATAAAAAATACCATCAACTTACTTGATAAGAAACGTTCCTATAATAGGGGAACATTTGAAAACGGATCCGAGTTTTATGACTGTAAAATATCCTTTAAAAAGGGCGATATAGTTGTTCGAGATCACTCACATTTAACTAGTGAATTTAGAGGCTTTTGCTGTTCTTTCCCTTGAAATCTTAATTTTAAAGAATCGCAATAAATTCACATCGTGATTCACAATTTAACCGGTTACGATGGAAAATTGATTCTTAAAAGAATTTCTTATGTTTATGCTAAAAAAAAGGTGATACCTATAAACAATGAAAAATTTTCTACATTCACTATAGATAACTTAAAGTTTTTAGAGAGCGTTAATTTTTTTAAAAAAATGACGAACGATGAGTATTTAAGACCAACACCAGTCATAATGACAAGCAACACTTATGTATTGAACCTCTGTCCGGGATCATGAGATGCAATTCTGGCAAGAGTTATACACCTGTACGACGACTTACAATCTTGTCCTTTCCTTAGTTCCCAAATGGTTAAATATACTAAGCGAAGAAATACTAACTCCGATAGAAAAGGACTTATTCAACTTTGAAAAAATTAAAATTCAAAAACCAAAAAAGCTTAAAACTGCTGAAAATAACTCACCAACAACATCAACTAGAGAAGACCATACGTCTATCGAAGCAATTAAACCCGAAACGAAGGAAATGGGATCACAAACGGACTTACAAGATCATCTTATAGAAAAGGAAACACAGACGAACTCACAAGAACATCTCATAGAAAAAGAAATTGAAACGACTACAGACTTTGAAAACATGAAAACCGACATACAGTGGTGGAAATTGATTTATGAACTGACAGTTTTTTAACAGTATTTCTTTATTAAATGCATTTTTATCGATTTAAATTTTATATACTATACAGGCGTTGCATTATAAATTATACACGTAAATAAAATTTTACATAAATTCGTAAAAAAAAATATTTTGTTGATATTTTAGTTTTAGCATAGGGAAATTGATTTATGAACTTTTACATTCAATCTCAATTAATAATAGCTAAAACTATTTTTTGTCGCTAATACTTCCTTGGTTTTGTTTTTCATAGACAACACAAAACATTGGGTCAAGTTTTAGTCAAGCAATTTGCAGTTTTTAATGATTAAGTCCTTCTATTCCATAACTGATGCACACTTCATTAAAACCATACTCCCTTTCAAACCAATTGATCTCAGACATTATTCTTGGGGTTTAAGTCATGGCTATTGGCAGGATGATCTAAATGAACAACACTTAGTTCATTTAACCAGTCTTCCATTTCGTTTGAAATGTGGATACTTGCATTATCATGCATAAAAATCTAATCAAAAGCGTAGTTTTGCCATGCAAAAAGGAATTCAAGAATTTTCTAGAACTAATCTGCAATAAAGTGATGTTTGTCAGCCCTTCAGAAACATAACCTTGTTTCTTTAATCAGAAGATATCGGGTACCAAACCATCAAACTTCCACCACTAACATTTCTGCTGAAGACAGATCTTGTTTATTTCCGAAGATCCTTTGAATAACATTTTAAACCATCACGTCCATACAAATTGAACTTTTTTTCATCAGCAAATGTCACTTTTTTCCTATTTCTCTCCCTCCACTCCCACCCAATCCATTTTCATGTAGTTAAGACTATATTTTAATAGCCTGTTCTTATGGTGAAGAGTAAGCTTTGGACCAGCCTTCATTTTGGAACATTTCAAGCTCGACGACGATATCAATATTTGTCCTACTCTTCTGGGAGTTACAGGAAGTGATTGTTCATAACAAATTTGCCCTGTAATGCACAAAGGGTAACTTTTTGGGATACAAGTCCAATAATCCTGCTTTTGTCCCTCTTCCCACGAGGGTTACAACTTTTTTAATGATGGTTTTTGCCGAAGTCAGAATGATTCTTCAAATATTTATGAATTATATTTATTGATCTTTTAATTAATATGCTAATTTCTCTTGCAGATTTGTTACAATATTATATAAGGGTCATTTTTTACCTTTTTGGCTTCAGGTAGTAGCGCTAGCTTTCCTATTTAGTAAAATGGGAATAAAACAGATAAATTTCTACAAATTTGGCCTTAATCTTATTTATAAACACTGATAGTAAGCTCCCCTGAAGTTCAAATGAAGAACTAGTTAAAATTTTTGGTACCTGGGTTCATAATAAATTTGAGTTCATAAATCAATTTCCATCATTTGACATGCTTAAAAACTAAAATTAGATATATTTTTTTTTAATATCATTTTTTGAAAAAAATTATGTGTGAAATTCCTTTATTGTGCTCTGAATATCCAACACACAAAATTTGAATTGTTAGCACTTAATACAAAGCGATATCTAGTGAAAAGAACGTTAGTTCATAAATCAATTTCCACCACTGTACTAATACTGGAAGAAATGAACAACGAAGAAGATGGTTCCCAATTATCTGACGTAAAAGACGTGGATTCAAGATCGCCTAAACTTCAGAGAAGACAAAACCGAGGCTGGCCCTTCGACTCAGATGAAGGTAAATATACTTATTTTCGAATTTTTCATTTAAATAAAAAAATAACAAAAACACTAAAATATTTCATTGTATTTTTCAGATTGAAGACCAAGCAGACATGCAGAACAAGAAAAAGAATAACAATTTTGTAAAATTAATATAACAGACAAAATAAAGATAGATGTCACCTTAAAAATGTTTTTTTAACTACTTCATTAATGTACATTATAAAAAGAGACTTTGGGTTTACTAACATAGATTAAAGAAGGATACACAACTATGCCTCCTACACTTCAATTGAATGGAACTTTATAAAAAAAAATAGTTACTAATGGTTATTAATAAAAATTATATAATATAAGGAAAATAGTAGAAACTGAGGGATGCCTCCTACCCTGCAGACCATAAAATATTAAAGTAAATATGAGATAACAATGACGTCATTACAATGGCGTATATACTATAGAGATTATATAAGTTAAGGAAATAAGTTAAATCAGGGATGCCTCCTTCCCTGCAGACCATATAATAGTAAAGTAATATTAGATGAGATAACAATGACGTCCTTACAATTGCACTATAGAGATTATATAGAGATAACAAGATAAATTCAAAATTAGTAAGATGTACACGGAGTGTACCGCCTCTCCCCACTCCTCCGGTTAGTTGTATTACACGACTGTATATAGTAAAGCTAATAATAAATATATCTGTGATTATAACTCTGAACAACAAGAAGGGGCTGGGGAACGACAGAGTCAGGGATCACAACCATGACAATCCAATTTTGCCAGGTCGTTCATAATAAGAGTAACCTAGCCCTCAGGTTGCGGAAGATGGTTCCGGTGGTCTTCCACAACCTGAAAAACTACGATGCCCATCTAATCATGCAAGGACTAGGGGAATACCAAGATCACGACATCCACGTCATCCCCAACACCGAAAAGTACATCGCTATTTCTATTACCAAGAAGATGGAGCAGTCCCCCGTCACCCTGCAGTTTATCAACAGCTTGGAATTTCTGACTGATTCACTTCAGAAATTAGTTGATAATCTCCAGAGTGATCAGTTCTCCATCTTGAAGTCCTGCTCCGAATCACATGTCGACCTTCTCATCAAGAAAGGCATATACCCGTACGAGTTCATGGATCAGTACAGCAAATTCGGAAATACTTCATTACCACCGATTGAAGATTTTTATAGTTCTCTCACAGACTCTAATATCACCCCTGAAGACTATAAACATGCTCAGTCAGTATGGGGGGCATTCCAGATTAGAAACATGGGCGAATATCACGATCTCTACGTGAAGACGTATGTCCTCCTGCTGGCTGACGTCTTCGAGAACTTCCGAGAGCTGACGATGGACAACTACGTGTTAGATGCAGCCCATTTGTTTACGGCACCGGGATCGGCGTGGCATGCCGCCTATAAGATGACTGGAGTAGAGTTGGAGTTATTTACAGATATTGATATGCGCCTCTTCATCGAACGGGGGACTCGTGGAGGAGTGTCAATGATATCCCATCGCTACTCCAAAGCCAACGTTCCCGATACCCCGACATACAATCCGGCAGAGCCCAATCGTCATATTCTATATCTAGATACCCAAAACCTTTACGGTATGTATTATTTTTAAGAGTACAGTTTTAAGAGAACACAAAACAATGTATCGTAAGGCCGGTTTAGACCGGTTTCTTTAGAATCTGTGTTTTTAAAAAAACTGCCGTCCCTTATTATAATTTATTGTTTTTTTACAAATGAGCTTTGCTAAACTTTTTTTCGTAATTCTAGAACCCTTATAAACCTTTTAATAAAAGTGATTTTAAAAAAATAAATTTTACAAGTTTTTAATACTTGAAATTATGGTAGAACTGCCCATATATCCTTGAGGTATCTATTATTTTTATGCACACTCTCTGATTTTTCGTAATTTATTTGAGTTGTTGATATTGATTTTTTCTTCTTTTTTTAGGTGGACCTGGACCATCCTCAAAGTCTGTATGATGCACACAATAGATACCCTCTTGCACCTGAACAACTGCGTTTAAGTAGAGAAATGTTGTCCCCCACCGCCTTAAATATTTTAGAGTCTTTGGACCTCAAGCCCTCATCTAATAATTCAAAATTGGCCCCAATTTGTTAGCTAAGCGGAATTACATTTTACACTACCGCAATTTGAAGTTATATTTAACTTTAGGCCTTCAATTAACCAAGATACATAGAGCACTTAAATTTAGTCAGCGGCCTTGGCTTAAAAGTTATATTGATTTTAATACCAAAGTTAAAAATATTAAGTAGCCTTTCGGAAAAAAAAACATTATTTAAGAATTGATTTTGTTAACCAAAAGTATTTGCAACCCTATCGGAAATTAAACATTGCATTCACAGTACGTGAAAATCAGTATAGTAAGACTAACGTAAATAAAAAACCAACAAAATATTTTTGATAATGATAAAGGTAACTTAAATACAGTTTACTCCAAAAACAAACAGATAAACATCACTCCCGTAAGGGACTTTAAATTACTGTTGGTAGAAACTATAATTTTAAAATAAAGATTCACGGTGTTCAAAGCCGATATTTACGCATCGCAAATAGATAAGAATTCAAACTTTCCTTAGAGAGATTATCGTCGATACTCCAAACTCAAATTCAATATTTTCCCTAATGTTAATAGATAAGAATCGACACATGTTTTTCCAGAAACTTACATATGGTGTCCAAAAGCAGTATAAAATCCTTCGATTATATCAATCTAGTATCACTTGTCTTTTCAGCTATATATAGTAAGAGCTCAATTCTTTAAACGTCTTACGTTTTCGAGGCCCTAGGTTTTTCCGACACCGCTGCGGATTCCAAGGTAACTATTTTACATATTACAATTAAGACTTATGAGTAATTTTTCTCTATTCAAAGGGTAGATTTAATATATGTATTTCAGACTCTGTGTAATAATTATATGTAATTTTTTGCTATTCAAAGGGAAGATTTATCTAGAGTTAAATTCGGACTTTATAATAATTAAAATTATTTATATATATGTATTGCAATAATTAAAATATAATTTTAATATATCTAAGTATAATTAATTTAAAATTATTATTTCTAAATAAACTGATCTTGAACAGATATATTTTAAAGAAATATCAAGCTTTACTTACAAAATATAATATCCAATCATTTTTATATCAAATAATTGATAATTTTATACGAATTTTATACTCTAACTGTAATTAAAATATGAAAATATATATATTATAAAAAATTATTTCTTTTCAATAAAATGTCTTTATTACTAAAAAGTTATAAATTCGTACTTTTAAAGTGTCTTTTTTTTATTATTAAAAATCCTATTATAATTTAACGCAGGACCTGCAACTATATTTTTATTTATTATATTTATATAATATATTTATTTATATATTATATATATATATAGATTATATATATATATATATATATATATATATATATATATATTTATATATATATTATTATATATATATAATATATATATATATAGATATATCTATAGTATTATGTGTGGAACATGTGGCGGGAGAAGAGGGGCGTTGCAAGCGCAAGCTCTGTCCAGCAACCGGGATCACACTTGGTCGAGTCTACACTCATATATTCTACCGCTAAATGGTTTCAGAAAGTGCAGGAGAACATCTATTTCCTTAAAGAATCTGCATCAAAGTATTTAGGTTACTTGACTTCGAAATCAAGGGAGCTCTACTGAGCATCACCCAAAGATTTTTCCTTTTTTTTTCAAGACAAAAAAAGTAAAATATTACAAATCTCGTAGCCATTATAGCGATTGAACTGTTATCATACCAGGTAATAAGAATGGTTATTATTAACATTTGCTTGAAAAAAGAAGCTAGAAAAACCTATGCAATTACTTATTTGTTTGTTCATTCGATGGAAATTGAATTAACTTTGTCGAACATCTCCCATAAATTTATTGATGAAAAAGGACTGCAGGGCCGAAAAAGCAGAACTGTGTAAAAAAACAACCAGCTATTGACTTTTCAACGGGTTTAAGGGATGTTTTTCCGGGATCGAATTGCAATCATTTTCAGATCTCAGTAATGATCAAATGTTATCTTCTTGATATATTGTTTGGCAGTATCAATGCGGATTTTTTTATTTTGCCCACCCCTGTCTGATTTAGCTGCACAACGGAACCCTGACAAGTTGTCCCATTCAAGATCGCTTTCAACAGCAAAACTCATTCTTCGGTTTATACATCCAGCCAAAAAATATCTTCCAAATACTATCAGCCAAAAACTCTTTAGATATTGTCCGACGTAAGTTAGTAAAGGTATATGAACTAATATTAACATCTCATATTAAATTAAAAGCTCGTCTTGTGGACGACGGTTCCAGTCATCTATTTAAGCAGATCTTAATTTTCTCCAACCGTTTCCTTCCAGAGGGTGTGCAACTACAAAAAGGTAGTTGATCCTCGTTTATCAAAACAGATTAAATGGATATGTTGCCCTTTGCCTCTTCAAAGAATATTTTGTCTCCCGCTTAAGTTACCGGATGAATTAAAGTTTATTCGAGAATTAGTTATACCAAGAATACTTAATGGTAAGGAAAAGTAAATATTTCAGGTCAACACAATACAAATTTCGCCTTCCCTTGCTAAACTTCTAAGCTACTGATTCGGTGGAGAGTGATTTCAAGGCAAAAGTCACATCATTGGAGCCGGTCAATTGGAAATTAAGGAACGAAAAACTCAAATAATAATTGAAGAGGTCATCTAACCAATAATGATGATGGTCTCTCCATAGAGTCCCAAATTTTTCATGTCATAACCGTCGAGAGTACAGATGGTCTCTCATAGAGTTCCCAAATTTTCATGTCCTATACTGTCGATGAGAACAGTAAGGCTATACACAGGGAAAACAGAAGTTTGGTGCAAAGATGCGAGGGGAGGGTTTCATCATACTGATAAAAAAGAATCATTGTCCCTCTTTTTTATTCCATTTGGAAGTAAAAAGATTGTAAAATTGAAAAAATATGAGTAAAAAGGAATCGAAATATTTTTATCGTGTATAATTGCATTTTGAGAATACTTAGTGACGATTTCCTAAAAATGGATACTTTACTGTTTGCTTATATAGAGGAGCATTTCTATTTCATTAAATCTAATGATGATTTGTTTTCAAAATTTTAGTATCTGCTCTCACTTTCATTTATTTTCTGTTGATGATTTTTATAAACTGCCCCTTTTAAGGGAAAGATTCTTAAAAAAGCCTTTTTTTGTTGAAAAAAAAAAACAAATTTCTGGTGGCCGGCACCCCATGAAGGCATTGTTTTATTGCTTCTAAATTTTAGGTAATTTTTATTTGAAAGAGAAAAATATAACTTTTCCGCTCTATCATTAAGCGAAAAAAAGCGAATTGTATTTTTGACCCCCGGTCTTATGGACCCCCAATTTTCTTGTCGCTGGCGCCCCATGAAATAATTTTTTGATAGCTTTCAACATTTTTAAGGATCCTTCAATTTGGGAGATAGAAGACAACAGTTTATCCGCACTAAATCGCTAACGAAAACAAAATATTTTGTTTTTGAAACCCCCTGTTTTCGGCCCAAAACTATGTAAGAGGCCACATCATACGAAGAGATAAGATTACAAGAAGATTTTATAAGGTAATCATATATTAATTTTTGTATTTTACATTCAATAAACTTAAAAGTTTATTCGTTTAGTTTGATAAAATCTATTTTAGTATTTTTTTTTAAATAACATTAATATCTAAATTATGTATCGTATGAGTTTTAAAATAAATTTCATATTTTCACAGACTTTTCATTTATCATCATGGCTTCTTATTTCGATACACCTTTGGAAGAAATTGATTTGGAAGAAACCGATTTGGAAGAAATCGACAACATCGATTTGGAATTTGGAACAAAATCGGATTTTAGTATCGTTTTTTTAAATAATCATCAAACATCGATTTGGAAGAAACCGATTTGGAAGAAATCGACAACATCGATTTGGAAGAAATCAACAACATCGATTTGGAAGAAACGATTTGGAAGAAATCGACAACATCGATTTGGAAGAAACCGATTTGGAAGGAATCGACAACATCGTTGGGGCTGACTCATCTACCAGTACGTCAACTAATTCATATGTAAGTGAAACTTTTTATGTCTCAATTAAATTATAAATGTATTAACAATCTATAAACTGATAGTTTAAACCGATAGTATTATTTTAAAAGATATATTTATTTCTAGTGTTTCAAGTGTATGAAATGTCATAAGACCTTTAGTAGTAGAATTGGTTATAGACGACACGAGAGAACACATCGAAATTATGTGAGTTATATTATTACACCCTTCATGTATTTGATGATAGGTATAACACTCTTGTAGTATTGAGGATTAGGATAGGAGGATATGAGGATACAACCCTCCAACGGAATTGCCTATGACGCTACCGGAAGGGGCGTGGTTATGACGTAGGAGTGTGACGACGTAGTGGACATGACGTAAGTGGAGTTGAGTTGTTTATGTGACGTTAATCGCCGTGGCGCCATCTATCGGTGGGGAAAATAAATAAAAATTTATATTTTAGTGCTGCCCTCTAGTGCGTGTGAATAGAGGTTATAGTTCATTTAATATATTTATTAAAAATAGAATAGTTTTAAGTTAATGCTACCCTCTATCGGTGGAAAACGGAATAAGATTTTATGACATAATAGGAAATGTGTTCATGGCGCCATCTAGGGGTAGAAAAAATATTAATCTATTGGCGGGAAATAAGGTTTTCGCGCAAAAAATATTAAATGTAAGGTTTTGGCAGATTCGAACCCACGATCTCTAAAAACGATCCAGGCTCAGCAAGTTTTATGCTTTTACCAACTGAGCCAGGACCGCTCGACAACATGAGAAGAATAAGTGTTTAGTATAAATTATTTCATTTAATATTAAACCTATTTAAATCATGATACAAACTTTGGGGGTATATTTACTTAGTAATTAAGATAATTAGTCAACATGTCTAGATAGAGACATATAGTCTGAATACTTTAGATAAGTATCATAGATTGAGACGATTTCATGCTTACTGAGCAATCAAGAAATCATCACGTTCTCAGAAAGCCAGTAACAAAGGTTTTGTATACAAAACCAATGACATAATGGATATCCTCCAATGAACATCATTGTAGATGGCGTTGTTTTTACCACCAACCAATGAAAAAAGCAGATAAAGGGCGCTTCCACGTCTAACTTATCATAGTTTCTGAACTTCAAAAATCATTCTATCACTAACTTCTGTCTGCTCGCATTGTCTCTAAAAATGAGTTCACGTAAACGATCGAATAACTCGTACCCAGCAGCCAAAATGGTTACATTACAGAATGCAGAGACTCCTACCAACAAAGTTCCTGTGAAGCAGCCTACCTCTTCAAATGCAGCGGTCGAGCTGCTTTCCGACGGAATTCCAGAGAGAGATTGGCTAACTGCTATGTGTCAGTCTCTAGGCGAAGTTCCGACCGCTGATATGACTTCCCCGCAGCTAACCATCGACACGACGGAGCACCTTCCTATAGAGTCATCAACAGCAACCCTCAATGAGTCTACTGTTAACGAGATCGCCCGATCAGCAGGTCCCGGGATCAGAGACGAGCCACCCGTCAGCCGCAAAGCAAGCCGAGTTTTATTCAAGATGTCTAATATACCTGCCCATCACTATCATCTAGGTGATAATTATTTTCTCATCGTTAATGAATTTTGTGGTAAAGTTCTGATCCACTACCGAAAGTACCGAGTTGAAGCAGATTGGATGACTCCCACCAAAGAAGGCATAACCTTACAACCCCCGACTTGGCAAGAATTTGTTGACCGTATGCCGTTACAAAACTTCCACTATTACGCTCGGCCACGAAAGGAGACCCTAATCAATGGTGAATTCTTCATTTCGCAAATTGACAGAAATACACTGTGTTTTCAAAAAGTCCTATCTAAAAAAGATAGTCCACGTCAATTTATACCATGTGTGATACAAATGAGTGAACAGCTGTGGGATACATTGGATACTTATCTCAAAGATATTCAAAAAAGTCTTTTTACCATCATGTTCGAAGTGCTATTTAGAAAAATAGCGTTTTTAAATTTCAAGAAGTCTGCTATGCAAAAGTCTTCACTGAATATCGGTGAGCAAAAATTATTTACTTCTTTAACTGCACTTTTAAGTGATAATGTCCAAAAGAACATTTTAGAACTCGTGACAGAAGATTGTCAGGGATGTGTAATGACTTGTGCAAACCAGCTAGGACACGATTGTATGAATTTTTCATATGAATTTCAATTTGATACAAATTTGCAAAAACCGTTTGTAAAATTGATATTAAGGAGTTAGCTTTGAAATTTGTTGCTGAAAATAAAGGAAATTCACAATTTTCCACCAACAAAATTTTTTATAAATTGAATTTCCAAAACATTTTTGATATTTTAAGAAAGTTGTTTGTTGCAAAAGATTCAAATACGTGGTTTTCTAATACGTGGTTCCTATCCTAATCCTCATATTCTAATATTACTAAAATGTTTTATTTAATAGCTTAGGCATTTCGTAATTATATTAACTGTTACAGAAAAGATTACAAGATCAAAGTTACAGAAAAGAACGGCAAACTAAACCAAAAAAATGTAGAAAAATCAGCAAAATTTATAGTATACATGATCAATTATTCAAAACCGATTCAGGTACAGCCCACAATAGCTTCCAGAACGGACCGTGAATCCGGACAGAGGTTCGAATGCAGAGTGATTGTCTTTAGTCTACTACAGAACCTTTGACTCGATGAGGACCAGGAACTTAAAATTCTCTTAAGAAAACGGAACTGCATTATTTCAGAACACCCTGTTGAAAACTCGAATGACTGTGAGTATAATCATTTGCACTATCATGGCCTATTGAAATAAACCCTAACGCACTCTTCGATAACGACCGCGTATGGAACGAAGCCAAAAAACATTGCCAATATTTTAAGTCCGAAAGATGCGTAGCACCCATTAATTTCGCAGCAATCAGCATACTTACAAATTCCTCCCGAAGTATTGTACTTAAAAATATTAAAGAAGAATCAATAATAGGCTTCATACTTGACGAGGTAACTCCGCATCTGATAGAATCCGTAAAAGAAAAAAGGTCCAAAAGATTCGGAAATAGAAATAGTAATGGTTCAAATGACGACATAGAAATTCTAATGAAATTAATCCGCCTTTCTAGCGCCCAATGCGAAACCGAGCTTATAAACCACTACTATGAAAAAGACGAATTTTTAAATATATACGATAAAAGAAATTTTTCACTGTGAACTTCCGAAAAGCGTTACAATTAGAAATGCAATCCTGCCTAGACCGTCCCATATTACAATTAGCCAATGAATGCATTGACCACAGTAATCGATGTATGAGCCCAGAATACAGCGCAGAAATTATGAGAAAATGGTGCAGATTCCAAAATATATCAATAAATTTGTACTAAATATTTTAAACGTAATGGACAGAACACAAAAGAAAAAAATACGCTATGCATGTGCGGCTCCCCAAATTCAGGGAAAATTTCATTTGTCGTTCACTCCAAAAAGATAGGTTTTTTTGGTGAGGTCACGCAGGGAACATCTTCATATGTCTTTATGTGGCAGGATTGCATAAACAAACGTATGATAGTAATCAATGAACCTTATTTCGATACGGCCATAATAGAGCAACTGAAAGTAATTCTCGAAGGAGCAGGGACGTTCGTTCACAAAAAAAAATGACGAACGATGAGTATTTAAGACCAACACCAGTCATAATGACAAGCAACACTGATGTATGAAACCTCTGTCCGGGATCACGAGATGCAATTCTGGCAAGAGTTATACACCTGTACGACGACTTACAATCTTGTCCTTTCCTTAGTTCTACAAAAAAGGATTTAAATACCAAATGGTTAAATATGCTAAGCGAAGAAATACTAACTCCGATAGAAAAGGACTTATTCAACTTTGAAAAAATTAAAATTCAAAAACCAAAAAAGCTGAAAACATCTGAAAATAACTTACCAACAACATCAACTAGAGAAGACCATACGTCCATAGAAGCAATTAAACCCGAAACGAAGGAAATGTAAACACAAACGGACTTACAGGATCATGTAATAGAAAAGGAAACACAAACGGACTCACAAGACCATCTCATAGAAAAAGAAATTGAAACGACCACAGACTCATAATTTCTCCCACTTCAAAGTAGGTTTTACAATTCGTTTCCTATGGTTATTGACAAGTAGAGGTTTCTTTTCAGGTAATGAATCCTTCATTTCCGGTATTTTTTCTTTGCTCCCATGAGTACTGAATTCTTGTAAGTTTAAACTTTTTTAAAATACTTCATGATATCGTATCAATTTTCCTGATTCGGCACACAAGTTACTGTGTAATATTGGTATCATTAATTTAACCAGTTCACATAACCTTTTATTTTAGACGGTATGCTTTATCACCAGTTCTTCAGGAATGAGGTTAAACTTGAGCCATGAATGAGTGAAGTAATAACACTTGGCACACTCTGAATAAATATGTTGAGAAAACCGCCTTTTTGTTTCATAATTTTTCGCTTCTTCGAAAGAGCAAGCCGTCGATTACTTAACATTCACAAGGTTGATTTATGTTTGGAGAGTTTTTTCTTCTGTTGTGGTGTTAGTGGAACGCTTCCCTTTAATGTGTTGAGGCAGCATTCGCATATAGTTTTTATATACTGCTTATTCGCTTTTTCTATACATTGTTTATGTAACTTTTTTGTGAATATTTGCAATAATCATAACTGATCTAGCTGCTGCTTCTGGTTTAGGTTAGGTTTGAATTATCGTTGCACTTGAGCTACACGAGTGCTTCTTCTGGAGTGACATCTTGTAAACTGATGGTATTTCTTATATATGTTACATATATTACTTGAATTGATAAACACATTGTGTTTGATGAGGTAAAATGTTGGTAGGTAATCTTAAATCTTCAGGAGTGCTGGGGGTGCACATCAATAAAGAGATAGGAATATAGATTTTTCGTGGCGTCTTCAAACACTTCTTGGAAAAGTTTCACGTCTCGGCGGTGTTTATTGAGTAGGAGATAATGAACGTTCAATGTAACGTTCCGCATTTCTTATCCCTTATAGAAAATTTTTTGTGTTACAAATATAACACTTAAGATCCAATGATTGCTTCCTTTTGTAAAAAGGTCACCGAGTCGTTTATCGTTAGAAGAATGCATGAGATCATCTATGATAAAATGTTTGTTCTTTCCTAAATAATCTTTTAAGTCTGGAGGTAGACCTTCTACGAACGTAACATCCTCAATTTCATCGTATAAGGGTTTATGAATGTCGTAAAACCATACGATTCTACCGGGTACTACTCAAAACAAGTTTTCTTTATGGTTGAGTAATTCTCGTATGAAATATGTCTTCCCACTTCCGGTGGGTTCAGCGGACACTAAATTGAACGGCGTCTGAAGCTTTGGGAATTCCATAGTATAATGAAACATGACACAAAATGAAAGTCTTTAAATACCTTATTGATAAAATGATGTTACAACTTTAAAGTGCTTGGTTACAAATTGATGCACTTTTCTATCATCAAAGAGTTGATTAAGTACAAAAGATAACAAAATGTTATTCAAAGAATAATCATTACACTTAGCATATAAAATAATAAATACAATATTGACTGCAAACCGAAGTAACATTTGATGGCAATCTCATTGTATTAAATTCAAGATTCTGATAATATTCCACCTTTAAAGTACATAGGTGGATTCCAATAAGATAATAGTTCCGTAAGCACTTGTTGACTGTAATTAGCATCGTAGAAATTTGGAATATTCTCAATACTCAAATTAGTTTGGAGAGACATCGTAGACGAATGTGCTTGCTATTCGCTTATGTAGAAATTTTTCAATCTTTTAAAAAGCAACGAAGAATGGTGTAGGCAGGTAATGGAATAATTTTTAAACTCCTGAAACTGAGATAAGTCAATTTTTGCAATGCCCTCTGTCGAAATTTTTCATTGGCTATCTCGAAAAAAAAGTGCCTTCTACATCTATGCCGATTGGACGAACACCCCTAAGTCATAGTTTTGCACTTTGGCTTTAAATAAAAGTATTCAAGTAAAATACATTCCAAGAAAATAAAAATTGCACTTTCCTTGACGTAGTATGTATTGTTGCCCTCTGGACTATAAAAATAACCGTTAGAAAAGTGCTGCCTTCTGGAAATGTGTTACCTTCTGTATTATGATACATTTCACTGTAAAATATATTACTTGGTTATAAAAAGTATTCAAGGAACTGATAGTGAAGAAGTTTAAATTGTATAAAATTTTCTATAGACTCGGATCTTGAAAAGGACAGTCTGATTACAAAGCGCAGAGAAAAGCGTCCATGGTCTAAAGGTGTGTGTTAAAGTGTAAACTATTTTTATTTTCTTGGAATGTATTTTCCTTGAATACTTTTATTTAAACTTTTAAAGGATACACAATTTTGATATAATGTTAATTTGTTTTCATTGTTTACATTTAAAATTTTAACCCTTTCAGTCCCAGTGATGCCATTTGGCATCATCACTTTCAATATTTTTTTTCAAAATGTTTATGTCCCGTTAGGACATCCAAACACACACCATTCGATTCTTCATACTTTGTTCTATCAGACAATATTTTGCATTAATCTCAATAGAATTCAGAACTACTATTTTTTTTTATTTAGAAAATAGTCAACAAGCATTTCTCCTCATTTTTGATAAGTTCACTTCAGTTCCACATATTTAAAACACAATTTAAACTATTTCGGTTAATATAATTACTAATTTTTTTTTAATAATATGGTCAGATACCTTAAAATCTATAACTCCAAGTGTTTTTTAGGTAATATATATTTTTTTATTTTGTTGTTTTCCACAGTTAAAAAATTTTGGCATTGTTTCAAAAACCATATAAACATTTTAAAAGAATTTTTTTTCTTTTGGCATTCGTATATTTGACCTAAAATAAGCTTATTTTGTAAATATCAGATGTTTCTGTAGTGTAGTAAATTTTTGGGACTGAAAGGGTTAAACTCATTAATTAAATAAAATTATATATTTAAATTTTATATCTTTAGTAAATAGTTTAAAAAAACATTGTAACAATTAAAATTTCTTAAAATAATAAAATTAAATTAAAAATTGAGTAGTGCTGTAAAAGCATCACGGTTAAGAGATGTTTTTATACATCTCTATTCTTTAGACAGTTAAACAATGATTTGCAATAAGTACCCTGCTTTTACAAATTTTATTCCTTTCAGTTGAAAAATCAGCTAAACCAAACAAGATCCATGGCTTAATTCTCAACGATTCTGACGACGAGGATGATGCGGAAGAAAGAAAAATAAAAAAAAAATCGTTTTCTAAAGATGGCAAGTTCAAAATCCATTTAGTTTATTCATAAAATTGAAATTTATAACCATTGTCTTCATATGTTTAAAATATACGCTATTATTGTGTACCTAGGATTATCTATAGGATTCGAACCCACAATCAAAAAGTCTTCATATAACGATAATTTTACCATGTCTTAACCAATCGAGCTATGTAGACTTACTAACAAACTATATACTACGATTGACACTTTTTTCGAAGGTTAAAGTTCTTACAGCGCCCACCAAGCTAACTCAATATCCGAGAGAAGAAGAATCTATAGAGTCACTCTATGCGCTTTAGGAAATTCCTCGGTATAATTGTGTCTTTTAATTCTGTTGTACTGCGGAATTTCTTTAAAGCAAAAGGTTATAGACTGAATGGAACACCTTTAAAAACGAGTTGTACAAGCACATTTATACTACTAAAATGAATATATCTGTTCATATGCTATGTTCTAAATACATAAATGCATTTAAGAATAAAATTTTCCATATGTATCACAATATAATTTTATGTATAACAATAAAAAATTTATTCTTAAGAACCCTACCGTTTTTTACGTAAAATGTGTTTCAGAAGACAGACATCAACAAAAGAAGTATGACATTATTATTCAAGACGATTTTCGGAATCTACAAAGCATTCCAGCCAAGTCGGTGTACGTTGGTTTGTGGTCGGTAAGTGGTTTCTCTATAGAGGTAAAGAAGTACCAAAAACGTGCTTACATTTGCTCTTCCTAGCGATTGGAAAACGAAAGGAAAAAATTTATTAACATACCAGTTACTGTAATTGGCAATGTTAAGAAAGCTATAGACATTTTGGAGAAGCGTATAAATATATATATATATATTTATATTTATACGCTTACAACGTTATGCTGGTACTGCTTTTAAGAGAAAGAATGGCAGACAGAATGGTACACGTGGCTGTGAAGCATATACAGGTAGACGACCAAGAAATGAACGTGTGCGACGACCGCCTCAGACTATTCTACGAAACGGACGGGACGTACCCCACGTACATAATCCTGCACGAAGTCTTCGAACCACCAAGAACAGAAGACTTTTTGCACAACGAGGCGTTTTGGTGCGCACATTGTCACAACGTAAACCTAATGATGTACTGCAAATAGAGGAACCAGAATGCTACTGTGACATGGGACTACACTCCATTTTCGAATGCTGTATCGAGTGCACTTCGAGGATGCAAGTGATTACCTAAGCCTTCATATTTAGAAAAAAAAACATAACCATGACATAGTAACTGCAAGATTTCGATATAAACATAAACTTTAAAACTCAAATACTGTTAAACAATAACTTGGAATCACTACCTTTTGTAATAAATCAATTTTTTTCTCTCTTAAAGAAATACGTGGAAGAAAACTTCCTTCAATGGCCAATGGAAAATTAATCTATGATAATAGAGGTAACTATTATATCAGTAAATATCAAACAGCAATATCTGTATATTTAAAAACATGTGTACTCATACAATGTCCGGTTTTATGTCTTTCAGGAAACAACTCTTCTTCCAGAACGAAACACATGTCACTCTGAGTTTTATCACCTGTAAATAATGTATATAATAAAAAATAAATAGTGTCTTTTGTTTAAAAAAAAAACCTTGTTGAATCAATATCACATTCCTACAGCAGGTAAACAAAATGACAGAAGTCGAAGATACAACTATGTCGAATCAAAGAGGCAATCTGTCAAAAATGGATAGATTCACCGTGAGATATCAGAGGCGAGAATGGAATACAGATATGAAATAAACTATTTCGATTCCATTTCAAATGCATGGTCATCTCTCTTAAATATATATTAAGGTAATAAACAGAGTCAACTCTAATTAATTGATAAACATTTGTTATTAATTAGTCAATGAATGAATTTTAAATTGATATTAATCTGGTTACTGTAACACGTTGATCATAAAGTTCATTATCTTGGTAACTTTTTTTTAATTCAAAACTCCAACCTAGATTGCACTAAATTGAATCACACAGCTATAAACAAAACCTTGACTTAATGACATGTACAAAAGAAGGATATACACCTGTGCCTCCTGCACTTCAATTGATTAAAACTTTAAAACAAATAGACATTACATATGGTAAGTCAATAATAGAGATGATATAAGATAAGGATATTACTAAAATACCAGGGATGCCTCCTTCCCTTCACTTAAATATTAAAGTATATATGAAATGACAATGACGTCATTATATAATAATAGAGATTATATAAGATAAGGACATATATAGAGATGATATAAGATAAGAAATATAAGAATACATGGGATGCCTCGCAAACCATATAATAGTAAAATCATATGAGATATATAATATGAGATGACAGATGGTAATGACGTCATAACATAACATATAGAGATGATATAAGATAAGGATATTACTAGAATACAAGGGATGCCTCCTCCCCTTCAATTAAAATAGTAAAGTTCATTGTAATATGAGATGATAATGACGTCATTACATAATAATAGAGATTATATAAGATATGGACGATATATATATATATATATATATATATATATATATATATATATATATATATATATATATATATATATATATATATATATATATCGTAAAATCATATTCACAGGCTATTCTTATAATAATCTTCTTTACATCTATTTTAGGTTTGTAAATTTTGCTGTGATGTGTTCCAACACGAATGTGATCTACACAAACACAACTCCTCACATGTAAAATTAATTTCCACAAAAATTCGGAATAAGTACATTTTCATGTCCCTAAAATAATTTTTCATGAGAGAAACATTTTTTAAAAATTAACTCTGCCTATAAAAATCCAGTTATCATTCTTATTAATATAATGATTAGTTTTCTATGTTAATTGTATTAAAAATTAACTTTTGGGAAATATGTACGATGAATAATCCCATATATAGCTATGTTAAGAGATTTGCTGATCATTCATTGTTTAAGTTAGTGATTATTTTTTCCTACGTAATTATGTATAGTTAATAATACCAATTTTCCTAAAAACAAAAAAAATCTGTAGAAAAGTTAACTTATTTTTTTCTCTCGTTGAACATTATAGGCGGAAAAAGATAAGGAGATTGATGAAGACGGCTTTCCCATCAACGACTGGTTTGTCAGATATTGTGAAAGTGTATCAACCATTTCGCAAAGTGTGTACCACGTAAGTATTAACCTATTTCAATACTTCAATTAAACATATAAATTATTTTCATATGAGTTTACTACTTAAATACTTTTCATAATAGGGAAATAAGGACTTTCTATAATATATTAGAAAGCAATAAAAATATAATGTTTTATTCAAGTAAATATAGGTTAATACGCATAGATGAAATTTCAGTGTTATTGATAAAAAATTATGATAGATTCATTTTTTATTCATCAGGTTATTGATAGATTCATTTTAATACCTACACCCGACACTTATAATTTTTTTTTTCATATTTGTTCTAAAAAAAGAACATGGGACAGTTTTTAATTAATTCTAATTACATTATACAATTCGTTAATTTGTATATCATCACATTATTCGATCGCAAAAGTTTTTCAGTAATAAACTAATATATTGTGTATTTCATACCAAAACTTTATGTATATATTTTTTTTTGTTTTTCTCTTAAAGGGGAATCTACGAGACGTAGCTGTCAGCATAAGATTAATCAGCTATCCAGCAAGCGATGTCTCGGATATATCTGACTAAAAACTCTATTTTAATATATCTATTGATGTAAATACAATCAAATAAAATAAAAAAATATATAATATCTTTTGCTATTCTAATTCATAATGATATCAATTACTTCTAATACATGTCAAGTTCTCAATATTTATTATGTAATCATATTATTACAAGATTAATTCTGGATATTGGTAAAATTAAGTAGCTGTAATAATTCTTATTTTTACAAATATCGGGGAAAATGTTTGAAGAATTATTTTTTATATCGTTTATTCTCCGTTATGATGTCCGTTACACATGTCAGGAGTTAAAAAAGAAGCTTCTACTTATCAAAATATGTTTCTGTAATATTTCAGTAAAAAAAGTAACATTAACATTACCTTCGGCCGTAAGTGAGCGTCAATAAAACCGTGACAGTAATTACACAGAGGTTATTGTTAGAAGAATAAATCTTAAACATTTTGAAAAAAAAACTTATTTTAAAAGATATATTTCTAGTATTTCAAGTGCGTAAAACCTCAAAAGACACTCACCAGTGCAATTGGATATAGACGGCATGTGAGAGGACACCGAAATTATGCAAGTTATATATTTTTCCGCCCTTCATGTAGTTGCAGGTATAACACGCTAGTAGTATTGATCGTCAGTAGGCGGAGGACCCCTGTATCAGTTCTTTTCATCGAGTATTAGAACAATGATAATTCAACACGGGCCCTGATTAACAATTAAGCCTGCGGTGGACGCTACCAGCCCGGCCGCAAGTACTAAACCAAGCTATTCAGTTTCCCCCTCTCTGAACAGCAGAGCACACACAACTAAACTTTCATCTGCCTCGCTCAGAACCGGCGAGAAGCGACGAGATCTTTTTCTTCTTACTTGCCGACTCGTCTTGATCGGACCTGCTTTCTCGGCTTCTGCCCGTTTTACACGCAGCACGTGTATCCACTGACTTTGAACAATCCTATCTATCCTCCGCTACCAAGTGCTGGAAGGCGGAGAAAGTAAAAGACGTCTTCGCCATCCGAACCATCCACCCCTACGAAGATGCTGCCGAGGACCTACTCCACTTCATGGCTCGACCCCAAATTATATCTGCCTTGGAGGAAGACCTCACAGAGAAGGGGCCCGTCAAATGGTAAGCGATAATCAAATGCCGTTTCAGCCGCTCCACTCCAGAAGGGAAGAATGAATATGCTACTCCTTACTCCAGGAGTAAGGTCGCCACCCAGCTAGACATGACCGAAACTCAACACTATATCGACGAATTATATGCCAAGATGCTGGCCTCGTCAGATGAGGTTTTAGCTATTGGGAAAGGCTGGGTGTTTGGCCACACTATCCACCTGGACATCCAGACGGCCGTGTACCAACCCCTCGCTGGTGGAAACAGCTATATCCCCTCCCAGACAAATTTCTCCACAAGAAAACCCTCATCAACATCCAAAACCAGGACGAGAAGTGTTTCTTGTGGTCGGTCCTCGCAGCTCTTCAGCATCAACAAGACAAGGGTTGTAAATTTTGCGGTGATGTGTTCTAACACGAACGTTATCTACACAAACACAACTCCTCACATGTAAGATTAATTTCCACAAAAATTCGGAATAAGTACATTTTCATGTCCCTAAAATAATTTTTCATGAGAGTAACATTTTTTAAAAATTATCTCTGCCTATAAAAATCCAGTTATCATTCTTATTAATATAATGATTAGTTTTCTATGTTAATTACATTAAAAATTTACTGGTGAGAAATATGTACGATGAATAATCCCATATATATCTATGTTAAGGGATTTGCTGATCATTCATTGTTAAAATTAATGATTATTTTTCCTACGTAATTATGTATAGTTAATAATACCAATTTTCCTAGAAACAAAAAAAAATATCTGTAGACAAGTTAACTTATTTTTTTCTCATTGAACATTATAGGCGAAAAAAGATAAGGAGATTGATGAAGACGGCTTTCCCATCAACGACTGGTTTGTCAGATATTGTGAAAGTGTATCAACCATTTCGGAAAGTGTGTGCCATGCAAGTATTAACTTGTTTCAATACTTTAATTAAACATATAAATTATTTTTAGGTGAATTTACTACTTAAATATTTTTTATAATAGGGAAATAAGGTCTTTTTATAATATATTACAAAACAAAAAAAATATCATGTTTTATTCAAGTAAATATAGGTTAAAACGCATAGATAAAATTTCAGTGTTATTGATAAAAAAACACTTCCATTTAGAGATATGATTATATCTATAATAATAAAAAGAAAGAGTCTGTGAATCGCGAAAGACCTACTTATACTGTCCAGGAAAATCAGAAATTTTTAGAATAGATTCATTTTAATACCTACGTTTACACCCGAGACTTATTTTTTTTTCATATTTGTTCTTAAAAAGAGAACATGGAACAGTTTTCAATTAATTATAATTACATTATACAATTCGTTAATTTGTATATCATCACATTATTCGATCGCAAAAGTTTTTCAGTAATAAACTTATAAAATGTGTATTTCATACCAAAACTTTATGTGCATAAATTTATATTTTGTTTTGCTCTTATAGGGGAATCAACGAGACGTAGCTGTCAGCATAAGATTAATCAGCTATCCAGCAAGCGAGGTCTCGGATATATCCGACTAAAAACTCTATTTTAATATATCTATTGATCTAAATACAATAAAATAAAAAGAAATAAAAAATATCATATCTTTTGCTATTCTAATTCATGATGATATCAATTACTTCTAATACGTGTCAAGTTCTCAATATTTATTATGTAATCCTATTATTACAAGATTAATTCTGGATATTGGTAAAATTAAGTAGTTGTAATAATTCTTATTTTTACAAATATCGGGGGAAATGCTTGAAGATTTTTTTATATCGTTTATTCTCCGTTATGATGTCCGTTACGCAAGTCAGGAGTTAAAAAAAAGCTTCTATTTATCAAAATATGTTTCTGTAATATTTCAGTAAAATAAGTAACATTAACATTACCTTCGGCCGTAAATGAACGTCTATAAAACCGTGACAGTAAATACACAGAGGTTATTGTTAGAAGAAAATATTTTAAACTTTTTAAAAAAAAACTTATTTTCATAGAGATATTTATTTCTAGTATTTCAAGTGCGTAAAACGTCAAAAGACACTCACCAGTGTCATTGGATATGGACGGCGTGTGCGAAGACACCGAAATTGTGTAAGTTATATATTATTCCACCCTTCATGTAGTTGCAGGTATAACACGCTAGTAGTATTGATAGTCAGTAAACGGAAGGACCCCTGTATCAGTTATCTTCATAGAGTATTAGAACATTGATAATTCAATACAGACCCTGATTATCAATTAAGCCTGCGGCGGACGCTACCAGCCTGGCCTCAAGAACTATACCAAGCTATCTAGTTTCCCCCTCTCTGAACAGCACAGCACACACAACTAAACTTTTATCTGCCTCGCTCAGAACCGGCGAGAAGCGACGAGATCTTTTTCTTCTTCCTTGCCCCTACTCTTCTTTATCGGACGTGCTTTCTCGGCTTCTGCCTGTTATACATACAGCACGTGTACCCAATGACTTTGAACAATCCTATCTATCCTCCGGTACCAAGTGCTGGAAGGCGGAGAAAGTATCCGAAGTCTTCACCACCCGGACCATCCGCCCCTTCGAAGATGCTGCCGAGGACCTAATCCTCTTCATGGCTCGATCCCAAATTATATCTGCCTTGGAGGAAGACCTCACAGAGAAAGGGCCCGTCAAATGGTAAGCGGTAATCAAATGCCGTTTCAGCTGCTCCACTTCAGAAGGGAAGAAAGAATATGCTACTCCTTACTTCAGGAGTAAGGTCGCCACCCACCTCCTACACTTCGATTTTATTAAACATAAAAAAATAATCGTTAATAATACAAAAAATAGATTATATAAGATAAGAAAACATGGGAAACTCAGAGATGCCTCCTACCCTGCACACCATAAAATATTAGAGTCTAGGTGCATTGTAACAGGAGGCAAAAAATGTGTGGAGACGAATACGCCAGACCGAAAACTGTCCTGATGACTAGCAACACCTATGTTTGGAACAACGCTCCTGGCTCAAAGCCGGCAATCGAGGCACGATGCAGCAAAATCTACGATCAATTAAAAACATGCGATTTCCTTGAAAAAATAACAAAAGATCTACATCCTCAATGGCTTAACCTGCTTGAGGAAAAATACCTAACTGAAGAAGAGAAATTCCTATTTAACCATGAAACACTCACTTCAAAACAAAAAGAACCACAAAAAATAAAAGAAGTATCGACAAATACCACTACATCATCAACAACTGAAGCATCAACACAAACCGACATCACTGAAGAACCTGGAAACTCTGGACTTTGAATTAGAAGAGCTATGGAACAGATTGATAGCAGATTGGCACTAGACTGATAGCATTATACATAATGTATATATAAAATGTAACATATGTATAAAATAAAAATCTTAAAGCGTATTATATAACAACAATGTCATTGTCTCTTACAGACTTGACACACTAACTTGGACCTAAGATATAAATAACCAATGACGGAAAAAAGAGTGGAGAAGAGATTTTAATCAAGCTTTTCCAAGGATGACGTCATTGAAAAAGGATGCTCAAAAACCACCCTTCTTTCTTATTCCCCTGCATTAACATTAAGTCAATGGGGCCTCAGATAAATAACATTATGCAGAGGCATATATCGATGCAGGGAAAAGGAGAGGAGGAGAGATTTTAAACAAGCTTTTATAGACAAACTGCTGATGTTTGCCCCGAAATTTCGGATAATGACATTACGACCAAGGGATACGATGTTTGTAATATGTTGAGTGAAATAAGACTTTTTGCATATTCTACTTGTCACCCGAGAACTGTGTTAGTGGAGTTTTCAGTTTTAATAATTACACAGGAGCATGCTATAGCTTATTCTCAGGATTCAATAACGATAAAGGTATTTATTTATCACAAGAAGAGCATGCAGAAGGACATGTATGATATTCATTTGATTTAACCACCGACATGTAAAACGGAAATTATTTCATTCTACAGCATCAAGTAAA
The DNA here is from genome assembly GCA_023701765.1 of Hylyphantes graminicola. NCBI lineage: Eukaryota > Metazoa > Arthropoda > Arachnida > Araneae > Linyphiidae > Hylyphantes > Hylyphantes graminicola. The sequence continues at coordinate 11,127,541 of CM043112.1, forward strand.
TTTACATGTGGAAATCAAGTTCTCGGAAGTAATTAAACAAACTTCATCTGTGTTGATTTATGCTGGGTTTCAGAACGTCATAGGAATATCAAAGTCTCGTCTCGTTATATGCGACTTTCCCAATTAATGGATACTCATCAAATTACATCCATTCTCTTCAATCATGCAAAAACAAAGTACTTTTTTCATGGTGTTTTCCCAAGTGATCAATTACCGAGAAATATCCCCCACAATCCGGAATGCTTTGTTGCTAACACCGACAGATTGTCGGAAGAAGGTAGTCGGTGGCTTTCTACAAAAATTCCCCCATCAGTTATCTATATGCTTCTTTGACTCTGAAGTATCTGGATCTAAAGCCATGTTTTCATGACAAAGAGTTTGTACCTCGACGTAAAGTGCTGGCTTTTGGAGATCCTGGACTTACCTACACTTTTTCCAGAACGGATGTACCTGTAAACCGATGGTCCACCACCCTTTTGATTTTCAAGAAAGATGTAGAAGCAAGGACTGGAGAGGAATACAACTACGTCTTGCTGAACTACTACTCCATTGGACTTTCCAAGATTGGTTCCCATAAAGACAAATGAGACAAGTTTATATCCCACGTCTACAATTTCCACACTGAGCTTCGGAGCCACCCGTACCATGCACTTCACCCGAAAAGGCCTTCCCTCCAACTAAGTGCAACTATTCAATGTATATCTTCTTCTAATGAAACCGCCTACTAATAAGTTCTGGAATCATGAAATCCCTGCCGAGCCCGACGTGTCCTCTCCTACAGTAAGCTTAACCTTCAAGAAAATCAAGACATCACGTAAGAGGACTTTTGATGACTGACTTTCTTCACCTTCTGAATGTTCACCGCAACCAATCACCAATCGTCGTGTAAGCTGTGAACCGATTCCTGAAAACGACTTGTTGACTCAGCTGTACGTCGACTTCAACCCACCGTACCAACCTACTCATTCGAAGTCTAACATAACTATCAAAGAGTGGAACCTTGGCAATGGACTCATTGTCAGTCTTCAACAATTAGACTCTAAACTCTATGTGCATATACGAGAACATGAAGTCCACGGAGATATTAATGATAGTAAATTCTATCCCACGAAAAATTGGGATCGTCATGACACTGCGCACATTTCTAGATTTTGCGAGGAAAATTTATCATGTTAATTGTAAATATGTCACTTCAAGTGTAAAAATCAGTTACTGATTCTTTCTAACAAGGGTGAGTTGATATTTAAACAACTTTATTTGTCTGAAGAAATCAAATTAAAAGAACACTCACTTAAAATTGGTTTCGATTATCTCATTGCAATTAGAGAAATTGTTCCTGAACTGACTGATACTATAAAATCAACCTTATTAACTGTTGTACTCCCCGCTAAAATTTCAGAAGTTGCAGATGCAAAAAATGCACCCCATTTAAATTTACTTCATTAAGGGTAAGTATTCTAAAAGATGAATTTCGATCAATTGCCTAGAAAATGTTCCATTGTGACGGATGTGAAATTGACGATTGTACGTGCAAATCTTCCAAAGATATTTGTCTTCTTGTAAACATATTTAATTTTAAAAGGATAACTGAAAGTCTACGTGCCAAAAATATTTTACAATATTTTCATGCAGCCTTTTTTGATGCTCTCACTTATGATGCTATAAAAGATAAATTAATACCATAAATAAATAATTATATTATTGAAATTATTTTTGTTTGTCTGATTTAGTTTTAAGAAATAATATAAGCAATTAGATGGTGTAAAAATAATGTTTATTCATAATTTCTTCCACTTTAAAGTAGATTTTACAATTCGTATATCAGGTTTTCTTTCATTTACAATTTTCTTATTTTCAGTTGTCTTAGTATTTATAATTAACTGCATAGGGATATTTAAGTCTTTCAAAACCTTATCATAGACAACCCAATAGATATTTTGGATCTAAGTTTATACCAGTTTGACTCTGCTATATCAGCATAAAGATCAATCTCGAAAGTAAACTCTTAAAGCAAATTGAACTCGTGTTTTCGGAAACATTGATGCTCTCCCAATCCTACATATCGAAGCTCTATTTGCTTGGACTTCCCTGAGCATCTGATAATCTGATTAAAAGTTAAATGCGAAAATTCAAACAATCCTTAACTATACTTTTAGATACTTTGTTACCTGGAGAATCTGTACGCAGTTTTGCGGCCCGGGTATCAAAACTAACCATTATATATTTTTGTAAAGAAAATACAGAAAAGGAAGATGCCCAAACAATAGTAAATCAAACCAAGCTTGCAAAGTTTTTGGAAGGTTTAAACCCTTCTCTTCGTCGCTTAGCCCTTACTCATGAACACACAAATTTTGAAGATGCTGTGGAAAGCGCGGTTGATGAGTTAAACTGTCAAATGACGGAACCTGAAACCATTAATTCAACTAATGCACAACCGCAAACTATTATTGAAAACAAACTTACACAAATAATTCAAAAACAGACAGAAGAATCTAACAAATTATTAAAAACCTGACGGACGAAATAAAAGCTTTAAGCTTCCAAAAGCAACCATACGTACCTTCTAGAAATACTGCTCGCCTTAGACAATGTCTCCATTGTGGTCGTAGGAACCCAAATCATAGGCCAGAGGGATTGTTTTTCTTTAAAACACAATGCTAATACTCGAAGTAACTCAAGTGTGAAACCACAGCATCTTGCAAATGTGGTGTAAAACGAGTGGAATATGAGCTGTCTCATATTGCGTCTGACTCTTCGGTCATCTATCCTACCATATTGTCTCTCCCTGTATGCATCTTCAGGAAAGCACCCAACAGAACACCAAAACGTCAACTTCTGGAATTCGAAAACGCCATCTTCTCTCCTGAATTATTTAAATATGTCTTTTCATAACCCCGTGGTGGCGGTCCCAATGCCCGGCACATTGATTGCACGATCATCCGGAAAAGAACTCGTCATCAAGGTTAAAGAGGGTTTTGAACCCACGATCTCTGACAAAAGATATTCACGGTTGAGAAATCTACGTTTCTGACTTCTCGACCATGAATACCTATCACTATGGAGAGAATATAAGGTAGTATACATGTAAGAAATAATCAGTTGGAAATATGTCGTCACCGAGTGAAGAAGCGTGGGCCACTTGTTTATATATAAGCATATTCCTAGTTTTCGGTTTAATTTATATTTTTACAGAGAGTGAACGAGTAGCTTTAGATTTTGTACTTCGCACTAATGAAACTGCTAATTTAACTTTATCACTATGATGAGAGTTACAATACGAATAGGTAAAATTACATGTTGTAATGAATCAAACATATCAAAACCCAGCAAGTGTAGCAAGTTTTGGTGGTGCAAGTGCATTATACTATGCTGCGGGCGGCAAAGTTCCGAAGAAGGTGATACAGAAATGGCTGGAAAGCGTGGACGCGTACACTTTGCACAAACCAGTTTGACACAAATTTCAGACGAATCGGGTGATAGTGTATGCGATGCAATAATTAAATTTCTACCACGAAAACTTTTAACTAAATATATCGCATATCGAATTCGATAGGTCATTAACACACCATTTTAATAACAATATGTAATCAAAGATTAAATTTTAACTAGTTTTGGAAATAGCATTATATGAACAGCAAAACGAAATCCATCAGCCCTAAAATGCAAAGTTTTTTGAAACCTAATAGATATACGATGTAATATGCCTCGAATATTTGAAAATAAGCGATTGATTTGAGTCTTTATATACCCTTACAATGATATCCGTTTCAACACAGGACCTTGGAATGATTACCTCACACCTATTCTAAAAATAGAAAAAATATAATCGTAACTAAAATGTTTAGAGTGCACATAATACTTTTAAAAAGACTTTAAAAAATGTTCTACTGACAAAAATATAATAATTCACCATTTTAAGAAACTGGACTAAAAATAGTGAATAATTTTTAGTTCTACAGTTTAGATTTATAACAACCTCATAGTAATTAATCCACTACTTTAATGACGATTTTTTTAATGTATTCATATATAGTTTATGAGGAGAGCCAGATACTATAAACAACCCCTGTAGCTAAAAATGTTTTATGGCCCCCTCCCGTGTAGCGAGAGTGCATGCTGAATATGTATCAAAGCCCAAAAGTTGTCTCCCTTAACCGTTGCCTACTCTGGTGTTGTCGCTTGATTATAGATCTAAAATACGATATACGTCATATAGTACAGCAATAATTCAAACCTATAAAGTCTATATATGATTATGTAATTATAACGCTACGGTTATAAATTATTTTAATTTTTGCTAATGTTTTTTTTTTCAAATATTTAAAACGTCACACTGAATAAGAAATCCGTAATGATTAAAATTATGTGTAGACCGTATCAGATTTCAAATATTCTAACTTAAAAAAACGGAACTAACTCAGTATAAGTTGATAACGTTATTATTGCAATAACACTTCGTATTTAGGATCTCTTGTCATGTTGACATAATTAAAGTTGTGTTCACAATACTCCCTTTCAAACAACTGTTAAGGACTCACTCGATTACTGCATTGTAAACATTAAATCGCTTCGAACCCCGGGTCTCTTAGTTAAAAGCAATCTGTGATACGATAATGACTATGCATTACCACTACTGTACCACAGATTACTATCAAGACTTTGCAAATTAAAGAAGAGTAAACTACATCTATGTCACTAAATGATTCATTTCCATAGTTTATCACACTATCAGTAAATGTTCCGGGTTCTCGAACTATGTGGAAAGGTGATAGTTCTTGATAAATAACACCTTAAATTCAATCTACTATGTCAAATGTATAACGATATAGGTGCAATCGCCTGGCATTTGTCAGTATAAATATCGACTTCGGACATTCATTGATTCTAGCAGTCCAGAAGGACGCCATGGATCCCGATGAAAATATTACAGACTCTCCAGACGATGCAAGTATATTTTCAACTTATTTGAATACTGTTGGGAATCGATTATTCATTTATATCGATATGTATTTTTATTGTTATTTATTGACGTGCATCTGGCAACAGTTTTGTAAAACAGTTTATAAATACAGCTCCCGCAATCATAATAAACAGAATCTTATCAATTTACTCGTCTGCTGGTGTCTTTCGTCCGCTAATCCACTTCCAGGAATACAGATTCTTAACATGGCGTCCGCGAAGTAAAAAGTATTACTGCATATCTTCTGCTAGTTTGCAAGATTAGTTTATTCCTGGAGGTGGCGGACATATTGGAAGCTGACGTGGATTATTCGTAGCTGAAGGAACGTGGCCGTGTTTGAATGACATGCTGGACTCCGCGATAACATCCAAATTTGAGTTCTGAAGCCACCGCCTTTCAACTAAACAACGTTGAAGCTAGTTGAATTTTCTGTAGCCGATTGGACTTGGCTGTGTTCGAATTAGCCTGTTGAAGTTTGCATTGAAACCAGTTCTGAAGCAAGCCGACTTTTTTCAACTAAACAACGTTTTGAAGCTAGCTGAAATTTTCTGTGGCTGATTGGTCTTGCTGTTTGCATGTCTACGAAAAACATGACGACCGAAGAAACTGCGAAACTTGAAAAGTTGAAAGCAGAGCGAAGTCAATTACGCCGTGTGTTTACGAATGCTGCAAAGCGGTTTAGCGATGCTTTGGAAAGCGCTGGTACTCAAGCTAAAGATATTTCATCCGAGTTTAACAAGGTTGTTGAGAAGGCAGAACGTCTCTTTAAAGTCGATGAAGAAATCAACACTGTAGTGCTTGAATACACAGATGAAGAATTTGATACAATTGAGTCTTACAGAGACAAGTTAACAGATTTAAAGTCTGAATACAGTAAGTATTTACAGTGTGACTTCAAACAACCCGAAGATGATGTTAGATCAACAAGATCCAAAGTCGTTATGGACAGCCTGAAACTTCCGAAACTTATCTTAAAAGAGTTTGAGCTTGTTCCTAGGACATGGGTAGCCTTTTGGGGCCAGTTTGGTCGCATTCATGAGGATGTGGATTTGAGAGAGGAAGATAAGTTCCAGTACTTAATTTCTTCCTTGAAGCCTAAAACAAAGGCCCGTGATATTGTAGAAAGCTACCCCCCGTCGAAGGCTAACTATGAAAAGGTTATAGAACACCTGAAATCCAGATTTGGAAGAGAAGACTTGCTCATTGAGGTGTATATACGGGATCTGCTAGCCTTGGTGAACAACCGATCAAATATTAGACTTTCGGAATTGTACGATAAACTAGGATCATATCTAAGAGCACTTGAAACACTGGGTGTAACTACGCAGAACTACGCGGCTATGCTGTATCCTGTGGTGGAGTCCTGTTTACCTACAGAAATTTTGAAGGCTTGGGACAGGTACAGGCTAAACAGTAAGACTGACGTTGAAGACCCTCATGCCATAACAAAGGAAGACATGTTGAACAATATGATGACTTTTCTAGGCCATGAGGTTGAAGGTGAAGAACATCGTTCTTTAGCAGAGTCTGGATTCTCTAAAGAAAAGAAGCAAGCTAAAGAAATTGTTCCTGTGGATGTGCCTTCAGCGTCGTCCCTCCTGTCGTCTACCGGTACAGCGTTTGCCCCCAATTGCCTCTTCTGCGATAAGCGGCACAATAGCCAGGATTGTAGAAAAGCTGCTCAGATGTCGATGAAAGATAAAAGGGCTGCAGTTACGAAGAGGAAGGGTTGTCTAACATGCCTGAAGATTGGCCATTTTTCTCGTAATTGTCGAAGCAATGTCCGATGTCTAATATGCAACCAGAGACATTATGTTCTGCTTTGTCCGGATTTGACCGTCAAGAAGAAAACTGACTCTACACGCAGAGATGAAAAGGATGAAGAGGAAACCACGGCAATGTTTTCGGCTGAACCTTTGCAACGCGAGATTTATTTAAAGACAATCATGATACGACTACGGCACAAGGGAAAGAATATATGTGCAAGAGCTCTATTAGATGACGGGTCGCATAGGTCATACCTCGAGAAGAGTTTAGCTGAAGAGCTTGGTCTTGCACCGACGGGAAGAGAGATATTATCGCAGGGATTATTCGGAGGTGGTACCACCCCTGCCACGGAACACAAGGTATATAAGGTCACCGTGGAGGGATTAGACAGGAGGTATACCACGTCAATTTCATTCCTCGATCAACCCAAGATTTGCACTGCTCTTCCTAGAATGCGGGACAACGATTTGCTTTCTGAGCTATCTTCCAGGGGAATACATCTGACAGATGTTGGAAAAGATGCACCAACCATAAGAGTTCTTATTGGAGCCGATGTGCTGGGAAGGATTTTGACCGGAAGAATTGAAATTTTCCAATCTGGAGTTTCGGCTATTGAAACATTACTCGGATGGTCAATTGTAGGTCTAGGAAAGAAGAAAGATGTCGTTAATATGGTTACTCTCGCTTTGCAAAATTTTGATGTACAGAAGCTGTGGGATCTGGAGACTTTAGGAATAACGGATCCATCTAAAGATAAGACTAAAAAAGTAATAAATGAGGAAACTTTAGTACATTTTCAGGAAACTTTAAAGATTAACGACGAACAACGGTATGAGGTGTCATTACCATGGTTGGTGGGACATCCCCCACTCTATAACAATCGCGAAATTGCTGAATCCAGATTAAGAGGAGTCACAAAACGCTTGGCCAGAGAGGATATTTTGAAAGCATATCACGAGGTTTTTCTTCAGTGGAAAAGTGAGGGTATCATAGAAGAGGTAAAGTTTTCAGGAGCGACTCCTCCATTATATTATTTACCTCACAGACCGGTGATCAAGTTGACGAGTGCAACGACCAAGATCCGCCCCGTGTTTGATGCCTCACTGAAGACAACTGGATGTGCTTCCTTAAACGAGTGTCTAAGTACGGGTCCAAGTTTGACAGAAGAAATCCCACCCTTGCTGAATAGATTTCGATTGGGTTCTATGGGAGTTACAGCGGATATAAAACAAGCCTTTCTGCAGCTGAGTGTACGTCCAGAGGATAGAGATGTGTTGAGGTTTCTGTGGTGGAGTGACGAGGACTGCAAGCGTATTAAAGAGTATAGGCATTGCCGAGTAGTTTTTGGTGTCACATCGTCTCCATTCCTATTGAATGCAACCATATCTCATCACCTTGGACTGGAAAGGTTTCAAAGAGAAGACATGGCTTTTGCAATAGGAAAGTTAAAAGAAGGGTTCTATGTGGATAATTTGATCACTAGTGTCGAAAACGAACAGGAATTTCAAGTGCTACAGAGTCAGGCAAGAGAAATAATGCAGGCTGGCTGTTTCGATCTTCGATGTTGGACCACTACACCAACGGATTCTATGCATGACCAACCTGTACTGGGTTTGAGGTGGAATAGTGCTGATGAATTGGCATGTTCGTTACCTAAAGCTCTGATCACTCCTGAGCCAACGAAGAGAAGTTTGCTGTCAATAGTGAACAGTGTTTACGATCCCATAGGATTCTCCTGTCCTGCCATGCTGTTCCCCAAATTAATTCTACAGGAAGCCTGGAAAAAGGATATAGGTTGGGACGACCCCCTCCCGAAAGAGCTGCAAATGGAATTTAATAAGTGGGCAAAACATATGGACATGATCAAGCTATGCACTATACCAAGAAGAATGTTCCGTGGTGAAGTAGCAGATGCTTCTTTGCACGTCTTTTCCGATGCTTCAGCCGCTGCGTACGCTTGTTGTACATTTCTACGCTGTGAAGAGCAAGATAAGGTATACATAAGCTTAGTTTCAGCGAAATCAAGAGTTGCGCCAATGAACCGACCTACTATCCCAAGAATGGAATTACTAGGTGCTGCAATAGCTGCGCGTTTATATAAATCTACGATGGAAGCTCTAAATTTGCCTTTGAGAACCTTCTTCTGGACTGACTCGATGGTGGTTCTGGCTTGGATAAAGAATAAAGAGCCCTGGAACACCTTTGTTGGAAATAGGGTAAAGGAAATTCGAGCTCTGACCGACACCGACAACTGGAGGCATGTTCCTGGCGACCTTAATCCGGCTGATCTACCTTCTCGTTCCTGTACTTGGCTTGATCTTTACGAGACGAGATGGTGGGAGGGTCCTTCGTGGCTGCAGGAACCAGAAACTTCTTGGCCTACATCACAGTTGGTTTGTCCAGCGGAGGCTTTGATAGAACGTAGAAAGGTAATAGTAAGCGCATCGAATTTTCAGAAAGAAATAATAAGTCACAGATTTTTGTATTTCTCCAGTTACCCTATGATAGTACGCATGGTTGCTTGGATGTTCAGGTTTTGTCATAACTCCAAGAAAGGAAATGAGAAGATTAAAACTACCTTGTCGAGTGAGGAATTTGAAAGGGCCGAAACCGCTATAATAAAAATGATTCAAAGTGAGTGGTTAGTAGAAGGAAAGGAAAAGCATGAAAAATCTATGAAATTCTTCGAAATCGATGGCCTGTGGAAGATACAAACAAGACTCGTTTACGGAGAAGATGATGCAGAATTTCAATCTCCTACGGTTCTACCTGACCATGCAATAACAAGACGTCTAATAGAGTACACCCACAGAAGCCAAAACCATGCTGGTGTACAGACGACCCTAAGCCAACTACGTGAAAGATTTTGGATTCCTAGAGGGCGAAGAATTATTCGTGAGGTGCTGTCCAGGTGCATACCCTGCAAACGTCATTCAGCAAAAGCCGCGACTACTGAAACTGCCCCATTACCTGCTGACCGTATCCAGAGAGTTGCTGCATTTCAAGTCACAGGAGCTGATCTGGCGGGTCCTATTTTTTTGCGGGGAGGGATAAAGGCTTGGATCGTCCTATTTACTTGTGGTGTCTACCGAGCTGTACATCTCGAGTTGATAACATCGCTATCCACTGAGGCATTTATTCAAGCTCTGCGTCGATTTATTGCACGTAGGGGAAGAATTTCGATAATCTACACGGATAATGGCACGAACTTTTGTGGTACCTCAAGGGCACTTCAGAGTCTAGACTGGGATACTATTCAAGCAGAGAGTGCTGTGAAGAAAATAAAGTGGAACTTTAGTCCTCCAAGCGCTCCTTGGTACGATGGATGGTGGGAGCGGATGATACGTGTTCTCAAGGACCTTCTGAAGAGGAGCCTCGGAAAAGCTTGCCTTGGTTACGAGGAGATGTTCACCTTGCTAGCTGACTGCGAGAGTACGATAAACCAACGACCGTTGACATATTTGTCGGAAGATCCAAATGAGCCACAGCCGTTAACACCTGCTCATTTTCTGCGAGAAGTTAGCTCACCAGTATGCCGTGACACCATAGACCTGGATCTACTAGATGGAAATCACCTTCGTAAAAGACTGAGGTATCTACAGAAAGTTAGAGATTGTTTCCGAAAGAGGTTCCAGAAAGAGTACCTATCAGAGCTCGTCAAGAACCCTGAAGCAAAGAGATCTGATATTTTGGAGGGAGACATTGTGCTTGTGGGGTCTGAGAATTCAAAGAGGATAGATTGGCCGTTGGCTCGTGTGGTACAGCTTTTTTCCGGTAAGGATGGCGGACAGCGAGTGGCTCGGCTCAAATTGGCCAATTCAAGCATAATTCGACCACTTCAGCGGTTGTATCCTTCAGAGATCCGGTCTGAACAGCTGCCAAGAACTACTGCAGGTTGTCCTGAGCTAGATCTACCTACGTCCATAGAACATCAGACAACGTGTAGTGAAAGACCAGTGAAGGGGCCAATGAGAGGTCCTTCTGAGTTACCAACATCCATAGAACCTCAGATCCAGACAACACGCAGTGGACGGCAAGTGAAGAGGCCAATGAGACTTTGAAATTAAGACTTTTTTTGCTGTTCAAGTTTATTGTTCCGTAGCTACGAAAATTGTTAATGTAGTTTAGTTCAAATTTATATGGTTAAAGTTTGCATTAATTTTATATGATAATTAAGGAATGTCTAATCTTAAATTATTAGTGCTACTTTTTAGAATTTAATTTCATTTTTTGAGTATTTAAATACTTTTATGTAACTTTAATATATTTTGTCTGCTTACCAGACAAAAGGTGGGAGAATGTTGGGAATCGATTATTCATTTATATCGATATGTATTTTTATTGTTATTTATTGACGTGCATCTGGCAACAGTTTTGTAAAACAGTTTATAAATACAGCTCCCGCAATCATAATAAACAGAATCTTATCAATTTACTCGTCTGCTGGTGTCTTTCGTCCGCTAATCCACTTCCAGGAATACAGATTCTTAACAAATACTATTGTGGTACTCTATGAAATATTTCTTGTAAGTAAACAAATTTTCGTACTTCAATTATAGATATTTGGATGTCCCTGGCCATTGAGTCCAACCTCTACTGACCTCGTTGAAGTCGCCCATGAATTTATGGATTACGGCGACTGCTTCACCGAAACCTTCAATGACAACAACATCGACAAAACACCTGTAGCCCAGAGCCAATGCATAGACCCCCATGAACATTTAGCTGTACCTGACCCTTTTCGTCAAAATGGTGGTGGATCTTCTTCAGAAAAGGTAAGCTTTTATTATTCATTGGATTTTTGATATTGTTTCGAATTTTAATTGTTAATTGTCAAATAATTGTTATAAAAAAATTAAGTATAGGTAATAAAATAGATGCGTTATTTAAATAAAAGAGTTTCACAAAATACTAAGTGTTATGGTGAAGATTACTTAAATTTGACCCTATTCAAAGTTAACTTGAAGTGTGTATACGTTTAATAATAGTAGCCGTTGAATAGTGCAATGTAGATTTATATATATGTACTTATTTATTAACAGTAGTTTATCCAATGTATTCTCATTTGTTTTAATCTTTCCAAATGGAAACATTAATTTAAGAATTAAATTTTAAATATATTTGATTTAGTGATAATATAAATTTTGTATAATGTAAATATTCATGCATAATAGAGAAAGTCGTTAATTCGAACATGGATAATACGTACACATATTTAAATTTGAAATATATTTGATTTAGTGATAATGTAAATATTATGCATATAGAAAAGGTCATTAATTTGAAAATGTATAATACATATACAGTGACTCAAAGAATTGAGGATACACCTTAGTTTTTCTTGGTAAATCCAACTTCGAATAGAAATTACACATTATCTAGCATCCCAAGTGTGTTTTTATTTTAGCACAAAGGAAAAGGGTTAATTTATAGTACAAATAATGAAAAATCAAAAAGAAATATCTAAAACAAAAAATTTCACAAGTATTTAAAATAAACACATACAGATTTTCACCTCAAAGAATTGAGGATACACTTATAGAATTTTTGTTTAACTAGCTCTTATTTTTTTTCTGTGGTCTTCCTTTCTGCGTGCTTGCAGTTTAACTTTCCTTTCTGTCGGTTAGTTTTGTGTTTTGAGGTTTATTGCATTAATTTAAAGACATTTTAAAACTGATAATGGCTCCTCGAAGAGAGATAGTATTGACGTCAGAAAATCTATAATAAGGTTATTTAACAATAGGCAATCTTATAGCAAAATAGCTGAAATTGTTGGTAGAAGCTACTCGTGTGTCCAGAAAGTCATTGAAAGATTTAAAAGCGGTAGATTATTAGAAAAAATACCAGAAAAGGAAGAAAAGCTATTTTGAGTAATGTATCCAAAAGGAAAATCCTGAAAGATATCAAGATTGATCCTAAAGTAAGTGCAGTTAAACTTGCTGCAGAAACTTCTCGAATCATTGGCAGAAGTGTATGTACTGAAACTGTGAGAAATGTGATTAGACAAGCTGGATATAAAAGTCGAGTAGCTAGAAAGAAACCGTTTATAAGCTTGCAAAATTAAAAGAAGCGTTTAGAGTTTGCAAAAACTTATCAATTGAAGACAGATAACTTTTGGAAGGAAGTTATATATAGTGATGAAAGCAAATTTAAAATTTTCGGTAGTGATGGTCATCGAACCGTTTGGAGAAAGCCCAGCTCTGTTCTAAAATTTACATCCAACTTTTAAACATGGTGGTGGCTCCGTTATGGGGTTGTAGGGCTTCAAATCGTCTAGGAAATTTAGTTTTTATTGATGGAATATTGGATCATAAAATCTATATGGATATACTTCAGAAAAATCTGAAAGGAAGTGCAAAAAAATTGGGATTAGATCGAAGCTTTATATTCCAGCATGACATTGACACCAAACACATTGCGTGTAATGTTGAATTGTGGGGTCTTTCTCATTGCAAGCAGAAATTGCACACACCTCCACAATCACCTGATATCAATGTTATCGAAATTTTTTAAGCCACGCTCGAAACTGCGGTCCAAAGACATAACATTTGGAACAAAAGCCATTTAAAGCAAGTGTTATAAGGAGAATGGGGTAAAATATCTCCAGATACCACCAAAAAATTAGTTGATTCAGTCCCAAGATGTTTGGAGGACATTATAAAAGCTAAAGGACATGCAACCATATATTGACTGCTTATTTATTTGCTATATTTTGCAAAACTTTATATGTGGTGTATCCATAATTTTTTGAGGTAAAATTTTGCCTATGCTTATTTAAAACACTCGTAAAATTTTAAATTTTAGTTATTTATTTGTATATTTTCCTTATTTGTATTGTGATTGAACTCTTCTATTATGTGTTAAAATATAAACATGTTTTGTCTTCTACATAACATAAAATATCTGTTAGAAGTTGGATTTATCAGGCAAAACTAAGGTGTATCCTCAATTCATTGAGTCACTGTACATATCTATGTTGTTTAATGGATGTTTCACATTAATTTAAGAATTAAATACATTTGATTTAGTGCTAATGTAAATATTATGCATATAGAAAAGTCTTCAATTTGGAAATTTATAATGCATATACATATCTTTGTTGTTTAATGGATGTGTCACATTAATTTAAGAATTATATATATTTGATTTAGTGCTAATGTAAATATTATGCATATAGAAAAGTCGTTAATTTGAAAATTTATAATACATATACATATATTTGTTGTTTAATGGGTGTGCCATAGAAGATACCACATTTTTCACTTAATATTCTATTCCTATTTTCAAAAAAATATAATTGGGCTCAAAAACGTGTCTATTGTTATACATAAAAATTATTACATTAGCGAAGAAACTGAATTTTGCTAAATCGGTTAATTTGACTATATTCCACATGAACTATTTTAAGTTATTAGTTTAAATTAAACAAGAAAGTAAAAACAGGAAAGTAAAAACAAATTATGTTAGAACACTTATACAATTCTAAATTTGGGGGGGGGGGGGGGTCCAGAAAAGTTTCCATTGCTCATTCTGTGACAAATCTTATGCTCACATCCAAAGTTTAAATCGACATAAGAAATCCGTACACAATAAAACAATTTTTACATGCAAATTCTGGGGTAAAAAAATCAACCCACATGATAATGGTAAAGTATATGAGCTAAAATGCAAGATGAAAAGTGATCCAAATCAACCTCAAAAACGACCCGCAGATAAAGTGACTAATAATAATTCATCCAAAATCCAACCGAAGACATGTCCATCACATAAGGATATTCTACCACCGTTTATACAAAAATTTGGAAAAGTTTTAGCTCCTCATTCTATTTCTCCTTCAACTGAAAATAATGGTGACTTGAAATTATTTCTTGATTCTGCACGTGAAAATATCATGAGAGTGCTGTCAAATGAATTGCAGGAAAAAAGCGCTATTAAATGGTACACAGTAACTAGAGTACGATTTCGTAGAGCAATATCAGAAACTGAAGACGAACATTGTGGAGCTTACTTTCGTAGTACTTGTATGATAGCCTTAAATAATGACGATCGTGAAAATATTAACATTGCTATTCTGAAAATGCTTCAGTCCTTCGACTCATTTGAAGGATTAAAAATTGGATGAGTAATAGAAGAAGTTATTAACTTACAAATAAAAATAGGAATATATGAGCCATTAGCTGGGTCAAGTACAACACCGGAGAAGTTAGTAATGAAACGTGCCATTTTAAATATTGAAAACTACGATGAAAAATGCTTTCTTTGGAGTGTGTTAGCTGCTTTAAAAACAGTGACTATAAATCCCTATCGTGTTAATAAATTTCAGAATTTGATACCATTAATTTTAATATTAGTATTTTAATTTATGTTCTTATTTTCATATTTGTCCAATATGCAAGAAAAAACGGAGAAATGTTTATAAAACCCAAATCTCATTATGTGCACCCATTAAAAAAAATGATTGGAATGTTATCTTTAAAAAACGTAAAAATAATCAAGAATTGTTGTATGCTCCAAAACGATTTTGCTCACGATTTGTTAAGTGTTTTGAATAAATGTTATTTTTATGTTAAGTAGTTTTGGATTATTTACATACATTTTAGTTTAATATTTTAGTGCTATGTGCCTTATTAGTAAAGATTTAAAATAAATACTTCAAAGTGATACCAATAATATGAACAAAATAATTCTTTAAAAATAATAAAACATTGCTCTTTCAGAGGAACTGCACTTACTAGAGTATTTTAAATAATTTTTAAATAGGAAATTTAATCAATGTCAAAAAAAACTAAAATAGTATGAACTAAATAATTCTTTAAAAATAATAAATCATTAAAAATTATATTTTTAGGAATTACTAAAACGTTATCTCGCTAAACTTCCCCCTTACTATTGTAAGAAAAAATCCCAATCAACAACTCATAATAACTGTTCCTTACATCTAGCATATTTATTAAAAACTAGTCACGAGCGCCTGGCATCTGTAGCAGTAGAAATAACTTGCATGCATTCTCTCCATAGTGATAGGTATTCATGGCCGAGAAGTCAAAAACGTAGATTTCTCAACCGTGAATATCTTTTGTCAGAGATCGTGGGTTCAAAACCCTACTTATTTTATTAGCTTATTTTTCGCGCTAAAACCATATTTTCGCGGAATTTCTCATTTAAAAAAACACATTTAGTTTATCACCGATAGATGGCGCCACGAGTGCAAATCACACATTTAAATGTTTATTTATCTACAAATAGATGGCGTCACACCTACATGACATGCAAGTACTTGTATAAAATACTATCCTATAACAGCATGAGAACCAACCCGTTGCCATTCATAAATAACTAAACTTTTACATGTTACCTCTCACAAACAATATAAAAAAACTTTTCGCATGAACTAAGGCTAAAAATATCCCCTACTCTTACACAAAAAATATGTTGCCACCTGTTAAAATATGAACTTTTCCAGCAGCATAAAACAACTCTACATCCGTCAAGCTCTGCTGATAAGAATAAAACCCCGCGGTAGTGGATTCGTTCATTCCGGACCGACTCGGCCATCCCGCTTTGGTGCAGAATCCCGCAATGGCGCAGGACGCTCAATTTTCTACTACTAACAGCCGAGATAAATTTAAATGGACAGGATTATGAATCCTACCTTTGGTTCGAAGACGCGCACCAGAAAAATATTTTTCACGTAAAAATAAAACTGGTATCAACACAATGCTTATTTTCTACAAAACGGGATTACTTCACGTTCCCAGTGGAGACGCGAACAATTTCCCAACTTGCATGCCCTAGAATTACTATTTGTGCATGGGGCGAGCATTGTATCCCAGATAAACAGTTTGAGGCCATTACGGACGAAAGTTTAAGTTTCCCCGGATCGGATATACAGATTGTCATCCCTCTAGTGTAAGAAGTGGGTGTACAATTATATCAAGAATGAGTTGCCTGTTCTACAGGGTGTATTTTGCTCCCGATCTTCTTAGGTCCTACGAGGTAAGGACTATAACGGGACACGAATGTCCATACACCATCTTAGTGGAGAGGCAACATAACGCCACACAGGAGCTACTCAACATCCAAACTTCAGCAGTTACATCTGATGGCATCCACTTGGAGGTTCTTGAAGCCTACAGTCAGCCCCAGCTGTACATCACGGAAAAACTAGTTGCCCGGGTTGGTGACAACTCAGGGTACACCATCTAGCTACAAAACATAAACAAACAGGAAACCAGGCGGTGTTGTGTTTCTGACTAGCTTATCATTTAAAAAATAACTTTCATAGATACCGACAGATGGCAGCACCAACAATTGTTGGAAAAAAACATTACTAAG
The DNA here is from genome assembly GCA_023701765.1 of Hylyphantes graminicola. NCBI lineage: Eukaryota > Metazoa > Arthropoda > Arachnida > Araneae > Linyphiidae > Hylyphantes > Hylyphantes graminicola. The sequence continues at coordinate 11,144,603 of CM043112.1, forward strand.
CGAAACGTAATCGGGCGACCAGAAATGCTAATCATTCAGAAAAAAATAACCGCCAAATTTAAAATGAAACGAGACAAAAACAAATCAGATAATAATTCCCTAAATAAGCATATATATTTTTTAAAAAAAAACTGAATTCTAAAGGGTGAAATAAAGCATTACCACGTAAGCCATCGACCGAATAACATTGCCTTCGAATTAACTGGAAAAAAATCTTACAAATAAAACATTTGACTATATCTACCTAGGCCTCAGGTCGCAGGAATAAAGGGTAAATATACATTTTTTTCATTTACGGCAAACGCTAAATATTAATTTAATCCCAATTTAGAATGTTACTTGTAACAAAACTTAAAATTAAATTTTTCATTTGATTTTTTAGAAAATGTTTGCTGTACTTATGGCCATCTGGTGGGAGTTCCGCCAAACATCAATTCAATGCCCAATTTGCCCCTCCACAAACAGAAAAATAAAACTAAATAAAATTTGTTGTCACCTAAAACATAAACATCCTGAAATTGACACTTACCATGTATGTGCATACTGCATCTTCAGAGACATTCGTAAACCAATGCAAATAAATAGCACTAAATTTATAAATTTCACGAATTGCACACATTACGTTTTATGTTTAAGGCAATTGTTAATCAATAACAAAATAGATCCGAACACAATATGTTTACTCAGTTTAAATCACACAGGTACCAGTTGTTTCTTCAACTGTGTACATAAATCAATGAATAAAGAGAACTGGGATACACATTGCACATACATGCAAGTGTTCAACCATATATTTTTCCCAAAAAACTGGAAACAATATCCTGACGTCCTACTACCCACCAGACAAACAATTACAAAAACAACTGAAGGTAAATAACATTTAATATAACTCTTCAATCAAAACAAAAATTGTATACTTGAAAGGAAACAAATTATTTAACGCATTACTTAATATTTTTTTCACTTTGTAGAAATACAAGCAAATCATGATCTACAAAAGCAAAAAAAAAGATGTCATACAATCGACTTTGAATACGTACAACTGCACTACCTCAATGAATAACAACATCCAAACTTGAATTCCTAGAAGAAGACGCCAAAATCAACACAGACAAGAATTGACATTATGAAGATACTGGACACTTTCGTGTTGTGTTTCTGCCTAGCTTACCAATCAAAATATAACTTTCATAGACACCGACAGATGGCAGCACCGTAAACCGTTGAAATTTAAAAAAAAAACATTACTAAGCGAAACGTAATCGGGCGACCAGAAATGCTAATCATTCAGAAAAAATAACCGCCAAATTTAAAATGAAACGAGACAAAAACGAATCAGATAATAATTCCCTAAATATGCATATATTTTTTAAAAAACTGAATTCTAAAGGGTGAAATAAAACATTACCACGTAAGCCATCGACCGAATAACGTTGCCTTCGAATTAACAATAATTAAAAAGAATACTTTATTCCAATTAGCCGCAACTAAAGTGTGCGACTGCTTAGAACTCATAGAGGACGTACAACAACTTCCTGTACCAAAGACAATTATAAACGAACACCTGTCCAACTTTGATATCTACAGTAGAATTGAAACTTACGACTGCGACATGACGGTCAGTAAAGCAAACGAACTTCTCAACCAGTACCGCCAATACCAAGCAATGGGAAGAAAGGACCGGAAAAAGCTGCAAAGCGGAAACAACTTATTAGAGCTATTGTACCGAGAAAGAAGTGAGAACTCTCTGATTCACGTAGCTGTAAAACACGTTGCTTCAGACGACGAACAAATGAACATTTGTGACAACTGTATCAAAAGTTTTTACAACCCGAACGGACTCAACCTGATCTACAGAATGTCGCACCAGGTGTTCGAAATATCGAAAGTCGATGAATTCTTCAACAGCCCACTCTTCTGGTGTGGACACTGCCACAACACCTCGTTGATGGATGTACTGCAAATAGACGAGCCAGATAGCTATTGTTCTCCAGGATTACACTCCATATTCGAATGTTGCATAGAATGCACAGAAACAGTCCAAGTGAGTACCTATAACTTTGACATTATAATAATTAGATTCATTACATAAAATGTGAATTAATATCACATATGTAAATACTAGAGATCATCGAGATAAACCCTAAATCTATATTATCTTTATCCCTTAAAGAATTACTTGGAAGAAAACTTCTTACAATGGCCAATGGAATTTTGATAACATAGAGGTAAATATCTACATAACAATTGTATATAAAAATAAACTGTTCACATGAATATGTACTCATACCATGCCCGGTTTTTATATTTTTCAGAAACCTGATGACATTAGGAAGATACTGGACACTTTCGAAGATAAACTGAAAAATTGTATACATGTATGTAAATATTTTCATGACTCAAAATAAAAGTCATATCACAAACTAATATAATTGTATTCATTGTCACATGAGTATAAGTACACACATCTCTTTTTATTTCAAGTTATAATATTGATTAAAATCTAATTTTCTAATATTCATATAATAATATTTCAATCATCATAAGTTAATTTTAAATCATAACAATAATTAAAAACAAAATTTTTAAAGTCCATATCTCTCATTCATCAAAAGTTACAACTCTCTGAAACCAAAAGAGTATGGAGAGATTCAAAATCTGATACAAGAAGCGAGATGTATAAAAAGATAGACCATTCGAAATAATAACCTTTTTCCTAAAAAGACAGTTATCATCAATGCAAATTCTGTGGTAAAAAAAATCAACCGACACGATAATGGTAAAGTATATGAGCTAAAATGCAAGATGAAAAGTGATCCAAATTAACCTCAAAAACGACCCGCAGATAAAGTGACTAATAATAATTCATCCAAAAGACCGAAGACATGTCCATCACATAAGGATATTCTACCACCGTGTATACAAAAATTTGGAAAAGTTTTAGCTTCTCATTCTATTTCTCCTTCAACTGAAAATAATGGTGACTTAAAATTATTTCTTGATTCTTCACGTGAAAATATCATGAGAGTGCTGTCAAATGAATTGCAGGAAAAAAGCACTATTAAATGGTATACAGTAACTAGAGTACGATTTCTTAGAGCAATATCAGAAACTGAAGATGAACATTGTGAAGCTTACTTTCGTAGTACTTGTATGATAGCCTTAAATAATGACGATCTTGAAAATGATATTAACATTGCTATTCTGAAAATGCTTCAGTCATTCGACTCATTTGAAGGATTAAAAATAGGATGGGTAATAGAAGAAGTTATTAACTTACAAATAAAAATAGGAAAATATGAGCCATCAGCTGGGTCAAGTCCAACACCGAAGGAGTTAGTAATGAAACGTGCCATTTTAAATATTGAAAACTACGATGAAAAATGCTTTCTTTGGAGTGTGTTAGCTGCTTTAAAACCAGTGACTATAAATCCCCATCGTGTTAATAAATTTCAGAATTTGATACCATTTATTTTAATATTAGTATTTTAATTTATGTTCTTATTTTCAGATTTGTCCAATATACAAGAAAAAACGGAGAAATGTTTATAAAACCCCCATCACATTATGTGCACCCATTAAAAAATGATTGGAATGTTATCTTTAAAAAACGTAAAAATAATCAAGAATTGTTGTATGCTCCAAAAAGATTTTGCTCACGATTTGTTAAGTATTTTGAATAAATGTTATTTTTATGTTAAGTAGTTTTGGATTATTTACATACATTTTAGTTTAATATTTTAGAGCAATGTGCCTTATTAGTAAAGATTTAAAATAAATACTTCTAAGTGATACCAATAATATGAACAAAATAATTCTTTTAAAATAATAAAGCATTGCTCTTTCAGAAGAACTGAACTTACTAGAGTATTTTAAATAATTTTTAAATAGGAAATTTAATCAATGTCAAATTAACTAAAATAGTATGAACTAAATAATTCTTTAAAAATAATAAATCCTTAAAAGTTATATTTTTAGGACTATAATTACTAAAATGTTATGTCGCTAAACTTTACCCCTTACTATTGTAAGAAAAAATCCCAATCAACAACTCATAATAACTGTTCTTTACATCTAGCATAGCTTACATGTATACTTCCTTATATTCCCTCCATAGTGATAGGTATTCATGGCCGAGAAGTCAGAAACGTAGATTTCTCAACCGTGAATATCTTTTGTCAGAGATCGTGGGTTCAAAACCCTACTTATTTTATTAGCTTATTTTTCGCGCTAAAACCATATTTTCGCGGAATTTCTCATTTAAAAAAACATTTATTTTATCACCGATAGATGGCGCAACGAGTTCAAAACCACATATTTAAATGTTTATTTCTCTACCGATAGATGGCGTCACACCTACATGACATGCAAGTACTTGTATAAAATACTATCCTATAACAGCATGAGAACCAACCCATTGTCATTCATAAATAACTAAACTTTTACGTGTTTCCTCTCACAAACAATATAAAAAACTTTTCGCATGACCTAAGGCTAAAAATACCCCCTACTGTTACACAAAATATATGTTGCCACCTGTTAAAATATAAACTTTTCCAGCAGCATAAAGCAACTCTACCCCCCATCCGTCAAGCTCTGCTGATAAGAATATAACCCCGCGGTAGTGGATTCGTTCATTCCGGACCGACTCGGCCATCCCGCTATCCCGCATTGGCGCAGAACGCTCAATTTTCTACTACTAACAGCCGAGATAAATTTAAATGTACGGGATTATGAATCCTACCTTTGGTTCGAAAACGCGAATCAGAAAAATATTTTTCACGTAAAAATAAAACTGGTATCAGCACGATGCTTATTTTCTACAAAACGGGATTACTTCACTTTTCCAGTGGACACGCGAACCATTTCCCAACTTGCATGCCCTCAGAATTACTATTGTGCATGGGGCGAGCACTGTATCCCAGATAAAAAGTTTGAAGCCATTACGGACGAAAGTTTAAGTTACCCCGGATATACAGATTGTCATCCCTCTAGTGTCGGGAGTGGGTGTACAATTATGTCAAGAATGGGTTGCCTGTTCAACAGGCTGTATTTTGTTCCCGATCTTCTTAGGTCCTACGAAGTAAGGACTATAACGGGACACGAATGATCATACACCATCTCCGTGGAGAGGCGGCATAACGACACACAGGAGCTACTCAACATCCAAACTTCAGCAGCTACATCTGATGGCATCCACTTGGAAGTTCTAGGAGCCTACAGTCAGCCCCAGCTGCACATCACGGAAAAACTAGTTGCCCGGGTTGGTGACAACTCTGAGGCATATTTGTCCACCGCAAGTCCCCCGAATCGACCAACGCTCGGACTGATAGGACAAATTCAAGCAAACACAAGTTACACTAAGGAATTTATATTCGATAGAGACATTGTGACTTGTGATTTCTTCGAGACGCAATTAAGATGCAAGCAACGACCGGACGCCCTGATTCCTTTGTACTCGACAAAAGACCATGCATTACCGCTTACCAGGGATTTACACCTAATGACAATCGACAAAGGAAAACTGGCATCGAAAATACTTTCTACTGCACCAGTTCGGGAACAAATGCATTTTGTCGACTATAAAGTTTCACTACGAGTTGTTGATGTTTGCCCAAGAATATCGGACAACGAAATAACTACCAAGGGCTGCTATGCTTGTAATATACTAAGTGAATTAAGTATAATGGCTCATTCTAGCTGTCATCCTGGAACGGTTTCTGTAGAATTCCAAATCCTTGGTGTATTTACAAGAACGTTGGTCCTAGAAATCAAATGATCCTACAATCGTGTCGCTAATGGATGTACTGCAAATAGAGGAACCAGATTGCTACTGTGACACGGGACTACACTCCATTTTCCAATGCTGCAAAAACCTCTCAGAAATATTAATTTTCCCTAATAAACCTACTAAAAAAGACTTAAATATATTTTTCAATGCTTCAAAATATGAATCGAATTACAAGTTAAGTTATTTTTTCCCTTTATTTATAGATAAAAGAAAATAGAATATAAATATGGCTTTCCAAATGACGACTGGTGCGAGAGGTAAATCTAGAGCACATCTTCAATTTCCGAAGTCGTACATCATGTAAGTATTTATATATTAAAACAATTTCACCCCCAACGATCCTTTTAGGAATTATCAGTTTGATATTCTTTTTTTTTCTCACTAAGTTGAACTCACACTTCTTCATCGCTAGTTGTTAGAATCATGCCTTTTGAAGAATCAGATTTTTTTTTTCGAATTAAATGAAAATAAAGCATAAAATTCACTCAAAAAAATTTATGAAATAAATTGACTCTAAATTCCAAGATGTTTAAAAATCGATGTTAACTTTTTTTTAAATAAATTAAGTTTTGGAAAATTATTGTTATGATTCCAATTGTCCTTTAATCTTTAGTTAATGTGAATTTTACTATTTCATTCGGGATGCATAATGAATCTATTGGATGGATTTCAAAATAAAAATAAAAGAAAGTGGAAACTACCAGTATAAGGGTTAACAAAGTGTGCGAAGTACTCCTCTAATTATTTTGAGTAGTGCATAGAAATAATCTTTCGTGTTTATAAGTTCTGCATAAATTCGAAACACATGTAAATGAGAAGGTTTCTTAGATAATTATATTTATTAATTGGGTGGAAAGATAAAATATGTCTTAATAATTATTTTAGTATTTCTTTTAAATGTCTACTAATTTATAAACTATTCACTAATAAAATGTTAAGTGTAACATACTTTAATGATCATTTTCAAAAAACCTCTCTCCACACTAGTTAAATTATATTACTCTTTCCAGAATTATATTTTACAATTATAGGGTGATCTACGAGACATCAAGCGTTGGAACGAGAATGGAGTCGTATCCTGCGAACGACTTGTCAGACTTCTCAACTTAATATTATCTCCACAGTCTACATCAACCATCGAAAGATCTCGACTAAGTTTTAAAATGTATACTAAAAGGAATAAAAGTGAATTGTAAAAATTCCATGATTCTTGTCTCCTCCCAAAAGAAGCCTTTTATAAGGATTTAATTGAAAACCATATTTCAGATGAATTAAAATGAATACATTAGTCCAATTAGCCTCAACTAAAGTGTGCGACTGCTTAGATCTCATAGAGGACGTACAACAAGTTCCTGTACCAAAGACAATTATAAACGAACTCCTGTCCAACTTTGATATCTACGGTAGAATTGAAACTTACGACAACGACATGACGGTCGGTAAAGCAAACGAACTTCTCACCAGTACCACCAATACCAAGCAATGGGAAGAAAGGACCGGAAAAAGCTGCAAACCGGAAACAACTTACTAGAGCTATTGTACCGAGAAAGAAGTGAGAACTCTCCGATTCACGTAGCTGTAAAACACGTTGCCTCAGACGACGAACAAATGAACATTTGTGACAACTGTATCAAAAGTTTTTACAACCCGAACGGACTGAACCTGATCTACAGAATGTCGCACCAGGTGTTCGAAGTATCAAAAGTCGATGACTTCTTCAACAGCCCACTCTCCTGGTGTGGACACTGCCACAACACCTCGTTGATGGATGTACTGCAAATAGACGAGCCAGATTGCTATTGTTCTCCAGGATTACACTCCATATTCGAATGTTGCATAGAATGCACAGAAACAGTCCAAGTGAGTACCTATAACTTTGACATTATAATAATTAGATTCATTACATAAAATGTGAATTAATATCACATATGTAAATACTAGAGATCATCGAGATAAACCCTAAATCTATATTATCTTTATCCCTTAAAGAATTACATGGAAGAAAACTTCTTACAATGGCCAATGTATCTGCGTTCCTACCACGATTCTTATCTCCATCTCCAGGGTAACTTATCTCCATCCTAACTTATCTCCATCTTATCTGTGGGTTATCGAGGCCGCTACACCATATTTACACATCCACCGGACTAGCTTGGCGATCTTGTTTAAAAATGACCAAGGTAAATCATAAATCGTTAACTAATCCTAATATGTACTTATTATTTGAAAGATCATTAAGAGTAGGTGTTAGTTGTATTTCACGAAGTAAAGCTAATAATAAATATCTGTCTGGTTATAACCCTGAGCAATCTTCCAACTATATTATGTACTTAGATGCGAATAATTTTCACAATTCAACAATTCCTAATTTTAGATTGTTAAGTAATCAAGAAATTAATGATTTAGATATTGCAAATTACAATGAAAATTCCAGTAAAAGTTATATGTTAGAAGATCTTAAATATTCTGAAACCATTCATGACTAGCATAATAATTATCCCCTGGACCCTGAGAGTATAACTATTAAGTCTGACATGATAACCCCTTATAGTAGAGATGTAATTAAATTGCAATTAAAACTTTCTAATTTCCTTCTAATTTAAGTGATAAAAAAACAAATATGTCTTACATATTCGTAATTTAAAATTATACATGTCATTAGGTATGGAACTGACCCATATACCTCGAGCAGTTGTTTTTAATCAATCTAGTTGGTTAAAAAACGTACACAGATTTCAACACTGACAGACGAGAAAATGCAGAGAAATTCATTTGAAAAATATTTCTACAAATTAATGAACAATAGTTTGTATGGTAAAACGTTAGAAAACTTAAGAAATAGGAAAATTTTTCAATTGGTTCAAAATGAAAAAAGAATGAAAAAACTAATTGCTTCCCCAAGCTTTCATGCGTATAAAATATTTAATGAAGATTTAGTGGGTATACATTCTTTGATTAAAACATAACAATTAAATGGGCTCATTTTTGTTGGGGCATGTGTTTTAAACACCTCGAAGCAATTAATGTATAACCATAGTGTTCCATTACAATTTCGCTAAAAAACTGTACGTATCCAATCTCACTCTACAGTTTACTGATACGGATTGTACGGTAAAGTCTATGGATGATATCCTCACACTAAATGTTTTTTACAAAATAAATCTAGCGGTACAGTACATAAATATTTTAGTTCTGTGAATATTCAGGATCCGATATCAAATCTTAAAACTCAACATGAAATGAGAAAACATTTGCGAATCTTACTGACTATAAGATCACAACTTAACATGAAATCATCCCGGGAATGTGTATTGTTGGAAAATCAGATAAGAAGTTGTGATTAACAGTAAAAGGAGCACACTGTACCATGCTTTAATTTTGTTCCTGCAGCTTCCGAGGTTACTTAATATCGTTACATTCAGAAGATAAAAAGTTTATCGCAGTTTCTACATCAATATACATCGAATAAGCTTGTCCAAGTCAGTTACAGTCCGAGAAAAGTATTTAGTTACTATGGATTCTGATGAAGTTAGTATATTTTCAACTGTTAAAATTTTCTAACACTGTATTCTATTTTATATTTAGTTCTCCTAAACTAAATGCTCATTTCATTTATCGATATTTGACGAGCCCGGGCCATTGAGTCCAACCACCACTGAAGCGATACTGGAGTGTTATGAAATACACAACGAGTTCTGGAATAATTTGGACTTCGACGTTAAGGATACTGAAGTAGATCGTAACAAAGATTACACTTCTCTATCACATAGCGATGGCTCTAATTTAAAACAAGTAAGATATTTATTTATGTTTGGAGACGATTATTAATCAATGTCTCAGAGGTTAGAAAATTGAAATTTCTGCTTGCTAATACTTAATAATTACTGATGTATTTTTGCTATCATTCAATGAACCTATCAAAATGAATCACTGTTAGAATGTTCTACTTAGTTTAGTAAAGGATCATCCAAGCTTTAGAAGTTTCCTTTTTCTACTTGTTTTATATGTTATTTTTTAAATACATGAAGTAAAATATTATGTATTTATACATTTTCTAATTTTAATAGTCCACATATATTGACCCTAATGAGCATCTAGCAGTTGCGTCAACTTCAAAACAGACAGGCAGAGGATTATTAAACACGGTATGATTCTATATTTATGAATGTAAACGTTTCTAATATGTTTAGTTATTATTCATGAGCGTAAACTGACAGAGTGAAACTGATAGTGGAATTGTTTCCATTATTTTTTTATTATTATTTCTTTTTCTTCCAAAAATTCTTTAATGGAATTAATGCAGGTAAATATAGTTTCAATTATTTTAATGGGTTAAGCGTTATTCATATTTTAATTTACATATAAAAGTATCACTCTTAAGATGTTTCGTTATTGGAGGAATTATTGAATTATTGAAACTTTAGTAAACGTTTCTTTATTTTAATGAAAAATAATTCACAGTCAAATATGAAGAGAGTTTCTTCAGACGATATATCTACAGTGTCATCAAAGGGTCTACATGCAGACTCGGAAACAACATCAGCTACTTCAGACGATATATCTACAGTGCCAATTAAGGTTCTTCATGTAGACTCGGAAACAACATCAGCTACTTCAGACGATATATCTACAATATCAACCAAGATCCTACATGTACACTCGGAATCAACACCAGACAATGATTCTCCTTCTAAAAAGGTATGTTTTTATCCTGTGTGGTAATAAAATTTGCTATTTCTAATTTTAGATGAATTGAAATATTAATCTAAACATACTAGGTTAACACAAAGGCTATGCAAATAGCAATTTTTTTAATGTGTTATTTATTCAAGTAATACAATGTAATTCTTACAAATTATGCGTTCATAGATCGAGAAGATATTAATTTTAATGCTTTAGAAGAGTAATATTCAAAGCATGTCCAGTAGTTGCAATTTTTTTTTAATATCTGTTTTTAATTTCAGAATTTGAAAACATTCATCGGCGGCATATGTGACAAAGGGTCCAGCTCAAATTTCAACCAGAAACAGCATAAGAGCTCAAAGCATTTGAAAAAAGCTTCTACAGTACCCACCAAGGTTCAACCAATGGACTTTGCAACAACATCAGCTGATTCTCCTACAGAAAAGGCAAGATTTATTCTGCAATGAAATAAGCTATTTATAATTTTCAGTGAATTAACATGCTTAATATAATTAAGAGGGGTGAGGAAATAATGATTTTGTTGTTTCCGTTTTATTATTATGTTAGAAAAGTAAAATTTAAAAAGTTCAGACATTTTTATACCTACAAAAAATCTGTTTCAGTTCTTCAAGTAATTTTTTTTTCCTTCTAATTTTCAGAACTTGAAAAAGTTTCAGCTGTGCTATATGTAAAAAAAGAGTTCAGTACAAAGTACAACTTCTATCAGAAATATCAGAATAAAATACATTTAAAAAACGATCAACGCCGATGTATGCATTGCCATAAAGTATTTAACCGAAATGATAACTTTAAAAGTCATGTAATTGTATGTGAAAAGAGACGAGTTGAAAATATAAAAAATAATGATAATGTGATACATAACGACAACGAGCCGTGTGTATTAAATCCTCTTTAGGTGAATATTCTACTGCCAAATGAACTAAATAAAACTAACTTTATGATTTTTTTTTTGAACGACTCTAGAAGAGACTGGGATTATACGTTAAATCTGTTTCTAAATGTGAAGAGAGAGGCTAAATGGTATAGTGTTGTAAAAGCACGTTTTTAACGAGAAACTGTCGACAAAGTTAGTGAATATGCGGTGGCATACTTTCGCTAGCTGGTGGCTGGGTGCTGGACTATATTATTCATATGGAGATTAACATCGGTCAATATGAGCCTTTAATGGCATCAAGTCACATCCCACTCGACTCGATTTAACTCGAAAGCTTGAGTTAATTAATATAAAGAATAATGATAGAAAATGCTTTATTTGGAGTATATTAGCTCCATTGTATCCAGCCGATAATAATGTTGACCACGTATCCAATTATACCCAATATGAAAATGTCTTAAAATCTGATATGCTAACATCCGTTAAGTTTTCCAAAATTGATTCATTTGAAAAATCTAATTCATTATCCGTTAATGTATTTGGCTGCGAAAATAAACAAGTCTTCCCCCTAAGAATCACATATATCCGAGGTCAAACCCACCTTAATTTATTGCACATAAAAAAGAATGAGAACACTCGCTATTGTCTCATTAAAAGTATGAGTCACCTTTTATCAAGTTTAACAAAACATGATGGCCAACTCTATTACTGCGATCATTGCATTAATCGATTTTCAAATATGAAATTGCTTTCAGATCATAAGACGTATTGTCAAGAACATGCGCCACAAAGGGTATTTTACCCCACGGAAAATGATAACTATTTAAAGTTTACAAAATTTCAGTACAAAATGAAAATGCCCAATGTTTATTTTTTGAACCCTAATAGGTATAACAGTATAATATGCCTCGAATATTTGAAACATAATTTCTTGAAAATAAACGATTGATTTGCGTCTTTATATTGCCTTTCATTGATATCCTTTTCAACAAAGGACTTTGAGATGATTACATTGCACCCATTCTAAAAATAAAATAATAATAATAATACAAACGTATATAAAATGTCAAGAGTGTATATGCTATTTTTAAGTATAATCTATTGAAAATACTTTACAAAAAATTTCACTTACGAAAATATAATAATTCAACACTTTTAAAAAATTATACTAAAATAACAAAAGACAATTTCACAATTTTATGTGAAAATTATATGTTAGTAATCAATTGTTTAGAAAGAAAGAAATAACACTATGGTTTATAACAAATTATGCCTCTCTAACCTCATAGTAATTAATCTAATCCATGAAATGATGATTTTTGAAGCGTACTAACCTTATATATAAAGTCTATGGATGATAACCTCCCTCTAAAAGTTTTTAAAAAATCAATCTAACGGTTCAGTTATAAATATTTTAAATTTTGTGAATATTCAGGATTCAATTTCAAATCTTAAAACCCAACACAAAATAAGAAAGTATTTGCGAATCTTACTGATTATAAGATCACAATTTAAACATTAACTCACTCCCCGAAATGTGTACTGTAGGAAAAGAACATAAGTTTTGATTAACAGCGAAGGGGGCATACTACTATGTGTTAATTTGTTCAATCGTATAAATATTTCAACAAGATGATTAATTTACGGTTCCAAGTCCTTATTAGCTATTCATTTAAAGTAAGATGACCATCATGAATAATCCTTCAATTTCCTCTTGCCCCCGAATATACAGATTATGTTCCTACTTCGATGTTACTTAATTTCATATAAAAAGTTTATCCAGTTCTACATCAATACATATAAGCTTAGCTTACACTAAGCTTCCGACGTAATTATATATAAGCTTAGCTTACACTAAGCTTATAAAAGTCAACTCTAGTTATAGAAAAGTTGTTAGTCACTATGGATGGTGACGAAGTAAGTATAGTTTCATCCGTTAAAATATTCTAACACTGTATTCTATTTTATATTTTATTCTCCTAAATAAAATGTTCATTTCATTTATAGATATTTGAGGAGCCGTGGTCGCCGAGTCCGGCAACCCATCTGTATTTAGGTTTGTAAATTTTGCGGTGATGTGTTCAAACACGAACGTGATCTACACAAACACAACTCCTCACATGTAAGATTAATTTCCACAAAAATTCTAAAGAAGTGCATTTTCATGTCCCTAAAATAATTTTTCATGAGAGTAACATTTTTTTAAAAAATTATCTCTGCCAATAAAAATTCAGTTATCATTCTAATTAATAAAATGATTAGTTTTCTATGTTAATTATATTAAAAATTTACTGGTGGGATATATGTACGATGAATAATCCCATATATATCTATGTTAAGGGATTTGCTGATCATTCATTGTTAAAATTAATGATAATTTTTTCCGACGTAATTATGTATATTGAATGATACCAATTTTCCTAGAAACAAAAAAATATATATGTATACAAGTTAACTTATTTTTTTCTCATTGAACATTATAGGCGGAAAAAGATAAGGAGATTGATGAAGACGGCTTTCCCATCAACGACTGGTTTGTCAGATATTGTGAAAGTGTATCAACCATTTCGGAAAGTGTGCACCCCATGTAAGTATTAACTTATTTCAATACTTTAATTAAAAATATAAATTATTTTCAGTGATATTCCGAAGTTGGAACAAGGAAATAATTTACAAATTCATGTTTATTTTTTTTTTTTTGGATTTGAAACAGAAATTTTCCCCATTTATAAAAGTAAGCACACTCTGCTTATAAAGAAATAAAATAAAAAACTTTAATATGCTTTTGCATGAAAAGAAGTGTATTCATAAATATTGTAAAAATTGCTTGATGGGTTTAAGCACGTCAGATTACTTTAGATACTCATATCAAAAGATGCTTACAAAATGAACCTCGGAGAATTCGACTTCCAACGAATAATGTGAAATATTTAAAATTCAATTCATTTCACAAAATGTTTTTTCAGCCATTTTTTGTATATGAAGATTTTAAAAGTTTAACTCGAGAGGTTTCATCATTTGAACCAAATAATACGAATTGTTTTTCTGTTAAGAAACAAATCCATAAACCGATAGCATATTCCTTTGTTCTAATTGATGAAAAGAAGCACGTGGTTTTTCACAAATTTTACTGTGGTATAGACACTGTTTAACACTTTACACATTGTTTACAAAATATTTCAAAAGCAGTTATAAAGTACGTGGAAAAAATGAACCTATGGATGGAAATAAAGTTATAAATCCAGAAAAATGTCACTTGTGTGGAAAATATTTTTCAAAATGAGACATTCGCCTAATTAACCATGATTATATGTCCGGTAAAGTTTTAGGACAAGCTTGACAAGGTTGTAACCTAAATTATAAGTTTACTAAGTGTTTGGAAGTTGTTATGCATTCGTTTAAATCTTATGACTCACATCTAATTTGAATAGAAATGTCTAGTGAGTTCGGGGAAAAAATTAACAATTTTACCTGTTAATTCACGAAAATGCACATCCTTTAGTTTAGACAATATAAGATTTTTATATAGCTTCTTATTTCTTCCTTCTAAACTTAGCGATCTTGTTGAAAACTTAAGGATAAGTAATTGCGATTTGTCCATATTTAATTCATTTTTTTTTAATCTTATAAGTTTAGGAAACACTTAGAAAAGGAGTGTTTCCATACAGTTATTTCGATTCTATTTCTGTTTTAGAAGAAAAGAAACTCCCACCAAGGCATGCGTTTTTTAATGATATAAGTAGTGAAGATGTTTCAGAAGATTATATAGATGGGCAAAATTTATATTTCACAAATATAATATTTCACCATTTTAAGAAATTATAAAATAATGAAAGACTTTCACAATTTTAAGTGAAAGTTATATGATAGTAATCAACAGTTTAGAGAGAAATACACTACACTATTGTGACGTGTATGGCACGTGGCGTGACTGTAACCACTGTAACTTCGATCTAAGCTCGTTGTCATGGATACATCGTTGTGTCATGGCTGCTGTTCCATTACTTAATAAATATCTTGTTCTCGTCATTGCGCATCTTATTATTACATGGTGCCGAAACCAGGTTAAAATGTAGGTCTTAGTGTGACATTTTCTGGTTTGAAATGTCTATTTTGTTTGCCGTCAATGTGAAATAGCGAACCTGAATCAACTATGTCAACGAGAATGCCAAGTCCTCTCGCGTTGGCGGTAGACGCACCAAGTCCTCTCGCGTTGGCGGTAGACGCAAGTCATGGAAAAACTGGCTCCAACAGTTCAAGTGGTATTCAACTTGTGTGGAATTGGAAAAGAAGCAAGAAGATGTTAAAATTGCAATTTTCATGACAGCTATCGGGCCGGAGGTAGTGGAAATTTTCAACACTTTCCCGGAAGAAAAACGAAAAACCCTTAAAGACGTCGAAGCAGAATTTGAAAGCCATTTCACGCCAACGATTAACCTAACGTATGAGCGGTTTATATTCAACCAAGTTGTTCAAAATTCTGGTCAAAAGTTTGATGATTTTTACACTGAACTGCTACAGAAGTCAAGATCTTGTAAATTCGGTACACTAAAAGACAGCCCTGTCCTTGACAGAATTGTCATTGGCGGATACCACGACATGGAAAAAGAAAACATTATCACTATATCGACCTAAGCCTCAAAACTCAGGAATCAAGGGTAAATATTTTTTCTTTTCACTTACGGCAAACGCTAAAAATAAAATTAATCGCAATGTTAACTGTTAATTGTAAACTAAACTTAAACTAAATTTTTCATTTTATATTTCAGAAAATATTTGCTGTACTAATGGCCCTCTGGTGGGAATTTGGACAAGTTAAAGTGTCCCCTTTGCCAATCATCCAATAGACCAATACGATTGAATGGAATGAGACATCACATAAAATCTAAACATCCAGCAGTTAACATTGACCATGTATGCGCATATTGTATATTCCGAAACATTAGAAAGCCCCAACACATAGATAATACAAAAGTATTAAATTATAAAAAATTGCACTCACTACGTGCTATGTTTAGGACAAATTTTAATAAATAACCAAATTGATCCCGACACAACATGCTCATTAAGTTTAAATTTAACCGGTACCAGTTGCTTCTTCAACTGTGTACTTAAAACAATGAGCTACTCCACAAACTTTAAAAAGGCATTAGAACTTCAAAAACAAGCAAGTCTAGACACGCCCATACTAACACTCGCGAAAAATTACAAAGACTCAAAAAACGAATGCATAACACCTCAGGAAAGCGCGGACTTAATAGAAAGATGGTGCGAATTTCAGAATATAGACCCCCGTACCTTCACACTTCACATGATCGAAGTCATGGACAAAGGACATAAGAAAAAAAATACACTTTACCTCAACGGAGAACCAAACTCAGGGAAAACGTTCATTACACTATCCATGCAAAAAGCGGCCGTATATTACGGAATGGTAGTACAAGGTACTGGTAAAAATAATTGGGGCACAGAATGCTCATACATGCAATTTTACAACTGCATAATATTTCCTAAAAATTGGAAACGGTATCCCGACGTCATGCTACCCACCAAAGAAAAAATAACAAGAACAACTGAAGGTAAATAACATTTAAAATAACTCTTCAATCGTTAAAAAAATAGGATACGGTCGAAGGACACTCATTTAAACAAAATATTTAATATTTCCTTCACTTTACAGAAATTCAAGCAATAGATACCCCCCCCCCCCCCCCCAAAAAAAAAAAACAGAACAAGAGATGCCATACACTGGACACTAACTATTTGGAAATAGAATATTTCTGCGAGTGATCCAACATCAAATGATTTCCATGCTGGTACACACCTGAAGAATACATCTGATGAAAGTTTTAGAATATTGAACTATTTCCAGAAAAACCAAGAATGTATATATGTATATAATTTTAAGACCACAATAAAGGTCATAACACAAACTCATAAAATTGTATTTATTGTCAAATGAATATAAGCACACAGCCATCTTTTTATTTTAATTTAAAATAATAATTAAAATCAGTTTTTAATATTCATAAGAATAATCTCTTAAGCATCAAAAGTTACAACTCTGTGAAACCGAAAAAGTGGTCTGTCAACAAAAGGAGATATTCAAAATCTGATATAAAGAGAGAGATGGAATAAAGATACGCATCTGAAGACCATTCGAAATTATTAAAAATGTTCGAATATATTCCTTATGAACAGGTAATTAACTAATTGAACTGACAATTAAAATCAATTTAACAAACAATAATTAACTTTAACTAATCACTTCAATAAAAACTTATCGAATATAACTACGTAAATTAAAACAGAAATGGTTATATACCCATACCTACCAGCCTTACATTGGTTTCATTTCAAAAATAATGAATATCAAATTAACCAACAGTCATTAAACTGATATGGATTATTACCGACTCAATTATTACTCTCCGATTACTGATATCGACTCAAGATGACATAACTGTCATCAAAACACTCATAAAAGACACACAATCACAATCAGAAGCACAACGTATGACACAGCACCATAACCCGGAATTTATCGACGTTTTCTGCAAACGCAGTTATTCGACCAACTTCAAAAAGGCTTTGGAGTTAGAAAAAAAGCAAGCCTAGACACACCTCTACTCACACTTGCTCTTCAATACGAAGACAAGAAAAATCAATACATCACCCCATGCGATAGCGCTATCATCATGGAGAGATGGTGTAAATTTCAGGGCATAAGCCTTGCCACCTTCACGCTTCAGACGAGAGAGGTGATGGACAGAGCACACAAGAAAAAACACACACACTATACTTGAACGGGGAGCCAACTAGCGGTAAAACATTTATACCACATCTTTACAAAAAGCAGCAAGATATTACGGTGGAATGGTCACACCTCACAGGGAACCTTTGTGTGGCAGGATTGCCTTAACAAACGGTTAATTGTCATTAACGAACCTTTCTTTGACCCTGCAATTATCGAATCTCTCAACTGCGTGTTGGAAGAGACGGGGACCACTGTCCATAAAAAAATGAGCGAGGACGAGTACTTAAGATAACACCTGCCGTAATGACACCCAACACGTACGTATGGAACAGCGCTCCATGGTCAAAAACGGCAATCGAGGCAAGATGCATCAAAATTTATACTAAGACCACACCTGTCGTAATGACATCCAACACGTACGTATGGAACAGCGCTCCATGGTCAAAAATGGCAATCGAGGCAAGATGCATCAAAATTTACGACAATCTAAAAGCATGCGCTCGCGATTTCATCGAGCACATTACTAAAGACCTACACCCACAATGGATCAATATTCTCGCCGAAAAATACCTAACAACAGAGCAGAAATTCCTGTTCAACCACCAAATTCTACAAACAAGGCAAACCACAAAGAAAAGACTCTTGTACAATCACCAATCACCAAAAACAAAGCGACGCAGACGGACAACGGATATGACCACACCGAAGACAAAGAAGAAGAACCAGGAAATTCGGGACTCATTGACTTAGACTTCGACGAAATATAGATGGTCGATAAAAATAGTAAGTGAATTAACCCGTTGCATTTCAAACCCCTTTGTACAGCAACTTAAAAGCCTCTGCCAAATAAAAACTTGACTAACAAGCAGCAAGATTGGTTTAACCATTCCGTTGCAATGTTGAGACTCAAATTACTGAACTAAAGTTAGTTAAAATATGCATGATTTAAAAGCAAGTAAAATGAAACCAAACCTATAAATAATTACGTGTATATATTGGTACTGATGCACATTAAATCTGCGTAGTCCAAAGATATGACGTCACGTACAATATCTCTATTAAGTTGGGTTAAGTGTCAGTTCAAATATATTCCTCGTCACTTGCCTCGGTTCTAAATCACGAGTTCCGTTGCCAAAATAGCCATCCTATACCTCTAGTTTGAAGTTTACTCAGAAAGAGCCAAACTTTAACCGATTATTCGACCACCATTATATAGCAATAGTTGAAACTTCTCTAGAGAAAAGAAACCGTGAATTGCAAAATACTGAGCTTCACCATTAAAAAATGAGGTTCAGTTCATAATTAATTGCACCTTGGTGTCTCTGTCTAGTGAATACTCGAACGACTAGCAACAAATATATAGTGGTCTTACTATTATGTTGTAATGTAAAGACGTTTTTAAATATATATAAACCAATTATGTTTTAGGGAAATATAGATTGCCGATAAAAAAAAATAGAATGTGAATTAAACCGTTGCATTTCAAACCCCTTTGTACAGCAACTTAAAAGCCTCTGCCAAGTAAATACTTGACTAACAAGCAACAAGATTGGTTTAACCATTCCGTTGCAATGTTGAGACTCAAATTACTGAACTAAAGTTAGTTAAAATGCGCATGATTCAAAAGTAAGTAAAATGAAACCAAACCATCAAGATAAGATTTAGGTTAGGTTTGAATTATCGTCGCACTAGAGCTACACGAGAGCTATTTTCAAGATAAGAAAATGGATTCTTGAATCAAACATGAAACAAAATAATATACTTTTAAATTTTCCGAAGTTAGTTAAAATACATATGATTCAAAAAGAAAGAAAAAACTGTCGCTACGTTAGTAAATTCATTGCACTTCAAACTATTACGAACAGCAATTTTTAAATACTCTTCCAAGTAAAAACTTGACTAACACAGCAACATTGGATTAACCATTCCGTTGACGAATGTTAAGACTTAGATAACCAAAGTTAGTTAAAATACACATGATTAACAAGCAAGAAAAGTTGCCGATAAAAATACAGCATTTGTGAATCAATTCGCCGAGTTTCAAACCACTTTGGACAGCAACTTAAAAGTCTCTGCCAAGTAAAAACTTGACTAACAAGCAAAAGATTGGATTCACCATTCCGTTGCAATGTTGAGACTCAAATCGCTAAACCAACTGGTAGTTTAAAAAAAAAACCACATGATTCAAAAGTAGGAAAAATGAAACCATACCATCAAAACAAAAATGGATACAAGAGAATATACTTTGAAACTTTCAACCACGACTCTATCTGCATTTAAGTTGCTGTGAAGACGATGTACAACTTTAAAGCATAGCATATTAGATTGTTGAATATTCTCAGCAAAATAAGGGATATTATTTGAATAACGAGAGTAACGACCAGCAAGAGATATCAACGACAACTTTCTCCGAACGCGACGAAGGGGCAAGTGGTGGCGAGAAGCGTACGGGAAATAACAAAAATAGATAGTTCACTTATCGGAGAAATTATCTAAATACAATCCAAGTGCGTCACTCGAATACGCAGAAGGTTCTAGCTTGTTTATATTATTATCAGCAGATATTGGAGACTCTTTCACGGCTGACACTTTTGTTGCTTACTCATCGGAATTTCGATTCGATAAGCAATAGTTAGGATAGTTTGAATTATCGTTGCACTGAGCTACAGTGGCTACTAGCTGCTGCCGTCGTAATTTAGAACCCCAGTCAGGTTATGTTATGTTATGTTTGAATTATCGTCGCACTAGAGCTACACGAGGGCTATTGGCGACGGGCGTCGTATTTTAGAACCACAGTCAGGTGACGAGCCAACACCTGAATAGGCACCCAACGCAATCGTTAAGGGCGACATCGTACGCAGCGTTAGGACTTTGAAGGATATTTAACGTGCACTCCCTTACACGGGGTATTATTTGTCGGACATTTTTGGCTGCATGGGCCGTTTATAGGTCGGCAGCTATTTTGGCGATGCCCGGGGTAGGCACCCAGCGCAACCGTACGCAGTGTTGGAAGGAACTTTGAAGCATATTTAGCTTGCACCTCTTCTGCACGGGGTATTATTATTCGTCGTACATGTTTAACTGCAAGGGGCAGTTTATAGATCGGCAGTTATTTTGGCGATGTCTGGACCCGAATCTGGGACCTTCCGCATGCAAGGCGCACGCTTTAACCATCTGGACTCCCCGGCTCCAGACAAACGATCTACAGCAAAGATTACGAAATTATGTCAATGGCTATTATAAGTTGTATCAGTGATGAAAAAAAATCTCCTCTCATAGGTATTGTAAGGGAACTTTAACCTCAGCCAAATACTAACTAAAATTCTAGTTATTTTGTGATTTTTCAATTTTTTTTTAAAAAAATAAACCCCAGTGAGGAATAAAAGCCCCTCTCAGAGGTTGGATTGGGGTATTTTAACTTCAGTCAACTACCAATTAAAATTCCAGTTTTATATTTTTTCAAAAAATTTATGGAAAAAAAAAACAGTAACTTGGCATTTATTTTACATTAAAAAAAATAGTTACGGTGTGGCTCGTAGCGTTCAGCCTCTACACCACAGAAATTAGTTTCTGCTCTCATCCAGCTATTTATAAAAAGATAGTGGATGACAAACGAAATCATAAAAGAAACGTCGCACATATGGGGTTAATGCACATTAAATCTGTGTCCCTAACGCTGTGCAATATTACTATTAAGGGGGTCCGATATCTCAAAATCGCGAAAAAGTAAAAAAAAAAATGAATAATGTTTGGATATTTCTTAATATTTTAGAAGAAACCGCTTTAAAAAATACGCATTAGTTTTTTAGTTACGGATATTTTAATAGAACACACTTTACTAAATGTACCACTAAATGCAAACTTAAAACGCTCATATCTCTGTTCGCGTTTTTTTTTTTTTTTTTTCAATTTTAAGGTTATTAAAAATGCTAAGGCTTTTTTAATATTATAAGTACATTAATAATTTTTTCTTCCATAGACAAATGAATATATCTTAAACAGAAGTATGCATTTGGATTTTTGATATCTGTCACACAATTTTTTTTTTTTTTAAATCTTAAAGTTGAAATTTCCTTTTTTTCCTGCATTTTTTTTTAGCAAAATTGCTACGAATATTTTTTTTTTAAGTTGTTCCATTTAATCAAAATATAAATGCATACTTTTGTTTGAATTATTTTACAAATGTTGTATAAAAATGTGTGTTTAAAAGTATTGAAAAATAAAGAAAGGAGTAGGGATTTTTAAATTGTTAAAAATTTAACAAAAAATTAATTTTTTAAAAAACCCAACAGACTTTAAATTTTAAAAAGATTTTAAAAGAAATTTTATAAAATTTTAATAGCTGAATTGTGTTTTAATACATGCTTAACAAGTGGGAAAAAAATGGAATGAGTAAGTACAAAAATGAAAAATAAAAAATTGCCTGAGGTATCATACCCCCTTAAATTACGCTGGGTGCCCGCTCAGATGTCACCCTCATCAGTTTACTGCATTTAAGTCACTAGTTCTTTGTCAATAGCCATCATATAATAAATTCAGAAAACGTAAAAAAATATATTGAATTTTCGAAAGAAAAGACATTAAATAGCCTTATTTAACCCTCTTCAGTCCCAGTGATGCCATTTGGCATCATCACTTTCAATATTTTTTTTTTCAAAATGTTTATGTCCCGCTATGACATCCAAACACACATCATTCGATTCTTCACACTTTGTTCTATCAGACAAAATTTTACTTTAATCTCAATAGAAGTCAGAACTACTATTTTTTTTATTTAGAAAATAGTCAACAAGCTTTTCTCCTGATTTTTGATAAGTTCACTTCAGTTCCACATATTTAAAACACAATTTAAATTATTTTGGTTAAAATAATTACTAATTTTTTTTAATTATATGGTCAGATACCTTAAAATATAAAACTCGAAGTGTTTTTATGTACTATATATGTTTTTATTTTGTTGTTTTCCACAGTTAAAGAATTTTGGCATTGTTTCAAAAACCATATAAAAAATTTAAATGGATTGTTTTTTCTTGTGGATTTCGAATATTTGATCTAAAATAAGCTTATTTTGCGAATATCAGATGTTTCTGTAGTGCAGTAAATTTTTGGGACTGAAAAGGTTAAAGCGTAATTGTTTAATAAAGAATTAATACTTTGTTTGGCGGTCTTTTTTCCCTCCCTCTTAAGGGGTCATAGGAGTCTTAAAAATGTGCAAAGAAGGTACTACAAAACATAGTTTGATCTTTCATGTCATTTTTGAACTACTGAATGTATAAGTATAATTTTCTTATATGTAATTCTAGAAGATTTATTTACTATAAAACAAGTTTTAAAATTTATGAAACTTTAGCAAAAACTAAAATAAATGATATTAAACATGAAGGTACTTGAACACACTGTGATTAGGCTTGAGCGGCAAATTGTGAGGTCAAAATTGAAAAAATGAATAAGAAAATGACTTTATATTGTACAAATATGTACAAACAAAGACTTATACCTAAATTCTCAGCTCAATTTTAATTAGAAATTATTTTTTAAAATATTTAAAATCAAAATTTTTAAATTTTTATTAATTTTTTTAGAAAAAAGTTCTTAAAATAATTTCTAATTAAAATTGAGCTGAGAATTTAGGTATAAGTCCTAGTTTGTACATATTTGTACAATATAAAATCATTTTCTTGGTCATTTGCTCAATTTTGACCTCACAATTTGCCGCGCAAGCCTAATCACAGTGTGTTCAAGTACCTTCATGTTTAATATAATTTATTTTAGTTTTGGCCAAAGTTTCATAAATTTTAAAACTTGTTTTATAATAAATAAATCTTGTAGAATTACATATAAAAAAATTATACTCATTTATTGAGTAGTTAAAAAATTACAAGAGAGATCAAACTATGCTATGTTGTATCTTCTTTGCACATTTTAAGACTCCTGTGACCCCTTAAGCATAAATGTTGTACGGAAACAAACTAAGATTACCATTTATGTTACACCCTTTCTTGTTTATCGTTTACGAATGACGTTAATGGCACGTACATTATCCGTTAGGTTGATTCCGCTTAATCAGTTATAAGTACAGATAATTGGAATTTCATTTGAGCTTACGATCTGATAAATTTAGTTATTTTCGCAAATTACAGTGAAACGAACCAGCCATTTACATAATTTCGTAATCTTTGCTATAGATTGTTAGTCTGGAGCCGGGGAGTCTAGTTGGTTAAAGCGTTCGCCTTGCATGCAGAAGGTCCCAGATTCGGGTCCGGACATCGCCAAAATAACTGCCGATCTATAAACGGCCCGTGCAGTTAAACATATCCGACGAATAATACCCCGTGCAGAGGAGGTGCACGTTAAATATGTTTCAAAGTTAATTCCAACGTTGGGTGAAGTTGAGTTAATGAATGACAAATTTTCGAAGAAAGATTTCTGTTCTTGGCTTCTTGTAGCTGCCTTTAGCAAAACTAATTCATGTTTTTTTTTTTAATATATTCAACTAACCCCTACGTTACCGATTGAGTTGATTTGAACTTATAATGTCACAATAGAGAGGACCTATAAACGACTCGTGCAACCAAATAATGTCCGACGAATAATACATTGTGTAGAGGGAGTTTACGTTAAATATGTTCCTCCAAAGACCAAAGCTGCGTACGATGTCACCCTAGTTGTGTTGGGCGCATAGTTAGTTATTGTATCGACACTTAACCGTGGTTCCAAATTATGAATCCCGTCGCCAATAACCCTTGTGTATTTCTAGTGCGATGATATTTCAAACAACCTTAACATCGCAATAGAGCTACTCGAGGGCTATTGGCGACGGGCTCGTGTAGCTCTAGTGCGACGATATTTCAAACTACCTTAATGTCGCAATAGACCTGCACGGGGGCTATTGTTATGGGCGTCGTAAATTAGAACCACAGTCAAGTGACGGGCTGGTACCTGAGTAGGCACTCAGCGCATCCGTTAAGGACGACATCGTACGCAGCGTTGGGATATACACAACAGATTGAAACAGATTTAACGTGCACTCCCTCCGCATACCCGCTTCCCCTGTGCACTCCCTCTTATTATTCTTCGGAAATTTTTGGCTGCATGGGCCGTTTATAGGCCGGCAGTTATTTTGGCGGTGACCGGACGTGAACTTGGGACCTTTTCCTGCGACCTTGCAAGGCGAACGCCTTAATCGACTGGGCTCTCCAGACCCCATATAACCCTAGTGTGACGCTAAAACAATTCAAATATTAAGCAATCTAATAGTTGGCAGTTAAGGTAGGCGAGTACTCAAAATTCTAAAATTTTTACTATTACTTTAATCTTTTCCAAATTTGGCATAGTGATTTCAAATATAATGAACAATGCTTTTTGGGCAATTTTTTTTTATTTAAATATAATTGATTTATTTTAAACGGTGTTTTTTAACTTAAAAAAGGGGGTTACGCTAACACGCCTAGCATAAAAAGTTTGACATTAATATACCTGAAATTGTTTACAGATGCTATTTCAATATGTGTCTGTGCCATGAACCTCTAACATCTGGTGTAAATATACAAATTTTTTTTTAATGTTCCAGTGTAAATTAACCGAAAAAAAATTTTTGGTGGTTAATTTATAACATTTTTCTTGATAACTTCTTTTCTTGTAATTTGTATGTAACTCTAGAGTGTCATTGCATGCATCAGTTCAAAACGAAGAATTAAACACATATAATTAATGTTTATAGGATGAAAATTCAATGTGGTAGACTTGTTAGCGCAAATCTCTTTTTCTCTCTTTCCCCCTTTTTAGTAAAAAACACCGTTTAAAATAAATAAATTATATTTAAATAAAAAAAATGTAAAATAGTATTATTCATTATGTGTATTTGAAATCACTATGCCAAATTTGAAAAAGATTAAGGTAATAGTAAAAATTTTAGAATTTTGGGTACTCGCCTACCTTAAGCAATGCTATTCAATACTTATTTGTGAAGAAAATTCGTTACCAGTCAACGCATTGCATTCTCAACTGATATCAACTCTGTAAACAAATCCTAGAATTTCGCTGATCCGATAAGAGCTAAGGGCATATTTGATTTCTCGCAGATTTGCCCTTGCTGGTTGATTGATATTTTCAAATTCTAGACCCGCTAAGCTGCTAAAACTTTAAGCCATTTGCATAGTAAATTTTTTTAAATTACAAAAAAAAATTATTATAAAATCTATCTCCTCTTTTTTGTTTTAAAACAATACACCTGTCGATTACGTCATCGAAACTTGTACTATTTTCTCCATCTATTGACGATTTGACAATAATCGGTTTTATATAAAAGAGGAAAAATTCGTTACATGGAAGAATCAGGATTTGTTTCCAAAACGAACATCCCTTAAATGTTATTGTCATAACCACATTTAAGGGATGTACATTTTTTAAACATATGGTAATAGGAAAGAGACAACTAAAGGGGGAATGAGTCACCAAACCAAAGTGCCTTGTGAATCCAATGGAGAAAAAAACTAGTTTCTTAACCACATTTCTCCAGCTGTATTAAATATTTTTAAAAACGGGTTTTTCATGTGATAAATGTGGCTGACTTACAAGTCTCGACAACCCCACTTATTGAAATTGGTTAGATTTTTTTTAAAAATTACAATAAATAATTTTACTCAAAATATTAGAAACACTTTTAAAAAGAGGAATTATACAGACTTGTAAGTTACCTACATTCATCATAAAAAAAAACCGTTTGTAAAATTATTCAATACAGACTGAGAAATGGGACTTATAAAATAATTTTTTCCCGTGTACAAATACATGATCTTAACAATTAGTCTTAAATCATGTGAAGGCACTGTGTATTTAAATTTATTTAAATAACTTTTTAATGTAGTCATTAGACGGCATCAGAGACCGATCATATTGACATATTATGCCATGCTCTATCATATTTTACATGCATAATTTTTATTGACATGACTCGGGGATTTGTAAAAGTATCATTAGCTATGGTATGGTACATATATATTCCAGCTTGTGTATACTTGTTCTGGGAACCGCTTATAAGCTTTCGTCAAATGTGACACACAGAAATAGTTTTTACAAGCACAAGAGACACACAAAGAAAGGACAACACAAATACTTAGACAAATAACAATATTTATTGACGGTCACAAAAATCCATGCCTGACCGTCAATAAATGTTATTTGTCTATGTATGTGTGTTGTCTGGATCTATGTATCTATGTATCTCTGTTGTTTGGAGCTGCCGGGATTCGAACCCTACCTCAGCAGCTCCAAATGCTAGCATCCGAACGATTGAGCCACCGGGGAGGCTTATAAAAGTAATAAGGGATATAATAATTATGGTTACTAACTTTTGAAAAATTGGTGGCACTGGGTTAATATAGAAGGAAGGAAGACATAAAACCCTAATATGCATCTGCGATGGCTTTCAAAAAACAACATAGTTCAGTATAAGCTTAACTATGCTTTTAAAAAAATTCATAATTAAAATCATATAGGCACAATAAAATAAATAGAATGGAGACTGGTAGGATTAAATTACTTGAAACATATCAATTATTTATTCAAGTTATTAATTTAGTTTCTGAAGGCAATGAACAAGTATTAAACAAATTAAACATTTTCAACTTCAGTTGTTTTCTAAAAAGTTTTATTTAAATTTTTCTGCCCAATGGCATCACGAAAGGGAAAAACTGGTCGGATTTGAGCGAAAGTGGTGTATTTTTTCCCTTAAAACGTTCGAAAACGATAGAAGGAATGGTCCGATTCGAAAAATTCTTAGCCTTTGTTTGTTCTGGAGATGAGATGAATTTTTGTGCCAAATTTCGTGATGATCTGTTGCGTGGTTCTTAAGTTTTTGCGTCCTATACAAGCAGACAAACAGAAGTCGCCTTTTATGTATATAGATTGTAGTTAAAGCAAGTGAAATTTTTTTCTTTCATCAGAAATTTAGTTACTAATTAATGATTCAACCATTACACGTCAGTGCGCCAACCCCCCCCCCCCCCCACACACACACTCCCTCAAAAAAATCATGAAAAGTGAAAACCACTGCGGCTCGTGTTTGTCCGAAAATGACTTCCATGTTCCTTGCCATGGATTCAATGGCTCACTTAAACGCGCCTCATGTGAACGTGATTATAAATAGCCGGTAAAATGCCACCTATTTCCCAGCACATGCGAATGATGTGAACGGGCCATGACAGGATGTTCGCTCAAGTGTAGTCTTCATTACTTAACCAACCAAGGGCGTTAAGGACGCGCTGGGAAACAGCCGGCGTTTAGCTGGCTAGTGAAACAATTTTATGGCCGAGTAACTGACACCAAGGCCCCGTTCTCATGCATAGAAAACGCCAGCTAATCGCCGGCGTTTGGGGGAAAAAATTCATCTGTAGGGAAAATTGCGGGTGCGAAAATGTACCCACTCCCTGAGTCGTAGCGATTTCACTACCACCCCCATGATGCATTTCGGCCTTGGCATGGTATGGTAGGTACATATATATTCTAGCTTGTGTGCTCGGCTTTGGAGTTTAGAATGAAGATGCAGCAGTGGTTTCTGCTGTTACTTCGTTTTTAACTAGTATAAGAAGGTCCCAAATTACCTTCTAATGTGTATCTAGAGCAGGGTTGGCACTGATTAAATTTGATTTTTTTCATAAACAACTTATTTTTTAACAAAAGTTTTGAATTGTTTAGAATTTTTGTTTCAGGTGTTTGGGTGTGTTTGTTTTGTAAATTAGTTTTATTTCTCATAGGATTACTCAAATCATTTTTCATCATTATTGACAATGAAAACTATAACTTAGAAAATATAAACTTCAAAAAAAAAAAAAATGTTAAGTCAATATTAAAGAATTGAAGGTTTGGCATACTTAAAATAAACCTGATTATGTTTTTTTAATGAATTTTTATTAAAGTTTTCCTTGTATTTCATTATTAGGTGTTTCAAATTTTATTTTGTAGATAAATTCTACTTTCCATAAAAGAATTCAAAAAATTTCAGCATCACAATTATATTAGAGAGAATATTTTTAGTTGCAATTAACCAGATGCATGTTTTTAATTAAAATGTTGCCCCTTATTTTGAAATCAATCAGTATTGCATGCTATAAAACTTTTCTTTAGTCTGAAAAAAATCATGAAGTATGATTTGTATTTTTTGATATTAATTACATTTATATCGCCACTTGCAATATTCTAAAATTATTTTATTTATTCGCATCAACCTCCTACTTTCTTCATCATCAATAAAATCGATAGATGTCAGTCCACGAATTTTTAGTAAAAGAATTGTTTTTAGTTATTCTTGCGACGACATCACTAACAAAGTAACTTTAAAAAAGAATACACAGTACAGAAACCATCTCGAGTCTCGAGTATCAAATCAAAACAAACAAACAATACCCCTACAGGATGTAAAGTACCACATACGTCATTTCCGGAACGCCGGCGTTTTCATGTGAACGGGATTATAAGGCTTCACAAAATAGCCAGCTAAACGCCGGCGATTTCACAGGCCATGTGAACGCGCCTCAAATATTCCGTTCATCAAAAAGCCGCATGCAGAGCGTGAAGCCCGTTTTCGCTACCGCAATATTCCCTAAGAGGGATTTTTCCCCCTGATAGCCGGTGAATCATCGGTGTTTGCTGGCCCTTTATAGCTGTTTGAACTGTTGATAAGCTCGCTCCTGTGAAGCAATAAATCAGCTACAAAACCTACACTCCAAAAAACCCAAACAATAACAATATTCGAATTTCGAAGTAATTCTTCTGTATTTTATTATACCAATCTAAGATACCAAAATGACAAATTAAAAATACTTCCAAGAAAATTAACCATGGTGAAGTGTCAGAGGTAAGTTAAACTTAATTATTATAATCAGTTATAAATAGATTTCTTATACATCTTCAACCCGATTTTATTTCAAGAAACACATTGTATTGGAATTTTAAAATACTTTTCTTGCAAAATTTAAATTTCCAATTAAAAAAAAACAATTTTGCATTAGGAAATTATGTGGTATCGGCCAAAGCCTAGTAAAGCCATTTGATTTTTTTTTACAGATTTAGTATACATAACTCAATAATTATTTACCCTATACAATATTGTAATAAATATTCACCACAGACAATATTCTAATCATTATTTATGTTTAGGAGGATGGGATCACTTAAATAATAATACTAAACAAGAGAAAAAATAACAAAGGAAGATTTATCTATTTATAGAAGATTCAAGAAAATTATTAGTTTTTGCTTATAAAAGTTTGAATTAGAACTAGCCTAAGGCCCTGTTTGGCGAATTTCTTTTTGAGGTGTTAGTGTGTTTCCTGTTTAGCGTAAAATGTTGTGTGGAGGCGGTGTAAGTGACAGATTCTGTAACAAACGAACTTGTTTTTTTACCACCCCTGGTAAATACCATGGTAAAAACCAATATTTACAGTCCTGGGGAAAACTCAATTATTGAAACAACAATTAATTACTAAATATTATTTAATGATACCAATTAAAATAATTTTAAATTTGTATTTTAATAAATATTAATTGTTGCCATAATATTTTTATAAATAGATAAATCTTCCTTTGTTATTTTTTCTCTTGTTTAGTATTATTATTTAAGTGTTCCCATCTTCATAAACATAAATAATGATTAGAATATTGTCTGGGGTGAATATTTATTACAATATTGTATAGGGTAAATAATTATTGAGTTATGTACACTAAATCTGTAAAAAAAAATCAAATGGCTTTACTAGGCTTTGGCCAATACCACATTATTTCCTCCTTCAAAATTGTTTTTTTTTTTTTTTTGGTTGGAAATTTAAATTTTGCAAGAAAAGTATTTTAAAATTCCAATATAATGTGTTTCTTGACTTAAGTCTGGCAAAATCTTACATGATGTTAGTTATCAAGGATTTCCATACCGTATTTCAAAATTCAGGAGCTTTGAAAAAAAAAACTACCATATATATGCCAAAAGAGAAATTAAATAAAAAAAATACCAATTTTGAAATTTTTTTTGTGAGATTATGGGAGGGTTAACTATATTTGTTTGGATAGCAGATCATTGCAGTTTATATTTCTTGAGACTTAACATGTTTTAATTTTTAGGACTGATGAAGATTTTGCTGCTCTAATGAGACTTTTTAAAAAAGAAAAGCATGAGTTCATTCACAAAGACTTCAAAACTTCGAATTATGAAAGACCTGAACGTGGTATTTCTTAAATTTCATTTAAACTTTACTTTTAAACAAAATTATATAAAAAATTAGTGTGTTCTAAATTTTTTATAGCATTTTATTTATTTTAACTGCACATTGCAGAACAATGACAATGCACATCATAAAGTAAATCAGAACCGTATAACCACACAAAAAAAACATTACTATTTAAAAGCAAAATTACCATGTTTTTATTTTGTAGTAAGTGTACATTTAAAAGCATTAATCCCATCTTCTCATAAACATTATTGAAGTTATTTTTATTTATGCAAAAAATGTATACAGGGGGGCCCAAAAGTAAGCTAACAGTTAATGTAGCCCCAAATGTACCATTGGTGAGAACTTTGAGTTATTTAGAACAGGTATTCGACATGTCGTGCTTAGTTTTATTGGTTGGCTAAAATTAAGCCGTACTACAGTGTATCGGATTCAAAAAGTAGCAATTTGTGGACCTAGGTGTTGTATTGATTTAGCTTCAGTTTATTTGTTTGATGCTCGATAAATAAACAAATAATGCCTCCACGTACGTAACTTCGAATCCCGCCATCTTCCAGCTATCCTATAAAATAATTTATGCTGGTGGAAAATTTGTGCAACAGATGAACTTTAACCCTTTCACTTCTAAAGCGGCCCAAGCGGCCGTACAACTGACTGAACAACCAGGCATGCTTTCAAAAAATAACTGTTGCTGTATAAATAACTGTATGCACAACTAACAGTAAGCCTACTAAGCCTTTTTTCTACCTTGTATATAGTTAGACTGATTAGAATTTAAATAAAACAAATAGTGATTTCTGGTTACATTAAAAGGAAAAAATAATTTTAACATAATTCAAATTAATCAAATTACTAAACACTTTGTAGAAAACAAGACAAAGTTAGTTTAGCAATTAGGTAATTTAGTGTATTTTTACTGATTATTTTCTTTTTTTACCATAGACATTCATTTCTTTATTTTAACAGACATATATTGCTTTAATTTAACTGCTAAGAAACACAATTATTATTATAAATTCAAGTAAAAAAATTCGCAGATGTCGCTAAACAAAATAACATATGTGTAAGTACATTAGCATTTTAAAATGTATTAAACTTTTAAATCACCTAAAATGAATTATAAAGAATTTTACAGTTTCGGACATTCCTCCAATGCCAGTGGAGCTTTTTCGAAATGACCCTATTCCTGAAAAAAGGAATTTATTTTTCAAAGTAAGTTTTTGTCTTTATACAAAGTCTATGCATTGTTTATCGTGCATTATGACTAAAAATATTTGGATTATGTATTTTGGAATTAAATTGATAGTTTTATGCATTTTGTTACATATCTTGGTACTTGTGTTTAAACTATATCTCGGCAGAGGTTGCGCTAATGTGCCAATAAAGATAAATCCTTTTGTTTGCACCCAGTTATCTCTTAGATTCCTTGTTAACTTGGGAGCACAGGCAGTAAAGTGCTTGCCTTTCATGCGAAAGGTCCCAGATTTGAGCCTGGGCATTGCCAAAGTAACTGCCAACCTATTAAAAGTCATGAGAATAATTCCCTGTGTAGAGGGAATGTATGTTAATAAGCTTGAAGTCACGACGCTGTGTACAATATAACCCTTAATTGTGTTGGGTGTCTACTCAGGTGTCGACTCTCTTAACTGTGGTTCTAATTATCGAAGCTTGCCACCAATAGCCATTATGTATCTCTAGTGTGTTGATAATTCAACCTGCCTGCTGATTTTGATGCCGTTCTTTTAATGTGAAACAAAAGTAATACCTAGTACTTTATGCTTAAATTTGTGGCACTTAAAAACTGCCACATCTGGTGCTATAGTGGCCTTTAATATGTTAGTATCCATGGCTTGAACATATGTTTATCCATGGCTCGAACCTGCAAACTTGGGCTTAAGAGCTGGATAAGTTATACCCCTCAGTCGCTGAAATGCATGGTGTTTAATTATGTTTGCTTATTTATTACATTATTCATCTTTCGTATTAAATTAATTATTTTGTGATAATTTGTATTGAAATTTTTCTTATTATTGCATACAGAGTTTAAATCGTGGTGATGTGCTATACTTGCAAGTAGTCAACTGTTTTCCGGACAGCTACAAACTCTGGGTTTTGGCAAAGCACAAGGCATTTGCCAAGGTTGATGACTTAGGACTAATTGTGAGTTTTTTTATTCTTTGTTCTAGTTTTTTATTTTTTATTCTTTGTATTGTATTTTTAAGATTTCAATATTCTATTTTTAAGATTTCAATATTCTATTTTTAAGATTTCAATATTCTATTTTTAAGATTTCGATATTGTATTTTTAAGATTTTGATTTCCAATTTCATATTAATAATTAATATTCATTTTAACCCAACATAATGCAAGGGGCTTGGAACCCCAGTCGGTAAAGAACTTAGGACCTTGCACGCAAAAGGTTCCTGGCATTGTCAAAATAATTTCTGGCCTATGAATGGTTTGTGCTGACAAAAAGGCTGATGAATATTTGTGCAGAGGGGAGTGAACCGAGGCCGCCACAAAGAAGAAAGATGGAAAAAAATATAACTATTCAGGCCCGGCTATTGATTATTGGCCCTGAGCCTTAAATGACTGCTGAAACGGCTTTTGCAATGCATTTAAGTTAGAATTTTCATATTTTCAAGCTCATAAATCATCCATATTTGCTTAAATTATAATAAAATGCAGCAATCCCGATATTAGTATGTACCAAGTGTTTATATAAATATTTTAATAGCTTTGGCAATAAATTGCATGCTTTTTTTAGTTGATTTAAAATGCAGTTAGCTATACTATATCATGAATGACAATTATAGTTATAGTAATTCATAAGTAAAGAAATATGTCATAACTTATGTTGTTACTTTCAATGTCCTATTAAATAATATGAAATCTAAGGGAAGGGAAGTACTATTGTAATAGGTCAAAAATACGATAAAAAAGATTTTGTATTATTTCTACCTGTTGTGGAAGGTACTGATTCGGATGAAGTGGTTTTTGAAAATTCGTCCGTCTTTTTGTACTCAACCATTCTACAGCTCGAACTAAACGAGCTATGTACTTCATAGTTGAAACACAAGTTCCTAATACTCTTCAAACGCCATACTACGGTTTTTGAGAACATGCTAAAATAAGTACAAAGAAATGCTAAAGAAAGGACAGTAGAGAAATTATTAAAATCATTAACTATATTAGCAATATTCTTTTGCTTGTTTTAAAAGCTTTCATCACTTTTTCTTTGTGTGTTCTATTCTGAATATAAATATTCCACATTTGCATCGCCATATAATGTTTTTATTAATTATGCTTCTGTTATCGTTAGGTCTACTAATTTAAATGTACAATTTTAGATGTACTTACCTAAATTGGGTCCGGAAATGAAACTGCTGAAATGGGAACTGCAAAAAGGAGATTTCATTAAAGGTGTGGTATATATATATGTGTGCGTGATAAATAAAATGTTTATGGTTACTTGCAATTATCTCTGAATTAGCTTTTTTTTGTCAAATACTTTAGTGTGTAATTAAATACATTTATTGTTTGTAATAGTTCTTTTACAAAATAACTTAACGGTTAAAAAAATGGCTTATTTATAAAAAAAAATATTTGCATTATTTTTTGTTTGTTTTGTTTAATTTTGTTTTATATGATATGCCTTCAGTCTTTTCTTCCATCAAAATTAATTTTTTTTAAAAAATTAGGTCCCATATGAATTCAATTAAAACTACATATTTTTAAAATTTCTGAAGGGTATTATTTAAATGTGTTTGCTTAGTTATGAATTGAAAGCTTTTTGCTTAGTTATGAATTTTGAAAAATATGAGTTGCATTTAATGCTATTAAGTTATTTTTCATGATTTTCTTGTGATTTTTTATCCAGCTGCTCTATGCTCTTGTTCGCTCCATGAACGAAGGCTGTATGTGACACTTGACGAAAGTTTGCTCACCGTTTTGGGGCCAGATGTAGAAATAGTGAAACTGGTAATATAATAGTGTTCTATCTCTGTACTATGTTGCCTGTTGTTTAATTTGTAGTATTATTTCTATGCTTAAATGTGTGAAGTTAAATAGTATTTGAATAACATTAAAACTTATTTATAATCCTTCTGATTACAGTGCAAGCGTCAAAAGCACTTTGTTTCCCTACCCTTTGGTGTGAATTTCCAGGAAATAGCATGGGGGACCTGGGAACCCAATTGGTTGAGGCGTTTGCCTTGCATGCATGAGGTCCCAGGTTCAGGTCTGGGCATCGCCAAAGTTACTGCCTACCTATAAACACCCTGTGCAGCCAAATATGTACGACTGAATAATAACCCATGTAGAGGTAGTGCATGTTAAATATACCCCAAAATCCTAATCCTGCATACAATGTCGCCCTTAACGGTTAAGTTAGGGGCCTACTCAGGTGTCCGCTCGTTACTTGACTGTGGTTCTAAATTTTGATGCACTGTGGCCAATAGCTCGAATTCAAACTAACCAAGCCAGGAAACAGCATGAGTTACAGCTGTTTTAAACCTACCTTGTTTGAAGCTCCGCTGTGAGGTGAATCGGAATTGCTTTCTGATTCCAAGTAGGGTGGAGAGAAAATGCTTCCTGCAAAACCACACATGGGGTAAGGGAAGAAAGTGTTTTCCAAACTTGAAGTAAAGTCTTAAGGACTATAGTTTGTTGTAAGGTATTATGACACTTCAGTTAAAGTAAAAATTTAAAGAATTTAAATTATCTTTTAATGTTGAAATATAAGAACTAAAAGTGGTTTTTAGAAGTGGGATGACAGTGTAATGTAATGTTTATAATTGGTACAACTTTTTATTCCTTTAGTTATTTTTTTAATGTATTACGCATTATAGCTTTTGTTTTTTTTTATGTAATATTCATTTAAAAAATCTGCATTAATAATTGCTAATTATGGTAGATCTTTAACTCATTTTCTGTGCCTTTGGATAAATCATGGTCCCTTTCTTTTGTGAAGAAACTTTAGTTTATTATGAAATGATAATGTGATACATTGAAATATATATCAGGCATATTGATTGGACTGTGAATCTTAGATTATCTTTATTGCAATTATATCCATTTATTTTTCAAAAAATCCAAATGAAATATATCTGAATAATAAACACTGAAAAACATTGTTAATAGAAAATTAAACTAAATGCAATGCATGTTAATTATATGGTTAAATCTTAATATGTTTTCATTATTATTAATATTTACTTATTGATACAGGGTCATGTAACCTACCACGACCTTCCTTATTACATTGGGTATGTATTTTTTTTTAAATTTCTATTAGCAATGAAATTGGTTTATTGCATGATTTAGTGTAATTTTACAAATGAATTTATTAATTTCTGATTTAAAACAGCTAAATATTTTTTCGGAAAAAATTTTATGTACCTATTTCAAGCAAAATATAAACAATAAAAAAGTAAACATTTCTTTCATATTCTCTTTTTCATTCTCTAGATATTAATTATTCTTTTTTTTTTAAATTCAAGTGCCAAACTTTTTGTATATGTATTGTTTTTATAACGTGTGGTATTCCACTAAGCTTTCACCATATCTTAGCCGACGGTCCAGCTTTCACACTAAGCAGGCTCTAGAATTTTAACATTTTAAACCTGTCTATCCATCATATTTTATCTTGGCTTCTATTCTTTGATTTAGATGTTTATTTGTAAATGTCATGTCTAATTTTTAGGATACCTTTTTAACCTTTTCATTCGAAAAACTAGTGTTAAATTTATATGTCCAATTGTTTTTAAATGTTTTGTGTTGCTTTTACTTCCCAATTTGTTCTTTTGATTAGAAAAACCTAGTGTCTGGCGCAATATGGCCTTTGATGCCTTTGCACCATTAAACAAACATACAATACATCTTTTTATATACTTATTAATTCCTTCAAACTTTTAACTTGTGAAATTAATAAGAATTAAATTTTTGATCCACATTACGTATGAAAATCATGTTTGCAATATTTCAGGAACTTCAAAAACCGACTGAGTTTTGTGGGCTACATTCTGCGGTCTGATGCGTTTTATAATCCTGGATGGTCAACACAGATGTCTGACATTTTAGGGTTTAAGAAAAATCATGTTTATTCATTTTTTGAGGAATGGCGAGGGTGAGTCAAAGCTTTTTTAATAAATAACTTTGTTAATATTGTAAGGAAATGACTTTCTCATAACTATAATTATTCATAACTTTTTTTAAGTGAATTGAAGAATGTGTATAAAATTCGTGGTTGCCGTGGCGACAGATTTGTCAGAACTTGCTGAGAATATGACTGTTCAACATTGTTTTGCTAGACCTTACAAATTCTACCATTTAGACTTTACATTTGTGTTGTCCATCTTATCCCAAGAGTAGTTCTGAAAATAAAAAATAGTACAAATATCAATTAAGAAAAAACATCTCAATAAATTCAAACAAAATCGTTTTAGTGGTTAAGGGGATTATTCCCGTTCAAGCAGGCTAACAATTTCGATTAAATAAAAATATATAACAAAGTTAAAGTCAAAATAAATAGTAACAACTTGCATCACATAATACTTGGCAAAAGACTTTTTTTTAAAAAATTACTTATACTTCATGTAGACAATATTAAAAATAAATATTGATGTAGTCACTATCTATAATAAATTTATGGAGAGAGTGTTTAAAAGATGAGTATTTGTCAGTATTTTGGATAGAAATTGGCAAACTGTTAAAGAAATTAGTAGCTTAATAACAAAAAGATTTTCTAAAGAAGTAACATAGTCGTCTTCTTTATTAAAATTAGAAATTATAAAATTTCTTAGGGTATTCTTGGTTTCACTCTCAAATTTTTTCAATTAAAATATGATTTTTATGCTTAAAAAAACGTTAAATGTATGTTTCATATTTTTTATGTTGGTCAGAAAAGCTTTAAAGAATCAAATTTCTCATATTTTTAAACCACTGTTTGTAATAATTTTTGACAAGAAGTTTACTATTTATCATTTAGAAACAAAATTCATTGCAAAAATTCTTTAGCTTTTGATAAATATATATATTTTTTTTTCATAAATATCTTGTCTGAATATAAAGTTAGTTTTTAAAGACTTTATTTTGTATCAATTACTTTTTTAGGAAAACGTATCCTGATCAGCAGTATGCTGGGAAATTAAAGGAAAAGCAACGTCTGAACCAATCTGTTAAATAGTAAGTAATTTATGTTACCATTTATTCATGCAATGATACTTTGAATCTTTAAACTTATCTTTAATATTTAGTTGATATTAGCTTGGCCTTTTTATTCCATAGAGTGTATTTATCCATAAGAAAGATAGAAAGTTATATATATTTTAAAAAAATCTTTTAATATAATTTTATAGTCCTGCATTGTCATTATATTATAATTGCATCTTTTTTTCCTTTTTAAATTTCACATTAAAATCTTGTTCCTTGGAGAGAACCCATATATTTTAACAAACACAATTTAATGCACATATTCTCATTTACAATCACTCTTGCAGGGATTGAAGTAACGCCTTACTTGTAACTTTGTTGCACTTACTTTAGGTAACACTGTTAGATTTTCAGAAAGTCACTGTAACTTAGTTACTTTTAGCGAAGTAATGGAAATTGTTATTTCTTTTCTGTTACTCTTCATGGATATTTTCGATTTAAATTATTTAACTTTTAACATTAAGAGGACTAAATTTAATTTTTTCTTATAACTTAAAATTTCTAAAACTGTGGATTAGTTACTTTAAATATTAAGTATCTATAACAGATTTACTTTTTAAAATTTGCTTTTCAATCCCAGCACTCTATATAACTTTTTTTGAAATATATTAAAAATTTGGTCATAGGGAATATTTATTTAACTTAATGGTGTTGAATGTGAATTAAACTTTAGTTGAAAAATTTCTAGGCAAATATAATTAAGCATGGCAATGAATATAAATTTTTATTTTATGAAATATTTCTTTCATTGTGTCAACACTGTAAAGTTTTGATTCCTTTTGCAGTTTACCAAGCCATTTTAAGCTTATCCTTTTAAGTCTAGTTTTACTTTGCTACAGTGAAATTAGTTGTATAAAAATTGTTTTGTCAACTAAATCCTGCTGGGCAGCAATAACATAAACTAAACATAATTTTAGTTGCATTAAAAGGATACAATTGAATCTTTTTTTTTTTTAATTTGAAAGCCAATTTCCCATCGTATTCTTTGCATATTTTATTTTTAAAAAAATTATTTGAATTCCTTTAGCTATAATCAAGCAGTCTTGAGTTATGAAGAGAGGAAAATAGATGAAACATTTTCCCTATTAAATAAATCTTTAGAACTTAATCCGAAGAATGTACAAGCCTTAACTACAAGAGGCACTGTGTAAGTATAAAAGTTCCAGTTTTTGAATTGATTTTTTCCATGTTTACATAAACTGACTTTTACTTTTGATCTCTTTACACCTTATTTTTTTTAATAAATGGTTTTTTAATGATTTAAAAAAAAATTAAAGATTACAACTGAGAAAAAAAATTATATTAAATAATGTCATATTTGATTTGTTTTCCTTTTTTTAGTTTAATTTTGAATGGTGCCCATAAACTAACCTACGGTAAATAAGAAAACTTTTTAAAAAAATTGTTGATCCAAAATTTATACATGAAAAAAATTTGTATCTTTGGTTTGAATTCAAAATTGTTCTAGAAGGCATGAATACATTGAAAGTTTTCAATTTTTTAAGTGGCTTGTTATATCTGGCTTTATGATTGTCTCCGAGAAGCACAAAACAAGGGGTTATTGTACTACAGAATAGCCTTTGTTTAATTCCAAGAATATACTTTAGACCGGATTTGGCATAACGCATAAATAAAACCTTAGACGTTCCTGAATTGCTACAACAACTAGCTCTCAATATAATAAACACTATCCCAGAGAAGAGCCTCTTCGTTTATACAGATGGAAGCAAGGATGATCAGAATCGTACTGGAAGTGGAGTCTTTATCAAGAGAACTGATGGCTATACCAACTTTAAAATGAGAAACCCAGATTTTTGTTCTGTTTTCCGATCGAAGCTCCTTGCTGTAGAGGCAGGACTGTATGCAATTGAAGAGGATTCGCAGTTAGATCCCATCTGGATCCTAACTGATAATAGAAGCTCTGTCCAATATTTGAGTGTGTGGCCCAAAGTGATTGACACGGCTGGAACAGTAATCTTACAACTTCTCAGTGAACTTTCCATGAGGTGAGATGTTTATTTGCAGTGATTCCATCCCACGTTGGGCTATAAGGGAATGAGATCGCCGACTCTCTGGCGAAACTTGGCACAAGTGAACCTCTTTCAGAGAAATTGTCACAAACGAACCTCTTCCAGAGAAATTGTCACAAATGAACCTCTTCCAGAGAAATTGTCACTCGCTTCCTCAGAAATTCTGTTAGGAAGAAAGGTATCCAACTAGCCAGGTTTCGCCCTGACCTTTAGGGGTGATCAGACTGCGTACACTAGATTCATCAGTGGTCACCTGAAGTGCATGAAATTTGAACAGCAGAGAAAGGTCTACCCAACCTGCAACAAATGTTTCTCCAGTGCGGCAAGCCCGGACCTCCTTGGTTGTGGATATTAAAAATAATTATTTTCTGCGCCGCCCGATCTTGTTTTTTGATTTCTTGAGGGTGAATGGACTCATGTAGACCTGTGGGGATGAGAAACAACAACAGAATAACCAAACAAGCAGGTATATTTGGCTTGAAATTTTGACCACCGAAGAATTTTATTTTGTTGGAAGCAGTGTCTTAATTTATTGTTGGAAATATAGATTTATGAATATTGTTGTTTTCAGACATGCTAATGAAAATAGCCTTAGAAAAGCTTTTGTTGATACCGAAAAAGCCTTAACATTGGATAGAACCTTTGAACCTGCTAAGAAACAGATGTCTAAGCTTTTAATTGCTCTAGCAAGAACGTAAGTTTAAGTAATAAATATATTTTGGTGGGACCTATACATTTGAAAATGTGAATTTTTTGTTTGAATGGTTTAAATCTTTTTAAAACGAAGTGTTTGGTGGCATGAAATAATAATTAATTAATTTTGTATTTATATTCGTGTTTTTAAGAGTTTTTTTATTAACAATTAATGTATTAAATAATAGGACTATTTCTTTAATTTAATAGTTTCAATAAACTATTTCTTAAGATTTTCTGATTACTTTATAAATCAAGAGTTATTAAATACTGAATTATTTCCCATTCATTTTTAGGCATTTAGAGCATAACAACTATGTAAAAGCGCAGGAATGTTTACGGATGTCTAGCAGTCTGGATGGTGATAATGTAGAGTTAGCAAAGCCTCTTCTAGATGTAAGTATTTTTTCTTTAAATGGCTGTAATTATAAAATCGGGAATCAAAGGTATTTATTTTACTGGTTTTATTTCAGGGTAAATTCTAGGGTGCCCCTTCTGCAATAATGTTCAAAAGTTATAAGCTTACTTTCGATCAATATTTTTTTTTTGTATGATATATTCAATGCCATCCATTGAGACACTTATACTATCTATATATTTCTATGTGTCACATATCATAATATAGCTTTTTTAATGTAAACAATGCCTCCTAATTTTAACAAAATTGAAGCCAAAAAAAAACTTAGTCTAAACACATCTATTGAAATACCCTAAAAGCAGTGATTCCGAAATACTTAAATACCATGGGATCAAAGAATTCCTAACTTTGAAATTAAAAACAAATTAATGCAGAGGTGACTGACTTCGAAATGTTAATTTTGTTATTAGGGTCAAGTGGGGTAAGTGTGATAGGGTTTCTGCATTTTTCATTAAGAACATTCGTTCTCTGCTTCAAGTAAATTCCAAATCCTGAAATTGGTAGTGAATTATTATAAGAAACATACATATGTAGAAAAAAAAATATATGTTTGAATTCCAATTTTAAGTGTACAAAATTTGCATTTCAAAATCCATCACACTTACCCCACATAGGAAGACCCATATAAAAAGAAGACAGTTGCACTTAAATTCAAAAGCTCAAAACTTTCTTTAAACAAAAAATAAGGTCAATGTTTCTTTTTAGTTTAATTATAAGTGGTCTAATGTTATATATTGCAACCTTTCAGATTTTTAGAATGATTTCCAAAGTTACAAGAGCTGTTTATCACACTTACCCCCAATCACACTTACCCCACTTGACCCTATTTGTTAACATAAAAGAACCTTTGTAAGAATGTAAAAATTCAGCTCCATTTTCTAGAAATGTATACTCATTAATTTTTGTGAATAATACTTTTGAGTCAAAGTATTTATTTTCCTTTGTGTTTTTAATATCTTTATATCTTGTGAAAAAGCATTACTTTTAACCACTATTATAATACAAATAATAATGCATTTGGTCAGGGGGGCTGAGGGAAATAAACGTTTAAACCCATCACCTGATTGACAGGTTTTCCAGCAACACACTTCATTTTGTATAAATTCAATACTTTATTAAATTTAAAGCATGAAGAACTAATTATAATACTTTGCTACAGAAATATAATTTTTTAACCCTGTGAGGGATAATCAAATTGTTTGACGTGTAAACTTGTTTACACTGCATGAGATTAACTGAAAATTTATTATTTAAAAAAAATCAAATTTCTGTGTAGTAGGTGGTTATATATGTCTCCTCCATGCTTTAAATTTTAAGATTTAATTTATAAATTAATATATAATTAATATGATATATAATTATAATAAATGTATAAGTTTAAAAATATATACATATTTCTTACTTTGAAAACTTGACAGTCAAGTGACAGGTTTATGTGTTTGTATCCTTCAGAGGATTAACAATTAAATCTCATGCTTGAAAACAAGTTTACACTTTAAACAATTTGCTTATCCCTCAAGTGATTAAGGGAGAATGGGTCTCAAAGCCGAAGTGTCCCTGTGTTAATTCAATCCAAAACATTAGGTAGTTTTAGTTTAGTAGGTATTTAGTTTTTTAGGGATCCAAAAAATTTCTAAGCTGAATTACTGTGGATGCATTAAATATTTTTACTAACCAGTTTTTTAAAATGATAAATGTAATTAGCTTACAGTTCTTTATAATGACTTTTTGAAATTGGTTTGAATTTAGTAAAATCATTTATTGAAAATGTTAAAATATATAATTGAACTGATTTCAAACTGTGTATATAGAAAACTGTAAGCCAACTACATTTATCATGTAAAAAAAACTAGTTTGCAAAATTATTAAATACAGCCAGATTAATTTGGAGTACAAATTTATTGTTTTTCTTGGGGCTGGGGAGCCCAGTCGGTTAAGCACTCGCTTAGCATGCGGAAGGTCCCAGGTTCGGGTCCGGGCATCGCCAAAATAGCTGCCGACCTATAAACGGTCCGTGCAGCCAAAAATGTCCGACGAATAATACCTCGTGCAAGGGAGTGCACGTTAAATATCCTTCAAAGTCCTAACGCTGCGTACGATGTCGCCCTTAACGGTTGCGTTGGGTGCCTATTCAGGTGTGGCTCGTCACCTGACTGTGGTTCTAAAATACGACGCCCGTCGCCAATAGCCCTCGTGTAGCTCTAGTGCGACGATAATTCAAACCAAACCAAACCAATTGTTTTTC
The DNA here is from genome assembly GCA_023701765.1 of Hylyphantes graminicola. Lineage (NCBI taxonomy): Eukaryota > Metazoa > Arthropoda > Arachnida > Araneae > Linyphiidae > Hylyphantes > Hylyphantes graminicola. The sequence goes on from CM043112.1 coordinate 11,188,544, forward strand.
TTTGGATTAGCCTGGAAACTTTTTGGTTTAGAGACTCCCTGCCATTCCCACTAAAACAGATCCATAATGTGATTCTTGTAATAATTTCTTTATGCGCAACTTCACTTTTAAAAAAAAAATGGCATTTTTGCAAAATAAAGAAATGCTTTTGGTCATTAGTGCTATCTTCAAAAAAAATCTGAAGTGTTAAAAATGCATTCATGATAAGGTTTTTACCCTTAAAAATGATGTATGTATTGATCATAATGTGTCATACTTTCACTTAACCATTTTACATATAAAGTGAATTTATTACATTCGATACATTGAGTTGCATGCCATGTTTTATTTTCTCTTTGTATAATAATATGAAAAGGAAATTCAGTTTTAAATTTTCTTTTATATTGTATTTTCAGCTGATTCCAACTAAAGTTAAAAACCTCAACAAAACCACTAATAAAAATGACTCACCAGTTTTCCTGAAACCTAAAGCAGTAGGTTATTCTTTTAAATATTGAAAGTTGTGAAACACAGTGCTTTGAAATACTCATGGCTTAACAATAATGCATAGATTTGGTTTGATTGTATGGTAGGAAAAATAACTGTTTGCTTAGAAAAATCTTGATCTAATGATTTCTGGTTATGAAATGACATACATATTATCATGTTATTTGAATCCTGGGTAATAGGAGTATTATTGTTGTAATAGGAGTATTGTAGTAGTAATAGAAGTAGGGGAGAGGGTTGTACCTTGGGACGCTTGTACCTTGGGACACTGACAATTTCTAAGAATCTATTGGCAATATTCACACATTGTTTATTTCTAATAGTAGCCTCAACCAACAGACATCATCAAAATGAAATTTAACACTAGCATCATTGAATTGGTGACAAAAAATAATATTCCATTACCCCAAAGTAAATTTTTTTCTCATACTAATATAATTTTTTACCTTTGTACTTTTACAAAAAGTCAACTGCGTTTTATTTTCTTCATAAAAGAGAAGTTTTTAAAATATTTTGGTTATGAGAAAATAGTGATAATGCATTTAGATTGGCCACTATCTTGCTTTTATTTAAACCATGTAGTGTATTGTACCTTGGGACAGTAAAGCATATTGTATCATCATATAATGTTAAATAATTTGGACTTGCAATTTTGCCGTATAATTTAAATTATTCTTGAATTATGAAGTTTTATTTGTGTATCTCCTTGAAAGAACAGTAAAGTTTGTTCCCTAACACAAATTAGTTCAAGTGTATGACTATTGACTGAATTATAAAGTATGTCGCAAGGTACAACATCATATTTTACCTTGGGACAGTTTATCCTCTATACTTTAAATAAGTGGCAATTTTTTAATTTCAAGCTGCCAGAATTTTTAAAAAATATATTACAGAGGAATATATTGGTGTGTTGAAATGCTGCTTTTAAATTTTTATTCTGACTATAATTATCGAAGAAAAAAATTAAAATGCAAAAATTGTCCCAAAGTACAACACTCTCCCCTATACTGTAATTAGAGTATTGCAGAAAGATGGCTGATAGTATTTGATGAAACTGATTTAAAACACATTTAAATTAATATTTATGAAAATGTGAATTTTTTTAAATATTTCAACACTCCTTGACATGTATTAATAGTATATCATGTCATACATCGTGATATACTATTAGAGCATGACAAGGAGTTTTAAAATATTTTTTAAAAATTCAAATTTTCATAAATATTAATTTAAATGTTTAGAGTTTTAAATCAGTTTGCATGCATGTTCTTCAATTTCAGTATTTTTTTAAAAGTTTTTGCAGAATTATTCTTATGTAATCAAAATCACTGCTATTAAAATAGGAAGAGACTTATAACTTTTGTGTTACAAGAATTTTTTTTTATCATTCAATTTAAAATATAAACAAGAGTTTGTTAAGGTAACTGCTATGTTAACAAACTCCCTTGTATATTGCTTACTATGGATTCACACTTTTTACTGTAAAAAGTATTTTATGTTAATATTATGTAATTATACTATCCCATGTTTTTAGGGTTCATCAAAACATCATCATGCAAGGAAAAAGTCTTCTTCACATTTGAGGAAAAAAGAGTAACTAAATTTATAATAAATATTTTTTTAAACTTGTCTACACCCACAATAAGATAAATATCAAAGTGTGTGTATAAAGAAAGTGAGTGTAAAAGTTAAGTGTAATAATATGCAGTATTTGGAAAAGAGACTGC